>JAUIMM010000078.1:1107500-2592500 GCA_031769625.1 Taudactylus pleione | reverse complement strand
ACTCCACTTACCTTAATCCCTGCTCCAGCATTCGCTCCTCCGTCCAGCGTCCTCCCACGCCGGCCCACTCTGCATTATGGGAGAGACATCATGACGTCTCACCCACTGCGGGAGCCGGAAGATGGAGCTCATGAGTGAGCTCCATCCCGGCTGCGGCAGTGGGCGCAGCAGCCGATGAGAGTCTGTCTGACGCTGCCGGCTGTGTGTTTGTTTTAGCAGTGACGAGAATACTGGAGGCCAGTCACTGAAGAGAACAGAGGGGCTGGCTCAGTACAAGTCCCTAGAGGTGGTGAATACATGTGCAGGAGGTGCGGCTCAGTACTAGGGAGCAGGTGGCAGAGATCATCAGAGTGCAGCCCAGCTGAGCGGAGCCGGGCACTGCAGCTAGTAGAATTTATGGAAGTGATACTGTGCAGTTGTGCATACAACACGTTGCTGTCCCACAGATGTGAAATTTCAGGGCTGCTTCTGATTCTGTGGAACACTGCGATGAGCCCATCAGCGTGACTTGCTGTAGTTGCGTCAGTGACTTTATACTAAGTCTAGTATAAACTGTTGATTCTGGTACAACCGTGCGTCTGAATGCGCAAGGACTGGGACGCCCACTTTCCAACCGTCCGACGCACCCTCGGGACCCATCCTAGGTGCAGAATCTCCGGCAGACAATAGCTTCCAATGCCCGCGATTATAGGTCGTATTCAGTTAGTGATGAAAAGTCGTAATCTGCAAAAAAGTATCGCGGGTGATGTCATTTCACCAGGCGGAAACTTTTCGCCCTATTCAATTGCAAAGACTTTTCGCGTACGCGGAGAGCCAATGCAATGTAATAGGAGAAAAAGTTCTGCCTCTGAATAGCAGGCGGAAAAAAGTGCAGAATTGCGGTTTTGGGGTGCAAAGGTGCGGAAACCACTCTGCACCCTTGGAACAGCCCCCCAAAGGATAACTGCGTAAAAAAAAAAAAAAATGAGGAAAACCCCCAAAAATAACTTGGAAAACGGGGCGAAAAAGTACCGTGGGGGTACACAAATAAAAAGTAGTGAATTAGACTTTTGGGGGTCTTTAAGTATGGGGGAGGTGTTTTTTTGTTTGCAGGTGCTTGCTGAAGGTGCATTTTTGCATCACTTAAAACGTCACTTTAGCGAATTTAAACCATGCTAGCACCCATTTTCATGTACCCCAAATCTTACAGGACTACTTATTTTCTCGTAAAAATACTGCTTAATGCTATTCTTCACCACTTGTGCAAAGACGCTAATTAGAAGCAATTGACAACACTTAAGTACGCCAAATAGCTTCAGTAGGGCTATTCGGGGACATCTACATTGATCCCTAATGTTAGTGCACCTTTTGGGGGGTGTCAGGCTGATTTCCCCATTTTTGACTGCACTTTTCGCCTGTTCGAGTTTCGACAGGACGCGTATTCGCATCCTTTGGCATTGAATACGGCGAATAGCGGAGGAACACACAATAAGTTTCCGCAGCCAAAACATGTGATGTAGGCGAAAGTATCGCGGGTGTGAAACTAATTGAATACAGGTTTAAGCATCTGAGCCTGAAACCGCCCCTGCGACACATCCGTGACCCTCCCACAACACACCCATAAGATGGAACAGCTTCACGATTAATACAATCCAGAGTCCGTGCGGCTCAATTGGTATACGGAGGAAACATTGGGCAGGAAATGGTTAGAATAGGACGCTGCGCTGTCAGTGTTTCATTGCTGATAATTAGAGATGAGCGCAGACCGCCCTTGTTTTGGTTTTAGATCTGGATTCATCTTTGCGTTTTGGTTTTGCAGAACCACCCTCAAGTGTTTTGGTTTTGGATTCGGATAAAAAGTGATATAAAATTGATAACGAAATCAATAAAAATCAATAAAAATTGATAAAAACTGCCAAAAATGTCCGAATCCAAAACCTAAGTTTGTTTTTTAAATCCGAGTTGGATCGGCAACAGATCTGAACCGGAACACAAAAGTGAATCCAAACCTTGACTCGGTTCTACTCGGAAGCCCTAAATTCAGGTGTGTTGTGATTGCAGAATCTGGTCCCGCTCATCTCTACTGATAATAGATGTAAAATTAGCACATAAATGTCAGGTTTGCAGAATATTGAACCATTTTGGGTTTTCTACCTTAAGGCAAAGTTCTTCTGTAGTACACATTAGATGTTGGTTCCTCATGAATAAAAGCGTAGACATCAGCCGCAAAGCTTCGTATTAGTAGCACTATATCATTCATATTACAGGAAGACGGGGGATCATTTTTTATCTGCGATGCAACCATAATATTTGACAGCATTTGCTCATTAAGACGTCAGAATGTGTTCCTCTTAATGAGAGGCAATGCCCCCAGGGCTGAGATCTGTATGTTGCGATCCAACCAAGAGCACAGTGGTGTAGTGGATGACACATGATTAAGTAAGCTGTGTATAGAATCTCATTGATTTGGGAACGGTGCCTGTGAGGGTTAGTGTAGAGTACAGCCTCTAGTGCTGCCATATCGTCCAGGCCAAGCAGTAACTAGCTGCCCAGATGTCAGAGGGAATATCTATTTCTCTAATTGTTTCCTGGACATGTACAGGAGCAAGAGCTTTATCTAAGGATTGGATAAAAATATAAAAACTATTGAGTCCTTCATACTATGGGGGAGATGTACTAATCCTTGGAGAGAGATAAAGTACAAACCAATCAGCTCCTAACTGCATACTTGCCTACTCTCC
This sequence comes from Taudactylus pleione, assembly GCA_031769625.1. Classification (NCBI taxonomy): domain Eukaryota; kingdom Metazoa; phylum Chordata; class Amphibia; order Anura; family Myobatrachidae; genus Taudactylus; species Taudactylus pleione. Next base: position 2,589,780 of record JAUIMM010000078.1, on the reverse strand, counting down.
CACAATGGCCGGGAGGCTCCCCAAAATCGCAAGGCTCCTGGCCACCCGGAAAAGTCGGCAAGTCCGGGAGGGAGCGATGATGTGATTTGCGGCGAATTGCATCATGGAAGTCCCGCCCCCCCGCTATACAATGCCTGTTTTCTCTGCACTGTATGGTGGTGCAAGGCCACCACGCCCCCTCTGTGCCGACCTGGTTGCCCATTCTCGGAGGAGGGGGCTGCAAAGTCGGTGAGTATGCCCAACTGTCATGTTACAGGCTGTGTTTGAAAAATGACAGTTAGGGGCTGATTGGTTAGTACTTTACCTCTGTCCACTTTATCTCTCCCCAAGGCTTAGTACATAGACCGCTATGTCTAGTAGATGTAATCAGGCGCAAGGGACGATCGTATAATTTCAGGAACGCTTTGGTGCCTCTTTTTCCTTCAGCAGATTACAGTGAGCACTGAGCAGTCTGCAGTTATGCTGGAGATTAGATGGCTTAATATGAGCAGCTAAACAAAGCCAGATACATATTGGATGAGAGCTGCTGGAGTAGACACAGGAGTCCAGTGAGACCTGTCTGTAACACACCAGTTACTGCAGCAATGTGGTGTCGGTGCCTGAAAACGTTACAGCTGAGAGCAACCAAGTGAAGGTAGTAAACATATGGAATAACCATAACTTTAGGTGGTGTCAGAGCACCGCTAGCTTTTATGTTGGATTGGCGTAGTAGCATCTGGGTCTGAAGAACAGTTGGAGCCGGTCTCCTTTGGCATTAATGCATTGGTCTTTGCAGTGCTGGGTGTTTGAGGGATTGGAGCATAGGGCCTGATTCAGAGCCGGACGCTCTGACCAGAGCGCTCGCTCTGAATCAGGGCCCTCCTCCATGAAAATGGAGCGGCCCCCTGGCCGCTCGTATAGCTGTGGGTGACCACCCACAGCATATGCGAGCGGCCAAAAAGATGGTCGCGATGGTCTTGACCATCGCGACCATTGGACTTACGACGGAGACCCTGCGGTAGGGTCTCCCTGCCACAAGCCCTGGAGTGATTTTTGCTCTTTTGCCTCCGTCTGGCAGGCACGCCCCCGGCACGCCCACCAAAGGGGGCGTGCTTTCAATTAAAATCGACAGCACGCCCCCTTTGGTGTGAGACCCGGAGCGATGGAAAGCCCGTCGCTCCCCGGGTCTCGCGCATGCACAGTGGGGAACATCGACCCGCTTGCGAGTGTACTGCCGCTCGTGAGCGGGTCTGAATGACCCCCATAGTTATCTAAGGTGCAAATTGTGAAGTCTTTAATGTCTTATTGAAAATGTAAAACTAGAAAGGGAACAGTGATTTGTGGGCCTGATTCAGTAGCGATCGCAACTGCGATTACGCACGCAATTGGCCGATTGTTGCGTTTTGCATTGTGTATGCATTGCAGGGCGCGTGTGTGAACACTCCACTGTGAATGGGACTGCGATCGCAGCACCGTTTGAGGGTGGTGACAGGGAGGGTGGTCAGCGAAACTCAGGCGTGCCAGTGTGTTTGAACGCCGTTACAGGGGCGTGCATAAATTAGCCACTGCGATGCCATACACAGCCTGAGCTCTCACTCCGTGCGATGAGGTTAGCAATTGCTGGGTAAGGTCAGAGCTTGTGCAAGTGTGCGCGAGGCTGTGATTGTACTCGATGTTACCGATGGCTTCACTATTTTGCTAAGTATTACGAATGTGTGTAAGGGGATGGGCTTCCTTATGTTGTGCTGAGATTACATTGCGATCACAGACATTAGCATACGATCGCAGTTGCGATCTTAATTTTTTGGGGCTGCTGTCCATGGTTCTGACATTCCTATATATACAGCAGTGAGCACATAGTATATCAGGAGATGTGTTAAGCTCCTTACACACGGAGCGACTTAAAGATCAGACAACCAGACGATCGTTGTCTAATCGTCCTGTATGTGCTGGAACGAAAATTGAGCACATGCAACAACCCCCCCCAACTACTATAACGACCCGCGATCAACAATCGCGGGTCCCTATAGTAGACAGGCTAACATGATCGATATCAACCATGTTGGCCTGCATGCATGGGCGCATCAACCATCGTTTGGTCGTTTGAGGGGGCCAGAAACAGGACGATATGAACGATAACGATATCGTTATTGTTCATATCGTCCTGTTTAATCGTACCGTGTGTACGCAGCATTAGTGAGGAAAGGGCTGCATGTGACAGGGGCAGTGACATGATTTGAGGAGGGGAATGGGGACAGCAGGAAGCCACAGACTGAGAGTTATATAGTGAAAGAAGCAGGATCCCCCAGCAGCACAGAGTATATCAGGAGATGAGTGATGTGTTAGTGAGGACAGGGCTGCATGTGACAGGGAAGTGATGATGTGAGGAGGAGAATGGCGGCAACAGGAAGCCACAGACTGACAGTTATATAGTGGGAGGAGCAGAGTCCCCAGCAGCACAGAGTATATCAGGAGATGAGTGATGTGTTAGTGAGGATAGGGCTGCATGTGACAGGGACAGTGACATGATGTGAGGGGGGAGTGGAGGCTGCAGGAAGTCACAGACTGACAGTTATATAGTGGGAGTCCCCCAGCAGCACAGAGTATATCAGGAGATGAATTATATTTTAGTGAGGATAGGGCAGCATGTGACAGGGGCCGTGACATGATGTGAGGGGGGGAATGGAGGCAGCAGGAAGCCACAGACTGACAGTTGTGTAGTAGAAGGAGCAGGGCCCCCAGTAGCACAGAGTATATCAGGAGATGAGTGATGTGATAGTGAGGACAGGGCTGCATGTGACAGGGAAGTGATGATGTGAGGAGGAGAATGGCGGCAGCAGGAAGTCACAGACTGAGTGTAAAATGCAGTAGTATAGTGACACCTAACATACCAGACGGGATTATCATGATAATTGAGTTTTCTTAAGTACAGTACGCAGCCGAGACCTCTGACATCATACAGATGTTGAAGATGGGGGAATGCAAGTAATTATCATTTAAAATGTAAAATTATTGAATGAAGAAAATATTTTTATTTCTGTTTTTGTTGAGATTTCTTACAATGCTCTTACTGTGTGGTAATGTGTCTCTTATCAATATCATTCATGTGTCACTACTAATGTCTTTGTCAGTGATAGATGTTCTAAACAGACACAATTCTACAGTAAATAAAACATAACTTGTAATATCATAAATTGAATAGTTCTATGATTTTAAGTTTGTTTCCCCATTACTGAAGGCGTTTTATAGTAACACTTCATAACTCCATGTTATTTCAGAGTTAAAAATATATAACGCCTCACGTATTTGCATTATTTTCTGGATCTCGAAATACATTTTCCAGCAAAATATCACGTTCCGTTTCCATGCACAGAGCCCCCGGTGAGAGGAGATCGTTCCCTGTCACGTCCTGAGCGAGGAGCTTGGCTGACTCGGTTCTCATGTGGCATAGAAAGGGTCAGTGTGCCTGTGGCTATCTATTCCCAGTCAGCTTGGCTCTATAATTACTGAGTTTTAACTGAGCAATAATTATTCCTAATCTGAATGTCATTCTGTGTATAATTGTAATTCATTATGCTGCTGAGAGACTGATTGATGAAGAAGTGCTGGGTCAGTGACTGATGACCGCACAGTTCCTGCCTAACCAGTAATTAGTGATAGGGCTACACTATTATTATTAAATAACTTACTATGACTCTGGCATTAGGTGAAAGCTGCTGCTCCGTGTGAAGTGCATCTGATACTTACACACTATGGGGTCTATTCATGATGTTATATATCGGGGTCCAAATGGACCCCGATAATTAACATTCTAACTAGACGCGAGCGCCAGAGCAATTCATCATTGCTCCGGCACAGAGACAGCTGATCAGAAAATCAGCTGTCTCCCCAAAGTGTTTCACTGCTCCTTCCAAAGCACTGAGACAAGTGCGTATACGTGACCTACAGGTCGGTCATGCATGCGCACAAGAGCACCGACATCCGGCGGAAGGAGCCGGACAGGGACGAAGGGATCCAAATTGATCCCACTTCGCGACCCAGGACTACGGGTAGTGGGAGCACTCGCAATTTGAAGATGGCGAATGCTCCCGCACTCAAGCTCCGAAAATATTGTATTTTCGGAGCTTGATGTATACTGTCCCAATGCTAGTATATAGGGACAGCGGGCCATTCCGGGAGAGGAAGGTAAACAGGAGATATCTGTGATACTAGTGTATGAGGACAGCGGGCCATTCCGGGAGAGAGAGGTAAGCAGGAGATATCAGTGATACTAGTGTATAGGGACAGCGGGCCATTCTGGGAGAGAAAGGTAAACAGGAGATATCTGTGATACTAGGGTATGGGGACAGCGGGCCATTCTGGGAGAGAAAGGTACGCAGGAGATATCTGTGATACTAGTGTATCGGGACAGCGGGCCATTCCAGGAGAGAAAGGTAAGCAGGAGATATCTATGATACTTGTGTATGGGGACAGCGGGCCATTCCGGGAGAGAAAGGTAAGCAGGAGATATCTGTGATACTAGTGTATGGAGACAGCGGGCCATTCCGGGAGAGAAAGGTAAGCAGGAGATATCTGTGATACTAGTGTATGGGGACAGCGGGCCATTCCAGGGAGAGAAAGGTAAGCAGGAGATATCTGTGATACTAGTGTATGGGGACAGCAGGCCGTTCCAGAAGAGAAAGGTAAGCAGGAGATATCTGTGAAACTAGTGTATGGGGACAGCGGGCCATTCCGGGAGAGAAAGGTAAGCAGGAGATATCTGTGATACTAGTGTATGGGGACAGCGGGTCATTCCAGGGAGAGAAAGGTAAGCAGGAGATATCTGTGATACTAGTGTATGGGGACAGCGGGCCATTCCGGGAGAGAAAGATAAGCAGGAGATATCTGTGATACTAGTGTATGGGGACAGCGGGCCATTCCGGGAGAGAAAGATAAGCAGGAGATATCTGTGATACTAGTGTATGGGGACAGCAGGCCGTTCCAGAAGAGAAAGGTAAGCAGGAGATATCTGTGATACTCGTGTATGGGGACAGCGGGCCATTCCGGGAGAGAGAGGTAAGCAGGAGATATCTGTGATACTAGTGTATGGGGACAGCAGGCCGTTCCAGAAGAGAAAGGTAAGCAGGAGATATCTGTGAAACTAGTGTATGGGGACAGCGGGCCATTCCGTGAGAGGAAGGTAAGTAGGAGATATCTGTGATACTAGTGTATGGGGATAACGAGCCATTCACCAGAGGAATGTAAGCAGGAGATATCTGTGATATCTCCTGTTCTACTTTCTTGATGAATGGGCTGATAATTTAACTTCTACACTTTTGTAGAAATCAAGTGATGATGAATAGGCTCCTATGGAAGCAGACATTTTTTGGATTAACTTTTCATGAGAAAGAAGCATCTCAGTGATGTAATTTTGACCTAGTGATTGGATAGGCTGCCCTTTCAGTGATGTTACTGGTTCCTAGTGAGAGGATAGGCTGCATTCTCAGTGATGTCACTGATTCCTAGTTAATGGATAGGCTGCCCTCTCAATAATGTCACTGGTCCCTAGTTAATGATTAAAATGCATTTTCAGTGATGTTACAGGTCCCTATTGAATGGATAGGCTGCATTCACAGTGATGTCACTGGATGCTAGTGAATGGATAGGCTGCATTCTCAGTGATGTCACTGGTTCTTAATGAATGAATAGGGTGCATTACATTTCTCAATGATGTTATCGTATTCTAGTGACAGGATGGGCTGCATTTTCAGTGATGTCACTGGTTCCTAGTGAATGGGTAGACTGCATTCTGTGATCTCACTGGTTCCTAGTCAATGGTTAAGCTGCACTCACTAATGTCACTGGTTCCTAGTGAATGGATAGGCTGCACTCCAGTGATGTTACTTGTTCCTAGTGAATGGATAGGATGCATTATCAGTGATGTCACTGGTTCCTAGTGAGTAATTAGGCTGTATTATCAGTGATGTCACTGGTTCCTAGTGAATGGATAAGCTGCATTTTCAGTGATGTCACTGGTTCCTAGTGAATGGATAGGCTGCATTATCAGTGATGTCACTGGTTCCTAGTGAATGGATAAACCGCATTATCAGTGATGTCACCAGTTCCTAGTGAATGGATAAGCTGCATTATCAGTGATGTCATTAGTTCCTAGTGAATGGGTAGGCTGCATTATCAGTGATGTCACTGGTTCCTAGTAAGTGTATGGGCTGCATTATCAGTGATGTCACTGGTTCCTAGTAAGTGTATGGGCTGCATTATCAGTGAAGTCACTGGTTCCTAGTGAATGGATAAGCTGCATTATCAGTGATGTCACTAGTTCCTAGTGAATGGATAGGCTGCATTCTCAGTGATGTCACTCGTTCCTAGTGAATGGATAAGCTGCATTATCAGTGATGTCACTGGTTCCTAGTGAGTGGATAGGCTGCATTATCAGTGATGTCACTGGTTCCTAGTGAATGGATAAACCGCATTATCAGTGATGTCACCGGTTCCTAGTGAATGGATAAGCTGCATTATCAGATGTCATTAGTTCCTAGTGAATGGATAGGCTGCATTCTCAGTGATGTCACTCGTTCCTAGTGAATGGATAAGCTGCATTATCAGTGATGTCACTAGTTCCTAGAGAGTGGATAGGCTGCATTATCAGTGATGTCACTGGTTCCTAGTGAGTGGATAGGCTGCATTATCAGTGATGTCACTGGTTCCTAGTGAGTGGATAGGCTGCATTATCAGTGATGTTACTCGTTCCTAGCGAGTAATTAGGCTGCATTCTCAGTGACATTGTTTGGATGTCATTATACCGTGCAGTGCACCACCATGCAAATATCACAGCGAAGCCGTGTTAACTAGAAAAACATATTAGTGATCTAGCTGCTGGGCCAAGTACGTTCAATATTGCAATAAAATATCTATATACAGTAGGTAAATATGAAAGGCCACAATGTCTGTCTACTCTGAACAAGTTTTATTCTGTTTTCATTAAGTTGTTGCTTCTTTGTCAAAATAATTTTTTGTCAGACAATATCTTACTGTATATAACAACACGAGCGCCACTTTAGGGGCCTGATTTAGTGACGATAATGCGATTGCAGCTGCGATTTCGCACGGAACGCAGCTGTAAAAATATGCAAAGCATCCCAGAGCATGAGGACGCCCACCGCTGCCTTCTCATATGCGTAGGACGTCACTTACCTTTGTAAATATCGGCAACATCGACGCACGTCGAGCGGCCATCTTGCCCGACTGGGCAGCTCTCCTGACATGCAGAGGGCGCTCATGCTGTGTAGGAGATTGTGAGGGCTAATTTATGCACCCCCATGTGACGGCGTTTAAACGGAAAGACACGCCTGCGTTTTTCTGACCACCTGCCTGTTACCACCCCGAATGCCGACAACCTGTCACTCACTTTGTGATGGATCCCTCTGTGCGTCTGTAATCTCAATGCGACTGCGGCACACGCTCAGTGCGGCTTATGTGCATGCATGATGGCAAACAATCGCTCGCTCTGAGTATGTAATCGCCATTGAGCCCATCTCTGAATCTGACCCTCAGTCTGAAAGGATGTATTACTCCTCATCCTATGATAACTCCCCAACACTCCAACAAGGTACAAAATACTTCCCGACCATTTTTCCCCACTTAGGGGGGGTATCCATTTAGCTGCGGTACATTACCGCGACTAATTACCTCGCCCGGTGCTATCCAATTAGCCCCGAATCCGGCCCGACGCCGGCACTTATCGGGGTTTTCTTTTCCCCAAAAATAATCCACGATAAGTGCCGTTTTTTTCACCCGAAAAAAAAGGCGAAAGCACATAGGTCCTCGAGCTTATCGTGGCTCCTATGTGTTTTCAGGAGAACTATCCTATTATTTCGACCGAATCAATAGGATAGGATGAAAAAAAACATTGTTTATCGAGGATTGAATATCGAGAATATCGAGGAACATTGAATATCGAGGATAATCGGCGAAAAATACCTCTTTTTCGCCGATCGCAGGGACCAATTAGTGCCCGAACAATGTTCGGGGCTAATTGGATACCGCTCATAATTTGTTTTCTCGGAACCCTGGTCTAACCTAAGCAAACGCTTAGAAAGAGCTATTTAAAAAATAATTAATTCTGCCCAGGCTGTTGCTATGGAAAAATAGGTGGGAAAATCAGTTGCATGGCTTGTGGTAATGGATGGAATGGATTAAGTTGGAGGGTCAGCAGCAAGGTCATGTATATTACATAATCCACTGTGTTGAGTGATAACAGCTAGAGACAGTTTCAGATAATGTGCATACAAAGATTCAAAACTACATAGTAGCCGTGGGGGAAGCGAGTGGGGGGTGTTTTACAAGATAAGGGTACCTTAAATTAAAAAATAAATTAATATTTGCCCCCCTGAAATAAAATGCTGCTATTTAGTGGGTTAACTTTTGCTACAAATTGAAATTAATTTTCACCAGAGCTGCAGCTGCTCCAACAATTTCCCAGAATAAAATTGTCACACGATTGAATTGTCACTCAATCTCCAAACGGTTAATTAGAGCAGTCCCTCTGCGGCAGAGCTTTTAATGAATTATCTATCTGCCAAGTTACAAGAAGATGAATGTATCCCCACCATCAGATCCAGGAGACAGGCCTTAAACGTGGAGAGTATTTAACCAGATCGTTAGAGCAATTAATAGCGCGCTCCGTCCTCCTGGTGTAGAACGCAGAGACCTGTGACTGATGACCGGGCCCTGAGAGTGCAGCAGGGCTGTGTGATCGTCTAATCTTTCTCCCCAGCTTCTCATCCAAGAGGGGATAATCTGCAGAACACTAAACTTTGGAATTAGGGCCTGATTCAGAGCCGCTCGTAAGCGGCCGCTCGTTCGCTCCGAACGATGTTTGCCCAACTGCGCATGCGTACGGATCGTTATACGTATGCGCGAACCAGTCAGTGCGGTCAAAATTCATGTGCTCGCAAAATAGCGAATGCCTGATAATTTTTTTTTTTTTTTTTTCATCATTAAATTTTTATTGAATATAGTACAAAATTTTTATGGGGTACAGAAAGAGAAAAAAAGAAAAAAAAAAAAGGGGGGGGAACATACATAAAATAAAAGGATGTGGCAGTACACTTGAAGACATCAAACAAAAAAAAAAAACAAAAAAAAAAAAAAAAAAAAAAAAGGAACCAATAAAGGAACCATAGCTGCCTGAACATGTACTTAGATGTGCTAGTCCCGCTCTGGAGTCTCATTTAGATTAAAAGGAGAGGCACCCTGAGGAACCGGAGAGGGTAGGGATAGGGGTGGCGGTCCTCCATTTGTGACATACAGATACCAAGGATACCATTTTACAGTAGGGGATGAAATAGTCACAGAGTGAGGAGCCTCCCTCGTCTCCATTTCAAAATGGGATTGTGTTTTAGTTATGACTTTGGCAAATGGGGGAGGGGAAGGGGATTTCCAACTCTGAGCGATAGTAGCTTTAGCAGAAATCAGAATATGGCCAAGAACATATCGGTCAGATTTGGGTACAGAGATTGGGTACCAGTGGAGAAGGGCGAGGGAAGGATCTGGGATTAAGGTGAGACCCAGGACATCTTTAATAAGATTGAACACTTCCTCCCAAAAGGGGCGTATTACAGGGCAATCCCAGAAGACATGAAAAATAGATCCTTCAGAATGACAGAGACGCCAACAGAACTTTGAGACTGTAGGCCAAATTTTATGCAATCTAGAGGGTGTCAAATATAATCTATTTAAAAGTTTTACATACATCTCAATATGGTTAGTGCATTTAGATATAGAGAAGGTAGAGAAATAGATAGTCTCCCATTGGGAGAAGGTAAAGGTACGTTGAAGATCTGCCTCCCACCGGAGCTGAGCAGGGGACTTAACCGTCGGGGCTATGGGGGAGAGTACGGAATACCAAAAAGATATTGCACCCCTAGAGGAGGGGTTATTAAATTTACTCAGAATTAGATGTGGTGGAGTCTGGAATACGGTAGGGCCGGTGTTCATCAGAGCATACCAATGTGTGAGTTGGAGATAGTAAAACCAGGCTGATGATCCCAATGGGTACTTAATGCACAAATCTGTGTATGATATTAAAGAGGACGGGGAAAGAAAGTCTGCGAAAGACACCATGCCCAAGGACATCCAGTAGGACAAATTGAGATTAGGCAAGATCCTGCTCAGCGCCCGAAGGGAAACATTTCTGGTAGGTAAGGCAAAATCGAAATGGGCCAAGAGACTGTTATCCCAAACTTTTAAAGTGTCCAATATTGTTTTAGGGAATAAAGGGGGTTGTGGTCGCAATCTATAAGGTATCCATAAAAGGTCAGGGAGGGGAAAGTGCCGCAGGAGTGCATGCTCCAGATCAACCCAGGGTTTGACTGCAGGAGGGAGAGACCAGTCACATATTTGAGAAAGCGAATGCCTGATAATTTGAGTGGCAGAAAGAGGCGTATGTGGGTGGTAACAGGGGAAGGTGCTTGAAAACGGGGAGTGGAGATCCGAACGCAGGCGTGCTTAAAGGTCAAAACGGGCGTTTTATGGGTGTGCATAATTAATACAGCAGCGTCATTGACCACGTCACTGGGTTATTTTATAGCCAGAACTGCTCGCAAAATTGTGGTAGCAAAAACCAACCACAAGAATAGCGAGCAGTTCATACCCTGGTCGATGTACTCGATTAATCTAATAAATAGCGGACATGACGTAGGATGCGAGCGGCCAGGGGGCGTAGTTTCCCAAAAAACGACCGCAAGTTTTTTTTTTGCTCGTTCAGACCTAGAGGCGTGAACAGACCGCAAAGAGCGAACGGTTCATTTGAATAGCCACCCCTATTTTCTGGACGAGCGAGCGCTAATTGCGTCCGGCTCTGAATCAGGCCCTTAGACCATTAGCCTAAAACGGTAACAAGCGACTTTTAATATTTGGGTATCGGAATTATTTTCCAGTATGTTAATTTCGTAGTGGAGATAGATAAAGTACCAACCAATTAGCTCCTAACTGTCATTTTACAAACGCAGTCTGTGAAATGATAGTTAGGAGCTGATTGTTTGGTAGTTTGGGGAAGATTTATCAAAGCTTGGCGAAAGATAAACTGGTGAAAGCTAAAGTACCAACCAATCAGCTTCTGTCATTTTACAGGCGTTTGAAAAATGACAGGAGCTGATTGGTTGGTACTTTATCTCTCTCCAAGGCTTGGTACATCTCTCCCTTACTAAGAAAATAAATAATGAGTTGGTGTTGTATTTATTGCGTATTCATTGTTAGCTACAGTACTAGGTGTGGCCTTTGGTCATAATGTGAATAAATGATATCGTGAATGAAACAAAAGCATTATCACAATACTGTACTGTCTTGTTTGGATACAATGTGTGACTGTAGTGCACTGTTATTAAGTTTGGCTCCTAACTGCGTGGCCTACTTGTTAATCTTGTGGCCTACTTATGCATCCAAGGATATTCCTGTGAGCTAATCGCCTACTCATGAACTGACTTACCCTCCCCGTCAGACCACTATCCTGTATGGGCTCACACGTGCCCTGAAAATGCACCTGTTCATTAAAGGGAATCGGTATGAAATGCGGCCGGCGGTTCGATTCCCAGCAGCCAGAGTTCCCGGCAGCGGAAGCCCGACAGCGCTGGAAATCCAGATTGTGGATAGGTAAGTACTTACTAACCTAACCTAACCCCTTAACCCTAAGCCTCCTTAGGGGTGCCTAACCCTAACCCCCCCCCCAAGTGCCTAACCCTAATCCCCCCTCTAAGTGCCTAACTATAACCCCCCCCTTCCCCGCTGCCAAAACCTAAGTCCCCTGGGGGGTGCCTAACCCTAACCTTCCCTCCCCCTAGCCTAACCCTAACCCTCCCAGGGGGTGCCTAACCCTAAGTCCCCCCGGGTGCCCTAAACCTAACCCTCCCCCCCCCGCGGCTGTCCGCTCGCGGCGCCCAGCATCTCTTCGATCGGGATGCCGGGTGCCGGTCTCCCGGTGTCGGGAAAATGTCAGGCGTCTACATCTAGACGCCCGGCATTTCACCCTCGCCGCGATATGACAGCCGGCTTCCCGATTGTATACCCATTAAAGCCTACCAGCCCCCCTCAGTCTCAATTCATGACCTCTGAACCTCCCCATCTCTTCCCAGTTCACCTCCCAGTTTTATCTCCACTCTCCTAATGTAAGCTCTCACAAGCAGGGCCCTTCATCTTCTTGGTTCTCACCCTGCACTACCCTGTTCACCATTCACAGTCAGCGAATCTGATCCTTCCTGTCCCCCCTTCTGGGCCACTGGGTCATTGAGTATTACACTCTTTGGTGTAATTACCGGCCTGACCTCCATGGCCCCCTGGGAATTGCATACCTCCCAACTAACCCAACTTCAGGGAGTAAGTCCCAATTTGCGGAATGGCTGTGAGGTGTTCTCTGCCAGAGGCAGGAGACACCAGTATGTGTGTATGGCAACAAAATGGCAATCGTGCTGTCGATGTTGATTGACAGCACGCCCCCTTTGGTGGGCGTGCCGGGGGCATGACTGCCAGACGGAGGCGTCCCCATGGGAACGCCTACCGTCTGAAGCTGGCCCCACTGACATCACTAGTGATGTCAGTGGGAGTGATTTTGGCTCTGATAGAGCCAAAATCACTCCAGGGCTTGCGGCAGCGAGACCCTACCGCAGGGTCTCCGTCGCAAGCCCGATGGTCGCGATGGTCTTGACCATCGCGACCATCATCATGTAACCCACAGCTATACGAGCGGCCAGGAGGCCGCTCCATTTTCATGTAGGAGGGCCCTGATTCAGAGCGAGCGCTCTGGTCAGAGCGTCCAGCTCTGAATCAGGCCCTGTGTCCACACCCCCCCTATTCCAATATCAAACTCCTATAAGTTGGATAGTATGAGTGTTGTGAAACTACAAGTCCCAGCATACCCTGCTAGCTGTCAACTGGTAAAGCATGCTGTTTTGTTTAGTTGCACAGTTTGTCCAGACTGGTGTATTACAATTGTACAGCATTTTATGTACCAGTAGCTCCTACACTCTGGATATTAGATAACTAATCACTTACATAATGTAAGTAGAATAAAACTTGCTTAAAGCAGCCAGACAATCTGTAACCCGCAAGCTCTTGAGCAGCTGGAGAGGGACACTGTTATTTTGTCTTTTTTATTGCTCCCAAAAATAGATTTTCATATAAAGGAAATTCCAATGAATTTAGAGGTCTCTAGGACACTTGTAAATTCACATGTTGCAGACGCTATGGATAAAATAAATTGTTTGGCATTATAGAACGCATTGTACATGCAGAGCTGTCCGGGGCTTCAGCTCGGCTCGATAAAACATTGTTTTTTTAGATGAGATCCAAGATGTATAAAGGAGAAAACTGTCTATTAAGCAGAAAGTATTTTGGTGTCAAATTTAACAAAATGAAATTGCCTCTATTCCTGTATCAGCATCTATTCTCTCTCTATAGAAAACTCGTTACTGAACCACTGCTGAACCGGTCTTAGCAGGACGACGGACGCTTCAATTTTGCTTCTGTTCTCTCGTATTATTTTAGACATCCAATTTTTTTGCATTTTCATGGTAGAGTTGGAAATATGGACTTGGCCAGATATTGTAATAATGAGAAGCAGAGACTGAACCTGTCTCTCTCTTAAGCTATTATCCTGCTATAATATTATACTTCACACGGCTTATGTATAAAGTTTATAAACACTATTGCAAATATTATAACAGCATTGGCAATCAATACAATAACTTGCAAATCATCTTATCAATCAGGGGAGATGAACTTAGAAAAGAAATAGGTGGAGATCTCCTTTCTCACTAAACAAACAGCCCAAAACGTACAGTTTGTCCCGCTTTCTTGCAAAAATACAAGCGTCTGCGTACACAGCGCTATTGCAATGAATACAATCGTATACGCGTATTATAATGTGTTTTTGATAAGACAGAAAAAAACAAAAAGTTTGCTAAAGTAAGAGAGTATATTTCTACAAATGAGTTTACCGCATGAGAAGAGGGTTAAGCCGCGTATCCACTTGTCGATTGAACGGTTACGACATCGTAATCATTAAATTGCTCTTTAATCGTGCAGAAATCGGGCAGTTTAATGTCGGAAACGACCAGCGATGCGCGCTCCCGCTGGTGGTTTCCAACATCAATCATCGCCTGAACATGACGGTCAATCTGTAGATAACGTCAGATTGTGCATGTTGGGGGAGGAGGGAGGGTGCCTGCACTGGACGACATATCGTTCAGCGTGGGCACCTGCAGGATGAGGATCGACTGGATGATTACGATGTCGTAAACGTTCCTCAGTCGGCAGGTGGATATGTGGCATAATAGTTGTACGTATCTAGACGATCACACCACCCCCAGCCTTCTGTCTGTGAGAGTGGCTATCATCACTATTAAGCCCACTTACACCTACACCCTACTACGCCTACGGAACATTTCTCTTAGGTGCATTGACCACAATGGCATCCAGTTGACAGCCGGTCAAGCACATTCAGCCGTCGCAAAGAAACGACTGACGTGCATAGAAGTCAAAATCGCTCGTACGTATTTTAAGATGCATATGCAGCCCGCGATGTATGTGCAGTTTGCTAAAAAATCGCCTGCCTGCAGCGTCTTTCCCACTTGCGTGCGACTCCGAAAAGGCCTTAAGCTCTCTTTAGCAATTCATAGCGGCTCATTGCCAAAAAACACTGACATCTACAGGCAATAATCGGGTACTACACTCCACCAAATGGAATTTTGTGTATCTCAGCATACCTTGCATTGACAACTTTAATTGACTGCTTCTCTGTACCAAGGTGGGAACTCAGGGGTATATTTACTAAAGTGAGAGTTTTTAGAAATGGAGATGTTGCCCATAGCAACCAATCAGATTCTAGCTATTATCTTCTAGAAGGTGCTCGTTAAATGTTAAGTAGAATCTGATTGGTTGCTATGGGCTACATCTCCACTTCTAAAGACTCACTTTAGTAAATATACCCCTCAGTGTGTCGACCACCTGGGCACTGCGTGACCTTAACTTACTCTGTGTCTCTTCTGGCCAACCATAAAATACCCCCTGGTTATTATTAGTATTTATTCATAGTGCCAGCATGTGCTTTACAATTGTGTTTCTGAACTGTAATTATGTTTGCATGAAGGGATGAACTAAAGCTGGAGTGAGTTGATTTACGGGTCTCTTTGTTACTTAAGCTTCATGTCCGGCCTTTTTACGAACCAGCGAAGGAAACAGATGACTGTAATGACCTGGGAGAATGGCTGTTTCATACAGTATGTAATATGATTAGAGCCTATGAAATCTGTATTAGCAGCTCAACATTCTATAAAAGCACCTTGTGACATGCCGGAATGGGTTCAGTCTCTCAGGACACCTTAATGCACTGAAGTTGTTTGGGCAGCGTGCGCCAATATTTGCATGAAATCAGAAGTTGCCTGGCCTAGGTCCTCATACGGCTTTTAGCCTCACACCTGACTTTAGGATTGCTACTACTTAGTCCATATAAACTGAACGTAAAAACCATGGCACTCAGCAGTCACTGACCGGCTGTAGGTGCCAGGACTGGCGGGAACCACGTTGACATGATTTTCATCCTTGCAGCTCCGGATGTCGTTCCTTCTGGACGGCTTTTGGCTGGGAGACGTATCCGTGCGGCTTCATGACAACAGGACGGGGAAAGTGAAAACCAGGACGCTCTGGCACTTTGCCAACGGGGAGGGGCTTGGCGTTTGGGAGCATATGGTGCTGCCTCTTCAGGATGTGGTAGGGAGGTGAGTGTCGCTGCTCCGTTCCACATGATTTAAAAAAAAAAAAATGTGTTAGACAAGCACACACCGTAATGTTTACGTACAGGAGTATTGTGAAAATTTCAAGTATGAATGGCGAATTTTATGAAAGGTCAATTTCCTTTACATGGCGTAAATTATCTCTATGCACTAATATTATTATTATTATTATTATTATTATTAATAATAATAATATCTTTTATTTATATGGAGCTACAGGGGGTCAGCGTCTTTCATAGTACAGAACCAGAAAGAGTACAAACAAAACAAGAAAAAAGTGCAAAAGACTTACAGTAGGATACATAGCATAACATGGGATACAGGCTATATACACATTGCAGCACATGCAATCATGATAACCACAGAAGCAGAACCGGATGAATCCAAGGGGCCGCTGCCGCTGTGAGCACTGGGGAGAGGATTATGGTATAAGCGAGAGAGGGAAAAGCACATAAGGGACGAGGGACCTGCTCCGGAGAGCTTACCATCTAAAGGGGAGGGACAGACAGACAGGGGTGACACAGAGGGGAGAAACAAAGGCCCTTATTCAGAGGCGCTCGCAAAATGCGAGCGCTCGTTCTGAATGTGGGCGGCTGCTTGTATTTTGTAGTGCGGCCTCCTGGTCGCTAGCTAAGCTGTTGGTTACCACCCACAGCTTTAGTGACCGACCAGGTTGATGGTCGCGATGGTCAAGGCCATTGCGACCATTGGGGCTTGTGACGAGACCCTAAGGTTGGGTCTCGGCAACCGCAAGCCCCAGGGAGCTTTCTGCTCTGATCGAGCAGGAAGCTCCTCACTGACATCACTGCTGATGTCAGTGCGGCCACCCACAAAACGGCAGGCGTTCCTAAAGGAACGCCTCCGTTTGTCAAACCACCTCCCCCGCCCCGCCTTCAAAACGGGTCGAGCTGTCGATCAACATCGACAGCCACCCCTTTTGTAGTGAGCTCCGCACGCTCAGTGCGGCCGCTATGCATGCGCAGGGCTTAAACATCGACCCGCTTGTGAGCGCTCAGCGCTTGCGAGCGGGTCTGAATGAGGTCCAGTGTGCGAAGAGCATGTTGCGGTGGACTAGGATAAGAGCTTTTGAAGTTTTTGTGGAAACTTCCTCAACTTTTTCTTCCAAGAAGTGATGGTATATTTTTAGAATATCAAGTGAATTTGCTCCATTTCATGGTCGTATAGCTCCACTTTCTGCTCTCTTAACTTGTATAGAACTCTCCCCTAAGTTTTGGTAGTTCCTCTCATGGGTCCTTTCATGTGTGCCAAGCTAGGGATGGCCATTGGTAGTTAACATCGATGGCATTAAAGCGTCAATGGCTGTCCCTGGTGTGGATTAGTTCCAGCAGCGGGCTATTAGGGGAAGGGGCTTAGTTGACCATCTGGAGATGGCGCTAAGCTCCGTGCCCCTGGTGCCAAGAAATATAAAACAAATTGGCTTCTGGCAGGCATCGAAGACGTAGAACCATCGGATCTCAGCCATCAATGGCAAAACCAAGTGCCATATCGACCGTGCTCACTCATGCATTGTGTACGTGAGTTTGCGCTGCTGTAGAGAGAACACTGCTGGGAACTGGAAAGTTTGTTATGTTAAATGAGAGGTGCTCGTGTGCAAGTTGAGAAGCTAAAATTTACCACAGATACATATTCAATACTGATTGAAACAATAAATCATTGTATTAAGTATTCCCTTTCCTATCAATTGCTTTTCAGATTGCTATGTCTTCCAAGTTCTGAGATGACAATTTAATGCCTTATAAATGTTTTATTGCCGTCAGGGGTGTCTCAATAATGAGACAGACTGAGGCAGCAGATTCTACAGAGCAGCTAAATGTTCTGAGTTAATGAAAAAAAAGTAACATTCCTTTCCTAAATTAGTAGATTTAATTTATTAATTGAGCGCCAGCTTTTCTTAAAGTGACAATATTTATTAGTATTCCATACTGCATCAATCCAAAGGTTTGCATTAGTTTGTGTGCAGGTGGTTTCAGTAGGCCTTATGGCCGGGCATACACTATACAATTATTGGGGCGATCCGTCTGATATCAGCGGATCCTCGGATAATTGCAATGTGTGACCCATTTTCTTTAGCTCCTGAGGCAGCTGGCTAGTTTGCCATCATGATAAGCAATGCTAGCACATCATGGTTAATATGTACTAAAGGTTGATTTTAATTGATTAAAAATCGATAAAAATTGATCAACATCGATGTTGTGTTTCTTGGGCTAAATCGCACATTTACTAACAGACAGTTTTTTATTTGCCTTTTTTTTAAGTATTAGTACTGTGTGATTTAGTCCCAGAAACACCACATCGATGTTGATCGATTTTTATCGATTTTAACTTTACCAAAATCAATTAAAATCGACCATTAATAAATATCCCCCCCCCATGTCTGTGTAACGTATATCTCTGAATTCCTCCCCGCACCAGGTTCTGGCTGGAGATCCACGCTTCTTGGGCAAAGGATATAGATTCCATCATTGCGTTTGACAACGTGTCGCTGAGCTTAGGCTGCTATCTAACAAGTAAGTGCTGTATACAGTAATATTTAATAACTCTACCATTCATTCCATTCATTATAAATACAGTATATTACAGAAATTCCAATGTTGGGCAACGCGGGGTCTAATTCTGAACCGGACGTATCCCGCCGATTTCAGCATACTGCACATGCGCCAAAAGAAACAAATTGGTAACTGCAGATGTGCAAGATCGGTCATACGCTTACTGACGGAGATCGCTACCGCAAAGGGATTGATACGTCCCTCAATGGGCCACAGTTTCCATGAAATAGGCGTTTCTGGGAAGTGACTGGGCAGCAGTGGCGTCACTATGGGGGCACAGGCCGCACCCTAGTATCACCTTCGGGAGGGGGTGACACCAAAATGCTGGCACCTTCTCAGTGACAGGAGCCGGGGTGCTGCAGTGTTATATTATCCTGTCACAGAGGAGGAGGAGCCGACAGTGCAGCATGTACTAGTCCCAGGGGGCAGCCCAGTATCTCCGGGGACGCTGGGACAGTGAGGTGCGTGAGGTAAATGGCTGGGGAGGAACTGGCTAGTATACGAGCAAGATTTACACATACATATATGGGCATTATACAAAGGTGCAGCAGTATATAGTGCTGGAAATTTGGTGAGTTTTGATCGGAGATGTGCGGAAAAAGTAGGCAGTGGAGGCAGTGCCTCACCTCCCATACACTTTTTACTTCGGTGTGTGACACTGCTCTGTCTCACCTTACCACACATCACTGCACTGGGCACACCCCTGGAGTGATGCAATCGGGATTTCCCGGTAAACCACACCCTCATGTTAAGCCACACCCCCTTTTAGGGCGTGGCTTGCGCAGCAGGTGTCACCTGACCCGGTGACGCCTCTGCTGGGCACTGACCCTGCGATTGCACTGAACTTTTCTGCCTCTAGGAGAGTCAGGGGAATATGAAAGGGCATGTAAGATTACTTGAACGCCTGTTTCAGCCAGATCTTTTGCATCTAGCATGGGGCGGTGTAAGTCCCAATACTGATGATGAGCACTGTGGCATGGGCCTCCACATGCAGCCGCACAGATTTTTAGTATTCCGTGGCGGATCCTCACATTTGCATAAACCAGTAGGCGGATTGCCACGACCGTGTGGAAAAGCTGCCGCAGATGCGTCTGACTCTGAATCAGGGGCTGTGTATTGTGTGTTACATACATGAGGTGAGTCACGTGTACAGATGTGACCTCATCCTCATACACCAAGCCTCTGTACGCCATACGGTGCGAGATGCCCCGTGCGACAGCCGCTCCGAGCGGAGAAGAGTGTTGTATGTTTCCTGAAATTATGCGGTTTTATTCGTTGCAGTTGCAGCAAAACACCACTCATAGGACCTCATTCAGAGCCGGTCGCACAGAGTGTGCGGTCGGTCTGAATGAGGGGAGGACGTCTTGAATTTTCAAGATGTCCTCCTTTGCGGTGGTAAGGCTGTGGGTTAAGGTGATGGTTGCGATGGTCAAGACCATCGCGACCATCGGGGCTTACGACGAGACCCTAGGGTAGGGTCTCCCTTGTCGTAAGCCCCGGAGAGCTTTCGGCTCTGTCTGAGCCGGAAGCTCTCCAATGAGATCACTAGTGATGTCAGTGGGGCCGCCCCCAAACGGTAGGCGTTCCAATGGGAACGCCCCCATTTGGGCTGCCACCCTCCCGGCCCACCTTCCAACATCGACAGCTCGCCCCCTTTGGATCGAGACCCGCTACGACTGGTGCTGTCGGTCGTAGTGGGTCTCACGCATGCGCACAACGGCGACGGCGCCGTCGTGCGCATGCTCTGTGGGGGGCCATCGACCCGGTCCGAACGCATCGGCGCTAACGACCGGGTCTGAATGACCCCCATAGTGTACTACAAACGCTGGGATACGACTTTAAACGCACAGAAACAGGACCGCCGAGACCTGAGCATGGCCCGGGTACTAGGGGTGTGGCCAAACCAGGATGGCATGGCCACGCCCCATCCCCCTCAAAACATGGGAAAAATTACTATGTGAGGCACTGCAACGGGGGCACATTTGTCCCCTTCATCAGCTGACCCAAGGCCTCGCCAGGCCCCTTCAACGAGCCCGGTTAATCAGTAACCCCCCTCTTGGCACCCCTGCACTAGAATTAGTTGTAGTACAGAGTCGCAGATGAAGCGCTATGTACACAAATTCATACTCATTCGCACACAGATGTACAAATGTCGCACAGCCAAGTGATCAGGGTAATCTAGCAGAGCAGTTGTGTCACTTCCAGTTCTTTTATTTGTGTGAATAACATGCACATCATAAGCAAAATAGATGCTCAATGAGGGGCTATTTAGCGCTAATAAAGCCACGGAGTGTGAGAACACATCTGTAAGTGCTGCGTACATAAGCTGGAAGCAACATTTATTTCTTTTTTAGACTGATCTGTTATAAATATAGTCTCAGCCCAATTATTCACTAGGTATTCGTGACATCCCGAGACACAAAGAGGACCCAATCCTCAGCGATGACTGCGAGTTGCTGGCGTTTGGACCGTTTCCCCGGCAACTCGCAGCCACCAACATTGCAGATTTTCCTTTGCAGCCCAGAGGTGCTCAGGTGTATCTGCGATATTACTGTAACGTATCTCTCATCAATGTGCGCACTGGCGCACAACAAGCCAACATCCCCCCCCCCATTCAGTCACATATTCATTTCCACCTGTTGTTTATAATCATGTCGGTTTTCTAACTCTTACGACACAGAGACTTAGGGCCTGATTCAGACCCACTCGCGAGCGGCTGTCCGCTCGCAAGTGGGTCGATGTTCTGCACTGAGCATGCGCACGACGGAGGGAGCTCCGTCGTGCGCATGCGCCAGACGCGACGAGCGAAGGACTTTCCTTCGCTCGTTGTGTCTGATCAAAGGGGGCGTGCTGTCGATGTTGATTGACAGCACGCCCCCTTTGGTGGGCGTGCCGGGGGCGTGCCTCCCTGACGGGGGCATTCCTAAGGGAACGCCTACCGTCAGAAGCCGGCCCACTGACATCACTAGTGATGTCAGTGGGAGTGATTTTGGCTCTGATAGAGCCAAAATCACTCCGGGCCTTGCGGTTGAAAACCTCAACCGCAGGCTCCGGCTCGCAGTTTCGATGGTCGCGATGGTCAAGACCATCGCGGCCATCAAACTGCACGCTCGTATAGGCTGGAGGACGGCCCTCATTCAAAGCGTGCGGCTCTGAATGAGGGCCTTAAGTTTGTTTCAAAGGAAGGAAAACTGATCATAGTGCGCCCTATCTGTGCCCTGACCGTTCTTCTGCTAAACTCCTGGTTTTGTTATATTCAAGGTAACGGTGAAGTGACTGCGCAGACCACATCGTACCTTTCCAGCAACCTTCTAATGGAGACCAGTAGCAGCCAGAGGAAGAACGAGACGGAATCGCAACACCTGGAGGAAGAGATGTTCCCTTCTCTCCATACCTCCAAGCCAGGTACGACCAGTAGGGGGCAGCATACCATGTGTGTTAAAGAGCAGCCTAACTGGCATTAGTTGCAGTGACAATAACAAGGGCATTCTGCACTATTTACAGTCACAAATAAAGAACAGAAATTCTAAGCTTGACATTGTGGTGCAATGCGGCTTTTTCTCAATCAAACTGTTACCCCGCTGGCATCAGAGAGTCAAAGAAATGTTGCCATGTTTGAGTCAGGTCGATTAGGTTCAAGCCTACTCAAACAAGTTTGACTTTAAATTGATACATTTTGAGGGGTCTCTATGTACTAAGCCTTGGAGAGAGATGAAGTGGAGAGAGATAAATCACCAACCAATCAGCTCCTAACTGTAATTTTTCAAACACAGCCTGTAAAGTCACAGTTAGGAGCTGATTGGTTGGTACTTTATCTGTCTCCCCTTTATCTCACTCCAAGGATTAGAACATAGACCCCTAACTGTTTTGAATGGGGTATGGTGAACTTCAAACTCAGTAGTGTTCACGGTTGAAGCAAACATACAAAGCTTTTTCTAGTTATTGAAAAAAAATCTTATTTAAACAGTATTTTTAAAAAATATATAAATTCACAAATTAATTAATGTGAACCTCTAAAGGCATGGACCGTCTGTCAATGTGAGCTGGAAATTTTTAACCACACCTTTGAATTGGGTCAGGTGGCCACTGTACCGCAGACATTGTCATGGGCATAGAACCAGTGAAATTAGAATCAAACTGTGGGACTATAATATCCTCATAATATAATATAATAGCCTAAACCTAACTCTCCCCCCCGCAGCCTAATCCTAACCCTCCCCCTAGTGCCTCACCCTAAACCTAACACTCCCCCTAGCCCTAATACTTACCGTCGGGATGTAAGTGGTTGGGATGCTGCCACCGGAATTGTGAGTGATGTCGGAATCCGGCGATAGCATACCCGACCGCCGGGATGCCAACTAAATTCCGAGTATAATTGGCGTGACCTTCTTACGGCTCTTCAGTTGTCTTCTATGCACTCGTCGCCTCCCCAGCCCACCATTATTCTTCTGTATCTCTTAGGGGGAGATGTACTAAGCCTTGAAGAGAGATAAAATGGAGAGAGATAAAGCACCATCCAATCAGCTCCTAACTGTAATTTTTCAAACACAACCTGTAGCATGGTAGTTGGAAGCTGATTGGCTGGTACTCTATTTCCGTCCACTTCATTTCTCTTTTTAAAGGCATAGTACATAGGGCCTGATTCAGACCTGCTCGCGCATAGCACTCGCAAGCGGGTCGATGGCCGGGGCACTGCGCGACCCCCGGAGCGAGTGATAAATCACTCGCTACAAGACGGGGCGGCTATCGACAGCTCGCCCCGTTTTGTAGGCGGGTCGGGGGGAGGGGGGTGGCTGCACAAAACGGAGGCGTTCCCGAAGGAACGCCTGCCGTTTGTGGGCGGCCCTACTGACATCACACGTGATGTCAGTAGTGAATTTCCTGCTCTATTAGAGCAGGAAGTTCACTGGGGCTTGCGGTGGACAAGACCCTAACACAAGGGTCTCGTCGCAAGCCCGATGGTCACGATAATCGCGACCATCGCCAGGCCGCCCGCTAAAGCTGTGGGTGGTCACCCACAGCTTAGCGAGCGGCCTGGAGGCCGGGGTAAAGAAATAACCTGCCCGCCCTGAGTCAGAGCGAGCGCTCGCAAATAGCCAGCTCCTCTGAATCAGGGCCATAGGCCCCGAACAGTAATATGATACAGTAGCAGATTGCGTTACGTCACTTTTGACTGCGTGACCAGACAGTTGTACAGTTACACAATTAAACAGTTTCCCAGACAGAAGATTTTACACTTTGCTAATTAGCAAATAATTTAGTGCTCTTTCCAAATCTCCCCTATGTTGGCCTGACTAGTGACGCTAATGGAAACGTTGAAAACCTGACAATTCTTCCAATACGTGGAGGTCACCCCCAAGTGATCAGTCTCCGCGGATGGAAGGCAGAGATTGAAATGAAATATTGTTTTGTTGCCCCTTTAGTACCTGAGTCTCAGCCATGCGGTTGCCATTGTCCTGACCGATAGGATAACCTGACTTCTGTGCTGGTGGAAGAGCGGTGTCTGCAGTATATATAATTCTAGCTAATGCACACTTCATATCATATACCGCAGACATTGTACAAACTGCTGCACTATTTATTAGGAGACCTGTCCTCAAGCAGCACACCAGTCAGGTCGTCCATTGCCATCGGTCATCACAATGGTTTCTGCATGACCCGGGCTCTGACGCTGGAGAAATGGTAATGGCTTAGATTTCGCTATAAGTGGCTCTGTCATTGTACCTACTGTACCGTAAGTTATATTGTGTACTGAGCAATCAGACTTCTTACCTGAACCCAAATGCATCTGTTATTATCTTGTCTACTGCTAGTCAGCTTCTACCATTATTCCGTGATTGTGTAACACAGGGGACAATCTTTTAAAGGGAGAAATGCTATATTGCCAGGGGATATGTCATCAACAGCGATAAGGCATTTCCATGTTTACCCTGTACATCACCAGTGGGCATTTGGGCATCCTACCTTCATAATGCTGGGCTAGTGACACACCTGTATAACAGGTAACCACAGAGCGTGGGGTCCCCCTATTACAATGTCACATAACTCAAGGCTTTGCACACAAGACTGAATTCAATGAATGAAAAGAACACAGGGCCTGATTCAGACCCGGACGCTATGCTGCGATCGCTCACATTGAGCGATTTTTCGCAATCTGCGCAAGCGTATGATTCGCAATGCGCGTGCGCGAACCAGTCATTGCGATGGGAAAGTGCTCGCCCGTAGCCCGCAGTCTGGCCGCTATTTTGAGTGCAGTCTGTGGGTGGTAACGGGAAGGTGCTTGTAAATGGGGGTGTGGATGTGCGAACGCAGGCGTGCCCGACCGTCAGAACGGAATTAATGGGTGTGCATAATCAGCAAGGTAGTGTCATTACACACGTGACTGGGTTGTATTTTAGCATGAACTGCTCGCAATGTTGTGGTGGGAAAAGGCTACCACAAGCGCTGCGAGCAGCTCCGATGGCTCTCGATGTTCCCAATTAATCCTACAACTGCCGGAGATGACGTGTGTTGCGAGTGGCAAAGGGGCGTCTTTATACAGGTGCGAGCGCATAGTCCGGCCGCTCGCTATTACTTAGTGGGCGGCTTTACGCGACGCAGTGCGAGCACATGATTTAAATAGCCGGCCCCTTTTAGCCAGCGAGCGGCCGCAAATAGCGTCCGGGTCTGAATCAGGCCCACAGCCCCATACCGAGGCACTAGGGCTCTTCCCAGTGCCTGCTTGGGTATGCTGGTTCTTCCAGAGATACAAGCGACAACATTCCATGGCAGCTAGAGCATGCTGGCACACATAGAACTACAAGCGCCAGAATGCCCGCTGGGTCCTGTAGCGCCACATAAATAAGGCTGTTAAAAACAAATTGCAATCACTGTAAAAATATTTGTTTGGTAGGTAGTGGGTAAAACGCACTTTTTCATACAATGTATATCAAGTAACAATATATTTATAATATATACAGACATACATGCAAGAGTACAATAGCACAGGCCGACCTGCAGTAGACAAGATAAATATATACGCATTTGTCATAAGGTAAGAGGTCAGACAGCTCAGTATAAAACACAACTTACAGTACTGTACGTGCAATCACGGAGACAACTATAGCTAGGTTTGGCCCATGCCGTATGTATCATTCTAGCTAATGCACACTTCATATCCTACACCAAGACATTGTTAAGACTGCTCCAGTATTTATTAGGGGACCCATCCTGACCAGCACACAAGTCAGGTTATCCATTGCTATCAGTCATTACAATAGGGTCTGCATGGACGGGACTCAGGCGCTGGGCAGGTTCTAATGGGGCTGCAAAACATCTTCCGCCCATTGAGATTGATCATTGGGGGCGACCTCTCCGTATTGGAAGAGCTGTCAGGCTGTTATGGCTGGGCTTTGTAATGAGCCTTTTCCATTAGCGTTACTACTCAGGCCAACATAGGGGAGATTTGGAAAGAGCTGTAAATTTAATTGGTAATTAACAATGTTTAAAATCTTCTGTCTGGGAAACTGTTCAGTAGTTTAATAGTACAACTATTTTGTCCCGCAGTGAAAAGCAGAATGCTATCTGCAAACGTATTATAGCTGACTGCTAAAGCATATGTTGCTTATGTAACGCGTTTAAGCTGTAAGCTCATGAGCCAAGGATCTGTCATCAGAGTTAGACATTACTGACAGAGGGATAATGATGAGTCGGGGAGAATCACTCATACAGCGATCAAAAAGGGAAGGTTATTCGATTACTGTAGAGGGGCAGCATGAGACCCATTTAAGTGCCTGTTGCCCCCCACTGATGTACAAGACAGATACAGTCCATACCAAAACGGATACAAATTGTTGATAGTGGAGTGCGCTATTGTTCTGACTCCATTTTGTTCCTCCTGGGATTGCAGCTTCATTCCCTGTTCCAAGATGGCCACCAAGGTCTGTACTGTGCATGTGTGGCGCCATCTTGTTCACTGTGTAATAATGATGGACCTGCTACCCGCTAGAGCAATACACTTACCCACTGGTGAGGTGTATCACACCCCGCTCCATACCAACTAGTGTATTACAGTGAGTACGGCTGTACATAACCTATCTCCAAATAAACCATCCAACTGTTTAAGCAACTGGGCTGTCTGTAGTGTTGAGGTATTCCACTGACGTGTACATAATTCGGCCATGCGCACAAATTTCCAACGCAGATTACAAAATTACTGGTCTAAGAGACATTAGTGGTAAAGAATGTAACATGTATGGAGTAGTGCGCACGGACACACGTCCCATTCACACGTTAAACCAAAACCATTATAAAATATTATTTATAATTATAATGCAAAACAGCGATTGAGCACTCACTAATGCCCCTTTCACATCTCCAAAATAACCCGGGTTATTGCCGTGTTGAGGCGGCTTGACCCGGGTCGAGTTGCAGTCTAAAAGCACCACTTTGGAATAACCCGGGTCGAGCAACCCGGCATTTCAAACCGGGTTATAAGCAGTGTTAAACACGGGTCGGACTCGGGTCTATGTGCACTTAAAAGTGTCTGACCTGGGTTACTCAACCTGGGACTCAGGGAACTGTGCTGATTGGTTGCTTTTTGTATGCCTTGATGATGTCAGCAGCCTGAGCTAGGCCAGCACACTACACAGAGCAAAAGTGAGCTCTTCCTGACACCTGACACCTCATCTTTCTGAGCCTAAGGGGTATATTTACTAAGGTGCGGGTTTTTAGAAGTGGTTTTGTTACCCATAGCAACCAATCAGATTCTACTTAACTTTTATCTAGCACCTTCTACAAGGTAATAGCTAGAATCTGATTGGTTGCTATGGGCAACAAAACCACTTCTAAAAACCCCTAGTAAATATACCCCTAAAAGTCCATTTAATATGGCATCCATGGAGTTTTGGAAAAGGGCCAACCCTTGAATAACCCGGGTCGAAAGTGCGGTGAAAATAGACCAACCCAGGACTAACCCGGGTCGAAAGTGCAGTGTGAAAGGGTTTGACCCAGGTCGGACCCGGATTTGAGATGTGAAAGGGGAATAAGTGGAGCCAAAAAATGAGCATGGAGGAGATTTATAACCCATTATTATTATACAGCATGCTTCATTATACCTCTTTTCCACCAAAAACCCAGGTCCGACCTGGGTTTTTGGACATGGTTCCAACCCTGGTCAGACCCAGGTCAGACCCATTTACACTGCACCTTTGATCTGGGTTACTCCCAGGTCAGTCCTGTTCACACTGAACTCAGGTCTGCCCTGCTAAACCTGTGAGGTCATAAAAAGTGGGAGGTGAATGCTCCACAACCACCAATCAGCTAATTTTAGGCATGACCAAGGTCAGATAACCCGGGCTGCACCGTTTACACTGCACCATTACCTGGGTCCATCCTGGGTCCAACCCTGGTAGCTACCTGGGTTGGATTGCAGGGTCACTTGACCCAGGTTATTTTTCATGGACCCTTTTATACTGAGCTGCGACCCGGGTAGACCCAGCAAAAACCCAGGTTTTGGCTCTGGTATAAAAGGGGTATTAGTCTTCTTGGGTAGGGATATGCATTGAAATTGAAAACAATCACTGTAATGGTCCCAAACATGTTCGCGGTGCAGTTGTTATTTGGCTCTGGTTCAAATGGCTAATTTGACATTTCCGTAAACATTTGTGATTTTTATGGAATTGAGTTAAAAATTGTTCCTATTTTCGCTTTTACTGTAGACTGTGTTTGGTGTCATTCCCATTTGATTCGCATTTGGGGAATCACCTTTAAAGGCAGAAACAATGTATCAAATTAAGCTCAAAGAGTTTGGAGCCAGTCTGAACCATAGTTAAACAGGTGCGAACGCAGCCACACCATCTGCAGGATTGAAAATTTTTTAATCGATCAGTTGAAGAATGAAGAAATGAAGCACAGCTTCAGTTCTATTAATTCACCAACCAATCTGTTACCAGTACAGTTTATTCATTTAAAAAAAAAAAACTTTTTATTTTTTTTGGCTTATTGCATGTCAGGTAAAAAAAAATAAAAAAATAATAATACTAAATAATATTGTAAAAAAAATAATAATAATATTAATAATAAAAACCTTGTCCTGTGTATGCAAAAAAAAGCACAGTAAGGATGTTACCCACTAACAAAAAAAATCACGTTTGACAGATGGAGGACATTTCTTTAATGCCTTTGCTACTGCTTCGACTGCAGGCCCAAGGGGATGTGTGTCCAAAAATATAGGCTGTTTTTAAAAAAATAAATAAAGATGAATCTTTGCAGGTGTATTAAATGCAAATCAATATCTGATCGTAAATACAAATTAGTTTTTTGGAAAATAATTGTTCCATTTACACGATTCATGGTGTGATTGCATCATCGGGTAATAACTCCGGTAGAGGAGAAAATGCCCAGGAGATAATTGGAGCTATTTCATAAAACATTACAGTCAAAGCAAAAATAAATACGACTTGTGAATGGCCATGGATAGACAAGGAGGGAGTGACAGGCTGCCCGTTCTCTTGCAGGTTTATGGCTTTTCACTACATGTGGGGCCAGTGGCCCTCACGGCCCAAGTCAGAAGCTCTGTGATGAGGCCTATAAAAACTTCAGTGTGATAGTCGGCACAGGGGCGCAGAGAGGGGTGCAGATCTGGAGAGTGCCCGAAACCAACAGATATAGGTGAGTTATGTTATTATTAAACTGAAAGAGAGTTCAGAGCTCACAACTGATAAAACTAATGGGGGAAATATTATGTGTTTATTACATCTATTCTGGTATTCTCTATATTTATAGGGAAGTATTGAAATATAGTAATTTTATAGAAAAAAAACCTCTCTTTTCATAGGAAATTATAATTTTACAACTATGGGATCTGAATATCAGTGCAAAGGTCCGAGTTTAATAAGTGTTTTATTTTTTTTATGATCACACAAAAGACAGATGACGGTATTAAGGGGGAGATGTATCCAGAAATGAATAAATAAATATATATATATATATATATATAAAATACATACAATACAATGTTATAAGGGGAGATGTATCAAGCCTTGGAGGGAGATAAAGTGGAGAACTTGCCCAAAGCAACCAATCAGCTGCCAGCTGTCATTTCACAGACTGTGCTCGATAAATGACAGAAGCTGATTGGATGCTTTAGGCAACTTCTCATTATCTCTCTCCAGGGGTTGATACATCTCTCTTACATCTCTCTTATAGTCAGATAAGGACAAAATGTAGCAAGATGCTGACACATGAGGCTCCTGCTGCTCTCAGTCCGTGCTTGCCTATTTTTTCTTCATCCCCTCTCTGAAAATTCCTATGGGGCTACACTCAACGATAATCCAGGAGGACTCCCCAAAATTCAGGAGTCTTCCAAGGGAGAAGTAGGTACGTATACAGAAGCCATACCCGCCAACAGACCCAGTATCATCATACATCAATATTACATCATCATATTTTGCCATCAAACCTCCAAAAATGACTTATACGGAGGTTTGGACGCTTACCGCATATGCGTCAAGCGCCGGAATGCAATACATATCGGGGCTTGGATGTGTTGGGCAACGCCCATGCACATGCGCAGAAAAGATGTCCTCGGGAAAATAGGCACGGGCACCATTTTTTTCCAGAGACCGGCGCATGCGCAGTAGATTCTGGCATGAAGCCAGAATCTACCGCGCTCAGACAGAGAGGAGGGGGCCCAAACAGAGGCTGCACACGGGGCCCCCTCCTCTCTTAAAACGCCCCTGACGCTGACTGTGGGCGCCTCAGTCCTTGCTTATTCGGACGCACAGATGTACCGCCAAGGAAGGCCTTTGTGGCGGCATTAGCCTAAAGACACAGATGTTACTCAGGATCAGCCTCTGTGTATTCTATAAAGCATAGTATCGGCATTTACCGGGGGGTCTGAGATGTAAAGCGGTGCAGTAGGTGTTGAGGTGTAACTATTATTATTTTATTGTTACGAATGAAATATATTAGATTCCCCCACAGAACACAAAGTCCTCGGCGTTCTCCTGTTACTGTGTAACCTCTGATCCGCTGACAATCAGTAACGCGCTGGATGAACCCCTGCTCTCCGCTGCTGATTTTCCCGCATGGTGTAGATGCAGGACGACACTTCACACTTTAATAATTACACCACAACAGCCGCTCTCTGTACTTATCACTTACAAGTGCCTCTCGAGCTGTGTAATTACACCTTCATAATAAAACCCTTCTGGGTATTTATATCCTTCTCTAGTTAATATCTCGCTGCTGTAAGTACAATTTAACACCCATCTCCACAGTTTACTGGAATAATAATGTAATATTTCCGTTATATTTGAGCTCCTCTTTTAGATTTCTTATTGACCTCCCTTGCACTGTATGTTCTCTGCGAGACGGAGGCGTCTCGCCCAGATTTGGATAACGTTACTTATCAGCAATGGCATCCACCTTATTTTTTTTTTAATTTGCAGCATGTTTTGTTCATATAATTGCTTTTGTTCAGTGTTGACAAATTGCTCCGTATAATGGGCCTGATTCAGACCCGTTCGCTATATGCGTGCGCTCGAAAGCGGCCTGATGTTCTGCGTACGCGCATGCGCATGCTTCGTTCTGCGCGTGCGCGAACTACTCACTGCGATCGCATACCGCTCGCTCGCCCAGTAAAGGCAGCCCAGGGTAATGAGTGACAGGAGAGGCCGTTTGTGGGTGGTAACAGGGGCAGGACACTAATAACGGTGGGTTTGGAGATGCGAACGCAGGCGTGCCTGGGTGTTTCAACGCCGATTTAGAGGCGTGCATAATTAACAGGCAGCGTCGTAGTACACGTCACTTGCCATTTTTTTACACTGATTTCCTCGCAATGCTTGCGGTAGGGTAAAGGAACCGCAAGCGCTGCATTAGCATCCGATGGTGCTCGATGTACCAATGTTTTAATACACTTCCTGGAGATGACGTGTGCTGGTGGGCGGCTCTGCCTGTGCGATTGGGCGTACGCACACACAAAGTGGCCGCATGCCTCGACATGGTGGGTGTGCTTATGCCTTGGCGAACGATCGCTTCCCGTGGCGTCACTTTGAAAAATTTGCATACGCATCTACCGAGCGTACGCAGATAGCGACCTGGTCTGAGCAGGCCCAATGATCCTACCCAATCAATCTGCTACCAATAACTTACTGCGTTTGTTCTCTAGTTGTTGACGTAGTAATCATTGGGGATGGTGACTATTGGGTTCCCAAATTCATTAAAGGGCTAATAACTCACAGTCCAAGGATAAAAAACATACACGGGTTTAGGAATTACATTAATTGGGTGGGGTAAGAAAGGACTTAGGGGCTTATTTACGAAGGGTCAGGTTGTAATTGTGTTCATGCTTAGGGCTCGATTTATTAACATTATTTTGACTAAAATAAAGTGAAAAAGGGTGTTTTCACACCCTTATCACATTACTTTAGTATCACCTATAGTTATTACAGGGCAATTGGAGTAGAATTCGTAAAATTCTACTCCAACCCCTAAGTATCACTTATTTTTAGTAAGCAGATCGCATTTCCCATCATTGTAATGGGAAATGTGATCTGACCAGAGTTACTAAAAATAAAATGTGAAAAAATATCAGGGAAAGCCCTGTGATAATAACGCCACCTGGAGGTGGCGTTATCCAGGGTCTCCCCCGGTTACCGGACTCCTGCTCTGCTCTAACAGACAGAGCAGAGCCCGAAGCCGCCCCCAGTGATCGGCTGTGTGGTCTAAACAGACCGCAAGCTGATTACTGTAAAAAAAAAGAAAAAAGATATAGTAAAAAAAAAAAAATTTACTTATCTGACTCCAGGGACCGGTGATCGGGCCTCCGATGATGACTCCCCTCCGGTCAGCTGGTCTCTCATAGTGCACTGCTGCCCGGTCATCAGGTGATCGGGTCCCAGTGCAGTATGGGAGATCACCTGACCGGAGGCATGGAGAACATCACCGGAGGCCTGGAGCATGCAGGTAAGTGTAATTAAGGGAGAGGGGGGTCGTGGGGGGTCCTCGATCGCCGGGGGCGGGTAACCACTCACAGCGAGCGGCCAAAATGATGGTCACGATGGTCAAGGCCATCGCGACCATCGGGCTTGCGACGAGACCCTTGCGGTAGGGTCTCGTTGCCGCAAGCCCTGGAGTGCTTTGCTTTGTGGAGTGCTTTGCTTTGTGATGTCAGTGGGGCCGGCCCCAGACGGTAGGCGTTCCCATGGGAACGCCTCCGTCTGGGCAGCCACGCCCCCGGCACGCCCACACAAAGGGGGCGTGCTGTCACTCTCCATCGACAGCATGCCCCCTTTTGGTGCGAGACCCTTGGCCTTGGCTTGGCCATGGTTATTTGGGTCTCGCGCATGCGCACGACGGTGCCGCCTCTGTCGTGCGCATGCGCACTTGGCCAACATCGACTCGCTTGCGAGTGCTCAGCGCTCGCGAGCGGGTCTGAATTAGGCCCAGAGCTTTATCGCAAGCTCTGTCCCTGCAAGGGATTTGTAGTAAATCCCTGTGATATTGCCTGAATTCGCAATGCGAATTCAGTCGTTAATATCACACTACAATCTGCATTCAATATAAATAGAGCCCTTAGTATTTAAAAGGGCAATGTTTTTACTGGCAAGCTGCGGCTAGTAAAAGCATTGCCTTTTTAAATATCAGCCATAAACACGATCAGAAGCGGCAGGAAATAAACCCCGTAGACTGGTATATGAGGCTGTTTGGTCTGTGTATGTATTTAATAGACAGTTAATAAAACATTTCGCACTGATTCCTAACTCCACTCCCACTAATATAATAACTTTCTCTATAGATTACATAAAATGTCCTTAATTGGTCTAATGTCATTAAGCTACATATTACAAGAACTATTATTATTATTATCATTTATTTATATGGCGCCACAAATGTTTCGCAGCGCCTTACACAGTACATAAACAAGTTGTAGACAAGCGACTTACAGAACAATACACTACAGGACCAGGGGCGAAATGCACTAAACGGAAAATGCGGTAAAACCCCTGTTTACCACATTTTCCGTATGCATCAATCACCTGTCCGCCAGGCTGCGATGCGAAGGGTAACGCCAGCAAAAGCTATTGCTGGCGTTACCCTATAGAAGCCTATGGGCTTCTACCGCATCGTGCTGCTATGAGGGATCCGATTGGATCCCTCCCAGCATGCCCCGCGGCCGTCGCGTCACTGCGCATGCACGGATGGACTCCCGGGTCATAAACCCAGAAGTCCACGGCGCAGGGCAGATTGCAAAGGACAGCTCTTATCAGAAGAGCTGTCCTTTGCTGTACAGATCGCATATGTTAGTGTATATGCGATCTGTACAATTGCGATGTCCAGCGGTGTTAGGCGGTAAGTATTAGTGCATCCCGCCCCAGGACATGGATAATATATATTGCTACATTAGCGACCATAACACACGTATAAGCAACAGAGCATAAGCAACCAAGTGTTAGTTGCCCTAGTAGGGAGTAAGAGATAAATTAAATTACAGTAGGGAGAAGCACAAGAGGGTAGAGGGCCCTGCTCATAGGAGCTTACATTCTAAAAGGAAGGGAAAGACAAACACTGGTGACCCAGATGGTGTAGGCGGGGAGGAAGGAAGATGTAGCAGGGAGTTAGAATGATAGCTGGAAGGCTTTGGTGAAGTAGTGGGTCTTAAGAGTCCATTTGAAGGATTGCAAAGAGGTGGAGAGTCTGATGGGGAGTGGGAGAGAGTTCCAGAGGTGGGGAGCAGTGCGGGCAAAGTCTTGGAGGCGGGAGTGGGAGGAAGTACTCAACCGGCATGAAAGGCGGCGTGCATTAGTTGAACAAAGAGAGCGGAGAGGAGAGTGAAGGGAGATGAGTTCAGAGATATATATGGGAGAAGATTGGGTGAGGGCTTTGTAAGCGAGTGTGAGAACCTTAAATTGTGTTCTAAAAGGGAAGGGGAGCCGGTGGAGGGCTTGTAGGACTGGGGAGGCAGATGTAGAGCGTTTGGAGAGGAAGATAAGCCGAGCAGCAGCATTGAGCACAGACTGGAGAGGAGAGAGATGGGATTTGGGGAGGCCAGATAGGAGAAGGTTACAGTAGTCCAATCTGGAGATGACCAGTGAGTGTATGAGGGTTTTTGTAGCATCCTGGGTGAGAAAGGGTCTGATCTTGGAAATATTTTTGAGATGGATACGACAGGACTGCGAGAGGTTCTGGATATGTGGTTTGAAGGGGATGGATGAGTCCAGGATAACTCCAAGACAACGCACCTTGGGACTAGATGAGATAGTTATTCTCAAACTAGTTATAGCAAGTTATAACTATCAAAATATGTCAAGTTCAGTTACAATGACTTTAGATCTCATTTTAAAAAGATCGTTCTTTATCTCTCCCAGTAATCAAAATAAACATACAAAAAAGCCAACGACAGGGCGATGTTTTTTTATTTTGGATAAATACTGATGATGAGATTTTATTTTATCAGTGTAATCTGTGCATTCTGCCTTGTAGTAGGGATGGTCATCAGAAACTGACGGTTGTGTTGGATATATGGAGCTCGTTATTGCGACACCTCTATGAATGCTCCTTATTTGAAGCTTTCTACTTTACCTAGATGTCCGCTGTTTGGTCTTCTGCACATGCGCGGTGCCACCTTGCCACTGTGTCTGAGCGCCACAGTGGGACACGGATGGGTTCCACTTAGTTGCAGAGACTCTGTCGCATTGTCCTGCATATGGTCTATGTATATACTGCGTACCCACCATTTACCAGCTCCGCTACCTTCATACATCAACGGCTGGAACTCTGTACTGTATGCACCGCTTCATCCAGATCACCTTGCCACCTTCACAGGCTTCCTTCCTATGACACGTCCGATGGCTGCTGACGTTCATTCTGCTGAATACGCCAGGAAGGAGTGCCCGCAGCAGAGGTCCTTTGCGCATGCGCAAACGTCTGGTGTCCACTGCACGTGTGCGCTAGCTAAGCATCGATGGTTAAACCATCAAACGGTTACAATGCGATGGCTACATGGCATCGCAAATCATGTTGCAAGGCTGGCAATGCTGCCACTTTTCAATGAGCCCTTGTGATGGCCAACCCTACCTTATGGGTCTGTGGGCCTGATTCAGCAAGGAATGTACGGGAGAGAACGCATGCGCTGGCCAATGTTTTTGCACAGTGCATGCATCGCTCTGCGTGTGCGCGAACCAGCCAGTGCGCAGACCCTTTCCAATATTGATTGACAGGAATTGCCATTTGTGGGTGCTGACGGGGGTTGGTCAGGCAAACGCAGGCGTTATAACGCTGTTATAGGGGCATGCATAATTAAGGCAGTGCGGTGGCACACGCAGCCATACCGTAAGCTGTAAGCTGTACACAGGAAGCGGACAAAATCCTACGGCAGGTCAAGGTCAGCCACTATTATGCTAATGGGTCAGACGGTTCTCGATGTTACCGATGTTTACGGTATCTTGCGTACTGATCAGGCTGTGAGTAAAGGGAGATGGGCAGCATAGTAAGGGGCTGGACATCTGCGTCTTGTGCTGCGGTCTCCGTGCGTATGCATTGATTACCATATTCTCGCAGCGGACGGGTGCATGCCTCTGCATCTGTGTGTTCCTTGCTGAATCAGGCCCTGTGTAAGGATGCCTATGGGGGGGGTACAAAGTGCCCGGTACCCTGTACTGGCAGAAAAGTGCAGACAAGACATAATCCCACCCCCGTAATGCTGTGACCATGCCCTGTTGTGCTCCATAGGAACTTACACCCCAACACTACCCATGTCCGTGTCACTCTATACTGTGACCAGATAGTATTTCACTTGCTACAAGACAAGTGCCTGGCTTCCCTTCCATTACTTGTCTCTCAGCAGGAATAAACATAACCAAATACACACAGCTGCCATGCGGTCAGGTTATTTACAGCACCGACAACATTTATACAGTGAAATTATTGATTTAATTTCAAATGGACCTTAAATAACTGCATACGGTGAAATAACAAGTCATGTTCTTGTATATCTTCAGAATCTGCTGTATAAAATATTAAGTGGTGACACCTGTAGAAAAGCTAAAGATGCTGCATCTTCATTATTTTTCAGGATATCTGGCTACGGAGCGGCCGGCGGAATGGGAGTAAAGACCCCTACAAGGGCCCACGGCACGTCCGTGATGGGAGTGTTTGAACTACAAATGTATGATATCTTGTACATATTGGTTGGCCAGCAAGGCGAGGATGCCTGCCCTCGCGTAAGTCTTTATATTGAAGCCTCTATACTAGATGTCCTAAGTCTTACTGTAATGAATGGAAGTAAATCCAGCCTTGTTTAATCCTATACTGCACAGTGCCCGCTGCATTATAAATGCCCTTTATGGAGACAAACTAAAAATACAGCAATTTTTAAGGCTAATCTTTGCTATTGCAAACCATCTAAGCGCCTGATTCAGAGCCGGTCGCTATTTGCGGTCGTTCGTTCAAAAAAAAGGGGTGGCTATTCAAGTGAACCGTTCGCTCTTTGCGGTCTGTTCACGCCTCTAGGTCTGAACGAGCGAACAAAACTTGCGGTCGTTTTTTGTGAAAATACGCCCCCTGGCCGCTCACATCCTACGTCATGTCCGCTATTTATTAGATTAATCGAGTACATCGACCAGGGTCTGAACTGCTCGCTATTCTTGTGGTTGGTTTTTGCTACCACAATTTTGCGAGCAGTTCTGGCTACCCAGTGACGTGGTCAATGACGCTGCTGTTTTAATTATGCACACCCATAAAACGCCCGTTTTGACCTTTAAGCACGCCCCCGTTTTCAAGCACCTTCCCCTGTTACCACCCACATACGCCTCTTTCTGTCACTCAAATTATCAGGCATTCGCTATTTTGCGAGCACATGAATTTCGACCGCACTGACTGGTTCGCGCATGCGTATAACGATCCGTAAGCATGCGCAGTTCGGCAAACATCGCTCGGTGCGAACGAGCGGCCGCTTACGAGCGGCTCTGAATCAGGCCCTTTAGTGCGCTGCACTACACCCGGGGTCCTCGTTTTTTCTGTGTCCTAAATAAACATCTTTGCTTAAAACACTGAAATGCAGTTAAAGGACACACACACCCGATACTCCAAAAGGGGAAGTTGACGGCATTCACAGCGGTCGGGTTGATGGAGGTCAAAATACAGGCGGCGGAATTTCTGACAGCATTCGGAATCCCGGCACCAGAATCCAGGCCCCCAGCATGGGTTAGCGATTAGGCACTAGTGGATGGTTAGGTTCAGGGTTAGGGGTTAGAGTTAGGCACTAGGGGATAGTTAGGGTTAGGCTGCAGAGGGAGGGATTAGGGGGAGGGTTAGGGTACTTACTTTGTTGGGTCGGGATTGTGCCTGTCAGGGTGCCGCTGTCGGTATTCTGACCACCAGCATCCCGACCCCCAGGATCCCATACCCAACCCTCTAAAAGTACCAGTGCCCAGAACTTTCATGGTAACCATGGGGTCAGAGGGCCTGATTCAGAGCCGGACGCTATTTGCGCTCGCTCGTTCAGAAAAAGGGGCCGGATATTTAAATAGAGCGCTCGCTCTTTGCGGTCTGTTGACGCCTCTATGTCTGAACGAGCGAACGAAACATGCGCTCGCTATTTTTTTAAAAACGCCCCCTGGCCGCTCGCATCCTACGTCATCTCCGCATTTATTAGATTAATCGAGTACATCGAAAGGCGTCTGAACTGCTCGCAGTGCTTGTGGTAGCATTTTCCTACCGCAATCATGCGAGCAGTTCAGGCTAAGAAACAACCAAGTGGCGTGGTCGATGATGCTGCTTTGTTAATTATGCACACCCTTAAAACGCCCGTTTTGACCGTTTGGCACGCCTGCGTTCGGATCTCCCCGTTTTCAAGCACCTTCCCCTGTTACCACCCACAAACGCCTCGTTCTGTCACTCAAATTAGCAGGCATTCGCTATTTTGCGAGCACACAATTTCCGACCGCAATGACTGGTTCGCGCATGCGTATTACCACCACCCATACGCATGCGCAGTTGTGCGAACATCGCTCGGAGCGAACGAGCGGCCGCTTACGAGCGGCTCTGAATCAGGCCCAGCATGCCCTTGTTGTGCGGCCTCACTAGTTTAGTGTCCCATTGTTCTGAGACCCCAAGGATCGGTGTGTACTTGTTCTTGCTCCCCACAAAGTTTCCCAAGGGTCTGTGCGCTCATGATCTAGGAAACCGAGAGTCTGGTCCTGATATCAAAGAGGCTAGCGTGGCTTTGTACTGAGGCCCTGATTCAGAGCCGAACGCTCTGACAGAGCGCTCGCTCTGAATCAGGGACGTCGTTCTTCATTTTTAGAGTGGCCTCCTGGCCGCTTGCATAGCTGTGGGTGAGCACAGCTATAGCGAGCGGCCAGGAAGATGGTCGCGATGGTCAAGACCATCGCGACCATCGGGCTTGCGACGCGACCCTTGTGGTAGGGTCTTGTTGCCGCAAGCCCTGGAGTGCTTTCGACTCTATCAGAGCCAAGAGCACTCCCACTGACATCACTTGTGATGTCAGTGGAGCCGGCCCCAGATGGTAGGCGTTCCCATGGGAACGCCTCCGTCTGGGCAGTCACGCCCCGGCCCGCCCACCAAAGGGGGCATGCTGTCACTCACCATCGACAGCACGCCCCCTTTGTAGCGAGACCCGGAGCAACGGCTTGCCCGTCGCTATCCGGGTCTCGCGCATGCGCACGACGGAGCCGCCTCCGTCGTGCGCATGCACACTGGCCCAACATTGACCCGCTTGCGAGCGGGTCTGAATTAGGCCCTGAGACACAATATTAGGCCCTGACACACAATATGTCAGGGCTCTCTTGCTCGGAGGCTCCAAGGGTCAATCTGTCTCTGCTCTAGGGAGTATATTTACTAAAGGTTGATTTTAGTTGATTTTGATTGATCTAAAATTGATTAAAATCAATCAACATCGATGTTGTGTTTATGGGACTAATGACCTCATTCAGACCGGCTCGCAAGCTCTATTGGTCGATGGTGAGGACCTGCGCAAGCGCAGCGCTCACACTGCATGTGCGCAAGCCCCGGAGTGAGTGACAAATGCACTCGCTCCGGGGCTCGCTACAAAAGGGGCGGCTGTCAATGTTGATCGACAGCTCGCCCCGTTTTGTAGGCGGGGTGGGGGGGTGGCCGGACAAACGGAGGCGTTCCTGATGGAACGCCTGCCGTTTGTCTGCTGCCCTACTGACATCACCAGTGATGTCAGTAGGGAGCTTCCTGCTCTGTTAGAGCAGGAAGCTACCTGGGGCTTGCGGTAGATGAGACCCTACCGGAAGGGTCTCGTCGCAAGTCCCGATGTTCGCGATGGTCTCGACCATCGCGACCATCAGCTGGTCACTTGCTAAAGCTGTGGGTGGTCACGACCTTTCAAAAGAAAAGCGGCCGCCCTCATTCAGAGCAGCTCTGAATGAGGTCCTAAATTATACATTTACTAACAGACCTTTTTTAATAAATTTTTTTTTTTTAGAAATATTAGTAAATGTGTGTTTATGGGGTTTATGTATCAAGCTGTGAAAAGAGTGGAGAAGTTGCCCATAGCAACCAATCAGCTCCAACCTATTATTTTATAGACTGTACTTGAAAAATGCTACCTCCAAGCTGATTGGTTGCTATGAGCAAATTCTCCACTGGCCCATTCCTCCAGGCTTTTCACTGCTTGATACATAAACCCCTTAGCCCCAGAAACACGACATCGATGTTGATGGATTTCAGCAATTTTAATCGATCAAAAATCGACTTTTAGTAAATATACTCCTCGTACCCAGAAATCCCCTCATGTGCCAATGAAAGCCCGCATTACCTCGGCTTCCTGGTAGCTTTTTCTTCTCTTAGTCCAGTTGTGAAGTGTTCAGATCCCTACAGTAGTGTAGCATTAATGGGATCATCAATGGTCTGAAGCAGCGGACGCTGAGTGAACCGGACGGACAATAGCCGCTCGCTGCCTGCTGCTTCTCCCATTGTTATGTGTCTTCAAATATTTCTTTTCAGTATCTGGTGAGTAAAAGAGTATCTGAAATCATGCCAGGATAAGATGTCTTCAGGGCTGTATACTAATAACCATCACACAGCAGGCTGCAGCGTAATTATCCCAGCTTCCAGTGCTACTGGTCTAATGAATTGCTGCAGATGTAAGACAGTCTTTTCAGGGAGACGTGCTTCGCCTCCAACGGGATGGTGAATAACCAGCATATAGCGCATTGTTTGAATTAGTCACCCCATGCACCATCATGATCAAAATATGGCTAACAGTGATTTCCCACCATGCCTTGCAGCCAGGGCCTACGCCATGCTGGAACTAGAACAAACGAGGGGGGGGGGGATAGGATTGATAAAATACTGTGTCTAATAGATCTCTGCCAAGGTTCTAATGTGTTTGTAGGGTATACAATCTGGAAACCGGCCGCCTTAATACCGACAGCCGGCTTCCCGACTGTCATATCCCGGCGAGGGTGAAATGCCAGGTGTCTAGATGTAGACGCCTGACATTTCTCCGACGCCGGGAGACCGGCGCCCGGCATCCCGATCGAAGACATGCCGGGCGCCGCGAGCGGACAGCCGCGGGGGGGAGGGTTAGGTTTAGGGCACCTAGGGGGGACTTAGGGTTAGGCTAGGGGGAGGGTTAGGGTTAGGCACCCCCGGGGGGGACTTAGGGTTAGGCACCCCCCCAGGGGACTTAGATTTAGGCAGCGGGAAAGGGTGGGGTTAGGGTTAGGCACTTAGAGGGGGGATTAGGGTTAGGCACT
Source organism: Taudactylus pleione (assembly GCA_031769625.1). Classification (NCBI taxonomy): domain Eukaryota; kingdom Metazoa; phylum Chordata; class Amphibia; order Anura; family Myobatrachidae; genus Taudactylus; species Taudactylus pleione. The sequence goes on along the minus strand of JAUIMM010000078.1, from coordinate 2,548,722 downwards.
TGGGGGGGGTTGGTTAGGGTTAGGCACCCCTAAGGAGGGTTAGGGTTAGGGGGTTAGGTTAGTCAATACTTACCTATCGACGATTGGGATTTCCAGCACTGTCGGGCTTCTGCTGCCGGGAACTCTGCTTTGGTCAGCCAGGCACTGCCGATTCCGTTTGTAGAACCCCATCAAAACGAGGGCAGGAGATTTCTATGGGCATAAATACTACAGTAACTGTAAGATAGAAACATGTCTTTTCAGCGGCTATTTCTGTTCACCTCAGTTCTGTGTCCTCCTTAGTACATACCAGCAGGCGGTCTGCAATTGTGATCGTGCTTCTAACTGAAAATAAATGGCATTATAAATTATGTTTTTCTAAACTGGTGATGTTATGTAAATTCGTGATTTTATTTTATGGTCGGACCGCTCTGGCAGGGTAAACATGATGAAATATCCATCCTGCTGTCACATTTAGGTATAGTAACCCAGAGCAATCCCAGTGTTTATATTTATTGCTGTGGTTATTATTGGTGTAAAATGTAATTTAATGACATATTAGTGGGAACCCGGAGCTGTGCTCTTGATTCAGAGAGCAGAGAAGATAACAGTATATCTTTGTCAATGGAAAAATATCCTCTGAACGACACATCTCCCAGTTATGGTTATAAAAAAACAAAACCTCAGATTGAGGGGGCTGTGGATCGATAGACAGTAACTAGATAGAGAATCAATATATAGACACCGGAAGGTAGAAAGTGAGTGGTCGACAGGGACACAAGGTTGAAAGGGTCAACAGGTCGACATGTAAATGGTCGACATGGACTTCAGTCGGCAGGGTCAAAGGGCCGACTGGTAAATGATTGCCATGGACTTAGGTAGACAGGGTCAAAAGGGACAAGGTTAACCCTAACTCTCTCCCTAGTGTCTAACCCTAACCCTCCCCTTCCGCAGACTAACCCTAACCCTCCGCCAAGTGCCTAACCCTAATCCAAGCCCTATCCCTAAAAATTATGAAAAACATATTGACTTTTTCTGTATTGAACATTTGCATGTCGACCCCTTTTGACTATGTCAACCTTTTGACCTTATCGATCATTTACCTGTTGACCTTTTGACCACATTGACCTTTTGAACTATCGCCCTTTTGACCCTGTCGACTTAAGTCCCTGTCGACCTATTCACTGTCTACTTTCTGGTGTTTATCTATTGACTATCTATCTAGTTACTCTCTAGGTATCATCCGGATACCAAGTGAGGAGCGACACTTTGCCCGGATCCTCCAACCTCGGGGCCTCAAAGTTGACCCCCTCCATCGAGAGGCGTAGCCTCTGTGTGCATAATGTACAGCTCTGAATCCAGCACCCAATCTTGCCACACTGGGGAGTTCTGGGAGCTCTGCTATTTTGGTGTCACCCCCTCGTATGGTGTCGGCCTGCACCCCCCTGGTGACGTCACTGGTTGGGTGGAGCCAGGCATAGTTTCTCTTACATAGTTCCTTGCTCCCGGCAGAGGACATGCAGATCTGGAGGAGTCTACAGTGGAAGTAAACCCTCGGTCGGCCAAATTTCTGTTGAATTATAGAGTGTGCTCCTGTGCGATCTCCATAATGCTCCTCTCCGGAAGCAATTGCCCTTATCTAGATGGCCAACGGTTATGTCATCTGCACATGCACCCGTGCCATATTGTTACTGTGTATGAGCGCCACAGTGGGACATGGACGTGTTTCTCTTAGCTACAGACAGCCCTTGCTATATACCTCAGTCTTGCTACAGCGCATACCGCTACCCTATATAAACGCACTGCTATCCGTATACATCGCCGAATGGTGACTTGTAGGTGCCACTCCATCCAGATACCACGAGTATGTAACCGTGAGTCCAGCTGTACAAACACATTACCAGAGCCGTAACTAGGGTGGTGCGACGTGCCACCGTACAGGGCACCGCAGGGCAGGGGGTGCTGCTCGGGGCTGTCAATTTTCTGTTTATAATCATTCTCACTTGTAACTTCCTTTTATTTTATCCCCGGTATCTCCAGGCCACCCCTATTTCCTCCCTGGCCTAATCCCCATCCATCTGGCCACCTCGCCAAGCACCTTCAGTCACATCCATTTTTATTTAACACACACACTTCAAAATACTGTCATACCCGGGACTCAAACCTATGACCTGTCACAAATCTTGGATGAATTATGGATGCGGCCCGTATTTAGGGAGTTGGCTAGACCTATGCCTGAGGCGCGGAGTCTAATGTGTCGGCTCTATTCACCAGGGACCCTCGCAAGAAGGTATGGACTTGGCTGCGTCCGACACACAGGTCGCGGCCCTCAGGATAGGTTCCCTTATATAGGTGCTGGTAAACTCTGGGTGCAGTGGAAGAGACGTACAGCTTAGTCGACAGGCCGGGTCAGAACCAAATGGTCTGACTCTAGACCAGTGGTTCTCAAACTCGGTCCTCAGGACCCCACATGGTTCACGTTTTGCAGGTCACCCAGCAGGTGCACAGGTGTATGCTTTACTCACTGACACATTTTAAAAGATCCACAGGTGGAACTAATTATCTCACTTGTGATTCTGTGGGGATACCTGGAAAACATGCACTGTTTGGGGTCCTGAGGACCGAGTTTGAGAACCTGTGGTCTAAACGGTACCAGGGAGCAGGCGTAAACAGGTCCCAGAGAATAGCCGAAGTCAAAACCAGATATCAGATGCAGTTCCAGGGGTCAGGCGAAATCAGGGTCACAAACTAAGCCCAGGTCAGAAACAGGTAATGGAATATCACAGGAACGCTGGAGTATGCTAAATGAACCTATACTCTGGCACCTGTGTGCTGCCAGAGACTCCCTCTTATAGGGAGAGCTTGAAATCCCACACCAAACGTGCTAGTGTTTGGCGCGCCTGCCCCTTTAAATCTAGCACAGGAGGGCGCACGCGCTCCTAGGAGAGCCGCGGCCGCCTGTCACAGCCACTGGAGTGAGCCGGAAGCATCAGCAGCGGGCGCCCTGAACTCCTTGTCCGCTGCCTGACAGACCAGTGTCGCCGGACCCAGTAAGTGCACCCCGGAGTCCGGCACTCTGTGACATGACCTCTCAGATGGCAGTCAGGTATTACCATCAGTACCTTTGCCAGTGAGTTCAGCTGCCTGGCTCAGGGTACATATACGGATCTCCACGCCGCTATTTGCTGCATATACACTACAAGCAGCGCTCTTTCTATGCCTTCAGTCAGTGACCTACACTGCCGGCTCCAGGCCTGTGCACGGCTGTTCCGACAGATAAATCCTACAGCAGGTTCATCCTCACCAGCACACTCCTACATATAGAGCTGGTTATACTGCATAATTATACTATCATCACTGCAGCCATTGGATTCACACTGTATAGCAGTGACACCTGGATAACAGTGATACGACTGGATTGGTACCCCTTCATTATCATATGGGACAAATTAGATTTCTCATGCCTAGCCCTATGAGGCCACACCCCTTTTTCAGACAAGCATTTTATGTCCCTATTTGAAAATGGAACGGGGGGGAGGGGCAGGCGCCAATGCTCTTTCTGGCCTAGGGCATCAAAAAGTCTCGTTACGGCCAGGGGCGTCTTAAGAGAGGAGGGGGCCCGTGTGCACTCCCTGTGCAGGGCCCCCTCCTCTCTCCCCGGTGGCCGGCAGCGCCCGACTGACGCGGCTAGCCAGCCACCGGAGCCTTAGTAGACTCCAGGCACTAGAGTGTTCCCGCAGTCTACTGCGCATGCGCAGAACACCGGGAAAATGGCCGCGGCGGCCATTTTCCGGTGTTCTGAGCAGCACAGACACATGACGTGGAACCACGGACAGGTAAGTCTAAAATATTATTGGTGCAGTGTGTGTGGTGCAGGGCCCATGAGCCCCGGCACACACTGCACCCATTATAGATGCACCACTGGTTACGGCTCTGCACATTACTGCACAATAAATAAACTGCTGGTTAAGTCCTGAGGTGTCTGTTGCATCTGGGATTCCGCTAGTGTATACTATGTACTCTGTTCACCACCAACCAAATAGTGCACACATATCGGCAATTTCCACAAATCGGCCTTTGTTGGCACCAAGTGGTGGGAATTCAGTTAGGCGCGAGTTTGCAAAAGGCCTTAAACCCGCACCCTTAGCCTCCACGTGCTTACCAGAGATGCACACAATTCAATTACAAATGCCAAATCGCACTACTTGCAGTGAGAGTGTGCAAATTTTGTTCAAAAAGCGAACAGGGAAAATAGCATGAAAAAGTTGGGAGACCTTCCTGGACCCCCAAAAAAGTGACCACTATGTTAGCAGAATCATATAGAAGACTGTAAGTGGCCATAAGGAAAGTACTGTACGTTTTTAAAAAGTGTCAAATGGCTGATTTGTGCATTTATTTATTTTTTCTAAAGTAAAATAATGTAAAAAGCTGTAGAAATTTATTTAATTACAAAGGAATCGAACGGAAAATGCAAAAAAAAGTAGAAAACACGATTTTGGGGTAATTTGAGACGACTTAAAAAATTTGCAAAAAAATGTAAAAAAAATTTTTTGTTGAAATAAATACTTTCATCAAATTTGGGGTGAATTATTTAGCTAAAAATCTTATTTTGGGGTAATTTGAGACCATGTATTTTTTATTTCACAACAAAAATGATATGTATTGGCCTTAAGTTAATTGAACATTTCCAAATGCCTAATTAGGAATTGCTTCAGAACCCGAGGGGTTCTGAAGCAAGTCCTGACATTCTTACCTTAAAATTAAAGATTTTCCTTACTTTTTCCCCTGCTCAGACAAATTTACTCTGAAAAAGAAATGCGAGTTTGGAATTGAATTGCAAATGTTATTTGCAATGTGAATTTGCAGTGAATTCGCCTGGCAGGATCAGACTCGCACCTAACTGAATGCGCCCCCAGAGTGTTTTAGTTTTATATCGGTATTCCTTCAAATTACTATATTTTTATTGAAATCAAACATCCAAAGAAAGAGAAAATTCTATATATATATTTTTTAGCAAGTATATTTAGTACCGCTTCAATAAAACAGAAATACTATATAAATTTATGGTGCTCTAGAACAGATATATGGGGCTATTACATTAATTGGATTAATTGGATTATGCACCACTGGTTAGGAGTTTATCTAGTAAATTGGATTGTAATCAGTAGCTCTCGATGGGAAGGTGCTTTATAATGTAATTTCATTATTTCAGTGTTCTTGAAATTCACGGCACTTCATTATACGTTGAATCTGTCTCAGCTTTCCGGTTTTGAGCCCCTTTTATGGGGATGATGTAGAGAGGGGAGATCACGTCTCTGTCCATTAGTTGCCTCCTTGCAGAACTCCTATCTAATGGCGCAATAGGTGAAAGGCTGCCTGTTATTAGTGGAGCATCCACTTTGTAGGTGTCAGTAATGCAATCACCCAGGCAGAAACGTTAGTCCTCACTGAGTTATGTCCTGGAGGAATGCAGCAATTTATGAAGATATTTTTCTTCCTCTGGAAGTAGCACATTTGGGAAACCGCAGATGAAAGTATAATTGTTATGTTACCTATGGGACTGTCAGCATGCAATAATGGTGTTACAGCTAGAGAGGTGGCAGTGGTCGAAACACGATCCAGTTAAATGTCGACGCCGGCATCCCTAAGGAATCAAGATACCGATGTCGGCATTCCGACCGCCAGCATCCCGAAGGGAAGTATGCAGGTTAGGGTGAGGCGGGGTATGGGGGGGTTAGGTTTAGGGACCTGCCTTGGTGGGCTAGGGTTAGCCATCAACCGAGGAGGGTTAGGCTGCGGACAAGGGGAGTTAGGGTTAGGCTCCACCGGGGGAGGTTAGGGTTAGGCACTGCCCGTGGAGGGTTAGGTTTAGGGTGCCGGAAGGGGGGGTTAGGTTTAGGCACCACCAAGGGGAGGTTAGGGTTAAACACCTAGTGTTCACGCTAGGTCTGGCGCTGGGCAGGGCGCCAGACCTAGAGAAAAGGCACTTCTGCATGTGCCCGAAAAGGCGGCATGGCTAAGTAAAAGAGGGTATGTCTTTATGACGCGTCCCCTTTTCGTCACTCTTGGGGGCGTGCCTGGCACTAACGGACATGCCGGGCAGCCCCCAAGCGCTCCAGTCACTGTGAATCCATTCACCGGCGGTGAACGGTGCACCGCTGTTTTCCCCACCCACGGGGCACTGTGGCCCACGGGAGGGGACAGAACCCGCAGGCTGTTTCAGCGAAGCGCCATGCTGGGGGGCAGGGTGCTTCCTGCCCTTTAGAAATAGGGCAGGGTGGGAACGCTAGACACCACCGAGGGGAGGTTAGGGTTAGGCACCACTGGGGGAGGGTTATGGTTAAGGAGGGAGAGGGGTAGGGTTAGGCTACTTACCGTCCCCTGTCGGCATGTTCACTGCCGGTAAATCATACAGATTCCGTTGAAACCTGTCCCCAGGACCGTGAGGTCCCAGCTGGACCCTTGTCTGTTACACAGTTCCCTTCTTTGTAACATAGGAATCGCTAGCATGTCCTGTACAATGGTGGTGGCAGGATCAGTGTGTTATGACCTCACCATATAGATCTCCCCCAAGTGTTCAAAACTGGAAAGTGTCCAATCTCATTCTCTACTAAGTGTCCAATCTCATTCTCTACTAAGTGTCCAATCTCATTCTCTACTAAGTGTCCAATCTCATTCTCTACTAAGTGTCCAATCTCATTCTCTACTAAGTGTCCAATCTCATTCTCTACTAAGGCCCTCATTCAGACCCACTCGCGAGCGGCTGTCCGCTTGCAAGTGGGTCGATGGTCTGCACTGCGCATGCGCACGACGGAGGGAGCTCCGTCGTGCGCATGCGCGAGACGTGCCGAGTGAAGGACTTTCCTTCGCTCGGAGTGTCTCATCAAAGGGGGCGTGCTGTCGATGTTGACTGACAGCACGCCCCCTTTGGTGGGCGTGCCGGGGGCGTGCCTGCCAGATGGAGGCGTTCCCAAGGGAACGCCTACCGTCTGAAGCCGGCCCCACTGACATCACTAGTGATGTCAGTGGGAGTGATTTTGGCTCTGATAGAGCCAAAATCACTCCTGGCCTTGCGGTTGAAAACCTCAACCACAGGCTGTTGCTCGCAGTGGCGATGGTCGCGATGGTCAAGACCATCGCGACCATCATCCTGCACGCTCGTATATGCTGTGGTGGTGACCCACAGCTATACGAGCGTCCAGGAGGACGCTCCATATTAATGGAGGTGGGCCCCGATTCAGAGCGAGCGCTCTGGTCAGAGCGTCCGGCTCTGAATCAGGGCCTAAGTGTCCAATCTCATTCTCTACTAAGTGTCCAATCTCATTCTCTACTAAGTGTCCAATCTCATTCTCTACTAAGTGTCCAATCTCATTCTCTACTAAGCAGCTGGAGAATGGAGAATGTGGATCTGGCAGCGGAAATGGAAGACTAGGGATGAGGGACAAATGGGGGCAAACACGACAGAGGGAAATATGCATGAGGAGGGGGACAGATATGAGTCAAAGGCGGACAGATACAAATGAGCAAATGGGAGAGAATTCTTAATAGACCCCATAAGAGTGGAGTTATTTAACTGACTTATGGTGTCTACTTACTAAGCCTCTAAAGTGACAGGAGCTAATTGGCTGGTACTTTATCTCCATCCAAGGCTTAGTAAATAGATCCCTTATTTCCAGAGATCACTCTTGGCCTAATTCTGAGTTGCAGAAAAGTTTGAATGCGGCCGCATCTAGTGGTATTTAGCTAACCGCGCATGCTCGGCAGGCTGTATACGCATCTAGCGCATGTATGGAAGGCTGTATACGCATCTAGCTTCTAGCGTATGCACGGCAGGCTATATACGCATCTAGCGCTCTGCGTGTCAGGAGAGCTGCAGTGTTTGCAGCTGCCTTCACGCTGCGTGACTGGCCGATGTGCGCCGATGTTACCAATGTTTACACTGTTGCACATCATCAGGCGGGATATGAGAAGGCGGCAGTGGGCGTCCCTATGCCGGGCTGTGCTGGAAGGCATTATCATATATTAGCAACTGCGATCCGTGAGAGTATACAGCTGTGATTGCATTACCGCTCCTGAATGAGCCCCTGAGCGCGGACTAGACATCAGGCTCTGGGTGTGGGATCCATTTTAGGAAGCCCCTGTGGCGTCCCTCATGGCTGCTTTTAATTGTTCCCCTTATAATGAATCTGGCGCCACGTGGCCCGGCCGCAGCACATAGACACGAGAGCAAACGCCCACAATGTAAGGGATCAGCGGAGAAAGTCTACGAGCCCAGCAGTAAGTAAACTACTTCTTTTCATCTGCACGTAATCAGCGAGGACATTGCCTGCAGGGTAAACACCATGTTCCCTATTCCGCTACCTTTATTGGAAGTCGTCAGGGCACAGACAGCAGTAATATAGATACTGCGCTGTCACGCTTTATTGTGGAGATAGAGATCGTCAGCTTTTCCACTGTGACATTATTTCCCAGTATGTAATCTGCTGGAGACGCTAACATCCCTATAAGCATTACTCTCTCTTTATTTCCCTGCACAGACTGATCCCGTTCTGAAAATGGTCTGCATCGGAGAGAATAACGAGATAGAAGAGGAGATGAGAATTAACGGGAGCGTAAATGAATGGGCAGGAGGAGGCGGGGGCGGGGGAGGAGCGTCGTACATTTTCAAGGTAAAGTACAACTTCGGATAAAGACAGTCATCCATAACAGTGACTCTAGAATGGGCTGTTGTGAAATTATCCATCACCTTTGACTATTACAAAAGTTCCTGTATGTAATAAACAAGTCAGGGGTTTTTTTTTTAGTTTCTCCGCACAAATCACCTGGGAACATTGTGCAGCGATCATTCTTTCATAGATTTGTGCAGGCGCAGTAGAGGAATGACAGAGACAATGGCATGGGCGCCATTTTCCCGAAGACCTGCGCATGAGCAGTAATCTCTGGCACGTGCTAGAGTCTATTCAGAGCTGTGGAGAGTGGAGGAGGCCCGTACAGAGGCCCTGATTCAGAGCCGGACGCTCTGACAGAGCGCTCGCTCTGAATCAGGGCCGTCCCTCTTAGTGTTTGGAGCGGCCTCCTGGCCGCTCGCATAGCTGTGGGTGACCACCCACAGCTATAGCGAGTGGCCAAAATGATGGTCGCGATGGTCAAGACCATCGCGACCATCGGGCTTGCGACGAAACCCTTGCGGTAGGGTCTCGTTGCCGGAAGCCCTGGAGCGCTTTTGGCTCTATCAGAGCCGAAATCTCTCCCACTGACATCACTACGGATGTCAGTGAGGCCGGCCCCAGACGGTAGGCGTTCCCGTCGTTATTCGGGTCTCGCGCATGCGCACGACGGAGCCGCCTCCGCACTTGGGCAACATCGACCTGCTTGCGAGCGCTCAGCGCTCGCGAGCGGGTCTGAATCAGGCCCTGAGAATGCACAGGGGCCCCCTCCTCTCTAAAGGTGCATCTGTCTGTGATGTGTGGGTGTGAAAAAGTTCATTAAAACAAACCCACCTGGTCTGTCTAAAAATGACTAAATTCCCCCAATATTATATGTCACACTCATTATTGGCTACCCACTTCTACCACCACTAAGATTTAGTTCTAGAGCTGACGCTCTGAGGAAAGTCTTCCGCTACTCCCTGGCTTATCTCAAAATATTATCTCAACCTAATGTAATGAGTTATAATGAACTAGGGATGTGCAGGCTCGGAGTAGTTTGGATTTTCCCGCCAATTTCTGATTTTTCCCGCCAAGAATCGGGTCTCAGAAAGAGGCACAACGTCATCTTTCATGGACTTTTGTCCAGGATTGATGATGTTTGTCCATGAAAGATGTCGTCGTGCCTCTTTCCAAGACCCGATTTTTGGCGGGAAAAATCTGAATTTGGCGGGAAAATCTGAACTAATCCGAGCCCGCACATCCCTATTATGAACCAAACAATGATTTACCATAAATGTAACATTATAGCAACCAAGACTATCTGAGGCGTGGATCCTCTGAGATCACAAAGGGCGTGATTTGAAACGCAATCTGCTCGCAATGCTGATGTTCACGTAGTTGAGCAATTATTGTGCAACTGAGCGTGCGCAAACATGTCTAAAAGGTCCTGCGTTACACAGAGTCAGACGGTATCAGGGGCGGTAGCTAGAAATGCACACAAAAATGGTCCAATCAGCGGGCGTGTTTTGGGAGTGTCGGGGGCGTGTCGGTGAGAGCAGCTGCGTTCACAGGCGCACAGTCGCAGGCATAGGAGGCACAGAAGAAGCCGCACCTGCCATAAGGATGATGCAAGTTTCGATGATGCGACCGATGGTGGCGTCTAAGGACGCCCCAATCAGCACTGCAGCGTGCACGGGCGCTAAAAGTGGGCGTCTCAGAACTTACATATTGGCCGGTACAGATGTACATGATGGAAGGAGTTTGTAGCGGCATTTGCATAAAGTCGCAGATTGTGCGATACAAAGTCACAATACGTATTGTATAGAAAGTATAAGACACTGACTCACAGAAATACAAACACAAAACAGTGTCTTAAATTAAACGGGATTAAAAAAAGAAAATGAATGCAATTATTATGGGGTATGGGTACGGGATGCTGGCGCTCGGGAGCCCGGCTGTCAAAATCCCAACGCCGACATCCCGACAGGGTTAGGATACCAACACCTGTCGGTAGGTATCCTAACCCTTCCTCTCTCCCTACCCCTAACCCTCCCTCCCCGGTGCCTGAACCTCACCTCCCCTCCTAATGCCTAAACCTAACCTCCCTCTGATTCAGAGGTGAACGGAATTACACAGCCACGCACACAGGTGGTACACAGGCGACTGTGCAATTCCGCCCATTTAAAATGCAAATGCAGAAGGAGGTGCCACACACCTCCTTGCTGCATTTGCGTGATCCCAGGGGTCCCTGGGGTCACCATCGAAACAATCGCGACCATCGGTCGGGATTGTTGTCGATGTTCCATTGGCCAGGCTGCAGGAGCTAAAGCTTTCGTGTCCTGGCAGCTTGCAAGTCCAGGAAGTCCCACGTGCACCCACGCAGACCCTGGCCTCGTCTCTCCCGGAAAACGGAGGCGACACTCTCCCGTTTCCGGGAACGCTGCCAGTGAACGCCCCCACTCCGCCTCCCAAACACCGCAGCCTATCAGTCAGGCTGCGGCTGGGACATACTGCGAGCGGTCACGCAGTCGGAGGGCTGCACATGCGCAGTCCTCCAACCATCGGAGATGTGCGCTAACCATCGGGTTAGCGTACATCTCTAAATCAGATGCTTTACTAGCAGAGCCACAGAATACAATAGAAAGGCAACTGGTGGGCGATGATCCTGGTAACAAAACTCTAAAAATAACGATTTTTACCTCGTCAAAGTTTTTATTCATAAAGGTCGTTTCCAAATGGGCAAAAAACGGCAAAAGCCAAAATGGTGATTTTTCCACAAATATAAAATCTCAGACTTTCATCCAGATTCCAGATATGTTTCTGCAGCTCTCGTCAATCCGATCTCTGGCAGTAAGTAAAGTTGTCTGGGTGGTTTTATTTATAATTTGTGTATCATTTAGCTGTGGTTCCATACTGTAACAGCGGTGAAATATTACTTTTAATTATTACTCATGGTAGAAGTGTTGGCCTTTTCTCAGCTTCCGTTTACCCAGTTCAAGACAATTAATATACCTCTGACATGTACTTGACAACAAGCAGAGTGCCGCTTGCTGATAGAATGGATATTAAACCGGTGACGGTCATTAATAACGCTCCCTCTCCGCTCTTACAGCAATAGAAGCAGATCTGGGGAGTTTAGCTGACAATTCTTCGCTGCCCAATAATTGCAAACTGAACTGGAAAGATTGTTGCAGCTTGTCGATAAGAGAATGTCGGGAGGAGTAAAAAGTAACAGCGATTAAAACAATTGTTAAACGCTGTATAAGAAAAGGATATTGGCAAATGTAAAATGTAATCATCAAAATCACCTGTTTTCTTATATACACTACGTAGGCAAAAGTGATTGGACACCCTCTCGCAATTGAAATGTTGTACAGTGCTGTGCTGTGCTGTGCTGAGCTGTGCTGTGCTGTACTGTGCTGTGGGGCTGTTTCAGCTGGTTTGAAGCTCTGAGAAGTATAAAGATGATCTTGATAACTCTGTGCTCCCTACATTGTGGCAGGTTTACAGAAACAACTAATGTTTTTATCAGTACGACAATGCCACCTGTCATGTTTCCAGGGCGACGCTGGGCTGAGATACAGAGCATTCGGTAACCTGGATGTACTGGCCAGCTCAGAGTCCAGATCTTAACCCCATGGAGAACCTCTGGGAGGAATTGGAGTGACGGGTGCGTTCTAGGCCGACTCGATCTTCTTCAGTGTCACAGTCGGTCACTGTACTTAAGGCGTTATGGCAAAACATAGCGGCAGCTGTTGTCCAGGAACTTGTGGACAGTTTGCCAAGAAGGGCGTCCGCAGTAATCACTGCACGTGGTGGACCTACAAAGTACTGACGTCAATAAAATCTGGTTGATCTATTTGCTGTCAGTGTCCAATCACTTTTCTCTACATAGTATATATATATATATTAGGGGTGTGCACCGGCCACTTTTCGTGTTTTGTGTTTTGGTTTTGGATCTGGATCTTTCTTCATGTTTTGGATCTGGATTGGTTTTGCCAAAACCACCCTTCCGTGTTTTGGGTTCTGGGTTTTGTGTTTTGGATCTGTATTTTTTTTTAAAAAAGCATAAAAACAGCTAAAATCACAGAATTTGTAGGTTTTTCTGCTCCTATGCTATTATTAACCTCAATAACCTTAATTTCCACTCATTTCCAGTCTATTCTGAACACCTCACACCTCACAATAGTGTTTTTATGTCCAAAACGTTGCACCGAGGTAGCTGGATGACTATGCTAAGCGACACGAGTGGGCGGCACAAACACGTGACCCATCTAGGCGTGAAACTGCAGTGGCAGACAGGATGGCAGTTTGAAAAACTAGGCCCCAAACTGTACATAATGCAAAGAAAAAAAAGAGGTGCAAGATGGAATTGTCCTTGGGCCCTCCCACCCACCCTTATGTTGTATAAACAGGACATGCACACTTTAACAAACCAATCATTTCAGCGCCAGGGTCTGCCACACAACTGTGGCTGAAATGATTGGTTCGTTTGGGCCCCCACAAAACAAGCTGGCAATTAATGTGTCCCTGCACAAACTGGCTCTATGGAGGCAAGATGTCATCCTCATCCTCCTCATCCACCGATTCCTCACCCTCTTCAGTGTGTACATCCTCATCCTCACAAAGTATTAACTCGTCCCCACTTGAATCCACCACCACAGGTCCCTCTGTACCTTCTGGAGGCTGGTCTCCCTGGAAGAGCTGATAATTAATTTTGATGAACATCATCTTCTCCACATTCTGTGGAAGCAACCTCCTACGCCTTTCGCTGACAAGGTTCCCGGCTGCACTAAACACTCTTTCGGAGTACACACTGGAGGGGGGGCAACTCAGGTAAAATAGAGCCAGTTTGTACAGGGGCCTCCAAATTGCCTCTTTTTCCTGCCAGTACAGGTATGGACTGTCTGCCATGCCTACTTGGATGCTGTCACCGATGTAATCCTCCACCATTCTGTCAATGGTGACAGTATCATATGCAGTGACAGTAGACATGTCAGAAATTGTTGCCAGGTCCTTCAGTCCGGACCAGATGTCCAAACTTGGTCCTGCCTGCCCTGCATCACCGCCAGCGGGTTGCTTAGGATACCTAAGTTTTTTCCTGGCAGCCCCAGTTGCAGGAGAAAATGAAGAAGGAGCCGTTGACGTGTCACGTTCCGCTTCAGCTGACAGTGTGTTCACCAGCAGGTCTTTGCACCTCTGCAGGCTTGTGTCGGCCGGAAAGAGAGACACCACATAGGCTTTAAACCTAGGATCGAGCACGGTGGCCAAAACGTAGTGGTCTGATTTCAACAGATTGACCACCCTGGAATCCTGGCAAAGCGAATGAAGGGCTTCATCCACAAGTCCCACATGCCGAGCGGAATCGCTCCGTCTTAGCTCCTCCTTCACTTTCTCCAGCTGCTTCTGCAAAAGCCTGATGAGGGGAATGACCTGACTCAAGCTGGCAGTGTCTGAACTGACTTCACGTGTGGCAAGTTCGAAGGGCTGGAGAACCTTGCACAACACGGAAATCATTCTCCACTGCGCTTGAGTCAGGTGCATACCCCCTCCTTTGCCTATGTCATAGGTGGATGTATAGGCTTGTATGGCCTTTTGCTGCTCCTCCATCCTCTGAAGCATATAGAGGGTTGAGTTCCACCGCGTCACAACCTCTTGCTTCAGGTGATGGCGGGGCAGGTTCAAGAGTGTTTGCTGGCGCTCCAGTCTTCGGCACGCAGTTGCTGAATGGCGAAAGTGGCCAGAAATTTTTCGGGCCACCCAAAGCGTCTCCTGCACGCCCCTGTCGCTTTTCAGAAAATTCTGCACCACCAAGTTTATTGTGTGAGCAAAACATGGGACGTGCTGGAATTTGCCCAGATGTAATGCCCGCACAATATTGGTGGTGTTGTCAGATATCACAAATCCCCAGGAGAGTCTAAGTGGGGTAAGCCATTGGGCGATGATTTCCCTCAGTTTCTCTAAGAGGTTGTCGGCGGTGTGCCTCTTACTGAAACCGGTAATACACAGCATAGCCTGCCTTGGAACGAGCTGGCATTTCTGAGCTGCTGCTACTGGTGACGCTGCTGTTGTTGCTGCGTAAGGCGATACATCTACCCAGTGGGCTGTAACAGTCATATAGTCCTTAGTCTGCCCTGTTCCACTTGTCCACATGTCCGTGGTTAAGTAGACATTGGGTACAACCGCATCTTTTAGGACACTGAGGACACTTTTTCTGACTTCTCTGTTCATTCTCGGTATCGCCTGTCTTAATGAAGTGGAATCTAGACGGGATTTGGTACCAGGGACACACTACCTCCATCAATTGTCTAAATCCCACTGCACTAATGGCGGATACCGGACGCACGTCTAACACCAACATAGCAGTCAAGGCCTCAGATATACGTTTTGCTTCAGGATGACTGCTGTCGCATTTCATCCTCCTCGCTAAGGACTGTTGGAGGGTCAATTGCTTAGTAAAAGAAGTGGTGTTCCTACTTCCTCTCTGGGATAATGAACGGTCCTTTGCAACCATCTGCTACTTTAATTTTTTTTTGGAGTGCACTTTGGCGGTTACACCACCCTTTAACGGACGAGCCAGCCGGGACCTTGATTTATGACACAAGCGCACGCTTGGCGCTGCTACTTTGTTTATGCACGTGCGGCTGCAGCGCACACAATTCACAAACACAGGAAAAAATAATTGTTTTTCTTGCACTTGGGGGGAGCACCCCTGAAGGACAGATCACCCCCTGGACAACACTACAGCACCCCTTTAGGGCTACAGCCTTTATGGGACACTGCACAACACAGCCCAGCCAGCTCCTATGTACAACTGACTGCACGACACAGCCCAGCCAGACCCTGTTGACAACAGTAGGACAACACAGCCCAGCCAGCCCCTATGGACAACAGCAGCACAACACAGCCCAGCCATCCCCTATGGCCAACAGCAGCACAACACAGCCCAGCCAGCTCCTATGGACTTTGGAGTGGACACAGCACCTATGGACATCAGCAGCACAACACAACCCAGCCAGCCCTAACTCCCACCCTCCCTCTTCACTGTCCACAACCGGAGTGAAAAATGGCGCCGAAGCGGGGACCTTTTATAGAATCCAAAACTTGCAAGATCCAACAATGGGATGATGACGTTTTGCCTCGATTTCAGGTCCGAGTCAGGCAGGAAAACCCGAGCCGGACTCAGTTCCTGGCTCGGATCGGGGGGGCTCAGGAGGGTTCGGATTTATGAAATCCCTAATACCAATATGTCCAGTGAGTATTCTGTGTCTATGGGTGCACCTCCGATTTTCCTGCTCCAGATGTAAAGCAGGCGTGGGGGAGGGAGCGGTACTTCAGGATGGTACATGCTTAGCCATTCCTGGTACCTCTGCTGTACCCAGGACCTCCCAGAAACCACCTTAGGCTTGTTTTGCACAGGCCTTGAATGTCCTTGTGAATAGGTTGACAGCCCCCCCTGCGTTTCCCCAATTGGGGTTCGCACAACAGGTGATAGTCCCGTCTCCCGTACTAGGGGTTGCGGGACAGATGGTAATGGTGCAGTGCCCCCTCAACAGGTTCTTACTCCGGCAGACCCAGCTGGAAAGAGATTTCAACCTCACAAACATCTGGCCCATTCTTACCCCTTTGCGGAAGATTATTTCACTAAATGGGAGTCTCCGCCTCAGGTGGATTCTCATGTGACGCGCTTAGTAAAGAGTACGACTTTACCTATGCCGTCCATGTCTTCTCTGACGTACGCTACAGACCGTAAGCTGGAGGTGTACCTTAAGTCTATCTATTCCCTCGCTGGAGGAGCATCCAGACCAGATATGGCAGTCTGCTGGGTGGCTCAGGCTATGGAAAGATGGGCGGACGCATTGGAAGCATCGTTTGCTTCGGAGGGTACCAGTGAACAGGTTGTGTTAGTGGGTAACCTCCGGGATTCCACTACGTACATTAACGAAGCGGCCTTGGATTTGAGCCTTCTTATTTCTAGGATTTCCACGGCGGCCGTGGCCGCTCCACTCTCCTTGTGGTTACGTTCTTGGAGGGTGGATGCTGAATCCAAAAAGGGCTTGGAATGCTTACCTTATAATGGACAGGTCCTGTTCGTGCCAGCTTTGGACAAGATGGTGGACACGCTGGCGGCTGCCAAATCTAGCTCCAACTCCATCTGCGTCTAAAAACCCGTCCTTTCAGCCCTATAGCCCACAGGGCAAGCCTAAGGTGCAACCCTTTCCGAGACCTTCAGGTCCCAAAAAGACTGCTAAGCTCAAGAAACTAGCTTGGAGTACCAGACGTCCGGCCGCCAAACCCTCAGCCTGACGGGCTGGGCCTCCCCTTGGGAGACCCCAAGGTGGGAGGCCGACTTCTGCGATATACCCAGTGCTGGTACCAGACCACCACAGACACTTGAGTAAGGGAAGTGGTATCTCAGGGATATGCCGTCTCCTTCCGCAGAAGGCCTCCTCATCAGTTCTTTGCAGCAGGCCTTCCTTCAGATCCAATGAAGGCTCTAGCGATCCAGGAGGTGGTGTGCTCTATGCTTCATATGGGAGTCATAGAGCCTTTTCTGTTACCCCTAAGTGGGACGGGATATTACTCCAACCTCTTTCTGGTCCAAAAACCAAATGGATCATTCCAACCTATCCTCAACCTCAAGTCCCTGAACAGGTTTTTAAGGGTCCCTCGGTTCTGAATGGAGACTCTGCGTTCTATTGTTTTAGCTATGCAGCCTGGGGATTTTATGGTGTCCCTGGATATTCAGGATACTTACCTGCATATCCCCATTGCCAAGGCTCATCAGCGTTACCTCAGATTTGCGGTGTCGGACCACCAATACCAGTTTCACGCTCTACCGTTTGGCCTTTCCACGGCCCCTTGGGTGTTCACAAAGGTAATGGCAGTCATGGCGGCACACCTGTGGTTGCAGGGGGTGCACCTGTTACCTTACTTGGACGACCTTCTGTTGTTGGCAGGGTCGCCATAGGTCCTTTGCAACCATCTACAACTGACAATGTCAGTGTTGCAGGCTCATGGCTGGCTAGTGAACTGGAAGAAGTCCTCTCTAATTCCTTCTCAGAGGATGGTCCATCTCTGAGCATTGTTGGACTCTCAGCAGCAGAGGGTCTTCTTGATGGAAGAAAAGATAGCCCTGTTGCAGTCCAGGATACGCAATGGTCTAAAGAGTCGCCGAGTGTCTCTTCTCTCGGCAATGAAGTTACTGGGTTTCATAGTGTCAAAGTTCGACATGGTGGAGTATGCCCAGTTCCATTACAGGCCTGTGCAGATGTTTATCCTCCAGATGGGACAGAATTCCCCATAGAATAAAGGCACAGATGATCAGGCTCACTCCTGAGGTGCGCTTGTCCCTGACCTGGTGGTTACAGAAGTCCCATCTCAGCAGGGGACATACGTTTTGGATTTCGGAGTGGGTCCTTCTAACAACGGATGCCTGCCTTCGGGGCATGGGCGCTGTGACGGGCCCACACATCTTCCAGGGCCGGTGGACGTCAGAGGAGTCGGTCCTGCCGATCAATATATTGGAGCTTCGGGCAGTGGGCCTGATTCAGACCTGCTCGCGAGCACTGAGCACTCACAAGCGGGTCGATGTTGGTCCAGTGCGCATGCGCGAGACCCAGATAGCGACGGCCAGGCCGTCTCTCCGGGTCTCGCTACAAAGGGGGCATGCTGTCGATGGTGAGTGACAGCACACCCCCTTTGGTGGGCGTGCCGGGGGTGTGGCTGGCCAGATGGAGGCGTTCCCATGGGAACGCCTACCATCTGGGGCCGGCCCCACTGACATCACAAGTGATGTCAGTGGGAGTGCTCTGGGCTCTGATATAGCCAATAGCACTCCAGGGCTTGCGGCAGACGAGACCCTACCACAAGGGTCTCTTCGCAAGCCCGATGGTCACGATGGTCTTGACCATCGCGACCATCTTTCTGGCCGCTCACTATAGCTGTGGGTGGTCACCCACAGCTATGCGAGCGGCCAAGAGGCCGCTCAAAAAAAATAGAGGGACGGCCCTGATTCAGAGCGAGCGCTCTGTCAGAGCGTCCGGCTCTGAATCAGGGCCAGTGTTCAGAGCGCTGCAGCAAGCAAGACTTTTCCTGCAGGGGAAACCCGGTGCAAGTTCAGTCAGACAACGCCACCACGGTGGCTTACCTAAACCGTCAAGGAGGAACTCGAAGTCAAGCGGCTCTAAGGGAGGTATCCCGCATTCTGACTTGGGCAGAAGGCAATCTCCCAGCCATTTCGGCTGTGTTCATACCGGGAGTGCTCAACTGGGAAGGGGACTTCCTCAGCTGCCACGATGTGCACCCGGGGGAATGGTCTCTTTACCAGGAGGTGTTTGAACTCCTGGTGGACAAGTGGGGCCTTACCGATATAAACCTCATGGCCTCCAGACACAACCGCAAGCTGTGGGCATGCGGATCCCCAACAGGCTGGAGACGCAGGGGCTCTCCTGGTGGATGCTCTGTCTGTACGGTGGAACTTCCAGTTTACGTACCTGTTTCCTCCGTTCTCCCTTCTGCCTCAAGTACTTCGAAAGTTCAAGCAGGAAGGATTAAGATCCTGCTGGTGGCTCCTGTGTGGCCCAGACGGAGTTGGTACTCGGATCTTCAGTGTCTGTCCATCGATACTCCATTGCTGTTACCTCAATGTCCGGACCTGTTGTCTCAGGGTTTTTGCCTCTACCCGGTCCTGAGTTGTCTGTCTTTGACGGCGTGGCTCTTGAGACTTCCCTCTTGTGGTCTAAGGGTTTCTCCAGAGTGGTGGTGAATACCATGCTACGAGCTCGGAAACCTGCTTCAGCTAGAATTTACCACAGGGTGTGGCATACTTATTTTGAGTGGTGTCGCCCTAGAGGGTATGATCCTCAGGAGTTTCGGATATCCAGAGTGCTGGCTTTCCTACAGGTGGGCTTGGATCTAGGTCTACGCCTCGCCTCACTGAAGGTGCACATTTCTGCCCTGTCGGTTTGGTTTCAGCATAGGATTGCTACGCTGTCTGATATCCGCACCTTTATGCAGGGTTTCCTTCGCATCCAGCCTCCCTTTGTTCCTCCGGTGGCTCCTTGGGATTTGGCTGTGGTCCTGAGGGCGCTCCAAGGTCCTCCATTCAAACCTTTGGGTTCCGTGGATTTGAAATGGCTTACGACAAAGACAGTGTTCCTTCTGGCTATTGCTTCGGCCAGAAGGGTGTCGGATTTGGGGGCTCTCTCCTGTTGTCCCCCCTTTCTGATTTTTCATTCAGACAGGGCGGTACTTCGTACCCACCCTGATTTCTTTCCTAAGGTGGGATCTAGTTTCCACATTAACAAAGAAATTGTGGTCCCAGCCTTTAATTCATTGGATCTCTCGGCTGGTGAGGCCTCTTTGGATGTGGTACGGGCTCTGCGGATTTATGTGGACCGTACCAGTTCTTTAAGAAAATCGGACTCTTTGTTTGTCCTGTATGGATTTCATAAGCGGGGTTGGCCTGCCAATAAACAGACTTTGGCACGGTGGATTTGCATGGCTATCTCTGAGGCTTACGCTCATGAGGGTCTTCCAGTGCCACCCTCTGTGAAGGCTCATTCTACGAGGTCTGTGGGTCCATCGTGGGCAGCTCACCAGGGGCACCTCGGCTGTTCAGCTTTGCAAGGCGGCCACGTGGTCCTCTGTTCATACTTTTGTCAGACATTACGCATTTGACACTTTTGCTTCTCAGGATGCTTCCTTCGGGCGGCGGGTTCTCCTCTCTGCACAGGAGCGTCCCCACCCTTGAAGGATACTGCTTTGGGACATCCCCAAGGTATCCCTGTGGATCCCTAAGGACCCTGGTAAGAACTTACCTTTGTTATCTCTGTTTCTACGAAGTCCTTAGGGTCCACAGGGCGTCCGACCTGACGCCCTGTGCTTCCGTAGGGTGTTGTTCTGGTCGCCAGTTTCTGTCCGCTTTTCTGTGAGAATGTGAATCTTGTGTGTTCCAGACTTTCTTCTTCCTTTTCACCTCCTCTGGCCTGTGGCTTGATACTAAAACTGAGGTGCCTAGGCCTTGGGGCGGGGTATAGGAGGGGGCCCGGTGCATCCTGGGATGACAGATTTAACTGTGTGGTGCCCGCAGGGCCGGATTAAGGTCTGTGGGGGCCCCTGGGCAACAAACATGTGGGGGCCCCTATCAATAAAAGTTGGAAAAAAAAATAATTATATATATATATATATATATTAACACATGTATATGTAATATATATATATATATATATATATATATATATATATAAGACTGTGGTGCCAGCAATTGAAATTCCAATCAACACATATCATTTTATATATATATATATATATATATATATATAAAAATTATTACACACACATGCATATATATATATATATATATATATACACACATATATACACACACATATACACGCACATACATACTGTGTGTGTATATATATATATATATATATATGTGTGTGTGTGTGTGTGTGTGTGTGTGTGTTATTTTTTATTTTTTTTTTAACACATACAGTATATACTCAGACACTCCCCTCATTCACCAGTTACCTCCCTCCTCTGTCATGCACCAAGGACACCCCAGCAGCACCCAATCATACATTCATCACCAACACACAGTCCAGACACAACCCTCATCATTCACTATCAGCACCCACCGTCATATACTGCACTAAAAACACACAGACACCCCCCTCCTACATTAAAAACACACAGACCCCCGCTCCTACATTAAAAACACAGACACCCCCATCCTACATTAAAAACACACAGACACCCCCCTCCTACATTAAAAATACACAGACACCCCCTCCTACATTAAAAACACCCAGACACCCCCCTCCTACACTACCAGCAACGAGGCACCCCCCTACCTTCCGGCTGCAGTGTGCTGCTTGTGCTCCCTCCATGGTGTCCACTGACCTGAGCAGAGGAAGCAGGTCCCGGGCCCCGACCACCTTGTGTGTGGGCGGAGAAGAAAGAAGCCGATAGCTAGCCCGGTCAGTTTGAAAAGGGAGCGGAGCCAAATCGTGGGAGGGGCGGGGCCTAAATGCGGGTCCCGGCACCGTTAATAAACCATTTTTTTAAAATGGTTTATGGGGATGTGGCTGGAGGCTGTGTGTGGGGGCCCACTATGTGTGGGGGCCCCAGGACGACCGCCCCTGTCGCCCTGCCCTTAATCCGGCCCTGGGTGCCCGTGGACGAAGCCTATACCCAAGTTATCCCTGTGGACCCTAAGGACTTCATAGAAACAGCGATAACAAAGGTAAGTTCTTACCATATCTCTTGTTTTCTTCTTCGTTAGCGTTCCCTGATGTCCTGATTCTGAGGTGCACGTAATTCACATGCAATTACAGATGTTTACTCAATGTAATGTGAGGTCCTCATGGTACAAAGGAGATCTCCTTATGTGCCATGAGGACCTCACGTTACACTGGGCCTCCAAAGAAGGGGCGCTGATCAGGAGAGCAGCCTGCAGTGCAGCATTCTCACTGTGTTCTGCAAATTCCCACAGATGGAGAACGGAAAATATATCCCACTGTTAATTGCAGCAGGCGGAGGCGGCAGAGCCTACAGGGCAAAGGTGACCATCGATCAGTCTGAAAGGCTGGAGAATAATTTCACTGTACCTGGACTGAACGGAAAATCTGGGGCAGCAGGTAAATGACTTGTAGCACAAAATCTTAGCAGATTAATCATTATTTTTCTTGTGAAGATGTTACACATACTGGGGTCTATGTACTAAGTATTAAGCCTTGGAGATAGATAAAGTACCAACTAATCAGCTCCCAACTGTCACTTTACAGCCTGTGTTTGAAAAATGAGTTAGGAGCTGATTGGTTGGTACTTTATCTCCCCCCAAGGCTTAGTGCATAGATCTATAAATCACTTATTATTGTCATTTGCACCAGAGTACTGATATAGGGGGTCATTCAGACCCGCTCGTGAGCGTCAGGACGCTCGCAAGCGGGTCGATGTTCCCCACTGCGCATGCGCGAGACCCGGGGAGCGACAGGCTTTCCATCGTTCCGGGTCTCGCACCAAAGGGGGCGTGCTGTCGATGTTGATTGACAGCACGCCCCCTTTGGTGGGCGTGTGGGGGGCGTGCCTGCCAGACGGAGGCGTTCCCATGGGAACGCCTACCGTCTGAAGCCGGCCCCACTGACATCAGTAGTGATGTCAGTGGGAGTGATATTGGCTCTGATAGAGCCAAAATCACTCCAGGGCTTGTGGCAGGGAGACCCTACCGCAGGGTCTCCGTCGCAAGTCCGATGGTCGCGATGGTCAAGACCATCGTGACCATCTTTTTGCACGCTCGTATATGCTGTGGGTGGTCACCCACAGCTATACGAGCGGCCAGGAGGCCGCTCCATTTTCATGGAGGAGGGCCCTGATTCAGAGCGAGTGCTCTGGTCAGAGCGTTCGGCTCTGAATCAGGCCCATAGACCCTTGTCATTATGAATGGCCTGTTGACATGCTCACTGCATCCCTGCAATGATAGTTATTCTACGAATAAAAGCAATGTTTTATACAGCTTCTCCCACCATCCAAAACTATGCTTGCAAACATGGGTTATGGTTTTATCCTGCCCAGGGTTCTATCTGCTAAAGCTCTCTGCGATATACTGTATAATGGCCCTCATTCAGAGCCGGACGCTCTAAGCAGAGCGCTCGCTCTGAATGAGGGCCGTCCTCCATAAAAATGGAGCATCCTCCTGGACGCTCGTATAGCTGTGGGTCACCACCCACAGCCTATACGAGCGTGCAGGTTGATGGTCGCGATGGTCTTGACCATCGCCACTGCGAGCCGGAGCCTGCGGTTGAGTTTCTCAACAGCAAGGCCCGGAGTGATTTTGGCTCTATCAGAGCCAAAATCACTCCCACTGACATCACTAGTGATGTCAGTGGGCCGGCTTCTGACGGTAGGCGTTCCCTTGGGAACGCCCCCGTCTGGGAGGCACGCCCCCGGCATGCCCACCAAAGGGGGCGTGCTGTCAATCAACATCGACAGCACGCCCCCTTTGATCAGACACAACGAGCGAAGGAAAGTCCTTCGCTCGTCGCGTCTGGCGCATGCGCACGACGGAGCTCCCTCCGTCGTGCGCATGCTCAGTGCACACCATCGACCCACTTGCGAGCGGACAGCCGCTCGCGAGTGGGTCTGAATCAGGCCCAATGTCTACTAGAGATGAGCGGTTTGGTTCTGCTGAAAATCGAGCACACCCAAACTTTGGGGTGGCGGGCCGAACCAAGTCACCGTCGATGGTCGATGATCGCGTTGGTAGATGGAGCCGGGCCTCCGGCTAGCTGAGTAAGCCCAGGACACTGCGTTAATCAACGCAGATCCTGAGCTGGCCACTCCCGTAAAACAGGGCGTACACGCCCCCGTATCCGGGAACGGCTGCCACCCCCGCCCCTTAAATTCCTCTGCCTGTCAATCAGGCAGAGGCATTCAAGGGTTTGCGTGCAACTATGCAGGACCCATTCTGCACACTCGCACAATGGGTCCTGCGCACTGATGAATCAGGGCCCCTATCCGGATAATCGTTTGACATGAATAAGGACATTTTATTGTTTTTGAATTTGAATTATTGTACATGCACAGTGGTTGCTTTCTCATAGGGGTGGGGTGATTCAATTTGTTGTGCAGAGCGCCCCTCTCATTGGCACGATTACTTCCTTACACCCCATAGAGCTGTGCAAGTACATGAGTTAAGATTCCTTACATTTATAGCAATGTGCGCAGCTAGACATCGCGGCGATATATTGGAGACAACTGATGTTTTTGCTATTATTTCCTGATTATGTTACTGCATGAAGTTTCCTACTCAGAAGTGTCTTCTTCTCCCATCCTACTGTTACCATCTCACCATTTCTGCCATGTCCCCACCTGTACGACGATGTCTTCTCCAATGACGATTTCCACCAGGTAACTGGCAAATTCTCTTATTTCATGGTACAGGTGGGGGAGGAGGCTGGAGCGACCCCGCATCGTTCCCTTGGGCAGGGAAATCCCTCATGGATGGTGGTACTGGAGGAGAGTCTTGCCCCCAGGCCGTGAAGAAGTGGGGTTGGGAAACCAGAGGGGGCTTCGGAGGCGGTGGAGGCGGCTGCTCTGCAGGTGGAGGTGGCGGAGGATACATCGGTAATGAATGATTTTATACTGATGACCATATAAGTGTTTGTATGTCAGATCCAAACATATCTCTATAACACTCTTACACAACAATATGCTATAAATAAGGGAAAGAGGGGGCTGCAATATATATATATACCGGCCATATGGTTTCCTTATATCACATTACTGTCTTACAGGATCATTTCATTAACTAACATTCTGCTGTATTTGAGATGATCCTTGTACTGCTAGTGTAGCATTCTGGGTACTGCTGGTACTGCTAGTGTAGCATGCTGGGTACTGCTGGTACTGCTAGTGTAGCATGCTGGGTTCTGCTGGTACTGCTAGTGTAGCATGCTGGGTACTGCTGGTACTGCTAGTGTAGCATGCTGGGTACTGCTAGTGTAGCATGCTGGGTACTGCTGGTACTACTAGTGTAGCATGCTGGGTACTGCTAGTGTAGCATGCTGGGTACTGCTGGTACTGCTAGTGTAGCATGCTGGGTACTGCTAGTGTAGCATGCTGGGTACTGCTTGTACTGCAGGCATAGCATGCTGGGTACTGCTGGTACTGCTGGTGTAGCATGCTGGGTACTGCTAGTGTAGCATGCTGGGTACTGCTGGTACTACTAGTGTAGCATGCTGGGTACTGCTGGTACTGCTAGTGTAGCATGCTGGGTACTGCTAGTGTAGCATGCTGGCTACTGCTGGTACTACTAGTGTAGCATGCTGGGTACTGCTGGTACTGCTAGTGTAGCATGCTGGGTACTGCTGGTACTGCTAGTGTAGCATGCTGGGTACTGCTAGTGTAGCATGCTGGGTACTGCTGGTACTACTAGTGTAGCATGCTGGGTACTGCTGGTACTGCTAGTGTAGCATGCTGGGTACTGCTGGTACTGCTAGTGTAGCATGCTGGGTACTGCTAGTGTAGCATGCTGGGTACTGCTTGTACTGCTAGTGTAGCATGCTGGGTACTGCTGGTACTGCTAGTGTAGCATGCTGGGTACTGCTAGTGTAGCATGCTGGGTACTGCTTGTACTGCAGGCATAGCATGCTGGGTACTGCTGGTACTGCTGGTGTAGCATGCTGGGTACTGCTAGTGTAGCATGCTGGGTACTGCTGGTACTACTAGTGTAGCATGCTGGGTACTGCTGGTACTGCTAGTGTAGCATGCTGGGTACTGCTAGTGTAGCATGCTGGGTACTGCTGGTACTACTAGTGTAGCATGCTGGGTACTGCTGGTACTGCTAGTGTAGCATGCTGGGTACTGCTGGTACTGCTAGTGTAGCATGCTGGGTACTGCTAGTGTAGCATGCTGGGTACTGCTGGTACTACTAGTGTAGCATGCTGGGTACTGCTGGTACTGCTAGTGTAGCATGCTGGGTACTGCTGGTACTGCTAGTGTAGCATGCTGGGTACTGCTGGTACTGCTAGTGTAGCATGCTGGGTACTGCTGGTACTGCTAGTGTAGCATGCTGGGTACTGCTGGTACTGCTAGTGTAGCATGCGGGGTACTGCTAGTGTATCATGCTGGGTACTGCTGGTACTGCTAGTGTAGCATGCGGGGTACTGCTAGTGTAGCATGCTGGGTACTGCTAGTGTAGCATGCGGGGTACTGCTAGTGTAGCATGCGGGGTACTGCTAGTGTATCATGCTGGGTACTGCTGGTACTGCTAGTGTATCATGCTGGGTACTGCTAGTACTGCTAGTGTATCATGCTGGGTACTGCTGGTACTGCTAGTGTAGCATGCGGGGTACTGCTGGTACTGCTAGTGTAGCATGCGGGGTACTGCTGGTACTGCTAGTGTATCATGCTGGGTACTGCTGGTACTGCTAGCGTAGCATGCGGGGTACTGCTAGTGTAGCATGCTGGGTACTGCTGGTACTGCTAGTGTAGCATGCTGGGTACTGCTGGTACTGCTAGTGTAGCATGCTGGGTACTGCTGGTACTGCTAGTGTAGCATGCTGGGTACTGCTGGTACTGCTAGTGTAGCATGCGGGGTACTGCTAGTGTAGCATGCTGGGTACTGCTGGTACTGCTAGTGTAGCATGCTGGGTACTGCTGGTACTGCTAGTGTAGCATGCTGGGTACTGCTGGTACTGCTAGTGTAGCATGCTGGGTACTGCGCTGCTGCTGGTGTAGCATGCTGGGTACTGCTAGTGTAGCATGCTGGGTACTGCTGGTACTGCTAGTGTAGCATGTTGGGTACTGGTACTGCTAGTGTAGCATGCTGGGTACTGGTACTGTGAGTGTTCTATGATGGGTACTGGTACTGCTGGTGTGGCATGCTGGGTACTGGTACTGCTAGTGTTCTATGATGGGTACTGGTACTGCTGGTGTGGCATGCTGGGTACTGGTACTGCTAGTGTTCCATGCTGGGTACTGGTACTGCTAGTGTAGCATGCTGGGTACTGGTACTGCTAGTGTTCCATGATGGGTACTGGTACTGCTGGTGTAGCATGCTGGGTACTGGTACTGCTGGTGTAGCATGATGGGTATAATGGTACTGATTAGTGTAGCATGATGGGTACTGGTGCTGCTAGTATTCCATGATGGGTACTGGTACTGCTAGTGTTCCATGATGGGTACTGGTGCTGCTAGTGTAGCATGCTGGGTACTGGTACTGCTAGTGTAGCATGCTGGGTACTGGTACTGTGAGTGTTCTATGATGGGTACTGGTACTGCTGGTGTGGCATGCTGGGTACTGGTACTGCTAGTGTTCTATGATGGGTACTGGTACTGCTGGTGTGGCATGCTGGGTACTGGTACTGCTAGTGTTCCATGCTGGGTACTGGTACTGCTAGTGTTCCATGATGGGTACTGGTACTGCTGGTGTAGCATGCTGGGTACTGGTACTGCTGGTGTAGCATGCTGGGTACTGGTACTGCTAGTGTAGCATGATGGGTATAATGGTACTGCTAGTGTTCCATGATGGGTACTGGTGCTGCTAGTGTAGCATGATGGGTATAATGGTACTGTTAGTGTAGCATGATGGGTACTGGTGCTGCTAGTGTAGCATGATGGGTATAATGGTACTGCTAGTGTTCCATGATGGGTACTGGTGCTGCTAGTGTAGCATGATGGGTATAATGGTACTGTTAGTGTTCCATGATGGGTACTGGTGCTGCTAGTGTAGCATGATGGGTATAATGGTACTGTTAGTGTAGCATGATGGGTACTGGTGCTGCTAGTGTTCCATGATGGGTACTGGTGCTGCTAGTGTAGCATGCTAGGTGCTTCTGTATATGTAGTGGTCGTGGTACTGCTAGTATACTATGCTGAGTACTCCTGTGTATGTAATGGTTCTGTTAATGGTAACACGCTGGGCACTGCTATATGTCCTGGTCCTAGTACTCTTTTCTGTCTATAGTTCCTGTAATAGACAGTTCCTGAATGAAATTAATATCTGGGGTCATAAAACCAAGTTGGCTGAGTTGATGTTGATGTTAGTACATTACATGAAGCTGTCATGTGTGTTTCTCCAGGAGGTAACGCTGGTGAAGACAACAGCCCAGATGCAGATGGCCGGGATGGGTTGTCCTATATCAGTCCGGCTGGTGTTTTATACTCCCCACCCCTCAAAGGTAAATACATACACAGAACACCTATACCAGGAAAATGGTCATGTCGCCCCCATACTGTATATAGCCACTGTGCCTGGGTGTGGTACAAAATGTCAACCTTCTGGTGTTGACATACTGAATGTCGGCATTATGATATTCTAGGTGCAGAATCCTACTTCTTGCTCCTTTGAAAATGTGGATTAATGCCGTAGTAAAAACTACAAAATATTTCTTTATATTGTGTGTGGCTGGGTCTGAATCTGTACAAGGGAACTTGGCGTGGGAAAAATCCGCGGCCGCTGCATCCCGGCACTTCCTACACAGATCCAGACTCAGTCGCGCACAGATGTACAAGTGTCGCATATCAAAGTAATCAGCGCAGTCTCGTGAGCAGAGAGCGGAAAAGAAGCAAAGAAGACGCTCGTACGGGACCTGGCGTGCCGAGAAGGGCTGTTTGTGTACACATTTGCGTGGGTACTGCATTACTGCATAAAGAAATTATTGCAGGTAGGTATCCGGTCATTAGGTCTACATTGTCTAGATAGACAATGTTTAGGTAGACAATGGAAGATAGACAGGCAATAGGTCGAC
The DNA here is from genome assembly GCA_031769625.1 of Taudactylus pleione. Taxonomy (NCBI): domain Eukaryota; kingdom Metazoa; phylum Chordata; class Amphibia; order Anura; family Myobatrachidae; genus Taudactylus; species Taudactylus pleione. The sequence continues at coordinate 2,519,837 of JAUIMM010000078.1, read as the reverse complement.
AGGGTCAGAAGGTCGACATACTAAAGGTCAACTAGTAACAAGGTTGACGTGGTCATTAGGTTAACAGTCATATGGTCGACATGCAAATGGTCGACACGTGTTTTTGTTGTTGGTTTTTTTAGGGGTAGGCACTTACCGGGATGTTAGGGTTAGGCACATACCCCGATGGTTAGGGTTAAGCACTTACTCCAACAGTTAGGGTTAGGCACCAGGAGGGACAGTTAGGGTTAGCCACCAGGCGGGAGGGTTAGGGACCAAGGGGGGGGTTAGGATTAAGGTAAAGATTAGGGTTAAAAAAATTAAATAAATGTGTCGACCATTTGCATGTTCACCATATGACTGTCGACCTAATGACCATGTCGACCTTCAGTATCTGCCGACCTTATTACTAGTCGACCTTTAGTGTGTCGACCTCCAGACCTTGTCGACCTTCAGTCCCTGTCGACCTACTGCCTGTCTATCTTCCATTGTGTACCTAAACATTGTCTGTCTAGACAATGTAGACCTAATGATCCACACCCCTGCTGGTATTAGTTTTAAAACGGGACCGGCTCAAAAATAGCCAAAGTAGGCCCAGCACAGGGGTGAGAGAAGAAAACTCAGAAGCCCAAGAAGGGGTTAAAAGTTGCAGTAAGACATGAACAAGCCAATAGTTCTTCACGATTGGAGAATCTGTGAAAACAAACTGGAGCCTTTCATATAAGGCGTCCATTCATTTATTGTGATAAAACATAATAACCTCTTATGCTAAGCTTACCTTCTAAAGGAAATAACCACACAGACAACAAGTGCTTGGTTCAAATTAGAATTGATATATTTACTAAATTCAAAATTATTTTAATTAAAGAGGGTGGCAAAAGAAGGCGCTACCACTAACTAGCTCTAGCCAAGATAAATCTTACCACAAAATTGGGGGACGACTAAAATGCACCCACCTCTCCAAATGCGTAACCTGCACTGTGTGTCTCACCGCCCTTTACTTTGGCACAGTCTGGACACTTCCGTAAAGAAAAGTGACCGATTGTCCAACTCACATAGGTAGGACCCACTCGCCGTCCTTCAAAAGGGCAAGTGCCTCACAATGACCGCTTACGCCACACGTGGCCGCTGGTTAGTAGCGCCTGGCCGCCACGGCAGGTTCCCTGAACCGCAGCCTGCCACCCAAAAACAAAACTAGCTAATCAAAAGCAGAAAAAATACCTTTAAGAAAAATCTGGCCTAAAATAATTTGCATTATCAAGAACCAAAAGAGAGTGCCTGATTACGACACCCCCGGCAGCCGTCACGAACTGAGCCACTGCAATGTTTACTTTCTTCCTGGCTTTGTCCAAAGCAGCTACATCTCTGGACCCTCTCCAAACAAAACGGGGTACAATTTCCGACCACACTATGGACCTCATTCAGAGGCGGTCGTTAGATGCAAGCGGTCGCACAGAATCAGGGCGGCCGCTTGCATCCTGAATGGCCGCCTCCTTGTCGATCGTTAAGCTGTGGGTTACCACCCACAGCTTAACAACCGACCAGGTTGATGGTCGCGATGGTGATCACCATCGCGACCATCGGGGCTTACGGCCAGACCCTAGGGTAGGGTCTGAGCACTCGTAAGCCCCAGGGAGCTTTCTGCTCTGATGGAGCAGGAAGCTCCCCACTGACACCACTGATGATGTCAGTGCGGCCGCCCACAAAACGGTAGGCGTTCGTAAAGGAACGCCTCCATTTTGGAAACCACCCCCCGGCCCGCCTACCAAACGGGGGCAGCTGTCGATCAACATTGAAAGCCGCCCCTTTGGTAACGAGCTCCGGAGCGACAGAGCTTCTCTCACTCCGGGGCTTGCGCATGCACAGTGCGGCCGCTGCACGTGCGCAGGCCAAACCATCGAGTCGGTTACGAGCGCATCGGAGCTCGCGACCGACTCTGAATGAGGTCCAATATGTACCCCCAGCCAATGGGACAACACCCTATCCAAATCCTCTTTAATTCTAAGTATCAGCTCAATGCCCTTAATCTGACCCACATCATTTCCTCCTAAATGTAAAATCAACCAATTGGGACGGCCCCTGCTTAAAAATCAAATCCAAAAGGGCGGCCCAATGCAATCCAAACCATCTAACTGTGCGGCCGCCCGTTAGCATAACCGCTCTGTTAGCTAAAGGATGTCTTTCAGCCCAAAACATATAGGAGTGGCCCACCAGCCATACTTGCTCCGTAGAGCCCGTGGATGCTGAAAAAGAAGACACCTAACCGTCAGTGTACTGTAAACCCAAAACCATGTAATTGAACTCCACATGCAACATACATATTAGTACATAAACCCAGGCGAAGGAGAAAACTTAAAAAACCTCCTGTGGACCACTTGTATAGCCAATTAGAATCTTAAATAGCCTCCTGCTTATGCAGCCCTCGTCTAGTCTACTATTCATTATTGAAGAATGTCTATTTCATAGTAGGTTTGGTTGACAAATGCTACTGTGGGATCGTCACTACATAAATGTCCTGATATTACACCTGAGAAATTACCTTGTATCCATTATCATAACTCTTCATTACATCCTCTGTCATACCCCAGTAACGGAGAGACACGGAGAGGTGGACATAAGGCTGGATCTGAACTGCAGTCACTGTGAAATTGATGAATGTTACATAGATGCGGAGTCCCAGGAGCTGATGTGTCACTGTGAGCCGGGACGGGTCTTGGCGGAGGACAGAGTGTCCTGTATTGGTGAGAAGAACATTTGCTTCTGCTAATAATGTGGAAAATCTATTTACTATAAGGCAGTATTAGGTGTTTTTCAGATAAACCCAAGAGAGAAAAGAGAAACACGAATCTTAAAAGTGGTGATCAGATGCACGTTCCTCATCGAATACCTCCCAACACCTAAAATCCTAAAGTTCAACATGGAAAGAGGGAGTGACCATGTCGCAATGCGTTGCCCTAACTCCTGGCAAAATGCCCATGAATTGAATTGCCAAGTGCACCACCATGAGTTCATGCCACACACTCAACTTCCATGAGTCCAGACACACGTGCCAGTTGGCAAGTACTGTGTGCACTACCACCAAGCTGCAGATTATTGGCAGTATCCGACAAAAGCTGCTTTTCCCACCTGTACAGATGCCTTGTAGAGACGTCTTTCTTGCAGGGGGCACAGGCAGCACTTTATATTCAGTTTGTAACTTATCAAGAAGCTTTGTATGCAGCAGTTACGTCTTTCACATACTGTAAGACACTCTGAGCAGCAGATCATTTAGGACTTTGGGCCTGATTCAGATCTGCTTGCTAGGATGCGGCCGCTCGCACTGACCGATAGTCGCCCATATGCGCATGCTTATAATTCGCAGTGCGCAAGTCAGTCTTTGCGAGGGGAAATCGACTGCTCATAGTACACAGACTGTCCGCTACTTTGAGTGACAGATAGAGCCGTTTGTGGGTGGTAACAGGGGAAGATGCTTGTGAACGTGGGAGTGGGGCTCTGGACACAGGTGTGTCTGGCCGTCAAAACTGAGTGTTGTGGGTGTGCATAATTAGCAAAGAAGCGTCAGAGTACACGTCACTTGGTTGCTTTTTACACTGAACTGCTCGCAGTGCTTGCGGGTGGGTAGAGTCTACCACAAGTGCTGCGATCCCTTCCAATGGTCCTCGATGTACCAATGTTTACACACACTTCCTGGAGATGGTGTGGGCTAGTGGGCGTCTCTAGACACACTATTGGGCGTATATTTACACAAACTGATCACTCGCCAAAACATAGTGGGCATGCTTATGAATTGTCCTACGAGCGGATGCCTTGAAGTCACATAGCCGAATTTGCATAAGCCGGGAGCGAGCGATCGCATCTAGCGAACGGGTCTGAATCAGGCCCTTTGTCCAACCACATTGAAGTTAGAGAAGAAGTTTTTATTATAGCATAAATTTTACAAACTGCGGCAACAAGCATCATATCAGTATCAGTTGTGGCAGTTTCTACATTTTTCTGTTTTCTATCCATTATTTTTATTAAAAAAACAAACAAACAAAAAAAAGCTATTAACAAATTTAAAAAAGATGTTCAACTATATGTATTTTACCACCTCCACCTAGACAACTATTTATCATGTGACCTGCCAGGCCTGGAGCTGGAAGAGTGATTTCATCTGGCTGGGCAGTTTTTGCATCTCCTAATGACTGGGGTTTTAGAGCTATTTGAACTATATAGGTCCCCACACAGGTCACGTTTTCCAGGTCACCCAGCAGGTGCACAGGTGTACTCATTACTCACTGACATTTTAAAAGCTCCACAGGTGGAGATAATTATTTCACTTGTGATTCTGTGAGGAGACCTGGAAAACATGCACTGTTTGGGGTCCTGAGGACCAAGTTTGAGAACCTGTGGGTTAGACCTTCGGCTGGAATACTCCATCTTGGGGATCTTCTACCCTTTATAGATGTATCACCTTATTTAAGTTTATTAATTTCCTGTGATTCTGAATGAGCTTGTTGCTCAGTGAATTTTCAGTGACAGATTCTTTATGTTAATCGCCGTGCTTCTGTTAATTGTTTCCTTGCTTTTGTTTACATGAAGTATTCTGCATATGTTTGTGACCCCTGTTGTAGCCTGCAATAATTCCTTTGCATGTCCTTTACACTTACAGTATTTCACTTTTCTTTTGGAACATCTACATAGGCCTTGCTTCCATATATTCTATTATGCTGCTGCTCAGGCTTCTCTCTGTTCTACGTCTTGTATAGAGTTTTCTCTTTAGCCTTGCTTGGTAAATCATTAATTTCACCTCAATATGTTGTTGGCAGATCTTTGTCAAAGAACATATTTCATCTGATTTAACAGAGGACTTGGGACCTCATTCAGACCCGCTCACAAGCGCTGAGCGCTCACAAGCGGGTCGATGTTTAGGCCCTGCGTGTGCGCAAGCCCCGGAGCGAGAGAGAAATTCTCTTGCTCCGGAGCTCACTACAAAAGGGGCGGCTGTCGATGTTGATCGACAGCTTGCACCGTTTTGTAGGCGCACCGTTTTGCTTGCCGTTTTGTGGGTGGCTGTACTGATATCAGCAGTGATGTCAGTGGGGAGCTGCCTGCTCGATCAGAGCAGGAAGCTACCTGGGGCTTGCGGTTGCCGAGATCCAAACTTAGGGTCTCGTCGCAAGCCCCGATAGTCGCGATGGTCTTGACCAACGCGACCATCAACCTGGTCGGTAGTACTGTTTCTTGGGAAAAATATACTTTCCACTTTCATCTCCCGGCTGCACTAGACAATCTTGATACTTTTAGCAACCTGTCCTTTAGCTAGGCTCCTTATTGCTCCTGGGTTCCTGCGTCATAGAATATTATTCACTGGTATATTTCTGGAAAATATAGGAGAGATTGGGCAATTCCCCTGCTGGTCCTTCTGAGGGTCATATACTGTCTATTATCTACAGTAACTTTTTCTGGCTTACCTTGGTCATGGTAAAAAGACGTTTTTATAGTTAACCTTATTACTCATAGCTGCGTCGTCAACTTGCCTTTAATGCTTTACTGATGCACCCACACCGGTGTGACAGGCAGCCTCAATAACTGAAGTGTTGTCATCCTCTATTATAGCGCTTTTATGTTCCTGCTGATTGTTTTTGCCTCTCCAGCTGATTCAATCTAGATTCCAAAACTGGACAGCCGACCTTAGGAGAACTTGGTGCCATGCATACAAAACATTCACGTTTCACGTCGCTGACTAAAGCTGGCCACACACTAGACCAACTTACATCCAACCAGCCAACTAGTTGATTGGTTGGAATGAAAATCTGGTAAGGAATGAAAGCAAATGACAATCAGCAATTTACTCCCAAATGTCGGAAAATGGACAAAAACTGTTGTTTGAACAATTGTTTAGATCAAACATTTAACAAACTTGTCTGACGACCATTTTCACCTGTTTTCTGGCATTTAGGAGCAAATTGCTGATCATGATTTACTCCCATACGTTACCAGATTTTCATTCCAACCAATCAACAAGTTGGCTGGTTGGATGTAAGTTGGTCTAGTGTGTGGCCAGCTTTACAGTTCTTATCGTTAATGCTGACTCTGCTTTGGACACATTGTCATTGCCTACGATCCCTGTTCTCCTCTTTTGTACACCAAGAAGATTGCCTGTCACACATTCTAAAGTCAGCTCGTCGTCTGGTCGAGCACCAAGTGCTGCGCCATAGCAATATGCGGACCGGGGCCCACTGACGCTCTCGCTGCGCTCTTATTGACTCAGTCTGTGTTTGTGCTAAAATGAATACTGGCAGAAACTGCTGCAGTTGCATGGACCAAAGGGGCAATAGGCCTCCGCCTCAGCTCTGAGCCCTGTAACTGCTGCAATCTACTCACAACTGTGGTCATTCCGACACTGTTCCTGTGCATGCTGTCCTTTCATTTGTTTGATAGCATTCTGAGATTTGCTTCTTCTTGTACTTTATATAGCTCCTCCCCATTTAACATTTGCATATTTGCACAATTTGATCATCATTTACACCAGTAATTCAAAATCGACCCAAAATTTAGTTTTCAGTTGCTCGCGAGCCGCTTCCTCGGCAGTAGGACGATAATTTGTGAGTAAAGGGTGGAGGGTATCCATTACCCAACAGTGAAAAGACTGAACGATAACAATATCGTTATCGTTCAGTCGTTCACTACACTGCAGGGTGCCCACACTGAACGATGTGTCGTTCAGTGCAGGTACAATCAATCATCTGCATACATGCTGAACCTGACGATCTCGTCAGGTTGACCAGCATGTTTGAACGATGATAGATGTCTAAAAGACCAAATTTTCAAACGAAGTTCGAACGATTATCGAACGATTTTATCGTTCAATCGTTCAACTTTATCGTGTAGTGGATACCCCCCTTTAAGTGGATAAAAAAAGAGATCTTTCATTATAGCGCAGATCTTACCAGCAGCTTCTACACTGTAGCAACACTTAATCATCAACTGTCCGCTTCTAGTTTCCTGCCATTTAGAGTAAAAACTTTATTAATAACTGAACAAAAGCATATACAGTGCAGTAACTGATACAATCAGTCTATGAATAAACAGCTATAAGTGACAACAAGTTTCATTGTTCACTTAAGGGTGTTCTGTGATCCACTGATCCAGAAGAAACGTACTAAAGCACTTTCTAATGGTGCCTCAAGTTCCTATCTGATTTCGTTTGACTTATTGTAGGAACGTGAAATATAGACCATTGAATGGAATGGAACAGTAGGTGCACAAGTATTGTAACGTGGACATAATTGAGAAATTATTGCCATTCAAGTAGCTTTTAAAAAAATCGAGGCTCGGGAGCGGGTGTGGTATATAATGTAGACATTCATTATTTCATCACTAGAATGTCGACAAGGTCAGAATGTCGACACGTTCTGAATATAAACATTTAACATGTCGACATCACAATGTCGACACTGACTAAATGTCAACCCGTTCAAAATGTCAACAGACAGGAATCGTATGTCAGCACTTGTATTTTAGCCTATCCCTAATTGCTGCCTAACCCTAATTTCACATTTGCAATGTCGTCATTTTGAATATGTCGTCATTTTATCACTGTAGACATTTTGAATATCGGCATGCAGACCACATCCCTTGGGTGCAGCCACACTAAAGAAACAATGTCTGAGCCCTACCTGTCAAACCACGGACAGAATATGTTACACAGAGCCTTAGAGGGCAATGGAACGAACCATGGTTTCTCCAAACCAACCATTTTCAGCGATTTTTGCCGCAGGTTTTAAAGCGCAATTATTTATTCAATTTTTTTTTTTTAAGAAAATAAGAATGAGCCTTGTTTTTCCTTCAAATCGACACTTTAATCCCGCGGCAAAAATCACATAGTATCTTCCATTGGGACAAATCAGGCGTCATTACACTGAATGTTGATGGCAGATACAATAACATCTGGTTCCTCTCCTGTGACCTTCTCCCAATTTACAGAAAGTACAAATAAACTTTTCTCCTTACTTTGTGCGGATTGTCTTCCAGGTGACCAGATCCAGCCAGCCCAGAAGGGGCATCTCCCCTTGTCGCTGGTACTGTCCATTGTGACGTCAGGACTCGTGGCTGCCCTCATACTGGCCTTTTCCGGCATTATGATTGGTGAGTAACCTGCATTGTCTATAGAACCATATCAAGCAGATGGACTGGCTGCTTCTCAGGTTTCACAAGACAGTAGATCACCTGCCACCAGGAGCTATGATAGCATTCAGCATACATTATGGTACTATCAGGGGAGCTGAGAGGTGGGCAGGAACAAAGTACTGCCAGGGGGTACTGCCACCCCTCAAACATGGTGTGCCTATGATGCCCCCCCCCTCCCCACTTCAAGTACCGTGGCCCCAGATATACACACTTGTTTATATATAGGTACAATGTAAAGCAAACAAGAAAATATGCGTGGCGCTAGTGTCTCCGCAGGAGAAAGGGCCAACTTATACCCCATTTATTGCAACAAAAAGGTATTTTACGCTTAGATATATATTCAAAATACATAAAGAAAATACATAAACAAGACATTAAAAACAAACTACATATATTATTTGGATAATCTTCAAGCAGCAGTCATCAACTAGAATCAAATGATGGACAGATCGTAGTATTACTCTTGTGGAGGCTGATCAGATTGGCAGCTCCAGTATAATATAATGATCTCCAAATATCCTATCTATCATCTAATATCTATCTATCTCACAGCTATCTCTCTCATATCTATATATCTCATATCTATATATGGTTTAGGGGTCTGTCTGTTTGCTAATCTCTTGAACCACTGGACGGATTTTGATGGGGTTTTCACTATTCTATACAGCATTGGTCGAGGAAGGTTTAGGTATATGAACCATTCATCTGTAACAAAAGGGAGTTGAGCAGTGATGATTTTAGTGCAGCAAGCCATAGCAAAAAAATCTTGCACCAAGCTGCTGTATAGGACCTGGCCAGGGTGCTGAAACAGCAAGACAGCATTTGAAACTGAGTCTTGGAATGAAACAAGTCACAGAAAAAACTGTTGTGGTGTGTGTGTGTGTGTGTGTGTGTGTGTGTGTGTGTGTGTGTGTGTGTGTCTGACTGCTGCTGCAGGACCGAGGTCTGTGCTCTGATTGGCTCTCTGAGACAGTAAGAGCCAATTAAAGCTAGCAATGTGCCCTGTTGCTTAGCAGCAGCCTTGAGAGGGGAGGAAGTCAGGGACTGAGCAGGGTCACGTCTGAGGCAGACAGCCTCCAACAAACCCAAGAAGGAGCCAGGGGAGGCATAGTTGTCAGGAATTTTTAAAAAATAAACATTAGAACACCATCGAATGATTTCCAATCATTTTGCAATCATCGGACCGCCACCATCAAATGGTTAAAACACTACCATCGAAACAAAAACATGCTGAACCTGCAGGTGGACTCCGGTCACCACTTCTCTTCCTGTGGCTGAGCAGAAATATCCCTCTCCAGCGTGATATTCCTGCTCAGCCACACGCCCTTGGTGAACAGGAGGCACTTTCCATGGAAGTCAATGCTCTTCTCGGACAGGGGCAGCACGGCAAAAAGCTCAACAGAAAGCCCAGGAAATACAAGGAACATTGTGCAAAGAGGACATTGCTCATCGCCACGTTCAGCAGCTGGGGAGGGGTGCGCACGGAGTCTGGTGAAAAATGCACAGGTGCCCCAGCCTCGAGGACATGCTGCTGATAATGCTTATGGTACCTGCAATACAAATCTCTCATCCACAATCTTCCTGCCCTTCCCAGCACATTCCAGTGGCCAGGCCCAAGCCAGCTGCAGGGCAGCAGCAGTAGGGGTTGTGGTGACACTGGTGAGATGCAGGGGGACTGTGGTGACATGGTGTAGGTTGTTATGAGATGCAGGGGGCTGTGGTGTAGGTTGATATGAGATGTAGGGGACTGTGGTGACATGGTGTAGGTTGTTATGAGATGCAGGTGACAGTGGTGACATGGTGTAGGTTGTTATGAGATGCAGGGGGCTGTGGTGACATGGAGTAGGTTGATATGAGATGCAGGGGACTGTGGTGACATGGTGTAGGTTGTTATGAGATGCAGGTGACAGTGGTGACATGGAGTAGGTTGTTATGAGATGAAGGGGACTGTGGTGACATGGTGTAGGTTGTTATGAGATGCAGGGGACTGTGGTGAAATGGCGTAGGTTGTTATGAGATGCGAGGGACTGTAGTGACATGGTGTAGGTTGATATGAGATGCGGGGGACTGTAGTGACATGGTGTAGGTTGTTATGAGATGAAGGGGACTGTGGTGACATGGTGTAGGTTGTTATGAGATGCGGGGGACTGTAGTGACATGGTGTAGGTAGTTATGAGATGCAGGGGACAGTGGTGACATGGTGTAGGTTGTTATGAGATGCAGGGTGCAGGGGTGACATGGCGTAGGTTGTTATGGGATGCAGGGGACTGTGGTGACATGGCGTAGGTTGTTATGAGATGCAGGGTGCAGGGGTGACATGGTGTAGGTTGTTATGGGATGCAGGGGGCTGGGGTGACATGACGTAGGTTGTTATGAGATGCAGGGGGCTGTGGTGACATGGAGTAGGTTGATATGAGATGCAGGGGACTGTGGTGACATGGTGTAGGTTGTTATGAGATGCAGGTGACAGTGGTGACATGGAGTAGGTTGTTATGAGATGAAGGGGACTGTGGTGACATGGTGTAGGTTGTTATGAGATGCAGGGGACTGTGGTGAAATGGCGTAGGTTGTTATGAGATGCGGGGGACTGTAGTGACATGGTGTAGGTTGATATGAGATGCGGGGGACTGTAGTGACATGGTGTAGGTTGTTATGAGATGAAGGGGACTGTGGTGACATGGTGTAGGTTGTTATGAGATGCGGGGGACTGTAGTGACATGGTGTAGGTAGTTATGAGATGCAGGGGACAGTGGTGACATGGTGTAGGTTGTTATGAGATGCAGGGTGCAGGGGTGACATGGCGTAGGTTGTTATGGGATGCAGGGGACTGTGGTGACATGGCGTAGGTTGTTATGAGATGCAGGGTGCAGGGGTGACATGGCGTAGGTTGTTATGGGATGCAGGGGGCTGGGGTGACATGACGTAGGTTGTTATGAGATGCAGGGGGCTGGGGTGACATGGTGTAGGTTGTTATGAGATGCAGGGTGCAGGGGTGACATGGTGTAGGTTGTTATGAGATGCAGGGTGCAGGGGTGACATGACATAGGTTGTTATGAGATGCAGGGGGCTGTGGTGACATGGCGTAGGTGTTATGTTCTGGGTTGCTTGTGGACCCGGGGTGGTAGCAAGAGCGATCACAGAAGCAGATTTGAAAATAAAACTAGGATTTTTAATAAGTGCTTGAGTAGACATATAATGTGGCAGTAAATAAAAGTCCAGGAAAATATAAATGTGCACAAGAGTTCTGTGGTGGGAGCAAAAGGGTTAATGTCCAGGTAGAAACAATTAGAGCTGTCCAGGTGTGCAGGTAGTGAAACTGAAAATAATCAAGCCAGGTTTGCAGGTAGTGAACTGAAAATAATCAAGCCAGGTTTGCAGGTAGTGAACTGAAGCGCAGGATGTCAGCAGGCTCAGGCACTCAGGTATGGGCAAGGGTGATGGAGGAAGCAGGGTAGTCCAGTGGGAGCTGGGAGCTAGGAGCTGACAGGCAGACTGGCAGACAGTGAATTCACAGGAACAGGAAAGCACAGAGAACTCCCTCTCAGCTAGGCTGAGATACACGTTGCACTGGCAAAGAAGGAAGGCACTGACCCTTCCTAAATACCCCATGCCGTGCTGTTACTGGCCGGAGGGAACATGTGACTCACCAGGATTGGCCAGCCGCATCACACGGCCAGAAGGCAAGATGGCGGCGCCCATGCCAAACGGAACGGAGACGCCGCCAGGCCTCACCAGCGCAGAGTGACAACAGGGCCGCACAACAACGCGCGCAGCCAAAGCCCACCGCCAGACACCAGCTCCGCCACCAGACAGCCCGCGCCACAACGACCTCACAGGTGACACCCGCCTAGCGCCATTCTGAAATACCCTGGCTGTGACAGTAGGTTGTTATGAGATGCAGGGGGCTATGGTGACATGGCATAGGTTGTTATGAGATGCAGGGGGCTGGGGTAACATGGCGTAGGTTGCTATGAGATGCAGGGGGCTGTGATGACATGATGTAGGTTATTATGAGATGCAGGGGGCTGTGGTGACATGGCGTAGGATGTTATGAGATGCAGGGGGCTGTGGTGTAGGTTGTTATGAGAGGCAGGGGGCTGTGGTGACATGGTGTAGGTAGTTATGAGATGCAGGGGACTGTGGTGACATGGAGTAGGCTGTTATGAGATGCATTGTGCTGTGGTGACATGGTGTAGGTTGATATGAGATGCAGGGGACTGGGGTGACATGGTGTAAGTTGTTATGAGATGCAGGGTGCTGTGGTGACATGGTGTAGGTTGTTATGAGATGCATGGGGACTGTAGTGACATGGTATAGGTTGTTATGAGATGCAGGGTGCTGGGGTGACATGGCGTAGGTTGTTATGAGATGCAGAGGGCTGTGGTGACATGGTGTAGGTTGTTATGAGATGCAGGGGGCTGTGGTAACATGGTGTAGGTTGCTATGAGATGCAGGATGCAGGGGTGACATGGTGTAGGTTGTTATGAGATGCAGGGGGCTGTGGTGACATGGTGTAGCTTGTTATGAGATGCAGGGGGCTGTGGTGACATGGTGTAGGTTGCTATGAGATGCAGGGTGCAGGGGTAACATGGTGTAGGTTGTTATGAGATGCAGGGTGCAGGGGTAACATGGTGTAGGTTGTTATGAGATGCAGGGGTGACATGGTGTAGGTTGCTATGAGATGCAGGATGCAGGGGTGACATGGTGTAGGTTGTTATGAGATGCAGGGGGCTGTGGTGACATGGTGTAGCTTGTTATGAGATGCAGGGGGCTGTGGTGACATGGTGTAGGTTGCTATGAGATGCAGGGTGCAGGGGTAACATGGTGTAGGTTGTTATGAGATGCAGGGTGCAGGGGTAACATGGTGTAGGTTCTTATGAGATGCAGGGTGCAGGGGTGACATGGTGTAGGTTGTTATGAGATGCAGGGTGCTGGGGTGACATGGTGTAGGTTGTTATGAGATGCAGGGGACTGTGGTGACATGGTGTATGTTGTTATGAGATACAGGGGGCTGTGGTGACATGGCGTAGGTTGTTATGAGATGCAGGGTGCTGTGGTGACATGTAGGTTGTTATGAGATGCATGGGGACTGTAGTGACATGGTATTGGTTGTTATGAGATGCAGGGTGCTGGGGTGACATGGCGTAGGTTGTTATGAGATGCAGGGGGGTGTGGTGACATGGCGTAGGTTATGAGATGCAGGGTGCTGTGGTGACATGGTGTAGGTTGATATGACATGCAGGGGGCTGTGGTGACATGGTGTAGGTTGTTATGAGATGCAGGGGATAGTGGTGACATGGTGTAGGTTGTTATGAGATGCAGGGTGCTGTGGTGACATGGTGTAGGTTAATATGAGATGCAGGGGGACTGTGGTGACATGGTGTAGGCTGTTATGAGATGCAGGGTGCTGTGGTGACGTGGTGTAGGTTGTTATGAGATGGAGGGGGCTGGGGTGACATGGTGTAGGTTGTTATGAGATGGAGGGGGCTGGGGTGACATGATGTAGGTTGTTATGAGATGCAGGGGGCTGTGGTGACATGGTGTAGGTTGTTATGAGATGCAGAGGCTGTGATGACATGGTGTAGGTTGTTATGAGATGCAGGGGGATGTGGTGACATAATGTAGGATGCTATGAGATGCAGGGGGTTTTGGTGACATGGTGTAGGTTGTTATGAGATGCAGAGGACAGTGGTGACATGGTGTAGGTTGCTATGAGGTGCAGGGGTGACATGGTGTAGGTTGTTATGAGATGCAGGGGGCTGTGGTGACATGGTGTAGGTTGCTATGAGATGCAGGGGGCTGTGGTGACATGGTGTAGGCTGTTATGAAATGCAGGGGGCTGGGGTGACATGGTGTAGGTTGTTATGAGATGCAGGGGCTGTGGTGACATGGTGTAGGTTGCCATGAGATACAGGGGACTATGGTGACATGGTGTAGGTTGCCATGAGATACAGGGGACTGTGGTGACAAGGTGTAGGTTGTTATGAGATGCAGGGGGCTGTGGTGACATGGTGTAGGTTGTTATGAGATGCAGCGGGCTGGGGTGACATGGTGTAGGTTGTTATGAGATGCAGGGGACTGTGGTGACATGGTGTAGGTTGTTATGAGATGCAGGGGGCTGTGGTGACATGGTGTAGGTTGTTATGAGATGCAGGGGGCTGTGGTGACATGGAGTAGGTTGTTATGAGATGCAGGGGGCTGTGGTGACATGGAGTAGGCTGTTATGAGATGCAGGGTCTGTTGTGACATGATGTAGGTTGTTATGAGATGCAGAGGACTGTGGTGACATGGTGTAGGTTGTTATGAGATGCAGGGGACTGTGGTGACATGGCGTAGGTTGTTATGAGATGCACGGGACTGTGGTGACATGACGTAGGTTGTTATGAAATGCAGGGGGCTGTGGTGACATGGTGTAGGCTGTTATGAAATGCAGGGGGCTGTGGTGACATGGTGTAGGTTGCTATGAGGTGCAGGGGTTACATGGTGTAGTTTGTTATGAGATGCAGGGGGCTGTGGTGACATGATGTAGGTTGTTATGAGATGCAGGGGGCTGTGGTGACATGATGTAGGTTGCTATGAGATGCAGGGTGCAGGGGTGACATGGTGTAGGTTGTTATGAGATGCATTGTGCTGTGGTGACATGGTGTAGGTTGCTATGAGATGCAGGGGGCTGTGGTGACATGGTGTAGGCTGTTATGAAATGCAGGGGGCTGGGGTGACATGGTGTAAGTTGTTATGAGATGCAGGTGACTGGGGTGACATGGTGTAGGTTCTACTTCTTATGAGATGCAGGGTGCAGAGGTGACATGGTGTAGGTTGTTATGAGATGCAGGGTGCAGTGGTGACATGGTGTAGGTTGTTATGAGATGCAGGGGGCTGTGATGACATGGTGTAGGTTGTTATGAGATGCAGGGGGCTGTGGTGACATGGAGTAGGTTGTTATGAGATGCAGGGGGCTGTGGTGACATGGTCTAGGTTGTTATGAGATGCAGGGGACTGTGGTGACATGGTGTAGGTTGTTATGAGATGCAGGGGACTGTGGTGATATGGCGTAGGTTGTTATGAGATGCATGGGGCTGTGGTGACATGGTGTAGGCTGTTATGAGATGCAGGGTCCTGTGGTGACATGGTGTAGGCTGTTATGAGATGCAGGGGGCTGGGGTAACATGGCGTAGGTTGCTATGAGATGCAGGGGGCTGTGATGACATGGTGTAGGTTATTATGAGATGCAGGGGGCTGTGGTGACATGGCGTAGGCTGTTATGAGATGCAGGGGGGCTGTGGTGTAGGTTGTTATGAGATGCAGGGGGCTGTGGTGACATGGTGTAGGTTGTTATGAGATGCAGGGGACTGTGATGACATGGTGTAGGTTGTTATGAGATGCAGGGGACTGTGGTGACATGGAGTAGGTTGTTATGAGATGCATTGTGTTGTGGTGACATGACGTAGGTTGATATGTGATGCAGGGGACTGTGGTGACATGACGTAGGTTGATATGTGATGCAGGGGACTGTGGTGACATGACGTAGGTTGATATGAGATGCAGGGGACTGTGGTGACATGACGTAGGTTGTTATGAGATGCAGGGGACTGTGGTGACATGACGTAGGTTGTTATGAGATGCAGGGGACTGTGGTGATATGGCGTAGGCTGTTATGAGATGCAGGGGGCTGTGGTGTAGGTTGTTATGAGATGCAGGGGACTGTGGTGACATGGTGTAGGTTGTTATGAGATGCAGAGGCTGTGGTGACATGGTGTAGGTTGTTATGAGATGCAGGGGGCTGTGGTGACATGGAATAGGTTGTTATGAGATGCATTGTGCTGTGGTGACATGGTGTAGGTTGATATGAGATGCAGGGGACTGTGGTGACATGGTGTAGGTTGATATGAGATGCATGGGACTGTGGTGACATGGTGTAAGTTGTTATACGATGCAGAGGCTGTGATTACATGGTGTAGGTTGTTATGAGATGCAGGGGACTGTGGTGACATGGTGTAGGTTGTTATGAGATGCAGGGGGCTGTGGTGACATGGTGTAGGTTGTTATGAGATGCAGGGGGCTGTGGTGACATGGAGTAGGTTGTTATGAGATGCATTGTGTTGTGGTGACATGACGTAGGTTGATATGTGATGCAGGGGACTGTGGTGACATAACGTAGGTTGTTATGAGATGCAGGGGGCTGTGGTGACATGGTGTAGGCTGTTATGAGATGCAGGGGCTGTGGTGACATGGTGTAGGTTGTTATGAGATGCAGGGGACTGTGGTGACATGGTGTAGGTTGTTATGAGATGCAGGGTCCTGGGGTGACATGGTGTAGGCTGTTATGAGATGCAGGGGCTGTGGTGACATGGTGTAGGTTGTTATGAGATGCAGGGGCTGTGGTGACATGGTGTAGGTTGTTATGAGATGCAGGGGGCTGGGGTGACATGGTGTAGGTTGTTATGAGATGCAGGGGGCTGTGGTGACAAGGTGTAGGCTGTTATAAGATGCAGGGGGCTGGGGTGACATGGAGTAGGTTGTTATGAGATGCAGGGGACTGTGGTGACATGGTGTAGGTTGTTATGAGATGCAGGGGGCTGGGGTGACATGGTGTAGGTTGTTATGAGATGCAGGGGCTGTGGTGACATGGTGTAGGTTGTTATGAGATACAGGGGGCTGCCTGTAGCGAGATGAAATTGCTCCTGTGCGTAGCCGGGGCGGGTCGCGAGTTATCCACTAATTCAAAACAGTGTTTGTTAAAAGGAAACATTGTCTCAACTTCAGCATTAAAGTTGTGAATACGTCAAACACATTCACTTTAATCTTGTATACAGCGTTATATCCTATTATGTGGAATAAATTGCTCTCGCCCACGTTTCTCAGCAGGTGTTTCCGGCACACCCTGAGAATACATAGGCTGTTTATGAATAGGTAGAATGATGCTGTTTCTGTCGGCACAAGCCAATTTGCATGTTCTGCCTTATTATATACACTCCGGATTGCCGTGAATCAAAAGAAGTAATAAAAGATCGGAATCAGGATGGCTGAACCCCGGAAAAACGCGTCATGGATTATAGTGACATATTCTTAAGCGCGGTCTCACTAGTGAGCTGCATTTTTGATAAATCCAAGCTTTCCTCTCTTATACCCCTTTTACACCAAAATCCAGGGTCTGACCCTGGAATTTGAACACTGGTCAATCCCGGGTCGAACTCGGCTTCAGACCCCGTTCACACTGCAATTCGACCCGGGTTATTCCCGGGTTTGCCCCGTTCACACTGAACCCGGGTAATCCCTGCTTTTCCCTATAGATGTCATTAAAAATGGACTTTTTTAAGGGCTGACAAAGATGAGGTCACAAAAGGCAACAAAAGAGAGGGGTGGGGACTGCTTACAGCATTGCTACAGGTTGCTGTTCTGGCTGTGGCAGGCTGTGTATCAGCCTGTGTTTGTGGCTGCTGGTCAGGCTGTGGTGCAGGCTGCTGTTCTGGCTGTGGCAGGCTGTGTGCCTGCCTGCTTTTGTGGCTGCTGGTCAGGCTGTGGTGCAGGCTGCTGTTCTGGCTGTGGCAGGCTGTGTGCCTGCCTGCTTTTGTGGCTGCTGGTCAGGCTGCTGTGGTGCAGGAGGTTAGGCAGGCAAGCGATGGCTTCATGTGTGTCTCTCTCTGCAGGGCACTGACAAATTACATCACCTGTCTGTGCCCCAGAAGCTCCAATCAGCATCTTTCAGAGCTAGCCGGGTCAAATAAGCAGGTTAGCACCCGTTCACACTGCCTCATGACCCGGGAACAACCCGTGTTCAACCCTGCTCTCAACCCGAGTAAGATTCCCGGGTAAATCAACCCGGGAATTTTTTCTGGGAGCCGTTCACACAGAGCATCGACCCGGGTCGACCCGGCAATAACCCGGGTTATTCAGTTGGTGTAAAAGGGGTATTACAGTGTTTTGATTTTTCTGACTCCCCTCTTCTATTACCTCTATTGCATTCTGGGGAGGCTAAGGGGTAAATTTACTAGAGTGCGGGTTTATAGAAGAGGAGATGTTGCCCATAGCAACCAATCAGATTCTAGCTATTATCTTCTAGAAGGTGCTAGTTAAATGTTAAATAGAATCTGATTGGTTGCTATGGGCAACATCTCCACTTCTAAAAACTCTCACTTTAGTTAAATTTACCCCTAAGAATCTTTATTTAGGGGGAGAATATTTTTGAAATAATATTTTTGTTGATTTTTGCAATAAGAAATCATTGCTGGCCTAATATGTCAGCATTATACATAGAGATATTAACAGGTCTGGCACTGGGGAAATCTGATTTATAAACATAATGTATAGCTGCACTTTGCATGTTGGTTTCCTAACGGAAAATAGTGGAGAGGACAGAAGTGTTTACGCTGGGTAATGTATCACACCGAATAGACACATCGAAGGATTCTCGGGTATACCTTTACTAAACACAAGATACACTGTATTTACCTTCTGCCATAATTATGTCTGGTGGCTGGCGGTGAAAGCCGACCCCTGACCTTGTGGCTAAAGGGGAAAGCTCGGCTCAATCTGGTTGTTTGTGGGGATAGCTGAGCCCAAACTGGTGGCTGGTGAAGAAAGCCAAGCCCATTCTGGTTATTGGTATGGAAAACCCAAACTGGCTTGGACAGCTGAGCCCAATCTGGTTACTGGTATGAAAGACCCAAACTGGCTTTGGAAGCTGAGCCCAATCTGGTGACTGAGCCCAACCATGTTCCCGATGATGATCCACAGCTGCATTTCCAGGCCTATGCAGCGGATCTGAGAAGGCCAAGGGGGGCGTCTCAAGAAGGCACCTGCTTCATTTATACCCCTTCCACACTGCATTCATGGGTCACCCCCGGGATTTTGTACACTGGTCCATCCCGGGTGAGACCCTTTTCAGACTGGCGGCCCGACCCGGCTTATCGGGTCGATGATGTCACATGCATCAGGTGCCAAGCCGGTGCTTGGGAGATGAGATCATCTCATCAAGCGCCGGTTCTTCCTCTGTGAACGGGTCCCGGGTCACACCAGGTTACCTGTTCACACTGCACCGCGAGCTGGGTTGAACCCGTGTTTAACCAGTGATGAAATGCCGGGACTGTTTCATTGTTTTCTACCGCAAGTGTTTAATTTTATTTGGCTCAGGAAGCGAAGCGCAATCCCCATCTCATTTCAGTGTAAAAATACAGAGAGCTACAGGTTCCCATATGTTTTACTGAACATAAGTTGAGCAATAAAGTGAAAATAAAAATCCTTCCCTAATAAGGTTTATTCTCTCTTATAGCTAAAGAAGCCGCACTCCGTAACAATAAAGTTATAGCGCAATACAGACGGAAGGTATTATACATTCATAGAGCTATTTGCAGTCCTAATACCGAGCTCATGTTTATCTTCGGCGCGCTTTCCGCTGAGATAGATTCCCACTGAGCGTGCTGTGTTTCTGCATCAGGAACCCTGCTCAGTAATCAGTGTTCTGGAAGAGTCAGTCCTCACAGCCGCTGTAAATGAGACATGGAGATAAGGACTTAGATTTATGCAAAGAGGAATGATTACCGGGCTGCAAGATGTGTTGGTTTACTTGATTGGCACAGAAATCCTTAAAGGGGATTTGCCTCCTTCAAATGTTCAAGTTCATTACGTTTAGAAATCATTCCACTAAAACTCCTATATGAAATTGAAAAAGGCGCTTGGCGCGGCTAAGTCGCAAAGTCTGTGTCGCACCAAACGGAGCAATTTGGTGCTATTTCGGCAAAGCTGATTGTGGACACCTGTGATAAACGTTTGGTTTTACACTTCGCTTCGTTCCTGCATCGTGAGCCCGTTATACTGATATACTTTTCCGGAGAATTATTAATAATGTAACGCTTTTGTTACCTAATATTTCTCCTCTCTTCTCTCTCACTGTAGATCACTAGTCCCTTGTCTGCCTTTTCTTAAAAAGAATGATTTGTAGCGAATGCGTCCTTGGTTATTTCAGCAGCCAGTCTGGTTGTTAGACTGCATTGGGCCAAAATCGATACAAGTGTGGACCCGAGACAAGTCCAATCAGGAATATCCAGCTATTGTCTGTGGCTGCGCCCGATGGACAGTGACAGCCTGTAACTGCCTCCGACAGCTCCCAATGCAGAGTGAATGATGCCACCAGACTTTTACAATTATCGGACGGTTGTGACTCGTCTCAGGACAACAGGCTGATAATTGATCTATTCATGAGGTCTATTGTGTCCTGCTTAATAGCTTCATGTTGGTTCATTCCCCAGCTTAGAAGCCAGGACAAGTGAGGGACAGACAGATCTCTCTGCAGAAAAATAGAGAGAAAATGTTGTGCTGTCCGGTCTTTGAGCACACCGAGTGAGCCAAGAGTGTTCAAAAAATGATAATTACATTTATTGGCAGACAATAAAAATTATTCAGAACGTGAACAAACAAATCCACTTAAAAACATAACAGTCAAATAAATCTCTCCAGTGTATGTATTGTCTCATGAGAATATTGTCATTGAGCACACAGTTTCTGTAGAGACCTCTCTGTAGGTTACAGTGTGCTCTTTTCACCAGGTTCATCTTTTAATGTATGTTCCCACCAGGGGCGTTTCTAGAGAGGAGGGGGCCCGTGTTCAGTCTCCGACACGGGCCCCCACTGAGCTGTGCGCGGCCAGCGCCGGAGTTATAGGCTCTGGGAACTAGAGTGACCCAGAGTCTATAGAGTATGCACAGGTCACCGGTAAAATGGCCGCGGTGGCCATTTTTCCTGTACTGTGCATGCGCAAATGACGGGAAAATGGCCGCGACGTAAATTTTCCAGTCGTTTTTAGAGCGCGTGACCCCCGCACCGACATGGGACTCCGGAGAGGTAAGTATGCTATGGGTGCAGGGTGTGCGGTGCGGGGCCCCCCTGGACCCAGGGGGCCTGTGTGCCCCGCACACCCTGCACCCATTATAGATACGCCCCTGGTTCCCACTTAATTATTAGCATTATTAGCATCCCTATATATATATATATATATATATATATATATATATATATATAATATATATTATACAGTTTTAGCTAGAGAGTGAAACTGACTACAAAAACACAAAATGAGTTTTTGCAATGAACGCTCTTAGGGTCTGATTCATTACTGATCGCAACTGCGATTACGAACGCATTTGGATAATTGTTGCGTACTATGCATGCGTATGCATTGCTGTGCGCGTGCGTAAACTGGCCACTGCGATCGTAGTGACTACTCACACCCATCGCAGAGAGAAAGTACCAAATGGGTGGAGGTAACGGGAGGGGGGGGGGCGGCGAAACGCAGGCGTGCGAGTGGGTTTGAATGCCATTGCAGGGTCGTGCATAAATTAGCCACTGCTATGCCGTATGCAGCCTGAGGCCTGATAGCGTGCGATGAAGTTAGCAATTCCTGAGTAAGGTCAGGGCTTGTGCAAGTGTGCAGGAGGCTGCGATGGTGCTCGATGTTACCGATGGTTTTGCAGTCTTGCTAAATATTACGGATGTGTGTAAGGTAAAGTGGGCGTCCTTATGTTGTGCTGCGGTGGCATAGCGATCGCAGACATTAGCATACTATCGCTGCGAGACTGCGTGCGGAATCGCTATTGCATTCGCACTTGCGATCGGTAGTTAATCAGGCCCTTTGTGACAATTCATTCTGCTCAATTATAGCGGAGCTATAATTATTATTTATAAAATAAATCTCCCAGCTTGCACCAGGGTGTGGGCGTGCGTGCGTGTAATTGTGGGCAGATCCAGTGACTAATAATTCTACTGGTGATGTAAAATAATACAACCAGGGCTATTTTTCAGCAGGAACTCTGGGCCTGATTCAGACTCGGTCGCAAGCACTGAGCGCTCGCAACCGGGTTGATGGTGGCCCAGAGCGCATGCGCACAGACGGAGCTGGCTCCGTTGTGCACATGCGTGAGACCCGGCTAGCGACGGGCAATCCGTTGCTCCGTGTCTCGCACCAAAGGGGGCATGCTGTTGATGTTGAGTGACAGCTCGCCCCCTTTGGTGGGCAGGCCGGGGGGTGGCTGCCCAAACGGAGGCGTTCCCATTCTGTTAGAGCCGAAATCTCTCTGGGGCTTGCGGCCACGAGACCCTACCACAAGGGTCTCGTCGCAAGCCCGATGGTCGCGATGGTCTTGACCATCGCGACCATTATAATCGCCGCTCAGCTACGTGAGCGGCCAGGAGGCCGTTCTAAAAAAAAAAAAAAAAAAAACCTGGCCCTGAGCAACCGGGTCTGAATCAGGGCCTCTGGGCCTGATTCAGACTTGGAAATAGAGAGAGATATCTCTCTCAACTGATCATCTTGGTGACACCATGCTGCACTGCAGGTGGGGCAGATTTAAAATGTGCAGAGAGATTTAGATTTGGGAGGGAGGTGTCCAAACTGACATCTAAATTGTAGAGTAATAATAAAGCCGTGCAGTATTTGTGGCTACATGTAAAAGCAGCCAGTATTTGCCCTACATGCAAAAAAATATATGTATTTACACTAGAGATGAGCGGTTCGGATTCTGTGGAATCCGAACCGCTCCGAACATTGGGGATCCGAGTCCACCCGAACCCTGTTCGGGTGTTCACCGCCTGACTCGGATCCCCGTTCGGGGCCGAACGGCGGCCGCCTGATGTCGGATTCTCACTAGAGAATCCGACATCAGGTCTCCTCGCGTGTAGGGCAGAGCGCAGTGATAGCGCTCTGCCCTACACAGACACAGACACACAGCCGCCAGCGGCAGCTGTGTGTTTGTTACAGCAGCCAATGAGAGTCACACAGACTCTCATTGGCTGCTGCACGGAGGGAGCCGGCTGGAGCTCACACATGAGCTCCGTCTTCCGGCTCCCTCCTCAGCGTGTGACAGAGCGGACGGCGCGGGAGCGGGGATACAGGTAAGTTTTATTTTTTTTATTTTTTTACTTGTCAAAGGTCCGGGGGCGCTACTGGGGGGGGGGGGGGTCTGCACTACTGGGGGGGTCTGCTACTGGGGGGGGGCTATACTACTGGGGGGGCCATACTACAGAGGGGCCTGCTACTTGGGGGGCTATACTACTGGGGGGGGGTCTGCACTACTGGGGGGGGGTCTGCTACTGGGGGAGGCAATACTACTGGGGGGGCCATACTACAGAGGGGCCTGCTACTGGGGGGGGCTATACTACTGGGGGGGGGTCTGCTACTGGGGGGGCCATACTACTGGGGGGGATCTGCACTATTGGGGGGCCATACTACAGAGGGGCCTGCTACTGGGGGGGGCTATACTACTGGGGGGGTCTGCACTACTGGGGGGGGTCTGCTACTGGGCAGGGCTATACTACTGGGGGGGCCATACTACAGAGGGGCCTGCTACTGGGGGGGGCTATACTACTGGGGGGGGTCTGCTACTGGGGGGGCCATACTACTGAGGGGCCTGCTACTGGGGGGGCCATACTACTGGGGGGGCCTACTACAGGGGGGGCCATACTACAGGGGGGGCCCATACTACAGGGGGGGCTACTACTGGAGCAGCCTACTACTGGGGGGGCCTGCTACTGGGGCAGCCTACTACTGGGGGAGCCATACTACTGGGGGGGCATACTACTGGGTGGCATGCTAATGGGGGGCATACTACTGGGGGGGCCTGCTAATGGGGGACATACTACTGGGGGGGCCTGCTAATGGGGGGCATACTACTGGGGAGCATTCAACTGGGGGCACTGCATAGTGGACCGTACTACTAAGGGGACTGCATAGGGGGCACCACTGCTGGGGGACATTGTGTAAGGGACACCGCTACTGTGGGCATTGTGTAAAAGGGTCACTACTGTGGGCATTGTGTAAAAGGGGCACTACTGTGTGTCGTAACATAAATAAGAGACACTACTTTATGGTGTAATGTGAATCAGGCCCTATGTGCGGTGTAATGCTAATAAGATTGTGCACTGTGACTCCTAGGGCCGTAGCCCACTTTGTAAACAAGTACTGTGACTCTGCTGGCCGTACCCCACTGGGTGGGTGCACTACTTTTCATTTCTGCCACTGCTGTGTGGCAATGTGTCATAGATGTGCTTTATACTGTGGTGTCTGTGTCGTTGTGCCGCTGCTTTGTCGCTTAGTAACCAGTCAGCTCACTGCAACCTTTGGCCAATAATGTTGAAAACAATATTATAAGCTGTGATATGGTCTAAATTGACTGGAAATTAATGTTATTGAGGTTAATAATACTCTAGGAAGAAAAAAAAGACCAATTTATGTGATTTTAGCTTTTTTTGTCAATTTTTGTAAAAAAATCCAAATCCAAATCCAAAGCCAGTCACCGCAGTTTGGCAAATCCAAATCCAAAGCCGGACGATGAATTAGAACCAAATCCAAATCCAAATCCGGCAAAAATGGTCCGGCGCACATCCCTAATTTACACCCCTTGCATTGCAACATGGTTTGTCCAGGTACACAGGGCCTGATTCAGAGCCGGACGCTATTTGCGCTCGCTCATTTAGAAAAAGGGTCCGGCTATTTAAATTGAGCGCTCGCTCTTTGCGGTCTGTTGACGCCTCTATGTCTGAGCGAGCGAACGAAATATGCGCTCGCTATTTTGTAAAGACGCCCCCTGGCCGCTCGCATCCTACGTCTTCTCCGCTATTTATTTGATTAATCGAGTACATCGAAAGGCGTCTGAACTGCTCGCAGTGCTTGTGGTTGGATTTTCCTACCGCAATCATGCGAACAGTTCAGGCTTAGAAACAACCAAGTGACGTGGTCGATGACGCTGCTTTGTTAATTATGCACACCCTTAAAACGCCCGTTTTGACCGTTTGGCACGCCTGCGTTTGGATCTCCACTCCCCGTTTTCAAGCACCTTCCCCTGTTACCACCCACAAACGCCTCATTCTGTCACTCAAATTAGCAGGCATTCGCTATTTTGCGAGCACACAATTTCCGACCGCAATGACTGGTTCGCGCATGCGTATTACAACCCATACGCATGCGCAGTTGTGCGAACATCGCTCGGAGCGAACGAGCGGCCGCTTACGAGCGGCTCTGAATCAGGCCCACAGTTAAGTGCTATCTCTCTCTCTATTCCCAACTCTGAATCAGGCCCAGTGTTCCTGAACTTCTCATTAGCTGTGACGTAATGTCCTTGGCCAAAATGTATTTTCCATAAGATAAGTTTTATTTGAAAGTCCCTTTTCAGTGCCTTTTTTTCTAAGGGTTTCTGAGGGTTTGCATACTGACTGGCAAAGTGTCGATAATCTAACCCTGTCGGGATTTTGACCACCGGGGCCCCGAACGCCAGCATCCCATACCCATTCCATCTAATATAGATAATATATAATTATAAATATATATATATATATATATATATAGCTCCACCCCCAGTAGCTCCACCCACAGCTCCTGAACCTATTTATCCAGAAAAATAGCCCTGAATACTACCCTGACTTTCATAGACAGATGTTTGCGGGAGGGGGCACAGTGACACAATCTGTTTTCCCACAGTTCCCACTCTTCTGTGCATACCTGGGGGGGGGGGAATCTACATATATGTTTTGTCTTCACCGCACTTGCTCTGTGATGCAATGACGTAACAAGATACAGTCAGGTGCATAAATATTGGGACATTGACAGAATTTTCATATTTTGGCCTCTATTCACCACCACAATGGGTTTGAAATGAAACAAACAAGATGTGATTTAACTGCAGACTTTCAGTTTTAATTTGAGGGTAATTACATCCAAATCAGGTGAACGGTGTAGGAATTACAACGGTTTTTATATGTGCCTCCCACTTTTTAAGGGGCCAAAAGTAATGGGACAAACTAAACAATCCTAAATCTAACTTTCACTTTTTAATACTTTGTTGCAAATCCTTTGCAGGCAATTACAGTCTGAAGTCTGGAACGCATAGACATCACCAGACGCTGGGTATCATCCCTGGTGATGCTCTGCCAGGCCTCTACTGCAAATGTCTTCAGTTCCTGCTTGTTCTTGGGGCATTTTCCATTCAGTTTTGCCTTCATCAGGTGAAATGCATGCTCAATCAGATTCAGGTCAGGGGATTGACTTGGCCATTGCACAACATTCAACTTTCTAGCCTTATAAAACTCTTTGGTTGCTTTTGCAGTATGCTTCAGGTCATTGTCCATCTGCACTGTGAAGCGCCGTCCAATGAGTTCTGAAACATTTGACTGAATATGAGCATATAATATTGCCCGAAACACTTCAGAATTCATTCTGCTGCTTTTGTCAGCAGTCACATCATCAATAAATACAAGGGAACCAGTTCCATTGGCAGCCATACATGCCCACGCCATGACACTACCACCACCATGCTTCACTGATGAGGTGGTATGTTTTGGATCATGTGCAGTTGCTTTCCTTCTCCATACTCTTCTCTTCCCATCACTCTGTACAAGTTGATCTTTGTCTCATCTGTCCATAGGATGTTGTTCCAGAACTGTAATGGCTTTTTTAGATGTTGTTTGGCAAACTCTAATCTGGTCTTCCTGTTTTTGTGGCTCACCAATGGTTTACATCTTGTGGTGAACCGTCTATATTCACCCTTGTGAAGTCTTCTCTTGAGTGTTGACTTTGATACATATACACCTACCACCTGGAGAGTGTTCTTGATTTGGCCAACTGTTGTGAAGAGGTTTTTCTTCACCAGGGAAATAATTCTTCTGTCATCCACCACAGTTGTTTTCCGTGGTCTTCCGGGTCTTTTGGTGTTGCTGAGCTCTCCAGTGCATTCTTTCTTTTTAAGAATGTTCCAAAAGGTTGATTTGGCCACACCTAATGTTTTTGCTATCTCTCTGATGGGTTTGTTTTGATTTTTCAGCCTAATGATGGCTTGCTTCACTGATAGTGACAGCTCTTTGGATCTCATATTGAGAGTCAACAGCAACTGATTCCTAATGCAAATGTCACACCTAGAATCAACTCCAGACCTTTTACCTGCTTAATTGATAATGAAATAACGAGGGAATAGCCCACACCTGTCCAAGAAATAGCTTTTGAGTTGATCGTCCCATTACTTTTGTCCCCTTAAAAAGTGGGAGGCACATATAGAAACTGTTGTAAATCCTACACCATTCACCTGATTTGGATGTAATTACCCTCAAATTAAATCTGAAAGTCTGCAGTTAAAGCACATCTTGTTTGTTTCATTTCAAAGACATTGTGGTGGTGAATAGAGGCCAAAATATGAGAATTCTGTCAATGTCCCAATATTTATGCACCTGACTGTATATTCGATGACCGTTGGTCTGACCTGTGACTCCTCCCACCAGTGTCAGTGATGTCACTTCCACACATGTACAGTCTCCCAACACTTCTGCTATTTCCCATACTTACTCATCGCACACCGCCTCATGGTGACATCACTGACACTACTGGTAATCACCCAATAACAACATCACAGTATTAGCCACAGCCAAAGGTAATGCTAAGGATAATCTATATAATAACATCAGGTGCTCAGAGGAGAAATAGACAGATGAGGGGGAAGAGAGAGGAGGAAAAAGAGGTAGGGGGCTGAAGCGAGAGCGGAGAAAACATTAAAGGAACTCTGGGCCTGATTCATGTATGGATGGCATTGTGCAGCTGTAAGTATGTCACTGTGCAATACCGTCCAGCCAGTGGCATTACTAGGGTATTTGGAGCCCAAGGCAAACTTGAAAAGGGAGCCCCAGCACTCCGATATGTGCCCGTTCCGAAGGCGCGCGGGAAAAAATGGGCGTGGTCACTTAAAAATGGGACGTGTCAACATGACACACCCCTTTATTTTCACGCTGAACATTCCTATCCATATGCACCTTAACCCCAGTAGTACCCCTTATACAGTACCCCCAGTATGCAGTTGTGGTCCCTCTTATGCAGGCCCATAGTAGTGCCCCTTATACAGTATCCCCAGTAGTGGTCCCCCTTATACAGCCCCCAATTAGTTCCCTTTACTCAGTGCCCCCGGTAGTGGTCCCCCCAAATGCAGTGCCCTATGTAGTGTTCCCCCTTATGCAGTGCCCCCAGTAGCAGTCCCCACAATGCAGTGCACCCAGTAGTGGTATCCCCTTATGCAGTGCCCTTTATATAGTGCCCCCAGTAGTAGTCCCCCCCCCCCTATGCAGTGCCCTTTATATAGTGCCCCCAGCAGTAGTCCCCCCCCCCCATGCAGGTTTCCCAGTAGTGGTCCCCCTTATGCAGGCACCCAGTAGTGATCCCCCCTATCTAGTGCCCCCTGTAGTGGTCCCCGCAGTGCCCCTAGCAGTAAGCCCCTTATATAGTGCCCCCAGCAGTAGTCCCGTCCCCCCCCATGCAGTGCCCCCAGTAGTGGTCCCCCTGATGCAGGCTCCCAGTAGTGACCCCCCCTATCCAGTGGTCCCTGTAGTGGTCCTTCCTGTTATTGCCCCCAGTTGTGGTCCCCCCAGTGCAGTGCCCCTAGCAGTAGGCCCCTTTATAAGCCCCAAGTAGTAGTTCCGCCCCCCCAAGTAGTGGTCCCCAGTTGAGGTTCCCCCTCCCGATTAAGTGCCCCCTG
The DNA here is from genome assembly GCA_031769625.1 of Taudactylus pleione. Classification (NCBI taxonomy): domain Eukaryota; kingdom Metazoa; phylum Chordata; class Amphibia; order Anura; family Myobatrachidae; genus Taudactylus; species Taudactylus pleione. The sequence continues at coordinate 2,491,191 of JAUIMM010000078.1, read as the reverse complement.
TAATAGCCCCCCAGTAGAGGTCCTCCCAATAATGGTGCCCCCAGTAGAGGTCCTCCTAATAATGGTGCCCCCAGTAATAGCCCCCTCCAGTAGAGGTCCTCCTAAAAATGGTGCCCCCAGTAATAGCCCCCCCCCAGTAGAGGTCCTCCTAATAATGGTGCCCCCAGTAATAGCCCCCCCAGTAGAGATCCTCCTAATAATGGTGCCCCCAGTAGAGGTCCTCCTAATAATGGTGCCCCCAGTAATAGCCCCCCCAGTAGAGGTCCTCCTAATAATGGTGCTCCCAGTAGAGGTCCTCCTAATAATGGTGCCCCCAGTAGTAGCCCCCCCGTTGTGCCCCTACCCCAGTAGAGGTCCCCCCAGTGGTAGCCACCCCCGTTTTGCCCCCAGTAGTGGTGACAGTTTTTTAAACATATATATATATAAAAACATACTTACCTGAATCCACGCTGCTGCTGCTCCTCCAGTCCGCGACGCCGCTCCCGCCGCCGCCCGCCAGTCCTCTCGGGCTGGCGTGCTCAGCATAATGGGACAGACGTCATGACGTCTGTCCCATTACCCACTGCAGGAGCCGGACGGAAGTCCGGCTCTTGCAGTGCGTGCTGCAGCAGTCAATGAGAGTCTATCTGACTCTCATTGGCTGCTGTTTAACACACGCATCGCCGCCAGCGCTGGCGGCGATGCGTGTGTTATGCACAGCCTGAGCCCGCCTCCTGGCGCTATTGGGCAAGCGCTCAGGGGGAGGGAACGGGCTCAGGTTTGCAGCACAGGCCCGGCGCTGGAAGCCTAGCGCCGGTCCTGTGTAAATGTGTAGCGCTGACCGCACTCATTGCAGTCGGCGCTACACTGGTGGCTAACTAGGGCGGGCCGGACCGTGGCCGGCGGTGCCCCCCCCCGCGCGCCGCCGGTCCCACGGCGCCCAGGGCACGCACCGTGCCCGACCACCCCTAGTTACGCCACTGCAACAGCAAATATATTTATACTGCAGGAGGCGTCTATAGGAAGCAGATGCCTACTGACAGCAATAGCGATCCGAGTACAGCACCCGTAGACACTGCGTTGGGTCACCATCGGCAGGATGGCAGCAGCAACGGCCAGTTTGGGAAAGCTCCGGCTTACTCAGTCTGGCAACCTGTGAGGCCAGGAAATCTGCATCAACCGATGCAGACCCTGGCCCCCGGCACTCCTGGAAAAACAGGGACGACACAACATGTCAATCATGCTGCGGCTTGGGGGATCTGAGAGCGATATCGCAGAGCCCATTCTGCGTGGGATCCCTCATCAGCGTCCAAACATGAATCAGGACCACTATTCACTGCTCCGCTCCCCTCTCTGGCCCTGATTCAGAGCGGGACGCTCTGACAGAGCGCTCGCTCTGAATCAGGGCCGTCCCTCCTACCTTTTGGAGCGCCCTCCTGGCCGCTCGCATAGCTGTGGGTGACCACCCACAGCTATAGTGAGCGGCCAAAATGATGGTCGCGATGGTCAAGACCATCGCGACCATCGGGCTTGCGACGAGAGCCTTGCGGTAGGGTCTCGCTGCCACAAGCCCTGGAGTGCTTTTGGCTCATCAGAGCCAAAAGCACTACCACTGACATCACTAGTGATGTCAGTGGGGCCGGCCCCAGACGGTAGGCGTTCCCATGGGAACGCCTCCGTCTGGGCAGCCATGCCCCCGGCACGCCCACCAAAGGGGGCGTGCTGTCAATCACCATCGACAGCACGCCCCCTTTGGTGCGAGACCCATAATGACGGCTTGGCCGTCGTTATTCGGGTCTTGCGCATGCGCACGACGGAGCCGCCTCCGTCGTGCGCATGCGCACTTTGGCAACATCGACCTGCTTGCGAGCGCTCAGCGCTCGCGAGCGGGTCTGAATCAGGCCCTCTATCTGCTTCTCTGCCCTCCGCACTTCATCCCGCCCTGCTCTGTCCCGTCCCCTTACTTGCCCCTTTCCCACCGGCTAGGCGTGTCCTCCTCTCTAGCTAAGGGCCGTATTCAATTAGTTTTGCGTATGCGATAAAGTTTTGCATGCCGGACTTTTCACCTACATCGCGTATTTTAGCCGCGGAAACTTATCGTGCGCGTACCCGTGATTCGCCCTATTCAACAAGACGCTAAAACGGAGACACCTGAAGTCAGAACAGGCAAAAAGTGTCAGAATTGGGGAAATCAGCCTGAACCCCCAAAAAAGATGCAGAAACATTGGGGATCAATGTAATAGTGCCCAATTAGCCCTAATAAAACTGTTTGGGGTGCTTAAGTTTGCACAATTGCCTCTAATTAGCGTCTTTGCACAAGTGGTGAAGAAAGGCATAAAGCAGTATTTTTAGGAGAAAATAAGTAGTCCTGTCAAATTTGGGGTACCTGAAAATGGGTGCTAGCATCTTTTACTGTCTAAAGTGTAATTTTAATAAAAGTGAAATTCCTCCCTCATAAAAGCATCTGCAATCCCCAAAACACTTGGCCCCTTCTTAGAGCACCCCCTGAACCTTATTTCGCTAGTTTGCGAACTTGTCCCCCCACTTTGTGCTATTTTGCCCCCAAATTCAAAGTACTTTTTTGGGGTGTTCCTCACTTTTGTTTAGGTTTTTTTCTTACACAGTTGTCTTTTGCGGGCTGTCCCAAGGTTGCTGAGTTCACCACCTTTGCACCCCAAAATAAAAATTTTGCACTTTTCTCCTGCTATTCATAGGCGAATCTTTTTTGCCTATTACATTGCTTTGACTTTCCTTTTTCGCGGATCTCGACTTTTCGCTTCTAATTGAATACGGACCTAAGTCTGTTCCATCACTTCTAGCAGTGAGCACCTATAGTGTAGCATTTTTTTCGTTAAAATTAAATTTAAACCATATCCACAATGGTTATTCAAATCTCTTTTATATACAATTTGCTTTATCTGATTATCGTCTGGGGCAGCTGCTGTTTTGCACTGGTCAGTCCACCGTGTCTCTCTTATATACTGTAGCCTGGAGGATTATTCTACTTCAGAGAATGGTCCTACAAGTAGACCCTAGCACAAGAAGCACCCAAAGACAATGGCCAAAGGCCACTCAGTGTGTAGTATTTAGTAAAAATATTTTCATTTTCATTTGTAAAACATTTCTTAAATACTCTTATGAAAAAAAAATGGAATTTCACAACCATATAGTTACATTCCTACAGATATTGATGGTGCAACCTGTCCACCCCTCCCTACCTGCGGGTGTGAGATCTCGATGTAGCTTCAACCACTCATGTACCACCCAACGCGTTTCATCATACATGACTACCTCAGGAGTCTGCTTGGAGTGATCATGTATATATTTGTTATATTTATACATTTATTTGGCAGATCCTGGCCACTATATCTCAGTTTATTATCCAACATGGTAGCTAGACAAAGCATCTTATATGTATACAATGAACTCGATCCATTCCTTCTACTGCCCATTTAATCTGAAGTATATAACCCAGTGTATTGTTATTATATAAGTTAAAACCTGCATTGTTGGTTAAATGTAACATGTGAGAACAGATAACACTCCTCAGGATATTGCTAGCTCTCATTGGACCAGACAAGGTGAAGTTGTTACATTGTGTCACTGTATCTGATTCGTCTCCAGTATACAGGAGGAAGCATCAGGAGCTCCAGGCCATACAGATGGAGTTACAGAGCCCAGACTACAAGCTCAGCAAAGTGCGGACCTCCACCATCATGACGGACTACAACCCCAACTATTGCTTCGCTGGCAAGATCACATCCATCGGTGACCTGAAAGAGGTGCCCAGGAAGAACATCTCTCTAATAAGGTGAGGGGTGTTCGAAAGTCGCAGGGTGGCGACTGACCAGTGGGAACAGAACTTGCTCTGTAAATATAGAAAGTAATGTGTAAAATATATTATACTATAACGGACTGCTTTGGGATAATGTGCACTTGTGAAGTGTTGTCTGCGGTTTATGCTGAGAAGAAAGGTTGAGGAGTTCCGGTCCTGTTTTGGTAGTGGATAGAAGGGAGCAGATGTGAGTGCAGTCGGTTGTGGGTTATGTGAGTATAAAGTAAGAGAGGTGCAAATTATGTCCCTGATTCAGAGTCGCTCGGAAGCGGCTGCTCGTTCGTTCTGACCGATGTTCGCACATCTGCGCATGCGTACGGATTTTAATACGCATGCGCGAACCAGTCAGTGCGGCCGAAAATTGTTTGTTCGCTATATAGCGAATGCCTGCTATTTTGAGTGACAGAAGGAGGCGTATGTGGGTGGTAACAGGGGAAGGTGCTTGAAAACGGGGGTGTGGAATTCGAACGCAGGCGTGCTTAAAGGTCAAAACGGGCGTTTTAAGGGAGTGCATAATTAATCCAGCAGCGTCATTGAGCACGTCACGTGGTTTTTTTTTTTTGCTCAGAACTGCTCGCAAATTAGCGGTTGAAAAAACCAGCCACAAGAATAGCGAGCAGTTCATACGCTGTTCGATGTACTCGATTAATCTAATAAATAGCGGACATGACGTATGGTGCGAGCGGCCAGGGGGCGTATTTTTCAAAATTACAACCGCAAGTTTTGCTCACTCGTTCAGACATAGAGGCGTGAACAGACCGCAATTAGCGAACGGATCATTTGAATAGCCACCCCTTGCTTTAGAACGAACGACTGCAAATAGCGAGCGGCTCTGAATGAGGGCCTATATCAGTTGTCCTTGTTTTTTTTCTAGGTGGCACTTAGAATATTTTATAGGTTGATAGCTCTTATTGTTTATAGCTCTTATTGTTAGACTTTCCTTTTGCATCAGAGCTATAAACAACGCACAAAACAAAACTAAACACACACCGAGAGCATCAACCTCTCACTGCAGCAAAAGAGCATTTAAAAAAAAAAAGAGATATAATATCCCTGCATCAGAGCAGAAACTTTGAGCAGCAGGAGATAAAGTGCACAAAAGACCTATAAACCAATAAGCAATTTAGGGGCTCATTTGTCAACGAGTTTTATCATATGCAATAAGTGCTAAAACTCGTTGCCTACGATAAACAGTGCGCCAGCCAATCCGCTCCCAACTGTCATCTTTTTTAAAACAGGTGGCAGTTGGGAGCTGATTGGCTGGAGCACCCTTTATCTTATGCAGCGAATTGTATCACTCGTTGCGTATGATACAACTTGTTGATAAATGAGCCCCTAAATTGCTTATTGGTTACAGCTTTTTTGTGCGCTTTATCTCCTGCTGGTGATGGCATTACTTATTGGGGCCAAACTCCGGAATGCTACGCATTCAAGAGCTTGATAAATCTGACAGCTTCGCATTCCCCATAGAAACCTATGGTGGTTGCGGCTGCTGCCGGCAATGGAGGAACCACAGTAGATATCTGAGCTCCACCCATGGTACATTCGGGGGATAATTAATATTTTGGGATATATCCCAGAAATTGTATTTGATAAACAGGCCCTAAAGTGGCAAAGTAAAAAAACAAGGACTGTACTACAAGGACAAATGACAGATTTTTTTCCAGCCCGCCAGCGGCGCAGCCACCGTTCCGCAGACACGCCACCACTGGAACCTGGCAAGCAAACCAATTAATAAACATGTGTACAGTAAGTACATAAATCAAGTACGTCGTCAGAGCGGAGGGGGCAAGGGGGCGGCCCACCCCCTCCAAACATTTGAAAGGCGCCAGTGGAGCGGCGGCTGCGGACGGTCAGGGGCTGTGCTTTATCGCAATAGGCTGCGCGGCCCCCGCACCGCACGGAGGAGGGAGTGGTGTAATGGGCGTTTTTTTGAACACTCCAATCCCTGCCCGTCCACGGCCACCGCTTCAGTCCCTGCCTCCTGCTGCTCTGCCACCTATGCCAGCAACAGATAAGTTGGAGGGAGGGGTGGGGTAGGGAGAGGAGCAAAGAGGGGGGGGCACCAGACTTCCGATCCTTTCCGACTATCCTGAGAATGCAGTACAGTTTTTAAACTGGAACATCAGGTTTACAGGAGTTCCAACCATCTGCTCAACCGTGCTCCCATCAGGTCATGGCCACATCGTCTTGCCATAGGAAACACCCCCTGGTTGGCAGAATGAGAATATACGATTGCTGACAGCCACAAAACAGAACATAAATGTTTGAAACTCTTTCATCTTTTATGTGCGCCTGCCTTCTAAAAGTGCGATAGACAATTAATCTCAGTCCTGTGAAAGAAAATGTCACATCAGCAGATCTCAGCTCCAGTAAAGGTTCTGTATATTTGGAATAAATCATTGAAGTGAGACAAGAAAGGAGGTAACCCAATTCATACATGGTGTTGCTAGTTTTTATCAATTACATTACACCTATGTTAGTGCTGTGTAACTCTCTCTCTAGTGCATAGTACATGAATATATAAAGCCATAGAAGTATCCAGTGGATATGGAATAGAATAATAATTGATGTAGGAATCAAAATATTTTATTTGCTGTCCAATTGTTTCTCGATGGCCTTTACGATCAGTGCAGACCTAACCGGTGCTGTATGACAGCACGCAGTGCAAAATGTGGGACGGATTGCTCATTTGTGACAGTATTACACAAGCTTGTTAGCCCAGGTGACTGAGCAGAGGGCCTGATTCAGAGCCGCTCGCTCGCACTGTGCTTTCGCAAGCAGCCCGATGTTCTGCGTACGTGCATGCGCACGCTTCGTTCTGCGCATGCGCGAACTACACACTGCGATCGCAACCCTCTCGCTCGCCCAGCAAAGGCAGCCCAGGGTAATGAGTGACAGGAGAGGCCGTTTGTGGGTGGTAACAGGGGCAGGACGCTAATAACGGGGGGTTGGAGACACGAACGTAGACGTGCCTGAGTGTTTCAACGCCATTTTAAAGGCGTGCATAATTAACAGGCAACGTCATAGTACACGTCACTTGCCATTTTTTTACACTGATTTCCTCGCAGTGCTTGTGGTAGGGTAAAGCAAACGCAAGAACTGCGTTCACATCCGATGGTGCTCGATGTACCAGTGTTTTAATACACTTCCTGGAGAAGACGTGTTGCTGGTGGTCGGCTCTGCCTGTGCAATTAGGTGTACGCTCAGACAAAGTGGCCGCTCGCTGAAAAATGGTGGGCATGCTCATGCCTTGGCGAGCGTTCGCTTCCCGTGGCGTCACTTTGACAAATTTGCATACGCATCCAGCGACGTACGCAGATAGTGCATCAGGCCTATAATCTGTAGATTTTGGATATTTGGTAAGTGGGCATGTCTACCTTTATCCATGCTCGGTATCTGGAAACCTAATATTTTGACCAATTCACAGAGTCATTTCTGCAAAGCAAGTTTGCAAATCTGTCAGTCACGCTCTGTCTGCTGTGTTATTAGAACTGCCCCCCTAACCTGCTGCAGAGGAGTGAGAGAGCATGAGTGACATGTGTAGTGTAAAGTATAAACACTCCAGTTATCTCGTATTTTACTTGTTTTGTCTCTCTCCCTCTTTCTCTCTCTCCCTCTCTCTCTCTTATATATATGAATGCCTTATGATGGTGATACTTGCTTTTTAAGGCTGTTAGAACAAACGCTGATGCCCATTCAATCTCCCAGCATGAGTTAGCTTTTATATATGTGATTACAGCATGTGTAAATGTTTGGTTACTTACCACAGCTTGACATATCCAGAGCAGTGACGCTGCTTAATGTCTGTTGTTCACTGAAAAAAATCATCATTCCTTACCGCTGTATTATCATAAGATCCCTTTCCAAAGATCCCTCTCTGCAAAGGAATGTGACATTGTTATAGTGGCCTGTAGGCTACAATAACGACAGGGAATCAAGCTCGGAAAAGCGATGGTGTTAGGTATTGTTGAATCAAGCTCACTCTGCGTGTGTCCTACCTGTCCGCGCTCCACCGAAGACAACGTATGGTGTAGTGGAATTATTTTGTAGTTACTGGGAAATTTCAGAATGACAGTAATAAAACAAGCGTCCAAGTGCCGCCCCCAGCAAGTGCCTAACGGGAAATTCAAAACCATTTCCAATGATTCGCTGAAGACTTGCATGAGGCACAAATGAGCAGTACTTTCGGCATAAAACCCAAAGGCCTTTAACTGCGCTGATCATTTAAATAGATGCAAACGCTGCAGGGCGGATACTTTTAGCGATATTTAAACCTTCCTCAGTGAGTGTGCACAACCCCATTTATAATATATGTTTCCGGTCATAACGGAAAAAAAAAACCACTTATACCTTCTCAGTGAAGGATCTATACATTAGCTGTAGAAAATAATAAGGCACCTAGATTTCCTTCCACGTCCTTTATCTGGTTCTCAGGTGCCAGAGCTCATGAACTGAAGATTAACTGCAATTCTCCAATAACGGATTGAGCGACAAAATCTGCTGTGACGTTACTCCCACGACTTGTTGTCTGTTATCATTAAATTTATGGCAGGACAGAGAAGGACCTTGTGCTGGAGTCAGAACCAATTTGTCAGAGGTCCCTGAGTTTACCAAGATAGATGGGACCCGGATCTGTTCGCCTCCTCACCGGGAAAACTTCAGTCAAGTTTTAATGATAAATATGTTACAGACAATGTCTAAAATCCGTCACTCACCTTCACAGCGACTTCTCGCAGATGCAGCTGCAGAAATATCCTTTCACTCTGAATAAAAGTTCATGTGCTGGATTTATGGAAAGTGCCCAATCTTGCCATGACGGCTGACAGCCCTAGTTTTCATATAGTTCCATTTGCTGTAAGCTTATTACAGGTGCAGTCACTTCAAATACAAGTCAAGAGGTGAAGGTGGGGGGTGTTTGCAACTGGACAAAGTGAGGATGTGCTCAATTGCATATATATCCACAGTGTACTCACATAGGTGTACAGGTGCATGCCCTATACTGTGGCAGTGCTGCTGTGTTACACAAGTATTTGGGGCCTGTCGCAGACTTGGTTCCAAGGTACTCCAGTCTCTCACCGCTGTCCGTAACTTGGCCAAGATCAGAGGCCAAAAAAACAATCATCTGGTTTGTCAACCAAAATGATTACACTCCCCAGTATCTCTTCCACTTGCTATTAAGTTGTCTGCCATCACTTAAGAGTTTTTCAATAGCTACGCACTCGAAATAGTTTAAGTCCTCCCTACAACTACAATTACGTCCCAGTTATGAGTACCTAAATAATAATCTATAGTATAGATATGTAGCATGGATTAGCTGAATCCACAGGCAAAATGCATCCGATAGAAATCACAGAGACCAATCTTATTAAATGAAGTTTAAGCATTGTGAGTATCTTTCTCATATTAAAGTATATACAAAAAAGAGTTAATAAGAATGACATACAAAGATAAAGGCAAATCATTTTCTTATAAAAAAAAAGGAAAAACAATAACAGTCTCACTTACATGGATCTGCTCGTGGAGTGATGCAAGAAGATGGAGCATTTCTCAGACAGATCATCACCGTGTAACCGCATAGTCATCTCCCTGTCGCCTCACAGTCACCGCACACGTATGCATCTGAAATCGCAACTGCGACTCTGTGCACACCGACTCTGGACACATGCGCAGTACAAAAAGTGCCACTCAACTGCATCCAACATTGACGTTGCATTCAAATCAGAATCAGGCGCTTAATGTTTTCAGTGCATTGGGAACATTGGGTGCTTATTTCATGTGTAAAGGTGCGTACACAATATATTGCACGATTTTGACACATCAGAACGACAAATCGTGCAAATCATGAGTGTCCTCTGGCAATGGCGATGCTGATGCGCATACCCACGGGTCGTCCGATGTATCTTCAGATCTTATCTACAGCAGGCAAGACCTGGCAATCTCGTACACGACGCAATGGAAATCATTAAGGACGCATGATAAATCGTTGGTCAGTGTGGACACTTTTAAGCACCATATCGTGTCCTGGAGTGCCGGGCAGAGTTCAAGGGAAATCGTTCTCAACATCGTATCATTGCACATCGTCTAGTGTGTACCCACCTTTACACTGAATATTTAAAATATATTATTATGTTCATGTGCGCATGCACTTTCATGTAACAAATGGGCCATGTGCGAAAATAATGCAATGCTCTGCGCACCACCGCTAAAATCATTTATGCTTCATAGAGCAGAGGTTCCCAAACATGGTCCTCAAGGCTCCCCAACAGTTCAGGTTTTAGAGATATCCATGGTTGAGCACAGGTGGTTAAATCAAATTGACTGTAGCACTAACTAAGTCACCTGTGGTCAAGCATAGATATCCTTAAAGCCTGGACTGTTAGGGTGCCTTGAGGAGCAAGATTTGAGAACCTCTGCCACAGAGGCTTAAAGCCGGTACACACTTGCCGATGCCAGCATTCAGCAGCATGACCCTCGCTGACGATGCTGAGCGTCGGTTTGATAAATTGCAGACCGATCACAGTCCCCATAACACAGTATAGAGCTGCGACACACTGTGAATTTAAAGGGGACCGCATGAGAAATCAGTTGCAGATGTGTCCTCATACAGACTCAGTCACACACAGATATACAAGTATTGCATCTCAAAATAATCAGCACAGTCTGCTGGTGCGTCCTAGTCCCATGGGATTGGATCTTAGACAAATTTTCTGCAAAAAAGACGGCCAGCGCTAGCAGAGCCCCCGCCGTGAGGGGCTTTTTTGGCGCAACTGCAGTAAAGAGGTGTAAGGACACCTGCTCTTAAATTGCAAGAAGCAATGATATCCTCTTTCTCCAGCAAAAAGTCAGATAAAGGGTTTCCCCCACTTTATAAATAGCGTCGCCCCTACTTGTCACATTTATTAGATTATCTCATTTCGCAACATAAAATCTAGTTCTATTACATTTGTCCACTGAGTCGGGCAGATGGCTGCAGCTAGCACAGATGTAAAAAGTTCCATGCCACCTACTTCCTCCCAGCAGGAGCAATACATTTCTGCTTCCCCATAGAACCTGGCACTTTACCCCCGCTGCCATGTACATAAATGCACAGAGACTACTAACGCCACAAAGGGGGAATTAAGAGAATTTTGTCATTTTCTGCACATTCTACATTTAGAAATGATCTCTACTAAGTGCTGCTTTGCTGTCACTTATTCTCCTGCATATAAAGCAACTTGGTAATAAGAACACGCCTTATCCCCTGGCACACCTGGCTTAGAGAGCCATACTGTATGTGCCAGGGATTACCATGTGTGCAATCCTTACACCTGCTGTGGCGATAACATGCGAGATACTCGTATAATAATCATTCCCGAGTAATTGCACAACTGTGTCCGCACAATCAGACGCAGTTATTATCCAGCACAGTTGTTTGTGCCCTGTAGTGAAGTATATTGTGTCCACAATGAACATGATTGCAAACCGGTATTGAGCTGTCTGTATACTCACTTTCCACCGAAAGGCACAGACAAACTCACAAAGCCAATATTGTCTCCTGAAGTAATAGAGAGGGTACACAGTGTGTTCTCCAGTAATGCTCTTCCTGACACGGGGTCAGTTCTCCTGACAGTTGCAGTTTGCGTTTGGGAAAATCTGCAAAGAAAAGTAATTATATAATAGATTTATCGTCTTTCTCCTCACTCTGTACCAGATGTCTTTACTGCATTGACTGTACATTCTCTATTGTAACTTTATCTTAATCCATTGCTTTATCTCTCTGGCTCCCATCTGTGCTTTCCTGACTCGTCTTTGCATAATCAGGCTCTGTAGACTGGTCTCTCTTTTAGACATATCTGTCCCATTATAGTATTTATTATTATTATTATTATTATTATTATTATTATTATTATTATTATTATTATTCAGTTTATCTATTCACCAGGGACGTTGTGCAACATTCAGTGACCTAAGAAAATAGGTGGTAGATTTACTAAAACCTTTAAAACAGACAAGTGATAATGTTGCCCATAGCAACCAATCAGATTCTAGCTATCATTTCTCTATTGCATTATAGAAAATGGTAGCTAGAATCTGATTGGTTGCTATGGGCAACATCTCCACTTGTCTGTTTTAGAAGGTTGCATCAATCTACCACCTACTGTAGATGTTGTTCTTGATTGGCTTAAAGCAAGTGCTGGGAACTGTAGGGTGGGTACACACTAGAGCGAAATCGGCACGATATGTGGAATTGGAAGGACATATCATGCGGATCCCACAGTGTAAATGCTCTATTGCACACTCCCGCGTGGGAACATCGAGGTCTATCCATCTGACGTACAGTACTGCACATCATATGGAACGACCTGGGTGACAACGCCATACAGGTGAGTGGAGCTGGGGAACAATATATAGGGCGAGCGTACACCATATCGTGCAGTGTGTACGGCCGACTGCTATGTCGTTAGATGGGTTGGCGGGTCGGAAACGATACACATAGTGCTAATGTGGTCTCTTTTCTGTTTCCTATTCAGAGGATTGGGCCACGGGGCTTTTGGAGAAGTATACGAAGGACAAGTGTTGGCAAGTCCCAATGACCCATCACCCCTAAAGGTAGCTGTGAAGGTAAGTGAAAGGGATTTTGTAGGAAGTAACAAGAGTGTGTAGAATATTCAGAACGTATCGGTTTTACTCCTATTTAATTTTCTTTTTTTTTAAATCACTGAAAAAGTTGATCCAAACTTACACCAAGAAGCGTTCACAATATTTTCTGTAGAGCATAATTGAACATTTAGGGCTTAATGCAGAGCTGTATGTACTCCCGTTTGCGGAACGCTTCTTTCGTATAATCGCAACGCACATGCTCCAAAAAATGGGCGGGCACAAGATTGGGCAACACAGAGTCATACGAGTTTCAGCCGCATGGGACGGAAGAGGCGTAACTGGTTTGTGATGGGGGCTTCGCACACAGGCAGAGGTCAGTGAGGGCTCAGTTGAGAACTGTGGGCATAAGCGGAAACCCTGTGGAAAGTGCGCGCTCATAGTGATGACTAGTATACATAGGATTGCGGGGTTGCACCAATTAAAAAAAAATAAACAAAAGCCATTGGCTGTCACCGTATGTAGGTTATCTATGTTTTTTTATGTTTTTATTAACTCCTTCAACCCCTCCGAACACTATTTTTTAATTCTGGATAGAGTTCTTGGTTACCTTTCTTGCAGTGGATGACAGGACTTAGGAGTATTTTGAAATACTGCTCGTCCAACACACAGAGGGGCCTCATTCAGAGATAGACACTGTTGAGGCCGCGACAAAAAAAATTTTCCGCAACAGCATCTGGGTCTTTATGCAAATGCTGCAACTGATTCTCAGACTACTGAGAGGTCCACTGGCAGCGGCGGTATTCCAACGCCACGCATATTGAGACGCACCATCGGTCACCCTATGGCAGGTGCAATTTCGTCCTCTGAATATGGCCGCTGGTGTCGGTGCAACTGCGTCTTTGACGCCGCCCCCCCCTGTTACCTCCCTGAAACGCCCACCGAATGTGCATCTGTCTGTGTACAATTTCGATCTGCTTCTTAGGGCCTGATCAGCTCAGTCTTTTACACAAAATCCCGATGTTCGGGAATCTGCGCATGCGCTGGACCCGTACTGCGCATGTATAGCACAGGTCTGCAATGTTGCCTGCAGCTCGGCAGCAGACTGTCAGTGATCGACAGTCTGCTGCCGTTTCGGGGCGGGGAGGGGGGACGGCGACAGCCTACGTTTCCCAAAGCAGAGTTGTGTCGCTGCCGTTGTAGAGTAGTGGCGAGGCCAGGATCTCCGTCGGCAGACGGAGATTTCCTGGCCTCTTTTCAGCATCTGTGGCGGCCGGCTTATGTGACCCCATGGTATCGCAGATGATTCAATATTGCGTTCTAGAACACAACTCGGATCAGTAAGGCATGCCGCCTCCTGCTGCGTTCCCCTATTAGCGCTATCGCAGCTGCTACCATAGCTAGTGCGGTAACCAAAGTAAGAGGCCAATGAGGTTGATTCCCTCTCCCTGCTCATTTGTCCCTTGTGCTATCTGTCTTGCACCATTGATATAGTAAATCACAGTTATCGAAACATCCAGCCGGAGCCCGATGACAGCGGATCGTTAGATGGGAAAACGGCACAAGAGGAAGAATAAGTGAAACCTGTGATAGACTTCTTACTTTGAGTCTATATTAAATTTAAAACCAAGAAAGGCCACCGTGAGCTAAACTGGGAAGCGTCGGTGATTGTCAGCTCTCTGATTAAAGTAGCTACTACTCCAGCGTCCTCTATAAAACACTAGTACATGACAACCATATATTTCCCCTCTTTTGCTGAATTGACGAGACTCCTGAATCACGGTCGGAGCCACGGAGGCGCCCGCTTACAGCTGACTCATAGAAGGAGCTGTCTGAGAAGTCTTAAATCATGTGAAGAAGTGAGGTGCGTGTTCTCGGTGCGGGCACTTGCCCCCGTCCCTTACTTCTCTGCGCTGTTTGCGAGGCAGGAGGGGGAAATGGATTCGCTCCATCCGATAACAGACGCAACTCTTCTTTTTTTAAGTTTGTACGTTTACAAATAATTGATCCAAGTGTAGCAGCAAGTGCATCGTTATTCTGAAAAGCGACTGCACAGAGCAAAAAAGCCACTGTGGTCAAACACACAGAACAAGCTGTAAAAGTACATCTAGAGCCTCGGGGAAGTTTACAAGACAAAGGTTCTGGACGCTGGAGCCAAAAATACAAAGAACATGAACAGCACAAATGCTGAGGGTCAGCCAGGTCATTCGGCTTCAGTCACAGATGTGTCCTCATATATCTAGCCTCAATATACCATGTGGCGCAAGATGCCAGTCGCCATGTAACTACGCTAACACCAGGCATTTTCTTAGTCGCAATGCAATGAACTAGGACACAGGGGTGTATCTAGGGATCCAAGAGCCCCTGGCAATGTGATGTACTGGCGCCCCCCTACCCCCCTTATGCAGTGCCCCCAGTAGTAATCCCCCCTATGCTGCATTGCCCCCAGTAGTAGCCCCCCCTATACAGTGCCCCCAGTAGTAATCCCCCCCTATGCTGCATTGCCCCAAGTAGTAGTCCCCCCTATACTGTGCCAACAGTAGTAGACCCCAGTAGTAGTCCCCCCTATAGTAGTGCTCCCAGTAATAGTACCCAGTAGTAGTCCCCCCTATACAGTGCCCCCAGTAGTAGTCCCCCCTATACATTGCCCCCAGTAGTAGCCCCCCCCTAAACAGTGCCCCCAGTTGTAGACCCCCTATACAGTGCTCCCAGTAGTGGCCACCCCAATACAGTAGCGGGCACTCCCCATAAAGTGCCCCAGTAGCGGCCACCCACTATTTCAGTGCCCCCCCCCCGTAGTGCCAGGCTTATCCACACACACACACACACAGAACCAAAAGAAATTCTACTTACCTGGTCCCCGCTCCTGACACGACCGCCACTCTCCGAGTCCCGGCCCGCTCTTCTCCTGCATGGGAGAGACGTCATGACGTATGACGTCTCTCCCATCACATGCCTGCAGAGGGAGCCGGAACATGGAGCTCATGAGTGAGCTCCAGCCGGCTCCCTCCGCGGACGACGCAGCAGCTAATGAGAGTCTGTCTGACTCTCATTGGCTGGCTGCTATTACAAACACACAACTGCCGCTGGCGGATGTCTGTTTGTAAACTGTGTAGGGCAGACCGCTCTCACTGCGGTCTGCCCTATACTTGTGGGGCCGAGGGACTTGTCCACCCCTTGGCTACTGGTGGCACTGACGGGCGGCGCCCCCCCTTTGGTCGGCGCCCCTGGCGAGTGCCATCCTGGCCAATGGGTAGATACGCCCCTGCTAGGACACACCAGGGGACTGTGCTGATCAAAGTGATATGCGACACTTGTATATCTGTGTGCGACTGAGTCTGTATACGAAGCACAACGGAACTTAGCGTGGATAAAAGTCACGGCCACTGCATCGTAGCACTACATATATAGCTTCAGAGACTTAGTCGCACACAGATATACAAATGTCACATACTGTACTGTAGCAACTTAATCGGCGCAGTCTCCTGGTGCGTCCTAGTTGAACCGCATTGCAAGTAAGACGCAAAAACAAAAGACCTTGTGGTAGGGTCTCGTTCCCAGAAGCCCCTGTGAGCTTTCGGCTCTAATAGAGCCGGAAGCTCACCCACTGACATCACTCGTCACTGACATCAATGTGCTTGCGAGCGGGTCTGAATCAGGTCCATAGTACAATAAGAGACTTTATTGCCATCAGTGTAGTCCCATCATACTCAAGCTAGCGGCTATCGTTGGAAGCGCGCCATAAGAACGGATATTAGTGGAAAGGGAACATTTCGATACAATATGCTTTAGCAAAGCGCCTGTACAGAATTAATACATGGAACAGGTAGATGGGCCGGCGTAGATGTTCCCACATTGCGTGTACAGAACAAAATGCGTATATATTGGCTCATATGCATTGTTGTACATATTTATGCGCTGCGTCCACCTCTATAGCTGGGTACATGACTGGGTACACATCGTCTAATCTATTGTGCGCGACGGACCCGGCATACACACTTGCCGATGCCAGCAGCGACAGAGTGACTGCTTGGTGTCAAGGGTCATGCTGCATTCGGCAGCGTGGCATCACTAGCGAAAGCCTCTGCATGTAATAAAGATGTGAGAATGCGACGGACGAACCGCGGGAGCGCCCATCGGCATTGTGGGTACACACTGGACCATTTAAACGATTTGTCAGTCCGATGCATCGGAATAGGCAAAATCGCTCAAGATATCGTCTAGTGTGTACCCAGCTTAAGTGTTTTATATATATCATCAACGTAAGTGCCCACTTGCACCAGTCTATACTCGGCGCAATTGATATGTCTATAAAGGGCATATTTACAGTTACGTCCAACTTTGCTCTGTTATGCAGAGTTACAGATGTGTCCTCCTACACCTAGCGATAATACACCATGAGGCGCAAGCGAGCCATGCCGAGCGATACAGCACAGCGTCCCTGTTGCCTCTTATTTCCACTGTAGATGCAGAAAAACACCCAGAGACGCTGGGCTGTGACTGTAACCGCACAGGGAGTCGTTTTACATATGTACAAAATAGGACTTCAGCAATAATGATTGAGGACAGAACTGTATGTACATATACATCTGTGAATGTTACAGGACGCCTTTTCGCCGGACTGCTTCAAGGGTTGAACGGTTTTTACCGAAATCCAATAAATTAAGAAATATTGGTCAAATAAATCCATATTTAAAACTGCAGCACCACTTATGACCACCAGGTGTTCCAATCCAAAAATGTATATGTTTTCCAATGGGTGAAAATAGAAAAAGTAAATAATACTTAAATAAAACCATAAATATTAAAAAACAAAACTTCCAGGTCAGTGCCCATCTCCACTCTCAAAAATAAATTTCCCGGCTGTCAATCAACTCTGATCCTCTAACAAGAGGAAGCAAGTGGTGATTGGTTAGCCAATGAACCAATCACCATTAACTTCTTCAGAAAGGGGCCTATTTATCAAATTGCTCACCCAGTAATCATGCAGGAAAAACAGCTCCTGCATGATGAACGCAATTCTAAGTAACATCCATATGTATTAAGTAGCAATTCCGAAGATACAGCAGAAATCTCTAGCGGTGCCGTAGCTTTGGCGCACAACGCATTCGCTATATAATGTGTACTATACGTGATGTTGCAGATATTCTATTTATCATCGTCCTGAAACTAAAAGTTTTCAGAGCGTGACCCATCTTCAGTTGGTATTAGTCCGCTCCTACTGATTGGAACAGGGCAGGGGCATATCTATAATAGGTGCAGGGTGTACGGGGCACACGGGCCCCCAGATCAAGGGGGACCCGCACTGCACTCCCTGCACCCATAGGTAATTATACTTACCTCTCCGCCGATTCCCAAAGTGCTGCTCCACAGCGCCGGACTGGCGCTGTAGAGCAGCAAACACTCACTGGGAAAATGGCGGTGGTCATTTTCCAAGTGATCTACGCTTGCACAGAAAAGATGTCCCCGGGAAAGTAGGCGTGGGCGCCATTTTCCTGGAGACCCGGGATAGATCCTCAGCATGAAGCCAGAATCTACAGCGCTCAGTGCTGCTGAGCCGCCGTCAGAGAGGAGGGGGCCCAGACGGAGGCTGCACACAGGCCCCCTCCTCTCTTAAACTGCCCATGGAACAGGGTCTGGAGTGCAAAGATAAACATGAACCAAAATAGCTGCAAATGACAGTGAGTGATGAGGGACAAAAGGCATCTATCAAAAAATTCAGAGAGGGCTACCATCGATGATGAAGAACCATCAGATCTCTGCCATCAATGGCAAATTCATTGACCAACGGTGGCGACTCACCACAACCACATGGTTGTGATTTACATTCACAACCAGCGACTCATTTATAAACTCCATTGTGCCATACCCTTCGACAGAGCTGTAACTAGACTTTTTGGTGCCCTGTGCCAGAAAGAGCATTTTCCAAGTAGGGACATTAGACACGCACCTGAACTAGGGGCATGGCCTCATAAGGAAGGGCCATGACGAATCTGATTTGTCCCGAACGATGAGAAAAGGGGTGCCGATACTGTTGTACCACTGTTATCCACGTGTCACTGCCAAATACAGTGTGAATCCAATGGCTGCAGTGACAATAATTATGCAGTGTAACTCACCGGTTGCATATGTAGGAGAGCGTTGGTGAAGCTGCACATGCCAGTGTAGATCACCGGCTGAAGGTATAGAAAGATGGCTACTTGTAATGTATATGAAGCAAATATCAGCGTCAGGGACATCCGTGTATGTACCCTCCGCCTGCAGCTGAACTCACCAGCAAGTGTACTGCGGGGTGTACCGTCAGCAATTGTGGGGCAGATAGCTCCATGTATAAGGTGTCTGACTGCCATGTGAGAGGTGATAGGTTCGAGTCCCAGGCATGACAGTATTTTGAAATGTGTTTTAAATAAAAGAGGATGTGGAGTCCGCCAGAGAGGAGGTAAGTGTGATCAAGAGATGCCAGTACTGCGCCCCTTGCCCTGTGGTGCCCTGTGCCTTGGCACATATGTTGTACAACCCTAGTTACGTCCCTGCCCTTCAATATTTCTCACCCCACCGTCCTCATTTATCAGATCAACCCCTATCTCACAGTTACTGGCCCTTTTATTTTGTTTCTCCGTACTGGGGCTTGTGTTAAATCCGCTGAATAAATTAATGAGTCCGTTATCCACTAGATTGTGTAAGTCTCGCTGGCTGGTGATTAAATAGAAAATTATGTGATGAAGTCTAATATTATCCCGTGAGTCAGCAGTTCCGCGCTTTTTGAAGTCCAGAGAATGTCGATACATAATTGATTTCTGTAGATGCCAGCTCAGCAGCCGGGACAAGAAAAGAGCGTTGCATCAGCTCGGCGCTGTCTCATTCTTCTTTGACAAGCGGTGTCATCGTGACCACTGTCCTGCAAGGTTTGTAGGTCATTACAGAGGATCAGAGCACTATGTTAATGTAAAGAAAATGAAGCAAATAATGATTCTGTGCCCAGGAGAGGGCACAGAGGAAACAGCATACATCTTATATAAGGTCATAGTGAGAGCTATGCTGGATATTGCTCTGTCCTCACCCCTATGCATCCTTCATTCCGTTTTCCAGCCTCATGAGTGCTCAAAGCTTTATAGTTGCATAGAGCATTAGTCACTTAGGTCTAAAGTATCAGGTCCTGTTTCATATCTCAATAGTCTTTATTCCTGGAAGAAGAGAGTTGGCGTGGCGCTTGCAGGAATGTGGTTCTAGTTTGGCAGAACAGGTCGTGGTTTGGGTGGGCTATTGGTGGCGTCATCTTGTCCCAATATGGCTTTTTAAATTGCTGGATGTATGCTCTTTAAAGTGTACCTGCTGCCTTGACTTTATAGGAGGCAGCTATTTTTGGAAGTGTCACAATACCCAGAGTTGTTTCGGGGACAAATATTGTGGCGACCATTCCAAGCAAATATTTCCCGGCCCTACTAAGTGTAAGTCTGACCCTTACGAGGGAACCAGGCCTGATTATCGGCACAGAAGAGTGTAAAACCCCTTCGGTATCTGTACCTGGAAGTGACGTGAGTGAGAGCGGAAGTGGATGTTTTTGCCCACACTTTCCAGGAAAATAAGACATTCGGCTCCAACTTTACAGCACGAAACTAAACCCCACAGACAAGATGCTCAGACATCAGCTCACAGACAGGGGGTCGGTCTTATTTATGTCATGATCTGCTTAAAGTTTCCTGCAGACCCCAGACATGATTTTTGTATTAGAATGGCTGAAAAGACGGGAGTAAGTGTATGTGGCGTATGCTTGCTGTATAACGGGTACATGTGCTACTGGTGCCGACCTGCGAGCATCTTCGTTGAGAGTACGAGATGAAACCCAGTTTGCTACTAATTCTGCGTCAGGCCGATTGTTTATCATATAACGTGATACAAGAACTGCACAAAATTTTATGCATTACATCATATCCCAACATTAACGAGGCTAGACGAGGGTGTACCCCATTACATTGTCAGCCATCCACAGCCCAAAACCACTCTCCTAAGACCACCCTTTCAATGCCGCGTACACCTGGCACTGCTACCAATCCCACCTTGTGGGACATAGGGCTGATTAAGAGATGGGCGCTAAACCCATCACAACTGATGTGCAAACATATGCAAATGTCGCAGACGCCGAGGAATATATTCAGGCACTCACCTGCAGCTTTGCAAATCCAACCATCTGCGTACAAAGACGCGGCAGCGCTCGCAGATCATGCCATTATCACATTTCTGCGTTGGGGCCTCCTTCACTACATACGGGATCGCAGGCGCCGGATGTGACACGCCCCAAAACAGTCACGACACGTCTGTGTTCTTTGAGACCACTCCCCATTACCCCCCCCCCCCAATTGCTACCTGTCAATCACACTGCGAGTGAAAAGTCGCTGCGGGAGACTACGGTAATGTACCTTGACGCATGCACCGCGTGACTTAGATGTATGCGCACTTTACAGATAATCGCTCAACTGAGTAAATATCGGCATGGCGTACATATCTGAATCAGCCCCATACTGTATTTACCAAATATCCCCCCCAGAGTCTGGCAAAGTCCTAATAACTGGTACATGGAGACAGTCCCTTCAGGTCTGAGCTGTCCCAGCTTGGCCAGGGTGTGTATGGATACAAATGTGATTTATAATAATGATAGCTCTACGTTCTCACACTTCTCTCTTTTCTTAGACTCTGCCGGAGGTGTGTTCTGAGCAGGACGAACTGGATTTCCTCATGGAGGCCTTGATTATCGGGTGAGAACGTTCGCACAGCTGATGATTGGCCACTTAGGGGGGGATTTATCAAACCTTTTAAAGAGGACAAGTGGAGACATTGCACCAAAGCACCAATCACCTTCTAGTTATCATTGAGCTATAAAAGAACAGCTACAACCTGATTGGTTGCTATGAACAACATTTTCACTTGTCCTTCCTGTGAATCTTCTCTGGTTTCCATAGAAACAGGGCGGCCAGCGGGTGAGGAACAGCCTGGTGGTGAAACGCGTCTGCGCCCACCCTGCTCATGACCGCATCGACACTGTACAAACCATCTTACTATCATTTGATTACTGTAATTGTGACCAAGAGCCTCCTAATCGCTGCTCATATTTCTCTCCTCAGTAAATTCAGCCACCAGAACATTGTGCATTGTATCGGGGTGAGTCTCCAGGCTCTGCCCAGGTTTATTTTGCTGGAACTCATGGCTGGAGGAGATCTGAAGTCCTTCCTCAGGCAGACACGGCCCAGACTGGTGAGACGAACGAGATGGCTTATTCCTAAATGATAGAGGTGTACTCTCATATCCAGGGTTGCAGTGGCCCACAGGGGTACAGGGGAAATCCATGGTGGGCTGCACTGCCTCTGGGCCCACCCTCTCTTCTTCTAGGTGTCAGGTTCCAGACTTCAAATGATAGATTGTTACTATATTAGACCGGTCAGTTACCTGGAGTAACAGGACCACTGATCAACATGGGGGCTTGGTTCCCTTCTGTAGAAACTACACCAAGATTTGCCTAATGGTTAGCCAGGCATCTGTGGGTGTGGCTGGCCACACCCTCGCTGATAGATGACCACAGCCCTCAAGCATGGGCTCCTACCACTGAACTCCCCTGTTGGGTCCTTCATGCCCCAGTGCAACACTGCTCATATCTCTGGGTGGAATCAGTACGATTTACCAGCAGACGGGGTGCCGGTGGTCAGAAGACTGACAGCAGCATCCCGATGTTGCAAATCCTGACGGGCCAGTAAGTAGGCTAACCCCCCCCCTTCCCTCCTAACCCTAACCTTCCCCCGGTGGTGCCTAATCCTAACCTCCCCGTAGTGATGCCTAACCCTAACCCCCCCCCTTCCTGCACAGTAAACCTAACCCTCCCCGGGCGGTAACTAACCCTAACCTTCCCCCAGTGGTGCCTACCACTAACCCCTCCTCCCTGCAGCCTAACTCTAACCCTCCCCCTCTACCCCCCCAACTTTCCCCTGGTGGTTCCTAATCCTAACCTCACTCCGGTGATGCCTAACCCTAACCCCCCTTCCCGCACCTTAAACCTAACCCTCCCCGGGCGGTAACTAACCCCAACCTCCCCTCCCTGCAGCCTAAACCTGCCCAGTCGGTGCCTAACTCTAACCCATCCCGGCAGGTTCCTAAATCTAACCCCCCCCATCCCCGGCCTAACAGTATCCGTAACCCACATACTTCCCTTCGAAGATGCCGGCGGTTGGGATGCCAATGACGGTATCTTGATCCCTTCAGAATGCCGGCATCAGCATCCTGACGGGCGTCGGGATTCTGGCGTCGGTATACTGACGTACGGCATTCCGTCCGCCAGCATCCTGATTGGATCCCATCTGGGTTGCCAAAGTTAATCCAAACCAGTCACCCCCCCCCCCCCTATAATACGACACTGGTGTTTTTAAATGATTAAAGCTGGGCATACACGGCCAGATAAAATGTCTGTCAGACCCGCAGATGTCCCCGGCATACAATATGAGATTTCTCTCACAGTATATTGGCCGACATCTGTGCTCCGCCCCCCGGGGGAGGAGACATTTCCCTGTCTGTCGGCCGCGGCTGGGCATACACTGCCTGATGCCGGCGACAGTTTACCAGTAAATATCGCATCGGACGGGCATGCTGGACAATCTGGCATGCCAGACCGAGCAATATTTAACCCTCGGTCGCCCCCCCCCCCCCACTCGCTACAATTTTCGGGGCGATCCGCGGATATCGGGAGGATCGCCCCGATAATTGTAGCGTGTATGGCCAGCTTAAGTAAGATTTTATTTAGATAATGCTGTTTAAGAACTGAAAACAAATGATCTTATTACCATTTTCACATCCCCAGAGTTGTAGCACTGTCTTAATTTTTACACCACTACAATGCTGCTCCATCCCCATTCTCGCTCAGCTTATGAACCAATAAGAAGGAGCAAGGTATCAAATGGAGAGTGGTTTAAAAAGTAGAAAAATAAACCTATAAAAACAAAATACGTAATCCACCCAGACAGCTCATTGATAAACTCCAGCAAATGATACTTAAAAGTCTATGATGAGGGGGCGGAGGTTAGCAATGCAATATTATGATAATTGCATCTAAAGACTCAGCTCGTCCGGCTCCGTCCCCATCACCAACCACCTGCATCTCCTCTCCGGGCTTCTCCCGGAGAGGAGCTTAGGAAAGTAGGCAAGTATATCTAATAACTCTGGGCACCCAAATATTATAAGAGTCCAATCTACCAAATGGCGCTGTTGCCCCTAAAGCTGTATACACACGGGACGATGAGCTGTATAAACGATATCGGTGAAAGATTTCCCTTGAACTTTCTGTAGTGCAGGACAAACGATATTGGGTGTACACACTGACAGATATCTATGATAGATATTGGGTGTACACACTGATAGATATATATGAAAGATATTGGGTGTACACACTGATAGATATATATGATAGATATTGGGTGTACACACTGATAGAGATCTATGATAGATATTGGGTGCACATACTGATAGAGATCTATGATAGATATTGGGTGCACACACTGATAGAGATCTATGATAGATATTGGGTGCACACACTGATAGAGATCTATGATAGATATTGGGTGTACACACTGACAGATATATATGATAGATATTGGGTGTACACACAGATAGAGATCTATGATAGATATTGGGTGCACACACTGATAGAGATCTATGATAGATATTGGGTGTACACACTGACAGATATCTATGATAGATATTGGGTGCACACACTGATAGAGATCTATGATAGATATTGGGTGTACACACTGACAGATATATATGATAGATATTGGGTGTACACACAGAGAGATCTATGATAGATATTGAGTGCACACACTGATAGAGATCTGTGATAGATATTGGGTGCACACACTGATAGAGATCTATGATAGATATTGGGTGTACACACTGATAGATATATATGATAGATATTGGGTGCACACACTGATAGAGATCTATGATAGATATTGGGTGCACACACTGATAGATATATATGATAGATATTGGGTGTACACACAGATAGAGATCTATGATAGATATTGGGTGCACACACTGATAGAGATCTATGGTAGATATTGGGTGTACACACTGACAGATATATATGATAGATATTGGGTGTACACACAGATAGAGATCTATGATAGATATTTGCCACTGCACCCATGACCGATATGCCACTGCACACATGACCCTGCACCCATGACCGATATGCCACTGAAGACATGACCCTGCACCCATGACCGATATGCCACTGCAGACATGACCCTGCACCCATGACCGATATGCCACTGCAGACAAACAAGTCACTACATTCCGAGCCCATATTCTCAGATTATAATGTGAAATTAGCATTTATTGTATGGTCCTAAGACAGGGAAGGGATGAATAATACTGTTACCGCACATATTTCATGTTGTGCATCATGAAGCTGATGCTATAGAGAAACATGAACATACAGTACAGACATATAATCCCTGGCTCCCTGCAGGGCTGCATAGAACACAATCTTCCCAGATGCGTATCCCTGCCATTTGCAGCTGTCCGGCTCAGTATGACCTGTAAGAAAGATGTTTCGTTTTGCAGGAGAGAGGAGAAACCCCACAGGCATAACTACTGCGTTCCCCAGTAATCTCCTGGCAGACTGGCAGCCTGGCATTGTCAGAGAGCATTACCGACCGCAGGGTTTCCCTCGCAATTCCGATGGTCGCGATGGTCAAGACCATCGCGACCATCTTTTTGCACGCTCGTATATGCTGTGGGTGGTGACCCACAGCTATACGAGCGTCCAGGAGGACGCTCCATATTAATGGAGGAGGGCCCTGATTCAGAGCGAGCGCTCTGGTCAGAGCGTCCGGCTCTGAATCAGGGCCTAAATACCTTAAACATCCTTACTTAACTTATCTATTAAATAAAGAGACGGACACAATAACAGCATGGATAAAAGGTCACAGCTTTTATTTCCAAATTAATTAATTCACCTAACCAAGGTGGCCAGGAGACGCGGCATACTCAGTTCTAGCTTTCAAGTTGGAGACACACACGGGGAACGACTGAAACGCTCCCCCTAAAGACGCACTTAAGTTGCGAAAGTCCCGCCTCCCTCCTGGGCCAGTCTACTCCGAGTGCTTCCGGACAAAAGCGTTGGGGTACCCTCGTACGAGAAGGACAGACTTGTCATGTTACATCGAGGTCCAGCGCCCTCACAACGCTCTCTTGCGCCACAATAAAGCCACTGAGATGCAGTGTTCTCCCGCCATGTTGCGCCTTCCCTGAATAAGGAAAAAATGAACACAACAAAAATACAAACAGCAAAGCTTTGGGCGGGAGGGTGGGCTCCAGAATCAGCAAAGAGGCAGATCACATGCACACCACCTGTTTTATACCCCTAGTCACAGGCACACCCACAAATCCAAGCATTGGTCAGCTAACAACCACCTGACCACCTAAACATCTGCCTAGTAACAAGGCTGTCAAGACAGCCGATCAGCAAAAACCCCAGGAATCTTATTTAATCTCACGTTTAGGCAACCTTCGCTTTCTATTAAATTTTAGCATTTCGTCCTGTAACACAGTGGGTAGGTCAGTTAAACATTATAACCGATATATAAGGGGAGATTTATCAAACCTTGGAGAGAGTTAAAGTGGAAAGAGAGAAGCTGTGTTTGATAAAATGACATTTAGGAGCTGATTGGTTGGTACTTTATCCCTCCATTTTATCTCTCTCCGAGCTTTGATAAATCTCTCCCTTAGAGGGATGTCAGGGTAGCACTGAACAGCGTGTCTTGTCTTCATGCCATTCTCCCTTTATCTCCCAACAGAACCAACCGTCCTCGCTCTCAATGCTGGACCTGCTCAATGTTGCTCACGACATTGCCAATGGCTGCCAGTATTTGGAGGAAAACCACTTTATTCACAGGTTAGAAGCAGAGGCCCAGAAGCGCAATATTTTACACTGCGTCCTTTTTCGTTCATATGTTATATATACTTTGTGTCTATGTACTAAGCAGAAGAAATAATCTTCCCCCAGGATGAAAACATTTTATTAAAAACTGCAATGCCGACTTGCTCCAGGCTGCAGAACAGCAGAGCTGGGAGGTGGGGAGGAAATCGTCCCCCACTGCTAGCACTCTAATCCAACAGTCTGGCCATGGTAACGCCTCGTACTATTTTACACTGATATCACCTTCAAATAATAATAATAATACCCACCGTTTGGTTTCCAGGAAAATAAATAATATATAAATTTAAGGCATAAATTCTCCCCCTTATATAAATTCTGCCCTTGGCTGTAAAGAGTGGTCAGCCTTCTGCTGCTAGAGGTGTGTCCACGTAACCTGTCCTCAAATCGCGTGATTGTGCGAGTAAGCCGCGCCACGTGTTTCGCCCGAACGTGCATCGGATTGACATTGCTAATGTGACACAAGTAAAACGTGCAAGCACCCTGGATATTGGCGCTGGCTTTGCATACAGCGGTGTTGTGCAACCCTAACCTGAATTAAAAGGCAAACAGAGGACCGATACAAGTAAGCCGTGCCATGCATCCCTCCACACAGCGCTGTGCGCAATCTGCGACTTTATACAATCACATTGAGAGAAAAACGCTAATCCTAAGCCCCCAGGACAGAATAAACGACACTGGATGGAGTTACTGTACTATGCGACACAGGCGCTAATTTAAGAAATAGATACAAAAGTCTGGAAATTGCCGCCTGTGGAAGAGCAGCTGAGTCACGCAATATGGAGCAAAAAAGATGGGTGAATGAGGACACATCCGTAGTTATGCTTTAAATTCCAGTGCCGGAGTTTCCCATGCCACCTCTTACTGGCTGGCACTGGAGTGTGGATGAATACACAGATCACCTGACAAGTGCGCATACCAGACAGGCGCCACGCCATATTTAGATGTGACATTACGAGTGAATATGCCCCAAGTTAGTAATTGGTCACCCCATACCCTTATTCCATTACCCCCACCTCCAATATCTGTACTGTTGCTGGTTAGCAGGGGCGTATCTACCCATTGGCCAGGATGGCAATCGCCAGGGGCGCCGACCAAAGGGGGGGCGCCACCCGGCAGTGCCACCAGTAGCCAAGGGGTGGACAAGTCCCTTGGCCCCACAAGTGTAGGGCAGACCGCAGTGATAGCGGTCTGCTCTACACAGTTTACAAACACACAGCCGCCAGCGGCGGCTGTGTGTTTGTAATAGCAGCCAGCTAATGAGAGTCTGCCTGACTCTCATTAGCTGCTGCGTTGTCCGCAGAGGGAGCCGGCTGGAGCTCACTAATGAGCTCCGTCTTCCGGCTCCCTCTGCAGCATGTGATGGGAGAGACGTCATGACGTATGATGTCTCTCCCATGCAGGAGAAGAGCGGGCGGGACTAAGCGGACAGCGGCGGTCACGTCAGGAGCAGGGATCAGGTAAGTTTTGTTTTTTTCTCTTTGTGTGTGTGTGTAGGGGGTGCACTGAAATAGGGGGTGACTGCTTTGTATAGGGGTGGCCACTACTGGGGGCACTCTATAGGGGAGGCCACTACTGAGGGCACTCTATAGGGGTGGCCACTACTGGGGGCACTGAAATAAGGGATGGCCGCTACTGGGGGCACTTTATGGGGGGGTGCCTGCTACTGGGGGCTCTGTATATGGGTGGCCACTACTGGGGACAATTTCGGGGGGGTGGCCACTACTGGGGGCACTGTATAGGGGTGGCCACTACTGGGGGCACTGTATAGGGGTGGCCACTACTGGGGGTATTTTAGGGGGGTTGCACTGTACAGGGGGGACACTCTACTGGGGGCACTGTATAGGGGGGGCTAATAATGGGGGCAATGCAGCAAAGGGGGATTGCTACTGGAGGGTTACTACTGGGGGCTCTGCATAGGGGGGGGCGCCAGTCCATTACATTGCCAGGGGCGCTTCGATCCCTAGATACACCCCTGCTGGTTAGTACCCAAGCAGTAAAAAAAGTATATAAACTAAACATAAAACCATCTCTACAGATCAGTATTCCAGCAGAAACAGGTACGTGAGCATAGAACCGTATGTTACAGAAGGGATTACAATTTCCTGTAAAGTTAGGCAAGAACCTGAACGACAAGATGTTGGATGGACTTGACATGAAAGTATAATCTTGGCCTGAGACATGGTGCCCGTAATAAGGCGCATGTCACTGGGCATTGCAGATTGAGACTGACCTTATTAAATCCATTGATCCTGTGTTTCCAGAGACATCGCTGCTAGGAACTGCCTGCTCACCTGTCAGGGACGCGGCAGAATCGCCAAAATTGGGGATTTCGGGATGGCTCGTGACATATACAGGTAATTCTCTGGGCTATACAATAAATGACTTAGCGAAGTCTTGCCAATGGAAATAAATTGACCTTTCATGTTCTGGAGCAAAAGGCTGTTTGGTTAATTATGACAAATGTCATTTATATGTGCGTCTGGTCTGTGAGGTGGTACGATCCAGTGAAAAATCCACATACTGTAGACTACAGGAAGCCTAATTATTCCATAAAAGCTTTGATTGGCAAAAAGTGTATATGTGATATGGCAATGTACAGATATGGCAATGTACAGATGTGGCAATGTACAGGAAAGTTAGTTTGGGCATTTATCGCTATCTGCATGTTTAATGCGGATGTACAATAATTATTTTCACCTAAATGCACAAAATGAAAATTAATATTTTTGCTGGAATTTAGCAAGAAGCTAGAGCCCTCTTCTAATGAAGAGCTGGAAGCCGTGTAACCGCTTATGCTATCTGCGCATACCAAAGCTTGGTAAATCTGACAAGTGGCAAACGCAGGATTTCAGTTCCAAATGCTTTATTTTGGAGTGAGTGTGGCCAGTCCATGCAGATGGTGTAATTAGCACTTATCCAGCTTTAATATGCGTCATACAAAGTGTATTGTAGGCCTGATTCAGAATCGCTCGCAAGCGGCTCGATGTTTGTGATCTGCGCCTGCGCTGCGTCCGGAGTGCGCATTCGCGAGCCCCGCCGAGTGACTGAAGTTCAGTCGCTACGGGGCTCGCGACAAGACTGGGCGGCTGTCGATGGTGAGTGACAGCTTACACCGTTTTGTAGGCGGGTAGGGGCGGTGGTTGGTCAAACGCCGGCGTTCCCTTAGGAACGCCTGGCGTTAGAGCAGGAAGCCCACTGTCAGTAGGTCCTCCCTCAATTAGATCGGGCAGTCCACTTGGCCTTGCGGAAGCCGAGACCCTGCCACAGGGTCTTGTCGCAAGGCCGATGGTCGCGATGGGCTCCTGGCCGCTTGCACAAGCTGTGGGTGGTCACCCACAGCTTGGCGAGCGGACGGAGAAAAAAAAAACGCCCACAGACCCAGCGAGCTGCCAGCGGCAGCAAGCGAGTCTGAATCAGGGCCTGTGTGTCATAATTCCGGCATATACAGGACCAGTGATCACAGTAAGCCATTAGATGTGGCAGTAGGGCCATCCTGCCTGAGTTGAATGTTTTTATTTTAGATGTGGGCACCATTCCTGGGCATGGGAGCAAGTCCGGGAGTCCGGGGGAGCAGCAGAAGAACCTAGCACTGCCCTGGACATATACAGTCAGGTGCATAAATATTGGGACATTGACAGAATTTTCATATTTTGGCCTCTACTCACCACCACAATGGCTTTGAAATGAAAGTTAGAAATGAAGTTAGATTTAGGATTGTTTAGTTTGTCCCATTACTTTTGGCCCCTTAAAAAGTGGGAGGCACATATAGAAACCGTTGTAATTCCTACACCGTTCACCTGATTTGGATGTAATTACCCTAAAATGAAATCTGAAAGTCTGCAGTTAAAGCACATCTTGTCTGTTTCATTTCAAAGCCATTGTGGTGGTGAATAGAGGCCAAAATATGAAAATTCTGTCAATGTCCCAATATTTATGCACCTGACTGTATGTACATATTGGTCTCCTTATGCACTGGATAGTGTATTATTATACAGTATTAATAATTAACCCTATTGATGGTCTATAGCAGTGCACCCCAAAGAGTGCATGTTTTCCAGATCTCCTAGTTGGTGTGCAGGTGTATTTATTACTGGCTGACACATGTTAAAAGATCCACAGGTGGTGCTAATCATTTCATTTGTGATACTGAGAAGAACATGCAGCACTAGTAACATTCTATTATATTACTATTTCTATTGTGGTCATGGTATGGGCTGGGGAGGGGGGTTTCCAGGCGACCGGAAACACCCCCTGCATTTTAATATGGACAGTATAGCAGTATAACATAATAAAGAGCCACATTAAACATATGCATTACAATGTCACTAATACTCAATAAAGGCCCCCCAAAAATAATAAAAATATTGATCAGCCATAATGAAAGATTTTATTATTGGGGCAATAATGTTTAAAAATAATAACATTTAAAAATATGCGGACAATAATATTTTTATGTTAATTCGGGCCATATTAATTAATTAATGATGTAGAAGCACAAATAATAATTAAAACGTATGGTACTACAAGTGCCAGCATAGAACACAAATGCAGTTTCAGAAAGCTCGCCGGCCAGGGGCATCTTTTTGATTGTGCGAGTTTTTCTGGCGCATTTCCGGCGAGTTTTCAAGTCGCAGGCTATTACATCTGACAACAGGTGTGTTTGATATTTAAAAATGATACATGTTACCTTCCAGTAACATCCACTAAAATCCACACTCCTTCCATCCAAATTCATCCTGCGTCTCCCTCCGGTGACCATCCGCTCATAGCAACTAAAGACGCATAACTAGACTTACAACATCGGCCAACTGTGTGCGGCCCTCTGCCCCTAGTCACATTCTATTTTCATGACTTGAAACTCGACGGATACTCAGCAGTTTTTTCGAAAATCAGAAGCTTTTACACCCCCCCTCCCACCCCAGTGCTTATACTTTATGGAGATGGCGCTGTGGGAGTGATTTACAAACTAGAGGTGTCATTGCTGGATAGGAAACGCAGAACAGGAACACGAGGGAGCCTAATAAAGTTTGTCTCCTTTGCGGATTCGTGAGAACATTGAGATCTCTCTGCAGAACCTGGACATAGTGACCTGCCATCTATAGAGCGGAACGCGGGCAACTCAGATTTATAGCTAAGCCTCCTCTGCCCAGCAACGGCAACGCAGGCCGTTACTCGTCTTGGGTAGATTGAAAAAGCACTGGTTACATATTTATAATTATATATAAGAGCTACGTAATAGTTGTTTCCTTGAGATAATTACCAGCAATTATAGCACATTTACCAACAGTGAATTACATCTGAAGAGCGACTTCTATATGGAAGCCAGAGACAAATATCATATAGACCTTTTAATCTCGGTCACCCCGTGTAGCACTGTAAATGTCAGGACGCATAGTTACCTGAATATTACAGTGTTCTAAATAAGTCATCCAGCAGCCTCCTCTAGCAGCTCTGACTTGTACAGGCTGAAAAGTAAGGTGAGTCATTCCCAATTTCAGCTGGACAGTCCCGTTTTTCGGGCACTGCCCCGCTGTTCCTTCATCCCGCGGACGGTCAGGAGGGTTGGGCACCTCCACCGTCGCGGTGGTGCCGGCTCCATAGAAGAGGAATGGATGCCTACATAACTGCACATATGGCGGCAGATATATAGTCAGCATGTCTGCGTTTTAAATGTTGACACGGTCTGAGGGGGAGATGTACTAAGCCTTGGGTGTAAATTTAACTAAAGTGAGAGTTTTTAGAAGTGGAGATGTTGCCCGTAGCAACCAATTAGATCCTAGCTGTTATATTCTAGAAGGTGCTAGTTAAACGTTAAGTAGAATCTGATTGGTTGCTATGGGCGACATCTCCACTTCTAGAAACTCTCACTTTAGTAAATATGCCCCTTGGAGAGAGAAATAAAGAGGATGGAGATAAAGTACCAACCAATCAGCTCCTGTCACTTTACAAGTTGTATTTTTAAAAAATGACAGTTAGGAGCTGATTGGTTGGTACTTTATCACTCTCCAAGGCTTAGTACATCTCCCCCTAAATGTCCACATGTTCAGAATGTTGACATGTAACACGTCAACATTCTCATTGTGGAAAGGAACATGTCACCATTGTCAAATTGTCAACACAGCAAGTTAGGGTTAGGATGCAATTAGTGGTAGGAGTCGGCTTAAATAGTAGTGTCGACACTCTGTCATAATGTCGACACATTGCACATGTTGATGTTAGGACAACATTGTGAATGCCGATATGTCAATCATTGACAATCTGAACATGTCGACATCCATACCATACCCCAGAGGCACATACATCAGGAGCAAGTATATACAGGTCCATCGTACAATACTCCCTATGAATGGGTGAGAAAGACTGACACACCTCCATCTTGTCCCTCAGGGCCAGTTACTACAGGAAAGGCGGCTGCGCCATGCTGCCAGTGAAGTGGATGCCCCCGGAGGCCTTCATGGAAGGAATCTTCACATCCAAGACCGACACATGGTATGGAAATGAGTAAATAGTACAATGTACCAGTAGTAGTATGTTATCCAGACAAGCGCCACTGATAGACGTCGTTCTGTACAAAGTGGTCGGTAAACTAGTCGCGGATCTGGGTTATATCTTGTTGGTTGCAGGACCGGTGAGTGTGCCCCCCTGCCATAGGCATTGCCCCCATGCGTGCCCCATCCACACTTCCTTTGCACGTCTTAGTTTGTGTAGGACAGGGCAATATCTTCTCCTGGGAGAGCAGTGTTGGGCTGTGACATCACGGTCAGTCATTACCAACATGGCCGTTCACACTCTGGTGCATCATGGGGAGGCGGCCGTGAATATAAAGACACTGCAGCTTGTACAGAGCTGCACGTATTCCCGTTGGCTGACACTTCTGTATCTTGCGTGATTTTGCGCTGCGCATGCTCAGAAAATCGGCTCACGCAAGTCCAGGTGGTGCAGAGTCATGCGCATGTTATTCGCAACTGCAATTGTGAAGGGAGAGGTGGAACAGGGGTGGGAGGGGTATTAATTAGGTAGGCCGCCACGTAAATGAAAACATGCCGTGTCAGGGAGGAGGGAGCCTTTGTGCTGGCGCCATGCAGGCCCACACTCTCTTACTGGCCCATGCACCATATAGACACCGCGCCAGAGACTACTGTGCAGACGCAGGTCTCCGGGAAAATGGCACCAGCCCAGAGTCATTTTCCCAGTGATTGCCACAGCATCAGCAGAAAGGTTAGCATAGTCTGTGGGCACAGGTTGTGCGGTCTGTACCCCTTGCACTCGTTATAGATATGCCCATGAAGGAGCCTATACTGCACACGGAGAGGCGGGCGCAACTCAGATTTATTTTGGCAGTGCGCAGTTCTCTTGCACAATGTACACGTGATATACTTCCAACTCAATTTCAGCCTTGTTATATTTTAGATGTCCCCTAAGCCTGGAGCCCTTGGCAGCTGCATCGGCCCTGCTTCAATGCTGAACTGTTAGGTGTTCTACTCTGTGATTACATGATTCTAGCATATGTACATCGCTCACCTCCTATGTACCTAGTGTCTGCACAGTATATCTGCTGAATATATTTATCTCACTGCTGTATTCAGGTCGTTCGGGGTCCTGCTCTGGGAGATCTTCTCTCTGGGATACATGCCGTACCCCAGTAAGAGCAACCAGGAGGTGCTGGAGTTCGTGACAAGTGGAGGAAGGATGGATCCACCCAAAAACTGCCCCGGGCCTGTGTATGGAAGTATTTTTGTATATTGACAGGGATGGGTTATATTGATGTCATTTGTGGCTGGTTTATTCAGTACAATAGTACAATATAGAGCAGATGATGAGTTATTCATGTACAGTAGGTTATATCAGTGCAATAGTACAATATAGAGCAGATAATGAGTTACTCGTGTAGGTTATATCAGTACAATATAGAGCGGATGATGAGTTACTCGTGTAGGTTATATCAGTACAATAGTACAATATAGAGCAGATGATGAGTTACTCGTGTAGGTTATATCAGTGCAATAGCACAATATAGAGCAGATAATGAGTTACTCGTGTAGGTTATATCAGTACAATATAGAGCGGATGATGAGTTACTCGTGTAGGTTATATCAGTACAATAGTACAATATAGAGCAGATAATGAGTTACTCGTGTAGGTTATATCAGTGCAATAGCACAATATAGAGCAGATAATGAGTTACTCGTGTAGGTTATATCAGTACAATAGCACAATATAGAGCGGATAATGAGTTACTCGTGTAGGTTATATCAGTGCAATAGCACAATATAGAGCAGATAATGAGTTACTCGTGTAGGTTATATCAGTACAATATAGAGCGGATGATGAGTTACTCGTGTAGGTTATATCAGTACAATAGTACAATATAGAGCAGATAATGAGTTACTCGTGTAGGTTATATCAGTACAATATAGAGCGGATGATGAGTTACTCGTGTAGGTTATATCAGTACAATAGTACAATATAGAGCAGATGATGAGTTACTCGTGTAGGTTATATCAGTACAATATAGAGCGGATGATGAGTTACTCGTGTAGGTTATATCAGTGCAATAGTACAATATAGAGCAGATGATGAGTTATTCATGTAGGTTATATCAGTACAATAGCACAATATAGAGCGGATAATGAGTTACTCATGTAGGTTATATCAGTGTAATAGTACAATATAGAGCGGATAATGAGTTACTCGTGTAGGTTACATCAGTACAATAGTACAATATAGAGCGGATGATGAGTTATTCATGTACAGTAGGTTATATCAGTACAATATAGAGCGGATGATGAGTTACTCGTGTAGGTTATATCAGTACAATAGTACAATATAGAGCAGATGATGAGTTACTCGTGTAGGTTATATCAGTACAATATAGAGCGGATGATGAGTTACTCGTGTAGGTTATATCAGTGCAATAGTACAATATAGAGCAGATGATGAGTTATTCATGTAGGTTATATCAGTACAATAGCACAATATAGAGCGGATAATGAGTTACTCATGTAGGTTATATCAGTGTAATAGTACAATATAGAGCGGATGATGAGTTACTCGTGTAGGTTATATCAGTACAATAGTACAATATAGAGCGGATGATGAGTTATTCATGTAGGTTATATCAGTGCAATAGCACAATATAGAGCGGATAATGAGTTACTTGTGTAGGTTATATCAGTACAATATAGAGCGGATAATGAGTTACTCGTATAGGTTATATCAGTACAATATAGAGCGGATAATGAGTTACTCGTGTAGGTTATATCAGTACAATATAGAGCGGATGATGAGTTATTCATGTAGGTTATATCAGTACAATATAGAGCGGATGATGAGTTACTCATGTAGGTTATATCAGTACAATAGCACAATATAGAGCGGATGATGAGTTACTCGTGTAGGTTATATCAGTACAATATAGAGCGGATGATGAGTTATTCATGTAGGTTATATCAGTGCAATAGCACAATATAGAGCGGATAATGAGTTACTCGTGTAGGTTATATCAGTACAATATAGAGCGGATAATGAGTTACTCGTGTAGGTTATATCAGTACAATATAGAGCGGATAATGAGTTACTCGTGTAGGTTATATCAGTGCAATAGCACAATATAGAGCGGATAATGAGTTACTCGTGTAGGTTATATCAGTGCAATAGTACAATATAGAGCGGATAATGAGTTACTCGTGTAGGTTATATCAGTGCAATAGTACAATATAGAGCGGATAATGAGTTACTCGTGTAGGTTATATCAGTGCAATAGTACAATATAGAGCGGATAATGAGTTACTCGTGTAGGTTATATCAGTGCAATAGCACAATATAGAGCGGATAATGAGTTACTCGTGTAGGTTATATCAGTGCAATAGCACAATATAGAGCGGATAATGAGTTACTCGTGTAGGTTATATCAGTGCAATAGCACAATATAGAGCGGATAATGAGTTACTCGTGTAGGTTATATCAGTACAATATAGAGCGGATGATGAGTTACTCGTGTAGGTTATATCAGTGCAACAGTACAATATAGAGCGGATGATGAGTTACTCGTGTAGGTTATATTAGTGCAACAGTACAATATAGAGCGGATAATGACTTACTTGTGTAGGTTATATCAGTGCAACAGTACAATATAGAGCGGATGATGAGTTATTCATGTAGGTTATATCAGTGCAATAGTACAATATAGGCCCTCATTCAGAGCCGCTCGTTAGCGGCAGTACGCTCGTTCCGAGCGATGTTCGCACATCTGCGCATGCGTACGGTTTTTAGTACGCATGCGCGAACCAGTCAGTGCGGACGAAAATCGTTTGTACGCTATATAGCGAGTGCCTGCTATTTTGAGTGACAGAATGAGGCGTATGTGGGTGGTAACAGGGGAAGGTGCTTGAAAACGGGGGAGTGGAATTCGAACGCAGGCGTGCTTAAAGGTCAAAACGGGCGTTTTAAGGGTGTGCATAATTAATCCAGCAGCGTCATTGACCACGTCACTTGGTTTTTTTAAACTCAGAACTGCTCGCAAAATAGCGGTTGAAAAAACCAACCACAAGAATAGCGAGCAGTTCATACGCTGTACGATGTACTCGATTAATCTAATAAATTGCGGACATGACGTATGGTGCGAGCGGCCAGGGGGCGTTTTTATCAAATAAACGAGCGTATGTTTTGCTCGCTCGTTCAGACTTAGAGGTGTGAACAGACTGCAATGTGCGAACGGATCATTTGAATAGCCACCCCTTGTTTTTGAACGAACGACCGCAAATAGCGAACGGCTCTGAATGAGGGCCATAGAGCGGATAATGAGTTACTCATGTAGGTTATATCAGTGCAACAGTACAATATAGAGCGGATAATGAGTTACTCATGTAGGTTATATCAGTGCAACAGTACAATATAGAGCGGATAATGAGTTACTCATATTGGCTTATATCAATGCAATAGTACAATATAGAGCGGATGATGAGTTACTCATGTAGGTTATATCAGTGCAATAGTATAATATAGAGCGGATGATGAGTTACTCGTGTAGGTTATATCAGTACAATAGTACAATATAGAGCGGATGATGAGTTACTCATGTAGGTTATATCAGTACAATATAGAGCGGATGATGGTGTTATTCATGTAGGTTATATCAGTACAATATAGAGCGGATGATGAGTTACTCATGTAGGTTATATCAGTACAATAGCACAATATAGAGCGGATAATGAGTTACTCGTGTAGGTTATATCAGTGCAATAGTACAATATAGAGCGGATGATGAGTTACTCGTGTAGGTTATATCAGTGCAATAGTACAATATAGAGCGGATAATGAGTTACTCGTGTAGGTTATATCAGTGCAACAGTACAATATAGAGCGGATAATGAGTTACTCGTGTAGGTTATATCAGTGCAATAGCACAATATAGAGCGGATAATGAGTTACTCGTGTAGGTTATATCAGTGCAATAGCACAATATAGAGCTGATAATGAGTTACTCGTGTAGGTTATATCAGTGCAACAGTACAATATAGAGCGGATGATGAGTTACTCGTGTAGGTTATATCAGTGCAATAGTACAATATAGAGCGGATAATGAGTTACTCGTGTAGGTTATATCAGTGCAATAGTACAATATAGAGCGGATAATGAGTTACTCGTGTAGGTTATATCAGTGCAATAGCACAATATAGAGTGGATAATGAGTTACTCGTGTAGGTTATATCAGTGCAATAGCACAATATAGAGCGGATAATGAGTTACTCGTGTAGGTTATATCAGTGCAATAGTACAATATAGAGCGGATAATGAGTTACTCGTGTAGGTTATATTAGTGCAACAGTACAATATAGAGCGGATAATGAGTTACTCATATTGGCTTATATCAGTGCAATAGTACAATATAGAGCGGATAATGAGTTACTCATATTGGCTTATATCAGTGCAATAGTACAATATAGAGCGGATAATGAGTTACTCGTGTAGGTTATATCAGTGCAATAGTACAATATAGAGCGGATAATGAGTTACTCGTGTAGGTTATATCAGTGCAATAGCACAATATAGAGCGGATAATGAGTTACTCGTGTAGGTTATATCAGTGCAATAGCACAATATAGAGCGGATAATGAGTTACTCGTGTAGGTTATATCAGTGCAATAGTACAATATAGAGTGGATAATGAGTTACTCATGTTGGCTTATATCAGTGCAATAGTACAATATAGAGTGGATAATGAGTTACTCATGTTGGATTATATCAGTGCAGTGTCACAGAAATGCTCTAATACAAGCCCTGTGTCCTTTTACCACCGAAACCTAAAACATTCACAACAGTCGCAGTGGTGAAAACACAGTATATGTAGGTGAGCGCTTGCTTGGCTCAGGCTAGGCTTGAAACCGCTGTACTGAACCCTCACAAACATCGGCTGCAGGTGGTCACTTGCACATTACATTCACAACTGACCTTTTCTACTGTAGAGTATCGTCAAATCCCAATATTTGCATTCCATGATTGTAAATCTTCCAATATTATCCAGATTACACACTGATGCACTACTGTTGGTCAGTGTCCCTGATTTTATACTACAAATATACCCAAAGACAAGCGTTTCTGCCATGATAGTATAGTACAGTGCATCAGTTGCTATTGTAGTGTATTGCTGTGGCTACCAGTGTTCCGTACATTACAGTAGTCCATGCGTACATGCTGTACAGTACATATACTTACAGTGTTGTATACTTTGCAAGTGTTTTTTTTTTATCACGTTAATTGTGCAGATAAAATTTTTCGTGTGTAGACATTTTGTCCATCATAATGCAATGTAGTCAACTGCAATTGTCATGTTGTTTTCCCCTTATTTTTTTGGGTGGTGATTACATTTTCCCCTCATTTTATACTATTTAAGAGCAAATTTTCCTCTTGGAAAAGGTAACACCTCCTGTGTGAGCTGCAGCACCCATTCCCTTACTACAAAAGGGGCGGCTGTCGATGTTGATCGAAGGAACATCGATGTTGTCGATGTTCCTGAAGGAACGCCTGCCATTTGTAGGCGGCCCTACTGACATCACCAGTGATGTCAGTAGGCTTCCTGCTCTGTTAGCGCAGGAAGCTGCCTGGGCTTGCAGTAGACGAGACCCTACCGCAAGGGTCTCCTCGCAAGCCCCGATGGTCTCGACCATCTTGACCATCAACTAGTCACTCGCTAAAGCTGTGGGTGGTAACTCACAGCTTAGCGAGCGGCCAGGAGGCCGCCTTTCAAAAGAAAAGCGGCCGCCCTCATTCAGAGCGAGCGCTCGCATTTTGCGAGTGGCTCTGAATGAGGTCCTGTATCTCCTAATTGCTTACAGCAGAGCTATTCAACCTGACGCCCTCCAGCGGATACAGAACTACAAGTCCAAGCATGCACAGTTAACCAGAAAGATACAAGTGGCCTATGCCTAACCTAGATTTAAGATTTTGTTTCCCTCTTTTAGATACCCCAAACTTCTGAGAGCCGTCATCTGTCTGCTGTCTTATAACGACATCATTCCAGGGGGCAGTTTTATACTAAGAGACTGTGATATTTGTGGGAGGGCTGGGATGTGTGTATTGTGCTGGTAACAGAGGTTTATGTGGAGAAACTGTACGGAGCCATTAGTATAGTATACAGCCAGTATGGTGTTTAGTCTTCCGGTTACCAGGGTGATGATGTCTTTCGTTGCAGGTACCGTATCATGACGCAGTGTTGGCAGCACCAGCCCGAGGAGCGGCCACATTTTTCTATGATACTGGAGAGGATCGACTACTGCACCCAGGTACTGTAACCAAAGCGCACACATTGCGCCATAATGATGTCACTGCGCACCCTGCAACCTAAGCCGTCAGCATTTCCCTTGCACGCTGTGTACATATCCTATATAAGGGGCAGTGGTCCAGTCTAGATGAAGCTTTCCCTTGCACGCTGTGTACATATCCTATATAAGGGGCAGTGGTACAGTCCAGGTGAGGCTTTCCCTTGCACGCTGTGTACATATGCTATATAAGGGGCAGTGGTACAGTCTAGATGAAGCTTTCCCTTGCACGCTGTGTACATATCCTATATAAGGGGCAGTGGTCCAGTCCAGGTGAGGCTTTCCCTTGCACGCTGTGTACACCACCTATATTAAGAGAAGTGGTACAATCCAGGTGAGACTTTCCTTGTATGCTGTGTATATCCCTTATATAAAGGTAAGTGGTACAGTCCAGGTTATGCTTCCCATATCTAAAAGGTCAGTAGAATAGTCCAGGTGAGACTTTGCCTTGCACACTGTGTACATCCCCTATATAAAGGACATTACTACAGTCCGGGTGAGACTTTGCCTTGCACGCTATGTACACCCCCTATATAAAGAGCAGTGGTACAGTCCGGGTGATCTTTCCCTCACACACTGTGTACATCCCTTATAGAAAAGGCAGTGGTACAGTCCGGGTGAGACTTTGCCTTGCACGCTATGTACACCCCTATATAAAGGGCAGTGGTACAGTCCAGGTGATCTTTCCCTTACACACTGTGTACATCCCCTATATAAAGGGCAGTGGTACAGTCCAGGTGATCTTTCTCTCATACACTATGTACATCCCCTATAAAAAGGGCAGTGGTACAGTCTGAGTGATCTTTCCCTTACACCACTGTGTACATCCCCTATAAAAAGGGAAGTAGTACAGTCCGAGTGATCTTTCCCTTACACACTGTGTACATCCCCTATATAAGGGCAGTGGTACAGTCCAGGTGATCTTTCCCTTACACACTGTGTACATCCCCTATATAAGGGCAGTGGTACAGTCCAGGTGAGACTTTACCTTGCATGCTCTGTACACCCCCTATATAAGGGCAGTGGTACAGTCCAGGTGATCTTTCCCTTACACACTGTGTACATCCCCTATATAAAGGGCAGTGGTACAGTCCAGGTGAGACTTTACCTTGCATGCTCTGTACACCCCCTATAAAAAGGGCAGTGGTACAGTCCGAGTGATCTTTCCCTTACACACTGTGTACATCCCCTATATAAGGGCAGTGGTACAGTCCAGGTGAGACTTTACCTTGCATGCTCTGTACACCCCCTATATAAAGGGCAGTACTACAGTCCGGGTGATCTTTTCCTTGCACACTGGCATCTGGACATTTCCATGCTCAATAAAATACTTGTATTTCCCACTCTTTTCATCATACTGACTGAGTTACCAGATTTGAGGATAAAGGTATCTGGTGCTACAGAGAGCAGAGAGTTCCTGACCCGTATACATCAGTGACTGACTGTGATCGGTGCCCGTGCAGATCTTATCGCTGTATCGTGTCGCATTATTGGCGTTTGTTTTAGAAACTCTACAGGATTCCAGCCCCTGGCGCCCAGCCAATAGACCGGTGTCATGAAAGAGACAATTATAAATCAATTAATGCCGGCTTTTCATTAACTCCTGGCTGCATAATCTGCTGTTTAATTAACCACTGTGCTGCGGGGCTGACAATGCAAAGAGATTAAAAGTCTAGAACAGGAAATCAGAACATGAGATAAGAGAGAAGCGTAAACCAGTAAGAGGCTGACACAGCAGTCTGCCCGCGCAATAAAAGTCACGGATATACGCTGGCGCTGTAAGTAATGGGCTTGTTCCCTTGTACTCAGGATATAGCTCAAGCTGAAGCAATTGTCTGCTTTTATGTATACAGTGCACCATTGTTATAACACTGAACGGGATAATTACATATTTCCCAGTTTACAAATAAATCTACTAAGTTTCCAACAGCAAAACGAGTAAACTTTCCGCCCGCGGCCAGTAATCACATCTCCGCCCGGCAGCCACAGGCCTGAGACACAGAAGATGGAAAGCTACTTGTAACAAAAAAACAAACAAAACGATCATTGAACAGTTTTGTTTTCTGACCAGGAGTAAAAATAAAATAAAACAAATGTAAAGAAAAAAAAAAAAAAAGTATTTAATTGCTAGTGCGCTATTTACTTCCCTCAGTAATATTCATTTATATGTGCCTGAGGTACAGTTATACTATTCTATTATAGACGCTAAAGGCTAGCTCTATTTTTCGGAAGTGCTGACTAATTTCCGATTCTATTATAAGCATTCAGCATTATCTCGTCACCCGGACCGCAGAGACCTGGTTCGAAAACATCTAATTTTGCTGAAGATATTAGCGGAATCTTCCCTGTATGTCAGGATGGGTTCTCGTCTGCGCACTGCAAGGTCCTGGGGAGTGGGGAGGCGGAGGGATCTAAATTGATCACTCATAGCAAGCCGGATCCCCTTCCAATAGGAAAGAGAGGGGCTCAGCGAGCCCTGAAGATGGCGTTAGTACCCACAGTCAAGCGCACAAAACCTTCCAGTTTTTGAAGCTCGATTTAATAGTCGTACCTTTATGGGGGACATGTAGCCCGGGGACTGTGCTGTATGCAAGAGATGAGTCAGATCTCCTGCATTTCCAAATTGATTAATGGGTCGTATTCTTTATTTTGCTAAAAACATTCAGAAATCAAGGTACCCACATGTATAATGGGGCAAAAGAAAATAATGAATTGAGCCCCGTACTGTGCGACTCTACGAAAGCAAAATAAGCAGCTTCTTCTGTCCCGTCAACAATGGGACGGATGGGACTATAGCTCCAGGCCTCCACATAAAACTAGGCCCAGCATGATATACTAAAATATACACAAATCTAACGCGCTTACCTGATGCTGCAGGTGTATGGGTTTGTTAGGCCCACTAAATGCAATGGTAAAAGACAATAGATGTAACACCTGCACTAAAAAGTAGATTTACACATATAATTATAAATAACACTGATGGACAATATAATAATAAATATTTAATACATAAATAAATAACACTGAACAAATATAGGGGTATTCAAAAATAGTATGGGCTAATTGCATTTAAAAAATCATAAGAATTGTCCACTTGGATCCGCTCCTAGTGTAAAAGTCATGTAAACCTTTGGAAGTGGGACTGGCTCTCGTTCTCAAAGTTAAAATAGCAGCAGAACTTTACCAATGATGGAAATGTAGTCCTGGGGGGATCTTCTGGCATCCAGCACAATGCATACCTCCCAACTTTTCCATCCCGGAGGCGCGCGCGTCTGAAAATGGGGCGGGGCTGAGCTAGAATCGGTGTACCTTCCTGAAAACGGGGGAGCCTCGCGGCAACCCCCGTTTGTGTCATTATAGGGGGGGGGAGTGCCCAGCACTCTCCGAGATGCTGGGCAGCCCCCAGGCTCTCACTACACAGGTGAACGTATGCCGTGTACATGCGTTCACCTTCTGCACACCCACTGCTCTGCTATGCTATGTATTAAAGTGTCTAGGAACACTATGTAGAGTACTACGATTGATTACATTTCTACGATGTTCCATAAAGCGGGTCTGGAGAGATCTGCGCCGCACATAAAAGAGACCGCAATCACATGATGTAAGTAAATAATATATTTTCAGTCGCAATTCATGAATTAATTTAATTTATATCTCTCCCCTGAGAATGGTATATCAATCTCTGTAGTACGTCTAGCTGTGTGTAGACACATGGTGCACCTCGTTTTGCTGCATCTAAAAAAAACCCGGTAGGTTTGGGGGGTAACCAGTTTAGATGGATTTGATCTTCCTTTTTTGTCTTTTTGAACACTTAGATGACTTGGGGCTAGAATAGATCTAAGTGATCTATTCTTACGAAATGTAACCTGCGGTTTGGAAGGTAAAACACTGTAAAGAATTTTATCTCGTTTTAGTATTCGATAATTATAGTGTATTATTTCCCTAATTTCTCGAAATCCATTATTATATTTACATATAAAGGCTAAATCTCTCTCTTCCCTCTGATCAAGTTCTT
Source organism: Taudactylus pleione (assembly GCA_031769625.1). NCBI lineage: Eukaryota > Metazoa > Chordata > Amphibia > Anura > Myobatrachidae > Taudactylus > Taudactylus pleione. The sequence continues at coordinate 2,446,984 of JAUIMM010000078.1, read as the reverse complement.
TATCCCCTACTGTTTTTTTTATTCCTAGGATGTAATAATCTATTTCTATCCATGTATAGGACCTCCTCATAAGCCTTCTCCAATAAATTTTCAGGATAACCTCGTCGTAAAAAAGTGGTAATCATATCTCTAGCTTGGTTGGAATAAGTCTCGACCAAGGAACAATTGCGACGAAGGCGCATGAATTGTCCCTTGGGGATGTTATGTTACCACGGTGCATAATGTGCACTATGAAAGTGTAAATAAGCATTTGTATTGACGGGCTTCATAAAATTTGATGTAATAATCTTGTCATCTTGAATCTCAAGAGACAGATCCAAGAAATCAACTCTATCTCGAGCATATGTATGGGTAAAGTGTAAGTTATACGAATTGGTGTTAAGGGAAGTGACAAAGGAAAGAGAAGAAGAAATGTCCCCATCCCAAATAAAAAATAGATCGTCAATATAACGGCCATAGAAAACCAGGCTCTGCGCCCATGTCGCCATCCCAAACATGGGTGTCTTCAAAGTCTCCCATGTATAGGTTGGCATGATGATGACCAGACTCCCAGCTGGCCACACAGACTGCCAGATATCACAAGTACGGTATTACAATTTGTATTTCTCTTTTCTTCTTCAGGGTCCATAGGGCTCCACAGGGAGACCTTGGCGTGTAGGTAGTTGTTGAGGACCGGGCACCACACAGTTAAAGCTTTCAGCTTCCAGGATGCACTGGTCCAACCCCCTTATACTCCGCCCCCGAGCCACCTCAGTTTCGTCGGTGCCTAGCCGGAGTTGGGTCACCATTATGCAGTGGGCTGCTTTGGCAGCCCAAACAGCTTCCTTTTTATTTATTATTTTTCAATACTTTTATCTACTAAGCGAGCAGCAGCAGACTGTCCGCAGAAGTCTGCACTGCCGCTCCATCACCCCTCGGGGCACCGCAACGCCAGCTTCGGCTGGGGATTTCAGCGGCCATTCTGGGGTCCTCGCTAGCCGGCCCCATGGATGGATCCAGACTGCAACCCGGACACAAGGGGACAGGTAAGGCGGGTCATCACTCGCGCTGACCCACGGATTGGCAGTCGTATCTCCAGTCTCGGGGGACAGACCGGAGGCGCTGAGAGTGGACACAGGCTTTGTCCACTGTGATCCACTAGACCACCAGGGTACATATGGAGCGGGAATCCAGTGTCCTGGTGGTTAAAAATTTGCATTGGGAGGTCAGCTTTCCACATTAAAGCGTCCCCTCAGCTCAGGGCGCCATTCCTCTAAGGTTTCACTTCCCTGAACTGCTCTCCTCCGACCACGCCCCCTCAGAGGTCTCTGGCGGCCATTTTCTCCAGGCTCAGCCACAGCTCTCTCTGAGAAACACTGGGTCCAGTCTCCCTACATACCTCTCCCTGGAGTCAGGTTATGTAGCGCTATAAGGCTACCAGATGTTGAGTCACTGACCACAGAATCTGTGTAGTTGATTGTAGTGCCATTCTGCAGTTATATTGTATTTCTGCATTGTATGTGACTTATGCTAGCGCTGCCGGTCTGTTTATTTCTCCATACTGTCAGTATATATCTTTCCCTTTTTTCTTACTTTGCCCTAACATACAGGTGTATTTAGGGTTTTTCCTGTGCCTCACATCTCTACAACAAATGTATTTGTGAGGGTTGTCACATACAGTTGGGTACTGCACTGTGCCATATTTGTGCTTTGCGCTCATGCAGCTTGCCCAAGCATAAGACAGGATCAGTATATTGCATTCCTACTTGTATTCTACATACCTAGTGGTTGCAGAATACCCAGTGCCATATTGTGTGCTATAGTACTCTACAGCTATGTCTAGCAAAGGCAAGAGTAGCAAGCATCTGCACCCATACTGCTGTCATGCAAATTATGTGCTGCAGGCTTAAGTAAGGAGGATTTGGTACAAGATGGGTTATGTGCTAAGTATTATACTCCACCAGGCCCTGCATAAGAGCCCCTCTGGGCTTCCTTTTCCCAGATGCTGGATACTATTGCGGGCTGTCTAGCGGTAGCAGCTCTAATTCCCTCTATGGGGTTGCCACAACCAACCGTAATTCCCCCTCTGGGGTTGCCACAACAGGTTCAGGCTATACAGGTACCTCCTGTGTCCCCTCCATGGGGAGACGTACTATCTAGGAGTCTGGTGGCTACCTCTACAGCCTTTCAAACTATGTTGCAAGGTGAGAAGCCCCTACACAGTAAAACTTCTAAGCATCCTGTGTTATCCTCACAGTCCATGCAGCTCTCACATTCTGAAGTGTCATTTGAGGCGGCAGAAGATGCTGATCTCTCTAACCCTGACTCCGCTCCGGGGGAGGAAGAGAGTCAGTCTAAAATTAATATTCCTGCTTTGGTGCGAGCTATTGGATCCATCTTACTCATAGAAGATGACGAGCCAGCCCATAAATCAAAGCATCCACTGTTTAAATGACAGAAAGTGGCTTCAGCTAGTTGATCTGATAGAGGGAATTCTGCTAAACACACGGTAGCAACCTGGCAGACGCCTGGAAAGTGGTTTCAACCCCAATAACGTCTGACCCTGTTATCCATTTCCTGTAGCCCATTGTTCAAAATGGGAGACTCCCCCTGCGGTGGATTCACATGTTACGCGTTTAATTAAGAGCACTACGTTACCTATCCCTACAGTATCCTCTTTGAAGGACCCTACGGATAGAAAGGTTGAATCTTGCCTTAAATCGATACTCTCTGTCAGGGCTGTTGCCCATCCGCCCATGGCTATTGCATGGGTGGCTAAAGCTATAGAGAGCTGGACTGACGCACTTGAAGTCTCTTTCCCTCAGATGCTTCTAGGGATCAGATGTCTTTCATTGCACACTTACAAGATGCAGCTTCCTATATTGGAGAAGCGACATTGGATGCCAGTCTCCTAACCTCCAGAATCTCGGCTGCGGCAGTGTCTGCCCGCCGTACCCTGTGGCTAATTGAAGGCAGATGCGGATTCCAAGAAGGGCCTACAAGTAATACCCTACAACGGGGAGATCTTGTTTGGCCCAGACCTTGACAAGATTGTAACCACATTGGCGGCATCAAAAACTGCATTTTTGCCTTCAGTGACTACTACTACAAAGCCTCGGACTACATCTTTTAGGTCCTAAAGGTCAGTCCTTTCCTAGGCAGTCGGCTTCCACTAGGGCCACCAAGCCCAGGACCAAGCAGGCCTGGACCACCAGACAAGCCCTCAGCCCGATGGGATGGGCCTATGGATATCATGGCAGCCCACCTGCGTGGTCATGGTGTCCGACTGCTACCATATCTGGAAGACTTCTGCTCTTAGCAGGATCCCCAGAGGTGCTTCAATGCCATCTGCAACTAACCATTGCTCTCTTTCACAAGCAAGTATGGTTAATCAATTGGTCCTCCCTGAATCCTTCACAAAGAATGATTCATCTGGGAGCCCTGCTAGATTCTCAGGATCAGAGAATTTTTCTGACATCAGACAAGATCTCCACACTTCAACTACAAGTGCGCAGATTCCTCCACAGTTGCCGAGTGTCAGTCCACTCAGCAATGCAGTTTATGGGACCCATGGTATCAAGGAGGCACTCGAAGTTGGGCAGCAATGACAGAAGTGTCACGGCCATCTCTGCGGTGTTCATTCCAGGTGTTCTCAATTGGGAAGCAAACTTCCTCAGCCATCACGACGTGCATACCGGGGAATGGTCTCTTCACCCAGAGGTTTTTTAACTCCTAGTGAGCAGATGGGGCCTTCCAGAGGTGGACCTCATGGTCTCCCGACACAATCACAAACTGCCAGTGTACGGGTACAGAACAAGGGATGCCAAGGCAACTTTCGTCAACACAATGTCAGTGAAGTGGACCTTCCAGTTTGCGCACCTATTCCCTCCAGTCTCTTCTTCTTCAAGGTCTTCGGAAGTTCAAACAAGACGGAGGCACTGTCCTGCTGGTGGCTCCAGCTTGGCCCAGACGTTATTAGTACTCAGATCTACGGAGTCTCTCCACTGACACTCCGTTCCTGCTGCCTCAACGTCCAGACCTGTTGTCTCAGGGTCCTTGTCTTTACCCAGACTTGGGTCATCTGCCTTTGATGGCGTGGCTCTTGAGACATCCCTCCTAAGGTCCAAAGGATTCTCTAGCTCTGTGGTCAAAACTATGATTAGAGTGCGTAAAACAGCCTCTGCTCGGAATGTGGCATACATATTTCCAATTGGGTCATTCCAGAAGCTACGAACCTCAAGTGTTTAGGATTTCCAGAGAGTCCTGGCCTTCCTTCAAGCTTGATTGTACCTGGGATTTCACCTTGCCTCAGTGAAAGTGCATGTCTCTGCTCTATCCATTTGGTTGCAGCGTAGTCTTGCTCCACTACCGGATGTCCACACCTTCCTCCAGGGTGTCCTCCGTATACAGCCTCCTTTGTCCCTCCAGTGGCTCCATGGGATTTGTCAGTAGTTCTTCTTGCTCTCCGTTTAAGCCCCTGGAATCTGTGGACCTCAAATGGCTCACAGCAAAGACTCTTTCTCTTTTGGCTCTGGCGTCTGCCAGAAGGGTGTCATATTTAGGGGCGCTCTCTTGTCACTCCCCATTTCTGATATTCCATAAGGACAGGGCTGTGCTTCGGACTCGCCCTGAGTTCCTTCCAAATGTTGTTACTAGTTTCCACATTACTGAGGTCATTGTAGTCCCAGCCTTTCAATCACCAGACCTATCAGCAGGTGAGGCCTCCTTGGATTTGGTCCATACCCTCAGTATCTACGTGGACCGTACCAGTTCTCTTTGGAAACAGACTCCATATTTGTGCTCTATGGATTTCACAAGAAGGGATGGCCAGCCAACAAACAGACATTGGCTAGATGGCTTCGCATGACTATCTCACAGGTTTATGCGTAGGCAGGCCTTCTTGTACTGGCTACTGTTCCTGCTCATTCTACTCACTCCGTGGGTCCTTCGTGGGCAGCTAACCGTGGTGCCTCAGCTGAACAGCTTTGTAAGGTGGCCACGTGATTCTCTGTCCATACCTTTCTGAGGTTCTATGCCTTCGATACATTTGCCTCTCAGGATGCTTAATTTGGGCGCCGGATTCTCTTCTCAGTGCAGGAGTGTCCCCTCCCTTGAATGACTGCTTTGGGACATCTCTAAGGTCTCCCTGTGCAGCCCTATGGCCCTGAAGAAGAAAATTAGTTATGGTAAAACTGCCCTGTTTCTTTGAAGTCCGTAGGGTCCACAGGGCACCCGCCCTGACGCACCTGGCTTCACATGGGCTATGTTTCTGGTCACTGGTTTCCCGTCTCCTTCTACGTGAGAGTGTGATTCTAGTGTGTACCAGTCTTCCTTCTCTCTTCTCCTCGGGCTTTGGCTTGTCACGAACTGAGGTGCCTTTGGTACGGGGGCGGGGTTGGACCAGTGCATTCCGGGAGCTGAAAGCTTTAACTGTGTGGTGCCCGGACCTCAACCATCACTTACACCCCAAGGTCTGATTGTGTAGGGGGTGTACACGCCCATGTGGCACTAGCCACACCTACACATCACTGGTCACATCCATACAGCACCAGTTACACCCACATAGCACTGGTCACACCTCCACTTCTCACACCGATAGACTTGATTGTTCTCAGTAGGGATGGCCATCGGTGGGTTAACAATCGGTGGTTGACAATGACAGTATGAAAGCATCGTCTGACAACCATCGATGGTTTCATCCACAGATGATCATCCCTGCTTTTATAATTGCAGTACAGTGGACCAATCAGGTAGTGAGGGAGACCTGCTAATTCCAGGTATTTCTGAAGCTCTCCACAAGTGGTCCTTGGCTCTTGGACAACCCTTCTGATAATTATTTTCACTCCTGTGTCAGAAATTTTGCGAGGAGCACCTGGTCATGGCCGGTTTATGGTGAAATTATGTTCTTTCCACTTCCAGATTATGGCTCCAACAGTGCTCACTGAAACATTCAGAAGTTTAGAAATCCTTCTGTAACTAATTCCATCGGTATGTTTTGCAACAAAAAGGTTGCAAAGGTCTTGAGAGAGCTCTTTGCTTTTACCCATCATGAGATGTTTCTTGTGTGACACCTTGGTAATGAGACACCTTTTTATAGGCCATCAGTTGGGACTGAACCAGCTTATATTAATTTGCACTGAAAAGGGACAGGATTGCTTTCTAATTACTGATAGATTTCAGCTGGTGTCTTGGCTTTGAATGCCTTTTTGCACCTCCCTTTTTTCACGTGTTCAATACTTTTTCCCTGTGTCATTTCACATTATTACACATAATGTATGGACATCTATGGTTTGATTTCTTTGCATGTGTGGGTTGCATGGTTTCTTGCTGACATTTGGTAAAAATATCATTACAATAGCCCCATTACAAATATATTTACTGAGAAAAATGTTGATGTATTCAATACTTATTTTACCCGCTGTATATTATATGTAACATTAACAGTTTGTGTGGTCTGTCTGCATTGCTCCTAAATGAATAAATTGCTTTGCACAGGCAGCATCAGATGTGCATTTAGATTAAAGCAAAGTACAAACCACGCTTATTACATGTTTCCAGCACATACTAGTCATCCACACAGCGCACACGTGAACCCTTGCGTACATCATAAGACAGACCTGTCCCTTCAAGAAACAATAGGGATACTGCGCTCAACCCTTGCAAGGTTAATGTGTGTTAATACTGTCTGTTCAAATAGAATGTTAATGTGGAAGGAGAAGAGGAAGACCCACATACATGAATATATAGTCAATTTTACTAAAAAGTAATGAAAAAAAATGTACACAGCGAATAAAACAATACAATAGATGCATCCAATAAATTAAGCTTATAACAAATTTATATACATCAGTGAAACGTGTCCATTTTCACTGATACTTCTGTGGGTCAGCAGTATATCGCATTCAGTTTAAGTTGGAGTAAGTGCATATGTTAAAGTTGATGTGAATGGGAGGGTGTGGGTGAGTAACGGCATCCTGTTACTTGCCCTGATTAACCGATCCGTTAGTGCTAGAAATGGGATGCCTCGTTGCCTGGGGTGTCTTCAGGGTGGGAATGGAGGGCCACGGGCAAGGCAGGGGTTCCTGGCAAGGGTGAATCTGTTGGTGTCTCCGGATATTGCTGAGTTTTGTAATCTCGTTAATGTCCCCTCATTCTCATGATTAATTTAAGACGTAATTAAAACTAAAGCAGACTTTTCTGCGTGTTCCGTTGTACCAAAAGTGGGTGCTGACTGGTTTTTACGGGGCAATTCCAAAAAACAGGATAATGATTCTTCTGCTTTACTTATAAACAACAGAGTTGTGCGTTAAAAAAAATAAACCTTTACAAGCCCTAAAGAACAGAGGTTGATAAGACAAAAATGTGCAGTAGTCAGTGTGATATAATGGTGTATAACTTCTTTTAAAATTATTTCTTAGGGGATTATTTTTCGTATTTTAGCGTTGGCAATATAGAACGGCTGGCGATTCAAATATTGTGAAATATGTCTAACTAAAAGTGGTGTGTTACTTGCAGGACCCAGATGTCATCAACACCTCCCTGCCCATAGAATACGTCCCACTAATGGAGGAGGAAGAAAAGGTTCCTACACGTCCAGAAGATCCGGACGTAATTCCACCAATCCTAGTTACGCCTGAAAAGACAGGGAAGGGAGACAGACAGAGGGTTCAGTCCCCCCCTCCAGTGCCGCCTGCCAGAAAAGTCCCCAATAAAGTCCACGTAGAACCACAAGGCCACATGGAGCCCAGACCAGCTGCAGATAAAGGACATGACAACACGGTGTTCGTGCAAGCCAACCCACCTACGGAGCTACACAGCGCTAGGGGATCCAGGAACAAACCTACCAACCTCTGGAACCCTACTTATGGTTCTTGGTTTACGGGAAAAACAGTAGAGAAAAATATTGCTTCTCCCGATAACCCAGTTTCCGAGAGAGAGAACACACTTAATGAGGCAAGTTGCCCGGCTGCCCCCAGGAATACCACCGGTAGGCTTCCGGGTTCTTCTGTCCTACTAGAACCTTCAACACTGACTTCAAACATTCCAGAAGTGCCTCTGTTTAGGCTGCGCAACTTTCCTTGCGGCACAGTTAATTACGGTTACCAGCAGCAGGGCCTTCCTGTAGAAACGCCAGTCCCACCATGTCCCACCAAACACAAAGACCTTATCCCAAGAAGCAAGAGTAATCCAAGCCAGGAGAATGTCTAACTGCTCTACCCATCACCTAGTCACTGGAGAACTTGCATTATTGCCACACTTACAGAAGATGTGCCAATAGATACATTTTTTAATATGTGCCAAACCCTTCATTCTCATTCCAAAACTATAATCGTCCATGATCAGGCGACAGTTGGCCAACAAAGATCTTGGCCAGTCTCGTGAGTTCATTTTGCCGATGTCAATTGAGTGATTGATACCATGTAGCTAAGCAATAGGATTAGATTCACACTGTAGTTCATGTAGCACGTTCAATGAAATTGTCTGGGATAGCACGACCACGGCACAAGGGTCACCACCTCATCTTCCATCTCTTGGTACCATGACGGTGCTACATGAGAAAGCTTACTGTATGCTCAGCTAGACCTGTGTGCCGCAACGCCATCATTTACACAACAGCATTTCCGCTGGTTACTTTTGGTTTTATAGAAGTACACAATGATCAAGCTACATCCCACTTTGTCCACCTCATTTACATAAGGATATGGGTACTGAGGTTTGGTAGGGAACGCAAAGGGTGAGAAATCGTCTCATCGGGGTCTGCTTTCATACAAACCAGTACAGAGGTTCATAGAAACCATTTAGTTCCTGTTAATATTACCAGTTAGACTAGTGTTTCACTCTAGCACCCTGCACCTGTCACATCCCATGCAGTTCCTCTTTCCTGCCTGGGGCATCGCTCTCTGCTCTGGTGCTTCTAGCACACACTGGTCTGTATCTCAGCAGTTTGTTGCATCAGCTGAGTGTGCTAGAAGCACCAGAGCAGAGAGCGACACCCCCAGGCAGGAAAGAGAAACTGCACGGGCTGTGACCAGGTGCAGGGTGCTAGAATGAACACTATATGACGATCAAAGCAAACGTCTGATTGGCCGCCGCGTCTCCACCTGTCTTCTTTAAAAGGTGTGATGCATACCCACTGCTGTCTCGTACTGACTAGTATTCAATCCAATCACAACACTAAGCTGGAGTTGTGGGAGGGGCTTCAGCTGACAGGAACGGGGTGGGGGGGGGAGGGCTATAATACGGTTTCCACGCTATGCTTGGCTTCCTGGCAATGCTGGCTGGGCAGAGGTTAGCATAGACCCATCTTTGTGCTGACCAGTTGTGGTCTTCCGGCGTCTGCATGACCCAATTCACACATGCACACGGTACTAGAGGCCTGGTCTCGGCCTTCTAGTGCAGATTATCCAACTATTTAAAAATAAAGAAAAAAATGTAAATAATTTAAACTTGAAAAAAAAATGCTTCATTTAATTAAGTAAAGCTTTTTTTTTTACACCTGTATCTCAGCAATGCTATAGCCATCCTGGAATGGTGAAAGCACAGGAAGAACGCAGCCGAGGGTACAGGCACCGCCATTGCCCTTCACAAAGTTTATAGAACCTCTGCCTTTGATTCATCGGCCCCTATATATCAGTTATAAGACTACTAAATATTAAAATCAATATTTTCATATATAAACCATGAATACAAATACATTGCAACTGTCAAAAATTTGAATATTAACTTCCTGATCACATTACAGACAGCCAGTGGCGTTTTACCAGATGAGGGCGCCCGTGAGTAGAGGGCCCCCCCACCCATACCTGTACCGGTGGGCTGTGTCCGTGCAGCAGCTCCCCCTATACATGCTCTCATCAGCACCACCATCTTTCGGTGATGTACAGTTTTTTAAAAAGATGGCGCATTTGCGTTCATTATAGATAAACCGCGGCAGATAACTTCAACTCCTTCCACAAGTGTGTCCTAAAGGGTTGTTATGTACGTCAGAAATTTAAACCACATTAATTTCAGCTGCTGTGAAATCACTGGTCCTATCTACAGTATGTATGAGTCCACCAATCCACAAAGTGTATGTACACAAAGCAATGCTGACCCGTTGTCAGTCACTCTGTGCCTGCTCTCCCTCTCATCATAGCAACCTAGCGCTGTGGAATCAAAAAGGAGCTACAGGGATTATATAGAATTTGAAATTGACATTTCTTATGCATTAACTGTCATGTAGGGGGTCAATCCTATAAGCCACCAGTCCTTCGCAGTGCGGATACGTGCAGCATATGGTATATATCCAGCTTGGCATACAATAATCCACAAGTGCCATTGCCGTGGTTTCTATGCCGTTAAATTGGCAACTCGCCCCTCATCGACCCCCATACTGTCAATACAACCTATTCTTTTTTTACTGCTCGTTTCTGGAAGAAATTCTTCCTTTATAGTCTGTGTCAGAGAGAGGGGTCTGATGTTTTAGAGATGGTCAGAAATTTTAAACTACTTCAAAAATCAAATCAAAATGTCACAGTTTCAAAGGCTATTAACCTGCGCCCAATGCAAATCGCTGATTGAACCGGATTCCAACTTATTATTTGAGATGCCTGTCCCGTACTCGCCATTCGCAGTTCAGGGTTTGCATTAAATTTAGGGGGGGGAATTCAATTAGCCGCGATAGGCCGCTTTTACGCAAAAAAGGGCTTTTTGTGCAAATTTATTGCGCAATCCTATGAACCGTGGTTTTCACGGGTGCAAAATCTCACATGCATTTTTTCAGCACCTTCTGAGCAGGTGAAAAGTTGGGAAAAATCCCTGTTTTAAAGGAAAAAATGTTGGGACTTAGGGCCTGACTCAGCTTTGGGAATAGAAGGAGAATCAGCACTTAACTGTATATCTGGACAAAGCATGTTGCAATGTAAGGGGTGTAATTACATACATTTTATTTTGCATGCAGGGTAAATACTGGCCGCTTTTACATGTAGCTCACAATACTGCACAGCTTTATTATTACAATGCACTTTAGATGTCAGTTTGGACACCTCCCTCCCAAATCTAAATCTCTCTGCACATTGTAAATCTGCCCCACCTGCAGTGCAGCCTGGTGTCACCAAGATGATCAGCTAAGTGCTAAATCTCACTCTATTTCCAAAGCTGAATCAGGCCATCGGTCCAGAACCACTGGGAGACCCCCCCCCTTAATGGCTAATTAGGCAAAAATAATTTTTTAATTAGCTTCATTTTGTCAATAATTATGACATGTCATTTTTGGGGTGAAAAAGTGCAAATTATATGAAAATAGGTTAATTGATGTGGGACAGGCATATGGGGTGCTATATGAATGGAACAGGTTTTTAAGATTGCAGGTGGGTGTTAGAGGCCTATTTGGAAGTTTTTAAAAAAAGTCTTTAAAAGACACAAATATATACTTATAGGCATTTATATGCACCCCCAATTTAAAAAACAAAACAAAAAAAATCATCATTATTCGACTGTTTAGAAATATGCATAAAACAGCGATTTGACACAATTTAAGAACCTCAAATACTTAGGGCCACTAATACACTTCTACATTGTTATATTATATTACTTTGAAATTTTGGGGAGTACAGGCAGATTTTCCCCATTTTCACCTATACTTATCGCGGGTAAAACGGGATAATTTTCGCTCGAATGCCATATGGAATTGGGATGAGAAAAAAATGTGTGGAAAGACGCGATAAGCACAATTTGCATGCAAACGGTGCGAACACTTAGCGCACAAAGTTATTGCATTATCGCAGCTAATTGAATTCCCCCTTAGTGCTTTTACACTCTTTATTTTTAAAACCCACGTGAATAACTTTTTTCAAAAAAATTAAAATCATTTTATTTTATTTTTTATTTATTTTTTTAAAAAGGAAATTCTAAGTGTGAAGACTCCAGTGTTGTAAGCTCTCCATTAAAGTCATGCTTGAGCCGGTTCACATGGTCGAATCGTTTAAACTTGATCAATTTAAAATTTGTACCGATTTGTCAAACCTGTTCGATAACCGATACGCAACAAATTCAGGCATCTCCGCCGCACTTTGTCAGAAGAATTGCGGGTGATCCACCTATTGGGATTCAGGTACGGTAGCAGGATGTTCATCACTGGACCCCTGATAGAGATAATGCTGATGAGAGACAGTCACCTCTTTTATCTGAAAGCAGTTTGCAGAATAATCATTCTTCTCACTTTTCATCTCCCAAACGGGCAGTGAGGAGAGAGGCAGAGATTGAGCGGAATCATATTTTGCCTCCAGTGACACCTTTAAGCCTTTTATTAGCATTCCTTACCTCAGGCTGTACTTTATACTCCTCAAACACTTAGAAAGCTAGGAGTCCCTGAGGAGGTATAAGTGATGTGTCTGAAGCATAGTTCAAGCTGTTCCAAAATTAGTTTTGTTGAGAAACAAGATGCACTTTAGTCAGGAAACATTGCAGAGGTCCTTGCTGACTCCACAACATGTGACACCCATACAGTCTAGAGGGGGAGGTCTACACTGACTCAACAGGTGACAACCCTAGAGGTGGAGGTCTACACAGACTCAACAGGTAACCCTACAGTCTAAAGGTGGGGCTTCATGTTGAGTCCTCAACAGAAGGCAACTCTGCCATCTATAGGTGGGGTCCACACTGACTTCTCAACTGTTGACAACCCTACAGTCTAGAGGTGGGGGTTCACACTGACCTGAACCGGCGACAACCAAACAGTCTAGTGGTGGAGGCCCATGCTGACTCAATAGGTGACACCCATACTTTCAAGAGGTGGAGGTCCACACTGACTCTAGGTGACAACTAAACAGTGTAGAGCAGTGGTTCTCAACTACAATACTCAAGTACCACCAACAGGCAGGATTTAGGTCTGTGGAAACTGCTGGGATAATTACTGACCCAGCAAAATAGAACAACTCACTTGTACAGGATTAAAGAAATGCAGAAAACATGACCTGTTGGGGATACTTGAGGACAGGAGTTGAGAACCACTGGACTAGAGGTAGGGTTATCAGGGCTGATTAATGTAAAGGGTGTCTATAAATACAAATGAGTGAAATCAGCTCACGGTTACTATAACATACAAACAACTGATCATTTTGTACCAGTTGAGATTGGTGTTATGACACTCATTTACTAATCTTTTCAATGGCCTGCCAGGTGCGAAAAATCTTCTTGATCAATATTGGTTTTAAAGTAACCCACAATGAGCCGTAAAGCTGCTTGGTAGGGTACACATAACATAGGAAAATAACAACTGTGTATTTACAATAAATAGGGGCCAACTATCCCTACTCTCCAGATACAGTCCCGGGTTATACAGCTGCACAGTACAATTATATACAGTATATCATAGTCACTTCTTACCATTTCTCCTTTTTCTCTAAGCTACAGTATAGAATACTTACCAAATACAACAAAGAGGTCATGCTGAGAATTGTAGTGCACTGCGGTCACCGATGGTCATTTTCGTGGGCAACTACAATGTATACATTTAAATAAAAATTGTACAATTTTCCTTTCCTTACAGTTTTTAAAATGAGAGGTTTAATATCTCTGCCTTTGAGAAATACAGTATGAAGCTCCTCTTTTTTGTCTGGTCTCAGACCACTGTGCCGTAGCAATGGCGTTATGTGGACAGATGCATCTGTAACTCGTAGAAACCAGACTACACCGTCCATTTTCACTGGTTGCCAGGGGCTACAGCAGATATTGCAAACATTATTACGTAAGCCCCAACGCACAAATTAGTTACAGCTGTTTTACAATATCAGACTCCTGAGAAGGTTATTTTAGGAATTGGGGCTAGAGAGGGCAGTCGTCACTTGTCTGTCACTCGTATGTGATAAAGACCTGCCCACATGGCAATAGTAAGGCTTCCATATTGCCGCAGTGGGTGGGGCACTTAAAAAGGTAATTTACTGTACTTAACCGTAGCACACCAAGGTACTGTCTGCTTCCATGTTCTTTTATACCAAATAGGGACATTGGGGAATACAGTTGCTCTTAAAAGTGCTCAAATGTATTTTGCAGGAAAAAAAGCATCTAAACATTTAAGTACAGAGAATAATGGAGAAATAAAAACAATTCAAATCTATAACGAAAAATCAATTCTAATCAGTGTAGTCTTAAAAGGGAATTATAGGGATAAATGGTGTAAAATACTGAAAACCTGTATATACCAAACTGGAGATAAAATGTGCCTCTCACCTATACAGTAGCTTAACGCATTATACTTACAGAGGTCCCCCTAGTGGTTGACTGTGTGTTCTGCAATAGCAAGATAGATTCTGTTCCTGCGAGGTTTCCCCTTTATGTGCAGGATCTGCAATGTCCGCTGGTCTGTATATAGCAATGAGTGCCTTCCCGATTGTAACGGCAATACCAGATAGTCCAGATGTATTACAGGTGGAACCTGTTGCAGAATCAATTAAACTGTATATAATACAACATACGCACATGAACATAAAAGTTGGGGGTTTTTTTGGTAACGGACGTTGTTTAAAGGACTCCAAAGAGGACAACAAATCAGATTGTAGCTATTATTTTATAGACTGTACAAGATAAATGGTAGCTGGAAATTGATCCGTTGCTATGGGCAACTTAATATGTCCTCTTCAGAAGGTTCGATACTGGACATCTCGCCCTCAGTCACCGTCTATGGAGGGGAGCTATACAACCTTAGCTAAGGAGAGCCAAAAAAAAAGTGCGTCTTGTCCAAATAATATATAATGTAAGTTAGGAAGTTATCGTTAAACATTTTATAGGACTCTCTGCTGCACATTGTGTAGTATAATGTCAGTGACAGAAATATGGCAGCATGGAGCGAGCAACATCAGCGTCATCGCTTTCCAAGTAGTGCATATGTCCAAGGAAATGTCAAGCGGATATAGTTCAGGCAATGCTACAAGATAGAAGAATGTTATTTTCACGTCTATATATGGACAAACATTAACGTTTCTCAACACCGAACCACTGATCGCTATGGTAACATTGTTCTTGTGGCCCCAGGGTATGAAGGGGTTAATCAACTTTTGGCTGTATTGACCTGATTGTTGTAGATCTTTATGTCCCTGTGACTGATTAAGCACCACAGATAAAGGACTTTCCATCTGATGTAGGCTCCTATTTACAGTACATTGGGCCACCCTGCTAACTTGATAGTTGATGTCATATATATGTTACATCGTCCCTGATTTTCTCACACGTGCACGAGGCCTTTACGGTAATGGGATGAGGTCAGCGCTATACCCAAGGGTTGTGAATACCATATATCTGGTGTATGTCTTAAGATATTTAAACAATAAAGTTTAAGTAACGGTCATATTTTATACCGAGGGTATCGCTATAATCAGAGAATACCAAAAAGTCCAGTTTTGTTGTAAACCTTGTACAAAAATTTCTCAAGAGATATTATCCTTGTCTAATACTATGGTGTGATCTGGAGATGGAACTACAGATTGCTACACACAGCAGACAGACAGGGGCGCACATGGGGTGCGGCAAAGTCCTTTGTGGTCGCTCATAATCCATTCTGTACAGTAGCTTTGAGAACGCCTGCTTAATATCAAGCAGTTTATGCAACATTATTTATATGGGACTCAGCACATCAGGGATAATACTATCTAATAACATATAATGATATAAAATAAATGTACAATATATATATATAATTATTTTGTATTCATTAATGTATTTGTATTGTATTTGCGTGTCATATGTTAAAGCAGCATGACGATCAATAAACACTCTACATCTTCCCTGACATGTTGCACAGTGGTGTGCGCACAATATGCTTTATTGAAAAAAAAAGACACTTTGTCCAGGGGGGAGCTTCTCTATCTGCAACACTGTGAAGTGGGGGAATAGAGGAGGGGGTAAGGCGATGACAGGAAAACGTCATAGGTGCGACAGACCTGCATTTTATAGGGTTGCAAACACCGTACAGATTGCACCCTGAGTGGCCAATGGAGTATGAACGCTGGGTTACTCATTTGCTGGGCCGCCTTTTGCCGTTAATACATGGATTCTGCTACATGTCGGTATGTTTTGTGGGGCATATAAGCCCAAATGCAACGAGCTGCACCTCCACAACATGGCCTCCACCAGCCTGAAGAGTGGGGACAATGCTGGAAGGATCCAGTCTTTCCTGCCGTTGTCTCCATATCCTCACCCTACCATCTGCATGGTGTCATGGTGAAAACGTGGTACGTCAGTCCCCATAACCTGTTTCCAGTCATTTACTGTCCTATTCCTGTGTTCCTGAGCAAATTGGAGGCGTTTCACTGTTTGCAGCAGATAGCAATGGCGTACGGAGAGACCATTTGCTTCCGCAGCGCATACGATGTAATGTGCGGCGTAGTGTTTGGCGAGAAGCCATCTGATTGGTCCCTGATTCAGATCATGCGTAATTTGATGCGCTGTTGCCCGTCTGTGGGACTGCGCAAGTCTTCCCGCTCTCCGTTCCGCTCCAGCATCCAGGAACCGTTTATGACCACAGGCCGTGGGCTCGGACCCAGTTTTGTGTCTGCTGGTCCACTGTGTGCACTCTCCCTGGAACAATTCACCAGTGCAGCCGCATGGAGCGATACACTTCATTAGTGTCTGCATAACTTAATCTGCGAAATTGCATGCAGTGCCCCCTGGGTGTAGTAGCATGGCCATTTGGGGTGTGGACAGGGTGCAGATGATCCGTTGATGCGTGTTCGGGTGCAGCAGCAATCAGAGAAGCTGTCAAGAGGCTTCTATATGCACAAGACGACGCCGTGTACAAAGTCTCAGGGGCTGTGCAATAGCGTCTATCTCTGTATAATCCCCTCAGGATATATATATATATACCAGAGGGGCGTAACGGAAAAAAATAAAAGCTTAGCCCAGCCTGGACGTCAGTCTGTGCAGCAGCAATCTCTGACACATGGTATACAGGTCACTTTTAATCAGCGTACGGGTCATCTTTGCTGCCTGCAGGATCTCTATAGAATCCCAATCAAACCCCTATCAGGGCACCCTGGATAGCCTCCCTGGACTGAGTAATGAACGTATTTACTGACCCCACGCTTCATGCTCCACAACGCTGCTCTACACCCATGAGCCTGTGAGGGGCGCTGGTGAGACTGGAGTAAGAGGCAGCGGGGTAGGAACAGACTGACAATCTGCCCCTCTCCTAGCATGAGGGGAGGTTATAATACAGCATGTAAATCACCTATTAACTCACCAGCTATCCATTTTCAAAAAGTTTTAACAGTCTATGCAGTGACCTTTTACCCTGTTCAGCCAGGGATATAGGGGTCTATTTACTAAGCAGTGTTAGGAGAAGTGAAGAGTGAAAAGTGATAGGAGCTGATTGGCTGGCACCTTATCACTTTCTTATCACTTTTCACTCTGTCTCCTAACACTGCTTAGTAAATAGACCCCACAGTGTTCTTAGCACCGACGTAAGTACTAAGAATTCTCTCACCCCCACCCCTTTATTGTCAGGGCTTTAAATAATACTTACAGCCTGAACGCATCCCTGGACTAGAGAGTGGGAATTAAGGAGAATTCAGTGAGAACAGTTAATACTCCTAATATAAAACTCGCACAGATTACAGTTTGTGTTTCTGTGGTTTTAGCTGCAAATACAAAAGGATTATGTCCCGTCAGCAGCGTATGGGTTACAGCATTCATACACCCACTTTCGTATTATTTAAGCGGATTCCCAGGCAAAAAACAGGATCCCATCTGAAAACGGATTAAGGATCCCTGCTTTAAAGGATTAGACACATGGCAGAGACTGGGCTATGTACTCATTACAGCAGAATATAGAACGCTGTGCGCTTTGCCAGAAATTATTTAATAATATTCAGGAGAAGGTCGGAAATCTGCTACATATTCCTGAAGGTAATTATAATAATAATCCTGCCGCAGGGCAGAGATGAGTTGTTACCCCATGCTCCTAAAGCCAGGTACACACTATACCATGTGTGTTACCAGCATCGGAACATCGCAATGTAACGCACCGCGTGATCCGATGTAGCAGCATGGCGTTGTTGATTGCATCGTCCCATCTGCTGCGCTGCACAGCTGATGGGTTGTTGCGATTGACGACCATCGTGAACATTGGATTGGGCGTAGACACTGCTCTCTCTGTATGACATAGATCGTTCTGATCCGCAGCAGAACGATGGAGCGTTTAGTGTGTAATTTGTCAAACCTTCTAAAGAGGGCAAGCAAAGTTGTTGCCCATAGCAACCAATCAGCTATAATTTTATAGCCTGTACTAAATAAATGAGAGCTACAAGCTGATTGGTTGCTATGGGAAACCCGATGTTGGCATTCCGACAGGGTTAGGATACAGACAGCTGTCAGTCAGTATCCCAACTCTCCCCCTCCCTCCCTGGTGCCTAAACCTAACGCTCCCCCCCCTCCTAGTGCCTAAACCTAACCCCCCGACACCCTAAACCTAACCCTCCCCCCCCCCACACACCCTAACCTAACCCTCCCCCTGGTGCCTAACCCTAACCCCAGTACTTACCTTTAGGATGTCTGTGCCGGGATTCTGACAGGTGACATTCTAAGCGCAGGCATCCCGCACATCAGGATTCTGACCGGATCCCCTTGGAAAGTATATAGTAATTATATAGGAATTCTCATTAAACTACATAGGGCCTGATTTGAAGATGGTCGCCACGCCGATGGTGCACGCAGTGGAGCAATTATTTGCTACTGCGCAAACATCAAAGCTGCACTACGATTAAAGAGCGTCGGCGGTCAGAGAGAATTTCTTCGCAAAGTGAGTGACAGGTAGGCAGCTGCCTAGAGCGCCGGCCAGTGGAGGGCGCCGCTGGGTCCCAGTCAGTGTTGTACTACCCGGCAGCGGTGTGTTTGTTTTAGCAGCCAGTGAGAGACAGCACAGTTTTCCGGCTCCCGCAGTGGGTGATGGGAGAGATGTCATGACGTCTCTCTCATAGTGCCGAGCGGGAGGTCGGAGGAGCGGACAGTGGCGGGCTCAGGAGCGGGGATTCAGTTATGTGTTATTGTCTGTGGGCACTGCACAGGGAGGACCACTACTGGGGGCACTGTATAAGCGGCACTGCATTGGGGGGGGACCACTACTGGGGGCACTGCCTAGGGCAGGCCACTACTGGGGGCACTGCCTAGGGGAGGCCACTACTGGGGGCACTGTACAAGCGGCACTGCATAGGGGGGGACCACTACTGGGGGCACTGTATATGCAGCACTGCCTAGGGGAGGCTACTACTGGGGGCACTGCCTAGGGGAGGACACTACTGGGGGCACTGCCTAGGGAGGGGGACCACTACTGGGGACACTGTATAAGGGGCACTGCCTAGGGAGGGGGACCACTACTGGGGACACTGTCTAAGGGGCACTGCCTAGGGAGGGGGACCACTACTGGGGACACTGTCTAAGGGGTACTGCCTAGGGAGGGGGACCACTACTGGGGGCAATGCATAGGCGGGACCACTACTGGGGGCAATGCATAGGCGGGACCACTACTGGGGGCACTGTATAAGCGGCACTGCATACTGGGGGCACTGTATAGGGGGGACCATATAAGGGGCACTGCATAGGGGAGACCACTACTGGGGGAACTGTATAAGCGGCTTTACATAGGGGAAACCATTACTGGGGACACTGCCTAGGGGGGACCACTACTGGGGGCACTGTATATGCAGCACTGCCTAGGGGAGGCTACTACTGGGGGCACTGCCTAGGGAGGGGGACCACTACTGGGGACACCGTATAAGGGGCACTGCCTAGGGAGGGGGACCACTACTGGGGGCAATGCATAGGCGGGACCACTACTGGGGGCAATGCATAGGCGGGACCACTACTGGGGGCACTGTATAGGGGGGACCACTACTGGGGGGACTGTATAAGGGGCACTGCATAGGGGAGACCACTACTGGGGGAACTGTATAAGCGGCTTTGCATAGGGGAAACCACTACTGGGGACACTGCCTAGGGGAGGCCACTACTGGGGGCACTGTACAAGCGGCACTGCATAGGGGGAACCACTACTGGGGGCATTGTATATGCAGCACTGCCTAGGGGAGGCTACTACTGGGGGTACTGTATAAGGGGCACTGCCTAGGGAGGGGGACCACTACTGGGGACACTGTATAAGGGGCACTGCCTAGGGGGGGACCACTACTGGGGGCAATGCATAGGCGGGACCACTACTGGGGGCAATGCATAGAGGGGACCAATTCTGGGGGCACTGTATAAGCAGCACTGCATACTGGGGGCACTGTGTAGGGCACTGCATAGGGGGGACCACTACTGGGGGGACTGTATAAGGGGCACTGCATAGGGGAGACCACTACTGGGGGAACTGCATAGTGGGGACCACTACTGGGGGAACTGTATAAGCGGCTTTGCATAGGGGAGACCACTACTGGGGACACTGCCTAGGGGAGGCCACTACTGGGGGCACTGTACAAGCGGCACTGCATAGGGGGGACCACTACTGGGGGCACTGTATATGCGGCACTGCCTAGGGGAGGCTACTACTGGGGGCCCTGTATAAGGGACACTGCCTAGGGGAGGACACTACTGGGGGCACTGCCTCGGGAGGGGGACCACTACTGGGGGCACTGCCTAGGGAGGGGGACCACTACTGTGGACACTGTATAAGGGGCACTGCCTAGGGGGGGGATCACTACTGGGGGCACTGTATAAGGGCTAGTGTAGCTATCCAAGGGATGGGGTGCGCTAGGCTGAAACTATACCTAGGGTGCCAAGAAACCTTGCACCAGCCCTGCAGGTAGGGGAAGTAATGGGGGATGGCTAGAAAAGCACAGGCATGTCGGGACTGTTTTCTGGGCGTGCCAAAGTCAGCCTCTGCGCATATGCTCTCAGCATGTTGGGAGAGCTACTTTGTCTGAGACAACACAGACTTACTCAGAAGTTCGATGGTCGACCGATGTGTGTCCGATGTTTACACTATTGTAAGTCAAAGGCTGATGTGAGATGCCGGCGGAGGGCGCCTCTATGCACACGATGACGTCTGAGTCATTAGCATATTTTTACAATTGCACAGTGAGCAAAATCGCATCTGCGAATGTATTTGGGTGCATCAGGCGCACAGTGCACTGTGCTGCGAGGACGCACGAAGGGCTCCATCCAATTAGGTGTGAAGGGGGTGTTTTAACGATGTACAATTTGCCCCTGTCCCGGTCTGATCTCACCCAAGGTGCGCACGTTTACCTGCAGCGAAGAAAAATGTGTGAGTCCGGCAGTACGGTAAGTGCAGCGTATAGTCGCAATTATGCCGCAAGTAATTAGGATGGAGACTTAAGATTAATCAATGAACACCTTTTTATTGATTCTGGTCTCTCCGTCACAGCGGTTCGATTTGCAATTATACCTGTCTGGACTAATGTTGGTTTTATTACGCTGGCGTATTCTCTGGCTGGAGGAGGGAATGAGGAATTGGAGAAATGCGTGGGGCGTACTGTATAAAGCGCAATATATGAACTGGTGCAAAATCTATCAATCACGTTCTGACATCACTAAGAACTAAATATAACATGATTATGAACCACAGGTAAGGTTTCTCTGTCGCTTATACGCATTTTCGCGACACTCCTGTATCACTACGTCATTTCACACTGCGGTAAATATGGGGTTAAGCTATTAAAAACCAGACTACGATCCCTGACCTTATTTTACAGCTCAATCACCCGGCAGGATCAGACGTCTGTCTGCGGTGGGGGTGGAATAAAACGAGTGAGGGAGCGAATCTATTAGGAAGGTGACAGCGGGAATGACAATGAGATGTTTGAGAAAGAATTATCAGCCTTGGAACACTTAAAGCAGAGATTCCCAAAACCAAATCATTAAAACCCAGGTTATAAAGGATATCCATGTTTGAGCCCAGGTAGTCAAATCAAAATGACTGAGGTACTAGTTTATAGTCCCCTGTGCTAAAGCATGGATATCCTTACAACCTGGACTGTAGAGGCAAAGTTTGGGAACCTCTGACTTAAACTTTCTATATTTCAGCCACAATAGTTAATGGTTTAAGTACATGGGGACCGAACCGAGCTGCATGAGAAAGTTTCACTATCTAGTTAAAAATAAATATATAGCAATAATACATGGTATACATTCATAATGTTGACATGAACACATACATCTATCCTCCATGCACTACAAGTCGCCTACACATAACGAGGGAGCTCTGTGTAACTTGGTAGCGCCGAGCGTCTTGTTACCTTGAAATGCATGTTATTCACACAGTGATTCGGATAGGTAGCACAAACAGCTTCTGCTGATTAAAATGATATGCCGCATGCCTAGGTTCTCTGTATGTGCATGCAAAATGCTACGTTACACTGTTACAGCCGCTGACACTAACGTAGCATTTTGCATGCAGACACACCCGCAGTTGCACACAGAATATAGGCACAGCCGCTGACACTGTAACGTAGCATTTTGCATGCAGATACACCCCCAGTTGCACACAGAACATAGGCACGCTGCATATCACTTTAATCAGCAGAAGCTGCTTGTGAGTCCTATTCACATCGCTGTGCAAATAAGACGCATTTGAAGGTAAAAAGTTGCAAGAAAAGATGTGCAGTGCTACAGAGTCATGCCGCGGCATGGAGTGACTAGAAGATCGGTTTAACACGCAAGGAGGCTAGATGTATGAGCACACATGCACACACTGGGCCTGATTCAGAGCCGCTCGTTCGCTCTGAGCGATGTTCGCACAACTGCGCATGCATATGGTTCGCAATGCGCATGCGCAAACCAGTCATTGCGGTCGGAAATCGTGCGCTCGTAAAACAGCGAGGGGCTGCTAATTTGATTGACAGAATGTACCGTTTGTGGGTGGTAACAGGGGAAGGTGCTTGAAAACGGGGGAGTGGAGATCCGAACGCAGGCGTGCCTAATGGTCAAAACGGCGTTTAATGGGAGTGCATAATTAGTAAAGGAGCGTCATTGACCCACGTCACTTGGTTGTCTTTTAGCCTGAACTGTTCGCAGTGATAGTGGTAAGAAAATCCTACCACAAGCACTGCGAGCAGTTCAGATGCCTTTCAATGTTCCCGATTAATCTAATAAATACCGGAGATGACGTGTGATGTGAACGGCAAAGGGGCGACCTTACAAAATAGCGAGCGCATTTTTCGGACGTTCGCTCAGACATAGAGGAGTCAACACACTGCAAAGAGCGAGCGCTCAATTTAAATATCCGGCCCCTTTTTAAGAACGAGCGCTCGCAAATAGCGTCCGGGTCTGAATCAAGCCCACTTACCTAAGCTACAAAGGCTGGGGATGAGCAGTCAGCCGTAGGACAATTTACAGGTCTTTACCCACAATCCCTGAAATCCCTGAAATGATTATTGGAACCCTCGTTTCCGGCCTGTGTGATCAGGACCATTGATGCAGCAAGTAAGCGTGTGAATAAATACTGTTTTTAGAAGGCTTTTACGGTCCCGTGAAATTTAACGCCGAGTTGAAATATTTAAGTTCACATAAAACACTGCGATAACAGTTTTCCTCTATATCACCAAGACAGACGACCTGATCACCAGTGCAAAACCACCAACGCCTCTCATCACATCTTGTACCGGCAGCCGTCACGGCTCAGACGCAAATAAAGGACCCGATTCATAGCGTACTGGAGTTAGCCCGTCTGCCCCTTCAATAGTAAAGATCTTTCCATTCAAAGCACTGAGAATTATGTATAATAGTAAACAGTATTTATTTAACTTTAATGCTTTACATTAGAAGAGTCAGTCGTGCGTCAATAGTTACAAATATACAGAATGCAGAAACATTTCAGCTCTGTAGGGTTTTGACATTCATCTGGTCAGTAATACAAAGACACATTATTTTCTCTCATGATAAAAACTGGTTTTTACTCCAATAGCTGGAGCGACAGAGAATGACTACACGTGAATAGTAACACTGGCGAGAACTGGTCACGGCTCTTAGGTCATTCAAGTCATTGAAAGCTGCTAGGCTGATGTCACATCAGGTCATTCAAGTCATTGAAAGCTGCTAGGCTGATGTCACATCAGGTCATTCAAGTCATTGAAAGCTGCTACACTGATATCACACCTCTCCCGTAATATAGTGATGTCAGGCAATTGGCCAGGTATTGCAGAATGGGATGTAGTCAGCATACCGGCGTGCGGGATGCCGACAGTCGAAAATACCGGTGCCGGAATCCCAACAGCGTTGAAATACCGGTGCCGGACGAATACCCAACCCATCCATGCTGGCCATGCCCAAGGTTCAAGGTTTAGTTGCATGTTATATTTTGCAGATTATAACAATGTTAATAGGCTTGTAGAGAAGGAAATTAATGAAAAGAGTCAGCTCTTTGCTGCAGTTTAATTGATGCAGTGCAGTATCTAATAACCGACTCTAGGTGGAGCCCTTATGTAATTCAGGTCATTGAAAGCGGTTTTACCTCTATCACATTATATATGGACTGTAACCGCCACCAGTAACCCCAACACCACCCAAGGTAAAAATGTTTCCTGTACATGTTACATTCACCATAGTAGGTCTCCACCTAGGTCATACACTGAAAAACTCTTAACCAAAAAGAGAGCACATTAATATATGACCTAAAATTTTAAAAAGGAGATCTACTTAAAACATCTCTAAAGACGTCTTTGCTGTTCCGGAAATAAAATTCTCTGTCCCCTTCAGGATTTGAAGCCCTTTTAGAGTAATCTATTCATGTTTACTGAATGAAATATAGATAAAGAAATCCTGGAGTGACTTGTGCTGAAAGAGAAGTGTCCTTTTATACGACACGACTAAAAGCACATGACCGTTCTCAGCTGAACAGCGCGCAACAGAAGAGTTTGGGACATGGGAACATATTTGGTAAAGTAAAATTAAAAAAAACAAAAAAAACAACTATTTTAATATCACTGTGAGAAGAGAAGAGATTTTGTGGAGGCCAAAAGCAAGTTAACTTTCATCAGGAGCCCTCATGATGAGCCACAGAGTGAATATCGTCCGTCCAGCATTACTGTCCACAGAAATACAACTGGGAACATTATTTTAAAAAAATACAAAACGCGTTAGTCAGACAAATCTCTTGTCAAGTGAGCAGGTACAGTACACCCATTCAAAGCGTGAGGGGGGAGATTACACAGTTTGCAAGTAGAAGCTTTAGAGTGGATTAGAATCCTATTTTGATTCGTATGAAATTCTAATTCAAAATGGCCTTTATTACGATCTGTGCGACAGTGTGCGACAATACCAAGCCCCTCCAAATCAACATAAGACGCAACCACGCAAAACGCGATAGTTAATCAGAATGGATGACAGATCAAAGATTTGGGAGATGAGCTTAGAATTTTCTTAATTTCAAAAATTTTAAAAAAATGTTACCTGGCTTTTCACCGGTGACTTAAAACACGGTTTTTGACATGACTGTGAGGTCTTCCTGACAGGCAGACAGCGGAGGCTTATTTAAAAAAAAAAAAAAAGCTGCATTATTGGACTGGATAAAGTGAATTGCCCTGTGTATTCATGTGCGAATCAGCCTTACCGAACATTTTTACAATTATTAAACATAAAAAAAAAAAAAAAGTAAAAGACAGACACTAGAATAAGATTTTAAAGTGCTTCTCTTCGGCTTTCAGATAGATGCTCTGGGACTTTAGGTTAAGTGCGCTGTTGCGAGACTGATGCCACGTCCTCACATTGTAGCTGTAACACCGTGGTAATTATTCTATCAGTGGAGGGAGCATCCGCGCGGTGACAAAAGGCCACTGCGGCCATACAGAACGTCTGGCTCACACGACAAAGCGTAGCGCACCATAAGTGTATGCAATGAGACAAGCAGCCTACCCTCATCCACTAATTACCCTAAAGGTTATTTATGGTGTACTGTAGACAATGACGTATCAAGTTTACCCATCTATCATCGCAAATGTGGAGCAGTACAGAATTTGGACATTAAGATTTAAACCATAATACATAAACATAATTTAGAAAAACATTAAAAAAAAAAAAACTAAAATCTAAATAGGAAAAAAAAAAAAAGAAAAAAAAAACAAAGCAAAAGAAAAACTACATATAAAAATCCCCTGGCATCAGTAGATTAGTATTACAGTATGTAACAGACATATTAGACCCAATTCTCGCGTATAATGGCTTCTTTGTAATTGTGGGTATTCCGGTCAGCAGGTCTCATCCACCAGTTTGGATCCATTAATTCCCCTGTAGGTTACTCTCCCTGGCCTGACCAGGACTCCGTGGTTTGGCTTGCAGTGGAAGTACCGCTTCTCCCCGACAGATCCATCGTGCTTTCCCTTGGCGGAACGGAGCTCCAGGCCCAGCCACACGCCGGGAGCAAAGTCTGTAGGGCCGATGTACCTGATGATGGCCATCTCATTGGAGCTGGTCAACAGGACCTGAGAACCCTTGTGCAGCTTCACGGCCCCATCGCTAGTGCTGGTGGAACTTGCACTGCTCCAGCTCCGGCGGAGAACGGGCTTTCGAGGTCTGTTTACAGGGGGGGAAGGAGGAGGAGATGACCATTACTATTTCTCAGTCCAAGACTAGAACAAGTTTGTTAAATACAGTGTTTAACATAATGTAGTAATTAGTGATTAGCGGTTCGGTTTTGATTGTTCTTTTCGCTAAATTAACGCAAGTTAAAAGACTTAGGATAGGATAGACAGTGGGAGAGAGAGAGAGAGCAAGAGAGGGAGGGAGAGCAATAGAGGAGGTAGAGGAAGAGGGGCAGGGGAGAGATAGGGGGAGAGAGGAGGAAAGGAGAGAGCCAGAAAGGGAAAGAGGAAGGGAGGGAGAGAGAAAGACAGAGCAGGAGAGGCGAGGGGAGAGAAGCGGAGGGGAGAGAGAGGCGGAGGGAGCGGAAAGAGAGGGAGAGGGAGAGAGAAGGAGGCAGAGATTGAGCAAGAGGAAGCGAGAGAGAGAGAGAGAGAGAGAGAGAGAGAGAGATACGGAGGGGGCAGAGAGAGAGACGGATGGGGCAGAGAGAGAGAGAGAGACGGAGGGGGCCGAGAGAGAGAGACGGAGGGGGCCGAGAGAGAGAGACGGAGGGGGCCGAGAGAGAGAGAGAGACGGAGGGGGCCGAGAGAGAGAGACGGAGGGGGCCGAGAGAGAGAGAGAGACACGGAGGGGGCCGAGAGAGAGAGAGAGACACGGAGTGGGCCGAGAGAGAGAGACGGAGGGGGCCGAGAGAGAGAGACGGAGGGGGCCGAGAGAGAGACGGAGGGGGCAGAGAGAGAGACGGAGGGGGCAGAGAGAGAGAGAGAGACGGAGGGGGCAGAGAGAGAGACGGAGGGGGCCGAAAGAGAGAGAGACGGAGGGGGCCGAAAGAGAGAGAGACGGAGGGGGCCGAAAGAGAGAGAGACGGAGGGGGGGGAAAGAGAGAGAGACGGAGGGGGGGAAAGAGAGAGAGACGGAGGGAGAGGCAGAAGGAGCGAGAGAAACAGAAGGAGCGAGAGAAACAGAAGGAGCGAGAGAAACAGAAGGAGCGAGAGAAACAGAAGGAGCGAGAGAAACAGAAGGAGCGAGAGAAACAGAAGGAGCGAGAGAGAGAAATAGACGGGGGGAGCCCAGAGAGAGAGAGAGATGGAGGGAGCCCAGAGAGAGAGAGAGATGGAGGGAGCCCAGAGAGAGAGAGAGATGGAGGGAGCCCAGAGAGAGAGAGAGATGGAGGGAGCCCAGAGAGAGAGAGAGAGAGAGAGAGAGAGAGATGGAGGGAGCCAAAAGAGAGACGGAGGGAGCAGAGAGAGAGACGGAGTGAGAGAAACAGAAGGAGAGAAACAGAAGGAGTGAGAGAGAGATTGAAAGAGTGTGAGAGACGGAGCAAGTGAGAGACTAAAGGCCCCAAAACACGGTGCGATTTGCATACGATGTGATATCGTATGCAATCGCCCTTGAAATCTCTCTGGTAGTTGAAGTGAACGATGTGCAGCCAATGAACGGCTCCCTCCATTGAAGTCAATGGAGAGCCGCAGGGTTATTAAAGTTTACTCTGCGTTCCCACCATTGACTTTAATGGAGGGAGCCGTTCATTGGCTGAGAGAACGCTCAGATACGGCTCTACAAAGGCTAGAGCCGCATCTGAGTGTTTCATTCGGGAGGTAATAACCATCCTGGTTGTTACCTAGTGCGTGGATCGTGTCATTTCGTTTTCTTGTTTTACCAAGACCATGGATGCCTACAGGGACAAGGGGACCACTCCAGGTAATGTAGGTGAGTATGTGTGAGTGTGTGTGTATGTATGTAATAAAACTTTATTTTCACAGTGTGTATTGTGTTTTTTTTAAACATTTCTTTACAGGTGTACTACAAGTACCAGCGGTCGTTTGTCCCCTGAATTTAAGCACACCCATCACTGGGTCACTAAAAGCCCGGGGCTGGTTGCTCTTGGATCTCGTGGTCCGTGCGTGCATCTGTGTAATTGAAATACACAGCAGCACAGACGGGTCTCACTGACCCATCCGTGCTGTGTGTCACATTGTGCACTATAGATTGTAATCTTCCGATTTTCCCGTAAGATCTACGATCCAATGGCGGGGAGGCGCATCGGCATCGTAATAGTGCAGAAACAACACACGATGTGCACGATTGATCAAAATCGTCCACAACGTGTGAAAAATCGCACTGCGTATGGGGGCCTTTAGAAAGACTGAAGGAGTGAGAGAGAGAGAGAGAGAGAGAAACGGCGGGGGATATAATGAGAAATGTTCTAAGGAGCATTGTGCATTTACACTCTTAAATCCAGCAAGAATATAGGAAATAAAAAACTGCACTGAAAAATACATTAGTTCACCCTCATATACCAAAAGACCAGAGGTAGGCAAATCTGTGGCTCTGCAGCGAAAGTTGAATACAAGTCTCAGCACAGCATTCCCCTACACTAGAGTCTCAGCACAGCATTCCACCTACACTAGAGTCTCAGCACAGCATTCCCCCTACACTGGAGTCTCAGCACAGCATTCCCCCTACACTGGAGTCTCAGCACAGCATTCCACCTACACTAGAGTCTCAGCACAGCATTCCACCTACACTGGAGTCTCAGCACAGCATTCCCCCTACACTAGAGTCTCAGCACAGCATTCCACCTACACTAGAGTCTCAGCACAGCATTCCACCTACACTAGAGTCTCAGCACAGCATTCCACCTACACTAGAGTCTCACACCTTTAACAATGTCTGGAACTAACCAATGAGCTACTATAACAGCGCTGTCTAGGTCTCTGCCTCATGCGTTAGATACGGCCCTAGCGGAGGATGAACTATTGTGTTACATGTGCCGTATCAGTGCACGCACAAACACCCAACCTGCACATTGACAAGAAGGAGTCCGTCTATCATAATGGCGCGGTTTAGTGGAATGGAAAAAATAGCCCTTCGTGCCAGGGGCGGAACAGCTCCAATACATAATATGAGGGAGGGGAGTGGCAGTTGGCCCGGACCCCCGGGGGTGCAGAGTGCGCCCAGGAAAGCCCGACCCACGGACCAGACGTTGCCGCTCCCCATAGCGGCTGCACACTCCCACAAATGTACTTTGTTTAATATCCTGCCAGTGACTATAAATTGTTACTTGGTTACTGCTACAACTACTGTAGCAGAAAACGTCCTCATTTTACAGCAAATACTTTGAATGAAACGGCAATAAAGTCATC
Source organism: Taudactylus pleione (assembly GCA_031769625.1). Classification (NCBI taxonomy): domain Eukaryota; kingdom Metazoa; phylum Chordata; class Amphibia; order Anura; family Myobatrachidae; genus Taudactylus; species Taudactylus pleione. Next base: position 2,417,360 of record JAUIMM010000078.1, on the reverse strand, counting down.
ACTGAGGTTATGTTTGAACGAGTTCAGGGGGGTTCGTGAATGAAAAGTTTGGGAATTTAGTTTTCTCTGAAAGCGGAACTTGCTTTGAGGACCTCTGTACGTTCTGTACGTTCACCAATCTGATTGAAAGAACATGTGCTGCTAAAAGCACTAGCAGATTACAGCAGAGCGTGATCATTAAATGCGCCCCCCGCTGTGCCGCATTTGCTGCCCGCCGCGGCTCCACGACGCCACATGGGCAAAAGTCCTTTTAAAATCACTGTTGACACGTTCCGTCATTCATTTAACCAAATGACTTGCATTAAGGGGTGTGCAATTCTCTAAGGCTGGTTGCTAGAATGCGCTTTATACACACACAAACACAGAGAAACCACTTTGATAAAAGAGCCGCGTGAAGCCGCTCCGTTCTGTGCCAGTGGGTAAAAAGGAAAGTATATATAAAGAGCAAAATGGTACAATTGTTACACTACTGAAAACATCCACTTGTTCTCTCGATCAATGGCACCTGTACGCAGCACTTCAATCCCCGTCCTCTGCAGCCGGCGCCTGCTCTAATGAATGTACTGAACATGAAGGGGGAGCCGGCCAAAGAGGGAGTTCTATAAAAGAGGCGGCACGGAGCTTTCAAACCCCATTAATTATCTTCAATACAGAAAAGAAGCCCTGCGAGTTTTCACACCGCCGTCTTACTATGCAAAGGGGGATTAGGAAACTTGCTTTATATCACCCTTGTATAGGCAGGGTCCAGGGTAACTTACTGACAGCAGACATGATCCAGGCAAGACGCAGTCTGGCAGCTGTCACTGGGGAACCTTCATCATCGGTGTAATGCACTAATGGAAAGGATCCTTAAGTGACACCACCTCCCTGGAGCTGAAGGCCTGTTCTAGAGCAGGGGAATGGCATGAGATTCGCTGAGAGCCTGCTGCTGTCTCTTATACACATTCTGCACTGAGAGAGCAGACTGCAGCTCGGTCCCAGTACGGCGATCACACTTGGTGGTATAGATATTGGCGGGGCTTATTCTGAATGGCAGGCAAAGTGGCTGTAGCGGCGGAAGCCAGATTTACTGCCTTCTGGTAATACAATGATCATTTGCACGGATGCGGGTGTTCGTGCGCGTGCAAGCGGAAACATGTGCCGCATTCTGATATTACGTCGCCTGGTACAAGTCAGAGAGGTAATGTGCGATCGCTCTGCCACCGCCCAGTGTCCGCCATGTTTCACGTATAGGCAGATCCCGCCAAGTTCCATCTGACTTAGAACAGGACGGACATAAGAAAAAAAATATGCGAATTCGCTTTTGCGCTGTATACAAAAACTCGCTATTTGCGTTGTGATAAGAGATCTGTCCGACTCAGAACCAGGTCCACTGTAACCAATGCTATTCCAAGTATAAATGTAATGCTACAGGAGACCTACTCACTGGCGGCGAGAAACGTTGGGCCTCCTTTGTCCACCGCACTTTACAGAGCTCTTTCTGCTGAATCTCCAATTAGCAGCTGGAGATGATTCCACTCATGAGAAGTGTCCCAAAGTGCACGCCCTCCCATGAACGAGTCTCTGATGGCCATTACAGGTGGTGTTCGACTACCAACGCTATGTTTTGGGGAGGAACACACAGGAAAGCCGGTCCATAAGCTCTTTAACAGTGACAGGCCTTTCTGAAGTTATTTTTAGAGAAAAATGGCACCGACGATTTGAATCTGTCTCAACGAACCTGTGACTTTCTGCCACATCAAGAAAAGATAAACCAGAGTCACCGAAACAAAAAAAAACCCATTAAAAATGAATTTTTATTTCTCGTAGTCAATACCTGCCAAACGAGTGCCTGCGGTCGATTTCTTTCTGGGAGGCTGCAGTAGACGTAGAGCTGAGGCTTCTTTTGAACCCTAGAGAAATCAGAGACGACACTCTTTTATGACAATGGTCATAGCACAAATGATAAAAGGTCTTCCCTTCATTAGCTTCCTAGGACAAAACACACAGTGTGCCATAAATGTAATCCCAGCCACTAGCGCTGCATCATCTAGCCATCAGCCCTAATATGTACTCCATCATCTAGCCAACGCCAGCCCCAATGTGTACTCCCAGCCACTAGCGCTGCATCATCTAGCCAATACCAGCCCCAATGTGTAATCCCGACCACTAGCGCTGCATCATCTAGCCAATACCAGCCCCAATATGTAATCCCGACCACTAGCGCTGCATCATCTAGCCAATACCAGCCCCAATATGTAATCCCGACCATTAGTGCTGCATCATCTAGCCAATACCAGCCCCAATGTGTAATCCCAGCCACTAGCGCTGCATCATCGAGCCAATACCAGCCCCAATATGTAATCCCGACCACTAATGCTGCATCATCTAGCCAATACCAGCCCCAATGTGTAATCCCAGCCTTTAGCACTGCATCATCTAGCCATCAGCCCCAATGTGTACTCCCAGCCACTAGCGCTGCATCATCTAGCCATCAGCCCCAATGTGTACTCCCAGCCACTAGCGCTGCATCATCTAGCCAACGCCAGCCCCAATGTGTACTCCCAGCCACTAGCGCTGCATCATCTAGCCAACATCAGTCTGTATGTGTACTCCCAGCCACTAGTGCTGCATAATCTAGCCAAAGTCAGCCCCAATGTGTAATCCCGACAAGCTAGCGCTGCATCATCTAGCCAATACCAGCCCAATGTGTAATCCCAGCCACTAGTACTGCATCATATAGCCAACACCAGCCCCAATGTGTACTTCAGGCCACTAGTACTGCATCATCTAGCCAACATCAGTCTGTATGTGTACTCCCAGCCACTAGAGCTGCATCATCTAGCCAACACCAGCCCCAATGTGTACTTCAGACCACTAGTACTGCATCATCTAGCCAACATAAGTCTGTATGTGTACTCCCAGCCACTAGCGCTGCATCATCTAGCCAATACCAGCCCCAATGTGTACTCCCAGCCACTAGTACTGCATCATCTAGCCAATACCAGCCCCAATGTGTACTCCCAGCCACTAGCGCTGCATCATCTAGCCAATACCAGCCCCAATGTGTACTCCCAGCCACTAGTACTGCATCATCTAGCCAATACCAGCCCCAATGTGTACTCCCAGCCACTAGCGCTGCATCATCTAGCCAATACCAGCCCCAATGTGTACTCCCAGCCACTAGTGCTGCATCATCTAGCCAATACCAGCCCCAATGTGTACTCCCAGCCACTAGCGCTGCATCATCTAGCCAACACCAGCCCGTATGTGTACTCCTGGTCCCTAGCGCTGCATCATCTAGCCAACATCAGCCCGTATGTGTACTCCCAGCCACTAGCGCTGCATCATCTAGCCAATACCAGCCCCAATGTGTACTCCCAGCCACTAGCGCTGCATCATCTAGCCAATACCAGCCCCAATGTGTACTCCCAGCCACTAGCGCTGCATCATCTAGCCATCAACCCCAATGTGTAATCCCAGCCACTAGCGCTGCATCATCTAGCCAATACCAGCCCCAATGTGTACTCCCAGCCACTAGCGCTGCATCATCTAGCCAACACCAGCCCGTATGTGTACTCCTGGTCCCTAGCGCTGCATCATCTAGCCAACATCAGCCCGTATGTGTACTCCCAGCCACTAGCGCTGCATCATCTAGCCAATACCAGCCCCAATGTGTACTCCCAGCCACTAGCGCTGCATCATCTAGCCAATACCAGCCCCAATGTGTACTCCCAGCCACTAGCGCTGCATCATCTAGCCATCAGCCCCAATGTGTAATCCCAGCCACTAGCGCTGCATCATCTAGCCAACATCAGCCTGTATGTGTAATCCCGACCACTAGTGCTGCATCATCTAGCCATCAGCCCCAATGTGTACTCCCAGCCACTAGTGCTGCATCATCTAGCCAATACCAGCCCCAATGTGTACTCCCAGCCACTAGTGCTGCATCATCTAGCCAACATCAGCCTGTATGTGTAATCCCGACCACTAGTGCTGCATCATCTAGCCATCAGCCCCAATGTGTACTCCCAGCCACTAGTGCTGCATCATCTAGCCAATACCAGCCCCAATGTGTACTCCCAGCCACTAGCGCTGCATCATCTAGCCAACATCAACAGTAAGTATTTGTGATGTAGCAGTAGGGGTTGGGCACAGACAGAGGACAATATTACCCTACCCACCAATGATAAAAAGTCTGCTAGAAAGGTAAGCACTATATAAACACGATTAGACATAGGATAGGGGTTATATTAGCAATATGTCTATTTTTCGCATTTCACAACTAAAAAAAGGTCCACAAAAAGTGGCAGATTTGACAAATTTGTAGAGCACAATGCAGATAACCCACAGCAAAGACCCAGCATATAATAGTATATAGATCCCGCAGACCCCATACATCACGGCCAGAGTTACAGAAGGTTGTCCTATAGAAGTTTTTGTCCAATAGAAGTTTGGTTTTGGTTCTTTTGTGTTTAATAAAACAACTCAAGTTATGTACAGAGAGAAACGGTTTTCCGTCCACACCATGGATTTTCTTGTGCGTGTTAATATTTCCACGGGGAAAAGAACAAGGTTTAAATCTGTTGATGCAGCAACATCTGAATGTGTTGTTCATTAATTTGCCGTGCCTTACAAAATCGCCAACGCCAATCACAAACTGTAGCGCTGAATAAATGACACCAAAGCTCTGGTTTCCCCTTTCAGATCTCCAAACCAATTTGCAGGCGAAAAAAAACAAACTGTACTAAGCGCCACAATTAAAAGTAATTGCTGCACATTTACCTGTTATACTTCAAACGCCGCAATGATTATGAGACAAGTACACTAATCAGGGAGAGAAAAACCGCGTCGCAAAGAGGTCATATTAGGATAAAGTCATGTGCATACAGGTTATCCTGATTTTTGAATCTAACATTATGTGAAGTTTGTTTTACTAAATCTCTGCAGAGGTTGCATAAAAAAAAATAACATATATATATATATATATATATATATATATATATATATATATATATAGTAGAATAAGCCTGGCACTCAGGACAATAAAAGTAAGAACGCGGGTGCCATCGTAAAGTAATGTATAAATGAAATCCTTCTGGCTTGGGTATGCTCCCAGCACAATGAAAAAGGAAGGCGGCGCTCCAATGGGTGAATAAAGTCATTATAATATATATATATATATATATATATATATATATATATAAAAACAGAAAACCCAGCACTCACCATGTTTAAACACCCACAATGATGTATAAATAAGTAAATAAATAATGGGAATTTGGTTCATGGATTGATCAATGCATTTAAGCCCGCAGCCCACATCACGGGACCCCACTTTCTGCAGGTCCTACACTATCCGTCACACTGATGGAAACCTGGTAGCTGCTATCACATAGTTTAGACTGACAAAATGTTACCTGGTTTAAAGCTCACCTGCCAGCTAATGGCTTTTAAAGGTAAGGCAGTCACCTGACATAGCTTCTATCACACTACCAAAAAGACAGCTGACACAGGTTAATATAAATGAGTTTGCACATGGGGTGCATGAGAAAGCTATGATCACAAAAGGTTAATAAAAATTAACCGCATAAACAAAGTCAGAAATCCACTGCACTCACCACTCCTAGATTTGGGGTGCAGACCTGCACTCGCCTTTTCCAGGACTGGGGTGCAAGTGGCCTGTGACCACATTGCTTAAATAAATAAAAACAGAAAACCCAGCACTCACCATGTCTAAACACCCACAATAATGTATAAATAAGTAAATAAACCTTTTGTGACGAATAGTGTAGGACCTGCAGAAAGTGGGGTCCCGTGATGTGGGCTGCGGGCTTAAATGCATTGATCAATCCATGAACCAAATCCCCATTATTTATTTACTTATTTATACATTATTGTGGGTGTTTAGACATGGTGAGTGCTGGGTTTAAAGAGATATTAATTTAATATACATCAAGACACATAAGATTTTAACTTTAAAGTAATTAGAAATGGCCTCTCCAGCATGCAGCGAGTATAAATATATAAATATATAGGCCACTACCTGATTTGATCGACGCGTTTCGTCACGCTTTGGCAAGTGCAATTTTGTCTAGAACGTCCTCCAGCAGTGGCAACAGAGGGAGAAAGACACCAACCTAACAGTACACTGTTCCAATAACACGATCTGTGCCATGGAGTAGGGGGGTGAGAGCATAACCCTATGGGGGGGGGGGGGGGGGACACTTCACCACTTCGGGACTGGAGCAGTTTTCTGAACGCAGGGCTACGTGGATAGAGCTAGCTACAGGAAATCCTGGAGGAAACCTGCTGCAGTCTGCAGGAGACCTAGGACTTGGGACTTCTATTCCAGCTGGACAATGACTCAAAGCTGGAGCCAGTTGGAGTGGCTAACATACAAAGAAGAGAGTTCCAGTTAAAGTCTGGGGGTTATATTTACTAAATGCGGGTTTTTAGAAGTGATGTTGCCCATAGCAACCAATCAGATTCTATTTAACATTTATTTAGCACCTTCTAGAAGAGAATAGCTAGGATCTGATTGGTTGCTATGGGCAACATCTCCACTTGATTTGATTTGAAAACCGCTGTTCAGCAAACGCTCCCCACCAGACTGTATGGAACTCCGGCAACACTGAACAGATATAAGGAGACTTTGCAGTGTCCCATTGTAGAAAGTGGATAGAGACCCCGAACAGACTCTAAAGCTGTGCCTGCAGCGAACGATTCTTTTACAAAGTGTTAATACAACGGATAATCCGGCGCCTGTTCTGTATCGGCAGCATCATTTTGCATTGTTAGACATAAACGTGTTATGTGTTGATCAAGTGGTGGAGAATTCTTGAATAAATCCATTCTGATTTCATGATGGAAATACAAAATGTGGGGAAAATGTAAAGAGCCTGAATACACTTTATGGTCACCGTAACCTTGTGAGTGATAGACGGACCCTCATATGAGCTAAGCTGCAAACTACACGCTCAGAGGCTTAATTCTTCCAAAAAGATCCAGCTGCAGGAGGCTTGTGGCGCTCGCCGTATGTACCCTCTGCCATGGTAGATGTATGCCATGCCTGCGATACGGAGACCCTGACAGAGGAGCTGATTAATCTAGTTACACATACATCTGAGAACAGGATCGTTCCATCAACGATCAAGGCTGCGGGAAAACGGAGAACGTGAAGAAGGGAATAAGGTCGCTGCACAGCGCCTCAGTGTTACATTAACTTTTTGTTTTCTTTTATACTTCACCATAACAGGAAACCTAATTTGTAGCTAAATGTAATAAGTTGGGAATCTGTTTGATGGATGTGCATGTAGCTCGGGGTTGGGGACCCTTTGTGCAGCTACATCTATTCCCTCAGGGATGTCACGGCTACAGGTACGGACTCCTACCGCCCAAGTTATTAATTATACATCAGTGGCGACTCTCCATTAGCTGCGCGGCCGGCTTGTGTGACAGCTACACAACCATGACACCCCCAGCTATAAGCACATCTGCAACACAGGGAGGAAACCCTAGTTTTACAATTTAGCCGACTCATTTTTGTCACGCCATACGCTGGAACAGTCTCACCGCAAAGTGCCGGATGAAACTTCTGCATTCATCTCAGTACCCACAACAAGTTATAAGCACCTATTCGCCAAGGTTCAAAAGGAGGAGTCGTCGTGTGACCGACCGATAACTGAACACAGAAAAAATATAATTTGCTGACAATAATAATGTTGACATGAGAATATCAACATGCTTGGCAAGTCGACACTGACGAAACGTCAACGCAATCGGCAGTTCGAGAAAACGTTCCTGGTTGTCTAGTGGTGACTTAGCTTACCGGTGGCTCCAGCGGCGTCTGGCAGGACTATATTCTATTATGACTAAAGTAAGGACCTTTCATTCACTCTCTCGCTGTCCTAATGACCTTTGTACCTGGATATAGTCAATACGCTAATCTGAAAGATTGTTTTTCAAAATCAAAATGATGTTACGTTTGTTTTAGAGGCAATTTAAAACATGATTATGTCACATTATGGGAGCAGCTCCAATTAAAAAAAGACAGGAGATGACATGGCAGCTCTTAACGTGGGTACACACTATACAGATATAACCGCAGATGATGGTCGTTCATAGACACTGAACGGCCATCATCTGTGTCTGGCGTGTCCCGCCCCCCTCCCCGCGGCTGCCGCTGTGTGTGTGTACGGGCGGTCGTACACACCAGATACAGTATGTCTGCAGACATATCTGTTCATCGGCTGTGCAGCAAAGCCAATGCGATATGTCGGTGAACAACGACCTTCACCGACATATCGCGGGTACACACTGGCCGACGGGAAGCAGATATATTGGCCGATCAATTGATCGGCCAATATATCTGTCAGTGTGTACCCACCATTACTCCCGGCACACTTCCAGGTACTCACTAGGGGATCTATTCACTAAGCATTGTTAGGAGATAAAGTGAACGGTGATAAGGTACCAGCCAATCAGCTCCTGTCATTGTTCAAACACAGCCTGTGACATGGCAGTTAGGAGCGGATTGGTTGGTACCACAGCTTAGTAAATAGACCCCTAGGTGTGATATTAACAATTAGCCTAACTGTGACAAGGGTCAGTGGTAACTGGAAAGGGGACCATTAGTGGACATAGGTTGCGGTTATCTCATCTTATAAATGCACAATGACGTTATAACTCTCATAGTGATCTAATTACATGCGGCTTTCATGTTAGAATGACAAGAAAGTAGTAAAACAAATTCATTATTAACATGCCTGCAGGAAGGTCAGTGTATCCTTCCAGAAGCAGAGAAAATGGATATAATAGGCTTAAACATTGCCACAAAACACTTGTGGATGGATCTACAAATAAACTCTGACATTACTTCTATGTAGGGTGAGGAAACATTGTGATGTCCAATGTACACAAACAAGTGAAGATGCTGCGCCCTAGTGACAGCTCGCAGACCGCGTGGGCTAGGGGCTGGCTGGCAACTTTTAGCCTGGGGGGCAAATGCATGCAGGTGGCCCTGGCAGAGGAGTAGCATGTAGCCAGGGTGCCTGGAGCACGTGCGTGCTTTGGTGCCCCCCCCCTCAAGTGTTCCAGGGAGGAGACGGGTCCATATGGAATTAATGTAAAGTAAAAATAAAGATATGGGGCAGCCCCCTGTAGTGGTGCCCATATGCAGTGCCCCCTGTGCCCCAGGAGAGGACCCCCTTATACAGGCCACCAGTAGTGATCCTCCTATGCAGTGCCCCTTATACAGTGCTCCCAGTAGTGGTCGCCCCTGTGCAGTGCCCCTTGTGCCCCCAGTAGTAAGCTTCTTATATAGTGTCCCCAGTAGTGGTCGCCCCTGTGCAGTGCCCCTTGTGCCCCCAGTAGTAAGCCCCTTATATAGTGTCCCCAGTAGTGCTCTCCCCCCTCGTAGTGCCCCCCCAGTAGTGTTCTCCCCCTTGTAGTGCCCCCAGTAGTAATCCCCCCTTGTAATGCCCCCAGTAGTAATCCCCCCTTGTTGTGGCCCCAGTAGTAATCCCCCCTTGTAGTGCCCCCCCAGTAGTGTTCTCCCCCTTGTAGTGCCCCCAGTAGTAATCCCCCCTTGTAATGCCCCCAGTAGTAATCCCCCCTTGTTGTGGCCCCAGTAGTAATCCCCCCTTGTAGTGCCCCCAGTAGTGTTCTCCCCCTTGTAGTGCCCCAAGTAGTGTTCTCCCCCTTGTAGTGTCCGCAGTAGTAGTCCCCCCAGTAGTGGTCCCTCCCCTCCCACAGTACACACACACACGTAATAAATTATTTAAAAAAACCACTTACCTGAAACCCCGCTCCCGCCGTCGCCATCCGCTCCTCCGTTCGTCCTCCCGGGCCGGGACGCTCTGCATTATGGCAGACACGTCATATGACGTCATGACGTCTCTCCCATTGCCCACTGCGGGAGCCGGAAGATGGAGCGGCTCCTGCAGTGGGCGCAGCAGCAGCTAATGAGAGTCTGACAGACTCTCATTGGCTGCCACTCAAAACAAACACACAGCTGCCGGCGCCGGCGGCTGTGTGTTTGTCTCTGTGTAGCACTACATGCGCGGTGCAGTCTGTGTCACACACACAAAGACGGCCCGTGTGGTGCTGCAGCCCGGGGGGCACATGGCACCCTGCCCCCCGGCCCAGCCCGCCACTGGCGTGAGCTATGCGTTCTGACTTCCGCTGGGTATGAGCAAGTCAATACACCAGTATATATTTATAAGACTTATGCTAAAAGCAGCATAGGGGGGGTTATTTTATAACATTGTTCACTAGTTGAAATCAGCACTGAAACAGCAGCAACCAATCCGACAGGTCCTTTCATCAAACTACTTGTACTGACTAATGGCAGATCGCGGCTTGGTTGCTATGGGTTATAGCATATTTGTAACTAAGGGCCCGATTTACTACGGATCGCAATATAGCGTACGCGCACAGTTCAGTGCGATAGTATGCTAATCCATAGCGATCGCAATGCTGCCGCAGCACTACATCGGGAGGCCCACTTTGCTTTACACGCACATCCGTTATGGTTAGCAAGACTGCGAAAACATCGGTACAATCGAGTAACATCGGACCCATACGCACAGTTAATGCAGGACAGACCTCACTCAGTAACGCACTGGCACGCTGCGTTCGGCTGACCACCCCACCCTCGTCACTACCCACAAACAGCACTTCCTGTCAATCACTGCGCGATGGGTCTGCGTCCTGGTTCGTGCATGCACACTGCGATGCATACCCATGCGCAGAACGTAACAGTCGGCTGATTGCGTGCGTATAAGCAACTGCGATCCAAGCCGAATCAGGCCCAAAGACCCTGTGTGTGGAAACTGACTTCATGTAAATAGCAAGTGAATCCCGGCATGTGAGGGGAAAGCAGTTTAGCCAGCAGGGGGCACTAGTTCTTGGCGTATGCTGGGGGCCATTTTAGTTAGTGGGCAAATCAGTAAACGCAAATCGAACGCCATGCGCCTCTGCGACTTTCCCAAAAACGCTATACAGGATGTCTCATTCTGTTACAAAAATAAAGGAGAATTTTTCTAATTTGGGAATGGGGTTCAGTCACTCTAAGTTATGGAGATCTTCTATAAAACGCTAAAAGAAACTGATGCCCTGGTCATATAACCATGGACAGCGCTGGTATCATTGTGTGATGACGGACAAGAAGACAGACAGTTACAGATATGGTGTCGGGGGCTGGGGGGGGAGTCAACAGGTAGAGAGATGGAAATTGTACCTAGCCAATCCGGTGTGTAGGAATTACACTGAAGATAAATAACACAACGTAATACGGCAGATTCCTAGTCAAGACCAGTTACACACCTGGGAAAGAGTGATCCAGTTTACCGGCTGGAATCTCCGACAGGGAATCCAGGGATCCAGAGATCCTACAAGAATAACATCAGTTCGTTAAATGCTGTCTACAAGGAGCATCGGACACAGCAGACCCCCCCTCCCCCAAGATCACACGACATATTCGTGAAATATACAAAGCTCCAAGAAACTCGAGAATGCAATGAATAAACCCATGAATAAGAGCATAATGAGAGTGATGTAACGGATGTAACTGCTACCTTTCATGCTGTGATCACTGGCTGGGGGGCAAGACTTCTGTACTAGAGGGGGCACGGCCATCTGTGAGGACCCTCTGTGCACCTTTGAGGTGAGGTCATGCTTCCCCAGAACTCCCGGGACCCCAGAGAAAGCTGGGAACTTTGCAGCTGATCAGAGGGCATACAGCACACATGTAACAGAGCCGCAGGGAATACTGTAGCTGGTGACGTTATAAAAGGGAGAATAAATGCCGTAAGAGGCTCTTGTGGCACTTGTTTAGGGCCTGGACAAATCTTGCGCAGCGCATTCTAAATAAATTTGTGTATCCCGTACTGCAAACCCAATGTTCTACCATAACACATGAAGGCGGAACGTCAGCCTATATAAGCTTCCGCCAGTAACAAGCGAAGACTTTGCATCACTAATCATCTCATTAAAGAGAAGAGCTTCCAATCTACGGATATCCCGTTATGCCGCATGGATCCTAAGCCCCTCAATCACAGGGAGATTGTAGCAAAATAAATCAGATTTATGACCGTATAAGAAGAAAAGGTTCCAATAGAACCACTGAATGCACAGAGGTGATCAGCAGCACAGGACGAGGAAGCAGTTACTATCTATAGCGACACTTTAGAATGTAATGAGAGCCTCTCGGTGACACAGTGTATATAAATATATTTAATTACAATTCCATTAGATGCTCATACAAGAAGAATGGCGCACGCCTTTACTATTCACCGGTGTTTATCCCTTAGAGCACTTAATCACGCACTGAAAAGCCAATGGGTTACTTTGCTTATAATAATAAAACGTTATATAGATTATCTAGAGCAGCAGTCCAGTGGTGATGATGATGCATCTGTGAAAGCATAACCGTCTCCGTAACGTTACAGTAAATATCACATACATGATATTATGCGGTACAATGACACTGTATAATGTATAGGTAACCTGTGCCTTGTAGTCACTCGTACAGCTGCTCACCTCTGGACTCGGGAGGGCGGTGCGAACACTCCGTGCTTGGGGGGACAGGTAAAATACTGGACGCCAGAGATACAGCCATTGTTTTTGCCGTGGGGTTTATCCAGCTCAATGCCGCACCACAACCCTGCCACAAATACACCACAGATTAAGTATTTTTTCAAAGACAGTATGACAATGTAGCCCCCCCCCCATTTAATGTGTCATCCGCACGCAGGGCAAAGGAGCCGATTGCCAACAGCATTGTCCGCCATGCCAGTTAGGATTCGCGTTTAGACCAGTAGCTACCACTGCGGTCACAGCCACCGGGATATGGCGCCCATTGCCTTGTAGGTGCTGTGATATTACAGCGTGGGAGCGACATTGGGACATGTCGTACAAAAAAACCATAAAACCTGAGAAATCGAGACGACACATTGAGGGGGGAGATGTGATAAGGACAAAACACTTTCATTTAATTAAATCAATGCTTAAAATGTTCCACCCTGCAGACGCAAGCTCTACATGGTCGCTGCTAATGAGATTACACGGTAAAGCCTGCGTAATGTGACCTCAAAAGTTCTCGTAAAGAATTTTTTATGCATTTAGCTAGTTTTATGCTAAATGCTTCAGGCCAGGACCCAGATAATTTCTCATGACACCAACAACTAAACTCCATACATTAAACTGCAACATTTTATGTTTGTTTTAAAAACACAAAACAAAACAAAAACCTAATATCATCTCTCCCCCTCCTTGTCCCTCAAGAGAACTGTGGTGGATGCAACACCAAGGAGAGAGGTTCCATCTCTGCCACCTCCAAGGACGGGGGGAAAAAAAAAAAAGGAGGTCATTTTGCCGGGAGAATAAAAAATATTCTCGGCACGCTGCTCGTTTCTAAGGTGGAATTCAGTACAAAGCGATGTGCCACCTAGCAGCGCGGCGATGTCTGGCTGCGCACGTATCAACCATTTACATTAGCGCAGGCATCGTGATGCTATATACGGTAAAGAGTGCCATAAGGCGCTATTCCGGATCGCATCCCGTGCTTTCCACTGAATTCCCCCCCTTTGAATCTCATTTAAATCTTTGCAAAACAAAAAACTAATTTTTTGCATGCAGGCTTAAGCAGCTTAGCAGTGCGGAAAGCTCATTTTTTCCTCCAGTAAATACGACATATTTTAAGCAAATTCAGTTTTATTGTGGCTAGAAAAAGTTGGGTAGAACAGCTTTACATCGTCACACTTGACTGCCCAAATAACGGCAGGTACAAAATCGGTCAAGGTGCTTGAGAAAAAAAAAAGGCTGAGGATACTCATTATGTCAGGAACGCCTCCAAATCTCTGCAATCTCCGTGAAGCTCATTAGAGAATCTAATACATACACGTTATTTTCAGCAAAATGTAATTTCATCCGACCTACCTGGGGAAAAGTTAGTCTTCCCATAAAATCTTACAGTGCCAATTCTCTGGCCGACTACAAGAACGCGGTCGCCAGGCTGGAATTCGGCATGCTCTGTAAGCGGACCTCCGAAGGATGACACCGCGTTCTGCGTACCTGTAAAGAAATTGCAGATTAAGTGTCATAAGATTGCAAGAAGAAGCCAGGGACTGAGATGGGGGGAAAAGGTGGTATGGGTTGGGGGTAGGACAGAGTAAGCGTTGGTGCGGTCATAAGGAAGGGGCGAGGTGGGAGTGTAGGCAAAGAGCCACAAGCACACACAACACAGACTGTAGCCGCATATGCATATCACACAGCAGTGTGGCCAAAATGACAATGTGACGACTTTAAAAGTTGCTAATCGTACATTGGGCCCGATTCATTACCGATCGCGATAGTGATTATGCACGCAATCGCCCGATTACGATCGGGACTGCAGTGACTACGCAGACCCATCGCATAGTGATTGACAGGAAGTGCCATTTGTATGAGGTTACAGGTGGGGTGGTCGTGAAACATTTGAACTCCGTTGCAGGGGCGTGCATAAATTATCCACTGCGATGCCTTACGCAGCTTAAGTTCTCAAAGCGCGCGATGAAGTTAGCAATTTCTGAGTAAGGTCAAAGCTTGTGCAAGTGTGCGTGAGGCTGCGATGGTACTCGATAGTACCGATGGTTTCGCAGTCTTGCTAAACATTACGGATGTGTGTAAGGTAAAGTGCAGCGACGGCATATGTATGTAGTGCAGCGACGGCATAGCGATCGCAAAGGATTAGAATACTATCGCAGTGGGACTGCGTGCGTAATCGCTATTGCATTCGCGATCCGTAATGAATCAAGCCCGTAGAGACCATTAAATGTACCCCAGATCCAGTCACACCTTTGCATTTTAAATAAATGCCACAAAATAAGACCCGTTAATCTTTAACTTCAAATTGAGATCATAACTATTACTAATAATATATTATTAATATATAGAATAATAATATTTAAAATATAAATAAATTTAGTGCCATCAAGGACAAAGAATGAAAACCGCGCACGTCTTTCACGTGCAAAGGTGTGACCAAAACAAAAACACATAAATCTGGTTTCTCAGGCTCCTTAGTGCAGTTACAGGTGGCCCAGGAGCAGCGATCATATCGGGTGATGGTGCGGAGAATGGAAGACCTGACCCATCACCCAGGACCCAACCAGAGGGGTTATATATTACATGTAACGGAGGTTGGCAGCCGGTGATGACTGGGGAGAGGCGGCTTAGTCTCTAGAAAGGAGGATGAGGAGGAAGAGCAAGAAGAGAAGCTGCTGGATCCGATGTAGAACACTGAAACAGGAAACGTAAAAACAGCTGCAAACAACAATAAAAACAACATAAATGCAGAACGTGACAACTTGTGCTCTGTGTTTCTACAAGTACCGCAGGATATTCTGCTGCCTGTGTACAGAAGTTCAATTATTTAAGGAGGACCGGTCACCGGGGGAATTAAAATAACTTCACTCTGATGAAATGTTCATTGTAAATAAAAAATAATAAAATAAAGGCATTGGAGAATGTGCAGGACCCAGCATGTAAGTAACAGCGCGCCCCCATCAGCAATTCGTTCTCATCTACAGTGAGGAGGCAGAGCCGGGGGCAGGATAGAGTTCAACCCACGCTCTGGTGGTTATGCAGAGCAGGGTAGGCAGCTGTGGAGAGATAAAGCTCTGTCCCATCTAGAAGAGCAACAGAGCGGAGGAGAGACAGGGCCCCCCTGCCCAATATAGAGTAGTATAGATTAGTGGGGCATGAGTTGGAAAAAGACCGTGCTCTGTCCATTTTAGATGATGGCAGCGGTGCAGAGACAGTGCTTTGTGTAGTCTAGAGTGATAACACCAGCGGTGGAGAGACAGTACTATACCCAGCCCAGAGACGTGACACCAGTGGTGGAGAGACAGAGCTCTGTCCAGCCTAGAGTAGCGATGCCAGTGGTGGAGAGACAGAGCTCTGTCCAGTGTAGAGTAGCGATGCCAGTGGTGGAGGGAGAGCTCTGCCCAGTGCAGAGTAGCGATGCCAGTGGTGGAGAGAAAGAGCTCTGCCCAGCGTAGAGTAGCGATGCCAGTGGTGGAGAGACAGAGCTCTGTCCAGTGTAGTGTAGCGATGCCAGTGGTGGAGAGACAGAGCTCTGCCCAGTGTAGAGTAGCGATGCCAGTGGTGGAGAGACAGAGCTCTGTCCAGTGTAGAGTAGCGATACCAGTGGTGGAGAGACAGAGCTCTGTCCAGTGTAGAGTAGCGATGGCAGTGGTGGAGAGACAGAGCTCTGCCCAGTGTAGAGTAGCGATGGCAGTGGTGGAGAGAGAGCTCTGCCCAGTGTAGTGTAGCGATGCCAGTGGTGGAGAGACAGAGCTCTGCCCAGTTAGAGTAGCGATGACAGTGGTGGAGAGAGAGCTCTGCCCAGTCTAGAGTAGCAATGCCAGTGGTGGAGAGACAGAGCTCTGTCCAGCCTAGAGTAGCGATGCCAGTGGTGGAGAGACAGAGCTCTGTCCAGTGTAGAGTAGCGATGCCAGTGGTGGAGGGAGAGCTCTGCCCAGCGCAGAGTAGCGATGCCAGTGGTGGAGAGAAAGAGCTCTGCCCAGCGTAGAGTAGCGATGCCAGTGGTGGAGAGACAGAGCTCTGTCCAGTGTAGTGTAGCGATGCCAGTGGTGGAGAGACAGAGCTCTGCCCAGTGTAGAGTAGCGATGCCAGTGGTGGAGAGACAGAGCTCTGTTCAATGTAGAGTAGCGATACCAGTGGTGGAGAGACAGAGCTCTGTCCAGCGTAGAGTAGCGATACCAGTGGTGGAGAGACAGAGCTCTGTCCAGTGTAGAGTAGCGATGCCAGTGGTGGAGAGACAGAGATCTGTCCAGTGTAGAGTAGCGATGGCAGTGGTGGAGAGACAGAGCTCTGTCCAGTGTAGAGTAGCGATGGCAGTGGTGGAGAGAGAGCTCTGCCCAGTTAGAGTAGCGATGACAGTGGTGGAGAGAGAGCTCTGCCCAGTGCAGAGTAGCGATGCCAGTGGTGGGGAGACAGAGCCTTGGCCAAGGGTGGGGAAAAAACTGTAAATTTGTGCACTAAGTGGGTAATTCAGACCCGGACGCTAAGCTGTGCTCTCTCGCAGCCAAAAGGGGCCGGGTATGCAAAATCCGCAATCGCACTGTCTGGTGTGAAGACACCCTCTATGTCTTAGAGAGCGACGGCAGAGCGAACACGCCGCTATAAAGACGCCGACTTTTCTTTCTTAACATACGTCATCTCCAGGAAGTGTATGATTAATCAGAACCATCGAGAGCCATCGGAGCTGCAGGCAGCGCTTGAGGTAGACCCTACCCCGCCACAAGTACTGCGATCACTGCAGGCTGAAATACAACCAAGTGACGTGTACAATGACGCTTCAATGCTATTTATGCACACCCATAAAACTCCATTTTGACACCCAGACACGCCTGCATTCGCAGCACCACTCCCCCGTTCACAAGCACCCTCCCGTTACCACCCACAATCGGCGCCATCTGTCAAAGTAGCGTCCAGTCTGTGTACTACGAGCACACAATTCCCGAGCGCAGTGAGTGACTCGCGCATGCGCATATTGACGCATACGTATGTGCAGATGGGCGACTATCGGCCATAGCGTGCGTTCGCGGCTTAGCGTCCGAGTCTGAATCAGGCCCTAAGTTCTAAGTAAGTTAAATAAGTTACTTCTACAAAGAAAAACAAACCCCACCATCTGGTGACCGGTCCTCTATAACAAGCACCACTAATAGACAAAAGGATTTTTCATTAGTGCGGAAATATATTGATAAGAGGGAAATTCCAATTTCTGTGCTGAAATTCATTTAATCTAGGCCCTTGAAGAGACAAGGGGGCAAAGTTACTAAAGTGAGAGTTTTTAGAAGAGCAGATGTTGCCCATAGCGACCAGATTCTAGCTATTATCTTCTAGAAGGTGCTAGTTAAATGTTAAGTAGAATATGATTGGTTGCTATGGGCAACATCCCCACTTCTATAAACTCTCACTTTAGTAAATTTACCCCAAGGAGTTTTCGGGAGGCCTCTGCTTCAGGCACGAGTGGGCTAAAACTAAATAAATACTATATAGAATATGCCGAATATCCTCACATCAGTGAAACAATTTCAGAAAAATGCCTTTTCCTCTGCCAGGTATTAACAGGTGCATCCACTAATACTAAAGGTGACACACACGAACGATTATCGATAACGATATCGTTTTTCGTTCAATCGTTGAAAAACTCGTTCACTTTCTGAGTTGAAATGATGAACGATCATCGTTCATGCGCGTTCACGTTTGTAGTTCAGTCAGACTGACCAACTCAACGATTGTCAGTAAGGGAATATGCAAAAATCGTTTGTAGTTCCAAAAAAAAATTGTTCATTACATTTAGTAAATGAACGATTTTAGTAAACGATTTTCGTTCATTTTTACCTTGAAAAAATTTACGAAAATCGTTTACTAAAATCGTTCATTTACTAAATCGTTGTGTGTGTGCAGCTTAAGAATTGAGCCCTTGTGTCTTTGGGGTATGAGGCTTCTACATGGGTTCTAATTTCCAGGCAATGGATCTAAACACTTGCGATCTGGAGGAATCTCTGCAGGGATGGAATATATCGGTATTTGCCAGTGGAGCGGAGGCAATATATATACCAGGGTAATCCAGAGAGTGTAGTACGTGTGCGCATTCCCTCCGCGCAGGTCATTCACCCTCCCCAATTCATGGTCGGGCGGCCTCCCTAACATGTTTTCTAAGCGCTCTGTGAGTGACGTGCTGTTAGGGTTGTTTTTGGCGCTGGTTGTTCAAATGAACCATATGTTACCAAATCCCTGACTGTGAAGTGAGGAGTGTTATTCGATTCATAGATGCGCAGAATAAGAAACCTGCCGAAATGTATTGTCAATTAAAGCAGGTGTATGATGATGTGAGACAGTGGTGTGACATGTTCTGTAATGAATGAGCAAATGTGCATAGGCAAGATCGGCCGGGACAATGGGCGTCGGAACGGGGGGGGGGGGGGGGGGGACTCCAAGGGGGGCAGCTCCCCCCCCGACCCCCTAAAAAAAAAGTAAAAGGCGCACCGGTCGCAGATGGTCAGGGGCTGTGCTTTATAGCAATAAACTGCACGGCCCCTGCACCGCGCGGAGGAGGTATAATGTGCGTTTTTTACACCTCTTCCTCCGTACGGTACAGGAGCTGTGCAGCTTATTGCTATAAAGCACAGTCCCTGCGCACCCAGGTAAGAGAGAAGGAGGGGAAGGAAGGGGAGGGGAGTGCAGGGGCGTCGTAATGATTTTCTCTTGCTCCCCCAACATAAAATTGTTCCGACGCCTGTGGCCAGGACGCCCGTCACTTGTCACAGTTTAAAGTGGGAGCTTTTTCGATCATCCACCCTCTTGTTCGGACCTTGCACCCAGCGATTTCCATCTCTTTACTAAGCTCAGAGAGTTCGTGGACGGATAACGCTTTATAAGTGATGACAAGTTGAAGCTTTGCAGTCGGCAACTGGTTCAATTGACTTGGAGCACAACAAGGGAATTCTAAAGCTCCTGGACAGATGTGATAGATGCTTAAATGAAGGAGGCGATCATGTGGAGGAATAGACCAAGGCACCTGTGTGTTTAAAAAGTAAAAAAAATAACAAAAACAATTCTCTGCTTCCTGGATCACCCTCGTAGTTGTGAAGGACTCTTTCATCCTCCACCTCCATGTGAGTAATCAGCATTAGAGATGGAATTACGGACCCCCAGCTGTCACCCTCTATTATGTAATGTGCTGTATGTAGAGTGAAGAGCAGTTGAGAACGTTCATCAAGTTATCACCTTTCTTTGTAGGCAGCGGATTAGAGGAGTCGTCGCTGCTTTGAAGAGATGTCGTATTTTTCTTGGATAGAATCAGCCCTACAGAGAAGACACAGAAAATCATCAATAGGTAACTTTGAACCTGGGTAAATCCAGGCTGCACTGCAAGGGGGGGGGGGTAGATGTAATGTGCAGCAAGATTTAGATTTGGGAGGGGGGGGGGGGGCCTAGTGTCCTAACTCAGATATAAATTGCAGTGTAATAATAAAGCTGTCATGCATACAGTATATGGGCTACATGCAAAAGCAGCCTTTATCCTGCACACAAAATAATAAAAAGTATTTTCACCCCCCCTTGCAGTGCTACGTGGTTTGCCGCGGTTCAACGTTTTTGTTTTTATTTTTAAGTCAGAATCAGCCCCATAATGTCCTTTCTGATGGATAGGAACAAATAAAGCAAATATCAGTAGTAAATAGTACCCGAAAGTGATAACCAGGGAATGGAGAGAAGATACAATGATGAGCCAAGACCCAATACAGAGGGAAATGCAATAACCTGCAACTTGCAGACATATGCGAGATCCCGGCGAGTCTGCCCGATGTTTTAAAGTGGCAATCGTTTAAAAGGCAAAGCTAGGTTGGTTTTGTCTTTTAAAAGATTGCCACTTTAAAACATTGGGCTGACTTGCCGGAAACTCGAAGATGTCTGCAAGTCGCAGGCTATTACATTTATCCCATAGGGTCACATTTACAGAAAATAATAGATTGGAAGAATAATTTCTAACAGTGACAGGAGATATTTACGCAGACTTATGACTGTTTGGTAACTATGCCCTTAAACTGGTGCCTAAAAATTAGATATTCGCCTAAACGTGCATACACACGTAAAGATTTTCTGTCCAACCATCCAACTAGTTGATTGGTTGGAATGAAAATCGAAACTGAAGATCAGCAATTTGCTCCTAAATGCCAGAAAACAGATGAAAATGGTCGTTAGACAAGTTTGTTAAATGTTTGATCTAAACAATTTGTTCAAACAACAGTTTTTGTCCATTTTCTGGCATTTAGGAGCAAATTGCTGATCATCAGTTACTCCCATACCTTACCAGATTTTCATTCCAACCAATCAACTAGTTGGATGGTTGGACAGATAATCTTTACGTGTGTACCCAGCTTTAGAGCCTGGAGTCTGTTCTGTAAATAGGCCGTGTGGCTGTTAGGGGTGTTTTGTGTGATAAATTCAACATTTCCTTCCAGGCTGCAGCTACAAGGACAGAACGCAGAGGGGAGCAGGCGGTGATTATTACACTGCTACATTCATAAACCATGTCACACTAATATTTGAACACACGCTCGGCAGAGACTCCACAGAAGAATAAATATTAATGTTGATACTTTCACAAAGGATTAAAGAAAATGTGATTTTTTTATATTTTATTTATACAGCTCACATTTCACAATACAACACATCTCATCTCTCTCAGAAGTGATCTTACTAATCCCTGAGCTCACTGCAACTGACTTCACAGCGTAATACTGAGGCCAGGTGCAGAAGGCCCGAACGCCATGCACAGTGCCAGGGTAGCAAGCACCAGACCATCCCACACAGCGCCAGGATAGCAGGCACTAGATAACCCTGCACAAGGACCAACTAGCAGCACCAGACCACCCCGCATAGCGACCAACTAGCAACACTAGACCACCCCACACAGTGCCAGGATAGCAGGCACCAGACCACCCTGCACAGCGACCAACTAGCAACACCAGACCACCCTGCACAGCGACCAACTAGCAACACCAGACCACCCCACAGAGTGCCAGGATAGCAGGCACCAGATAACCCTGCACAAAGACCAACTAGCAGCACCAGACCACCCCGCATAGCGACCAACTAGCAACACCAGACCACCCCGCACAGCGACCAGGTAGCAGCACCAGACCACCCCACACGGCAACCAACTAGCAACACCAGACCACCCCGCACAGCGACCAGGTAGCAGCACCAGACCACCCCACACGGCAACCAACTAGCAACACCAGACCACCCCACACAGCGCCAGGATAGCAGGCACCAGACCACCCTGCACAGTGACCAACTAGCAACACCAGACCACCCCGCACAGCGACCGGGTAGCAGCACCAGACCACCCCACACGGCAACCAACTAGCAACACCAAACCACCCCGCACAGCGACCGGGTAGCAGCATCAGACCACCCCGCACAGCACCCAACTAGTAACACCAGACCACCCCGCACAGCGACAGGGTAGCGGGGCACCAGAACACCCTGCACAGCACCCGGGCATCAGAATGCCCTGCACAGTGCCCAGGTAGCGGGTTACCAGAACGCCCTGCACACCACATGGATGGTGAGCATCAGACCTCCCTGAACAGTGCCCGGGTAGCAGGGCACCAGACCACCCTGCAGAGCGCATGTAGCAGGGCACCAGACTACCCTGAACAGCACACGGGTAGTGGGGCACGAGAACGCCCTTTAGAGTGCCAGGGAAGCAGGCACCAAACCGCCCTGCACAGCGCCCAGGTAGTGGGGCACCAGACCACCCTGAAAACTGCACGGGTAGTGGGGCACCAGTACGCCCTGCATAGCACCCAGGTAGCAGAGCACAAGACCGCCATGCACAGCACCCAGGTGGTACCGTACAGAGAAACAATTACATTGAAAACACAACCACACCAATATATAAGTACAAAAAACAAATAATATTAATGTCAAAACTTTCACAAAGGATTAAAGAAAATGTTTTATTTACATTTTATTTGTACAGCTCACATTTCACATAAACAGCACATCTCATGTCTCTCAGAAATGTAACAGTGAATCTTACTAATGCCTGAGCTGAATGCAACTGACTTCACAGCGGAGGGGGCCAGAACAGCAGGCACAGCACCAGGGTAGCACATCCCACAGCGCCAGGGTAGCACATCCCACAGCGCCAGGGTAGCACATCCCACAGCGCCAGGGAAGCACATCCCACAGCGCCAGGGAAGCACATCCCACAGCGCCAGGGAAGCACATCCCACAGCGCCAGGGAAGCACATCCCACAGCGCCAGGGAAGCACATCCCACAGCGCCAGGGAAGCACATCCCACAGCGCCAGGGAAGCACATCCCACAGCGCCAGGGAAGCACATCCCACAGCGCCAGGGAAGCACATCCCACAGCGCCAGGGAAGCACATCCCACAGCGCCAGGGAAGCACATCCCACAGCACCAGGGAAGCACATCCCACAGCGCCAAGGTAGCACATCCCACACATTGCCAGGGTAGCTGGCAACAGACCACCCTGCACAGTGCCCAGGCAGTGGGCACCAGACTGCCCTGCACAGTGCCCGGATGGTGCCGCACTGAGACATTATATTGAAAACACCACCACACAAATATATAAAGTACAAAAAACGAAATTTACAGATTAAGAAACAGGGAATAACTGAGAGGTGAACTGGGAAGAGCTGCTGGCAGAATTATTATACAGTATGGAGGATTTGGTGAATTTTATTTACATACTGAATTATATATAGTATGGTGTATCTAGTGACCACAGTGCGTCTCCGATACATATATATACACAATCATTTTTAAGTTTCTGTATTGTACATAATCTATATTTGTTACCATTTATATTTTCATAATCTTTGGCAAATGATTGTATTAATCATTACTGTGCCTTCCGCATACATGAGATGCAGTCATGTGATTCCTCTATTAGTGTCATTTAAACAGACCATTCCAATGAAGAGTGACATTGTGTTGTCCAGAGGTTACAGTTAAGAATGTGACCATGTGACTTCCTTCGTAGCCCTATCATAGCGCCAGAAACATCGCAA
This sequence comes from Taudactylus pleione, assembly GCA_031769625.1. Lineage (NCBI taxonomy): Eukaryota > Metazoa > Chordata > Amphibia > Anura > Myobatrachidae > Taudactylus > Taudactylus pleione. Next base: position 2,393,756 of record JAUIMM010000078.1, on the reverse strand, counting down.
GAGTTACACCTTGCTGATAGTGCGCAGAGAGCAGCCCATAGCACGCTTTCAGTGGACAAACAAATCACCTTTTTTTTCATTATGGACATATTGTTTCATAATACTTAATTGATTTTAGCAATTAATTATGTTGTCCATTAAGATTGATTACCTGCTCTCTTTCTTACCATATAATTATAATTTACTATATAAAATTATAACAAGTTCAGTGTTCTCCCCAGAAATGTTTTCTAGCCGGGTGACTTCAAGAAGCAAAGGCTGTAGGATCTGGTCCCTCTAGTGAAATCAGCATCAGGTTATTTAGTGCAGGCACCATAGAATTTCATTTTTATACAGCTCCCAGATACAGTGTCCTCATTTGCAGGCTCCACAGATACTGTCCCCACTTACAGGCTCCACAGATACTGGCCCCACTTACAGGCTCCACAGATACTGGCCCCACTTGCAGGCTCCACAGATACTGGCCCCACTTGCAGGCTCCACAGATACTGGCCCCACTTGCAGGCTCCACAGATACTGGCCCCACTTGCAGGCTCCACAGATACTGGCCCCACTTGCAGGCTCCACAGATACTGGCCCCACTTGCAGGCTCCACAGATACTGGCCCCACTTGCAGGCTCCACAGATACTGGCCCCACTTGCAGGCTCCACAGATACTGGCCCCACTTGCAGGCTCCACAGATACTGGCCCCACTTGCAGGCTCCACAGATACTGGCCCCACTTGCAGGCTCCACAGATACTGGCCCCACTTGCAGGCTCCACAGATACTGTCCCCACTTGCAGGCTCCACAGATACTGTCCCCACTTGCAGGCTCCACAGATACTGTCCCCACTTACAGGCTCCACAGATACTTTCCCCACTTACAGGCTCCACAGATACTGTCCCCACTTACAGGCTCCACAGATACTGTCCCCACTTACAGGCTCCACAGATACTGTCCCCACTTACAGGCTCCACAGATACTGTTCCCACTTACAGGGTATACACATACTGTCCCCACTTACAGGGTTCACAGATACTGTTCCCACTTACAGGGTACACAGATACTGTCTCCACTTACAGGGTACACAGATACTGTCCCCACTTACAGGGTACACAGATGCTGGCCCCATTTGCAGGCTCACATACACTGTTCCCACAGATTTTTGTTTTTAGCTCCTACACAGATAGTGGACGCAAGATTACTCTCTTTAATGTGTTGAGGCGACTGTTCCCGGCCGAACAGCGTGCTCTTGCTTTCATACATGGGGAGGGATCTCTGCCCTCCAGCCTGACACCATCCCTGCACTGTGACAGGCCCGATCTGCACCACCCGGCACTCTCCTCCGCCCCAATGCGCCGCGTCCCCATACAACCTACTGCCCGGCACCCTCCCCCTGTCCCAATGCGCTGCCTCACGTCGCCTGGAACCTTCACTAACATGTCCTGATTGCTGGCGGGCACAGATGCGAGATGAACTGGGAGCCTCCGATGGGAAGAACATGTGACGTTGGCACAGCTCGGCACATTGGGGCTTGGGGAAGTGGCAGGCTGTAGGACTTTTCTTGCCCGCAAAAACAGCCTGGGGAGAACACTGAAGTTAGATCACAATGGGCCTGATGCAGTCGCACATAATGCGGTCGTGTCATCGCATTGCACCGCCCCTGGCCGCGAGAGCAGTCGTCATCTCCATCAACGCCATATACATATGCTAGGTGGCGGAGATGCAACCGAGAATGTCGTACACTCTACATCCGCTCAACTCAGAATAGATAGTAACTCTGACTACACGCCCACGGAACCTCTCTTATACGCACGATCGCCCCGCTGCCACCCAGTAGCGTCCTGCTCAGCCATCGCAGAGAACACAACGGGAGGTCTACGAGTAAGAGCTTAAAAGGTGTGTAGGAAGCCCCTGACGCATGCGGAAGTTGCTAAAAATCGATAAGTGCGTCAGCATAGGGACTTGCGTGCACTGACTGACGATTTCCTGTGGCGAAGCATTACATACACTGGCACGGATTGCACGTCACCGTTTATCATTAGACGCTATACTGCCGTCTGGCGCATACTGTCAGCCGTACTGAGCCGTTCTTTAATGAGACACGAAACTGCAACACTATAAAACTTACCGCTGTTAACTTTCGATGTCACGCGGCTCAGGTCGATCTTCGGCGCTTTGACCAAACCAGGCATTTTGGTGGACGAGCTTCTGATGAAGGTCTTCATTGGTTCATTTAACCTGTTGATCTTGCATAATGGTGCAAAAATACCTGAAGAGGGATCAGGACATAAAAATGATATTAGTTATAGCTGCAGAATAACCCTGTTAGGAAACAACGGTTAACAAACAACATTTTTCAAAAATAATTACTAATACAATGTCATTTATGTGACCAATAGACAGAACTAAGAAGTCTGTGTTCCTGTACTTGTCTCTGTCGGTGGAATCGCTATGATTTACCACCGGACCCATGCCCGACGGCTGAAATCCCGACAGCGGCATCCCGGCAGAGGAGGAAATCACGATCGTCAAAGGTAAGTATATACTAACCTATTTCTACCCCCTAACCCTCCCTTAGGGGTGCCTAACCCTAACCTCCCCCCCAGTGCCTAACCCTAATCCCCCCTCACCCGCCGCCTAAACCTAAGACCCCCAGGGGGGTGCCTAACCATAAGTCCCCGCCGTGGGTGCCTAACGCTAACCCTCCCTTCCCCTAGCCTAACCCTAACCTCCCGGGGGGGTGCCTAACCCTAAATCCCCCCTGGTACCCTAAACCTAAACCCCCCCCCCGCGGCTGTCCGCACTCGGCGTCCCTTCGATCGACGCCTGTCTTTAGACCCTTGCCAGGATTGACAGTCGGAACGCCGGCTGTCGGGATTAGGTCTGCCGGCTTCCCGACTGCATACCCAGTCGGTTAGTCTGAAAGTGAACAGGAATACTGAAATTCATAGTACATAGAGGCCGATCACAAACTGGAAGCAGCCATTTTGTTCGCTGGACCAATAGTCACCAGACTGTGGGGGAAGATGCTTCAAGCTTTGAAAAGCGATAAAGTGGAGAGAGTTAAAGTACCAACCAATCTGTTCCTAACTGTCATGTTACAGGCTGTGTTTGATAAATGACAGTTGGAGAGACAGGAAGTACCAACTAATCAGCTCATGTTACAGGCTATGGGGTCTATTTACTAAGCGTTAGATGGAGATAAAGTGGACGGGAGATAAAGTACCAACCAACCAGCTCCTGTCAGTTTTCAAACACAGCCAGTAACATGGCAGTTAGGAGCTGATTGGCTGGTACTTTATCCCCGCTCACTTTATTTCCATCCAAGGCTTAGTAAATAGACCCCTGTGTTTGAAAAATGACAGTTAGGAGCTGATAGTTTGGTACTTTGGGCTCCATTTACAAACGAGTATCAGCTGTTAAAACTCGTTACATATGATAAACAACACTTTGTCCTACTTATTAATGCACATTTAGGGTTTGTGTATAATAGCGCTATTTGTTCGCGTTTTTATCATGAAAACAGATGTCAACCTGTATTTAATAAGGAACGGTAACTAGATCTTACCGCTCGTTTATGTAAAATGATTTCCCCAGGAGCTGGCATCTGTTAAACAGCGCTAACAGGCGCCAAGGTCCCTGCAGTGAGCTCCGGCATCCGGAGATTTACCCAGAATTCCTACCGGCCTCTGTGTACCATGTGATCAGCCTGATGTGTAGAGGCTGGCTGTGACAAGCTCCACGGCATCCAAGGACTGGCACTGCGCTATATAATTCACTTCAGTGCACATGTGCCAGACTCAACTTTAAAAAAAAATATCGTCAGCGCTAGTTACAAATGAAAAACAGAGCTGACATGACATTTTTTCTTTAGAGCTTGTACAGAACATTTAGGGCGGTATTCAATTGTTATAGCACGACGAGCTCCCGTCTAAAGTGACGGGAGATCGCGGGGGCGCTATTCAGTTGTTGAATATTTTTGCGCTGACTGCAACCGTAGAGGTCGAGTTTAGCCGCGTAAAATGGCTACCCCCGACCAAAGTGCTGGGCGCGATTGGTGAAAAGAGCTGTTTGGGGGGCCAAAACAGGTCACTTTTCGACCATTTCAGCTCGCATCCCCCTTTGGACTGCGAGCTGAAATGGTGCGCCGGCAGCTAATCGCGCCCTACAGGAGCAACAAATGACAATTGTCAGGCAAGTAGGGGGCGATACAATTGAATACTGCCCCTAGATTGTTAAATAATGAATGTACAGTATAATGATAAAATACCACAGAGGGGGAAAAAGATATTTATCACTGTCCTACTGACTCGTTTGTAAATGGAGCCCTTTATCTCCCTCCAAGGCTTAGTACATCTCCCCGTGTCTTATCAATTCACTAGCGACCAATGACCTCCGAAGTTCCTGGTGGATTTACAGTCAGGTGCATAAATATTGGGACATTGACAGAATTTTCATATTTTGGCCTCTATTCACTACCACAATGGCTTTAAAATGAAACAAACAAGATGTGCTTTAACTGCAGACTTTCAGATTTAATTTGAGGGCAATTACATCCAAATCAGGTGAACGGTGTAGGAATTACAACGGTTTCTATATGTGCCTCCCACTTTTTAAAGGGGCCAAAAGTAATGGGACAAACTAAATAATCCTAAATCTAACTTTCACTTTTTAATACTTTGTTGCAAATCCTTTGCAGGCAATTACAGCCTGAAGTCTGGAACGCATAGACATCACCAGACGCTGGGTTTCATCCCTGGTGATGCTCTGCCAGGCCTCTACTGCAAATGTCTTCAGTTCCTGCTTGTTCTTGGGGCATTTTCCCTTCAGTTTTGTCTACATCAAGTGAAATGCATGCTCAATCGGATTCAGGTCAGGGGACTGACTTGGCCATTGCATAACATTCCACTTTTTAGCCTTAAAAAAACTCTGGTTGCTTTTGCAGTATGCTTCAGGTCATTGTCCATCTGCACTGTGAAGCGCCGTCCAATGAGTTCTGAAGCATTTGACTGAATATGAGCATATAATATTACCCGAAACACTTCAGAATTCATTCTGCTGCTTTTGTCAGCAGTCACATCATCAATAAATACAAGGGAACCAGTTCCATTGGCAGCCATACATGCCCACGCCATGACACTACCACCACCATGCTTCACTGATGAGGTGGTATGTTTTGGATCTTGAGCAGTTCCTTTCCTTCTCCATACTCTTCTCTTCCCATCACTCTGGTACAAATTGATCTTTGACTCATCTGTCCATAGGATGTTGTTCCAGAACTGTAATGGCTTTTTTAGATGTTGTTTGGCAAACTCTAATCTGGTCTTCCTGTTTTTGTGGCTCACCAATGGTTTACATCTTGTGGTGAACCCTCTATTTTCACTCTTGTGAAGTCTACTCTTGATTGTTGACTTTGACACATATACACTTACCTCCTGGAGAGTGTTCTTGATTTGGCCAACTGTGAAGGGGTTTTTCTTCACCAGGGAAATAATTCTTCTGTCATCCACCACAGTTGTTTTCCGTTGGCTTCCGGGGCTTTTGGTGTTGCTGAGCTCTCCGGTGCGTTCTTTCTTTTTAAGAATGTTCCAAACAGTTGATTTGGCCACACCTAATGTTTTTGCTATCTCTCTGATGGGTTTGTTTTGATTTTTCAGCCTAATGATGGCTTGCTTCACTGATAGTGACAGCTCTTTGGATCTCATATTGAGAGTTGACAGCAACTGATTCTAAATGCAAATGTCACACCTAGAATCAACTCCAGACCTTTTATCTGCTTAATTGATAATGAAATAACGAGGGAAAAGCCCACACCTGTCCATGAATTAGCTTTTGAGTTGATAGTCCCATTACTTTTGGCCCCTTAGAAAGTGGGAGGCACACATAGAAACCGTTGTAATTCCTACACCGTTCACCCGATTTGGATATAATTACCCTCAAATTAAATCTGAAAGTCTGCAGTTAAAGCACATCTTGTTTGTTTCATTTCAAAGCCATTGTGGTAGTGAATAGAGGCCAAAATATGAAAATTCTGTCAATGTCCCAATATTTATGCACCTGACTGTATAAGCAACCACCTGACCAGTATTGGATCAGTGCTGTATGTGCAAGTCACAAGTACACTTTAAAGTCACGCCTACGATAACAAATTAAACGTTAAACCTTTCCAACCTCCATCGAGGAGAACAGCAGAAATACAATGAGCAAGACCCTTGTCATTCAGGAAATAAACCTTAATGCCCACTGCAGATTATCACCCCGAAGCTGGTACATATGTCGGCCTCTAGTGTGTCCATGCCAGTGACTGATAGATGACCGTGGCAAGCACCTACTCAGTGTCCAAAGTGATGGAATGCTCAATCCTCATGCCAGCCTCAGCACCAGAATTGCTGGTTACAAAGGCAATGGAGGGGGCGGGTATTTAGTGAATGGAAGGGGTACCGGACATCAAACCCTCGCTGTTATGTTAGTTGGGGGGGGCAGCAGAAGCAGCGGCAAGGAATTTAACAGTCATTTGGCAGGACATCCTCCTTTTGATTAAGTCGTAAAGAGCTGCATTTTGTATATTGCTGTCCTGCAAATAGCACCTTTTTATACATTTCTTCTCCTGTTCCTATTGGCAAGGCCAGCCAGGGGGGAGCATTCTCAAATGGTGAGCAACAAGGCAGATTCAGCAAAACTATAGTAGGATAAAAAAAAAAAAAGTGTTCTCTCTGGAGAAATGTAAAAATGGTCTCAAATGTGCTCTATACTTTTAGAAAATCGCCATGCACAGTAAACAGATCTTTGTGTTATAATTCACAGACCCCAATATAGTTTAGAGGGAGCGACAGTTGCAATTCAAAGAGCAACATTGCAAATCTGTAAGGGAGGACGCATCATGTAAATTGAATCAACCGCATTAAATCATACAAAATAATTCATAATTATCTGCTGCACCGATCGACCCAAGAGAGCGTTCACCCTGAAATCATTAGTCTGCTTTCAATACCGTGTATCGGAATACGTTACAGAACCATTCCACTATGCAAAGTAATATAGAGTCAACCATACCATGTTTTGGGGAACATTTAAAATACTGCACTCCACCGACAGCGCCGTCGTTCTTCCCTTCGGATTCGTCCATCTCAATGCCAGCCCACTGGCCAGTGGCAAACTGCGTGGCTCCACAATATCGCAATGTGCCCACCTACAGAGACAAATGAATATACACTGAGCAGATCTGTTTGACAAACGCACAAGTTATTCTCCACACCTGTAACACAGACTACATTGAAAACACACAAACATAATATACTAGCGTTGGCCGGCAGCTTCGCTAGCATGGATGTCTATTATTGCTCAGCGGAACTAACTTTACAAAAGACAGTAGTGGCGTCTAATATTGTGATGTATATTTTATATTGTAAACATTGATCACAAAACGTCTTTGTAAACAATAAGAATCCAAAATTTTCAATTTTTTTATGTAAACCACAAAATCCAATTCAAGGGGGCAATCAATCTCACAGTCCAGTCTAAGTTTACTTTAGTCAAACAAATCTTATCTTGTAGATCCCAAATTTGTTGCTACTTAACCTACAGTAACACTGGAAGGTTGCAAGTAACATAAGCAGCGACTCTACGATATTTACTATTTGTCGTGGTGCGCCATCTACTGGATTGATATGTATACTGCAACTTCATTAGTCAAGATAAGCTGCCCGATTAGTGCTTAATAAATAGCTGAAATTATTCTGCAAAATAGATCTTGAGTTATATAGATCGGTGTATTTCTATAGGTATACATATACAACTGTTTGCGTTTGGGGTTTGCAATATATGTATATATATATATATATATATATGGGATGTAGTTGGTCTAAATACCAGCGCTAGAACCCCGACTGCAGTCGGGATCCCGGCTCCAGAATACTGTCCGTCGGCATCCCGAACGTAAGTATCGGGGTTTAGGCACTAGGAGAAGGGTTAGGTAGTAAGGGAGGAGGGTTAGGTTTAGGGTGCGGCGAGGGGGGGGGGGGTCAGGTTCAGGCACCATGGGGGAGGTTAGGGGTGGGCACCAGGAACGGACGGTTAGTGTAGGGAGAGGGTTAGCATACCTATCCAACAAGTGTCGGTATGTTAACCCTGTTGAAATCCCGGCATCGGGATTCTGACTGCCGGGATCTCGACTGCCAGCAACCCATACCCAACCCATTTATATACGTATAGTCATTTTGTACTTGACGAGTCTCTGCAAATTCCGATTAAAAAAATCTTGTCTCTATAGTTCATAAACAGTCCATAAAAGTATATTTGTTCCAAAAAATTATATTTATATTCTACTAGTCATTTTTGGCTTGAGGAGCCTGCACATTGCATACTGAGGGGTCTATTTACTAAGCAGTGTTAGGAGACAGAGTGAAAAGTGATAAGGTAGCAGCCAATCAGCTCCCAACTGTCATTTTTCAAACACAGCCTGTGAGATGACAGTTGGGAGCTGATTGGCTGGCACCTTATCACTTTCACTCTGTCTCCTAACACTGCTTAGTAAATAGACCCCTGAGAGTCAAGTGTCTGTTTTTTTCTTTATTGCGCCTCTCCCTGATGTCGCATTGAGATAATACATCCCTCAGTTTCTTTCTAGATGACTAAGCTATACAATATTAAAAACGCAATCCAAATTCATCCCATAGTTTTTGTGTGATGCCGAAGCAAAGACAAACAAAATTTCCGAAATAAAATTTTTTGTCTCCAAAAGGTTATACACAGTCCCAAGGAGTACATATCTCCAAAAAAAAAATTTGTATGTACAGACACAAGCATTACAACTATATTATAAATAGATAAACTTGTACTGTGAGGACTGGTAAATACACTAGGCCTAAACTGTAACAGAGCTACAGGAGAATGCCAGGATAACACAGAATATAATATACTTTACCATTTTGTTTTTCATATAAAAAGTTCAATTTAGAGGTTAAGCCATCACTGAAAGTCAAGTTCCTGGTCGAACGTAAATACCTAAATTCAGTGTTACAGTTGTGTGTTTGTGTGAATGTTGAGCTTTTGATTTTGTGCTCGTTTATACTAAAGTTTGAAAAGTGGACCCACTTTCCTTTATGCCTGGGAGAGCTACAGTATATCATCATTCTGCCACCAGGTACGAATACAAGAATATCCTAAAAATACATTATGGTATAGATATCCAATCGTGTGAAATTACCACACTATAATATTGGATATTTAAGTTATGGATTATGAAGTGTATTGAACACTTAAGTTCTGTTTCATACAGTTTGACATCACAAACTTCCCGCACATCACATCACTACTCTACTAAAGTAAACTCTGCTCCTCCCACTATATAACTCTCAGTCTGTGGCTTCCTGCTGCCTCCATTCCCCTCCTCACATCATGTTACTGTCACTGCCACATACAGCCTTGTCCTCACTAACACATCACTCATCTCCTGATATACTCTGTGCTGCTGGGGACCCTGCTCCTCCCACTATATAACTCTCAGTGTGTGGCTTCCTGTTGCCGCCATTCCCCTCCTCACATCATGTTACTGTCACTGCCACATACAGCCCTGTCCTCACTAACACATCACTCATCTCCTGATATACTCTGTACTGCTAGGGGACTTTACTCATTCCACTATATCTCTCTGTCTGTGTCTTCCTGCTGCCTCCATTCCCCTCCTCACATTATGTCACTGCCCCTGTCACATGAACACCTGTCCCCACTAATACAGTATTAATCACACTGGTTTATCCAAGGAGCTACAGTAGTCCTCAATGCGCCCTTCAATGTTTTATTATTATTCTTAACCTTGTACTATTTTCACGCCTGCATATTACACAGCGCTTAACAGAGAATGTTGTGACCGCTCATATTAGTCCATGCCATGCCCCATCGGAGCTTACAATCTGTATTTCCCACCACACACGGTTAATGTACTAACATCATTAAAGTGACTTAAGCTTTGCTCAGATGTGCCAACCCCCACCAGCCAGAGAATGCATGACCCAATCAGTCTACGTTTTGCGGGTGTAGCAGTTTGGCATTGCAGCCATTTCTTGAGTTGGGCAGTCAGTAAATTCTAACATTTTAACAACAGGTTTTAGAACCTGGCACAAACTATCAATATGTAAAGTGAAGGCCAGCACCACATGAAGTAAACCTATCGCCCAGTGTCCAAAACCAGAGCTCATCGTCCGCAACCTGTAGCAGAATTCTACCCCCAGAAACTAAATGCCGCAGAATCCTCGGCGCAGAGAGACAACAAGGAAAGGAATTTAAAGAGACAATAACCTGTGTCACCTCAATAATTATAATAAAACATATTTTAATATAATCACCTGCAACTAGATGTGCACATCACCAATTTCTTTTTGAACACCATGATTTTTTTTTTTACATTTATTTAAATTTAAAATATCTATTTTTATTTTTTTCAACTGCAAATGCAAGCCAGAAAATCTCGCCCATCCGTGCTCATTCTAACGAACCATTTTGTCTTCTGACTGCTTGCGCTACGATCAACGGAACAGGGGTTGGGGGGGGGGCATGTAAGCGCAGCCCAAGGACGTATTCACACAAAGTAAAACACGCTAACCACAAAAGACAGACGCAGATGTGGCTGTTTGGAGGCGTCTCCCTTGATGCAGGATGCTTCCGATTGGCTGAATGTGCATCATCCCCGCCTACTTATGCTAATACTTTAGTAATGTACAGGATGTGAATTATTCACATTGTTACAGTGAGATTCCAAAATTGTTTTGCAACGACATAGCGCATATCCAAACGGTCTTTTAAACTCTACGGTAATGTATGTGTATTGATGTGAACTTATTAAGGACTAACTTGTATTTGCGTCTTGGTCTAATTTCCTTTCGTTTAACGAATTTAGCGTTATTAGCTAATCATAACATCGTCTTGTAATGTACTATATTGTGTACAATATTTTTTACCACTCTTTGCTACCACTGGAAAGCTACAGTACACCTCCAGGCACATTTATGAAAAAAAAAAAAAAATTGGCAAAATCTACTATTATATATATAAAAAAAATAAAAATAAAAAAAAAGTCACAGGGGCAGTGGAGTCACACCCTTGTGATAATGGCTGGCGGCTGGTTCACGTTCCACTTTCATTCAAATATTTTACAAAAAAAATATATATATTATATTTTTTAAATGTGAAAAAAAAAAAAAAAAAAAGTAATATTTTTAAAAGTAGAAAAAAATGCTTTACTTTAATAATAAATAATTTTTCCAATAAGAATAGATAACCATCAATGATAAAAGGGCTTTGCCACAGAGCCCCAGGAATAGCGGTCCCCACCTGGGGGCTTATCTCCAATTAATAAACAAGGGTCTAAAGCTCTGTGGCTGGTCGTTCTGCTTTATTTCATTCCTTTGGTACCTTAAGGGGAGACGGACAGAATTAAAACACATTTCCAAAGGCAGAAAAAAAAAATTTGTAGAGGGAGCAGAATTCATGAGTCACTTTCTTTACATGGCGCTCATTATATGAAGGAAAGCGTTCCCTAGTGGGTAATTACACTCATTAACCCACCGTACCAGAAAACATGGACAGCTGGAGCGAGCCGCAAAACCGCAGCCGGCGACTATGTTACAGAAGGAGAATTCTGCATCGCGTGTAAAGCACGGCTTACGCCAAACTATAACATATGGACAATAACACAATTGCCAATTGGTTGGATTACCAGACAGGCAATTATTAAAGCGAAATAAACTACCTGTTCTCCGCTGCTACTAATCACCACATCCTATGGGCTCTGGATCAAGCAAGCTTTGTATATACAATTAGTTATAGAACAAGACAACTATGTATGCATGGTAAAACTAGTGTACCATAGAGGGGTTACCAGCTTATATATATTAGGCCATTTAGCACTGAGACAAGTCCACGTTAATTAAAACTTCATTTACAGTACAAAGGGGACTAGCGACATGCTATGTTGTCATTAGAGATTTTGAATCAGCAGTTTTTTTGTATCCAAGATCTGGGTAATGTGCAGCTTTGGCAGATTGTTACTGAAAGGTGGGGGGGGGGGATACGCCATCATCCTTACATTAAACAAAGATGAAAATCCAAGATTTTAAGGGAAGTGCGTTCATTTATATTTATACAAATATTTCTCCTGTGTAATATACTGGATGGACAAATCCTGAACAGTCTTAAAACTACACGGGTCTGAGATCTGTTATACAGAAACAGACTACACAAGAAAGTTCAAAAATGAGAATAAAAATTAAATTAAGTTCTAAACATTCTGGATAGCAGATCCCATGGGTTGGGTATGGATTGCCGACAGTCAGAATCCCGACACGCATAAGGAAACAAGGTAAGTCTAACCCTAACCCTAGCTCCTTAATCCTAATTCTCCCAGCCCGATGCCTAACCCTAACCCTCCCCCTAGTGCCTAACCCTAACCCCCCACCCTAACCATCCCCTAACTGGTGATACTTCTGCACCGGTGTTTAGGCCGTCAGAATCCTACACGCAGGGATGCCGACTACATCCTAATCCCATACATGTATTATCTTTGGGGCACTAAGTTTTAGTTATTGAGTTACATAGATTTGCACGCCAAATGCATTTGACCATAAATGGTTCTAAGTCATCTTAAAAAGAAAAAAAAAAAAAAAATTTCTTAACAAGGGAATAAGCACCTTCTGACAACGTTATTATGCTGCGCACGCCGTACTGCAACTTTTTCTTTCTGGCCTTTTCAGCAATATATGATCGGATGTTTCTTACTTTATGACGATAGAGAGATACGATGTTGGAAAAGGACATATGGAGACGAGACAGACAAAGCAACATAACAGTTACAATATTTGCAAATGAACTAATTAAAGTCTTGGCTACCACGAGTCACAGTATATCCATAGCTCTAAAAAGCCGGATGGAAAGACACTAGCAGCACAGTGGGCGTCGTGATTAGCATTACAGCCAGAGCAATGAGGTCATGAGTTCAATTCCTGGTCATGGCCGATCTGTGTGGAGTTTGTATATTCTCCCCTTATATGCGCGGGCTTCCCCTAGATGTTCCCGATTCCTCCCACAATCCAAAAACATACTTCTAGGTTATTTGGCTGCTGACAAAAAATGATGCGCGTGTCGATGTGTGTAGGGAATATAGATTGTAAGCTCCATTGGTGCAAGGAGTGATTTGAAGGACTGAAATACTCTCCGTAAAGCGCTGCACAATATATGTGTGCTATATAAACTGGTAATACATAAATAGTACATATTATTATTGAACATGTGTATTACGTACACCCTTACGCATCTCTATGAGCTATGGGCCTGATTCAGAGGCGCTCGCAAAAAGAGAGCGCTCGCTCTGAATTAGGGAGGCAGCTTTTTTTTTTTAAACCGGCCTCCTGTCCGCTCGCTAAGCTGTGGGTGACCACCCACAGCTTTTGCAAGCGGCCAGGTGATGGTCGCGACCATCGGGCTTGCGACGAGACCCTTGTGGTAGGGTCTTGTTCCCGCAAGCCCCAGTGAGCTTCCTGCTCTAACAGACCCGGAAGCTCACTACTGACATCACTGATAATGTCAGTAGGGCCACCCTCAAATGGCAGGCGTTCCTTCGGGAACGCCTCCATTTGGCCAGCCACCCCCCCCTCCCCACCTACAAAACGGGGTGAGTTGTCGATCACCATCGACAGCCGCCCCCGTTTGTAGCGAGCCCCGGAGCGAGTGAATTTCTCACTCACTCCAGGGCTTGCACGCGCATTGCGCTTGCGAGCGGGTCTGAAACAGGCCCTATGTTCAATATGCAGTCTCCAAAACCTGTAAGAGGTTCAACAGTGCTTACAGATGGTAAAAACGGAGCTCTTTTTCAGCACTCACTTTTGGAACCTGTTCAGCCGCTCTCCCAAATATCATACAAAGCTTGCTTGAGCTTTTGAATGTCTCTGAACTCAAATGTATTACATTAGGCACTAAATCCTAGCAGAATGCACACTTGGAAAATAAAATATCACACGGATATGGAAGCACTGTGTGTCACTAATAGACATTTGCCAGCCAGCATCTGCTTTTGTTAAAAATGAAACAAGTTGACGTCTCAGTGGCGGTTGCTAAAAGTCCCCAGCAGATATAGACACAGCCCTGTGCCAGCACAGGTAACTAAACAGAATTTACAGACAAGAGCGCCCCCTGGTGATCATCCAGCAAAATACAATGCAAAACAGAACAATTCTTTGTGCAGCGTTTACTGGACCAATTATTCGGATTTCAATCATCAGCTCTAATTGCAGCAACAAATTATGTATCATCTGCTATGTTCCTGCATGTCATAAATACCAGAAATAGCCGGCTATAATCTGTGTGACATCTTAATTGCTGCAAAATTGAGAAAGCACATCACTCAAAAAGCACAGCCTAATGAACCACATTAGAAAAGCAAAAGTCATTATATTATAATTCTTTGGCATCACAATGGTCCGAGTGTGGAGTATGGATTGAACGGTCGACACGATATGAGGTGGACGTCTTATTAGGTATGCCTGCTTGTTAATGTAAACATCTAATCAGTCAATCATCTGGCAGCATAAAATAATGTACACATGGACTGGACTAGGCCGCCAGGGAGTCTGTAAAATCCCTGGTGGGCCCCACTGATTTGTAGCCACGCCCTTTACTGCGAGAGGGCATGGCTTTATGCGCCGTTCAGCTGCTTGCCCGGCAGTCATCAAAGCTGTGCCTTCCCGGCTGGCAGCTACACGTACAGGACTGGGGCACACTGCAGTCAGACTCAGCAAACACTACTGGGTAATAAATCCCAGTAGTTTCTGCAGAGCCCATCACATTCTCCTCTGACCTAGAGATCAGCAGCAGCGCAGCCTCATGGGAGCATCTCCTTGTGATGCTGTGACTCCTGCTCTGCCGCCTGCCTGTGGCTTCTGGCGAGAACACTTTGTGGGCACTACAGTGTGGCATAATGTGGGGAGGCACTACAGTGTGGCATAATGTGGGGAGCACTACAAAGTGGTATAATGTGGGGGGCAATACAGTGCAGCATAAAGTGTGGGCACTACAGTGTGGTATAATGTGGGGGGCACTACAGTGCGGTATAATGTGGGGGGCACTACAGTGTGCCATAATGTGTGGGCACTACAGTGTGGAATAATGTGTGGGCACTAGTGTGGTATATGTAGGGGGCACTACAGACTGGCATGTTAGTACATTGCATAGTGGTCTCATTTACCCACAACTGATCAGTATTGCAAGGGTTACTGGGTGGCTCATCACTACCTCCCTGACCCCTCCATACTCACCACTACCTCTCTGCACTACCTCCCTGACCCCTCCATACTCACCACTACCTATCTGCACTACCTCCCTGACCCCTCCATACTCACCACTACCTATCTACACTACCTCCCTGACCCCTCCTTACTCACCACTACCTATCTGCACTACCTCCCTGACCTCTCCATACTCACCACTACCTATCTGCACTACCTCCCTGACCACTCCATACTCACCACTACCTATCTGCACTAACCGCTGACCCCTCCATACTCACCACTACCTATCTGTACTACCTCGCTGACCCCACCATGCTCACCACTACCTATCTGCACTACCTCCCTGACCCCTCCACGCTCACCACTACCTATCTGCACTACCCCCTGACCCCTCCATACTCACCACTACCTATCTGCACTACCCCCTGACCCCTCCATACTCACCATTACCTATCTGCACTACCCCCTGACCCCTCCGTACTCACCACTACCTATCTGCACTACCCCCTGACCCCTCCATACTCACCACTACCTATCTGCACTACCTCCCTGACCCCTCCATACTCACCACTACCTATCTACACTACCTCCTGACCCCTCCAAACTCACCACTACCTATCTGCACTACCTCCCTGACCCCTCCATACTCACCACTACCTATCTGCACTACCCCCCTGACTCCTCCATACTCACCACTACCTATCTGCACTACCTCCGACATCTCCTTACTCAGCACTACCTATCTGCACTACCTCCCTGACCCCTCCATACTCACCACTACCTATCTGCACTACCTCCCTGACCCCTCCATACTCACCACTACCTATCTAAACTAGGGGTGAGCGGGTTCGGATTTCTGAAATCCGAACCCCCCCGAGCCCCCCCGATCCGAGGCCGATCCGAGTCAGGCTCGACTTTTCCCGCCTGACTCGGATCTGAAATCGAGGCAAAACTTCATCATCCCGCCTTCCGGGTCTCGCGGGTTTTGGATCCTATATAAGGTACCTGCGTCGGCGCCATTTTCTCACTCGGCTGTGGACAGTTAAGAGGGAGGGTGGGAGTTAGGGCTGGCTGGGCTGTGTAGTGTAGTGTAGTGTAGTGCAGAGTAGTGTTGTGTTGTGTTGTGCTGTGCTGCTGTTGTCCACTACTTCAAAGTCCATAGGGGCTGGCTGTGTTGTGCTGTGCTGCTGTTGTTAATAGGGGCTGTGTCCACTACTTCAAAGTCCATAGGGGCTGGCTGGACTGTGTTGTGCAGTCAGATCTCCATAGGGGCTGTGTCCACTCCAAAGTCCTGTGCAGTGTCCCAGTCCTAAAGGGGTGCTGCAGTGTTGTCCAGGGGGTGCTCTGTCCATCAGGGGTGCTCCCCCCAAGTGCTAAAAAAATTATATTTTTTCTGTGTTTGTGAATTGTGTGCGCAGTAGCCGCACGTGCATCAACACAGTAGTGCCAAGCGTGCGCCTGTGTCATAAGTAAAGGGCCGGCTGGCTTGACCGTTAAAGGGTGCTGTAACCCCAAAGTACACTCCAGTCCAAACCCAAAAAAAAAATATTTTCTGTGTTTGTGAATTGTGTGCGCAGTAGCCGCACGTGCATCAACAAAGTAGTGCCAAGCGTGCGCCTGTGTCATAAGTAAAGGGCCGGCTGGCTTGACCGTTAAAGGGTGCTGTAACCCCCAAAGTACACTCCAAACCAAATAACAAAATATTTTTTCTGTGTTTGTGAATTGTGTGCGCAGTAGCCGCACGTGCATCAACAAAGTAGTGCCAAGCGTGCGCCTGTGTCATAAGTAAAGGGCCGGCTGGCTTGACCGTTAAAGGGTGCTGTAACCCCCAAAGTACACTCCAAACCAAATAACAAAATATTTTCTGTGTTTGTGAATTGTGTGCATAGTAGCCGCACGTGCATCAACAAAGTAGTGCCAAGCGTGCGCCTGTGTCATAAGTAAAGGGCCGGCTGGCTTGACCGTTAAAGGGTGCTGTAACCCCCAAAGCACACTCCAGTCCAAACCAAATAAAAAAATATTTTGTGTTTGTGAATTGTGTGCGCAGTAGCCGCACGTGCATCAACAAAGTAGTGCCAAGCGTGCTCCTGTGTCATAAGTAAAGGGCCGGCTGGCTTGACCGTTAAAGGGTGCTGTAACCCCCAAAGTACACTCCAAACCAAATAACAAAATATTTTTTCTGTGTTTGTAAATTGTGTGCGCAGTAGCCGCACGTGCATCAACAAAGTAGTGCCAAGCGTGCGCCTGTGTCATAAGTAAAGGGCCGGCTGGCTTGACCGTTAAAGGGTGCTGTAACCCCCAAAGTACACTCCAAATCAAATAACAAAATATTTTTTCTCTGTTTGTGAATTGTGAGCGCAGTAGCCGCACGTGCATCAACAAAGTAGTGCCAAGCGTGCGCCTGTGTCATAAGTAAAGGGCCGGCTGGCTTGACCGTTAAAGGGTGCTGTAACCCCCAAAGTACACTCCAGTCCAAACCAAAAAAATATATATTTTCTGTGTTTGTGACTTGTGTGCACTGTGGCTGCACGTGCATCAACAAAAGAGCAGCGCCAAGCGTGCGCCTGTGCCCCATAAGTAAAGAGCCGGCTGGCTCATTTCTTAAAGGGTGGTGTAACCCACAAAGTGCACTACTCTCCAGCAAAAATAAAAAAATATTTTCTGTGTTTGTGTGCGCTTTAGCCGCACGTATATATCAATATAACATAAATGGAGGACCAAACTTTCTCTGATAAAAATAAAATAGGGAAAGATCAAGAACCACTTCCTCCTAGTGCTGTTGCTGCTGCTGGGATTGTTCATCATCCCAGAGAGGAAGTAGGAACATCACTACTTTTACTAAACAACTGACCCTCCAACAGTCCCTAGCGATGAGGATGAAGTACGACAGCAGTCATCCTGAAGCAAAACGTTTAACTGAGGCCTTGACTGCTATGTTGGTGTTAGACGTGGGTCCGGTATCCGCCATTAGTGCAGTGGGATTTAGACAATTGATGGAGGTAGTGTGTCCCCGGTTCCAAATCCCGTCTAGATTCCACCTGCATCCTCAAAGCAGCAGCGACAATCGTGCGTCTGTCTGTTAAAGGGTGGTGTAACCCTCAAAGTGTGCTCCACTAACAATAAAAATATTCTTCTTTTTTTTTCTGTCTTTGTGAAATGTGTGGGCTGTAGCCGCACTTGCATCCTTAAAGCAGCAGCGACAAGCGTGCATCTGTCTGTTAAAGGGTGGTGTAACCCTCAAAGTTCTCCAAAAACTAAAAAATATTTTTTTTATGTGTTTGTGACTTGAGTGCGATGTAGCCGCACGTGCAGCAACACAGTAGCAGCGCCAAACGTGCGCCTGTGTCATAAGTCAAGGGCCGGTTTGGACATCTGGTCCGGACTGAAGGATGTGCCAACAATTTCTGACAAGTCAACTGTCACTGCATATGATACTGTCCTCAAAGCAGCAGAGACAAGCGTGCGTCTGTCTGTTAAAGGGTGGTGACACCCTCAAAGTGCGCTCCACAAACAATAAAAATATTCTTCTTTTTTTTTCTGTCTTTGTGAAATGTGTGGGCTGTAGCCGCTCCTGCATCCTTAAAGCAGCAGCGACAAGCGTGCGTCTGTCTGTTAAAGGATTACATCGGTGACAGCATCCAAGTAGGCATGTCAGACAGTCCGTACCTGTACTGGCAGGAAAAAGAAGCAATTTGGAGGTCCCTGTACAAACTGGCTCTATTTTACCTGAGTTGCCCCCCCTCCAGTGTGTACTCCGAAAGAGTGTTTAGTGCAGCCGGGAACCTTGTCAGCAAAAGGCGTAGGAGGTTGCTTCCACAAAATGTGGAGAAGATGATGTTCATAAAATGAATTATCAACTCTTCCAGGGAGACCAGCCTCCAGAACGTACAGAGGGACCTGTGGTTGTGGATTCCAGCGGGGACTAATTAATACTCTGTGAGGATGAGGATGTACACAACACTGAAGAGGATGAGGAATCGGAGGATGAGGACGACATCTTACCTCTGTAGAGCCAGTTTGTGCAGGGACAGATTAATTGCCAGCTTGTTTTGTGGGGGCCCAAACGAACCAATCATTTCAGCCACAGTTGTGTGGCAGACCCTGGCGCTGAAATGTTTGGTTTGTTAAAGTGTGCATGTCCTGTTTATACAACATAAGGGTGGGTGGGAGGACAATTCCATCTTGCACCTCTTTTTTTTCTTTGAATTATGTACGGTTTGGGGCCTAGTTTTTCAAACTGCCATCCTGTCTGCCACTGCAGTGTCACTCCTAGATGGACCACGTGTTTGTGCCGCCCACTCGTATTTCTTAGCATAGTCATCCAGCTACCTCGGTGCAACCTTTTGGATATAAAAATACTATTGTGAGGTGTGAGGTGTTCAGAATAGACTGGAAATTAGTGGAAATTAAGGTTATTGAGGTTAATAATAGCATAGGAGCAGAAAAACACACAAATTCTGTGATTTTAGCTGTTTTTATGCTTTTTAAAAAAAAAATACAGATCCAAAACACAAAACCCAGAACCCAAAACACGGAAGGGTGGTTTTGGCAAAACCAATCCAGAACCAAAACACGAAGAAAGATCCAGATCCAAAACCAAAACACGAAAAGTGGCCGGTGCACACCCCTAATCTAAACTACCTCCCTGACTCAACCATACTCACCACTACCTATCTGCACTACCTCCCTGACTCCTCCATACTCACCACTACCTATCTACACTACCTCCTGACCCCTCCATACTCACCACTACCTATCTGCACTACCTCCTGACCCCTCCATACTCACCACTACCTATCTGCACTACCTCCTGACCCCTCCATACTCACCACTACCTATCTGCACTATCTCCCTGACCCCTCCATACTCACCACTACCTATCTGCACTACCTCCCTGACCTCTCCTTACTCAGCACTACCTCCCTGACCCCTCCATACTCACCACTACTTACCTGCACTACCTCCCTGACCCCTCCATACTCACCACTACCTATCTGCACTACCTCCCTGACCCCTCCATACTCACCACTACCTATCTGCACTACCTCCCTGACCCCTCCATACTCACCACTACCTATCTGCACTACCTCCCTGACCCCTCCATACTCACCACTACCTATCTGCACTACCTCCCTGACCCCTCCATACTCACCACTACCTATCTGCACTACCTCCCTGACCCCTCCATACTCACCACTACCTATCTGCACTACCACCCTGACCCCTCCATACTAACCACTACCTATTTGCACTACCTCCCTGGCCCCTCCATACTCACCACTACCTATCTGCACTACCCCCCTGACCCCTCCATACTCACCACTACCTATCTGCACTACCACCCTGACCCCTCCATACTAACCACTACCTATTTGCACTACCTCCCTGACCCCTCCATACTCACCACTACCTATCTGCACTACCTCCCTGACCCCTCCATACTCACCACTACCTATCTGCACTACCTCCCTGACCCCTCCATACTCACCACTACCTATCTGCACTACCTCCCTGACCCCTCCATACTCACCACTACCTATCTGCACTACCTCCCTGACCCCTCCATACTCACCACTACCTATCTGCACTACCACCCTGACCCCTCCATACTAACCACTACCTATTTGCACTACCTCCCTGGCCCCTCCATACTCACCACTACCTATCTGCACTACCCCCCTGACCCCTCCATACTCACCACTACCTATCTGCACTACCCCCTGATCCCTCCTTACCAAACACTATGTCTCTGTACTACCTCCCTGACCCCTCCATACTCACCACTACCTATCTGATCCCTCCATACTCACCACTACCTCCCTGACCCCTCCATACTCACCACTACCTATCTGCACTACCTCCCTGATCCCTCCATACTCACTACTACCTATCTGCACTACCTCCCTGACCCCTCCATACTCACCACTATCTGCATTACCTCCTGACCCCTCCATACTCACCACTACCTATCTCCACACCCCCTGACCCCTCCATACTCACCACTACCTATCTGTACTACCCCCTGACCCCTCCTTACTCACCATTACCTATCTGCACTACCTCCCTGACCCCTCCATACTCACCACTAACTATCTGCACTACCTCCCTGACCCCTCCATACTCACCACTACCTATCTGCACTACCTCCCTGACCCCACCATACTCACCACTACCTATCTGTACTACCTCTCTGACCCCTCCATACTCACCACTACCTATCTGTACTACCCCCTGACACCTCCTTACTCACCACTACCTATCTGCACTACCTCTCTGACCCCTCCATACTCACCACTACCTATCTGCACTACCTTCCTGACCCCTCCATACTCACCACTATCTATCTGTACTACCTCTCTGACCCCTCCTTACTCAGCACTACCTATCTGCACTACCTCTCTGACCCCTCCATACACACCACTACCTATCTGTACTACCCCCTGACCCCTCCATACCCACCACTAACTATCTGCACTACCTCCCTGACCCCTCCATACTCACCACTATCTGCACTACCTCCCTGACCCCTCCATACTCACCACTAAATATCTGTACTACCTCCCTGACCCCTCCATACTCACCACTACCTATCTGTACTACCTCCCTGACCCCTCCATACTCACCACTACCTATCTGCACTACTCCCTGACCCATCTATACTCACCACTACCTATCTGCACTACCTCCTGACCCCTCCATACTCACCACTATCTGCATTACCTCCTGACCCCTCCATACTCACCACTACCTATCTCCACACCCCCTGACCCCTCCATACTCACCACTACCTATCTGTACTACCCCCTGACCCCTCCTTACTCACCACTACCTATCTGCACTACCTCCCTGACCCCTCCATACTCACCACTACCTATCTGCACTACCCCCCTGACCCCTCCATACTCACCACTACCTATCTGCACTACCCCCTGATCCCTCCTTACCAAACACTATGTCTCTGTACTACCTCCCTGACCCCTCCATACTCACCACTACCTATCTGCACTACCTCCCTGACCCCTCCATACTCACCACTACCTATCTGCACTACCTCCCTGATCCCTCCATACTCACCACTACCTCCCTGACCCCTCCATACTCACCACTACCTATCTGCACTACCTCCCTGACCCCTCCATACTCACCACTACCTATCTGCACTACCTCCCTGATCCCTCCATACTCACTACTACCTATCTGCACTACCTCCCTGACCCCTCCATACTCACCACTATCTCCACACCCCCTGACCCCTCCATACTCACCACTACCTATCTGCACTACCTCCCTGACCCCTCCATACTCACCACTACCTATCTGCACTACCTCCCTGACCCCTCCATACTCACCACTAACTATCTGCACTACCTCCCTGACCCCTCCATACTCACCACTACCTATCTGCACTACCTCCCTGACCCCACCATACTCACCACTACCTATCTGTACTATCTCTCTGACCACTCCATACTCACCACTACCTATCTGTACTACCCCCTGACACCTCCTTACTCACCACTACCTATCTGCACTACCTCTCTGACCCCTCCATACTCACCACTACCTATCTGCACTACCTTCCTGACCCCTCCATACTCACCACTATCTGCACTACCTCCCTGACCCCTCCATACTCACCACTACCTATCTGTACTACCTCCCTGACCCCTCCATACTCACCACTACCTATCTGTACTACCTCCCTGACCCCTCCATACTCACCACTACCTATCTGCACTACTCCCTGACCCATCTATACTCACCACTACCTATCTGCACTACCTCCTGACCCCTCCATACTCACCACTACCTATCTGCACTACTCCCTGACCGATCTATACTCACCACTACCTATCTCCACACCCCCTGACCCCTCCATACTCACCACTACCTATCTGCACTACCTCCCTGACCCCTCCATACTCACCACTACCTATCTGCACTACCTCCCTGACCCCTCCATACTCACCACTATCTATCTGTACTACCTCTCTGACCCCTCCTTACTCAGCACTACCTATCTGCACTACCTCTCTGACCCCTCCATACACACCACTACCTATCTGTACTACCCCCTGACCCCTCCATACTCACCACTAACTATCTGCACTACCTCCCTGACCCCTCCATACTCACCACTATCTGCACTACTCCCTGACCTATCTATACTCACCACTACCTATCTGCACTACCTCCTGACCCCTCCATACTCACCACTACCTATCTGTACTACTCCCTGACCCATCTATACTCACCACTACCTATCTGCACTCACCTCCCTGACCCCTCCATACTCACCACTACCTATCTGCACTACCCCCCTGACCCATCTATACTCACCACTACCTATCTCCACACCCCCTGAACCCTCCATACTCACCACTACCAATCTGCAGTGGAAATATTTTGCCCCGGTGCCCTCTGCTAGTGTTCATGCTAGCACTCAGCACCTCCCGCAGCCCATGCAGTTCCTCTTTCCTGCCTGGGGTGCAGTTCTCTGGCACTTCTAGCACACACTGGTCTGCATCTTAGCAATTTGTTGCATCAGCTGAGTGTGCTAGAGGCACCAGAGCAGAAAGCGACACAACAAGCAGGAAAGATGAACTGCGCAGGTTATGACAGATGCAGGGTGCTAAAATGAACACTACTCTGCGCATCATGGCACCAGCCATCCAGGATTCTTATATAGATCTATAAAAACACACTTAGACAATGTAGTAGTATAGTACTGTATAACTGTTGGGCAGCACTGCCATTGTTCACGTCTTAGGGATGAAGGATCTGCCAAGTAATAACAGACTTGTAGGCTTTTAACACATTTTCTTCATGCCTAAGAAATGAGTTACAGCCAAATCTATGCATAGGTGGCAGCAATATTACAGAATTGCCAGAAGAAACAAGAATATAAAAACATTTTCCTCCTACAACAAAGGTGCATTATATCCTTTTGCAAATAATACTCCCAAACATGTCTACAATGAGTATTTATACCTAAATATCACGGTGTTAACAGTGTCAAGAAATTTATTTTTAAAAGGCGTTAATAAAATGCATTACTGGGCACTGATCTATATTTACAATTACTACCCAGGTTTATTACCCAACTAACTAGGTGTACTTCACTACATGTCCCTCCATCCCTTTGCCAACAACTGCCAGGTATAGCATGACCCTCCATCCCTTTGCCAACAACTGCCAGGTATAGCATGACCCTCCATCCCTTTGCCAACAACTGCCAGGTATAGCATGACCCCCATCCCTTTGCCAACAACTGCCAGATATAGCATGACCCCCATCCCTTTGCCAACAACTGCCAGATATAGCATGACCCCCATCCCTTTGCCGACAACTACCAGATACAGCATGACCCCCATCCCTTTGCCAACAACTGCCAGATATAGCATGACCCCCATCCCTTTGCCGACAACTGCCAGATACAGCATGACCCCCATCCCTTTGCCAACTGCCAGATACAGCATGACCCCCATCCCTTTGCAAACAACTGCCAGATACAGCATGACCCCCATCCCTTTGCCAACAACTGCCAGATACAGCATGACCCCCATCCCTTTGCCAACAACTGCCAGATACAGCATGACCCCCATCCCTTTGCCAACAACTGCCAGATACAGCATGACCCCCATCCCTTTGCCAACACCTGCCAGATACAGCATGACCCCATCCCTTTGCCAACACCTGCCAGATACAGCATGACCCCCATCCCTTTGCCAACAACTGCCAGATACAGCATGACCCCCATCCCTTTGCCGACAACTGCCAGATACAGCATGACCCCCATCCCTTTGCCAACAACTGCCAGATATAGCATGACCCCCATCCCTTTGCCGACAACTGCCAGATATAGCATGACCCCCATCCCTTTGCCGACAACTACCAGATACAGCACGATCATTTACAGAAGTCAGTTTCTCTATCTTTCATCATTCTGGTGCCTGAACGGAGTGACAGCCCAGCAGTCGCCAAGGCAACCGTGATGCATTTGTGAACACATGATCTCATAAGCTTTGCAGTTTCAGCTTTTTGCCCTGCATCACCACCAGCATAAGTACTGTCCAAAGAGAGTAAGACGAGGCTTCAAACACAGACATTTCAATGTTTAACACCACTGAATTACTACTGAACTCAATGACATCAGAGATCAGGGATCGCATTACACAACCAGCAGTGTTGGAAGGAATCTCATTCACCTGACAAACTGATCACCTCCGATAATGTCGTTTATATTCCCATACCTTCTGTCCGGCTATCAACACTCTGTCTCCCGGCTTCAGCACATTCTCCGGCACGGGGTCACAGTGGGGGAGGGTGACCTGAGAGTAATCACACGGCCGAGGCATGGCGTCCAGCAGGTACTGCGCGATTTCCTTGGCGACAGCCGCCGCATCCGCCATCTCCAGGGGCATATCGACAGGGTCAGGAACCACGTCGGCTGGAGTGCGCCCTTTGTCGTCCTGCACATAAATACAGAGGTCGGTGAATCTCATCTTACAATGCGGCTGGGGGCCACAGGGTCTGTAACTGCTGGAAACGTAAGCCGATATGAGCAACCACTATTTTGTATTGCGGAAACTAAAATTTCTCAGAAAACTGCACAAGATAGAAAGTGGTATAAAGTATCTCCCTATATAACGGACACAAACATTATACCTGATGCAACTTTGCGTACTGACTTCAGCACCATAAAAATAATAAGATTTGTGTGTTGTAAACTCTCTGGGCATTTAGAGCACATGATTACAGGACTTGTGTATTCATCAGGCAGGGTCTTGGCTTATACAGGTCAGTTTCGGCTCTGCTGGATCTTATTTCTTGCGATTTAAAAAACTATGCATGGGTGTATTGCTATTGGTGTACAGCAGAGGTTCCCCCAAAGTCCGCCATTACAGTCCACGTTTTAGGGATATCCATGCTTGAGCACAGGTGACTTAATTAGTACCTCAATCCATTTGATTTCACCATCTGGACTCAAGCTTGGATATCCCTAAAACGTGGACTGTAATGGCGGACTTTGGGAACCTCTGGTGTACAGTCGTTTTTGCAACATATGGTCAATTTAAAGGATACTAACTATTCTTAACAATGCTGAATGTGATTACAAGATAACATTATAAAGGTGACACAGAACAGGAATAAGGTTATTTCCTGCTCAGTTTCCTGTTGACCAGAAACTCACATTATACAGTACATAAAATATGAGAGAGAGAGAGAACTATAGAATCCAAAATGTAAGAAAGTTTATTCTACAGTACTTTACACATGATAAAGATGCTTGGGACAAACATTGATGGATGTTTAAAAAGGTAAAATAATCTGTTAATAAGTGAGGTTAAACTGTTCAACCAGTATTCAGATGAACAGTTGTACATAACATTCGTAATACAGGTTGAGTCTCTGATATCCAAAATACCCCTGGTCCCAAGCATTTTGGATAATGGAATATTCCGTATTTTGGAATACAGGTTGAGTCTCCCATATCCAAAATGCTTGGGACCAGGGGTATTTTGGATATCGGAATATTCCGTATTTTGGAATAATTGCATATTATAATGAAATGTCTTGGAAATGGGACCCAAATATACACACAGAATGCATTTATGTGTTATATACACCTTATACACACAGCCTGCAGGTAATTTTATACAATATTTTCTATAATTTTGTGGCTCAAACAAAGTTTGTGTACATACATGAAATTCATTTATGTTTCATATACACCTTATACACACAGCCTGAAGGTAATTTTATACAATATTTTTAATAATTTGTGCCTTAGACAAAGTTTGTGCACATTGATCCATCAAAAATCAAAGGTTTCATTATCTCAGTCAAGCCAAAAATATTACGTATTTCGGATTAGGATATGGGAGACTCAACCTGTATTACATAGATTCCTCAGATTGTTTGTATTTCGTATACACAGGAAGGACTGTGACCACGGGAGTAGTCTGCCATATTGTGCTGCTACCTGTCGTACTCAGTCCTGCATCGTAGAGGCCCAACAATAAAGAGGATGGTGTCTCCAAGGGAGGGAACGTCACTATTTGGGAAGAGTGAGGGTATTCATTCTCAAATAATTCCCAACTGGAGCGTAGTCTGGGTGAGCATGGAGAATCAAGCACGTTACCTCCCTGAGCACATGGCTGTGGGATCGCTACAGGAATTATCCTGAAACAAAAAGGAGAGTGCTGAGCGAGCCCGGTAGCAGACACACGTGGCTGGGTTTTCTCTTACTGCATATTCATGGCCATCCCTGTACAGAAGCCATAGTACCCATTCTATGCCTGTCTAATACGTCAGAGTCGCAGCATATAATACTAAAGTCTCTCCTACCCTGTGGAGCTGCGGCCTGTATGTAGGATGGCAGTATGAAGTCTCATCCGTCATACTGAAAACACAGAGAGCTCCTAAGTGATATCAAATCGGAGACTGGGGACTGGAGAGTGTGGCACAAGACCCTTCGCTCTTGCTCTGTTACAAAGAACTTACCTGTCCCGTGACCAGTATCCCTGCTCCGGAAAACCACGGCTGAGTGAGTTGCAAACTCACCAGGAATGGATGTCTAAGAGTGGATGTATACCTGCCAAGTCTAGGGGTGGATGTATACCCACTAGGCCTAGGAATGGAGGTATACCCGCCAGGCTTAGGGGTGGATGTATACTCGCCATGCTAAGGGATAGATGTATACCAGCCATGTATACCCGCCAGGCTTAGGGGTAGATGTAAACCCACCTGGCCTAGGAATGGATGTATACCCGCTAGGCTTAGGGGTGGATGTATACCCGCCAGGCTTAGGGGTGGATGTATACCCGCCAGGCTTAGGGGTGGATGTATACCCGCCAGGCTTAGGGGTGGATGTATACCCGCCAGGCTTAGGGGTGGATGTATACCCGCCAGGCTTAGGGGTGGATGTATACCCGCCAGGCTTAGGGGTGGATGTATACCCGCCAGGCTTAGGGGTGGATGTATACCCGCCAGGCTTAGGGGTGGATGTATACCCGCCAGGCTTAGGGGTGGATGTATACCCGCCAGGCTTAGGGGTGGATATATACCCGCCAGGCTTAGGGGTGGATGTATACCCGCCAGGCTTAGGGGTGGATGTATACCCGCCAGGCTTAGGGGTGGATGTATACCCACCTGGCCTAGGAATGGATGTATAGCCACTAGGCCTAGGAATGGATGTATACCCGCCAGGACTAGGGGTGGATGTATACCCGCCAGGCTCTATCCAAAGCAAAGAACTTTTTGGGGCCAAGTTTCATTTGACCAGTCCATGTCAGAGGTGCTGGTTATTGCTATCCCCAAGTCTGGTAAGGATTTGCCCTATCCTGAATCCTATACACATTTACTTTTTTGTCCACAGAATTCAAAATTCTGGTGAAGCATTTGCCAATCCTGGTAAATAAACTTGTAACCGCAGACCAGGTAGGATTTATAATCCATAATAGCATAAGTAGCAGAGGGTGTAGATACCGCCGCTTTCTATGCACCATATGTATTGGGGAACGATTTCCCCGAACTATTGGCAATAATTTAGAAATACCAAAACCAACCTGAGAGAGAGAGGGAGCGGCACAGCCTTAGAGCAGATTTTTCTCAGTAATAGAAAGGGGGAGGTGTACCAAGCCTTGGAGGCAGAGAAAGTGAAGAGTACTAAAGTACCAACTGATCAGTTCCTGTCATGTCACAGGCTGTGTTTGAAATATGACAGTTAGGAGCTGATTGCAAATTGGGTTTTTAGTGATGTGAATAAATGAAAGTAATCTGAAGGTGGAGAGACCCTTTAGGGAAAGACATTCCTATTAAGACCATTTTTAAGAGGATTTCTGTTCCTGGTGTCCCATTACTTGCACCAGTACAGACCCTGTCAGCTTTATTATTTACTTCATTACGATTTCATGGTGTGGCAAGAGAACACCACAATATAACATATTAGAAACAAGACCCTGCTGATCCTTAGGGGACATTACAAACAGGAGTGCAGTAACCATCGGTTTCATTAGCTGACCTACCGTATATCAAGCCGTTTGCCGACAGGTTGCTGTGCGTTACTGTATCTTAAAGCACTCGGGTATACTTTGTAATATGGCGCACTGCCTCCGTAATCATGTTCTCTTGATGCAGGTCATATTAAAGATATGAACAACATCAGGGCCGAAACTAGGATATCTGTCACCCGATGCAAAGCAGCAATTTTGCGCCCCTCTCTTCCCGTACCTGGATTTTGTACTTGCTCCTCCATAAGGCAGTGCAGAAGTTAAATGGCCCTGGTATAGTGACTTACATTATTCCACACACCATAATGCCCATTACACATTATGCATCCCACACACTGTAATGCCTATTACCGAAGTGCCACTTACATATTTGCCCGACACCATTTTATGCCCCACAGTACGGCTTCTAATTACCGTATATACTCGAGTATAAGTCGACCCGAATATAAGCCGAGGTACCTACTTTTACCCCAAAAAACTGGGAAAATTTATTGACTCGAGTATAAGCCTAGTGTGGGAAATGGCAGCAGCTGGTAGTGCCCCCAGTAGTAATTCCCCCTGGTTGTGCCCCCAGTAGTAATCCCTCCTGATAGTGCTCCCAGTGGTAATCCCCCCTTTCAGTGTCCCCTGTAGTAATCCCCCCCTGGTAGTGCCTCCTTTAGTAATCGCCCCCTGGTAGTGCCCCCTGTAGTAATCCCCCGCTTGTAGTGCCCCCTGTAGTAATCCCCCCCTTGTAGTTCCCCCTGTAGTAATCCCCCCCTGGTTGTGCCCCCTGTAGTAATCCCCCCCTTGTAGTTCCCCCTGTAGTAATCCCCCCCTGGTAATGCCCCCTGTAGTAATCCCCCCCTTGTAGTTCCCCCTGTAGTAATTGCCCCCTGTAGTAATCCCCCCTTGTAGTTCCCCCTGTAGTAATTGCCCCCTGGTAGTGCCTGCTGTAGTAATTCCCCCCCCAGTAGAGAGAAAAGTAGTAAGAATTAAAAAAAAAAAGTCACTTACCTGAAACTCCCGCTCCTGGTCCCGCCGCTGTCCGCTCCTCCGGCCGCTTTGCATGGGAGAGACGTCGTCATGACGACTTGTCTCCCATTACCCACTGCGGGAGCCGGAAGATGGCTCCCGCAGTGGGAGCAGCAGCAGCCGCTGAGAGTCTGACAGACTCTCAGCGGCTGCTGATTACACCAAGCACGCAGCTGCCGGCTCCGGCGGCTGTGTGTTTGGCAGTGTGTAGCGCTGACCGAACTCCGTCCGGTCAGCGCTACACTTGACTCGAGTATAAGCCGAGGGGGTACTTTTTCAGCACAAAAAATGTGCTGAAAAACTCGGCTTATACTCGAGTATATACGGTACTTTAAAATTACCTGCTCGTTGTCAGAGGTTTTATGCTCATTACCAGGGGTTCCATGTTCGTTGCCAGGGGTTTTCATGCTCGTTGCCATGGGGTTACATGCTCGTTGCCATGGGGTTACATGCTCGTTGCCATGGGGTTACATGCTCGTTGCCATGGGGTTACATGCTCGTTGCCAGGGGGTTACATGCTCGTTGCCAGGGGGTTTCACGGGAGAAGATGCAGCTTTCAGCATCTTCTCCCGACACTTGCACTGGCCTAACAGACACTAGAGGTCCAGTAGGACCTCTAGTGTGTCTCTTCCTCGGCGGCGGCCATTTTTGGATGGCCGTTTTCAGCAAAGTCAATGCAGACGGCTAGTCTGCATGTAATTTGCCAAAAATGGCCATCCAAAAATGGCCGCCGCCAAGGAGGAGACAGACACTAGAGGTCCACTAAGGACCTCTAGCATCTGTCTCCTCCTTGGCGGCGGCCATTTTTGGATGGCCGTTTTCTCAATCTGCAGCCCCCAAGCAACCGTAAGTCAGCCCTGTCTCACCCCCTGCATTCCGGCACTCGGTGCACGTGCACCTCTAGCCCCCCCCCTAGTTGCGGCCCTGACAACATAGAGTGTAACATGCAATGTTGATAGAAACCACCATGTGCCACACAATTAGAAGGGTGGATCAGTCTGCCCTTGAGGAAGAGAATTCGAAACGCGCTAAGCGGACCATCAGTGAAGTGCCCTCACTATTTATACATCCAGTAGGCGCAAACCTATGTATAGGTGATCCCTGTGTATTTTATATACATTTAAATATTTTATTTATTGTAAATACAATAATTGTATCAAATATTAAGGCCCTAATTAAAGGCGAAAAGCCGCGGTCGGTTTCGCCAATGAACGGGTTTCGCCTGTTTCCGAAGTATCAATTGCAGGACGTTTTCGACTAGGCGAAAACTCCATAGGCAAAAACAGGCGAAAAAGTTTCTCCACCCACAGGCAGAAGGGAGAAAAGATGTGCAAAATCCATATTTTTGATAAAAAATGTAGGGACTTGATTCAGAAAAGTTTCAGCACCCCAACTAATGACTAACTAGACAAAAACAATATTATATTATAATATATATATATATATATATATATTATCTCAATAACCCCTAAAAAAGACATGTCATTTTTGGGGTGAAAATATAAAAAGTGTTTGAAAATGGGTTTTAAGTATTGGGTCGGGTATTTTGGGGTGCTGTATTGATGGGACAGGTGTTTTTAGGATTGTAGGGGGCTGCAGCAGTTTTTTTTCTAAAGTTTTTTAAAATGCACTTTATTAACTCCAAAATATACTAGTACCCATTTAAACGTACCCCCAAATTAACTACAGCAATTATTTTTCACAAAAGAAATTGCTTTATATCATTTTTTCACACTAATGCAAAAGTGCATATACAGTAACAGCCAGTTGACTCAATTTAGGAACCCAAAATACTTTTATTACAGTTATAAATACACTTCTATATTGATTGCCAGGGTCACTTTTTAGCTAGTTCCGCCATTCGCACGTCCACGTTTTCACCTGTTTTGCAATTGAATAGGGCGAGCGCGCATTGTGTAAGTACGCGATAACTTCGCCTGAAAACAGGCGAATTAGGCGAAAACATCCCGCTTTTCGCCGATCTCGGCTTTTCGCCTCTAATTGAATACGGGCCTAAATATTGTATCTTTTATCCAACTATCATGTAGTTTTCCTGGCAAAGGCTAAAATATTTACGGTCATGCTCCCCCCACCACTTACCCTGAAGGCAGGATTAGCTCTGTTCTCCAGCAGTGCTTTCACGGCTCCCAAGCACAGGTTTGAAGCCGCAATGTGCAGAGCTGTACCAAAATCAAAGTCACTACAGGTGGCGTCCACATCTGAAAAGGGAGAGAACAAGTCACCGCGGGCTGGAGGGCACTAAGATGCACAACTACAGCAAACGTCACTGATCTCCCTTCAAAAACTAATGCAACATTAGCTGCTTACATGAACTCATAGCGGGAGCAGAACTCGTCCCCACAGCCGTAAACACACAGTGCCAAACACAGACATTATACCGACAAACTCGAATCATTGCTGGCGGGTGACGGGGAATTCGGGGTGTGCATAAATACACGGAGGATGTAAAAAGTATTCACACCCTTTATCGTTTTACACGTTACATCTTATTACATTGCAGAATCAAAAGAGATGTGCATACTGTTACCACTGAAAACACACGGAAAAAAAAATATTAAGAGGCCTATTCAGTAAACAGCGCTTTAGCAAACCACAGGTGTTCAGCGGGCTATCTGCATTTTAGTTTTGACGCAGAATTTAAAGCAGAAAACAAAAATAAAAAATATTGCCCCTTTAGACCGGCCTTTTATACCCTGAGGCAAAACGTAGAAAATAGACGGTTGGCAAAAGCTCAGTTTAGTTAATAAACCGCTAAACATTAAAAACAGACAATTAATGGTTACTTACAGTAGGTATTCACCGCCCTTGTTTTGTTACTGGGTAAAACCACCTTTAGCAATTGTTGAGTCTATAGGGGAGATGTTCCAAGCCTTGGAGAGGTATAAAGTTAAGGAGTTGCCCAAGGCAACCAATCAGCTATTGATAAAGTGGCCACTGAGTGCTCCAAAATGTTAGCTTAGGCAGTTTTACTAGATTTGCTTTACATGTTCTATCTTCATGATGAAGCTCTTGGTTTGCACAAACCAAGCGTGAGTCCTCTCAGATAGGTGTTCCTTTTCACTAGTCAACTGAAACCAATTAAGTCACCTGTGGTCAAGTATGGATATTATTAAAACCTGGACTGTTGGGGTGCCTCGAGGACAGAGTTTGGGTACCACTGGTATAGTGAGTATGAACGATTGATTCAAGGTTTCACCGATGAAACGGTTAGAAAACATCCGCAGACGCATTTCTTTGATTATCTGATCTGTCGGTCAAGAATGAAAATCTCGGCCTCGATTTCCCGATATCGGGGAGTGTGTTTGCATTCTCAATAATCTGCCCATATACACTATGCTCTCTCCTGTCACTATGTCATCCTCCTTCTGGACGGATATATGCAAAATGAGTGAGGTGTGGCAGAAAATCGGTAGCTTGCATAATTTGCATAAATGTGCAGCACATATTGGGGCTTCAATTTGGCCCTCCCCAAAAAAAACAACACCCCCTTTTTCGCCCCGATCAAAAAAACATCTGACAGTGTGTATGTAGCTTTACTGTAGACAGTTGGACAACAATCAACAATTATGTGACCTTTTAGCAAAAGGGCCAAAATGTATGAATCTAAGGGGGTATCCAATCAGCTCCGAAAAATTTTCACCCGTAAAGAACGGGGCATTCTTCGCTGATTTTTTTATCGTGCTATCCAATTAAACCCCTTTTATTACGCCTGAAAATTTTCTATTTTTTTCTCACGAAAATACATAGGATCCGCGAAAAGTGCCGAACCTATGTATTTTCTCTGCCGCGATCAGCACCTTCTTATTAGGGATTTGGTTTCGCCTGCCAGAGGGAGGCGAAACCAAATCCCTGATAAGTGCCGGCTTCGGGCTAATTGGATAGCCCTCGGTGAGATAAATAGCAGCGATAATTTACTGCTGCTAATTGGATACCCCCCTAAGAGGGACATTTTTTATCAAGCCTTATAAAGGAGAAGTAGTCAGGTTACCGGCGGCCGGAATCCCGACACTGAATGCCCGACATGTGACTAAAGACAGGACTCGAAATCCCAACACCTATCAATAGCACCACGCCGAAATCCTGAGGCCTGGCATACCAAACTAAGTTAAGCTGGGTGTTTTATGTTGTAGCCGCGGAGGGGGGTGGGGGGCGATGAGGGTTAGGAACCCCCGGGTGGACTTAGGGTTAGGCACCCCCCGGGTGTGTTAGGTTATGGAAAGGGGGGGTTAGTGTTAGGCACCCCCCGGGAGGGTTAGGTTTAAGGTACGGGAAGGGGGGAGTTAGGCACCAACAGGGGGAGATTAGGGTTAGGCACCACTAAGGGAGGGTTAGGGTGCTTACCAGCACCAGTCGGGATTTTGATCTGTCGGTCTTCCACTGTTGATATTTGATCCAGCATCTATCCAGCCGCCGGGATTACATACCGATTCCCTTATAAAGAGCGAAGAACCGGACAAGTGGAGACGTTGCCTGTATCAACCAATCAGCTACCTATCATATCATAGTATGTAATTGATAAATGCTAGCTGGAAGATGAGAAACGTCTCCACTCTGTAATTAAGCTTGATACATCTTCCCATAATAGCGGTCAGTTTATTTGTATTTTAAATACAAGCGTAGTGGTGAGAATTACGGAATACATCCAAAGTGTAATAATGGGTGAACGACATCCTAGAACTCTGTCTACGTCAGAGAAAGTCTGGAGCTGCGAATTACTGACCCCCACCCCTCCCCCAAATTGTGGCACTTCCTACCTTTTGGCTTCGAGGCCTTCAGGATTACGTGTATTATTTCAGCGACATCAAAGTAGGCGGCATAGTGCAGAGCGTTCATGTTCGTCCAGCGGCTGCGTAAGCTTATATCCGCCCCAATGTCAATAAGGTAGGAGGCAAACTTACTGGCGGTGTCCACATCGCCTGTGCGAGAAAAATAACATTTACTTATATAGGTACTGCAGCATCATATATTGCCATCTGTTACTTTTATTATGTACATTTTATTATGTCTGCGCGTCTCATTATTCACTTGTGTTTCTCCAAACTCCGTTCTGTGTACCCACCGGTTTCTAGAATGGCAGCAAACTCTGCAGCGATGTACGACAGAGAAAAAAGTACTTGGCGAAACACATATGTAAGGTAATTAGGGAGACGGTTTTATTAGTGACGCTGAGCAATAGTCACCTAGATGATACTTAGGGCAGTTTCCAACAAAATTTTTTTGTCGATATTATTTATCCCCGTATTCAATTTCAGTGTCTTTACGCCGGTGTAATGCAATGTAATAGGCGATAAAGTTTCGCCTATGAATACCCGGCGGAAAAAAGTGCAGAATTGGGGTTTTTCGTTGCGGAAACTGCCATGTACCCTTTTTGTACACCTCCCTTGACGCAAATTGTGTAAAAAAAAAAACACAAATAAAATCCACAAATGAGACCCCAAGAAAGCACTTTGAAAAAATGGGCGACAAATTTCAAAGTGGGGTTACAACTTCAAAAACCAGTGAAATAGCCTTTGGGGGGGGGGGGGGGGGGGTGTCTGCAAGAACGGGTAGTATCTGGGAGATTTTTTTTTTTGTTAGTAATTTAGAACTATGCTTGAACCCATTTTCATGTACCCCAAATTTGATGGGACTACTTAATTTCCCCCAAAAAAGTTGCGAAATGCTATTCTTCACCACTTGCTCAATTACGCTATATTGAGACCATTTAAAAAAAAAAAAAATACCTTTAGCAGGGCTATTCGGGGGTGCCCATACTGAACCCCCATATCAGAGCATCTTTTGGGGGGTGTCAGGCTGATTTCCCCAAAAACGACTGGACTTTTCGCCTGTTTTGAGTTTCGCTGCGTCTCGTTTTCGCCAATTTGGAATTGATACATTTTCGCGCAGAAAATCGGCGAAGACGGCCTCTGACTTTTCGCTCCAAATTGAATATGGCCCTTAGTGTGCTGCAGGGGGTTGTACAGCTCAATCGTTCCTGTTTTTCACCACCGTATGGCAAGCTGACCCGACCAGCTCTTGCAGCGCAGAAATTGCCCATTTGCCCTGCAGCGTAAAACGTGATACCACATTCCATGCAATGCGCTGCTGCTGCGCTATGTGCAGAATCATCTCTTCAGTAGAGTAGTAAAAGTGCAGTAGTCTTGTTAGTATTATTTACGCCCTTGCTCTCTGTATTGATGCGTTAAACCAGGTGTGTGTGGCCAACCTGTGGCTCTCCAGCTGTTGCAGAACTACAAGTCCCAGCTTTCCCAGCAACGGTTTTACCATTCCATAATAACAAAACTGTGGCAGTGCATGCTGGGACTTGTAGTTTTGCAACATCTGGAGAGCCACAGGTTCGCCAGGCCTGAGTTAAGGAATCTGTAACGTGTTCATCAGAGGCGTCCCGCTACACAGAGGGGGCATGGGGGGAGGGGGGGGTGTATGTGAAGGATGCCGGAACAAGCAGGACCAATGAATAGCAGATGATTACTGGGGTGACAAGACTACAGCTGCGGTAGGTGATAATAGACTCTTGATTGCTATCCCATGCACAAGCAACACTGGTGAATTCGGGGCAACTGTGAATGTCTCCAAAACCATTTCCTGAGCACGTCAGAGGATATGGATCACTAATAGGGGAATTCAAAATGAAATACAAAAAGAACAAACCACAAAAAGTTTAAAAAAAAAAAAAAAAAACAGCAATAAAAACAAAATAAAAAAAAACATACAAGAGGTGCGTTACCTACAGCTGTACTGGCGAGTACCCTCAAGTTATAGACTGCACTTACAGTCCCGACATCGCAGCACATTGATTGACCAGAACCAGCGCCTCGTGAATACTGCTCGGGAATAATCTCTGTAACATCATTGAACTGGTGAATATTGGCTCAGACCATAGAATAGCATTATCCGCTGTGTTTATGAGACTGGTAATCTTTATTCTGTCATCTCTGGAGCATTGAGTGGCCGTAACTCAGGCCACCTGCACTGTACCAGAACCAAGCGGGGAAGTTGTACAATAATGTACCTGCCCTGTACGGTGGCGAAACTGAGGCAGCCAACCAAACAGCCTCACTGACAACCTCAAAATGGACAGGTATGACTTTGGGACTCTTCTCGTCTATTAGCCAGAGAGAAGCAACAGGTGCAGCACTGACAGTGACGAGTACATACTCAGCCTTGATGGCCCCAGATAGAGAATAATCTTAATTCTAGTAGTTAAGAACTACTAAGCACTAATTTAAAGAGCCTCCCACCTTCAGATAACTTTTAAACCATTAGTTTGCAAATGCCCTGCTGCTCCATTCTGTGCTTTTCAGGAGGCTCACTCAGCAACAATTACTACCTGGAAACCGCAGTGTCCTGTGAGTAGCCGCCGGTTGATGTACTTTCGGTTTCTGTGCTGCTTCAGAGTATCTCATGGGCTCCGTCCTTGCTTATATTTGGCCGTTGCAAAAATTCTCCTCGTTGCCTAGCCTCGTGGATCCCGATCAGGTAGCTGGCGTGCTCTATCTGACACTTTACTCTCATGTCCTGGTTACGGGTCTTAGGAAACAGTGATTGGCTTTTGCATGGACTGACGTGGTTCGGGGGTGTAAACCGACGCGTTTCACCCAATAAGGGCATCATCAATAAGCAGAAGCAGCACAGAAACCGTCAATTATATCAACCGGCGGCTACTCATAGGAAAATGTGGTTTCCAGGCAGCAAGTGAGAGCTGAGTAAGCTGTCTAAGCGAGAAGAAATAGCCTGTGCAGTGTTTTAGCATCGGCGGGCATCTGCAGCAAGCAATATACGGTAGAGCCTGAGAGTGTGCTACCACTTAAAGGCAGCAAATCTGTTATAGATATAACAAACCACCTGCCGCATAGGTACTAAACCCTGCACCACTGGATCACATAAGCAGCAGGCAGAGCAGATTTTGCACAATAGAGCACCTGATACAATGAGCCAGGAGGCTCACAACAGGTACCTAACATACGTGATAGCACTTACATTGACTTACTGGTCATTTATACTGACATTCAATTGCCCTTTTATTTCTTATTTTATTGCAAATTGCCATTAAGTGA
Organism: Taudactylus pleione; assembly: GCA_031769625.1. NCBI lineage: Eukaryota > Metazoa > Chordata > Amphibia > Anura > Myobatrachidae > Taudactylus > Taudactylus pleione. The sequence goes on along the minus strand of JAUIMM010000078.1, from coordinate 2,355,389 downwards.
TCACATGTTTTTTCTAAAGTATTACAATGCAATCTGCTACTGTGTGATTTATATATCACAATTTTAATAAATTGTTATAAATTTACTTTATTGATCCATAGTACATGTAATAGCATTACTGCCTCACAGCGCTGAGGTTGTGGATTCGATTCCCATTATGGCCCAAACTGTGCGGAGTTTGTATTCTCCCTGTATTTGCGTGGGTTTCCTCCGGGTACTCTGGTTTCCTCCCACACTCCAAAAATATACTGATAGGTTAATTGGCTCCAAACATAAATTAACCCTAGTGTGTGTGTGAGCATGTGGTAGGGATTATAGAGATTGTAAAGCTCCACTGGGGCAGGGACTGATGTGAATGGGCAAATATTCTCTGTAAAGCGGTGCAGAATATGTGTGCTCTATATACATAACTGGTAATAAATAATAATAAATATATTAACAAAGAGTTTATTGCAGATGTCCTCACCAATGCCTTGAGCTCCAGATTTGCAGGTGTAATGTAAGAGAGTCATGTCCGTCAATCCATCCCGGTCATTGACGTTACACCCTCTCTTTAGGATCTGAAACACAAAGGACATATCTACGTGAACGAAAGCTAAGAGACATCCCACCAGCTCGTGCTGCACAGGTCTAAGGATCTCACGTCCTGTGTTATATAACCGGGGCAGTTAAATTAATTATCATGATTAGATTATAGACTTCACTTTCTGACTAAACAGGAGTTTCTTAGTGCACCTCCCTGTCCTGTATACAAATGTACGGGTGTGATTTCTGCAGCCTCACGCATACCCATGTAGTAAGGTGATCTCACCATGACTAGCTCAAATATCAGGGAGACATTAGAGCAGGGGTCTTCAACCTTGGCCCTCCAGCTGCTGTGGAACTACACATCCCAGCATGCACTGCCATAGTTTTAGCATGCTGTTATGTCAAAAAGGTGGCAGTGCATGCTGGGATGTGTAGTTCCACAGCAGCTGGAGGGCCAAGGTTGAAGACCCCTGCATTAGAGTAAGGCTTCTCTAAGACTATACTATAAGCATGAGTGCACAGCAAGCAAATTGTAACTCATGATAAATGTGTTAAATGGCCTTCGCCATACAGAATGTTATTGCATTTAGCACAATAAAACTTTCCCAACTCATAACTATATTTTTCCATACCCGAAGCTGACAATCAGCCACGTCACAGGAGCCGCAATCAGGGTATGTTGGGACCCCGGAAAGTCCCAGGGTCTCAGTCTGGCCTCAGTATAAGCCCACTTTGCTATTAATCTCTCTTGAGCAAATGAAGGTGACCTCAGACAGGAATAGTGGTGACATAATTCTCTCCCACAATGTAACAGAAAGCCGTGGGCCTCATTCCCATACCTCATTCCCGATCACATCGATGCTCTGCTGAACCTGGGGGACCCACTGCCGCAATATAGCAAAAAGCTCAGAGACGCTGGTGTTTGGGTCAAACAAAATATCCTGGCAGGAAGCGTCATTGGGGTCAAAAAACGAGAATTCTGCAAAGAAAGTGAAATAGAATTAGACAGGTTTAAATATATTATCACTATGTACATTTACTCCATCCGGTCTATCGTTTGTATAATAATAAATCCACCCACAGCGCCTGTGATCTTCCCGATCATATGTGGGAATGGCCCGTCTTATAAGTACAAAGGAGCATTACATGCAGGGGGGGAGGGGAAACACAGGATAACAGGTAAGTGTATTATTAGGAGAAAGGAGCATTACATACATGCAGAATAACAGGTAAGTGTATTATTAGGAGAAAGAAGAGTTACATGTATGAGATATATGCAGAATAACAGGTAAGAATTATTATGAGAAAGGAGTGTTACATACATGCAGAATAACAGGTAAGTATTAGGAGAAAGGAGCGTTACATACATGCAGAATAACAGGTAAGTGTCTTATTATGAGAAAGGAGCGTTACATACATGCAGAATAACAGGTAAGTATTACTATGAGAAAGGAACGTTACAGACATGCAGAATAACAGGTAAGTATTATTAGGAGAAAGGAGCGTTACATACATGCAGAATAACAGGTAAGTATTATTATGAGAAAGGAGCGTTACATACATGCAGAATAACAGGTAAGTATTATTAGGAGAAAGGAACGTTACATACATGCAGAATAACAGGTAAGTATTATTAGGTGAAAGGAGCATTACAGACATGCAGAATAACAGGTAAGTGTCCTATTAGGAGAAAGGAGCGTTACATACATGCAGAATAACAGGTAAGTATTATTAGGTGAAAGGAGCGTTACATACATGCAGAATAACAGGTAAGTATTATTAGACGAAAGGAACGTTACAGACATGCAGAATAACAGGTAAGTATTATTAGGAGAAAGGAACGTTACATACATGCAGAATAACAGGTAAGTATTATTAGGTGAAAGGAGCATTACATACATGCAGGATAACAGGTAAGTGTCCTATTAGGAGAAAGGAGCGTTACATACATGCAGAATAACAGGTAAGTATTATTAGGTGAAAGGAGCGTTACATACATGCAGAATAACAGGTAAGTATTATTAGGAGATAGGAGCGTTACATACATGCAGAATAACAGGTAAGTATTATTATGAGAAAGGAGCGTTACAGACATGCAGAATAACAGGTTAGTATTATTAGGAGAAAGGAGCGTTACATACATGCAGGATAACAGGTTAGTATTATTAGGAGAAAGGAGCATTACAGACATGCAGAATAACAGGTAAGTATTATTATGAGAAAGGAGCGTTACAGACATGCAGAATAACAGATTAGTATTATTAGGAGAAAGGAGCGTTACATACATGCAGGATAACAGGTAAGTATTATTAGGAGAAAGGAGCATTACCTACATGCAGAATAACAGGTAAGTATTATTAGGAGAAAGGAGCGTTGCATACATGCAGAATAACAGGTAAGTGTCTTATTAGGAGAAAGGAGCGTTACATACATGCAGAATAACAGGTAAGTATTATTAGGAGAAAGGAGCGTTACATACATGCAGAATAACAGGTAAGTATTAGTAGGAGAAAGGAGCGTTACATACATGCAGAATAACAGGTAAGTATTATTAGGAGAAAGGAGCGTTACATACATGCAGAATAACAGGTAAGTATTAGGAGAAAGGAGCGTTACATACATGCAGAATAACAGGTAAGTATTATTAGGAGAAAGGAGCGTTACATGTATGGGAGATATGCAGAATAACAGGTAAGGGTCTTACAAGTAGAAAGGAGCGTTACATGCAGGGGGGGGGTGTATATCAGGTAAGAGAAAATTAGGAAAATATATTGTGGCTTTATAAACAGTACAAAATGTGCACTGCACGTCTACAGGACAATGCAGGACCTCAGACACGCCGTGTTTGTTTGTTTTTTTATCTCAGTGGCGATCAGTAAGAGAAAATGTAAAAAAAAAAAAAAATGACAAATAAAATGAAACTTTCCATCCCTGCTTCATGCTCGCTCGAACAGTCCCATGCCGTCCTTTCCTGCTTACACCAATATATCAGACACTACACAGAAAGCTGAGAAAGCAGAGTAGAACTACTGCTGTACTATGAATAAGCAAAACTAGATGGGAACAGTATTGACCACACAGCATCAGATGACTACATCCACAAGCATAGATATGGGGCGTGAGGCCAGAGTTTGGGAAACACCGTGTATTAGAGCCACCCACTAAAGCAGGGATGGGGAACCTCAGGCCCGGGGGCCATATCAGGCCCACGGAATCATTTGGTCTGGCCCTCGGAGGTTTTTTCTGCTAGCCTCATCTGGCTATCAGGGTGCCTAGAATGTCACCCTGCAGCCAGAATCTATGCAGCAGTGCCGCTTGGAACGTCCTTAGGACACTTCAGACAGTCACACAGCTGCCCTTACAGCTATCCGGAGCATCCTCAGGATGTTCCAGGCATTGCTGTAATCACCGGCAATTGTGGCCACGCCCCGTGTGATGTCACACGGAGGAGGAATGGCCTGTAAATAGCCTTCTTGTACCTATTGTCCCAGCTGCCATAATCACTTGTTTCAGGAGTTTGCCGCTGCCAGGGAATTTAGTCTCTCACCAATTGGGTCTGTAACCTGCACTCTAAGGGGCCCATTTACCATTTATCCAGTTTTAGAACTGAGAATTCAAATGTATTATCATCGCTGCTATACTCGGCAATGAGAAATTCTGTACCCCAGAGATGTATTAAGAATCATATCCAGGGACAGGGGCTAGTCTCTGCGATGTGTAAAATGAAGTGATGTACTGTACACGCGTGATCATCAGCCGGCACATGTGCGTGTAACAATTACTGGCTACAATGGCTGACACCATCTTAAGATGGCGTTTGCCAACTGAGCCAAGCTCCAGAAAGTTTTGCAGTCCGGTGCTTGGTAAATCTCATCATATAGCAGCCCCCATAGAAACCTATAGGGGCTGCTATTACGATCGGAAAGAGGGAAACCGTAGCAGATATCTCCGTTACCCCTGTAATGCATTCTGGAGATACTTACATTTCAGACACAATGGGCGGAATTCAATTGATTTCGCGGCCCGCATCTCCCGACTAAAGTGACAGGAGATCGCGGGCCGCTATTCAATTGTGCCAGAATTTCACGCTGATCGCGCCCATAGAGGTCAGGTTTAGCAGCGTAAAGCAGCTAAACCCGACCAAAGTGCTGGGCGCAATCGCGAAAAGTGATGTTTGGGCGCCCAAACATGTCACTTTTCGCACATTTCAGCTCTCATCCCCCAGGGGCTGCGAGCTGAAATGTAGCGATTGGCAGCTGATCGCGCCCGACAGGAGCAAGAATAGAATAGCTCCGTCGGGCGCGATAGGGGATGAAAACAATTGAATTCCGCCCAATGAATACATTATTAGGTTTACTTTGCTGCAGGTGCAAGATGCATTATATCTGTGGGTTATATGTGTATTTATGTTACTCTGCTCCAAGCGCAGTCTTTCCACACTTTGTGGACGATTCTGAGTTGAAGGCAGCGCTGTCCGTGTCTGAGTCTCTTGGCGGCCGCATTTATTTTATGCAAATGCTGCTACTAGCCCCTGCCCTGGCGTAGAGCCGCGCGGCTGAATACGCCAATGTGTGAGACGCCCACTTCGAGCCGCTTAAGTGTGTCTTCAGGCGTAATCATCCGTCGCGCCATCAAAACTTGCACCGGCCCACCTGCTAGATGCAGATTCTCCGTCTGAGCACGGGCTCCAAATGTGAACGATTATGCGTCTGAGTTTGCAACCAGTTCAGCGACACCCCCAAAACACTCCCATAAGACGAACCATCTCAGTGCGTCCATATAGACAACTCCCTGTGGAATAGGTATGATTTACCGCCAACGCAAGTCCGGCGGTTGGAATCCCGACAGCGGCTGCCCGACATGGGTGAAAATTCCGATCGTACCTAAGGTAAGTATAGACTAACAATTCCCTCCCCTAACCCTCCCTTAGGGGTGCCTAACCCTAACCTTCCCCCCTGTGCCTAACCCTATCCCCCTTCTAAGTGCCTAAACCTAACCCCCCCTTCCCGGCTGCCTAAACCTGTCCACCAGAGAAGTGCCTAACCCTAAGTCCCCCCCAGGGGTGCCTAACCCTATCCCTCCCCCTAGCCTAACTTTAACCTCCCGGGGGGGGGGTGTCGGACCCTAAGTCCCCCCGGGAGCCCTAAACCTAACCCTCCCCCCCCCCAGCGGCTGCCCGCGCCCGGCGTCTCTTCGATCGGGTTGCCGGGCACCAATCTCCCGGCGTCGGTAAAATGACAGGCGTCTAGATTTAGACGCCTGTCATTTAACCCTCACCGGGATTAAGCAGTCGGGAAGCCGGCTGACTAGATTTGGTCCGCCGGCTTCCCGACTGCATACCGTTCCTGTCACCCTCCAGGAATACCAAATACATTTCCAAGACATTTCTGAGACCGCGCAAATCTGACATAGCTGAATGGACACAAATAAGTGGCACAATATAATAATAACAGCAGCACTAACTGCGAGAGATGTACACGGTAATCGGCCTGGTCATACGCACATTTTGCATGTCAACGCCTGGGACATGAAAAGCATTTTAAGTGCCAGGAGGAAAAAAATAATATTATCATTGGAGCTTAGTAAAGGAATGCACTTACATTGTAACCACAGAAACATATTTAAAGTTATGCCTCTACAGTAGATATAAAATATATGTCATTAACAGCTTCGTACCACCTCTTAACTCACCGCAGTCAGATGGCATGGGAGCGGCAGCCACAGAGAACGTAACGGGTCTGCTGAGGTCTAGGTAACAAGCCTGAAAGCCGGGCTCAGGGGGCCAAGAGTGTTCTTCAGGGTAACTGACCGTCAGGTCCTCAATGGTCATGATCTAGGAGACCACCTGCGGTAAAGACAAGGAGACCTCAGAATGGAGTGTAGGAGAGGACTGCAGAGACAGCCATCAAACTCCTCACCTCCTATATACATTCCAGCCAGCAGCTGGGCCATAGACTTGTCACCGGCCTTATCATGTTTCAAGAGCAAACCTGTGACCCCTGACCTCTCCCACTTCCCTTTCTGTTTCCTTCAGCATAGTTGACCCAGGGTTCTATTATTTCTGCATGTTCCAAACTAGATTCAGATGGGTCTCTCATAGTTTTGTTTTGCAGAGACCTGGAAACAATGTATTAGTTGCTATGGTCCTTAAAGAAGACTTGTACCCAGATTTACAGACGTTATCTTGGTGCTAACACCAAAACACAATGAAAGAAAACTGTTCCCCTGTTCGCCAGGAAGATGGGCCAGTATATTGCATACTCATTACGGCAATCACTGGTCGGGCAGCTCTCTCACCACTTCCAGCCCCAGTGCTCTATGGGCCAGATGCAGCAAGGAACGCAGTTGCAAAAACGCACGCAATCGTCCGATTGTCTCGTACTGTGCATGCATGCGCGTGCGTGAACTAGCCACTGCGATCAGGACTGCGATCTCAGCGGCTACGCAGACCCATCGCAGAGTGATTGACAGGAAGTGCCGTTTGTGGGTGGTAACGGGGGGGAGGGTGGTCGGCCGAATGCAGGCGTACCGGTGCGTTTGAACTCCGTTGCAGGGGCGTGCAGAAATGATCCACTGCGATTCCCTACGCAGCCTGAGGCCTGATAGCGTGCATGGTTGTTAGCAATTTCCGAATAAGGTCAGGACTTGTGTAAGTGTGCGTGAGGCTGCGATGGTACGCGATTGTACCGATGTTTTCGCAGTCTTGCTAAACATTACGGAAGTGTGTAAGGTAAAGTAGACGTCTTGATGTAGCGTAGCAGCGGCATTGCGCTTGCAGCGGATTAGCATACGACCGCAGTTGAACTGCATGCATAATAGCTACTGGCTACACAGTTGCGTTCCGTAGTGAATCAGGCCCAATGCCCCTACTCTGGCTGGATATACGTCACAGGAGGCAGGCGCAGGGGTAACAGGGAACTGCAGGCTGTATATCATACCACCTTCTCTGATCAGGAGACAAAGCATGTGTAATTATATTTCTGGTTTTAGCAGTATCAACAATAGACAGTGATAATGTGCTATAAATAACATGAGCAGCTAGGACGCTTATGCAGATAGAAAGAGTTGGGTGCAGGTTGCTGACCAGGGATCCTGAGCACCGGTATCCCGCACCCAACACTTTCTAGTGGAGTTAGAATCCTGACACAACCATGCAGGTATACTAACCCTATCCGTATAACTAACCCTTCCTCCTGGCAGCCTAACCTAACCATTGCCCCCTACAGCCTAACCCTAACCCTCCCCCTAACCCCAATACTTACCACGGAATATCAGCGGTCGGGACGCTGGCGCTGGGATTCTGAACGCCGTCATCCCGACCGCCGGGATCATAACTAAATCCTGCTAGAAATATGTACAAATCACAACACACACCTAAAAAAAAAAAATGAACTGCACGAGGAAATGACATAAGGAGCGGGTCGTTAAAAAAAATGTCCTGCTACTATACTGTTAAGGTGCCCACACACATACCGACTTGCTTCCAATCAGCCGATGTACACGATTTCCCCTGAACTCTCCCCAGGCAGTCGTGGTCACGATTTGAAGTTAAAAATGTCCAATCTGACTAAAGATCTATCTTGCAGCCAGTGCATTGTATCCCAGATTGGCTAATCTGCCCTACAGCACGGCAGATCTGTAGATGCGAGGTACGACGAGCGGGGACGCGCATCGGCATCGTGATCAAGAGTAGAGACTCACGATTTGGCCATTTTTTACATGATCTGTCGGTGAAATCGGCCAAATTGGATGAAAAGTCGGTATGTGTGTGGGCACCTTTAAAGCATGCTACAAACGGCGGTAGGGCATTTATTTATGAACAGTTTCTTATATAGCGCAGCATATTCCGTTGCGCTTTACAATTGTAAACATTAATAGAACAAAACTGGGTAATAACAGACAGATATATAGGTAGGAGGGCCCTGCTTGCAAGCTTACAATCTATAGGGAAATAGGCATTGATACACATGGATAGGTGCTATATATTGCATTTTGGTCCGCCCAGAATGCACAGTTTCTTGGTGGGCTCCATGATCCAGTCACACCGGAATGTCGGCCAAATGTCATGAGGATGTGAGAGAAAGACGATGTGTGAGGTTGTGTGTGGACTGTGAAAGGGGATGTAATTACATATGGAGGCTATGAAGGTTATGTGGGTGGTTCTGGGATCTGATAAGCTTGCCTGAAGAGGTGAGTTTTCAGGGATCGCTGGGGTGTGTAGTTCCACAGGAGCTGTAATACCATACGCTACCTCTGGGCTAGTCTAACTATCCTCACAAAATGTTGTTCTACTACACCGGTTGCCTGTGCTGCACTACACCAGCTTACACGCAGGGACCTCTTACCATTCTGTTATTACCAGACTTTTCTTTTTTATATTATTACCTTTTATTGATCAGTTGTTTATATAGCACATACCTATTACTCAGCACTGTACAGAGAATGTTACTGTGTTACCAATTGTAAAGCTTAGTAAACTACAAGCAGTCTTCTGTCTACATCAGTGGTGGGCCGCATGCAGCCCTCCAAACCTCTAGTGGGCAGCCCCCCGCTCCCTCCGGCTTTGTGGTCATATTTCTTGGTTGTGGATTGTAGCATTGCCTGTTGATACATTATTACAGATAGGGGTCTCTTATTGAGGAAATGTAGTCATTTCATTTACTAGGGAGATTAGGAGTAATCTGCGGCACTTTTGAAGGTCAGAAGGCAGCCCAGTGAGGCCCCCTAAGTGTATCAGGTTGCCAATCACTGATCTATACGCTGGTGTGGCCACTTGGGGCACTATTGCAGAGGAGCCCAAGGCCAATATTTAGTTGGCCAGGAGGCACAAAGCTTAGCTAAGGTACGTGTTAACAGATGAAACATGCCGAATGTTTAACAAAACGGTTACAAAAAAAAAAAGAGATAAAGAAGACACGATGAAGTTATATGTCTAGGGCGAAACGCGTTGGGCTTGATGCTATATCCTGATCTTCCTATATGGACAGAAAAGCTATATATAATTGTTATTTCTGTACGTGCGATACCGGTTATTTGTGTTTTTTTTGCTGTAATAAATTGTTTGTGGATATTCAATTGTGGGACTGGTTGGTTCCTTATTATCCGAAATATTTACTGTTGACATCCTAAATGTGCAGTATGTAAAACGGTACACACTATATTGTATTTCTTCTTTCATTATATATATCCTAAATATCGTATATGATGTTCATTGGACCGAAAAAAAAAAAAACTAAAAAAGATATTAGTGTTGGATTTATACCCTAATCACTATTTATATAATTATATAATCTACACACTAGTTTGTCACTCTCTATCGGTTTATATTTATTGTCATGCGTGATATACCAACATGCACATGACCGACTGACGGGCTGCCGCTCGTATTTTGGATGAGGAGTGTTTTTTGAATATATTTGTTTTCAAACTTGTTTCTTTTGAGCACGTGTGCATTATACAGATATCTGTGCACTTAGATCTTCACTTTGTGTGTGTGTGTGTGTGTATGCATATATATATATATATATACACACACACACACACACACACACACATATATATTCATTAAACATTAAAGAGAACAACGATCCTGATGTTATCACTGAGCTATGCCTTAAGCTGCAGCCAAACAGCTACCATAGCAGCGCACACATTAAATAGAGAAAGGTTCTTAGTACAAATGGGTAGAGCGACTCTTGAGACGGCGTAATATTCCAGCATTGTGACAATCACTATAAGTGAAGAACAGATGGGGCGATAATGGGATGCCATATTGTAAAATGAGATCATCTCATAAGAGGACGGGGAAGAATTAATCACAACACTGATATAAGCTATTACAGCATCATCCAGATGTCTACAGGATTACTCTGTGCACAACCGAGCGCCCGACGCGACGCAATATGCTGCATGCCTAGCGTTACATCCATCGCAGGTCCTGCAAATTAGGAGAACCGCTCTGATGGCGTAAAAAAAAAAAGACGACATTTATTTGTTTTCCCGCATCCCTGAATTAAGAATAGAAAGAATTTGTGATATTATTTTAAACTGCTGTGGTTCAAGGTTAAAAGTAGATGAAAAATTATCTCTCGCTTTATAAAACAGTCTACACCAGAGGTTCCCAAACGCGGTCCTCAAGGCCCCCATACATCAGCAATTGATTGCAGCAATCGCGCAACTTGCAATCGATTGTGTCGAAAAATATTTCCCTATTTCAATTGATTGCAGGATTGCCACAATCGACTGAAAAAGGGAAAGATTTTTATACACAATCGATTGCAAATTGCTGCAATCAATTGCTGTTGTATGGAGGCCTTTAGAGATATCCATGGTTGAGCACAGGTGACTTAATTAGTACCTCAGTCAATTTGATTTAAGTCACCTGTGCTCCAGTGGCGAATCCAGGGGGGGGGGCGATCAGGGCGATTGCTGCCTGTCATCTACAGTGCAGGCGCGCAGGTTGCCACGGCGCAGCACCAGAGTTTAAAAATTCCAGGACGCGCTTAACAGCCAATCACCGGTGATTGGTTGGGGAGATGCTGCCGGCGGTGACTGCCTGCTGCTGCGCACACACAGCAGCCAATCACCGTCGGCAGCATTCCCCAACCAATCACAGCCGGCGGTGTCTATCATCTAATAGGTGTCCTGCTCCTAGAGTCTGTCCTCGGGACCTGCCTTCCTCGGTCCACCTAAGAGGCTGGCGAGGGGCAGGAAGTTAGAATTTGCAGCTCAACTGCCGGGCAGATGGCAGGCAGTACCGCACAAACGTCAAGCATGATCAGCTCCCTGCATACACCCACCCACAAGGCAACAGAGCCAGGTAAGTTTTCTATCGCTCTCTCTCATTCTCTCGCTCTCTCTCGTTCTCGCGCTCTCTCGCGCTCTCTCGTTCTTTCGCTGTTCAAACACATGAGGTCGGCCCTGCAGATATATCGGTACGCCTGGCTGTGCTGGGACTTGTAGTTTCGAAATAGCTGGAGAGCCACAGGTTGGCCAGGCCTGGACTAGACAGACACCAAAGGCGGTAAATATCTGGCTGCTAGGTATTAATACATGTGTGTGACAGGATATTCAGTTCAAAAGGCATCATGGTATATTCTTTTCATTTTACTAGAAAATAAAAACAGTTTAGTGATCATTCTAGCACCGGCAACCTGTCACAACCCGTGCAGTTCTTCTTTCCTGCCTGAGGTGCGGCTCTCGGGATGCGGTTAAAATCCCGACAGTCGGGATGGATTGTAAGCGCCGGAATCCTGACACCTGTTACCGGCATCCCGACGGTAAGTAGTGAGGTTAGGGGGAGGGTTAGGGCTAGGGACTAGGGTTAGGCACAAAGGGGGGAGGGTTAGGTTTAGGGAGCGGGGAGGTTAGGTTTAGGCACTAGGGGGGGATACGGGGGAAGGGTTAGGTTTAGGGTGCAGGGAGGGGGGGTTGATTAGATTTAGGCACTAGCGTGGGAGGTTAGGATCAGGCACCGGGGAGGGAGGATTAGGGGGAGGGAAAGGGGGAGGGTTAGGAAACTGACCTACAGGTGTCGGTATTCTAACCATGTCGGGATACCGGCGTCGGGATTCAGACCGCCGGGACCCCGAGCACCAGCATCCCGTACTCATCCCCCGCTCTCTGCTCTGGTGCTTCTGGCACACTCTGGTCTGTATAACAGCAATTTGTTGCATCAGCTGAGTGTGCTAGAAGCACCAGATCAGAGAGCGACACCACAGGGAGGAGAGAGGAACTGCACCGGTTGTGTGACAGGTGCAGGGTGCTAGAATGAACACTAACAGTTGATGGTTGTAATCTTTCTATACAATGGGCAACACTGACTCTGAACTGGGAGCAAAGCAAAAAAAAAGTACCTTGGTAAAACCATGTTGCACTGCAGGTGGGGCAGATATAAATTAAATGCATGGCTCTACTTTGTCCATTATCAAGGCGAAGTGTGGCCAATTACCGACACAATGTATGAAAAAAAGCATTTGCCGTATGATGGAGAATGAGAACGCACCTCTCCAGGGAAACGACCTCTCCCTCATTCGGCATCTGTGATCGGCGCTTGCCCAGCACACCGGCGGTTGAAGGTCTAATATTGAGAAGGGGGGGGGGGGGGGGGGGGAGGATACCATTTTATTGTTTCCTGCAGAGTCTGCCAGTCAGGGACAGTGCTGTGTGTACACCAGCTGGAGATGTCAGAATCATTAGCCACCGACTGTTCCTAACTTTCAAATCCAGATTGGCTCCCTTTCTAGTTATAGCCAGGGGGGCATGGCACCTCCGTTATTCTGATTACTTCCCTGCGCTAATACATGCAGGGAAGCAGTAACTGCAGCACAGAACGTGCGCAGTTACCGCAAATACAGGTAACACATGTTCATACATCTGCCTCAAAATGTGCAGAGAGACATAGATTTGGGAGGGGTGAGTCCAAACTCAATCCTAAATTGCAGTGTAAAAATAAAGCTGTCCAGCATTTTTGCTTTGCTTCGCTCTCTATTTCCTTGAGTAGCTTTTCTCCAGGGCAGTAACACGGTTTAACAGCGCCCTGTGCTGGCCTCGCTCCCTGTGCGCATGATGTCACGCATAGGGGGCGGGGCCAGCAGCACCTGGAAGTGCAGCAGTGCTTTCAGCGTTTTCAAGACACTCCAGGCAGCTGTAGACATGACAGGGTGCCTGCCTATAGCAACCAAAGGACGCACTGACGCAGCGATACTGGCTGCAAGGTGCCGTTCCAGGCACCCTGCTAGCCAGAAGCTAGGGGCATGGGGTAGCGACCATGCCCCCACAGAGCTCTGCCCTCTTATGCTGCCGCACCGGTCGCGCACCCCTGGACCCAGCTTCTATCAACAGATCAGACAACAGTGAGACTAACTGCTGGGAGTGAGGGGATGTAGTCAGGATCCCGGCCGCCAAAATCCCGACAATAAAAGCCTGACATAAGACTAAAGACAGGTGTCGAAATCCCGAAGCCTATCATTAGCCCCACGACGAAATCCCGACACGCAGCATACCGAACAGAGGTAAGCCAGGTGTCTTAGGTTCTAGCCGCAGAGGGGGAGGGTTAGCTTTAGGAACCCCCGGGTGGGACTTGGGGTTAGGCTTCCCACCGGGAGGGTTAGAGACCCCCCCGGCAGGGTTAGGTTTAGGGTGCGGGAAGGGGGGGTAGGTTTAGGCACTAAGGGGGGTGGTTAGGGTTAGGCACCACTAAGGGAGGGTTAGGGTACTTACCACCCCCCCGTCGGGATTTCGAACCGTCGGTCTTCAGCTGTCAGTATTTGATCCGACGGCTATTCTGCCACCGACATTACATACCGATTCCGGGAATAAGAAGTGGAACACTATGTTATGTACAGCAACACGGCACATGGTTTTGTACAATCAGATGTGTCACCTATAAGGTGGCAAACGCTAAATGCACAATTGAAAAAAAAAAAAATTTAAAAACAAAGAGCTTGTGTCTGGTTAGCATGGAAGGATGACAAGGCGAGGCATGGCAAGGAAAGATAACCACACACGTCTAAATAACCAATGACATCAGGGAAAGATCTGCAGGACTGGTGAGCAGCCTCTAATAGTACATACAGCAATTATCTTCTGTAATATGAACTTCCTGGTGTCATGTGTACACTGGTACTGGCAGGCCGCGTCATTGCATGATATATAGCAATGCCCACGGGGTAGTTACAGGTTGCTGAAGAGATGTCACTCTACGGAATGCCTGAGATGACAATATTCACAAGAGCTGTATATTTCCACTGTACACAATACAATAAGTAGGTAATTATTTAGATGTGTCCTTCATACAGGCAGTGATAGAGCACAGTACTGCCAGTGTGTATATATAGGTGACACTGTATATATCATACAGGCAGTGATAGAGCTCAGTACTGCCAGTGCGTACATATAGGTGACACTGTATATATATATCATACAGGCAGTGATAGAGCACAGTACTGCCAGTGTGTATATATAGGTGACACTGTATATATATCATACAGGCAGTGATAGAGCACAGTACTGCCAGTGTGTATATATAGGTGACACTGTATATATATCATACAGGCAGTGATAAAGCACAGTGCTGCCAGTGTGTATATATAGGTGACACTGTATATATCATACAGGCAGTGATAGAGCTCAGTACTGCCAGTGCGTATATATAGGTGACACTGTATATATATATCATACAGGCAGTGATAGAGCACAGTACTGCCAGTGCGTACATATAGGTGACACTGTATATATATATCATACAGGCAGTGATAGAGCACAGTACTGCCAGTGTGTATATATAGGTGACACTGTATATATATCATACAGGCAGTGATAGAGCACAGGACTGCCAGTGTGTATATATAGGTGACACTGTATATATATCATACAGGCAGTGATAAAGCACAGTACTGCCAGTGTGTATATATAGGTGACACTGTATATATCATAAAGGCAGTGATAGAGCACAGTACTGCCAGTGCGTACATATAGGTGACACTGTATATATATATCATACAGGTAGTGGTAAAGCACAGTACTGCCAGTGTGTATATATAGGTGACACTGTATATATCATACAGGCAGTGAGAGAGCACAGTACTGCCAGTGCGTATATATAGGTGACACTGTATATATATATCATACAGGTAGTGATAGAGCACAGTACTGCCAGTGAGTACATATAGGTGACACTGTATATATCTTACAGGCAGTGATAGAGCACAGTACTCCCAGGGCGTACATATAGGTGACACTGTATATATCATATAGAGCACAGTATTGCCAGTGGGGATGTGGTCAATATCCCGACGGCGGGAATTCCGGCGGTCAGAATGTCAACGCCAAATCCCGACACTAGTCACAATAACGGTGCCAGCATCCCGACCGCCGGGATCCCGCAGGTAAGTACTGGGGTTAGGCACTAGGGAGAAGTTTAGGGCTAGGCTCTAAGGGGGGAGGGTTATGTTTAGGGTGTGGGGAAGGGGAGGTTAGGTTTAGGCAGTAGGGGGAGAGGTTAGGTTTAGGTATCCTAACCCTGCCTGGATGACGGCATCCCATACCCATCCCCTGCCAATGAGTGTACACAGGTGGCACTGTTGAGAGCACAATACTGCAGTGTGTGTACATAAGTGACACTGTGTATATATGAGCACAGTACTGCCAGTGTGTGTATATAAGTGACACTGTGTATATATAGAGCACAGTACTGCCAGTGTGTGTATATAAGTGATACTGTGTATATATAGAGCACAGTACTGCCAGTGTGTGTATATAAGTGACACTGTGTATATATAGAGCACAGTACTGCCAGTGTGTGTATATAAGTGACACTGTGTATATATAGAGCACAGTACTGCCAGTGTGTGTATATAAGTGACACTGTGTATATATAGAGCACAGTACTGCCAGTGTGTGTATATAAGTGACACTGTGTATATATAGAGCACAGTACTGCCAGTGTGTGTATATAAGTGACACTGTGTATATATAGAGCACAGTACTGCCAGTGTGTGTATATAAGTGACACTGTGTATATATAGAGCACAGTACTGCCAGTGTGTGTATATAAGTGACACTGTGTATATAGAGCACAGTACTGCCAGTGTGTGTATATAAGTGACACTGTATATATAGAGCCCAGTACAGCCAGTGTGTGTATATAAGTGACACTGTATATATAGAGCACAGTACTGCCAGTGTGTGTATATAAGTGACACTGTATATAGAGCCCAGTACAGCCAGTGTGTGTATATATAAGTGACACTGTATATATAGAGCCCAGTACAGCCAGTATGTGTATATAAGTGACACTGTATACATAGAGCACAGTACTGCCAGTGTGTGTATACAAGTCACACTGTATATATCGAGCACAGTACTGCCAGTGTGTGTACATAAGTGACACTGTATATATAGAGAACAGTACTGCCAGTGTGTGTATATAAGTGACACTGTATATATAGAGCACAGTACTGCCAGTGTGTGTATATTGGTGACACTGTATATATAGAGTACAGTACTGCCAGTGTGTGTATATTGGTGACACTGTATATAGAGTCCAGTACAGCCAGTGTGTGTATATAAGTGACACTGTATATATAGAGCACAGTACTGCCAGTATGTGTATATAAGTGACACTGTATATAGAGCCCAGTACAGCCAGTGTGTGTATATAAGAAACACTGTATATACAGAGCACAGTACTGCCAGTGTGTGTATATTGGTGACACTGTATATAATATATAGAGCCCAGTACTGCCAGTGTGTGTATATAAGTAACACTGTATATATAGAGCACAGTACTGCCAGTGTGTGTATATTGGTGACACTGTATATATAGAGCCCAGTACTGCCAGTGTGTGTAGATTGGTGACACTGTATATAATATATAGAGCACAGTACTGCCAGTGTGTGTATATAAGTGACACTGTATATATAGAGTACAGTACTGCCAGTGTATAAATATTGGGACATTGACAGAATTTTCAGATTTTGGCCTCTATTCACCACCACAATGGCTTTGAAATGAAACAAACAAGATGTGCTTTAACTGCAGACTTAATTTGAGGGTAATTACATCCAAATCAGGTGAACGGTGTAGGAATTACAACGGTTTCTATATGTGCCTCCCACTTTTTAAGGCTGTACTCTCTGTGTGTATATACACACAGAGAGTACAGCACTGCCAGTGTGTATATAGGTGACACACACAGAGAGCGCAGCACTGCCAGTGTGTATATAGGTGGACGTTCGGGTTTATGATGTCAGTATCCAGATCTCATTCGGGATATCGGCATTATGCCGGGCAGCGGGATTCCGGCATCGGTATATCGACGGCCGGCATTTCGTCCGCCGTCAATATCACTGCATCCCATATTGCCAGTGTGTATACATATAAGTGACAATGTATATACAGAGCACAGCACTGCCAGTGTGTATGTAGGTGACACACAGAGAGCACAGCACTGCCAGTGTGTATATAGGTGACACAGAGTGTACAGCACTGCCAGTGTATATATATAGGTGACACACAGAGAGCACAGCACTACCAGTGTGTATATAGGTGACACAGAGTGTACAGCACTGCCAGTGTATATATAGGTGACACACAGACAGCACAGCACTGCCAGTGTGTATATAGGTGACACACAGAGAGAGCGCAGCACTGCCAGTGTGTACTGCCAGTGTGTATATAGGTGGATGTTCGGGTTTATAATGCCGACGTCAGTATCCAGATCTCATTCGGGATATCGGCATTATTCCGGGCAGCGGGATCGGCATCGGTATATCGACGGCCGGCATTTCGTCCGCCGTCAATATCACTGCATCCCATATTGCCAGTGTGTGTACATATAAGTGACAATGTATATACAGAGCACAGCACTGCCAGTGTGTATATAGGTGACACACAGAGAGCACAGCACTACCAGTGTGTATATAGGTGACACACAGAGAGCACAGCACTGCCAATGTATATATAGGTGACACAGAGAGCACAGTACTGTCAGTGTGTATATAGGTGAAACACAGAGAGCACAGTACTGTCAGTGTGTATATAGGTGACACACACAAGAGAATACAGCACTGCCAGTGTATATATAGGTGACACACAGAGAGCACAGCACTGCCAGTGTGTATGTATGTGACACACAGAGAGCACAGCACTGCCAGTGTGTATATAGGTGACACAGAGTGTACAGCACTGCCAGTGTATATATAGGTGACACACAGAGAGCACAGCACTACCAGTGTGTATATAGGTGACACACAGAGAGAGCGCAGCACTGCCAGTGTGTACTGCCAGTGTGTATATAGTTGGATGTTCGGGTTTATAATGCCGACGTCAGTATCCAGATCTCATTCGGGATATCAGCATTATTCCGGGCAGCGGGATTCCGGCATCGGTATATCGACGGCCGGCATTTCGTCCGCCGTCAATATCACTGCATCCCATATTGCCAGTGTGTGTACATATAAGTGACAATGTATATACAGAGCACAGCACTGCCAGTGTGTATATAGGTGACACACAGAGAGCACAGCACTACCAGTGTGTATATAGGTGACACACAGAGAGCACAGCACTGCCAATGTATATATAGGTGACACAGAGAGCACAGTACTGTCAGTGTGTATATAGGTGACACACACAAGAGAATACAGCACTGCCAGTGAATATATAGGTGACACACACAAGAGAATACAGCACTGCCAGTGAATATATAGGTGACACACAGAGAGCACAGCACTGCCAGTGTGTATATAGGTGACACACAGAGAGCACAGCACTGCCAGTGTGTATGTAGGTGACACACAGAGAGCACAGCACTGCCAGTGTGTATGTAGGTGACACACAGAGAATACAGCACTGCCAGTGTGTATGTATGTGACACACAGAGAGCACAGCACTGCCATTGTGTATATAGGTGACACACACAGAGCACAGTACTGCCAATGTATATATAGGTGACACACACAGAGCACAGTACTACCAGTGTGTATATAGGTGACACACAGAGAGCACAGCACTGCCAATGTATATATAGGTGACACAGAGTACAGCACTGCCAGTGTGTATATAGGTGACACACAGAGAGCACAGTACTGTCAGTGTGTATATAGGTGACACACACACAGAATACAGCACTGCCAATGTATATATAGGTGACACACAGAGAGCACAGTACTGCCAGTGTATATATAGGTGACACACAGAGAGCACAGCACTGCCAGTGTATATATAGGTGACACACACAGAGAGCACAGCACTGCCAGTGTGTACTGCCAGTGTGTATATAGGTGGATGTTCGGGTTTATAATGCCGACGTCAGTATCCAGATCTCATTCGGGATATCTGCATTATGCCGGGCAGCGGGATTCCGGCATCGGTATATCGACGGCCGGCATTTCGTCCGCCGTCAATATCACTGCATCCCATATTGCCAGTGTGTATACATATAAGTGACAATGTATATACAGAGCACAGCACTGCCAGTGTGTATGTAGGTGACACACAGAGAGCACAGCACTGCCAGTGTGTATATAGGTGACACAGAGTGTACAGCACTGCCAGTGTATATATAGGTGACACACAGACAGCACAGCACTGCCAGTGTGTATATAGGTGACACACAGAGAGAGCGCAGCACTGCCAGTGTGTACTGCCAGTGTGTATATAGGTGGATGTTCGGGTTTATAATGCCGACGTCAGTATCCAGATCTCATTCGGGATATCGGCATTATTCGTCCGCCGTCAATATCACTGCATCCCATATTGCCAGTGTGTATACATATAAGTGACAATGTATATACAGAGCACAGCACTGCCAGTGTGTATGTAGGTGACACACAGAGAGCACAGCACTGCCAGTGTGTATATAGGTGACACAGAGTGTACAGCACTGCCAGTGTATATATAGGTGACACACAGACAGCACAGCACTGCCAGTGTGTATATAGGTGACACACAGAGAGAGCGCAGCACTGCCAGTGTGTACTGCCAGTGTGTATATAGGTGGATGTTCGGGTTTATAATGCCGACGTCAGTATCCAGATCTCATTCGGGATATCGGCATTATTCCGGGCAGCGGGATCGGCATCGGTATATCGACGGCCGGCATTTCGTCCGCCGTCAATATCACTGCATCCTATATTGCCAGTGTGTGTACATATAAGTGACAATGTATATACAGAGCACAGCACTGCCAGTGTGTATATAGGTGACACACAGAGAGCACAGCACTACCAGTGTGTATATAGGTGACACACAGAGAGCACAGCACTGCCAATGTATATATAGGTGACACAGAGAGCACAGTACTGTCAGTGTGTATATAGGTGACACACAGAGAGCACAGTACTGTCAGTGTGTATATAGGTGACACACACAAGAGAATACAGCACTGCCAGTGTATATATAGGTGACACACAGAGAGCACAGCACTGCCAGTGTGTATGTATGTGACACACAGAGAGCACAGCACTGCCAGTGTGTATATAGGTGACACAGAGTGTACAGCACTGCCAGTGTATATATAGGTGACACACAGAGAGCACAGCACTACCAGTGTGTATATAGGTGACACAGAGTGTACATCACTGCCAGTGTATATATAGGTGACACACAGAGAGCACAGCACTGCCAGTGTGTATATAGGTGACACACAGAGAGAGCGCAGCACTGCCAGTGTGTACTGCCAGTGTGTAT
Organism: Taudactylus pleione; assembly: GCA_031769625.1. NCBI lineage: Eukaryota > Metazoa > Chordata > Amphibia > Anura > Myobatrachidae > Taudactylus > Taudactylus pleione. The sequence continues at coordinate 2,334,667 of JAUIMM010000078.1, read as the reverse complement.
ATAGTTGGATGTTCGGGTTTATAATGCCGACGTCAGTATCCAGATCTCATTCGGGATATCAGCATTATTCCGGGCAGCGGGATTCCGGCATCGGTATATCGACGGCCGGCATTTCGTCCGCCGTCAATATCACTGCATCCCATATTGCCAGTGTGTGTACATATAAGTGACAATGTATATACAGAGCACAGCACTGCCAGTGTGTATATAGGTGACACACAGAGAGCACAGCACTACCAGTGTGTATATAGGTGACACACAGAGAGCACAGCACTGCCAATGTATATATAGGTGACACAGAGAGCACAGTACTGTCAGTGTGTATATAGGTGACACACAGAGAGCACAGTACTGTCAGTGTGTATATAGGTGACACACACAAGAGAATACAGCACTGCCAGTGAATATATAGGTGACACACAGAGAGCACAGCACTGCCAGTGTGTATATAGGTGACACACAGAGAGCACAGCACTGCCAGTGTGTATGTAGGTGACACACAGAGAGCACAGCACTGCCAGTGTGTATGTAGGTGACACACAGAGAATACAGCACTGCCAGTGTGTATATAGGTCACACACACAGAGAGCACAGCACTGCCAGTGTATATATAGGTGACACACAGAGAACACAGCACTGCCAGTGTGTATGTATGTGACACACAGAGAGCACAGCACTGCCATTGTGTATATAGGTGACACACACAGAGCACAGTACTGCCAATGTATATATAGGTGACACACACAGAGCACAGTACTACCAGTGTGTATATAGGTGACACACAGAGAGCACAGCACTGCCAATGTATATATAGGTGACACAGAGTACAGCACTGCCAGTGTGTATATAGGTGACACACAGAGAGCACAGTACTGTCAGTGTGTATATAGGTGACACACACACAGAATACAGCACTGCCAATGTATATATAGGTGACACACAGAGAGCACAGTACTGCCAGTGTATATATAGGTGACACACAGAGAGCACAGCACTGCCAGTGTATATATAGGTGACACACACAGAGAGCACAGTACTGCCAGTGTATATATAGGTGACACACAGAGAGCACAGCACTGCCAGTGTGTATATAGGTGACACACACAGAGTACAGCACTGCCAGTGTATATATAGGTGACACACAGAGCACGGCACTGCCAGTGTGTATATAGGTGACACACACAGAGAGCACAGTACTGCCAGTGTACATATAGGTGACACAGAGAGCACAGCACTGCCAGTGTGTATGTAGGTGACACAGAGAGCACAGCACTGCCAGTGTATATATAGGTGACACACACAGAGAGCACAGTACTGCCAGTGTATATATAGGTGACACACAGAGAGCACAGCACTGCCAGTCTGTATATAGGTGACACACACAGAGAGCACAGCACTGCCAGTGTGTATGTAGGTGACACAAAGCACAGCACTGCCAGTGTGTATGTAGGTGACACACAGAGAGCACAGCACTGCCAGTCTGTATATAGGTGACACACACAGAGAGCACAGTACTGCCAGTGTGTATGTAGGTGACACAGAGAGCACAGCACTGCCAGTGTGTATGTAGGTGACACACAGAGAGCACAGTACTGCCAGTGTATATATAGGTGACACACACAGAGAGCACAGTACTGCCAGTGTGTATGTAGGTGACACAGAGAGCACGGCACTGCCAGTGTGTATGTAGGTGACACAGAGAGCACAGCACTGCCAGTGTGTATGTAGGTGACACAGAGAGCACAGCACTGCCAGTGTGTATGTAGGTGACACACAGAGAGCACAGCACTGCCAGTGTGTATGTAGGTGACACAAAGCACAGTACTGCCAGTGTGTATATAGGTGACACACACAGAGAGCACAGTACTGCCAGTGTATATATAGGTGACACACAGAGAGCACAGCACTGCCAGTGTATATATAGGTGACACACAGAGAGCACAGCACTGCCAGTGTGTATATAGGTGACACACACAGAGAGCACAGCACTGCCAGTGTGTATGTAGGTGACACAAAGCACAGCACTGCCAGTGTGTATGTAGGTGACACACAGAGTACAGCACTGCCAGTGTGTTTATAGGTGACACACAGAGAGCACAGCACTGCCAGTGTATATATAGGTGACACACAGAGAGCACAGCACTGCCAGTGTGTATATAGGTGACACACAGAGAGCACAGCACTGTCAGTGTGTATATAGGTGACACACACAGAGAGTACAGCACTGTCAGTGTGTATATAGGTGACACACACAGAGTACAGCACTGTCAGTGTGTATATAGGTGACACACACAGAGAGCACAGCACTGTCAGTGTGTATATAGGTGACACACACAGAGTACAGCACTGCCAGTGTGTATATAGGTGACACACACAGAGAGCACAGCACTGCCAGTGTGTATATAGGTGACACACACAGAGAGCACAGCACTGTCAGTGTGTATATAGGTGACACACACAGAGAGTGCAGCACTGCCAGCGTGTATGTAGGTGACACACAGAGAGTACAGCACTGTCAGTGTGTATATAGGTGACACACACAGAGAGCACAGCACTGTCAGTGTGTATATAGGTGACACACACAGAGAGTACAGCACTGCCAGTGTGTATATAGGTGACACACAGAGAGCACAGCACTGCCAGTGTGTATATAGGTGACACACACAGAGAGCACAGCACTGTCAGTGTGTATATAGGTGACACACACAGAGAGTGCAGCACTGCCAGCGTGTATGTAGGTGACACACACAGAGAGCACAGTACTGCCAGTGTATATATAGGTGACACACAGAGAGCACAGCACTGCCAGTGTATATATAGGTGACACACAGAGAGCACAGCACTGCCAGTGTGTATATAGGTGACACAAAGCACAGCACTGCCAGTGTATATATAGGTGACACACAGAGAGCACAGCACTGCCAGTGTATATATAGGTGACACACAGAGAGCACAGCACTGCCAGTGTGTATGTAGGTGACACAAAGCACAGCACTGCCAGTGTGTATGTAGGTGACACACAGAGTACAGCACTGCCAGTGTGTTTATAGGTGACACACAGAGAGCACAGCACTGCCAGTGTATATATAGGTGACACACAGAGAGCACAGCACTGCCAGTGTGTATATAGGTGACACACAGAGAGCACAGCACTGTCAGTGTGTATATAGGTGACACACACAGAGAGTACAGCACTGTCAGTGTGTATATAGGTGACACACACAGAGTACAGCACTGTCAGTGTGTATATAGGTGACACACACAGAGAGCACAGCACTGTCAGTGTGTATATAGGTGACACACACAGAGTACAGCACTGCCAGTGTGTATATAGGTGACACACACAGAGAGCACAGCACTGCCAGTGTGTATATAGGTGACACACACAGAGAGCACAGCACTGTCAGTGTGTATATAGGTGACACACACAGAGAGTGCAGCACTGCCAGCGTGTATGTAGGTGACACACAGAGAGTACAGCACTGTCAGTGTGTATATAGGTGACACACAGAGAGCACAGCACTGCCAGTGTGTATATAGGTGACACACACAGAGAGTACAGCACTGCCAGTGTGTATATAGGTGACACACAGAGAGCACAGCACTGCCAGCGTGTATGTAGGTGACACACACAGAGAGTGCAGCACTGCCAGCGTGTATGTAGGTGACACACACAGAGAGTGCAGCACTGTCAGTGTGTATATAGGTGACACACAGAGAATACAGCACTGTCAGCGTGTATATACAGTAGGTAATGCCTCCCCCGCACCGCGCAGTTACCGTCACACGACGACCCGCGGCGTCTCCTGAGCAGAGAGCTCCATCCATCCAGCAGCGATAAGTAGCAGCAGCACTGAGTGATCAGGACTCCGCCCACCACTGTGACATCAGCCGGGGGTGGGGCCGACGTCACTGACACAAGCACAGCATACAGGCACAGGCGCACACACACAGACATGAGCACAGCAGAATGTATCAGAGGGAACAGTCCGCGGTCAGGTTGTGATACTCCTAACACTGTACTGCCAGTGGCAGTGTGTGTATATAGGTGACACACACAGAGCACAGTACTGCCAGTGTACAGTATGTGTAGGTGACAGAGAGCACAGTACTGCCTGTGTGTATATAGGTGACACACACAGAGCACAGTACTGCCAGTGTACAGTATGTGTAGGTGACAGAGAGCACAGTACTGCCTGTGTGTGTATAGGTGACACACAGAGAGCACAGTACAGCCAGTGTGTGTATAGGTGTCAGAGAGCACAATACTACCAGTGTGTATATAGGTGACAAGGAGAGCACAGTACAGCCAGTGTATATATAGGTGGCACAGAGAGCACAGTACTGCCAGTGTGTGTATATACTGTATACAGAGAACACAGCTGTACAATAATGAGTGCCTGCAGAAAACAGTGAAGCATGGTGGAGGTTCCTTGCAAGTTTGGGGCTGCATTTCAGCAAATAGAGTTGGGGATTTGGGACCTGATTCAAGTTGGATCGCAAGGCTGCGTTCGCACGCAGCCAGCCGATGTTTGCATTCTGCGTATAAGACGCAGTGCGCATGTGCAAACCGGCCACAGTGATCGGGAAGCGATCGCAGCGAGCCCGCACGGTCCTCATACAGTGATTGACAGGAAGTGACGGAGGGTGGTCAGAGAAATGCAGGCGTGTCTGGGCGATTAAACGCCATTACAGGGGCATGCATAGCTAAGCCGCTGCGATAGCATACACTGGCAGAGGTCTAGATGGCGACAGAAAGTTTAGCAGTTTGTGAGGTATGGACAGGTCACCCGCAACTGTGCAGATGGTTCTGATGTTTTCGCTGACTTGCTCATACTGGTAATTATTATATATATCCTACAATACACAGCAAATGCATCCAAGACATGAACATATGCAGTAGCTGCTCCAGGCACGGGAAAGCAGGTCCGTCGCCCGGAGCGCTACTGTTTCCGGAGAGCGCAGGAAACGGCCACCTCCCAGCGCTATGGGCTATATTTAAGCTCAGCTGGGAGGGATCGGAGGAGGGAAGGGGCGGCAACACAGGACGGCGCTGGGCGAAGCACAGCCTAGCGCCGGCCCTGATCATATGTATCAGAAAAAAAATATCCTAGACAGGACCAGATACATACTGAAAATTTTCATATATACCAGGTATGTCCCTGATTTTATCATATACATCAATGGTTCCCAAACTTGTTCCTCAAGGCACCCTAGCAGGTTTTAAGGATATCCATTCTTGTGTGCAGGTGGCTTAATTAGTACCTCAGTCAATTTGATTTAACCATCTGTGCTCAAGTATGGATATATTTAAAACCTGGACTGTTAAGCTGGCCACACATCTAAAGATTATCTGTCCAACCAGCCAACTAGTTGATTGGTTGGAATGAAAATCTGGTAATGTATAAAAGTAAATGACAATCAGCAATTTGCTCCCAAACTCCGTAAAATGGACAAAAACTGTTGTTTGAACAAATTGTTTAGATCAAACATTTAACAAACTTGTCTGACGACCATTTTCATCTGTTTTCTGGCATTTAGGAGCAAATTGCTGATCATCATTTACTCCCATACGTTACCAGATTTTCATTCCAACCAATCAACTAGTTGGCTGGTTGGATGTAAGTTGGTCTAGTGTGTGGCCATCTTTAGGCTAGGTACACAGTACAACGACGGGAAATCGAGACTGTGGTCAGGCGAATTCCCTTAGTCCTGTGCCACTTGTGTTTGCAATTTCATGAGCGACGGAACAACATCTTTTACACGAAAGCTTCTGATCACCATGCAGCACGGCTGTTGTACGGCCCGCGGGAGCGCGCAGTTTTGCAAACACACTGTACGGTTTGTCGTTCCAATTTGCCTGGCCGCACAGAGAAGGAGGTATAATGTGCGGTCTTAAAAGTTAAAACACAGCACATTACACTTCCTGCTCCGTGCAGTGCAGGGGCTGTGCAGCCCATTACTAAAAAGAACAGCCCCTGACAGTCCACGGCCGCCGCTTAGGTAAGATGGAGGGGAGGGAAAGAGGGGGCGGGGGCAGCACCAGAACAATTTAATGTTGACCCCCCCCCCCCTAACATAAAAACATAAAATCGTTCTGACGCCCCTGCTGAGGGCCGCGTCTGAGAACCTATGTCCTAGACCAGAGTTTACCCAAACTCCGCCATTAGAATCCAGGGTTTAAAGATGTCCATGCTTGCGCAAAGGTGACTTATGCTGGGTACACGCTGGCAGACATATTGGCTGATCAATTGATCTGCCAATATATTGTATGTTCGTCGGCCCGTGTGTGGCAGATATATCTCCCTCGTGTTGTGTGTACAGGAGATCAGCCAACCCCCAGAAAATTGCAGCTGAGGGAAGGGGATCGTGGGGCGACCCGCGGACAGATGGAAGATGATGGCAGACCCTCCAACATGACACATCCATTAGTTACAAAATGCTCTGCTCCTGGACTTCCTTTTTAATTTGATTGAAGCCACCTGTGCTGAAACACCCTTCTTATGAAATAACTTTCTCAACATCGGAGACTGCAATCATTAATTAGGTGGGAAGTCCAGGAGCAGAGCATTTTCTAACTAATGGAATGGGTCATGTTGGAGGGTAGGTGATGGTTGTTCAGTGTGTATGAACAACCACAGACCCTCCAACATGGCCATCTGTACAAAATGCTCTGCTCCTGGACTTCCCTCTTAATTGATGATTGCAGACACCTGTGGTGAAACACCTGTCTCATCTATGAACTAGTTCAACACTGGTGTCTGCAATCATTAATTAGGTGGGCAGTCCAGAACTAGAGCGTTTTGTACCGGATGGAAGGGGTCATGTTGGAGGGTAGGTAACCATCATCTGCAGATATATCTGCTAGGTGTGTACCCAGCTTTAAGTAGTTCCTCAGTCAATTTGATTTAATCATCTGGACTCAAGCATGTATCCTTAAAACCTGGGCTGTAATGGTGGAGTTTGGGAAACTCTGGCCCTGATTCAGAGCCGGACACTCTTGACAGAGCGCTCGCTCTGAATCAGGGCCGTCCCTCCAACTTTTTGGAGCGGCCTCCTGGCCACCCACAGCTATAGCGAGCGGCCAAAATGATGGTCGCGATGGTCAAGACCTTCGGGCGTGCGACAAGACCCTTGCGGTAGGGTCTCGCTGCTGCAAGCCCTGGAGTGCTTGCGGCCCCTTTGGTGCGAGCCCCATAACGACGGCTTGGCCGTCGTCATTCGGGTCTCGTGCATGCGCACGACGGAGCCGTCTCCATCGTGGGCATTTGCACTTGGGCAACATCGACCCGCTTGCGAGCGCTCGCGAGCGTGTCTGAATCAGGCCCTCTGTTCTAGACATAATCAAATACACCAGTGGTTCTCAAACTCGGCACTCAGGATCCCACACAGGTCATGTTTTGCAGCTCACCCAGCAGGTGTACAGGTGTACTCATTACTCACTGATACATTTTAAAAAAAAATTCACTTGTGATTCTGTGAGGAGACCTGGAAAACATGTACTGTTTGGGGTCCTGAGGACCGAGTTTGAGAACCTGTTAAATACACTAATGCAGAGGTTCTCAAACTCGGTCCTCAGGACCCCACACAGGTCACGTTTTCCAGGTCACCCAGCAGGTTTGCAGGTGTTCGTTGCTCTCTGACACATTTTAAAAGTTCCACTGATGAAGCTAATTATTTCACTTGTGATTCTGTGAAGAGACCTGGAAAACATGCACTGTTTGGCGTCCTGATGACCAAGTTTGAGAACCTGTGCACTAATGGTACTCAACTCCAGTCCTCAAATACCACCAACAAGTCATGTTTTGTGGATTTCTATAATCATTCACAGGTGAGTTAATCTAGAGTATGTTGCTGGGTCAGTAATTATCCCACCTGTTTCCACAGACAGAAATAATCAAAACATAACCTGCTGGGAATACTTCAGTGTTGAGGTTGAGAACCACTGATTATACATCATGGAAATTACCATAAGCAACAAGTCAGATGTTCCCAAACTCTGCCCTCAAGGGACCCTAAAGCTGGCCATACACTAGACTAGACCAACTTACAGTACATACAACCATCCAACTAGTTGGTTGGTTGGAATGAAAATCTGGTAAGGTATTGAATCAAATGACAATCAACCACTTGCTCCCTGAAAAATGGACAAAAATTGTTGTTTAAACAAATTGTTTAAATCAGTGGTTCTCAAACTCGGTCCTCAGGACCCCACACAGTTCATGTTTTGCAGGTCACCTAGCAGGTGCACAGGTGTATTCATTACTCACTGACACATTTTAAAAGATCCACAGGTGGCTAATTATTTCACTTGCGATTCTGTGAGGAGACCTGGAAAACATGCACTGTTTGGGGTCCTGTGGACCGACTTTGAGAACCTGTGGTTTAAATCAATCAACTTGTCTGAACAACCATTTTCTTCTGTTTTTCCAGCGTTTGGAAGCAAATTGCTGTTTATCATTTGCTCCCATACCTTACCAGATTTTCATTCCAACCAGCCAACTAGTTGGATGAAAGTTGGTCTAGTGCAGTGGTTCTCAAACTCGGTCCTCAGGACCCCACACAGTTCACGTTTTCCAGGTCAGTCAGGTGCACAGGTGTAGTCATTACTCAGCAACACATTTTAAAAGTTCCACTGGTGGAGCTATTTATTTCACTTGTGATTCTGTGAGGAGACCTGGAACACATGCACTGTTTCGGGTCCTGAGGACTGAGTTTGAGAACCTGTGGTCTAGCGTATGGCCTGCTTTACAGTCCAGGTTTTAAGAATATCCATGCTTGAGCACAATGGTTAAATCAAATTGACTGAGGTTCAAATTAAGTCACCTGTGCAGATGCATAAATATAATGAAAACCTGGACTGTAAAGCTGTATTCACACACAACGATTTTGTTACCAACGATTTTATGAACGATTTTCTGTTAGATTATCTGTCAGATTTTTTAAAGTGTAATGAACGATTTTTATGAACTACAAACGATTTTTGCATATTCCCTTAATGAAAATCGTTCAGTTGACAAGTCTGACTAAACTACAAACGTGAACGCGCATGAACGATAATCGTTCATCGTTTGACTCAGAAAGTGAACGATTTTTTCAAACGATTATCGTTAAACGATATCGTTTGATGATAATCGTTCAAAAAATCGTTGCGTGCGTATGCAGCTTTAGGGTGCCTTGAAGACCGAGTTTGAGGATCTCTGCACCAAGACATGATCTTGTATATCCTGCAAACGACTATCTACACCACACACATCTTATCATATTACCCACTTAACTGGAGTGGTCGCATTGGATGTAACCGCAGCCAGCATTGCTTCAGCTGATACAATCGCACCCCATGCCTCTGACTCCCCGGACCCCAGGCAGTAATGCAGTAGTCCATGACCGCTAAACATCATTGTGAATGTCATTCTGGAGCGCATGCGTTGGGAACAAAAGAGGTGAACTTCGTCTTTGCCCCCTCTCCCTGAGCACTGTTTGGCTGCTCTCTGCAAGTGCAAGACTTATCATAAGTCCCCCTGACACACGTTCTGCTGTGCTCTGCTTGTGTGGAGAGGGAGGGTTAATGCCCTATGGTGGTGGGGGATAATACCCTTGGGGGTGATCTACTTTCAGTGGGGGTGAGGAATGTCCCCCTAGAAAGTAATTTGATGCTGGAGGGGGAGGTAAAATGATAAAAACATTTAATCTGTCACAGGGGAGGAGGGGGTGCAAAAAAATGGCGTTTTGCATGGGGGGTGGTTGGGTTATAAAACAGTGTTATGTTTTACTACTAAGTGCCGTATTCAATTAGTTTCGCACCCGCTATACTTTTTCGCATGCTGGACTTTTTGCCTACATCACGTATTTTAGCAGCGGAAACTTATCGCACGCGTCCCCCGCGATTCACCATATTCAATTCCCGGCGAATGCGAAACTGGCGAAAAGTGCTGTCAGAATTGAGGAAATCAAATTGACACCCCCTACAAGATGCACTAACATTGGGGATCAATGTACGTGCCCCCGATTAGCCCTAATAAAACTATATGGGGTACTGAAGGTGTGTCAATATCTTATAATTAGCGTCTTTGAACAACTGGTGAAGAATAGCATTATGCAGTTTTTTTGGGGGAAAATAAGTAGTCCTGTCAAATTTGGAGTGCTTGAAAATGGGTGCAAGCATGGTTTAAAGTTGCTAAAGTAAAGTTTAAAAAAACGTCCTGAATCAAGCACCTGCAATCCAAAAAAACACCTCCCCCCTACTTGCAGACCCACCCAAAGTCTATTTCGATACTTTTTACGTTTGTACCCCCACTTTGCACTTTTTCGCCCCCATTTTCAAAGTGTTTTTTTGGGGTGTTCCTCATTTTTTTTAAAGGTTTTTTTATTACGCAGTTATCCTTTGGGGGGCTGTCCCAAGGGTGCTAAGTGGTTTCCCCACCTTTGCACCCCAAAATAGCGATTATGCGCTTCTTGTTACGACCTATTCAGAGGCGAATCTTTTTTCACCTATTACATTGCATTGCGTTTTTGCGTACGCGAAAAGTGTTTGCAATTGGATACGGAGATAAGTTTCCGCCTGGCGAAAAAGTCGCAATCGGCGATACTTTTTTTTGCGGATTCTGACTTTTCGCGGCTAATTGAATACGGGCCTATGAGGATTAATAGGATCTATGACTACTGGGGGGTCTTTGCCAATGGTGGGTAGGACGTAAGTTTACAGTTGGGGCCTATGGACACAAGACACCGCCTAGGCATATTTATTTTCAATCAAATATTAAAATTTATATTTAAAAACACTTTTTAAGCTTTATTAAATTAAAAATGACAATTTCTGACCGAGTTTGGGGGAATAAAATCGTCAGTTAATTGTTTAATTAAGCATCTGGCAGACATTGTTTTTAAAATGCCATGCTGTCCCTTTAATCTCTTTTTTTTTTGCGTTCATAAATACACTGTCCTGTTTGTAGCTATATTTTAAACCGTATTGCCTCTTTATACATCAAGTTGGAATATTAACACTGTCATTCATTGGTAAACGTTGCAGTTGTTAGTTTGCATTTCATTGTAATGCTCTGGTTGATTGTAATAAATGTGCCTCATTTTATCAGTGTCCATTGTCTTAATTTGTGTTTTGTTTTGAATAAATGACATTTATGGTGGCTGTAAAATCCATTAGCAGTATTTCAAAAAGTCCAATAGCATGCTTTGGTTTCTTGCCTTAGAAAAAGTGTTGGAATGTTAGAACACTGTGTCAGGTTGTTTCTTCCAATAAAATGTTGCTGTTCATGGGATAAAGTATGGTTAATCTACTAAGCTCTAAATCCTATTTGCACTTGACATCTGTCAATGGAAGTGACAAGCACTGAGAGACTTCTATCTATATCCCACAGAGTTGTTTTGCTAGTTTGCAGCTGCTGAGAACCATCTTGCATCGCAATTTATTCTCTATTTTTTTAACCACTGAGACAATGGACAATTACCTGGAGGTAAGTGATTTCTGGAACAAGGCAAAATGTAAGGACTGTTCATTTGTGTGTTAAACGTATACGTACAGAGAGTCTCAGGATGGGCTGCACGCCTTCTCACAATGGGATCATTCAAAACATTGCAAAGAATGCAACTAAACCGTTAAAGAAAAACAAAGCCATCCTTCCACCTAATCATGATAATTATGGAATTACAATCCCTTTGCCGGGTAACAAAAGCCCAGACTGTTATATCCAAAATGAAGAAATCGAGCAGAAAGATAACCTACAAGAAAGTCACCACCAAACAAGCCATTTGCAGAAAGGTCTTTCAGATGAACAAGAGAACTATGAAAAGCATGGGACTGCTGAAGAAGGAATGGTTAATATATCTTACCAGAAGAGGAGAAATGTAAGGAAACACAGCTCAACCGGTTCAGAGCAAGAGCTGCCCGTTCCGGTGCAACAAGAGGGCAACCCGAGGAGAAGTAAGAAGTCAAAATCCCAGAGGCTGAAACACGGCCGACGTGCAAAAACAAACCTAATCGTCTCTGATGAGATACAAAAAAAAGTTGACTTCCCGGAACAGCTTGTCAAGGCCCACCAGGATGCATACGCTTTCCTCAACCCTAATCTGTTTAAATATGAAGCCATCATTTCTATGGCAAACCATGCAACCCAGACACACCTTATCATGCAAGAGATGATTAGCTTCCTGGCCTTGAGATTTGACGAGATCGATCAATGTTTGGGTGAAATTGCAGGGGATGGAGAAAAACTTCTGAAAGCTGTGGGGGGCAACCTTACCTGGCCTCTTGGAAAAGGGGATCCTGCTGATCAGCCGGATCTGTTGCAACAGCTGTTACAGTACACAGTTAACAAAATGCATTCCTTAAACTGCACTGTATCTTCTCTGACCACGAATGCCTTGCAGGAAACCTGCAATTTCTTACAGTCGGCTGCTGACAAGTTTCAGGAAAAGCTGAAAATGAAGGAACACCAGGATGAGCGCCTACTGAAGATGATCAAATCGATGGAAGATTTAGCAGCTGGTTCTCCGCCACCTCTGCCCAACGATGCAACTCTTTATTCCGAGGATAGTGGAATTGGGGGTGATAGCGAATCTATCAGGGGATACAGATCCCATGATGTAATGGGAAGGCAGGCAAGCATTGACTCATCGGCACAAGTGGGTTTGCAGAGAAGTGAAGGCATAGCACCACTGCAATTATCAATCAATCAGAGCAAGGTACCTGAACCTGCTGCAGACTTGAAAAGTAGGTCTGACCAAAAAGAAATCATTCATTTGTCATCTCAGGAACAATTGAGCAATCCAAAAGTTTCTAAACAAACCAGCTTGGCCAGCAGTCTTTCAACAAGCTCACTGGCCTCCACTACAACTCTAGAACAAGATGGCACCATTGATCAGGAATCCGAAGAACTAACTAGCAGCGACGAGAGTGATGATGAAAGTGAAGATTCCAAAAGTATAACAAGTCAAATCACCTTACCACAAAGGCCTCTCACATCTCCAGCAGGCACGTTTGCATATAAATTGTCATCCAAGTGGATGGAAAATCCAGAAAATGAAGAAATGACTTTGAAAATGAAAGAAGCTATAAGTGAAAAAATAAAGTTTGTCCCTGGCAAAGCCAGCAGTAATGTTTGGACCCGGGAAGAAGTGAACTCAGAAGTGGTGAGGCCTAGTACGGCAGATGGGAGCAACCGAAAGTCTTCTAAGCACAGGAGATCTAGGTCTGCCGAATCACTCAGAAGCCAAGGTGAGGACCCAACTTTGTTAGAACTTCAAAGGACTCAAAAAGAACTTAACAAGAAGCTAGAACAGTTGTACTCATCAAATGGAACTAAGAAGAAAGAAACGCCAGAAAACCCGAATGCCAAGTCATTTTCACATACTGGTACATTTAACTTGAGTAGTACTACATCAACTCAAAAACTAAAAGCGTGTCTTGATAAAAGTTTCAAGATTTTGCCTAGTCAGGAAATAGTTACTGTGAGGAAGCTTGATAAAGATACAGCCAAGGACGCCAACATCAACCAAAACAATAAGATAACAAGAATAACATTACATTCACAAGAAGCCAAGAGTGAATTTAATACTACTTCAGTAGAACGAAAACTGGAAAGTATAAATGTGTCTCCTCGAAAAACTGTTCGGAGACTTATTCAAACATTTAGTCCAGTGGATGACACTGTAAAAAGAACAAGCGTGAAAACTTTGGGGCCACTTAGATGTGTTAGAAAATTTGGAGTTCCTGTCCTTCCACCTTCAATTCCTGCCTGTAAGTTAAGACCGTTAAACAACAAAAGTCATATATTATCATCAGAAGAGGAGTATCCTGCAATTACAGGTACACTTATTGCTCCCTTTTCATCTTTAATGCCTCAAAATGATAGTACTGACACAAATGAGTCTGGGGCTGAAGACCTCGAGAACCTGCCTCCTCCTCCTCTCGAGATACTTATGGATGATTCCTACAACGTACTCCAAAAGAATGAACATGAGAAAAATTCCAACTTAGCTTGCCCCGCGAAGATGACATCTATGTCTCAAAAAATAAAAACATCAATAAATATAAAAAACTTATTACCAAGCAGAAAGGCTACTGATGCGTACACATCTACGGACAACCCTATTAGGAACAAAGAGCCAGCGACTGAACTTCAAAAATACTCTTTGGAGCCTGGGCAGCAGCACGTGGATGGACAATTAGGCTTGGATATTCAGAGAAAGCATGAAATAGAACAGGCCGCTCATTTGTACAAACAGTCACATAAAATAATACATTTGCAGAATCATGGGGATGGTGAAATGGTAGGGTTGAGTCCCGATGGAGATACAGCCAAACCATGTTCGCCTGTTTCCATGCCTAAACCAAAGCAAAGTTCTCCGACTTTACATAAAAATGAGAAGATTCCAGCTACGCTTAGAAGAACTTCTCCAACAAGAGCCACAGCTTCGTCTCCACCGACAGAGAGAAAACTAACAAGCCCACCAGCCAATAAGGTTACTAATAAAACTTATCCGCATGTACCTAGGCCTCCACCAGTGCAGAAAAACATCAGCCCTGCAAGTACTCCAAGACAAGCAAGTCCTCCCGCTCAAAGGAAGGTACCGAGCCCCCCATCCCAACGAAAGTTGCCAAGTCCTCCTCAAATTCGGAGACAACAAAGTCCACCAAGCCAACGTAGGCTACCAAGCCCTCCGCAAATACAAAGGCAGCAAAGTCCACCAAATCAGCGCAGACTGCCAAGCCCCCCAGGCAACCGGTTTGAACCGAGCTCCCCATCTCAATTTACACTTTCTCCCCCAGTTTCTCCATCCTTTACACACAAGGGATTAAGACGCTGTTCTGACGATCCACAGGCTTCCTCAAAAATGATTGGTAATGCACAATCCATATTCTGCCCATCAACTACGTCCTTATTTGAAACCAAACCCCCATCTCCACCAGGCACAGGTGCTTTGGAAACTGCTTCTAACAAGGTTTCAAGTCCTGCCCTGAAGCACAGTTTATCGAGTTGCCAGTATGGAGATCAGCGCAGAAGGGTTGCCACCAGTGCCGCAAACCCCCAACCTTTTGTCCGGAGGTGTTACTCTGACCGGAGGCCAAGGGTTCAGCTCCGTCTGCCAACATCTATCTCTGCGTCTGCTGTCAGTGATTCTGCTCTACACCAAATTGGGTAAGAAATATTCTTAAATGAGTGCGGCATTACATATAATAATTCATACGCTGTTTTTTTTTCTTTTGCTACATTTGTGTGTTTTATTACCCTGTACATGATACTAGTTATATTGATTTACTTGGATTTTTACTGCGGTTACTTGATAGTATAAGTAATTGGGGCACCTTCACCTTGCTGATTATTACTCAAAAAGAGAATATGGGCCGTATTCAATTTGGAGCGGAAAGACAGTTTTGGCGATACTTTTTCGCCGATGACGTCATTTTCGCCCGATTTGATTTATTCAATTTCAGTGTCTTTCCATCGGCGCGGTAACGCAATGCAGGTGCTTGCTGAAGGTGCGTTTTTGGCGCTATTTAATGCTTTACTTTAGCAACTTCAAAATATGCTTGCACCCATTTTCATGTACCTCAAATTTGATGGGAATACTTATTTTCTCCCCAAAAAGTAGCAAAATGCTATTCTTCACCACTTGCTCAAAGACGCTAAATATCTCCTATTGAGACCATTTAAAAACCCCAGATACCTTCAGCAGGGCTAATCGGGGGTACCCCTAGTGAACCCCCATGTCAGAGCATCTTTAGGGGGGTGTCAGGCTGTTTTCCCCAAAAACTACATGACTTTTCGCTGATTTTCATTTTGCCGGGTCCCGTTTTCGCACATTTGCAATTGAATACGGAGATACGAGGGGGCGCGTGCGTTTTCGGAGGCAAAACCTCCTTTGACTGTGAAAAGTCTGGACTCGGACTTTTCGCTCCAAATTGAATACGGGCCTAAAGTTTTGTTTTGTGTAACTGTAACTGAAGTTAAAAACTTTCCGGGACATGACTACAGGGGTAGCAAGGGATGTAATGGATGCAGGGTTCAGCATATACCATAGCCATCTGCTCAATGCCATCACGTTATAATTCCCTCTGTGCTAGTATTGATACAAATGCAGGCGGACTACATAGCAAGTTTCAAGCTACTGCCATAAAAGTTGTAATTAAACTAGTGAAAGAGTACAATGTATTTTTAAGAATACTTAGAACTTTGGGCCTGATACAGATATGGACGATACACCTATGCAGATTGAGCATTTGTTAGTCACTGTCCATACGTGTAAGTTGCACTGCGCACGGGCAGTGATTGAATTGTGATTATGCTGACAGAGAAGATAAGCACTGATTTCTGGGCATCGATAAATTAGCTGCTGCGTCCTTGCTGGCAGCAGGAGAGCCTCTGCGTGTCCGGAGACATCTGCGGCGGCTGAGACTTACTCAGAAGGCTGATGGCCGCCTGATCTGTGATCCATGTTTCCGGTTTTGAGCATGCGAGCGCAGGATGTGAGATGCTTTCAGTGGGCGTCTCTAAGCCCTGGACGTCAAATGGCTCATTAGCATATTTTTGCAATTGCGACTCCGTGAGAGATCGCAGCTGAGATGGAATTGACCTATCTCTGAATCAGGTATATTTACTAAAGTGTAGGGAATTAGAAGTGGAGTTGTGGCCCATAGCAAGACAACCAATCAGATTCTACTTACTTATCTACTGCCTTCTAGAAGATAATAGCTAGAATCTGATTGGTTGCTATGGGCAGCAACTCCACTTCTAAAAAACCTGGACTTTAGTAAATATACCACCTAAAAATATCTTGTTTGTGGATATGGAGCATTCAACATTATTTTTTGGATAAAGAAATTGTGTCCTCTGTGCCCTATGCTGAATATAGCCGTGCCTGCTGAGAATATCTACATTCCCGGCTCTCTAACAATACGGTAGTTGGAATTAATAAAAAGACTTTGCACTGAGATGGACGGCTGGTTATGGAAGAGGAGTTCTTCTAGTGCCGTCATGCTAATCCTTTTAACTTTTTTTTTTCCAATTTCTTAATCCCGTCTCCTAGAGTTATATAATTAAGTAAATTGATGTGTTGACAAAAAGTCAGGGTTATTAATGGCAGCCTTGGAGGGGGGGGGGGGGGGAGTTATTGTTTTCAGTCACATCAAAGGAGAGAAAAGGTTCTTGGAAATGAAGTCTGTTAATCAGTTTTCCCTAAAGAAGCGCTTGGTCTATCTTGACGTGAACAGATATAGCTAATTATTTGTGCGGCATTATTTATTCGCGTTACTCTATTGTTTACAGCTGGGAGCTCATTTTTAGGGCCAACTGTATTTATGACATATCACCCACTTGAGCTTATGCTGGTTTTGATGCGCGGATATGCTGATGAGAACTTATTTGCATTCTGCGGTCCCTGACGCGGTTTTACTATGTTGGTGAATCATTGTACTGGGCAATGACAAACTTTATGTCACCCGGTGTCTGCATTGTAAAAGTGAGCGACTATTTTACAGCCATGCTAATTTCTCTCAAAGTCAATCAGGAGATTGGAGGACAAGGGGTGGAAGGGGACAGGGGGCTGGCCTGCTGCGTTTAATGAGGTCAGGAGTTAAACCTTATGTGTATTCCTCAAAACCAAGGGAACATTGCTCTGTATTTCATGCTCAGATCCTGTCCCATCCC
Organism: Taudactylus pleione; assembly: GCA_031769625.1. Lineage (NCBI taxonomy): Eukaryota > Metazoa > Chordata > Amphibia > Anura > Myobatrachidae > Taudactylus > Taudactylus pleione. The sequence continues at coordinate 2,317,004 of JAUIMM010000078.1, read as the reverse complement.
GTCTCTCTCCCCCATGTAATGTATCCTACAAACATGTATTATACATGTATGAAAATAACATAGCTGGATGTTATTACTCTGGGCCTGATTCAGACCCGCTCGCGAGCGTTGTTCGCTCGCAAGCGGGTCGATGTTGCCCAAGTGCACATGCGCACGACGGAGGCGGCTCCTTCGTGCGCATGCGCGAGACCTGAATAACGACTGCCAAGCCGTCGTTATGGGTCTTGCACCAAAGGGGGCGTGCTGTCGATGGTGATTGACAGCACGCCCCCTTTGGTGGGCGTGCCGGGGGCGTGGCTGCCCAGACGGAGGCATTCCCATGGGAACGCCTACCGTCTGGGTCCGGCCCCACAGACATCACTAGTGATGTCAGTGGGAGTGATTTTGGCTCTGATAGAGCCAAAAGCACTCCAGGGCTTGCGGCAGCGAGACCCTACCGCAAGGGTCTCGTCGCAAGCCCGATGGTCACGATGGTCTTGACCATCGCGACCATAATTTTGGCCGCTCGCTATAGCTGTGGGTGGTCACTCACAGCTATGCGAGCGGCCAGGAGGTCGCTCCAAAAAGTAGGAGGGACGGCCGTGATTCAGAGCGAGCTCTCTGTCAGAGCGTCCGGCTCTGAATCAGGGCCTCTGTACATAAAAGAGGTCGTCACGTATGCCATTCTACGCCTGCTCAGTGATTTGCTTTTACTTCTTTTTGCAATCCCGCGATTATGTCATTGCCCAGTCAGAATGTTGTCACACACACTCAAAATGATGTTACCGCCCACTCCCAACGATGTCACACATGGCCGTTGATCATAGCCAGGGCCGTAGAGAGCCTGGCCAGGGCCTTGGTAAAGGAGGGGGCGTGGCCTAATTGTGGGAGGCATGGCCACGCCCCCTTGGGAAAAAAAGAAACAATCTCACTTTTGCACTGTAAGCCCCCCAGCCCGGCGCTAAGCAGGGGGGGGGCGCGATCAGTGTGATCACTCCCCCCCACAGCCATAGGAGACTGCTCCGGCTGCTGCAGCATCCGCGAGCAGTCTCGCACTGCAGCCCAGCACAAGCTGTGTGCTGAGCTGCTGTGAGGGAGGGGGGCGACACCAGTCCAGGCCCTGCCGGGCCCCTCTAGCAAGCCCGAGTAAACTGTACCCGCCCCCCCTCTTGGCGCCCATGATCATAGCCAGAAGTTTTGGTATCAGTGCCGTAGCAGGACTTCTCTGTGTCCTGCCCTCCACTCCTAGCGCATGTGACATCATGACATCACACAATAAGCATTAGGGGAGCACTGGGAGCAGGGACATGGGTAACTAAGGACGCGTCCTGTGCCTTTCTATGTAGCAGGGATAGAGCTTATTTCCCCTTCATGCTAGGGACCTGGAAGTGACGTGATTGAGGGCAGAAGTGCAGTTCATGCCCATTAAGGCCAGCTAAAGAAGTTGTACCCTCGCGGGCTCGCTACGCTCGACACAAGTTAATATTACCCCTCTATGCCCACTTGGATGGTAGGGAATGACGCTGGACACTGGCTGATGACGTCAGGGTCCTCTGCGTGAAGGGGATTTAGACATTACCGTAGCAGGGTGCCTCTACAGGTAGCATGCAAGGAGGTAGAGGGTGGTAGGTTTCCTCCCCAGGGTGTTGCCATGGCAGTGCCCCTGGGCAGCTGTACCGGATGCACACCCCTCGTTATGGCCCTGTTCGGTATTGAGTGAGTGTTATATGATTGACATGAGAGCTGTAGGAGAAGAGACAAGGAAAAAAACAACACTTTCTCTATATAATGATAAAATGAGTACATATATAATATATATATATTTAGAAGGACACAAATCTGTCCTGTATCTGAAGCAGGTTAAATTAGATAGCAGTGCAGGGATGTATTGTTTTTGCAGGGATTTCTGTCTGCAGACAGTGACGGGGCGTTTTCTGAGAACTGGATGCTTTGGCCGCTCCCAGTATGTGTTTATATATGTTCCTCCTGATAGAAAGCAGAGCCTCAGTTGTTTTAAAGTCCTTGTTGCAGCCTCCTCCAACGTGTGGCAGCTTGTGATCACTCATCTCGTTCGCTGCCAGGGAAAATAAGCCAACACCTCTGCAGATTTTAATAATATTCTAATATGTATGAACAAATGTAATAACCTATAATGTTATGTTGATATAGAAAATTATTTTATACATCTCTACATCTTCACATGATGCACCGGGACAATTTTTGTAGATTGCTCCTTATGAAGATGATGGTATATATATATATATATGGTGTTGCCGTGAGTTTGCACTGACAGTCATTAAAAGCCGGTTCCAATGGTGCCATTGTGGAATGTGGAGTGTTTCAATCAGTCAACTTGCCTAGATGGGGTTGGGTACAGGATCCCGGCTGTCAGAATGCCGCTGGCCAGAATACAGACAGCGGCATCTCGACAGTCAGTATCCGGACACCCTTAGGTAAGTAAGGGAAGTCTAACTCTTACCCCTACCCCTCCCTCCCTGGTGCCTAACCCTAACGCTGTCGGATTCCGGCACTAGTTGACCGTCGGCATTCCACACGCTTGGCGCTGACTACATCCTACCTAGATGTACAGAGACTGTTTCATGGCTGTTTCATTGGCTGGATAAAGACAGCGCAGAGGACATTTAACCTTGGTCATACTTGCCTACTTTTGAAAACCCATTTCAGGGAGATTGTGAAAGCAACATCTATGTGCATGGAGGTAAAGTGGGCGTGTACTGCTACATCTGAGAGGTGTGTCATAAAATTGATTTACATCCAAATATAAATGAGCCCCAAAGCAGTGAGTAAGATCTACTTGTTGATGAAAATATACTGATACATTTCAGGGCTTGCTCATGTATTGTGTTTTACAAGGGGTTCCATAAAAGTGGTCACAAGAAACCTTAGATGAAAATGCATGTAGCCATAGGGATCATTTGTGAGGTTCTGGTTTTGTTGTGGACCCGGGGTGGTAATAGGAGCAGACACTGAAGCAGGTTTAAAAGTAAATGTGGAGTTTTTAATGAGTGGCTTAACAGACATGAATGTGGTAAAACAGAAAGTCCGGGTATAGCACTAAAGTGCACTTGGGAGCTGTAGTGAGGCAAATAGGAAAAAGTCCAGTTAGTGACAGGCAATGGAAAATGTCCAGGTAGTGACTGGTTAATAGAAAATGTCCAGGTAGTGGCAGACAAGGGGAACTGTCCAGGTGGTGACTGATTAACGGAAAATGCAGACTGAGGAAGGATTATCCAGCAGAGTGTCAGGGGAGGCCAGGTGCAGGGTGAACAGTAGATTCAGGTACTCAGGCAAGGGGAAGGTAATGGAGGATGCAGGGTAGTCCAGCGGGGTTAGAGCAGACAAGCAGGCAGGCAGGTAGCGTATCACAGGTAACAGGTGATGAGCACAGGGACCTCTCTCTCAGCTATGCTGAGAAACACGTTGCACTGGCAATGAAGTGATGCTCTGAACCTCCCTAAATAACAAGTGCTGTGCCGTGACTGGCCAGAGAGAGCATGTGACAAACCAGGATTGGGCTAGCATATCACATGGCCGGAGGCAAGATGGCGGCGCCCATGCCAAACGGAATGGAAGCACTGCCAGGCCTCACCAGCCCAACGTGACAGCATTCCCGCGCAGAACCACGCACAGCCAATGCCCCTCGCCACACACCAGCACCACCGCCAGATGCCCCCCGCCACAGTGACCTCACAGGTAATACCCGTCGACCACCATGCCGAGAAACCCTGGTCGTGACATCATTGTGCCTTATAACCTTTGCAGGGAAATGTCACTGTGTAAACCATTTGAATGTATATATTTCTGATTTCTTTTTTTCCCCCAAGTATATAACAGCTGTAGAAACAGAAACAGATCATGCACCAAACTGAAGGCCCTGATTCAGAGCCGGACGCTCTGACCAGAGAGCTCGCTCTGAATCAGGGCCCACCTCCATTAAAATGGAGCGTCCTCCTGGACGCTCGTATAGCTGTGGGTCACCAACCACAGCATATACGAGCGTCCAACAAGATGGTCGCGATGGTCAAGACCATCGCGACCATCGGACTTGCGAGAGAAACCCTGTGGTCGGGTTTCTCAACCGTGAGGCCAGGAGTGATTTTGGCTCTATCAGAGCCAAAATCACTCCCACTGACATCACTAGTGATGTCAGTGGGGCCGGCTTCAGAAGGAAGGCGTTCCCATAGGAACGCCTCCGTCTGGCAGGCACGGCCCCGGAACACCCACCAAAGGGGGCGTGCTGTCAATCAACATCGACAGCACGCCCCCTTTGGTGCGAGACCCCGAGCGATGGAAAGTCCTTCGCTCGCCCGGTCTCGCGCATGCGCACGACGGAGCTCCCTCCGTCGCGCGCATGCGCAGTGGGGACCATCGACCGACTCGCAAGCGGACTGCCGCTTGCGAGTGGGTCTGAATGACCCCCTTAAGGCGCACATTCACTAGCAGATATTAATGGATGACTGAACGATAACGACATCGTTATTGTTCAGTCGTCCATTAATCGTGCATGAATCGGGCACTAAAATGTCGGAAACGACCAGTGATGCGCGCTCCCGCTGGTCATTTCCGACATCAATTATCGCCTGAACATGCCGGTCAATCTGCCGATAATGACAGATTGTCCATGTTCGGGGATGATGGCGGGTGCCTACGCTGAACGACATATCGTTCAGTGTAGGCACTGCACAGTACAATGAACGACTAAACGATATCGTTATCGTTCAGTCTTTTAATTGTCGCCAAGTGGATGTGCCCCTTTAGCTCATAGAGAGTATTAATAGCTATAAATAACTATGAACTAACAATAGTATTTATCAGTGGGGTTAATGTCCAGCAATATATTGTGTTGGTGGTGCACCCCAGGGTTTATATTTCTAAACTGTACAGGTCAGTTTGACAAGGGAGCAAAACAAAAAGGAAAAAAACTCTTTTTGGGGGGCACTCTTATTCATGAGGTTAAAAAAATAAATAATAATTTTTATTAGGTAGACATTAAAAAAGCACGAATAGCATATATCGTCTCTCGGGTGATTAAAGAAACACCCTGGAAGGCCTTATGGGTATCCTCCATGGTACTCTAATTTACATTTTATTTGTTTTAAAAATGGTCATAATGGACAAAATGTATCCAATATTTATCTATATATGGGCGAGAATACTTTTCTATAACACCAATGCTCCAAGCCCGGTGTTTTTTTAATATTTAGAATAGCACTGGGTCCCCACTTTTCAAGGATTTCCAGCCCTTGGCTGGCCAGTTTTGGGCTGGTTTCACATTATGGCAGGGGGACCCCGCGATCAGGGCCGGCCCGCCTATTACGCTGACTACGCAGCTGCGTAGAGCGCCAGCCAGCAGAGGGCGCTGTGGGCGGCGGTCCCCAGCGCCACAGTCCTTCCCGCACCCCCACCCCACGCCACACTCCTCCTTTACTTTCCGCACTTTCCCTCGCCGTCGGCCACCGCAGGGAGGCTTCATTTGCCGGGCGCCCGCTGAGATTTAATTACCAGCGGGCGCCCGGCTCATTCCCCACAGCGACAGCCGGAGCTCACTCCTGAGCTCCGGCTTCCGGATCCCCACAACGGGCACTATGGGAGAGACATGACGTCTCTCCCATAGTTCCGAGGAGCGGCGGATGGCAGCGGACGCAGGATCAGAGTTAAGGGTAAGTATTATGTTTGTTTGGTTTTTTTGTGGGCGCTGCACACTTACAAGCATTACTACTGGGGGCACACTTACAGGGGGCATTACTACTGGGAGCACATTGTACAGGGGGCATTACTACTGGGGCCACATTTTACAGGGGGCACACTTACAGCGGTCATTACTACTGGGGGCACATTTTACAGGGGGCATTACTGCTGGGGGCACATTTTACTGGGGGCATTGCTACTGGCGGCACTCTTACAGGGGCATTACTACTGGGGCACTCTTAAAGGGGGCATTACTACTGGGGGCACTTTTACAGGAGGCATTACTACTGGGGGCAATTTTACAGGGGCATTTACTATTGGGGCATTATTACAGGGGCATTACTACTGCGGGCACTGATACAGGGAACATTACTTTTGGGGGCACTATTACAGGGGTACTACTACTGGGGGCACTACTGCAGGGGGCATTACTAATGGGGACATTGCAGAAGGGGCACCACTACTGTGGGCACTGCATAGGGGGTACCACTGCTGTGGGCATATTGTGTAAGGGGCACTACTGCTGTAGGCATTGTGTAAGGGGCACTACTACTGTGGGCATTGTATTAAGGGCACTACTTCTGTGGGCATTGTATTAGGGGCACTACTACTGTGGGCATAGTGTATAAGGGGCACTGATGTGGGCATAGTGTATAAGGGGCAGTGATGTGGGCATAGTGTATAAGGGGCACTAATGTGGGCATTGTGTATAAGGGGCACTACTGTGTGTCAGAACGCTCGTGATTATGGCTTTTCCCATGATACCACACCCCATTCCTTTTTTCAGGTGCATGCACCTTGGGCGCGTGCAAAGTCCGTCAGGGGGCACCAAAATGTATCTTCGCTTACCAAAAATATTAGGCTCGGACCGGCCCTGCCCGCGATGAGTGTCTCCCTGCTATAGTGTAAGCTCCCTGGCTGGTTCAGTCCGGTGCTGAGTACTGGAAAAATGGGGGATCCCAACCTGGTTTTCCCCCCCGATTTTCCATTATCAAACCAGGCTCTGAGGTCCGGGGCTGGTTGTGCTTTTGAGGGGGGACCCCACACAATATATATATTAGGGATGTGCAGGCTCGGATTTACTCGGATTTACTCGGATCTCAAAACGGCATTTTATTGGCTATCGCCTATCATGTGTTTTGGATAGCCAATATAATAAATCCGAATTTGCGGTAAAGTGGCGATAAGAACCGAGTAAATCCGAGTAAATCCGAGCCTGCACATCCCTAATATATATATATATATTTTTTTTTCTTTAATACTAACCCTTTATTTACACAGTAACACACCAAAGCCTGCTCCCAGGCAGGTCTATAGATTTCCTGCATTGTGCTGTAATTTGGGAGCGATTTTGATCCATTTGGCAAACACAATTCTTAGTAAATCCTTTATATATTTTTGTCTATGCCATTCATACGATGTTTTGTCTGATGAAGCCTACTGCGGTCAGAACTCATGTTTGACATGCAATTTCCATGCACATTTGGCTTTAGTAAATATCCAATTTAAAGTACAAATCTGCCAAAATTGAACCTTAGTAAATTTATAGCATGGTGTAATTTGTGTGATTGTGACAATGCTGGGAAATATAAATAGAGGTGGTATAATAAGAGGATAATTATACCCAGAGCCGTAACTAGACTTTTTGATGCCCTGTGCCAGAAAGAGCATTGGCGCCCCCTAAGTTTTCAAATGGACATAATGTAGCCAAAAACAGGGCCATGGCTTCATGGGGAAGGGCCAGGGAAGAAACCAGTGAGAATGATAATAAACAGAAATTTAACAGGCCCAAACAGCGCCCCCTGACCTGTGGTGCCCTGTGCGATGGCATCGGCCGCACTACCCTAGCTACGGCCCTGATTATACCCTGCATACTCTTCTAAATGCATTTGTGTGTCTCACACACGCACACACATGCACACTCACACATGCATACACTCACACACACACACACACGCATACACTCACACAGGCACACATGCACACTCATACACTCGCACACGCATACTCACACACACAGGTCTGTTTTTGTTTTTTGCACATGTGATGACAATTGTCAGTCCTTCTGTACTTTCGGTATAATGTATTTTGCTACCATCCAGGAGCATTTAATATGAGATCTCATTAGAGGCGTCACTGTGTGTCAGCGAGGCCACGCCCATTAATGTGTGCCGTTAAGGGGGCGTGACTGTGTGTTACACCCCCGTCTTCGTCACGCTGTGGACTTGCCCAGCTCTCCGGGAGCTGTTGGGAAGTCACCAGCCTGCCCTAGCACAGTGTGGATGACAAGCGCATGTGTGCCGCCCCATACATCACCGCTGCACTGCTGTTCTGTGACACCATCCGAAGGGGGGAGACACTAAAATAGCAGAGCAGGTCCGATACTTTGGTGCCACCCTATTCATACAAACAGAGGGGTGGGCGTGCCATACAGACAACCAAACCCGATGTCCGTCCGTGAGGACGGTTGCACATCAAGGGTCTGAGATAGGGAGCAATGTTTTCTGCCAAGGTGCACAGCCACTTGCTATTTATTGCTGATTTACTCCCAACTCAAAATCAGGCCCCAAGACAGGGTGTGTGCGGATTCTCAGAACTAGTATAATCATAAAGTACAGTGTGTACAAAAATCACTGAATCATACAGTTAAAGATAGCAAACAGGATATTCAAGTGAACGTGAGCTGAAAGCAACTGACCCCCACCCCTTACCGGCTGCGCGCATGGTGCCACCCCTATCTCTTGCATTGATGATGTCAATACGTTTTGTTTTTGTTATTGCTCAGCTTTCACTTGACAGATCAAGTTGTAACAAAGTGCAGGTTATTTCTATGAGTTTTTTCCACTACACAATGAAATATTTTTCCATGAAAATCATTTTAGTAGTTTTCTCGCTAACTTGGAACAAACAGACAGACGCAACGTTCTTATTATATATGTATAGATTTAACAATGTGGGATCAGTTTAGGTGAGATGTCGTATTGTCAGTAAGCTCGGACTGCAAGATCCCTTCATCCAAAATGATTGAGGTTATAACTTGTCTGAACAGCCTTAAACCCGCTGTACGTGCTTTTTCTAGTGTTAAAGCCCCTGCTTTGGGTCTTATTAGGACAACTTACCAGTGAGCAAACCACTAGGCCTTCAAAGTGGTTCTGCAGCCTCGTACCCTCTAGAGGCCCTCTGCATAGAAGTCAAACTATCAACCACCTAACAGGCTAATATACCTTGGAGGGAGGCTTCTCAAGGCCAGTAGTCTTCTTACTGCTGACTACTATATCTGACTGTACCTGCAGACATCCATCTGTGGCCATAGACCTGAATGAACCCTCATGTCCTAAATTGGAATAGTTTAATCTCTGCTTTGATTCCGGTCATCAGTAGCAATGATGTCTCTGATTCCCTGAGCATGACAGGTTCTAGACCTATAATATGGATTGCACAAACTTTGAAATATAAGTGCTTCTGTTGAGCCCTTTAAACACCTCAATAGGACATTCAATTGACAAAAGATTTCAGGCTACCCAATCGCCTGTTTATCGGATGGAGACGGCTACCCTACGGGCATATAGAGAGTCATTGTTAAAGCAACTTGTCCTGGAACCCTCCCTTGAAGAGTTGGTACTTTGGGCTGAAGAGCATGATACTTTTAAGCCTAGAGCCCAATTAACTAAGCAACTAGTGAAGTTACTGTCCACTAATGAACAGTACGTATGGTGACCGCTGTCAGAAACAAGTAATTCATTCCATGGCAGGGAATCTCCAAAGCCCTTGATGGATCTCAACATTTATTACTGTGCTGGGTTCTCATTCCGACTTCAAGATAGAAAGAAGGCAAACTCCTTTGAGCAGCACAACGTCCTCCTAACTGGCATTGGCCTTGTTGGCCATTGGAATCCCGACAAGCTGCTTCACAGATTGTCCATGGTTGTCCAATACAAGCCCCCCCATCACATATATGGAAAACATTCCACTGATTGTGTCTTAAAGGCCCCCCTTTTCTTACAACTACAGGGTGCTACACTTGTTATTAGCCCCAAAGTTTTCCTTATAAAACTTTTAAAGTAATTGACCTAATTTAGTGAACTGTGACACAGACATGCCTTGGTCTATGAGACAGTCATAGCAAGTGCTGAAAGTGTTCGCCATTAGCATCCAGGCCAGGTGTTCATGCATGCACGAAATAAAGGCCAGCTGTTCCCCACCCTAGTCAGCAGCGCGGTCCAAAATTCAAATAGGGTAGACACACCAACTGCCAGCGAGGATGCCAGTGAGAGTGGCAGTTGGTGTGGTTCCCTTATTTGAATTTTGGACTGTGCTGCAGCCCCACCTCTGGAATGTCAAGTCCTTTAAAATTTATAAAGAAAACTTTGGGGCCAATAGCGAGTGAAACACCCTGTACCAGATGTGCCCATAATAGTGTTTAATTTGAATTCAATCGCTAATTACTCAAGATCAGTAGTTTACAACCTTAGGGTGGGATATACTAAAGGAAAACTGCGGTAAAAACCCAGTTTTCGGGGTTTTTACTGCATTTCCAAATGTACTAAGCCTCGCCCACCCTTTTTTTTCGGCGCAGAGGGTAACGCCAGAAAAACCTGGCGTTACCCTATAGAAGCCTATGGGCTTCTTACCAGACCCCGCACCCAACGCTTCACCGCCGCCCCGCCGTCGCCCAGCGCTGACTCCCACTCACCTGCTGTCCAGGGTCGCTGGCCCGCGCTCCTCCTGGGTCTTCCACCTCCTCCTAATCTTCCAGGTGCAGGGAGGAGGAGGAGGAGCCCGGGGCTTCCTGCACATGTGACCAGCAGGAAGCTCCCAGGGCTTGGAGGGGACAGGGTCCCACGGAGACCCCGTCACCAGGAATCGGCTGCTTCGCAAAGGGCAGCTCTTATCGCAAGAGCTGTCCTTTGCGATACTAATCGCATATGTTAGTACATATGCGATTAGCAAGGCTGTGGTGACCATTCCGCCAGTACAGCTGTACATCCCACCAATAATGAGTTAATTCACAGTTAATTTATTGCATTTTTTATTTTGCATTTTTAGAGTCTAAGATAGCATACTATTACCATATTACCATAACTTCATTATCTCAGTTACAGTAAAGCTGGGTACACATACACACTGACAGATATATTGGCCGATCAATTGATCGGCCAATATATCTGGTGCCCGTCGGCCAGTGTCTACCAGCGATATGTTTGTGAACGACGTCGTTTACAGACATATCGTGTTGGCTGTGCTGCACAGCCGATGGACAGATATATCTGTCCATCGTGCTGTGTGTACGGGCGATCAGCCGATCACCTGTACACATGCATCGGCAGCCGCGGGCGACCCCCAGCCAGCGGGAACTGCGGCTGTCTGGAAGATGATGGTCTTTCAGTGTATATGTACGACCATCATCTACAGATATATCTGTAGATCACTCGATCTGTGTTTGAGACAGGTCAGGAGAGATGCTGTGTTTGAGACAGGTCACACCTACCACAAGGGCTGCATGGCTGGTCGAAGTGCATCGATGTTACCGATATTTACGCTGGTACGCAACGTCGGACGCAGATGAGAAAGCAGCGTTGGGCATCCCTATGCTCGGGTAAGCTTTGGAAATATAAACATATTTTCGCAGCTGTGGTCTCTGCGAAATCCATAGCTGCGATCGCATGGGCGTCCATCTCTGAATAAGGCCCACAGTGTAATACATGCTCCGTAACAGTTTTTACGTTTTTTCGCACATGCGCAGTAGCAGAATAGCGCTCAGCTCCAGGAACATCGGCATTGCGTGCAACTCAGAATCGGAACCTTGTCCTCTCTTAACGGGACTATTTATCACTACTTTTTTGCGCCATATTCCCTAAAAAAAAATCCTAAGATGGCTGCCACAATGGTTCTGTCACAGGGGATCCTCTCCTAGCTTCGAAAATCCACACCCCTTATGAGGAAAAATTGTCTTACAAGTATCATGAAAATAAGCATAGAGATAAGTACAAAAAAAAGAAATTAAGAGAGAAAGGATTACAATAATATCTATACTCTATAAAAAAAAAATAACATTCCAATTTTTTTGCAGCAGAAAAACAGGGGGTATATTTACTAAAGTGAGAGTTTTTAGTAGTGTAGATGTTGCCCATAGCAACCAATCAGATTCTAGCTATTATCTTCTAGAAGGTACTAGTTAAATGTTAAGTAAAATCTGATTGGTTGCTATGGGCAACATCTCCAATTCTAAAAACTCACTTTAGTAAATATACCCCCCAAGTGTCTATACAGGAAGGAACTTAAGAGAGCATCTCCTACTGTTACCAATCTCCACTACAGCAAAGTGCCTGGCAAGAGGGGAGAAGTACTTTAATTATCCGAATCTGTGTGAACCCCAATTTTTGGTACAAAAATACAGGTGCTTTCAAAAATGTCTGTGTCAATCAAAATTCAAATAAAATGGCTTCACTACTAACTAACTGTTATCTCTCATCTTGCCTCATCCTTCCCTCCTTTGTTTATAATCTTATTACTATTGCCTGATCCAGAGATGACCCAATGGTGATCTTTACGCAGCTGAGCGATTATCATTAATCTGTGCATGCATCTGAGTCAGAGGCATCACACCGGGTGGTGACCTGGTGAGGCACCCCCTGACTCCCCCAGCACATGGAAGGGGTATGGTCTAGTGTGGGCGAGGCCACACCCCCTGAGTTGTCCCATTTTGGGGGCTTGTGCAGCGCTCCGCGCACTACTGGGAAGCCCTCAGCCTCTCACAGGGGTGTGTGTAATGGGTCCATCAATACTGCTAGCCACTCAGTGTCACCCAAATAGCTCTGGTATTTGGGTGTCACCCCCTCGGATGGTATCACCTGGTGTGGTCTGCACCCCCCTTAGTGATGCCGCTGGTGTGAGTCACATGATTGACAGGCAAGGACTGTTTGTGGTGGTAATGGGGGCTTGGTGACTCAAACGCAGGCGTGCCATGACCGTTTTCATGGCATGACTCGGCCTTGCAACTGCGATCCCATACGCAATAAAAATAGATTCGGCCTTGCAGTTCCCGCTGCCATTCTGTGCAACCATAGGGTTGCTAAGAAGACCGATTATCAACTGACTGTGACAGATGCTGCATCTTTGTTGGCAGTCACATGATTTTGCAAAGCCACCTGTAAGTGTCTTAATACAGAACCCGTCGACTGCAGCGGCATTACCGTTCATCTCTGAATCAGGCCCATAGACGCAGAAACAATTTTAGACTTTTTATCTATCTCACTGTGTTTTCCTCCCTGCATCTTCTTGAGGTTTGCTATCTCCTCTGATATTCTCCAAGCTCTCAATGATCTCTGGAGCATGTAAAATGCAGATCTTATCCCACTTCCAACACCAATGAATTGATAAGCAAAGATACTCATACAGTATGCTGGTATATATTTAACATAAATAAAAGTTTATTGCTCTTATAGACCTCATGGTGAGTATGACAGATCTCTTTGTACGGACGCAAATAGCAAGTGTTAGCATGCAAAAGAGCAAATTAACACATTTTTGGCATATTTCCATCCAATTCTGAGTCGGAATTATATTTGCCGGATGTCACTTTGTGTGAAATGGGTGTTTAGAGTGGGCAGTGAACAGAGCTGTTCTGTTGTTTGGGAGTGTCATGCGAGTGTCGTGGGTGTGTAGTTTGAGTTCTGCGCTATTCTGAGTTATGCATATGAAGAAGGGAAACCTGTTTTCGGATCTCTTGCACCTAGCATGGGGAAGGTGCAAGTGCTGATTCTGATGACAGTTAGGACGGAAAACAGTCAGAGCGACTTACCGCACGTATCCTTGCAGTAGTCCTATGGAAATCTGCACTAGTATAAAGTAGTAAATCAGGCTTCCTCTGCATCATGCAAACATGGCCACGGTGCGTCTGTCTCTAAGCTGATATATTATAATATTACAGCGGAAGAAAATACGGCCCTAGGAGTGAACTGATTGGCCGGGTCACAATGGCAATATAATAAACAGCGTATATTACAGTAACTAAGCGAATATATATGCAATAGATAATGATAAACTGTGAGATAACAGCTATTTTTTAATAGTTAAACTATGGTCCGGGAGCATATACTATTGTTCTCTTCTAGTGTAAAACTGGTGCCTATACTATTGTTCTCTTTGGGTTGGGTACGAGATCCCATCGGTTGGGATGCCGGTGGTCAGAATTCCAACAGCGGCATCCTGACAGTCAGAATCCCAATGCCCAAAGGTAAGTAGCCTAACTGTAACCCCTAACCCACCCTTCCTGCAGTCCTTCCATAACCCTCCCCCCACAGCTTAACTCTAACCTCCCCTATTTCCAGGATCAGACCGTTAATCATCTTGGATGCTACTAAGACCCTCATCCACTCACTAATGCAGCAATGTTTATAAGACTGTTTTCTGGGTTTTTTTTGCTTATTTATCTACTTTGTATGGCACTGCAGAACCCTTGTGGCGCCATATAAATGAAGGATAATAATAATATTATTAATATCCATGCTCTTCACCTTACAGTATCAGTAGGTGATGGATATTGTTATGGTAATGTCTAAATCCCCTTCACGGAGAGAACCCTGACATCATCAGCCAGTGTCCAGCGTCATTACCTATCATCCAAGTGGGCATAGAGGGTGAATATAAGCCCGAAGAGTGGCGAGCGCAGCGAGCCCACGAGGGGACACATTTCTTCTTTAGGTGGGGGCAACTTTCTTCTTTAGGTGGCCTTAAGGGGCATGGAACTGTACTTCCGCCCTCACTCACGTCACTTCCAGGTCCCTAGCATGAAGGGGAAATAGGCTGTACCATATTGTTATACAGGACTACCAGTTTCCACCACTGGGCACCCTGGTGAATTGGTCTCCCTGAGTCTGGCTGTTGGTAGTGGACACAATACCTAAAAAAAAGGGAGGACAGTGGGCAGATATGGTAAGACCATGGATAGACTGGGACATTTCTAATGTAAAAACGAGTCTTTTCACAACCATTTCACTTTATTTTAGTATTACCTAAACCTGGGTGTCTTTAGAGAGGAAGGGGCCCGTGTGAATTCCCCTTCCGGGGCCCCCACCTCTCTTCCTGGTGGCCAGCAGTTGACTAACGCGGCTGGCTAGCCACCGGAGCATTAGTAGACTCTGGGCACTAGAGTGTGCCCTGAGTCTACTGCTCATGCGCAAAACGCCAGAAAAATGGCCACGGCGGGACATCGGAGAGGTAAGTTTTAAGTAATATGGGCGCAGGGTGTGCAGTGTGGGCCCCCCCTGGATCAGGGGGCCCATGTGCACCACACACCCTACACCTATTACAGATACGCCCCTGCACCTAAATGTATGGAGGGCTTTTGGAGGAGAATTCACAAAATTCTCCTCCAAGCCCTCAAATTCACCTTTTTTTTTAGTAAGCAGATCGCATTTCCCATACTTGTAATGGGAAATGGGATCTGCCCAAATTCACTAAAATAAAGTTATCAGTAAATAGCGGTGGGAGCCCGGTGATAATAACGCCATCTTCATATATATGGATTCCCTCCCGTTTCCCCTCCTCCGGCTCTGCTCTGAGTGACAGAACAGAGCTCAGAGTTGGCACCTGTAATCGCCCATATATGTCTAAATAAACATACATGCTCGGTCACACTTTCAGGGTATTCTTTTACAAAAAATAACCCTGAGAAGTGCGTACACTGGATTCGCAGGGACAGAGCTTTCTCCCAAGCTCTGTCCCTGCATGCGATAATGGATGCATCCTTGTGATGTATGGCGTTGCGAATTTATCACGTCCCATTTGCATCTGAGATGGATTGTAATAAATATGCCCCTAAGTGTGACATTAACCCTTTAGTGGAAAATGGCCCTTTTTCCTCCAATGCTCATCGCACGCATCATTCAGACAAATCGCCGAAGCCGTACAAAGAATACGCAGTAAAATGGGAACGCAGCACCTTTATGATAATTAAAACCAACTCGGATCAAAGGGCGTGATTCTATGTCGCAGGAGGCGTCTTGTGTAAATAGCTGTCTCCTGCCGGCTGCTGTCTTCTGCTGCTGCATCGGAGGATGTAGCATCGGATCATCAACAGACAGCTTACTCAAAATGGCCGCCGGAACTCCTCTGCTGGGGCTACAAAATCTGCGTAGAGATGCAGACCCTGGTCTTAGCACTCCCAGGAAGTGGGAAAGCCGTGCCCCCATTGTCAGGAACGCTGCCCAGCGCTACAACAATTATTTAGTAACAGTTATCTATATAGCGCACACATATGCCGTAGCGCTATACAGAGCATATTTCAGTCACTCGCATCAGTCGCTGCCCCAGTGGAGCTTACAATCTATATTCCCTGTCACATATACACTAGGGCTAATGATTTGTCAGCAGACAATTAGACCTCCAGTATGTTTTTGGACTGTGGAAGGAGGCTGAAGAACCCAACAGAAACCCAAGCAAACACGACAAGAACATATAAACTCCAAACAGATAGGGCTCTGGTTGAAACTGAAACCATGACCCCATTGATGTGAGACAAAAATGCTAACCACTGTGCAACCATGCAGCCCCATAATGTGTTTTGATGACTACAGCCTTAGGTGTCATTGTTAGACTATTGCTTAGCCGAAATGTATCTGGAGCAAGCAGACTAATTAGTATAGATTTGCTTCCTTAATGAATTTCTTCATATAGACACAGGTATGTATTGCCCAATATGTGCTTCTTATGGCGGGTATCCACTAGCCGATTAAAATGAGCGATTGAACGATATCGTTATCATTCAATCGCTCATTAATCGTGCACAAATTTGACACGAAAATGTCGGAGACGACAAGCGATGCGCGCTCCCGCTGGTCGTTTCCGACATCAATCATCGCCTGAACATGCCGGTCAATATGCCGATAACGACAGATTGGCCATGTTCAGGGATGAGGGAGGGTGCCTGCACTGAACGACATATGGTTCCATGTAGGCACTGCAGGGGAAGAGGTACGACTGTACGATTACAATGTTGTAATCGTACTGTCGTTCCACTATCTGCTAGTGGATACACACCTTAAGCAAAGTGTTTTTCTTCTACAAGGAACAATATATGGCATACGTTCTGCAGACCTCGGATTACACACGTCCCAATATATGTCTCATAACGCGGTTAACACAGTGCGCTTAGCACAATAAAGTCATTTCTCGTTAGTGTCTCAGCGTAAGCCTCTTTTCTCATTTCAGGGTTGAGGAATCTGGACGTAAGGAGGGTGATCCTGGGACAGGCCAGGGCTTAACAACAGATCTGAGAGCACCCGAGCTGTGTGTGGTGGGACAAGGACTGCAGAAAGACTGACGGATTTATCTACTCCAGCATGCGTTATAAAAGATGGATTCTGAAAACACGCGGATATGAACTGTTCCACAAGCCTGTCTTTCCCAGAAATGTGCTTTATCAGGGATTTTTCCCTTAACACTGCATTAAATATACAGTATATGGACAGTCATACACATAACATACCGTTAATTGTGTTTTTGCAAGCTGTGATTGCATCCAGTGAGTTCCAGTGGGCCCATCATCCAGACACAAATTTGTGGTCAGAACCAGTATATCCCACTCGGTTCACCTGGAACTGGCGATCTCACTGAGGCACGAGGCACTACTCATATTTGCTAGTTTGCATTCTCCTGAATACGGTTTCAGTTCAACAAAAGCTTATATATTGATGAAGGGTCCAAAACAGATTAGTTTTACTGTTACATCTGATGAGCGGAAATGCTCGGCTACTGTTCTGATTACAGTAAGGTCCTTTATCACAGCAATGTAATCAGCAATTAGCTTTGATCAGATTGCTGTGTGTAATCTCCTGCTGCCCTGCATTGTATGTCATAAACCCTGGAGACAAAGGGCAAAATTTACTAAGTGACGGGTTCTAAATTCCGGCGTTCTATTCTGTTCTAAACCCCGGGGGTTTGGTGGTGGTTTTGCAGCAGTTTCTAAATGACAGCCCTGTTCTATTCTATTCTAAAATGTGTTTTGACGGCAGTTTTGCAGCGGTTTGAGCCTTAGTAAATCTGCAGATAGCAAAACGCCGTCAAAACACGTTTTAGAATAGAATAGAACAGGGCTGTCATTTAGAAACCGCTGCAAAACCGCCAACAGAACAGAACCCGTCGTCAAACCGCCGGAATTTAGAACCTGCCACTTAGGAAATTTTGCCGTTTGTCTCCAGGGTTTATGACATACAAAGCAGGGCAGCAGGAGATTCAATCGTTCATAAAACGATATCGTTATCGTTCAATCGCTCATTTAAATCGTCTAGTGAATAGGCCCCTTGAGACATTGCACCCTCTTCTGCTGCTAGTGTGAGCTGTGACTGAAGGTAAGAATTTTTTTTAGTAATCTTTAGATAAAAGGCTTTTTTAATTAGAGCATCTAGTGTCTGAAATGACTTGCAGGATACTATAACGGTATGGTAAACAGCACAGCCATTAAATATAGGAAGGGCGTACAAGTTGCAGGCATACAAGTGTTCACAATAAAATAACATCTAATACACCAAAAAAAAAAAACATAACAACATCTTCTCAGTCCCAGCCAGAAATACAGTATAAGTTTAGGAATAAATTCACACAAGGTCAGATTACATTTGGAATTTATTGCCTAAGCATCACTTTTATCACGTACATTGAGAAGAAAAGATATATCACAGCCAATAGTTGCAAACAAACAATCGAGTATTGCAGGAAGCAATGTTAATATCAATACTTGCAAAATGTCCCTAAAATATATTGTTACTAATATTATATACAAAGAAGCATTTAAGCATATGTACACCCATATATGGGGCTAGACACGCCCTTTGGGTGGAGCAGGACACGCCCCCTTAAAGGCACGTAGCGTCAACTAGAATCTCTCTGAAATTAGTTTTTACAGTTCACCATGTTCATAACTTGCTACAAGCCCAATTAGAAAATCGGGATAGATTAGGTAATGCTAGTACCTAGTCCCAGACTTATCCCTGCAACACTACTCTGAAAAGCTGTAGACCGCCCCCTTGACTCAGGAACTGTTGGGAGGCATAGACAAGTAAACAAATCTCTTTGTGTGACCATCTCCTTGGAAGTGCATTAATTGCCTTAATATAACGTGCGTCCCACAGAGTGTATTTTATAAATATGACATCAGATTTAGCTCAGTAATGACAGTATTTGGGTGATGTCATGTACAGCCAGTTGGCCTGTTTTGTTTGTACAGTTGATAAATGTTCATTACTAATAAATGTTTTGTTTCTTAAAATTATGTGGTGATGTATTATATAATTGAAGAATTCACACAACTCTGAATGCAGATGAATATACACATTCAGGGGTCTATATACTAAGCAGTGTTAGGAGACAGAGTGAAAAGTGATAAGAAAGTGATAAGGTGGCAGCCAATCAGCTCCCAACTGTCATTTTTCAAACACAGCCTGTGAGATAGCAGTTGGAAGCTGATTGGCTGGCACCTTATCACTTTTCACTTCTCCTAACACTGCGTGGTAAATAGACCCCTTAGTACTATGCAGGCAATGTGGTAACTATGACAACCCAATCACTATGGGGAAGTTATACTGGAATAACAACGCCATCATCTGAGAAGATTATATACAAACTACATTTTACGACAATGACAAATCATAGAGGGGAAGGAAACGAGTGCAACAGTTATAATCTACAGCTCCCTCTTGTGGTACACAGCGATATCGCTGGACGTTCAGCAATGACCTGGCTATTGTTGTATATATACCAATGTTGCCTGTCTGTAGTACCAAAGGTTCTGTCACCCAGGGGTGCCTTTAATAAAGATCATTGTCGTTCCTGTATAGAAAATAAAGTTTAAAAAATCATCATTCTGTCTACAAGTCTTTATACCGAATCAACAATGATTTGACCTTAGGATAGCTTGTGTTTATAATGCACAAACCATTTGAATAGCGTTGGGAGTGTTGGAATAAACTCTAAATGTCTGAGGCAGAAGGAATGATGGAGTGAGGAGAACCGTCTTGACAAATAGTTATATAAATAGCAACTCTATGCGAGCTCAGTTTTGTTTACCCCACAATGAACAGAAAGTAAATATAGTATGTCATATTGATTCACCCAATCATGGCCTGATCCAGCCAGCATTGCTCCTTTCACAACCTGAAATCTGAGCCGTAACTAGACTTTTGGGTGCCCTGTGCCAGAGAGAGCATTGGCACCCCGCCCCCCCCCCCCCCCCATTTTTTTAAATAGGAACATAAGATAAAAAGGGCCTGGGAAGAGAGGGAAGACCATGAGATGCTGGGGATGAGATAAGAGGAAGCTACAAGTGAGAATGATAATAAACAGGAAAATTGACAGGCCCAAACAGCGCCACCTGCCCTCCGCTGTCCTGTGCCATGGCACTGGTCGCACCACCCTAGTTACGGCCCTGCCTGAAATCAACCCTTTTTGTAAACCAAAAATTGGGACAATCCAACAAAAAGTGGGACTGTTAGGTGTACGATACTGCGGAGGACAGAAATCCAGTAAGATGCTATGAATCAATTTGAAAAATATAAAAAATTACATTTTAAAATGACTGAGGGCATTGTCCTTGGGGCAATGCTGGGAGGTGGGTGTAGTAAGTATTACCGGCGGTCCAAATCCCAATAGCAGAAGCCCAGCAGAGGTAAAGATCCCGATCGCTAATAAGGTAAGTATAACGAACCCTATTTTCCCCCCTAACCCTCCCTTAGGGGTGCCTAACCCTAATTTCCCCCCCAAGTGCCTAACCCTAACCCCCCTCTAAGTGCCTAAGCCTAACCCCCCCTTCCCCACAACCTAACCCTAAGTCTCCCAGGGGGGGTGCCTAACCCTAACCCTCTTTTCCCCTAGCCAAACCCCAACCTCCCGGGGGGGGGTTGCCTAACCCTAATCTCCCGCCGGGAGTGCCTAACCCCCCCTTCCCCTAGCCTAAACCTAACCCTCCAGGGGGGGGGGGGTGGTGCCTAACCCTTAGTCTCCCCTGGAGACCTAAAACCTAACCCTCCCCCCCGCGGCTGTCCGCGCCCGGCTTACCTTCGTTCGGTATGCCGGGCGTGGGGGTCCTGTCGTAGGTCTAATGACAGGTGTCGGGATTTCGACGCCTGTCATTAGTACCTTGCCGGTATTAGACAGTCTGGAAGCCGACGGTCAGTACCTAGACCGTCGGCTTCCTGACTACATCCCTGGGAGGTAACTACACCCCAGGTATTACTGATAGCACATAGACACATACAGTATGTAAGAAAAAACATATGAAATAATTTGTGGTACAGTGTGTATGCTGCGGACATTCTCTGCCAAGGTTTTTCCGTCATCCATGTGCATGGCTTCTGCATTCGGCATAGGGATCGTTGTCCCTACTTCATAGCCACATACAATTTGATGATAGATAAGAAAGATTTGATCTACCATGTTGCCCATCTTATCCTACTCCCAGATCCAGAGACCCTATTTGATCCACACATTTTTTCTTAGCAGATTTAGGGGTCTATGTACTAAGCAGTGATAAGAGACAGAGTAAAAAGTGATAAGAAAGTGATAAGTTGCCAGCCAATCAGCTCCCAACTGCCATCTCACAGGCTGTGTTTGAAAAATGACAGTTGGGAGCTGATTGGCTGGCACCTTATCACAGACTTATCACTTTTTACTCTGTCTCTTATCACTGCTTAGTACATAGACCCCTTAGTATAGGCTTATGCTGAGTACACACCAGTGCGACATATCCGCAATCCCAGGGATCTGCATAGCGAGCGGCCAATTGGTAGAACAATACACATTTACCAATCTGCCACTCAATGTGTCTATGCTGACATCACAACTGGGCCATACTTGCCTACTCTCCCGCATCCTGGGGGAGGCTCCCAATTTTTCGGGTAGCCCCATGCACCCTCAAAAGAGTAGGTACTACTCCCGCGTACTGCCTAGTAATGTGGGCAGAATGGAGAGAATCTTACCAGAATTCCGCTGTCTGTCTGGAGGGGGTGAGGTCTAATCATGCAAATATATTCTAATTGTGTCATTTGGCCCCTCCCTCTATTGAAAATCTGTGCGATTTGTGGCATTTTGTAGCGTACGCAGGGCCTAATGATGTGGTTACTCCAGCCCCACCCCCAAAACCGCACACGTGCATCAAATCTACGGAGAGGAAATTTCTAAAGTTGGCAAGTATGAAGTGGATGGGCATTTAAATTTAGCCATTGTGTTGCAACATGGTTTGTGCAGGTGCAAAGTTACTTGTTATTTTTAATTTTATTTGCTTTGCTCCCAATTCAGAATCAGCCCCATGGTGTGTAAAAATAAAGCTGGGCATCCACTATACAATTTTCTGTCAGATATCTGCCCAATCTGGCTGGTTGGAATGAAAACCTGGTAATGTATGGGAGCAAATGACAATTATCCATTTGCTCACAAACACTGTAAAATAGCCAAAAATGGTGGTTCAGACAAATTGGTTAAAACACACAAATTTAACCAATTTGAACAATTTTTTTTGTCCTTTTTTCAGTATTTAAAACCGTATGATCGACTGTCATTTGCTCCCATACATTACCAGGTTTTCATTCCAACCTGCCAGATTGGACAGATATCTGACAAAAAATTGTATAGTGTGTGCCCAGCTTTAGTGTGGAAAAGGACGACCCTGTTTTGTTCCATTTCTATCGTAAACGACTACAGAAGAAGACCGGAGGGGTTTGTGTAAAGACAAGTGAATTATAATTAGCTCCACCTGGACCAAGGATGGCTACCCCTGCTCTATGATGAGATGTGCGCCTGCAGCCAGTAGCGGCTCCAGGCACGGGCAAGCCGGTCCGTCGCCCGGAGCGCCACTGTATCCAGAGGGTGCAGGAAATGCCCACCCACCCTCCTGGCGGTAGAGGTAATATGTAAGCTGTCTGCAGCCCGTATGCCTGGATAGGGGAAAATGACATGTGACTGAAATTCAGCAGCATTAGGGTGGCGTAATTATACTGCTCGTGTGTGAATGCGGGGGCAGCCCTCTGCTCTAAACTATTAATAATTGGTAGAACGTATTGTCAGCATTCCTTTGTTAGGTAACGGAACACTTATTTTCCTGAGTGACCCCTTAACTTACGTTTTATTTGTTCCCACGTTAATGTGCTACTACATTATTTTTTTAGTTTCTTTATTAAAAGCTATTATTTATTTACAGCACATTAGCCGGGTTGTTAATAGTTTTTGGGGCGATCGTTTGCTGCAGTCAGTACAAAGCTCGCACATATCAGGAGAGCACCTGCTATGGTACAAGAACTGCTCTATAAATCTGTCAGACAGACAGGGCTTCCGTCCATCTCATAATATAGAGATTTATCTAAATTAGAGACCATCAAATTAAAAGAAGATGCGATCAAAAATAAAATATGTGACTGACGACTCTGCACCTGCATTGTATTTATACATTAAACCTGGCTCCTACCACAATGACCTGCCTTTAGCCCCAGAATAGCCACATCCTACACCATGCGGAATAGAACGCCTAACTCGTATTATCGCTAGGACATTGAGTGCTTGATCTGCAGTCGCTGGTTGAATTGGTTATATCGGAATCGGTATGTAATGCCAGTGGCTGAAGAGCCCCAGGATCAGGGGCAGAAGTATGGGAGACAATGAAAATACCGATGCTGAAAAACCAAAGGATGGAGGTAAGTATCCTAACCCTAACACTCCCCGAGGGGTGCATAACATTAATCTCCCCGGTGGTCCCTAAACCTAACTCTCCCCCTCCCCCGTGACTACGAGCTAAGAAACCCGGCTTACCTTCTATCGGGTTACCGGCCATCAGGATTTTGGCGTGGGGCTAAAGATAGGCATCAGGATTTCGACGCCTAACTTTAGTCCCAGGTCGGGCTTCCACTGTCGCGATTCCGACCGCTGGTATTCCTGCCGCCGGTAACCTGACTACCTACAGGTTATATCTTGTGTCCAGAACAGAGCCGGGACATCTATTAGGGCAAAGAGGGCTCCCGTGTAGGGATCAGTGGGCACTCTGAGGCCTGGTTTACTGTAACTCAAAGGTAAGTTCTGCCATTAAAGTCCAAGTTTTAAGGATATTCATGCTTTAGTCCAAGTGGTTAACTCAAATTGACTAAGGTACTGATTAGGTCAATGAGCTACTTTGGGAGAACACTAACAGGGGTATTCAATATGAAACGTAAACTTCGCCATCTATGCGGGTTGAAGTTTTCGCCGCACATCGGAGCCTTTGCCGGCGGAAAAGTATCGGGCGCGCCCCCGATTATACCCGTATTCAATATGAAATCGTCGAAAACGGCACCCGGCGAATGTGAGATCAGCGAAAACTTCGCAGATTTTTGGGGAAATGACCCTAACACCCCCAAAAAGATGCTATGACATGGGGGATCACTGTGGATACCCCCGATTAGCCCTGCTGAAGGCTTTTGGGGTCTGTAAACGGGCTCAATAGCTGCTATTTTGGGGATTTGGGAAGGTGATGAAGAATAGTATTTAGAAGTATTTTTTGCAGAAAATAAGTAGTCCCAGCAAATTTGGGGTACTTGAAAATGGGGGTGAGCATATTTAAAAGTTGCTAAAGTTCATTTAAAAAAAAACTTTAAAAATCCACCTGCCGCAAACACTTGCAATGAAAAAACACCTGGGGCATACTTGGGGACCCCCCTAGATTGTAGTTCGCTAGTTTTTAACTTTGTACCCCCCAATTTTTTTTTTGCCCCCAAAATGAAAGTGCTTTTTTGGGGGGTCTTCTGAGGTTTATTTTTTTTTATTTTTTGACACAGTTTACCTTTGGGGGACTGTCTGAAGGTTGCAGGGTGGTTTCCAAAATGTTGCACCCCAAAACCCCAATTCTGCACATTTTTTCGCCACCCATTCCTTGGTGATACTTTTTCGCAGGGTCGAATGCAATATAGTTATCGCACCGGCGAAAAGTTTTCAAATTGAATACGGTGTAAAAGAAACAGCGTTTTCGCTCCATATTGAATACCCCTAGGGACCCCTTTTTCAGGCCCTGTTGAAAAAGCAGGTGTGGTAAGATCCGTGGTAATTACACTGTCTGTATGAGAAATTGAAGAGACATACAGTATGGTTACCCATAATCCCTAGCTGCAGTATGTTCTGTACGATGGGGAGGTGTCGTCATTTTCAGCTTTTTCCCGTACCATGGCAGGATTTATCATACCTCCCAAAATCACATGTTCCAGAAAAGGAACATTTGCATCTCTGAACTTGCAGAACCCAGCATCGCATTCGTTTAGGGCCAGCAAGGCATATACAAGGTATATTTACATTTATGGGCCTAAAGGGGGAGATGTACTAAGCCTTGGATAGAGAGATAGAGGTAAAGTGGAGAGAGGAGCTGATCGGTTGGAACTTTTCTCTAACTGTCATTTTTCAAACACAGCCTACAAAGTGACAGTCAGGAGCTGATTGGTTGGTACTTTATCTCTCTCCAAGGTTCCTCTATGTAACCTAAGATAAATATTCAGGGGGAGATGTATCAAACCATTGCTAGAGATAAAGCTTCTAACGGTCATTTATCTAGCGTAGTTTTTTAAATGACGGTTAGAAGCTGATTGGTTGCTTTGTTCAACTTCTCCATGTCCTTTCTCTCAAAGGTTTGATACATCACCCCATATTGTTAACATCAAAAAGCAAGCCCACGTAGAGCTTTTATGTGGTACCCCCTATGTGGGCACAAATGGGGTCCCCCTTTTGTATTATAGGGAATATCTTTTTTTTTTATCCCCAAACTTGAAACAACTGGCATTATAAGAAATTGTCACGTGAAGGTCCGAGTACATGTCTGACAATGGGCAGTATATAGTAAGGGGCCCATATCTGTTTGCTGTTATGGTTATACACAGCTGTACATGGCTTTATAGTATTCCCCAGTGGCCCTCTGACCATGTGAGACCCCTGGACGCCCTGTCAGTGTGCTGCACACAGACCATGCAGGCAGCTCGGCCCAGGTCAGAGTGATTGGCAGTCTGGTATCTGTCATGCCAAGCACAGAGTCATGTATCAGGGACAGGTGTTTAGGTCACTGAATTAAAGGTCAGAAAACAGATCACTAAAGGGCAAAACAGAGGCGGATCATGTAATCTACTCGTGGAAATAAACGTGTCCTTCTTACAAGTGTTTGGTTTAGCAAATGGAGCCAGAACATACACAAATATAAAGTAGGGACTGGGTGACACTTTAGTGTCATGTTCTCTAAATGTCACCATTAAAAAAAACAAACCATTGCACCCTTCTGTATTTGCTCAGCCGCAGATAATATTTCTCGGTAGATTCACAGAAAATATTATCCAGCCTGTTACACATAGGAAAGATAAAGAAAAACTAATATGTCTGTGTCAGATAAAGCTCTAGTAACTTTTTTACAATATTAATTTGTATTCAGCTACTTATGAATACAGCCAGTGTCGGATTTTACCCCCCAGTAAAACCTGCATCCGCAGAGACTGCCCAGCAGTGGCAGTGACTTCCCATTGGATGCTCTGACCCCCTGGCTGGCAAGGGCAGGAGCCGTGGCTGAATACAACAGTAACAAATTAAAAGTTTCAATAACACACAATGGGCCTGACACAGAAGTACACACTAAGTGCACGCAATGGCGATGTGCACATAGCGTTGTGATAACTTGCTACTGCGCAGGCGCCAAAAATTCAGAAGACCCCTACGACGCATCTGTTACCCTGTATGAACAAATGTTGATAAATTCTGAGACGCAGAGCTGCAGCCACAGAGGCCGTGTTCAGAGACGCTGCGCCTGCCGTAGGGGCTGGTGCTACTATTGACGCCCAGAGCGGCCTCAGTAATCTGTAAGTGCTGCTATGCGATGTAGACATGAAGCGGTAGCCACACCAGCTCACACACTGAGGGCCTGATTCTGTAAGGATCGTAATTGCAAAGCTGCACACAGGCTATAGATATGATGTATGCACGCAGTCTATAGATATGTATACACGCAGGCTATAGATATGATGTATGTACTCAGGCAGCTTTGCAATTGCGATCCTTGCAGATATGGTAATGCAGCATGAGGCATCACGCCTCCTGTGCATTACTTACCCGAACTGCTTTGTCCAACGCAGCATCGGATAATCTGCGTACCATCGACTGGCTGAAGTGACCCATGGGGTTCCGCAGCCGGCCGCCGCAGTTTAGGGGAAGAGGACAGGAAAGCTCCGTCAGCCAACAGAGATCCTGGCTTCTTCCCTCCCCCGTAACGGTGGCGACACGCCTCCGTTTCAGGAAACGGAGGACATCGCCGCCCCCTCCAGAAGCCACAAACAGCAGCAGACTGTCAATCACTGCCAGTTTTTCCACTGGAGTCGGCCGTGCTATGGTGCATTCAGGCAGGACTGCGCTCTGGGCGACGGCCCTGCTAGCCCATGTCTAGAACCACCACTGAGTGGTGCCCCCCCTACCATACCCATGGGCCTACTGCCAGACTGCCTGCCACGGACCTACAGCCTGATGCCATGGTGGTCTAGGGTGGTAATAAGGCCCCACTGGGACTGTACCCACTCTGCCAACCTTGGCCAGTACAGGCCCTTGCCCACAGGGATCAGCGCCACTCATTAGCTTGCCAAATGCTGGAGCCTTGCCTCTTAGGCTGGCTAGATTCCGCTGGCTACTGGACTCTTCAGCAGAGCCGTAACTAGACTTTTTGATGCCCTGGGTCAGAAAGAGCATTGGCGCCCCCCCCCCCTTCCTTTTCAAATAGGGACATAAGACATGGGTGTGGCCTCATGGGGAAGGGGCATGACAAATCTAAATTGTGCCATACGATGTTGAAGGGTGCCAATCCCGTTGTACCACTGTTATCCAGGTATCACTGTCAAATACAGTGTGAATCTAATGGCTACAGTGATGATACACAATAATTATGCAGTATAGCTCACCAGCTCTAGATGGGTTTTGTATGAAATATCGACGGCTTAAAAGCCGCCGGTTCAAATCCAGACACTGGCAGCCCGACAGCAGAAAATCCCGACGCCGGCTGGTAAGTATACTTAACCCTCCCCTCTCCCTCCCCCCCAACCCTCCCTTGAGAGTGCCTAACCCTAAGATTCCGGGGAGGGCGCGTAAGTCCCCCCATGGTGCCTAACCCCCCCTCCCCACACTCTAAACCTCCCAGGAGATTGCCTAACCCTAACCTCTCCCCCCCCCGGTGGTGCCTAACTATATCCCCCCCTTCCCCTAGCCTAACCCTAACGGGGGGGTGCCTAACCCTAAGTCCCCCCAAGGTGCCTAAACCTAACCCTTCCCCCCTACACCCTAAACCTAACCCTCCTGGGGGGGTGCCTAACCCTCACCTCCCCCCGGCGGTGCCTAAACCTAAGCCTCCCCCCCTTCGACTAACAGCTCCCGATGCCTAGCTTACCTACATTCGGTATGCTGGGCGTCTTGATTCGGCGTAGGGCTAATGATAGGTGTCGGTATTTAGATGCCTATCTTTAGTCCCATGCCGGACTTTCAGTGTCAGCATTTTCTCAGTCGGCATTCCGGCCGCCAGCATCCTGACTACATTCCGATCTAGATGTAGCAGAGCGTTGGTGAAGCTGCACCTGCAGGAGGATTTGTCCATCAGAACAGCCGTGCACAAGCCTGGAGCAGTATAGGTCACTGAATGAAGGTATAGAAAGAGCACTACTTGTAGTGTATATGCTGCAAATATCAGCATGTATCCTGCACCGGCAGCTGAACTCACCAGCACGGGTACTTGAGGTGTGCTGGTAACACCTAGGTTGGGAAAATCTGTGGCTGTATTTAGGGCTGCCATTAGAAATTGTGGGGCAGAAAGCTCCATTTGTAAGGTGTCTGACTGTCATGTAAGAGGTGATAGGTTTGAGTCCTGGGTATGACAGTATTTTGAAATGTGTGTTAAATAAAAGAGGATGTGACTGAAGGAGCTTGTGGAGGTGGCCAGATGGAGGGGATAAAAGAACAGGAAGCTAGAAGTGAGAGTGATTATAATCAGAAAATTGATGGGCTCAAACAGCGCCCCCTGCCCTGCCTTAGTTACGGTCCTGCTTGCCGGACTTCACCTGAACAGCAAGGGGGCCGATATAAGTTCTTTTGCAAGAGCTCCATTACTGCCAGGGCTTAGGTGTCCTGGAGTCTTCTGGCTTAACCCGGTGTCTTCTGTCTTCCTTCTCCGATCTTCTGTCACCATTACTCTTCTTTCAGCCAGGTCACCACTTCTGTATAGCCATCTTCAGTGCCTCTTTGGGAGCTCTTTTACCTTCTCCTCTGTCTTACTCACTTTGCATTGGCTAATGAAAGCCAGAGCAAGAGGGCGGAGTGATGTCGCAGTGAGCCGCGATTTACTCATCCCGGGCCACTCCTGATTGGCTGCCGGTTTGTGCCAATGACAGAGATAGACACACAGGGGTGGGGGGCAGAGAATTGTAGATCCCACAGTAACAGGCCCCACCAAATGAAAGGAAGCTGAGGAAGAGTAAAAAAGTGGAAGTATATGTGGGAGCAGGGAAACACACAGAGTAGTTAGACACTGCAGTACCCCTTTAAGGCAAAAGGCAATGAACCCATCTGGTCCAAGAGGACGAGGGAGGGCTCAAAGACGGGTCCACAGAACACATGCTTCCCATGTTCTCTGTTAATCCAGCTCTGCACACGTGAGTCTGCACATTGGCTGATGACATCAATGATCCTGGTTGCAAGTGGCTTCTAATTCACAGGCACTTTGCCTGTGGGGAGGTCTGATGAGCATGTAAGGATCATGTGGGGAGGTCTGAAGGCATGTTGGGAGGTCTGATGTTCATGTGGGGGTTCTAATGGGCATCTGGGGGTCATAGCTGGCACACTTTTACATCCACAGGGTATGTGAGCGTGCCCTGTATGTTTCGTTTGTACTGGACCACACAATTTCTGTTGACAGTCCTGCACACAACTAAACATTTATTTAACAAAGACAGAAACAATGTATAAAAATATTAATTTAATGCTAATACACATAATACAGTATGTACATAAATTAGCTTTAGTTCTGCATTATTTCTCTAGATGATCAAACCTAGTGCTCAGAAAATTTGCTGTTGAACACTGAAGCAAAGCCGGAGATTATTTTTTTCAATCTACTCAAATTTAGCAGAAAGAGCTGTACAATATGATATAATGTTAATGTACATCTGCAAGAAAAAAGAAAAGGTTGATCTATGAACAGATTATAAATATTAGTAGTCTGGTTCGAGGAAGAGGAAATAGTCCAATCAGAATCCTATTCTCTACGACGGTAACCGCCTAAAATGTGTTAGCAAATTAATATCATTAAGCTACAATAATGCCTGATACCTGAAACAGGACGTGTGCCTGAAATCTCTTTTTGATAACTTAAAAATGCACTGTTGTTGCCATTTGACACATAGGTATTTAAACATTTGTTTCCATAGTCAGTTATTAACATATGTAGCAAATGGCATCAGCAGTAAAGTTATGCGTTATCAACAGCCCATTTCGGGTATAAGCCCTATTTGAAATGCCAGAAGCTATTGTAGAAAATTGTAGGACACGGCATCTATTTGAGTGGAATTTCCGTTTCTTTTTTATCCATTGCAACTAATCTCTACCCACATGTTCTGTCACATTGTGTCTGAGTCTGATGCAGCCTCGTCCGAGTCTTCTACCGGCTGCAGGATTGCGACTTTATGCAAATGCCGCTACAAGACCCTTCCCTGGTGTTCAGCCGTGCAACCCAATTTGTAAGGACTGAGATACCCACTGTCAGTATAGTAGTCACTGAAATACCGCTTGGTGCGCCTAAAGATGCCACCATCAGTTAAAAGTGGAATTGTTGCCCTTAGCAACCAATCAGATTCTACTCATTCATCTAGCACCTTCTACAAGATAATAGCTAGAATCTGATTGGTTTGCTACGGGCAACATCTCCACTTCTAAAAACCCGCACTTTAGTAAATATACCCCAAAGAGCGAGTCAGAATAAGGCCCAATATCTTTACAGAAGTGTCTGACAGATATATCTCTGGCTCACGCACTAAAGCAAACTCTGGGCAATTTTGAAGAAGTCCTGTGTAATGCCGGGTATACACAATACAATTATCAGGGCGATCCGCCCGATATCAGTGGATCCCCCCAGATAATTGCACTGTGTGTGCGGACGACCGAGGGAAAAATATCGATCAGTCAGGAATGCCGTATTGTCCAGTATGCCTGTCCGATGCGATATTTTGTTTGTTAAATGTCGGCCGCATCAGGCAGTGTATGCCCAGCCGCGGCAGACAGACATTTCCCTTGTTCCTCCCCATGGAAGGAATTAGGGAAAAGTCACCTCACCGGGGGCGGGGCGCAGATATCAGGACTAATACACTGTGAGATATATCTCAGTGTATGCCCACGATATCTGCAGGGTGAAAGACTGCCAAATAAAATGTCTGCTGGTCTGACAGTGTATGCCCAGCATAAGATATTGTCATTTCCTCTTAGGGGGAGATTCATCAAAGCTTGGAGAAAGACAAAGTGGAGAGAGAAAAAGTACCGACCAATCAGCTCCTGTCACTTTATATACTTTGCTAGAAAAATGACAGAAGCTGATTGGTTGGTGCTATATCTCTCTTCAGGCTTTGATAAATCTCCCCATTAGTACATAAAGTTTCCCATGAAATTGCCTTTTTATCAACTTTAAGTAAATCTATGTCTAAGCGATGGATATTGATGGTTTAACAGAATGTGTTATCTATAAATTATTGCTCGGTATATACAGTATACAACAGATAACAGTAGAAGTGATGGGTGAAGGGTTTCTTAATGTTACTTCTATTTCCATAAAGGGTCTGAATAGTCTTAATACATTGTCACGTCTCTCATGTAATTCATATTTTGTTGTATTCCTCCTGAACAATGACTAAATGTATTGTCGCCAATGACAGACCTATTTACCTGAGGGGAGGTGGGGTTATTGGTGTTCTGCCACATATATCTTTCCTAAGAAAGTCTCTCTAGTGATGAGTCTACAGTACGTCGGTGAGTCCATAGTGTAGAATTTACACCTAAATTACATTCAGAACATTGTGTATATCCCAGAGCTGTCCATAGCTACACTTATTCGTGCTTTGTGCCTAGAATGTCAGCCAGCATCTTAATGACGTGTTGTGGTTGTCCGGTCGCGTATTCCTGAAGGTTCGGTCCCATCACCCTGTGCAGAGTTTTGGCCAGTTTGGTGACCACGTCCTTGAAATTCCCATTCCGCCCTGGCAGCACTCCGTTCCCAGTTATGTTACTCAGGAAAAACCACAGCACCGGCAGTACGTGGCGTTCCACAGCCTGAGGCTTCCGGGGGTAAACAGAAGGGACAAGACCTGGACAAAAAGTTCAAGGATTAGTTTTGAAAACGCATTCTAAGGGCGGCTGTTAGCGCCATGCTAAGCCGGCAAACGGCTGCGCACCCAGAACTTTTGTTGGATTTCTCCTCGCATCCCCAAGGGGGTGTGAGAAGAAATCCTTTAGCCTGCCCAAACAGCGCGGTGAATTGAATAGCTTCAGGAGCTCTCTCCCGGGGCTATTTAACATCGCATTGAATTGAATTCCCCCCCTAAAATTGCTAACTCGCAAACACACACACCAGGGCATATTTTAGTCAGCAGCTAATTAACCTACCAGTCATGGCTAAAACAGGGCTCAATGCCACCGCCCCCTAAACCCATGCCTGGTGCGTTCCTTGGATGCTCCGAGAGGCTGTGCAGCAGTGTCACTGGCTGCAGAGTGCCATTCCAGGCACCTTGCTAGCCACATGCAGGTGCCATGGAGAAGCAATGGTGCCACCCACAGGGCCCTGCGCCCTTTGGCGACGGCACGGCTCACACACCCCTAATTACAGCCTTGCTATTAGTTTGTTTTTGGAGTGTGGGTGGAAACTGGAGCACCCAAAGGAAACCTATGCAAACACAGGGAGAACATGCATCAATGGGGGCCAATGGGGAGGGATCGGAGCCTGTGTGTGAGAGAGGGAGTGTGAGTCTGTGAGTTTAGGATAGGGAATGCGAGCCTGTGGTTATGAGAAAGAGATCGTGAGCTGGAGGGTATGAGAAAGGGACCATGAGCCTGTGTGTATCAGTGAGGGATCATGAGTCTGTGTGTATGAGAGAGGGACAGTGAGTCTGTGAGTATGAGAGAGGCAGTGTGAGTCTGAGTATGAGAAAGAGAGTGAGTCTGTGTGTATAAGAGAGGCAGTGTGAGTCTGTGAGTATGAGAGAGGCAGTGTGAGTCTGTGTGTATGAGAGGCAGTGTGAGCCTGTGTGTGAGAGAGGCAGTGTGAGTCTGTGTGTGAGAGAGGTGGAGTGTGAGTCTGTGTGTATGAGAGAGGCAGTGTGAGTCTGTGAGCATGAGAAAAGGATTGTGAGTCTGTGTGTGAGAGAGGCAGTGTGAGTCTGATTATGAGAGAGGCAGCGTGAGTCTGATTATGAGAGAGGCAGCGTGAGTCTGTCAGCATGAGATAAGGATTGTGAGTCTGTGTGTGAGATATGTAGTGTGAGTCTGAGTATGAGAGAGGGAGAGTGAGCATGTGAGTATGAGTGTGTGTGAGAGAGAAGGAGTGTGAGTCTGTGTGTGAGAGACAAGGCTTGTGAGTCTGTGTATGAGAGGCAGTGTGTGTCTGTGAGTATGAGAGAGGGAGAGTGAGCATGTGTGTATGAGAGAAGGGGTGTGAGTGTGTGTATGAGAGAGGGAGTGTGAGTCTGTGTGTATGAGAGGGCATGTAAGTGTTTGTGTATGAGAGGGCATGTAAGTGTTTGTAAATGAGAGAGCATGTGTAAGCTTGTGAGTATGACAGTGAGCTTGTATGTAGGGAGTGTGAGTCTGTGTGTATGAGTGATGGAGTGTGAGTGTATGAGAGAAGGAGTGTGAGTGTGTGTATGAGAGAGGCAGTGAGAGTCTGTGTGGAATGAGAGAGGGAATGTGAGTCTGTGAGTATAAGAGAGGGAGAGTGAGCTTGTGTGTATGAGAGAGGGAGTGTGAGTCTGTGAGAGGCAGTGTGAGTGTATGAGAGAGGCAGTGTGAGTGTATGTATGAGAACAGCAGTGTAAGTATGACAGAGGCAGTGTGAGTGTGTGTATGAGAGGCAGTGTGAGTCTGTGAGTATGAGAGAGGCAGTGTGAGTGTGTGTATGAGAACAGCAGTGTGAGTATGAGAGAGGCAGTGTGAGTGTGTACGAGAGAGGCAGTGTGAGTCTGTATGAGAGAGGCAGTGTAAGTCTGAGTATGAGAGAGAGTGTGAGTCTGAGTATGAGAGAGGCAGTGTGAGTCTGTGAGTATAACAGAGGCAGTGTGAGTATGTATGAGAGAAGGATTGTGAGTCTGTGTGTGAGAGAGGCAGTGTGAGTCTGAGTATGAGAGAGGGAGAGGGAGTGTGTGTGTATAAGAGAAGGAGTGAGTCTGTGTGTGAGTGAGGAGTGTGAGTCTGTGTGTATGAAAGAGGGAGTGTGAGTCTTTGTGTATGAGAGAGAGTGAGCTTGTGTGTATGAGAGAAGGAGTGTGAGTCTGTGTGTGAGAGAGGCAGTGTGAATCTGTGAGTATGAGAGAGGGAGAGTGAGCTTGTGTGTATGAGAGAGGGAGTGTGAGTCTGTGTGAGAGGCAGTGTGAGTGTGTGTATGAGAGAGGCAGTGTGAGTGTATGTATGAGAACAGCAGTGTGAGTATGACAGAGGCAGTGTGAGTGTGTGTATGAGAGGCAGTGTGAGTCTGTGTGTATGAGAGAGGCAGTGTGAGTCTGTGTGTATGAGAGAGGGAGTGTGAGTCTGTGAGTATGGGACAAGGAGTGTGAGTCTATGGGTATGAGAGAGGCAGTGTGAGTATGTGGATGTGAGTGAGGCAGTGTGAGTCTGTGTGTATGAGGGAGGGAGAGTGAGTCTGTGAGCATGAGACAAGGATTGTGAGTCTGTGCGAGAGAGGCAGTGTGAGTCTGAGTATGAGAGAGGGAGTGTGAGTCTGTGTGTGAGAGAGGAGTGTGAGTCTGTGTGTGAGTGTGTGTATGAAAGAGGGAGTGAGTGTGTGTATGAGAGAGAGTGAGCTTGTGTGTATGAGAGAGGCAGTGAGAGTCTGTGGATGTGAGAGAGGCAGTGTGAGTCTGAGTATGGGAGAGGGAGCTTGTGTGTATGAGAGATGGAGTGTGAGTATGTGTGTGAGAGAGGCAGTGTGAATCTGTGTGTATGAGAGAGGGAGTGTGAGTCTGTGAGTATGGGACAAGGAGTGTGAGTCTATGGGTATGAGAGAGGCAGTGTGAATCTGTGGACGTGAGAGAGGCAGTGTGAGTCTGTGAGCATGAGACAAGGATTGTGAGTCTGTGTGTGAGAGAGGCAGTGTGAGTCTGAGTATGAGAGAGGGAGAGGGAGTGTGTGTGTGTATAAGAGAAGGAGTGAGTCTGTGTGTGAGAGAGGAGTGTGAGTCTGTGTGTATGAAAGAGGGAGTGTGAGTCTTTGTGTATGAGAGAGAGTGAGCTTGTGTGTATGAGAGAAGGAGTGTGAGTCTGTGTGTGTGAGAGGCAGTGTGAATCTGTGAGTATAAGAGAGGGAGAGTGAGCTTGTGTGTATGAGAGAGGCAGTGAGAGTCTGTGTGGAATGAGAGAGGGAATGTGAGTCTGTGAGTATAAGAGAGGGATAGTGAGCTTGTGTGTATGAGAGAGGGAGTGTTAGTCTGTGTGAGAGGCAGTGTGAGTGTGTGTATGAGAACAGCAGTGTGAGTATGACAGGCAGTGTGAGTGTGTGTATGAGAGGCAGTGCGAGTCTGTGAGTATGAGAGAGGCAGTGTGAGTGTGTGTATGAGAACAGCAGTGTGAGTATGAGAGAGGCAGTGAGAGTCTGTGGATGTGAGGGAGGCAGTGTGAGTCTCTGAGTATGAGAGAGGGAGAGGGAGCTTGTGTGTATGAGAGATGGAGTGTGAGTTTGTGTGTGAGAGAGGCAGTGTGAGTCTGTGGATGTGAGTGAGGCAGTGTGAGTCTGTGTGTATGAGGGAGGGAGAGTGAGTCTGTGAGCATGAGACAAGGATTGTGAGTCTGTGAGAGAGGCAGTGTGAGTTTGTGAGCATGAGACAAGGATTGTGAGTCTGTGCGAGAGAGGCAGTGTGAGTCTGAGTATGAGAGAGGGAGAGTGAGTGTGTGTATGAGAGAAGGAGTGTGAGTCTGTGTGTGAGAGAGGAGTGTGAGTCTGTGTGTGAGTGTGTGTATGAAAGAGGGAGTGAGTCTGTGTGTATGAGAGAGAGTGAGCTTGTGTGTATGAGAGAGGCAGTGAGAGTCTGTGGATGTGAGAGAAGCAGTGTGAGTCTGAGTATGGGAGAGGGAGCTTGTGTGTATGAGAGATGGAGTGTGAGTATGTGTGTGAGAGAGGCAGTGTGAGTCTGTGTGTATGAGAGAGGGAGTGTGAGTCTGTGAGTATGGGACAAGGAGTGTGAGTCTATGGGTATGAGAGAGGCAGTGTGAATCTGTGGATGTGAGTGAGGCAGTGTGAGTCTGTGAGTATGAGAGAGGGAGAGTGAGTCTGTGAGCCAGAGACAAGGATTGTGAGTCTGTGGAACTCATTCAGAGTCGGTCGTTGCAGCCGCATGGTCATACGCCACCGATGTTCGCTAAACTGTGCATGTGTAAAATGCGCAATGCGCGTGCGCAAACTAGCTATTATGATCAGAAATTGCTCTCTCCTTCAACTTGGCCAGGTCATTAGTTTGAGTGACAGGATGAGGCGTTTGTGGGTGGTAACAGGGGAAGGTGCTTGTGAACGGGGGAGTGGAGATCCGAACGCAGGCATGCCTGACTATGCAAACGGCGTTTTATGGGAGTGCATAATTAACTAAATAGTGTCATGGCACATGTGACATGGTAGGTTTTTACACTGACTTGATCGTAGTGCTTAAGAGAGGGTATGGGCAACCTTAAGGTCTACGACCAGCTCCGATGGTCTCGATTAATCCTTATATGCCCGGAGATGACGTGTAATGGGAAAGAGAAGGGGGCGTATTTTTAGTGTTACGGCCGCATCCTCCCCTCGCTCGTCCAACTTACGATCCCATCTTAACGACGCAACTTGCGAGCGCTTCATTTGCATATCCGGACCCTTTTACCTTACGACCGTGCGGCCGCAACGACCGACTCTGAATGAGGTCCATAGTGTGAGAGAGTCAGTGTGAGTCTGTGTGTATGAGAGATGGAGTGTGAGTCTAAGTATGAGAGAGAGAGTGTGAGTCTGTGAGTATGAGAGAGAGTGTGAGTCTGAGTATGGGTCAAGGAGTGTGAGTTTGTGGGTATGAGAGAGGGAGTGTATAATAATAGGGGCCTTGTTATCATCACTTAAATTCTACAAAAGCAGGTGAAAATGAACATTTACACCTGCAATTATAGGAATTAAGTCATCAGGTGATTCATTAAGAATGTAACGCTGGAGATATCACATCTCGCAGAATGGCCCGCTGTACCCATACACTTGTATGGGGACAGAATTCATCAAGCTCTGAAAATACAATATTTTTGGAGCTTGATTGCGGGAGTATTCGCCATCTTCAGATGGTGAGTGCTCCTGCTACCCGGGTACAGCTCCTTCCCGCCGGACCTCGGGGCTCTTGTTCGCCTGCGTGACCTCCCAAAAGGAGCAGTGAAGCGCTTCGGGGAGACAACTGATTTTCGGATCTGCGTCCATGGCGAGTTAGAATGTTAATTATCAGCGTTCGTTTGAACCCCGATAATTAACATCATGAATAGACCCCTAACACTTTTCCATGTGAACAGAACATTTAAACTTTGATTTATAGAACTATGAATTCCAACAATTTAAGCTTGAATGTGCAAGATGTTACAGTGTGTTTCATATACATGCTACATCCTTGATCTTCGTAAATGAGCCTCCATTTTGATTTTGAGGCTGAAGGCAGGAGGCTGAAGTAGTCACTATTGTACCAAGAACAAGTTGAACAAGTTGGAGGCAAATTCAAATTTCTGTCTGGTTTGCATAATATGACTAATAATAGCCAATCAGATTGTAGCTGGTATGGGTTACAGCACACATCACCAGGTGGTATACCTGACAATCGATGGGTCACATCATTCATGGCACGGCCGCTGAGGAAACGGATTCTACTGGAAAATGGCTGCAGGAGCCACAAATGATCTGTAATACAATGATGGATGGTTACATCTTTAAGGATAGCACTTGGCCTATAATGTGGGGACTGATCTGACACCAACAGATGATGAAGTTTAAGATGTTAATGCACATACTGCAGTTAGCAGCTGTAATCAAATAATACTCTCTACCAGGAGCAGTGGCTTACACAGGATTTGTAGAGGGGGGTGTCCAAATGCTTGGTTTTAGAGTGAGTGTGGCCAGTCCATGAAGAGGGTAGAATTAGCACTTATCCAGCTTTAATATGCATCATACATAGTGTATTGTGTGTCATAATTCCGACATATACAGGACCAGTGATCACAGCAAGCCATTAGATGCGGCAGTAGGCCATCCTGCCTGCCTGAGCTGAATGTTTTTATATTAGATGTACTGTAGGCACCATTCCAGACTATTGGAGCAGGTCCAGGTGCCTGGGGGAGCAGCAGAAGAACCTAGCACTGCCCTGGACATATATGTACATATTGGGCGGGATCGGTATGAAATACCGCCGGACCAAATCCCGACGCTGGAAGACCGGCACCAGTGAAGATCCCAACAGCTTTAAAGGTAAGTACTAACTAACCTAACCCCCCTAACCCTAACCCTCCCTTAGGGGTGCCTAATCCTAACCTCCCCCCAAGTGCCTAACCCTAATTTCCCCCCCAAGTGCCTAAACCTAACCCCCCTTCCCCGCAGCCTAAACCTAATGCTGCCCATCCACTAGGCGATTAAACCTAGCGATTGAGTGATAACGACCGTCGTTATTGCTCCATTGCTTGGTAATCGCCCACAAATCGGGCAGTAAAATGTTAAAAACGACCAGCGATGCGCGTGCCTGCCGGTCGTTTTTAACATCAATCATCGCCCGAACATGACGGTCAACCTGACGACCGCCGTCAGGTTGTCATGTTCGGGGATGATTGATCTGCATACACTGAACGTCTGAACGTTCAGTGTATGCACTTCACCCCGCGGGAGACAACGGCGTCGTAATCGTGCCGTCGTCCCCGCATCTAGTAGTGGGTGGGCAGCTTAAGTCTCCTGGGGGGTGCCTAACCCTAACCTTCCCCCGGGGGTGCCTAGCCCTAACCCCCCCGTTCCCCTAGACTAACCCTAACCCCCCCAGGTGGGTGCCTAACCCTAAGTCCCCCCCAGGGAGCCCCTAACCTAACCCACCCCCCCCGCGCGGCTGTCCGCGCCCGCCTTACCTTCGATCTGTATGACCGGCTCCCGGCGTAGGTAAAATGACAGGCGTCGGGATTTCGACACCTGTCATTAGACCCCTGCCGGGATTAGACCGTTGGCATGCCGACGGTCGGCATTTAGACCTTCGGCATCCCGACTGCCACCCTATTGGGCTCTATAGCAGTACTTCCCTAACAGTGCATGTTTTCCATATCTCCTAGTTGCCCGGTTTATTTATTACTGGCTGATACATGTTAATAGATCCACAGGTGGTTCTAATTATTTCACTTGTTAAACTGAGAAGAACATGTAGCACTAGTAAAATTCTATTATATTACTATTTCTATTGTGGTCATAGTGTGGGCTGGGCAGGGGGGCCTCTAGGCAGCCGGAAATTCCCCCTACGTTTGCCTATGGGGAGAGTTCACAGAGCTTCTGGATCCAGGGGCGTATCTATAATGGGTGCAGGGTGTGCGGGGAACACGGGCCCACCGCACACCCTGCACTCATAGCATACTTACCTCTCCGGAGTCCCACGTCAGCGCAGGGGTCCGGCACTGTAAAGCGACTGGAAAATGGCCGCGGCGGAGAGGAGGGGGCCCGTGTCGGAGACTGCACACGGGCCCCCTCCTCTCTAGAAACGCCCCTGTCTGGATCATATTCACTTATCCAGTGAAGTGGGCAGCCTGGGGCTCGATGTTACAATTTGCAGGGAATCCTGTCATCAATGCGGCATCAAGCGCCATTCGCAGCTTTGGGCAGCGGTCGCGGGGACACGATAACACAAGCCACAGCATTACGCCCCTGCACCACATAGCTGAACTTCCCCTCCAGGATCTCCCCGAGGGTCATATTTATGAATTATATTTCATATTTCAAAATATGTTGCTATCCAAAACCTACACTTTTTGTATTGGTCAGATGTAATTATTAAAGGATGAATAAATAAAAAATATTCTAGAGTTAGGGCCTTGCCTACTGTAGTTTGTATGAAGGTGCTAGTAAAAAACCCCCTTTCTCTCTCTTCTCATAATCGTTATCTCTCATCTCAGGGACCTCCTGTCAATCTTATTGAGAGATGTGACAGTCCATTCACAATACAATAGTTTAGAGGTGAGGCCTGGTGGCGAGGGATGTCTGTGACACAGTGGCGTATCTATAATGGGTGCAGTGTGTGTGGGTACACATGGGCCCCCCCGGGTCCAGGGGGGCCCCGCACCACACACACTGCACCCATATTATTTTACACTTACCTGTCCGTGGTTCCACGTCGAGTGTCTGCGCTGATCAGAACACCGGGAAAATGGCCGCGGCAGCCATTTTTCCAGTGTTCTGCGCATGCGCAGTAGACTCCGGGCACACTCTATTGCCCGGAGTCTACTAAGGCACGGGTGGCTGGCTAGCCACATCAGTTGGCTGCCAGCCACTGGGGAGAGAGGAGGGGGCCCCGCACGGGGAGTGCACACGGGCCCCCTCCTCTCTTAAAACGCCCCTGCTGTGACATCACTGGTGGAAGAGTGTGACATCACTAGGATGTGGCCAGGAAAATGTGACACTGAGCAGGCAAGGAGGGTAGAGAAACAGAAGTCCCTTTTTTGCAAACAGTACATAGAGCAGGGACGGGGAACCTCAGGCCCGGTTGGCATATAAGGCCTGTGGAATCATTTGGTCTGGCCCTCTGAGCTTTTTTCTGCTAGTCTCATCTGGATAGCAGGGTGCCTAGAATGGTACCCTGCAGCCAGAATCTATGCAGCAGTGCCACCTGGGGCGTCCTTAGGATGCTTCAGATGGTCACACAGCTGCCCTTACAGTTCCCAGGAGCATCCACAGGATGCTCCGGGCATTGCTGTATTCACCAGTGATTTGTGACGCCGCCCCTTGTAACATCATGTGGAGAGGGGGCGTGGTCTGCACCAGGCCCGCAAATAATGTTATATATATATCAAAATGGCCCTCGGCAGAAAAAAGGTTCCCCACCCCTGACATAGAGGGTAATTGCTGTCCTCACCCAGGGGCCCCAACCCATTAGAGACTTATGCTATGAAATTATGTTCTCGAATGTGACTGTTATTACAATGCAGCTGATTATTTGCCTAGATGAGACAGTTTATCAGATATCTGGGACAGCTGATGACTATGCAGGGAGACACCTATTGACTGTAGCAGTACAGTACCTATATTTGCAATGAGCGTGTCCAGAACGGTCCCTGCAGCAGTGTAGATGCCAGTGTGCTTGGAATTCAGGTTGTCTGTGACGACGGTCATCATTGGCACTAACACGTGATGAAGACTGTCCTTCAGGAGAGGGATCATGATCACGGCAGACTCCAGAGCGTACTGATTGACTTTCTTGTTGGCGTCCTGCATCCTTGGGTTAAATGCATCAAATATCTAAAATGAGAAAATTGTAGTGAAAAAAATAAATAAATAATAAAAAAAACATAGCTGGTGGAAGTTTTTGAAAGCTGTAAAAAATGAGCAAAAAGGGAAGAGCAAATACTTTCTGACATACGCACAAAGAACACTGGTTCCGGGTTATGACATGTAGACTGTGATGAACGGTCTACATATTAGAATGTTGACATATCGTCCCTGATGGCCGAATGTTGACTTACCTGCTCCCGATGGCTGCAGCGTCTCCAGCGGCGTTTCCCGCGTCCTGGCGGTCATGTGACTGTGACTTCCTGGTCAGATCTCAGATCCACCAACATTCGGATGAGTGAGTGTTTCTCCCCTCTCTCTAATCCTTACCCCTAACCTTCCACCTTCCCTCTAGTGCCTAACTCTAATACCCCGCCCACTCGTGCATTACACCTGCCGACATTCTGAAAATGTCGACATGTTGCCTGTCAACATGTCAACATCATAAATGCCAACATTGCTATTGCTGACCTTTTGACTACATCCCAAACTCCCAGTGCTTAATGGTCAGTCTGCTGCAATGGCCTGTAGCCACATTCTGCCATGCTCTTCTAGTACTGCCAATTTCATCAGTCCCTGGTACTAAAGAAACTTTGGCCTACTAAACTGGCCACTGGGCAGCGTCAATGCCCAGTGCATCAGGCGGATGAGAGTTTTAAACACTTCCTGTTCTCCAGTGATGATTCCAGCTGGATTTGTGCAAGCCACAGGAATGTGGGCAATTCAGTTGAGTGACAACCCCTCTCACCAATATATATATATATATATATATATATATACACATACATACATACACACATACACATGCAGAAGAGTTTTCATATAATTAAATTTTTCAGGATGAGTGAAGCACATGTTGGGCAAACCTTGGCGCTGCCCCCGTAAAACAACCACCCCTTAGATTAGCGGGTTTCAAAGTGCGAAAGGTATTGGTGGAAAATATACTGTACTTGCCGTATATTTACAACACCCTGGAGGGCTCCAAGAAGGTGCCTCGAGGTGGCATGGTGCTGTGATTTACCTGCTGCCGGTATGTTATGCAGCAATTTCTACCATGTTACAGTGGGTGTAGGCCACGATGACACGGTTTGCTCAATTCATGTCATGAAGCCCCCAGACTAGGGTTGCTGTAATATCTCCTTAATCAGGCACACATAGGAATTATACAGGCTCTGTGGCTGATTAAAACCAAATGAAATTGAGACTTGAAGTCAGCCAGCCACAGAACCTGTGTAATTCATGTGTGTCCCTGAGATAAAGGGTTATTATAGCGCCCATACCACAGACTTCACACTTCACTGGGGAAGTAGGCGGGATAGGTGAAATTTGGGAATCTCCCAGACATTCTAGGAGACTAGGCAAGTACGTATGGTGGAAAATAAAGAGGAACGTCCCAATCCACCCAACTTTTCCCATTCGCCCCATCTTGGCCAGCTGAAAGTAGACACGCGACCTCACAAAAGAACATTTCAGCTACTGTTTGCAATTTTTGGAATATAAGCAACATTACTATTGAAGAAAGAAAATGCTTATAAGTTACGCTGGAAGCCATTTTGTGGCGACCACTCACCTGAGTAACGTTAGAGGTGACAAACTTGACGTTGCTCTTGCAATGTTCCAGCAGGAGTGTGACACCGTCCATTTTGTTCTGGTATTCCTTGGCCGTTAGCAGTTTGTGAAGTTCCTTCAGTTGCTCCGTCACCTCCGCTGCTCGGACAGGCTGCCGCCGAGGGACTGGGGACTCCTGAGGTTCTGCTTCCATTACGGGCCTGCTTACGCTACAAGAGGAATTACACAATGATTTATATATATGCCTGAGACATTCATTCCAAAGAAAGACAGCATGGGAAAAGACATTAGTTAGATGTACAACCAATTCACTAAGTCATTTACTAATGTACTGATGCTTAAGGCAGACCATTCAACTGGATCGCCATTAATACAATACATTGGGCATTATTCAATTTGGAGCGAAAAGCCGTTTTTCGTGAAAAAGTATCGCAGATGACGTAATTTTCGACGATTTTACTTATCCCCATATTCAATTTTAGCGTCTTTTCGCCGGTGCGAAAACGCAATGTAATAGGCGAAAAAGTTTCACCTATTAATACCCGGCGGAAAAAAGTGCAGAATTGGGGTTTTGGGGTGCAGAGGTGCGGTAACCACCCTGCACCCTTTGTACAACCCCCTTGACGCAAACTGTGTCAAAAAAGGCATACAAAATCACAAAGGATACCCCAAAAAAGCACTTTGAAAATGTGGGCGAAAAAATTAAATGTGGGGGTTCAACTTCAAAAACTAGCAAAATAGCCTTGGGGGGGTCTGCAAGTATGGGGGAGGTTTTTTTGGGGGGATTGCAGGTGCTTGCTGAAGGTGCGTTTTTTGGTGCACTTTAAAGCTTGATTTTAGTGATTTTGAACTTGCACCCATTTTCATGTACCCCAAATTTGATGGGACCACTTATTTTTCCCTCAAAAATGTGCAAAATGCCATTCTTCACCACTTGCTCAAATACTCTAAATAGCACCTTTTGAGACCATTTAAAAACCCCAAATACCTTTAGCAGGGCTATTCGGGGGTACCCATAGTGAAGCCCCATTTCAGAGCATCTTTAGGGAGGTGTCAGGTTGATTTCCTCAAAAAAGACAGGACTTTTAGCCGATTTTGTTTTCGCCGGGTCCCGTTTTCTCCAATTTGGAATTGAATACGGGGACAGTAAAGTCCGGTAACTGACTTTTCTCTCCAAATTGAATATGGCCCATTGTGTCAAAAGACCCAGGTAGAGTTAAGGGAAGGTCAGGAGTTGTAGAAGTTAGAACAGCCCCTCAGAAGACGTTAGTAGAGGAAGACAGCTGCAGTAACATACCACAGGTCACTGAGGGCCCCATTTAACAGCAATGCAAAATAACTCTACCACTCGCTAAAGGGGTTATGTCATCCTTACTATCCTTATACTCAGTATTCAACAAATAGCGGAAATCCAAGATTATCCGCTGTTTGTCACTGCATCGCTCTCGCCATCGTCGGCAATGGGAACCTGGCAGCAGCCTTTCCGGCTTCAGCGGGTTAAACACTCCTGCACATGCTCAGACTGACTGTTGCACATGACAGAGTAGCCCGTCGCCGGCAGCTTCCAGCAGCTGAGCGGAGGACCCTGTCGAAGAGGAGAACGTCGCTGGACATCACCGGCAAGGTAAGTAATGATGACTACCAGTGCCATATTAATTTATATCACTGCGATACTAAACAAAATATGCCGCTGACATTTAGGTGCATTGATAAATGGGGCCCTGAGTGTCAGTTACAAGTACTGTAATGTAAAGGAATAGGAGGTCACATGCCACCGTATTACTTCCTATATACAAGAGTCGGTAAATAGGAAAAACATCTCTGCAACTGAATTCCTGTGAGTGCCTGCCCTCCATCCTTCCTGTGTGACTGCACTGCTGTGAGTGTCTGCCCTCCTGTGTGACTGCACTGCTGTGAGTGTCTGCCCTCCTGTGTGACTGCACTACTG
Source organism: Taudactylus pleione (assembly GCA_031769625.1). Classification (NCBI taxonomy): domain Eukaryota; kingdom Metazoa; phylum Chordata; class Amphibia; order Anura; family Myobatrachidae; genus Taudactylus; species Taudactylus pleione. The sequence continues at coordinate 2,272,054 of JAUIMM010000078.1, read as the reverse complement.
TGAGTGCCTGCCCTCCATTCCTCCTGTGTGACTGCACTCCTGTGAGTGTCTGCCCTCCATCCCTCCTGTGTGACTGCACTCCTGTGAGAGTCAGCCCTCTGTATCTCCAATGTGACTGCACTCCTGTGAGTATATGACCTCCATTCCTCCTGTGTGACTGCACTCCTGTGAGTGTCTGCCTTCCATCCCTCCTGTGTGACTGCACTCCTGTGAGTGTCTGCCCTCCATCCCTCCTGTGTGACTGCACTCCTGTGAGTGTCTGCCCTCCATCCCTCCTGTGTGACTGCACTCCTGTGAGTGTCTGCCCTCCATCCCTCCTGTGTGACTGCACTCCTGTGAGAGTCAGCCCTCTGTATCTCCAATGTGACTGCACTCCTGTGAGTATATGACCTCCATTCCTCCTGTGTGACTGCACTCCTGTGAGTGTCTGCCTTCCATCCCTCCTGTGTGACTGCACTCCTGTGAGTGCCTGCCCTCCATTCCTCCTGTGTGACTGCACTCCTGTGAGTGTCTGCCCTCCATCCCTCCTGTGTGACTGCACTCCTGTGAGAGTCAGCCCTCTGTATCTCCAATGTGACTGCACTCCTGTGAGTATATGACCTCCATTCCTCCTGTGTGACTGCACTCCTGTGAGTGTCTGCCTTCCATCCCTCCTGTGTGACTGCACTCCTGTGAGTGTCTGCCTTCCATCCCTCCTGTGTGACTGCACTCCTGTGAGTGTCTGCCTTCCCTCCCTCCTGTGTGACTGCACTCCTGTGAGTGTCTGCCCTCCATCCCTCCTGTGTGACTGCACTCCTGTGAGTGTCTGCCTTCCCTCCCTCCTGTGTGACTGCACTCCTGTGAGTGTCTGCCCTCCATCCCTCCTGTGTGACTGCACTCCTGTGAGTGTCTGCCTTCCCTCCCTCCTGTGTGACTGCACTCCTGTGAGTGTCTGCCCTCCATCCCTCCTGTGTGACTGCACTCCTGTGAGTGTCTGCCTTCCCTCCCTCCTGTGTGACTGCACTCCTGTGAGTGTCTGCCCTCCATCCCTCCTGTGTGACTGCACTCCTGTGAAACCCTCCTCTGTGCTGTAAGTGGATACCAGGAGCAGACCTCTGATAATATGGTGTGTGCACTAGTACTACTAAAAATTTAGGTAAATGATTTCCTACACTGGAAAAAAATCCACAGACACCCCTGTGTGCAGCCCTATGTTTGTACAGAAAGCCAACTACAAACATACAGGGCAGGATGTACTATAAGGGAAAATACAGTAAAACCCCCCAAAATGCAATTTTCGGGGTTTTTACCACATACCCCATATGTACTAAGCACCAGAATGCTATTCATTCGGGTTCTTCGCCCCGGTGGGTAACGCCATCTTCAGGTGGCGTTACCCAAAAGAAGCCTTCTTTTCAGGACGCTCCCCCTGAGAGGGATCTAGTCGGATCCCTCCCATCATCCACCATGACTTGCGTCCTTCTGCAAATACGCAGAAGGACGCCAGAGGGACTTCTGTGTGTTAAACCCGGAAGTCCCTCTGTCCGGGAGCATCGCAAAGGGCAGCGTTTATTGGGAGAGCTGTCCTTTGCGATGTACACTGCATTTCTAAGTATATACTGCGGTAATCAACAGCGTTATGTACCCAAAGAGAGGCAGGATGTACCACATCGCAGATGCGATGCATAGTACATCCCGCGAATAATCTGTGTTCCACGGTGGGATGTATCAAGTATAGCATTTTGAATATCATGCATCTCGACACTTACCAAATGCATAGCAGCGTACGCCTTTAGATTTCTGAATGTAAATGCAAAGGACGCTCTTCCTAAGGGAGCTGCCCATTGTGATATGAGCACTTACAGGATATGTGAAATATTATGGGAATTATTCCTTCCTTATTGGGTACAAGCTCCGGAAAGTTTTGCCTTCCAGAGCATGATACATATGGGGAATGCAATCAAACCTCCTTATTGCCATGTGAAAGTGCTCATAACATAGCATAGATACTAGGTGATCATGCCTGTGGGTGTGACATTCTCCCCCTTATTACCATGTGTAGCAGTGCTCCTCACTGTGATTGTAGCAGGAGATACTAGGTGATCATGCCTGTGTGTATGACATTCATCTCCTTATTACCATGTGTAGCAGTGCTCTTCACTGTGATTGTAACAGGATATACTAGGTGATCATGTCTGTTTATATGACATTCCCCTCCTTATTACCTTGTGTAGCAGTGCTGCTGACTGTGATTGTAGCAGGAGATACTAGGTGATCATGTCTGTGTGTGACATTCCCCTCCTTATTACCATGTGTAGCAGTTCTCCTCACTGTGATTGTAGCAGGAGATACTAGGTGATCATGCCTGTGTGTGTGACATTCCCCTCCTTATTACCATGTGTAGCAGTGCTGCTCACTGTGATTGTAGGAGGAGATACTAGGTGATCATGCCTATGTGTGTGACATTCCCCTCCTTATTACCATATGTAGCAGTGCTGCTCACTGTGATTGTAGCAGAAGATACTAGGTGACCATGCCTGTGTATGACATTCCCCTCCTTATTACCATGTGTAGCAGTGCTCCTCACTATGATTGTAACAGGAGACACTAGGTGATCATGCCTGCGTGTGTGACATTCCCTTCCTTATTACCATGTGTAGCAGTGCTGCTCACTGTGATTGTAGCAGGAGATACTAGGTGATCATGCCTGTGTGTGACATTCCCCTCCTTATTACCATGTGTAGCAGTGCTGCTCACTGTGATTGTAGCAGGAGATACTAGGTGATCATGCCTATGTGTGTGACATTCCCCTCCTTATTACCATATGTAGCAGTGCTCCGCACTGTGATTGTAGCAGGAAATACTAGGTGATCATGCCTGTGTGTGTGTGACATTCCCCTCCTTATTAACACGTGTAGCAGTTCTCAGCACTGTGATTGTAGCAGGAGATACTAGGTGATCATGCCTGTGTGTGTGACATTCCCCTCCTTATTACCATGTGTAGCAGTGCTTCTCACTGTGACCATATTAGGAGATGTTTGGTGATCATGTTCATGCTTATGACATCCCCCTCCTCATTGCCTTGAGTAGCAGTGCTCCTGTCAGTAAATGTAGTAGGAGGTACTTGTGGATCATGTCGGCCATTATGACATGGTCATTGGGGGTCATTCAGACACGCTCGCGAGCAGCAGTACACTCGCAAGCGGGTCCATGTTCCCCACTGCGCATGCGCACAACGGAGGGAGCTCCGTCGTGCGCATGCGCGAGACCCGGCGAGCGACGGGCTTTCCATCGCTCCGGGTCTCGCACCAAAGGGGGCGTGCTGTTGATGTTGATTGACAGCACGCCCCCTTTGGTGGGCGTGCCGGGGGCGTGCCTGCCAGACGGAGGCGTTCCCATGGGAACGCCTACCATCTGAAGCCGGCCCCACTGACATCACTAGTGATGTCAGTGGGAGTGATTTTGGCTCTGATAGAGCCAAAATCACTCCAGGGCTTGTGGCAGGGAGACCCTACCGCAGGGTCTCCGTCGCAAGTCCGATGGTCACGATGGTCAAGACCATCGCGACCATCTTTTTGGCCGCTCACATATGCTGTGGGTGGTCACCCACAGCTATGCGAGCGGCGAGGAGGCCGCTCCATTTTCATGGAGGAGGGCCCTGATTCAGAGCGAGCGCTCTGGTCAGAGCGTTCAGCTCTGAATCAGGCCCATTGGTCAGTAGGTCCTATATAATGTTAGCATACCTCTGGTCTAGCTTCTGGGCATCCTGGGCCATCGGAACCACACTGCTCTTCTGGAGAGGTCGCTGTCTCCTGGCAGACGGGATGTCTGAAATGCTATCACTCATTTCCTAGGATTAGTAGGACTAGTATTAATGCAGATATACTAGCCATAAAACAGACTACATCTATGTAAATAATCAGACACAAATTATGAGTGCGTGTTACACATTGCACAGGGTCACGTACTTTCTGCTTAACAGCGGCGATCAGGTCACGGAGGTCATGTGGTGGGATCAAACGTTCCATCAGTCCTTCAAACTTGGGATGAGTCATTATCAAGCTGAATATCCTGCGCCCATAGAACCTACAGCAATCAGGACAGAGGGGACACTGAAACAATGATTACAGAGGTGCCAGTATAGAAGTGCCAGTATAGAGGTGCCAGTATAGAAGTGCTACAGTATAGAAGTGCTACAGTATAGAGGTGCCAGTATAGAAGTGCTACAGTATAGAAGTGCTACAGTATAGAGGTGCCAGAATAAAAGTGCTACAGTATAGAGGTGCCAGTATAGAAGTGCTACAGTATAGAGGTGCCAGTATAGAAGTGCTACAGTATAGAAGTGCTACAGTATAGAGGTGCCAGAATAAAAGTGCTACAGTATAGAGGTGCCAGTATAGAAGTGCCACAGTATAGAGGTGCCAGTATAGAGGTGCCACAGTATACATGTGCCAGTATAGAAGTGCCACAGTATACATGTGCCAGTATAGAGGTGCCAGTCAAGAAGTGCCACAGTATAGAGGTGCCAGTATAGAAGTGCCACAGTATAGAGGTGCCACAGTATAGAGGTGCCAGTATAGAAGTGTCACAGTATAGAGGTGCCAGTATAGAAGTGTCACAGTATAGAGGTGCCAGTATAGAAGTGCCACAGTATACAGGTGCCAGTATAGAGGTGCCAGTCAAGAAGTGCCACAGTATAGAGGTGCCAGTATAGAAGTGCCACAGTATAGAGGTGCCACAGTATAGAGGTGCCAGTATAGAAGTGTCACAGTATAGAGGTGCCAGTATAGAAGTGTCCCAGTATAGAGGTGCCAGTATACATGTGCCACAGTATACAGGTGCCAGTATAGAGGTGCCAGTATAGAAGTGCCACAGTATACATGTGCCAGTATAGAGATGTCGGTATAGAGATGCCAGTATAGAAGTGTCACAGTATAGAGGTGCCAGTATAGAAGTGCCACAGTATAGAAGTGCCACAGTATAGAGGTGCCAGTATAGAGGTGCCAGTATAGAAGTGCCACAGTATAGAGGTGCCAGTATAGAAGTGCCACAGTATAGAAGTGCCAGTATAAAGTGCCACAGTGCCACAGTATACATGTGTCAGTATAGAGGTGCCAGTATAGAAGTGCCACAGTATACATGTGCCAGTATAGAGATGCCAGTATAGAGATGCCAGTATAGAAGTGTCACAGTATAGAGGTGCCAGTATAGAGGTGCCACAGTATACATGTGCCAGTATAGAGGTGCCACAGTATACATGTGCCAGTATAGAAGTGCCACAGTATACATGTGCCAGTATAGAGGTGCCAGTCAAGAAGTGCCACAGTATAGAGGTGCCAATATAGAAGTGCCACAGTATAGAGGTGCCACAGTATAGAGGTGCCAGTATAAAAGTGTCACAGTATAGAGGTGCCAGTATACATGTGCCACAGTATACAGGTGCCAGTATAGAAGTGCCACAGTATAGAAGTGCCAGTATAAAGTGCCACAGAATACATGTGCCAGTATAGAGGTGCCAGTATAGAAGTGCCACAGTATACATGTGCCAGTATAGAGATGTCGGTATAGAGATGCCAGTATAGAAGTGCCACAGTATAGAGGTGCCAGTATAGAAGTGCCACAGTATAGAGGTGTCAGTATAGAGGTGCCAGTATAGAAGTGCCACAGTATAGAGGTGCCAGTATAGAAGTACCACAGTATAGAAGTGCCAGTATAAAGTGCCACAGTATACATGTGTCAGTATAGAGGTGCCAGTATAGAAGTGCCACAGTATACATGTGCCAGTATAGAGAAGTCGGTATAGAGATGCCAGTATAGAAGTGTCACAGTATAGAGGTGCCAGTATAGAAGTGCCAGTATAGACGTGCCACAGTATAGAGGTGCCAGTATAGAAGTGACACAGTATAGAGGTGCCAGTATAGAGGTGCCAGTATAGAAGTGCCACAGTATAGAGGTGCCAGTATAGAAATGCCACAGTATAGAGGTGCCAGTATAGAAGTGTTACAGTATAGAGGTGCCAGTATAGAAGTGCCAGTATAGAAGTGCCACAGTATAGAGGTGCCAGTATAGAAATGCCACAGTATAGAGGTGCCAGTATAGAAGTGTTACAGTATAGAGGTGCCAGTATAGAAGTGCCACAGTATAGAGGTGCCAGTATAGAAGTGCCACAGTATAGAGGTGTCAGTATAGATGTGCCACAGTATAGAAGTGCCACAGTATAAAGGTGTCAGTATCGAGGTGTCAGTATAGATGTGCCAGTATAGAGGTGCCACAGTATAGATGTGCCAGTATAGAGGTGTCACAGTATAGATGTGCCAGTATAGAGGTGCCAGTATAGAAGTGCCACAGTATAGATGTGCCAGTATAGAGGTGCCAGTATAGAAGTGCCACAGTATAGAGGTGTCACAGTATAGAGGTGTCACAGTATAGAGGTGTCAGTATAGATGTGCCACAGTATAGAGGTGCCAGTATAGAAGTGCCACAGTATACAGGTGCCCAGTATAGAAGTGCCACGGTATAGAGGTGTCAGTATAGATGTGCCACAGTATAAAGGTGGCAGTATAGAGGTGCCAGCATAGAAGTGCCACAGTATAGATGTGCCAGTATAGAGGTGCCAGTGTAGAGGTGCCAGTATAGAGGTGTCAGTATAGATTTGCCACAGTATAGAAGTGCCACAGTATAGAGGTGTCTGTATAGAGATGTCAGTATAGAGGTGTCAGTATAAAGGTGGCAGTATAGAGGTGCCAGCATAGAAGTGCCACAGTATAGATGTGCCAGTATAGAGGTGTCAGTATAGATGTGCCAGTATAGAGGTGCCAGTATAGAGGTGTCACAGTATAGAGGTGTCACAGTATAGATTTGCCACAGTATAGAAGTGCCACAGTATAGAGATGTCAGTATAGAGGTGTCAGTATAGATGTGCCAGTATAGAGGTGCCAGCATAGAAGTGCCACAGTATAGATGTGCCAGTATAGAGGTGTCAGTATAGATGTGCCAGTATAGAGGTGTCACATTATAGAGGTGTCAGTATAGATTTGCCACAGTATAGAAGTGCCACAGTATAGAGGTGTCAGTATAGAGATGTCAGTATAGAGGTGTCAGTATAAAGGTGGCAGTATAGAGGTGCCAGCATAGAAGTGCCACAGTATAGATGTGCCAGTATAGAGGTGTCAGTATAGATGTGCCAGTATAGAGGTGCCAGTATAGAGGTGTCACAGTATAGAGGTGTCACAGTATAGATTTGCCACAGTATAGAAGTGCCACAGTATAGAGGTGTCAGTATAGAGGTGTCAGTATAGAGGTGTCAGTATAGATGTGCCAGTATAGAGGTGCCAGTATAGAAGTGCCACAGTATAGATGTGCCAGTATAGAGGTGTCAGTATAGATGTGCCGGTATAGAGGTGCCAGTATAGAAGTGCCACAGTATAGAGGTGTCACAGTATAGAGGTGTCAGTATAGATTTGCCACAGTATAGAAGTGCCACAGTATAAAGGTGCCAGTATAGAGGTGGCAGTATAAAGGTGCCAGTATAGAGGTGCCAGTATAGAGGTGCCAGTATAGAAGTGCCACAGTATAAAGGTGCCAGAGGTGACAGTATAGAGGTGCCAGTAGAAGTGTGGGTACCTTATAAAAAAAAAAAATCTCAATGACGTTTGCATGTTTTAGCGCAGTCACATCTGCAAATTTATGCAAATTTATGCTAATGTTAGTATCAGCTTTTCCCCTGGTGTAAATCCGTACGCCTGATTGCGCAAGGACTGAGACGCCCACTTTGGGCTTCTTGAAACGCAACTATCATATGCACCATCCAAACTTGCATCAGTATGGCCTCCAATGCACCATCAGTATGGCCTCCAATGCACCATCAGTATGGCATCCAATGTACGCGATTAGGAGTCTGAGGGCCTGATTCAGCAAGGATTGCTATTGCGAAAATGCACGCAATAGACCGATTTTGCATTGCATCGCAGTGTGCAAAGACTCCACTGTGATCGCAGTGACTACGCAGACCCATCGCAGCGTGATTGACAGGATGTACCATTTGGGGGTGGTAATTGGGGGGTGGTTGGCGAAACGCAGGCATGCCAGAGCGTTTGAAGTGAACCCATTTCAGGGGCGTGCATAAATTATTCATTGTGATGCCATATGCAGCTCGTGTACTCACAGCGTGCGAAGAGGTTAGAAATTTCTGAGTAAGGTCAGAGCTTGTGCAAGTGTGCGTGAGGCTGCGATGGTACTCAATGTTACCGATGGTTTCACAGTATTGCTAAATATTACGGATGTGTGTAACGTAGGCGTCCTTATGTTGTGCTGCAGTGGCATAGCGATTAGAGATGAGCGGTTCGGATTCTGTGGAATCCGAACCGCTCCGAACATAGGGGATCCGAGTCCACCCGAACCCTGTACGGGTGTTCCCCGCCTGACTCGGATCCCCGTTCGGGGCCGAACGGCGGCCACCTGATGTCGGATTCTCACTAGAAAATCCGACATCAGGGCTCCTCGCACAGAACAAACACAGAACAAACACACAGCCGCCAGCGGCAGTTGTGTGTTTGTTACAGCAGCCAATGAGAGTCACACAGACTCTCATTGGCTGCTGCACGGAGGGAGCCGGCTGGAGCTCACTCATGAGCTCCGTCTTCCGGCTCCCTCCTCAGCGCGTGACAGCAGAGTGGACGGCGGCTGGAGCGGGGATACAGGTCGACTAATGGAGGGGCCTACTACGGGGGGGCATACTACAGGGGGCCTGCTACTGGGGGGCTTACTACTGGGGGGGCATACTACAGGGGGCCTGCTACTGGGGGGCCTACTACTGGGGGGGCATACTACAGGGGGCGTGCTACTGGGGGGGCATACTACAGGGGGCCTGCTACTGGGGGGCATACTACAGGGGGCCTGCTACTGGGGGGGCATACTACAGGGGGCCTGCTACTGGGGGGGCATACTACAGGGGGCCTACTACTGGGGGGGCATACTACAGGGGGCCTGCTACTGGGGGGCATACTACAGGGGGCCTGCTACTGGGGGGCCTACTACTGGGGGGGCATACTACAGGGGGCCTGCTACTGGGGAGCCTACTACTGGGGGGTATACTACAGGGGGCCTGCTACTGGGGGGGGGCCTGCTACTGGGGGGGCATATTACAGGGGGCTTGCTACTGGGGGGCATACTACTGGGGGGGCATACTACTGGGGGGGCACACTACTGGGGGGGCACACTACTGGGGGCCTGCTTATGGGGGCATACTACTGGGGGGGCATACTACTGGGGGATCATACTACTGGGGGCCAGCTAATAGGGGGCATACTACTGGGGGGGCATACTACTGGGGGGGGCTGCTAATGGGGGGCATACTACTGGGGGGGCATACTACTGGGGAGGGCATACTACTGGGGACCAGCTAATGGGGGGCATACTACTGGGGGGCATACTACTACTGGGGGCACTGCATAGGGGGCCCTACTACTAAGGGGACTGCATAGGGGGCACCACTACTGGGGGCATTGTGTAAGGGACACCACTGCTGGGGGCATTGTGTAAGGGACACTATTGCTGTTGGCATTGTATAAGTGGCACTACTACCTTGGGCATTGTATAAGGGGCATTACTACTGTGGGCTTTGTGTATAAGGGTCTCTACTGTGGGCATTCTGTAAAAGGGTCACTACTGTGGGCATTGTGTAAAAGGGTCACTACTGTGGGCATTGTGTAAAAGGGGCACTACTGTGTGTCGTAACATAAATAAGAGACACTACTTTATGGTGAAATGTGAATCAGGCCCTATGTGCGGTGTAATGTGAATAAGATTGTGCACTGTGACTCCTTGGGCCGTAGCCCACTTTGTAAACAAATACTGTGACTCTGCTGGCCGTACCCCACTGGGTGGGTGCACAACTTTTCATTTCTGCCACTGCTGTGTGGCAATGTGTCATAGATGTGCTTTATACTGTGGTGGCTGTGTCGTTGTGCCGCTGCTCTGTCGCTTAGTAACCAGTCAGCTCACTGCAGCCTTTGGCAAATAATGTTGAAAACAATATTATAAGCTGTGATATGATCTAAATTGACTGGAAAGTAATGTTATTGAGGTTAATAATACTCTAGGAAGAAAAAAAAGACCAATTTATGTGATTTTAGCTTTTTTTGTCAATTTTTGTAAAAAAAATCCAAATCCAAATCCAAAGCCAGTCACCGCAGCTTGGCAAATCCAAATCCAAAGCCGGACGACGAATTAGAACCAAATCCAAATCCGGCAAAAATGTTCCGGCGCACATCCCTAATAGCGATCGCAGAGGATTAGCGTACTATCGCAGTGAGACTGCATGCATAATAGCTATTGCAATCGCAGTTGTGATCGATACCGATCCTTTTAATTCAGTATTAATGTTCGCCTATTTTCTTGCATTCTATATACAGGCATTGGCTAATTACTAACATTATATACCATTGCTTGTTTTGCATACCTTTGTATCACCTTGAAGTGTTATTCTTTTCTTTGAATGTTTTTTGATCATTGGATCAATATACTGATTCATTATTAAATGTGATATGTCATATTGAAGAGAATTCTGTTTAGCAAAATTAAATAATAAAAGTTAAGTTTTAATATTCTTTATTTATTACTTTCATAATCTGTCATAAGAGTGCGCCCACACAGACATATTTGTCTTTTTTTCTGTTCTTCACTTAAACTTTCTCATATGTGATCGATACTGAATCAGGCCCCGAGTCCACACTGGGCACAGGGGATAACAATAGATATAATGCAGCCCAGTCACTAAACAAACTGAAGTCACCTGGTGTCTTGTTGTCCGTCCTGCACCAGCTTTACTAGGGTCCTGAGGAATGTGTCCGTGCTTTCCCTGGGTCCGGACAGAACTTTGTCTACCCCCAGCTGTTCCACCACCAACAGCAGATGTTTCCCCATGCACTTTCTGACGGAGCTGTTACGATGACTGCAGGGAGAATGGGACAAATAAGCACAATGGAACCTGAGCCAGCCACATTTCTTACTGTGTGTTCCCTGGGCTACATGCAAGCTCTAAACGACTGTAACTTACAGTGATGCGTCCGATGTTGCATTTCTTCACTTTCTTTAAGAGCAATTATCTATCGTGTCTATTCTTAAATCTCAGACCCATCATTCATTGCAATCACACCGATAACCAGTCAGACCAGGAAAACATACTACAGGTTGAGTCTCCCACATCCAAATATTCTGAGATAGTGACACCTTTGTTTTCTGATGCGTCAATGTACACAAACTTTGTTTAATGCACAAAATTATTAAAAAGGTTGTATCAAATTCAAATTATAAAATAAAATTCAGGTTGTGTGTATAAGGTGCGTGTATATAAACAATAAATGAATTTTGTGTATGTAGACAAACTTTGTTAGATGCACAAAATTATATATAAAATTACCTGCAGACTATGTGTAGAAGGTGTATATGAAACATACAGTATATGCATATGCATTCTGGGCCTGATTCAGAGTTGGGAATAGAGGGCCTAATTCAGACCCGCTCGCGAACGCTGAGCGCTCGCAAGCGGATCAATGTTGGCCAAGTGCGCATGCGCACGACAGAGGCGGCTCTGTGGTGCGCATGCGCGAGACCCAAATAACGACGGCCAAGCCGTCATTATGGGTCTCGCACCAAAGGGGGCGTGCTGTCAATGGTGAGTGACAGCACGCCCCCTTTGGCGGGCGTGCCGGGGGCGTGGCTGCCCAGACGGAGGCGTTCCCAGTGATGTCAGTGGGAGTGCTTTTGGCTCTGATAGAGCCAAAAGCACTCCAGGGCTTGCGGCAACGAGACCCTACCACAAGGGTCTCGTCGCAAGCCCGATGGTCGCAATGGTCAAGACCATCGCGACCTCATTTTGGCCGCTCGCTATAACTGTGGGTGGTCACCCACAGCTATGCGAGCAGCCAGGAGGCCGCTCTTAAATTCAGAGGGACGGTCTGTCAGAGCGTCCGGCTCTGAATCAGGGCCAGAGAGAGAGATAGCACTTCACTGTGAACCTGGACAAACCATGTTGCAATGCAAGGGGTGTAAATACATAATTTTTTTTTTGCATGTAGGGTAAATACTGGCTGCTTTTGCATGTAGCCCACAAATACTGCACAGCTTTATTATTACTCTACAATTTAGATGTCAGTTTGGACATGTCCCTCCAAACCTAAATCTCTCTGCACATTTTAAATCTGCCCCCCCCTGCAGTGCAGCATGGTTTCACCAAGATGATCAGTTGAGAGAGATATCTCTCTCTGGGCCTGATTCAGAGCCGGACACTCTTTCAGAGCGCTCGCTCTGAACCAGGGCGGCATTTTTTTTTGGAACCAGCCTCCTGGCCGTTCACTAAGCTGGAGATAAAAGAAGAAGAGGACGCTACAAGTGAGAATGATAATATACAGGAAAATAGACAGGCCCAAACAGCGCCCCCTGTCCTGCGGTGTCCTGTGCCATAACACTGGTCACACCACCCTAGTTACGGCCCTGGTGTGCTTACGACAAGTGGTAGAAAACCAAGCGTGCGGACAAGATGTGTACAACACTGCATGCTAGCAAATATACTCATTCGTTACTGTGCATGCACTGTGGGAGCACATGCGTCCGATTTCCGTCCAACTCTGTATCAGTTGCAAAGACTGCATAAGTGAGCGATAGCCTCTGTCCCATTACAAGCTAAACTAATGAACATAAAGGTCTTGATAAACTAATACTCACCTACTACCTCCAGCCAGTAATGCAGACATGGCCTTGGAAGGGCTGACATATTCTACCATGATTCCAAGACATTTATCCGATTCCTCCCGTATGAAATCATTGGAGTCACCGATCTTATGGAGCAGAACCCGGGTGATCTCCTCTACCTCTTGGTCCATGTTTCTCCTCAGGGCCTTGAACAAGTCGCCAAGCGTTTTGATGGCATGGCGAGAGACCTTGGACCGCAGATTGCTGACCTGGCAGTGGGCAAAGCAATATATTCAAATGTGATTTTATAGTATTATGTCACTTAGAGGAACTTTTTGCCCTTGTATAACTTTTATTTATATTATACAATTTTCCCAATTTTAGCTTCTTTCTGTGTTTTCCAACAGGGCAGAGTCTAGCTCTATGCACTCCACACAAATGTGTCCTGAGAGCAGCTTTGTGTGCTATCCACAGGCAATGGAAAAATGTGGGTGCTTACCATTTAATCAATTTCTTTGAATCCATTTGGGGGATCCTGGTACTGTACCTTGGGGTTGTGTTGAGGGCACAGGAGCTGAGCACTTAAAAGGTTCAGAATTGTTGGAGGACTAAAGCTCCTCACCAGTTTCCAAGTTACAAAGCACAAAAAGACCAGGGTGAACAAAGAACACGCAGCAATATAAAAACAGCCCAGAAGGTTTGGGAATCAATGAACCACAGATGATTCAGAGAAATTGATTTTCCTCAGGGGACCTCGAAAGCTTCCCCTAGGGGAAGCAAAGGTCAGTCCGGGCCAATCGCAAGACTTCGCACCCAAAGCTAGCAACCACACGATCAGATTTTTTCTTCAGATATGGACGATAACGATTTAAAAATCGTTCAGTCGTTCATATCTGATGGAAAATCGTTCATATCTGACATGCCTGAACGATGGACGATAAACGATGCGCGTTCCCGTTTGTCAGATAACGATATCTGACATCTGATGGGTTTGCAGTCAGACTTGGACGATTCCATTCATTTTAATGCAGTCAAAAATCGTTCAATCGTTCAAATCGTTCAAATCGTTCAAAACTTTGGTCAAATCGTCCAAATCGTTTAGTCGTTCTGTCGTTCATCTGACAAATCTGACAAGTCTGACAAATCTGACCGTGTGTACGCTCCATAACACATGATAATGGTAAAATCTGGTAATGGTGTGGACAGAGGAACAGAAAGTTGCCTCCAGAAGCAGCATAACACTGTTGCAGAAGCTATGTACAAGACAGTAAATAAAAAAAATTGTCTAAAAGGTAGAAATCCCATTATTAAACATGTTCAGTACAAGAAGTGTTAGCTAATTCATTGTTCTGCCAAAGGCTGATTTGACTCTGCTAATATGGAGTTTTGTTCTTGTTTACTTCCATTTGGCGAACCATATACCATACCGTACTTATTGGGCCACTGTCATAAGAGAAGGCAATTCTGTGACAAAGCCCTTTTAGGATATGTAGAACCCTCCCACTTGTAATGCAGTCTTGTTGGACCCAAGTAATTTTTTTTTATCATTACTGATTAATCAAAAGTTATTCTATGGAAATGAAGCTCAGTAAGGTACAAGGTACAACTTTCCCATATAGTATGGCTTGCTCTAAACAACTTACCTCTCTGGTAACGGCTATACAGACATCATGGAGCCTGGAGAAGAGCACCTCAGGGTGCCAGGAAGCCAGGCACCTCACGCTGAGCAGACCCTTCTCCTTCTGTTCCCTTGTGGATCACACAATCATTACAAGCAGATCATTAGAGGAGAAGATGCAATGTGAACAAGGCCTTAGAAATAGACATAATACATAGAGTGTTCCATCCTGTGTGTCTGTGCTTGTGAAGTGATAGTTTTAGATCTCATGCTGGCCAAACACACTGCGATATCTACAACAACAATATGGGGCAATTGGTCTAAAAATCACAGCATTGTGGTCCCAAGGCAGCTCCCTATAGTAATTGCTGAACATGTTGGTAAATGCAATTAGAAGATAATCACAGGAGGTCTGCATTATGTTTGGCGCTGTTAGGACTCTGGGCCTGATTCAGACCCTCTCGCAAGCGGCCGCTCGCTCGTACGTGGCCAATGTTATGCAATTGCGCATGCGTATGCATCTCAATGCGCGTGCGCACTAGTCCGACCGATCGGGAAGCTCTCGCTCGCCCAGCAAAGACAGCCCAGTGGAATGAGTGATAGGAGAGGCCGTTTGTGGGTTGTAACAGGGACAGGGCAGTAGTAACAGGGGAGTGGAGGTGCGAACACAGGTGTGCCTGAGTGTTTCAACGCCGTTTCAGAGGCGTGCATAATTAACAGGCAGCGTCATAGTACACGTCGCCTGATGGAATTATACACTGAAGTGCTCACAATGCTTGCGGTAGGGTACAGTCAACGGCAAGCACTGCGGTCAGATCCGATGGAACCCAATGTATCAATGGTTGTATATACTTCCTGGAGATGACTTACCTAGTGGGCAGCTAAAGACAGGCTGGTGGGCGTCTATAAACTAGGGGTGAGCGGGTTCGGATTTCTGAAATCCGAACCCCCCCGAGCCCCCCCGATCCGAGTCCGATCCGAATCAGGCTCGACTTTTCCCGCCTGACTCGGATCTGAAATCGAGGCAAAACGTCATCATCCCGCCTTCCGAGTCTCGCGGGTTTTGGATCCTATATAAGCTACCCACGTCGGCGCCATTTTCTCACTCGGCTGTGGACAGTGAAGAGGGAGGGTGGGAGTTAGGGCTGTGTAGTGTAGTGTAGTGTAGTGCTGCTGTTGTCCACTACTTCAAAGTCCATAGGGGCTGGCTGTGTTGTGCTGTGCTGCTGTTGTTAATAGGGGCTGTGTCCACTACTTCAAAGTCCATAGGGGCTGGCTGGACTGTGTTGTGCAGTCAGTTCTCCATAGGGGCTGTGTCCACTCCAAAGTCCTGTGCAGTGTCCCAGTCCTAAAGGAGTGCTGCAGTGTTGTCCAGGGGGTGCTCTGTCCATCAGGGGTGCTCCCCCCAAGTGCTAAAAAAATAATACATTTTCTGTGTTTGTGAATTGTGTGCGCAGTAGCCGCACGTGCATCAACAAAGTAGTGCCAAGCGTGCGCCTGTGTCATAAGTAAAGGGCCGGCTGGCTTGACCGTTAAGGGTGCTGTAACCCCCGAAAGTACACTCCAGTCCAAACCAAAAAAAAAATTATTTTCTGTGTTTGTGAATTGTGTGCGCAGTAGCCGCACGTGCATCAACAAAGTAGTGCCAAGCGTGCGCCTGTGTCATAAGTAAAGGGCCGGCTGGCTTGACCGTTAAGGGTGCTGTAACCCCCGAAAGTACACTCCAGTCCAAACCAAAAAAAAAATTATTTTCTGTGTTTGTGAATTGTGTGCGCAGTAGCCGCACGTGCATCAACAAAGTAGTGCCAAGCGTGCGCCTGTGTCATAAGTAAAGGGCCGGCTGGCTTGACCGTTAAGGGTGCTGTAACCCCCGAAAGTACACTCCAGTCCAAACCCAAAAAAAAATTATTTTCTGTGTTTGTGAATTGTGTGCGCAGTAGCCGCACGTGCATCAACAAAGTAGTGCCAAGCGTGCGCCTGTGTCATAAGTAAAGGGCCGGCTGGCTTGACCGTTAAGGGTGCTGTAACCCCCGAAAGTACACTCCAGTCCAAACCAAAAAAAAAATTATTTTCTGTGTTTGTGAATTGTGTGCGCAGTAGCCGCACGTGCATCAACAAAGTAGTGCCAAGCGTGCGCCTGTGTCATAAGTAAAGGGCCGGCTGGCTTGACCGTTAAGGGTGCTGTAACCCCCGAAAGTACACTCCAGTCCAAACCAAAAAAAAAATTATTTTCTGTGTTTGTGAATTGTGTGCGCAGTAGCCGCACGTGCATCAACAAAGTAGTGCCAAGCGTGCGCCTGTGTCATAAGTAAAGGGCCGGCTGGCTTGACCGTTAAGGGTGCTGTAACCCCCGAAAGTACACTCCAGTCCAAACCAAAAAAAAAATTATTTTCTGTGTTTGTGAATTGTGTGCGCAGTAGCCGCACGTGCATCAACAAAGTAGTGCCAAGCGTGCGCCTGTGTCATAAGTAAAGGGCCGGCTGGCTTGACCGTTAAGGGTGCTGTAACCCCCGAAAGTACACTCCAGTCCAAACCAAAAAAAAAATTATTTTCTGTGTTTGTGAATTGTGTGCGCAGTAGCCGCACGTGCATCAACAAAGTAGTGCCAAGCGTGCGCCTGTGTCATAAGTAAAGGGCCGGCTGGCTTGACCGTTAAGGGTGCTGTAACCCCCGAAAGTACACTCCAGTCCAAACCAAAAAAAAAATTATTTTCTGTGTTTGTGAATTGTGTGCGCAGTAGCCGCACGTGCATCAACAAAGTAGTGCCAAGCGTGCGCCTGTGTCATAAGTAAAGGGCCGGCTGGCTTGACCGTTAAGGGTGCTGTAACCCCCGAAAGTACACTCCAGTCCAAACCAAAAAAAAAATTATTTTCTGTGTTTGTGAATTGTGTGCGCAGTAGCCGCACGTGCATCAACAAAGTAGTGCCAAGCGTGCGCCTGTGTCATAAGTAAAGGGCCGGCTGGCTTGACCGTTAAGGGTGCTGTAACCCCCGAAAGTACACTCCAGTCCAAACCAAAAAAAAAATTATTTTCTGTGTTTGTGAATTGTGTGCGCAGTAGCCGCACGTGCATCAACAAAGTAGTGCCAAGCGTGCGCCTGTGTCATAAGTAAAGGGCCGGCTGGCTTGACCGTTAAGGGTGCTGTAACCCCCGAAAGTACACTCCAGTCCAAACCAAAAAAAAAATTATTTTCTGTGTTTGTGAATTGTGTGCGCAGTAGCCGCACGTGCATCAACAAAGTAGTGCCAAGCGTGCGCCTGTGTCATAAGTAAAGGGCCGGCTGGCTTGACCGTTAAGGGTGCTGTAACCCCCGAAAGTACACTCCAGTCCAAACCAAAAAAAAAATTATTTTCTGTGTTTGTGAATTGTGTGCGCAGTAGCCGCACGTGCATCAACAAAGTAGTGCCAAGCGTGCGCCTGTGTCATAAGTAAAGGGCCGGCTGGCTTGACCGTTAAGGGTGCTGTAACCCCCGAAAGTACACTCCAGTCCAAACCAAAAAAAAAATTATTTTCTGTGTTTGTGAATTGTGTGCACTGTGGCTGCACGTGCATCAACAAAGGAGCAGCGCCAAGCGTGCGCCTGTGTCCCATAAGTAAAGAGCCGGCTGGCTCATTTCTTAAAGGGTGGTGTAACCCACAAAGTGCACTACTCTCCAGCAAAAATAAAATAATATTTTCTGTGTTTGTGTGCGCTTTAGCCGCACGTATATATATCAATATAACATAAATGGAGGACCAAACTTTCTCCGATAAAAATAAAATAGGGAAAGATCAAGAACCACTTCCTCCTAGTGCTGTTGCTGCTGCTGGGAGTTGTTCATCATCCCAGAGAGGAAGTAGGAACATCACTACTTTTACTAAACAATTGACCCTCCAACAGTCCCTAGCGATGAGGATGAAGTACGACAGCAGTCATCCTGAAGCAAAACGTATAACTGAGGCCTTGACTGCTATGTTGGTGTTAGACGTGCGTCCGGTATCCGACATTAGTGCAGTGGGATTTAGACAATTGATGGAGGTAGTGTGTCCTCGGTTCCAAATCCCGTCTAGATTCCACCTGCATCCTCAAAGCAGCAGCGACAAGCGTGCGTCTGTCTGTTAAAGGGTGGTGACACCCTCAAAGTGTGCTACACAAACAATTAAAATATTGTTCTTTTTTTTTCTGTCTATGTGAATTGTGTGGGCTGTAGCCGCACCTGCATCCTTAAAGCAGCAGCGACAAGCGTGCGTCTGTCTGTTAAAGGGTGGTGACCCCTCAAAGTGTTCTACACAAACAATTAAAATATTGTTCTTTTTTTTTTGGTCTTTGTGAAATATGTGGGCTGTAGCCGCACCTGCATCCTTAAAGCAGCAGCGACAAGCGTGCGTCTGTCTGTTAAAGGGTGGTGACACCTCAAAGTGTTCTACACAAACAATTAAAATATTCTTCTTCTTTTTTCTGTCTTTGTGAATTGTGTGGGCTGTAGCCGCACTTGCATCCTCAAAGCAGCAGCGACAAGCGTGCGTCTGTCTGTTAAAGGGTGGTGTAACCCTCAAAGTGTGCTCCACAAACAATAAAAATATTCATTTTTTTTTCTGTCTTTGTGAATTGTGTGGGCTGTAGCCGCACTTGAATCCTCAAAGCAGCAGCGACAAGCGTGCGTCTGTCTGTTAAAGGATTACATCGGTGACAGCATCCAAGTAGGCATGTCAGACAGTCCGTACCTGTACTGGCAGGAAAAAGAAGCAATTTGGAGGTCCCTGTACAAACTGGCTCTAATTTACCTGAGTTGCCCCCCCTCCAGTGTGTACTCCGAAAGAGTGTTTAGTGCAGCCGGGAACCTTGTCACCGAAAGGCGTAGGAGGTTGCTTCCACAAAATGTGGAGAAGATGATGTTCATAAAATGAATTATCAACTCTTCCAGGGAGACCAGCCTCCAGAACGTACAGAGGGACCTGTGGTTCCAGCAGGGACGAATTAATACTCTGTGAGGATGAGGATGTACACACTGAAGAGGGTGAGGAATCGGTGGATGAGGAGGATGAGGATGACATCTTGCCTCCGTAGAGCCAGTTTGTGCAGGGACAGATAAATTGCCAGCTTGTTTTGTGGGGGCCCAAACGAACCAATCATTTCAGCCACAGTTGTGTGGCAGACCCTGGCGCTGAAATGATTGGTTTGTTAAAGTGTGCATGTCCTGTTTATACAACATAAGGGTGGGTGGGAGGGCCCAAGGACAATTCCATCTTGCACCTCTTTTTTTTCTTTGCATTATGTACAGTTTGGGGCCTAGTTTTTCAATGCCATCCTGTCTGCCACTGCAGTTTCACGCCTAGATGGGTCACGTGTTTGTGCCGCCCACTTGTGTCGCTTAGCATAGTCATCCAGCTACCTCGGTGCAACCTTTTGGACATAAAAACACTATTGTGAGGTGTGAGGTATTCAGAATAGACTGGAAATGAGTGGAAATTAAGGTTATTGAGGTTAATAATAGCATAGGAGCAGAAAAACCTACAAATTCTGTGATTTTAGCTGTTTTTATGCTTTTTTTCAAAAAAATACAGATCCAAAACACAAAACCCAGAACCCAAAACACGCAAGGGTGGTTTTGGCAAAACCAATCCAGATCCAAAACACGAAGAAAGATCCAGATCCAAAACCAAAACACAAAACACGAAAAGTGGCCGGTGCACACCCCTACTATAAACACAAAGTGATCGCTCGCCAAGACATAGTGGGCGTGCTTATGCCTTGCGATCGGCTGCCTTGATGTCACTTAACTGAATTTGCATACACTGGGAGCGAGCGGCCGCATCTAGCGACCGGGTCTGAATCAGGTCTTCTGTCTCTTTTGCATTGTCTCCCTGCAGTATGATTCCCTGTCACCAGAGGTCGCCAGGCCTCTGGTTATGTAAGCTGCTATTTAGACTGTGCTTGGTGCCCAGGTGTCAGGTAATTAATGACTCAATTACCAGCATTGACTACACCTGACAGCTGGCAATTTAGTCTGTATGAGCCCAGCAGTCATTGCTGGGTCTCTAATGTTTCATGTTTGTTTTCTGTGGCTTCCTGTTCTGCGGTCTGCAAGAACTTTGAATTCCAGTACCTGTTTTGTTCCTGCAAGCTCCTGTTTGTACTAAGCGAAGGAACTTCTGCTATTAACCAGGTTACAATTCTGCTGTTTGTTTAGGGATTCTGTTTGCTTCTGCAATTCACCACATTATCATCCTGCTATTGTTTCTGTCATTTATTGCAAGACTACTGTGTACCTGGATTCAATATTATCAAGCTTGCCTGAATTCTCTGCTATTGTATTAACCCTCAATAAATATCTTCATCTGTTTCATCATACTTTGTGATTTGTGGTTTAACTGCACCCAAGGGGTTCATAACAGGCACCACTGATGCTGGAAGAAACTTCCATACTCTGCCCCTTTCATGGATCCTATGTGGTCAGTTATGTGCATCACCAAATCAAAATCTGGTGCTAAGGGATTTAGGGCCTGATTCAGCAAGGAACACTGGGCCTGATTCAGAGCCGGACGCTATTTGCGGACGCTCGTTCAGAAAAAGGGGCTGGCTATTTAAATTCAGCGCTCGCTCTTTGCGGTCTGTTGACGCCTCTATGTCTGAGCGAGCGTCCGAAACATGCGCTTGCTATTTTCTAAAGACGCCCCTTGGCCGCTCGCATCATACGTCATCTCCGCTATTTATTTGATTAATCGAGTACATCGAAAGGCGTATGAACTGCCCGCTATTCTTGTGGTAGCATTTTCCTACCGCAATCATGTGAGCAGTTGAGGCTAAAAGACAACCAAGTGACGTGGTCGATGACGCTGCTTTGTTAATTATGCACACCCTTAAAACGCCCGTTTTGACCGTTTGGCACGCCTGCGTTTGGATCTCCACCCGTTTTCAAGCACCTTCCCCTGTTACCACCCACAAACGCCTCATCCTGTCACTGAAATTAGCAGGCATTCGCTATTTTGCGAGCACACGATTTCCGACCGCACTGACTGGTTGGCGCATGCGCATTACAACCCATACGCATGCGCAGATGTGCAAACATCGCTCGGAGCGAACGAGCGGCCGCTTACGAGCGGCTCTGAATCTTATACGCACGCAATCGGCCGATTAATTCACATTGCGCATGTGACGCTGTTATTGGGACAGCGATCGCAGAGGACACGCAGACCCATGGCAGAGTGATTGACAGGAAGTGCCGTTTGTGGGTGGTGACCGCGGTGGTCGGGCGAACACAGGTGTGCCAGTGCGTTGGGACGCTGTTGCAGGGGCGTGCATAAATTAGCCGCTGAGATACCAGGCGCCGCCTGAGGACTCATAGCGTGCGTGGAAGTAGGCAATTCCTGAGAGAGGTCTGACCTGGCTTACCTGTGCGTCTGGGTCCGATGTTACCGATTGTTTTGCTATGTTATCAAAGTATACGTATGTGAGTAAGGGGAAGTGTTTGTACTTATGTTAGGCTGCGATCACAAATGCGAATGCAAACATTTACATATCACCGCTGATATTAGCAACATGCGTTGCGTGCGTATAAGCAGACAGGCGTGCCGGGCCTGGGTAAAGGGGGCGTGGACTAAATGCGGGAGGTGCGGCCACGCCCCCTTAGGAGGAAAAAAAAGCAATATTGTACAGGCTAGTAATGTACAAACATGATGATAATTTCAGCACAGACGCCCAACACACTAGTCTTCTATATGCAGATGATAAGGAGACTAATATACTATAGGAGACACTCACCAGTCCTTGTGATGGAGCCACTTCAGAGCCTCGATCATCCCTTGCTCTGGGTGAGACATGGGACCCGAACCCGGACCGCCATTCTCTGAATCTGAGTCCCAATCGAAGCAGTCCAGGAAGGTGGCAGGCAAGGAATATGCTGTACATAACACAGACACAACGCTGCAGTCCCACATTCCAGACTTTTTATATAATATAGCCCACAGTATATTATATTGTTCATAGGATGATTGAGAAAATTTAAAGCGGCACTCGCATTCAGTGAAAAGCACCCTGGGGTTTACAGTGAATGTAAGTGCCGCTTTAAATTTTCAGCTCCAACCCGCCAAGAAGCATTAGATAATTACTATGGATACTGACATTGGGAACATAACCTTGCATCAGAGGCGCAGATGATATAAGTGTGTCCTCTCTCCCCGATGGGGAGGGGAGAGGTATACTAATTATATTTTAGAGGTAAGGGCTGCAGCGCAGTCCAAAATTCAAATAGGGGAGCAAAACCAACTGCCAGTATGTCCCAGCCAGTGATGTTTGGGGTGGCAGTTGGTGTGACTCCGCTATTTTAATTTTGAACTGCGCTGCAGCTCCACCTCTGGAGCTGTCACTGAATCTAACTAAGGGTTAGTATAGTATAGCAATGGCCAGTAGTACTGATGCACTACCAGGGCCCAGTCTGTGGCGAGTTTGTATGACCGTCCCTGCGTTTGCGTCGGTTTCCTCCTACAGTTCGTTAATCGGTATCAGACAAAAATGGATCCCAGTATGTGTTCGGCAGGTAATTCAGACTGTAAGCTCCAATAGAGCAAGGACTAATGATTGACTACATGGGACAGCACCTGAGGTTGTCCAAGATGGTTGACCTTCTGCAAAAATGCCATGTAAAGTGCTTTGTATCCAACTGGGAGCAAAGCGCTAGATCATAATAAAACAAAATTGTTAAATAAAAATGGTTGCACTACATGCGCATCACACAACGAGAACATCGTTGTATAATATTCATTCATCTTTATAAATGGGACCTACCAGAAGAGTGCCGAAAGTCGGTAGGGTCCGGGTTTACAGTCGGGATGCTGGGCAGAGAGGTACGGCTCACCCATTTGTTTAGGCCAATATTAGCGCCTTCTCTTCTCTTATCCGAGCCGATTGGCACCGTGCCCAGACCGAATGATGCGACAGCTGCTGGCTCTGTGGAATATAACATAAAATTGCAATCAGTGGTGGCTCCAGTGGTGGGACTGCAGCGCAATCCAGTGTTCAAATAAGGGAGCCACACCAACTGCCACTCCAAATGCTGCAAACATCACTGGCAGTTGGGGTGGCTCCCCTATTTGACTACTGGACGGTGCTGCAGCCCCACCACTGATTGCAATAAAACATGTTGTCTGCCTGCGAAACAACCCAGCGTAGAACAAATCATATTTTGCATGAACTAAACTAAAGATAATTCTAAATAGTTGGCCATTTGGCAATAGAAAATTGACAGTTACGACAACCAATTTTAATCTGTAATATGACATTGTGTGCGGTGAGCTAACCTCCAGTCTCCGCTTCTTGTGACCTCTCCGGCAATTGTTGCTGGCTCCGCCTCTTCTCGTTTCGGAAATTCTCCATTTCCTGCTGCTTTTGTCGCATCTTGTCCTGCGCGGACTTAGATATAGTGAAGCTGATCTGTTTAGGAAGGTAAATGTGGTTTTCCTTAGTTAGATGCCCTGAAAAGCTTATTATACTCTTTCCGAACTTTAATATTTCAATTAAAAAATCTATTTTTAGGTGGGAAAAATTAATGTAAGGTCGTTTTTGATGAGAGCCCATCCCAGCCATATGTGAAAAGCAAAGTAAATGCTTAGAAGTTATTTGTGAACGAAAATGGAGGAACCGGAGATATGATGTCATAACTGTCGGGATTTTGATGTCGACTGTCGACATTGAGATTGTATGTCGACATCTCATTTTGATATGGGTGTAGCATGCACATAATAACATTAAGACCACATGTACATGAATATTCTCAATATTAAGACCTACAGTGTTTTCCTTCCCTTCCTCATTCTTGACAAACTGCTGTATTTGGGAGATATCCGTGGATGAAGATGCCACAATTCTTTTTACTGGGAGCGACTCCAAAGGGTCTGTTATATCGTTCCTGGCACGGTTTTCTATTTGATCAGTGTCTACTGAAAGAATACAGGTAATTGTCATTAGCTACTCTAGGAGACACGTTAACATATGATATTTCATAGCGCATGATACCATTAAATATTTTATTCTTATAACCATCTTGGAATTTTCTGTGTCTGGCCACATGTACTCAGGAAACAGATATCAGCCACTAACTTGTAGTGGTAAAGGTTAGTTTTGAGTGTTGTTCCATGAATGAATCTATAATAGTGAATCCTACTTAGCTTGGGTCCAATGCCTCTCCGTGACGGGAGAGGGGCACTGATAATTCTGTGTGTTATTTAATAAAAGCCCACCCTCATTTCGGAGCTTTGGATCTGGGGAAGTCTGACAGCAAGTAAGTAGAATTCTGTAATGTAACAACTTTTTTTTTTTTTTTTTGAAGAACACCCTGAAGATGATTTTGCATTTTGTGTGTAGGTATTCTATAAAGTACGAGAGATCTATACGTGTGCATCTAAGTAGTGAGTGAACAGTTCCTCATATAGAATAAGGGACCGTTTTTCTCTCTGGGATGCAGCCTTTTGCAGATGATATTTGTTAATGTTCAAAAAACAGTGATGTCATGGGAGTAAGGTGGGTACAAAGTACATGAACCAAGGCGGGCCTTGGGAGGTAGCTGACTGGTTATGGTGGGGTTGGATGGGGCAATTAGCCAGGGAACACAGCTTCTGGCCCATCCGCACATCTACAAACCCATCTTACCCAGATGATAGGCAGGGGAAAGTGACTGCGCAGACCAATAGCTTAATAGGTTACCATTGGGGGTGAACTCAAAGATGTGGCTTCACCAGAGCCCAAGATACATCTGGGATCAGGGTGATATCTACACTAGCCACCAGGGTCTGCATTCTACACTACTCACCGAGATCAGGGTCTGCATTATATACTAACCTCCAGGACCAAGGTCTACTTTGTACACTCCTCACCAGGACCAGGGTCTGCATTCTACACTACCCACCAAGATCAGGGTCTGCATTCTACACTAACCTCCAGGACCACGGTCTGCATTCTACACTACCCACCAGGACCAAGGTCTGCATTCTATACTAACCTCCAGCACCAAAGTCTGCTTTGTACACTCCTCACTAGGACCAGGGTCTGCATTCTACACTACCCACCAGGACCAAAGTCTGCTTTGTACACTATCCACCAGGACCAGGGTCTGCAGTCTACACTACCCACGAGGAACAGGGTCTGCATTCTACATTACCCACCAGGACTAGGGTCTGCATTCTACACTACTCACTGGGACCAGGGTCTTTTTTGTACACCATAAAAAATGACTAGCCTCTGCTTTTTATACTGGTCACTTTGACCTGGGTCTGCTTTCAACACTAGCTACTGGGACCAGGGTCTGTATTCTACACTAGCCACCAGGAGAAATGTCTGCATTCTACACTACCCACCAGGACCAAAGTCTGCTTTATACACTCCTCATGAGGACCAGGGTCTGCATTCTACGCTAGCCACCAGGACCATGGTCTGCATTCTACACTACCCACCAGGACCAAAGTTTGCTTTGTACACTCCTCACGAGGACAAAGGTCTGCATTCTACACCAAGGTCTGCTTTGTACACTATCCACCAGGACCAGGGTCTGCATTCTACACTACCCACCAGGACCACGGTCTGCATTCTACACTACCCACCAGGACCACGGCCTGCATTCTACACTACCCACCAGGAACAGGGTCTGCAGTCTACAATACCCACCAGGACTAGGGTCTGCATTCTACACTACTCACCGGGACCAGGGTCTTTTTTGTACACCATAAAAAATGACTAGCCTCTGCTTTTTATATTGGTCACTTTGACCTGGGTCTGCTTTCAACACTAGCTACTGGGACCAGGGTCTGCATTCTACACTAGCCACCAGGACCAAGGTCTGCATTCTACACTAGCCACTAAGACTAGGGTCTGTTTTCTATAGTAGCCAGCAGGACCAGGGTCTGCTTTCTACACACTGGCCACTGGGATCAGGGTCTGTTTCCTACTAACCCTTTCACACCAAGCAAAGAACTCGGGTTATTAGCGGGTAAATCTGGCGCGACCCGGGGCCTGGCTCGGTGTGAATGGGTTGACCTGGGTCATGAATCCTGGGTCCACTCCCCGGGTCGCTAGAAGGGTTATTCCTGTGTCCGACCCGGGTAGCCAGCGGTGTGAAAGGTTTGACCCGGGTCATGCCTAAAAGGCTGCTGATTGGCTGGCTCAGGAGTGCTTGGATATGACGTCATCTCGAAGTGTCCTGTGAGAACGTCGATGTCCTGGGAATAACCGGGGTCCAATGGGCAGTCTGAATGGGATAAGGTATCTGAAGCCCCGGCTTCAACCCTTGTTCAGTATTCCAGGTTGGACACGATCAGAGCCAGGACTTCAGTGTGAATTGGGTATACACCAGCTACCAAAACCAGGGTCTGCTCAATGACTCTACGCTAGCCACAACAGTGTCTGCTTTCTGCACTAGCTGCCAGGACCAGAAATCTTCTTTCTACACTAGCCACCAGTACTCCATATATACAGACAGGATCTGTAGCACCACAACAGCTGGAGAGCCGCAGGTTACCAGCCCAAATCTGGCATAGCATGCTGGGACCTGTAGCTCTACAGCAGCTGGCACGCCACAGGTTAAAGAAACATGCTCTGTAGTCTGTGTCCTTGTGTGAGCACTAGTAAAGCTGTGCCTTCCATTGTTGAAACAAAATATTTACAGTATTTAAGCAACATAATCTCCCCATGCCATTGTCAGAGAATTGCTGCCCATTGTGTCACTGTCACCTCCCAGTCATTATCATATTATATGTCCTTACAGTTAGTGCTGTATAATAATAGTGGCTACTATGTTTCCAGTATTGTAATCATGAAAACATGACTTCCCCAGCACACGATTAGGTCACACAGCTAATTGTTCTGTACAAAGAATGCTATGTGTGTCTCCAGAGAGATGTCGGCTTTCAGCGCCGAGTTAATGAAAAAGCGACAGACTCAGTTTATAACATTGGATATCAGAACGCTACAAAAAAAGAAAAACATCTTCACACAAGCAGCTAATAGGATGGCAAATGTGGATCTAGGGTTCCGGATGAAAGGTCGTTAGTAAAAAAGTCGAAAAGTCGACAAGCAATAGGTCCACACCAGATGGTTGACAGTCAATAGGTCGGCAGGGACAATAGGTCAACAGGTATAAAAGGTCGACACACAGCATGTTGACATGTGTTTATGCCGACATGTTCAAAGTGTCGACATGTGACTGGTCGACACAGCATAGTCAACACATTGTTTGGGGGGTAACAATTAGGCACTAACCAGTTTGGTTAGGGTCAGGCACTAGGATGGACGGTTAGGGTTAGGCACTAAGAGGAGGGTTAGGTTTAGGGTTAGGGTGAAGATTAGGGTTAGAAAAAAAAAATGTGTCGACCATTTGTGTGTTAACCATTCCCATGTTGACCTTTTGAGCCTGTGGACCTTTTGTACTGTCAACCTACAACAATGTCGACCTATTTGTGGGTCGACCTTTTGTCCCTGACAACCTTTTGTCCCTCTCTACCTATTTACTGTCGACCATTTGGTGTCGATCTATTGAACAACACCCGTGGATCTATAAGCCCATTGTAAGCTGTTTGCCGTTTTCTATTGATAAAACATAACACCTGTTACCTGGCGCTGACTCTAGGAGGCGCAGGCTGGAGAACTCAATGTGCACTTCTAAAGAGCCAAGGATGTAGTGTAATACACATTTTGTCACGGGAAATTAGCACATCATATTATTACTTTGGGGTTTATTTACTAAGCAGTGATAGGAGACAGAGTGAAAAGTGATAAGTCTGTGATAAGTAGGGGTGTGCACCGGCCACTTTTCGTGTTTTGTGTTTTGGTTTTGGATCTGGATCTTTCTTCGTGTTTTGGATCTGGATTGGTTTTGCCAAAACCACCCTTCCGTGTTTTGGGTTCTGGGTTTTGTGTTTTGGATCTGTATTTTTTTGAAAAAAAGCATAAAAACAGCTAAAATCACAGAATTTGTAGGTTTTTCTGCTCCTATGCTATTATTAACCTCAATAACCTTAATTTCCACTCATTTCCAGTCTATTCTGAATACCTCACACCTCACAATAGTGTTTTTATGTCCAAAAGGTTGCACCGAGGTAGCTGGATGACTATGCTAAGCGACACGAGTGGGCGGCACAAACACGTGACCCATCTAGGCGTGAAACTGCAGTGGCAGACAGGATGGCATTGAAAAACTAGGCCCCAAACTGTACATAATGCAAAGAAAAAAAAGAGGTGCAAGATGGAATTGTCCTTGGGCCCTCCCACCCACCCTTATGTTGTATAAACAGGACATGCACACTTTAACAAACCAATCATTTCAGCGCCAGGGTCTGCCACACAACTGTGGCTGAAATGATTGGTTCGTTTGGGCCCCCACAAAACAAGCTGGCAATTAATCTGTCCCTGCACAAACTGGCTCTACGGAGGCAAGAAGTCGTCCTCATCCTCCTCATCCACAGATTCCTCACCCTCTTCAGTGTTATGTACATCCTCATCCTCACAGAGTATTAATTCGTCCCTGCTGGAACCACAGGTCCCTCTGTACGTTCTGGAGGCTGGTCTCCCTGGAAGAGTTGATCATTCATTTTATGAACATCATCTTCTCCACATTTTGTGGAAGCAACCTCCTACGCCTTTCGCTAACAAGGTTCCCGGCTGCACTAAACACTCTTTCGGAGTACACACTGGAGGGGGGGCAGTTTGTCCAGGGGCCTCCAAATTGCCTCTTTTTCCTGCCAGTACATGTACGGACTGTATGACATGCCTACTTGGATGCTGTCACCGATGTAATCCTTTAACAGACAGACGCACGCTTGTCGCTGCTGCTTTGAGGATTCAAGTGCGGCTACAGCCCACACAATTCACAAAGACAGAAAAAAAAAAAGAATATTTTTATTGTTTGTGGAGCACACTTTGAGGGTTACACCACCCTCTAACAGACAGACGCACGCTTGTCGCTGCTGCTTTAAGGATGCAGGTGCGGCTACAGCCCACACAATTCACAAAGACAGAAAAAAGAAGAAGAATATTTTTATTGTTTGTGTAGCACACTTTGAGGGTGTCACCACCCTTTAACAGACAGACGCACGCTTGTCGCTGCTGCTTTGAGGATGCAAGTGTGGCTACATCGCACACAAGTCACAAACACATTAAAAAAATAGTTTTTTATTTTTTGGAGCACTTCGTGAGTTACACCACCCTTTAACAGACAGACGCACGCTTGTCGCTGCTGCTTTAAGGATGCAGGTGCGGCTACAGCCCACACAATTCACAAAGACAGAAAAAAGAAGAAGAATATTTTTATTGTTTGTGTAGCACACTTTGAGGGTGTCACCACCCTTTAACAGACAGACGCACGCTTGTCGCTGCTGCTTTGAGGATGCAAGTGTGGCTACATCGCACACAAGTCACAAACACATTAAAAAAATTTTTTTGATTTTTTGGAGCACTTTGAGAGTTACAACACCCTTTAACAGACAGACGCACGCTTGTCGCTGCTGCTTTGAGGATGCAAGTGCGGCTACAGCCCACACAATTCACAAAGACAGAAAAAAAAAGAACAATATTTTAATTGTTTGTGTAGCACACTTTGAGGGTGTCACCACCCTTTAACAGACAGACGCACGCTTGTCGCTGCTGCTTTAAGGATGCAGGTGCGGCTACAGCCCACACATTTCACAAAGACAGAAAAAAAAAGAACAATATTTTAATTGTTTGTGTAGCACACTTTGAGGGTGTCACCACCCTTTAACAGACAGACGCACGCTTGTCGCTGCTGCTTTGAGGATGCAGGTGGAATCTAGACGGGATTTGGAACCGAGGACACACTACCTCCATCAATTGTCTAAATCCCACTGCACTAATGTCGGATACCGGACGCACGTCTAACACCAACATAGCAGTCAAGGCCTCAGTTATACGTTTTGCTTCAGGATGACTGCTGTCGTACTTCATCCTCATCGCTAGGGACTGTTGGAGGGTCAATTGTTTAGTAAAAGTAGTGATGTTCCTACTTCCTCTCTGGGATGATGAACAACTCCCAGCAGCAGCAACAGCACTAGTAGGAAGTGGTTCTTGATCTTTCCCTATTTTATTTTTATCAGAGAAAGTTTGGTCCTCCATTTATGTTATATTGATATATATACGTGCGGCTAAAGCGCACACAAACACAGAAAATATTTTTTTATTTTTGCTGGAGAGTAGTGCACTTTGTGGGTTACACCACCCTTTAAGAAATGAGCCAGCCGGCTCTTTACTTATGGGACACAGGCGCACGCTTGGCGCTGCTCCTTTGTTGATGCACGTGCAGCCACAGTGCACACAAGTCACAAACACAGAAAATATATATTTTTTTGGTTTGGAGTGTACTTTGGGGGTTACAGAACCCTTTAACGGTCAAGCCAGCCGGCCCTTTACTTATGACACAGGCGCACGCTTGGCACTACTTTGTTGATGCACGTGCGGCTACTGCGCACACAATTCACAAACACAGAAAATAATTTTTTTTCGGTTTGGACTGGAGTGTACTTTGGGGGTTACAGCACCCTTTAACGGTCAAGCCAGCCGGCCCTTTACTTATGACACAGGCGCACACTTGGCACTACTTTGTTGATGCACGTGCGGCTACTGCGCACACAATTCACAAACACAGAAAATAATTTTTTTTCGGTTTGGACTGGAGTGTACTTTGGGGTTACAGCACCCTTTAACGGTCAAGCCAGCCGGCCCTTTACTTATGACACAGGCGCACGCTTGGCACTACTTTGTTGATGCACGTGCGGCTACTGCGCACACAATTCACAAACACAGAAAATAATTTTTTTTTTGGTTTGGACTGGAGTGTACTTTCGGGGGTTACAGCACCCTTTAACGGTCAAGCCAGCTGGCCCTTTACTTATGACACAGGCGCACGCTTGGCACTAATTTGTTGATGCACGTGCGGCTACTGCGCACACAATTCACAAACACAGAAAATAAATTTTTTTTTGGTTTGGACTGGAGTGTACTTTGGGGGTTACAGCACCCTTTAACGGTCAAGCCAGCTGGCCCTTTACTTATGACACAGGCGCACGCTTGGCACTACTTTGTTGATGCACATGCGGCTACTGCGCACACAATTCACAAACACAGAAAATAAATTTTTTTTTGGTTTGGACTGGAGTGTACTTTGGGGGTTACAGCACCCTTTAACAGTCAAGCCAGCCGGCCCTTTACTTATGACACAGGCGCACGCTTGGCACTACTTTGTTGATGCACGTGCGGCTACTGCGCACACAATTCACAAACACAGAAAATAATTATTTTTTTGGTTTGGACTGGAGTGTACTTTCGGGGGTTACAGCACCCTTTAACGGTCAAGCCAGCCGGCCCTTTACTTATGACACAGGCGCACGCTTGGCACTACTTTGTTGATGCACGTGCGGCTACTGCGCACACAATTCACAAACACAGAAAATAAATTTTTTTTTGGTTTGGACTGGAGTGTACTTTGGGGGTTACAGCACCCTTTAACGGTCAAGCCAGCTGGCCCTTTACTTATGACACAGGCGCACGCTTGGCACTACTTTGTTGATGCACATGCGGCTACTGCGCACACAATTCACAAACACAGAAAATAAATTTTTTTTTGGTTTGGACTGGAGTGTACTTTGGGGGTTACAGCACCCTTTAACGGTCAAGCCAGCTGGCCCTTTACTTATGACACAGGCGCACGCTTGGCACTACTTTGTTGATGCACATGCGGCTACTGCGCACACAATTCACAAACACAGAAAATAATTTTTTTTTTGGTTTGGACTGGAGTGTACTTTGGGGGTTACAGCACCCTTTAACGGTCAAGCCAGCCGGCCCTTTACTTATGACACAGGCGCACGCTTGGCACTACTTTGTTGATGCACGTGCGGCTACTGCGCACACAATTCACAAACACAGAAAATAATTTTTTTTTTGGTTTGGACTGGAGTGTACTTTGGGGGTTACAGCACCCTTTAACGGTCAAGCCAGCCGGCCCTTTACTTATGACACAGGCGCACGCTTGGCACTACTTTGTTGATGCACATGCGGCTACTGCGCACACAATTCACAAACACAGAAAATAATTTTTTTTTTGGTTTGGACTGGAGTGTACTTTCGGGGGTTACAGCACCCTTTAACGGTCAAGCCAGCCGGCCCTTTACTTATGACACAGGCGCACGCTTGGCACTACTTTGTTGATGCACGTGCGGCTACTGCGCACACAATTCACAAACACAGAAAATAAATTTTTTTTTGGTTTGGACTGGAGTGTACTTTGGGGGTTACAGCACCCTTTAACGGTCAAGCCAGCTGGCCCTTTACTTATGACACAGGCGCACGCTTGGCACTACTTTGTTGATGCACATGCGGCTACTGCGCACACAATTCACAAACACAGAAAATAATTTTTTTTTTGGTTTGGACTGGAGTGTACTTTGGGGGTTACAGCACCCTTTAACGGTCAAGCCAGCTGGCCCTTTACTTATGACACAGGCGCACGCTTGGCACTACTTTGTTGATGCACATGCGGCTACTGCGCACACAATTCACAAACACAGAAAATAATTTTTTTTTTGGTTTGGACTGGAGTGTACTTTGGGGGTTACAGCACCCTTTAACGGTCAAGCCAGCCGGCCCTTTACTTATGACACAGGCGCACGCTTGGCACTACTTTGTTGATGCACGTGCGGCTACTGCGCACACAATTCACAAACACAGAAAATAATTTTTTTTTTGGTTTGGACTGGAGTGTACATTCGGGGGTTACAGCACCCTTAACGGTCAAGCCAGCCGGCCCTTTACTTATGACACAGGCGCTCGCTTGGCACTACTTTGTTGATGCACGTGCGGCTACTGCGCACACAATTCACAAACACAGAAAATAATTTTTTTTTTGGTTTGGACCGGAGTGTACTTTCGGGGGTTACAGCACCCTTAACGGTCAAGCCAGCCGGCCCTTTACTTATGACACAGGCGCACGCTTGGCACTACTTTGTTGATGCACGTGCGGCTACTGCGCACACAATTCACAAACACAGAAAATAATTTTTTTTTTGGTTTGGACTGGAGTGTACTTTCGGGGGTTACAGCACCCTTAACGGTCAAGCCAGCCGGCCCTTTACTTATGACACAGGCGCACGCTTGGCACTACTTTGTTGATGCACGTGCGGCTACTGCGCACACAATTCACAAACACAGAAAATAATTTTTTTTTTGGTTTGGACTGGAGTGTACTTTCGGGGGTTACAGCACCCTTAACGGTCAAGCCAGCCGGCCCTTTACTTATGACACAGGCGCACGCTTGGCACTACTTTGTTGATGCACGTGCGGCTACTGCGCACACAATTCACAAACACAGAAAATAATTTTTTTTTTGGTTTGGACTGGAGTGTACTTTCGGGGGTTACAGCACCCTTAACGGTCAAGCCAGCCGGCCCTTTACTTATGACACAGGCGCACGCTTGGCACTACTTTGTTGATGCACGTGCGGCTACTGCGCACACAATTCACAAACACAGAAAATATATTATTTTTTTAGCACTTGGGGGGAGCACCCCTGATGGACAGAGCACCCCCTGGACAACACTACAGCACCTCTTTAGGACTGGGACACTGCACAGGACTTTGGAGTGGACACAGCCCCTATGGAGAACTGACTGCACAACACAGTCCAGCCAGCCCCTATGGACTTTGAAGTAGTGGACACAGCCCCTATTAACAACAGCAGCACAGCACAACACAGCCAGCCCCTATGGACTTTGAAGTAGTGGACAACAGCAGCACTACACTACACTACACTACACAGCCCTAACTCCCACCCTCCCTCTTCACTGTCCACAGCCGAGTGAGAAAATGGCGCCGACGTGGGTACCTTATATAGGATCCAAAACCCGCGAGACTCGGAAGGCGGGAAGATGACGTTTTGCCTCGATTTCAGAATCCGAGTCAGGCGGGAAAAGTCGAGCCTGACTCGGATCGGACTCGGATCGGGGGGGGTTCGGACTTCAGAAATCCGAACCCGCTCACCCCTAGTGATAAGGTGCCAGCCAATCAGCTCCCAACTGTCATTTTTCAAACACAGCCTGTGAGATGACAGTTGGGAGCTGATTGGCTGGTACCTTATCACAGACTTATCACTTTTCACTCTGTCTCTTATCACTGCTTAGTACATAGACCCCTTTATCTTCCTGGCTATTATGTGCCCCAGGTTTCCCAGCACTGTCTTGGTATTTGCCAAAAACCATGGGACTCGATAGACAGTTGGAGGGGGGACCAATCAGAAGCTGCAATCACGGTTTCTGATTTGTCCCTTCACATTCCTTTCCAAGTGGGGTATAAAAATGTGCTCCAATATAGGTAAGAGTATAACTTTAATAGAACACACATGGCAAATTTTATTATCTGATAACTAGATCCTACAATAGGTATTTCTCAAACACAGAAATAAGGTCTGATTCTAAGTGGGACCCACGGCCGCAGCGAGCTGCTTACTCCCTTATGCCATACGTCCAAAAACCCCTCTGTGAGAGTTCCGGAGGGGCAATCCTGTCATGGATGGGGTGTGGCCAGCATTATCAGCATCAGATGTTTAAAGCCACTGTTGGCATCATTTTGCATTGCGCCTGTGCCATCTGCTGTTCACAACTGCGTTTCACTGTATTCTACAGTGGGGGGTGGGACTACCAGGATGGAGCAATACAATGCGAATCGCGTCATCCAACCCTTCGGCTGCCCATCTCAATCGGGAAGCGGGTGGCGCTATGAGAATGACCAGCTCTGTATTGGGAGGCTGGGAGAGCCATCCAATATTCGGAACTCTCCCGGCGTTACTGGGAAAGTTAGCAAGTATGCCTCATGCTAATGCAAGACTCCGCCCGTATGTGCCAAAGATCCATGCTTCTGCATGTGGTAGCCTGTCCCGTCCAGTGTTTTTATATCCGCCGCCACTTTCATCATCAGTAGTATCCATGCTGCACCCACTCTACGCAAAAGATCCCTCAGAAACGGGCATCCAAATTCTGCTACTGAAAGTGTGGTCCAATCAATGGACAGATATGCACTAGGGAACTTCCTGCCAGCCCATGCCCAGTCGCAGATATCTAACTTTGGTGCGCGTGCAGTATGCAGTATTTTCACTTGTGTCCATCTCAGAATCAGGCCCGTATTGTCTAACTGTACACCATATTGTCACTTACCGATAGATCTGTGTGATTTTCCAGCAACATCTGGAGCAGCACTGTAAGAGAACAGCAGAAGGAGGCATTAATCAAGATCTTGATGGGGCATGAAGTTAAATTCATGAAAGTGTAAAAATATGGATGCCCGACCTCAGTCAGCTCCAAGGATGTGTGGTCATTCAAAGCGAGAGAAGGGGAGAGAGCAGAGCCAGATTAAGGGCCACATGGAGCTGGGGCTGTAAATGATCAGGGTCCTATTGTGAATTTCTGGAGGAAGTGTGACCTGTGTTGTGTGGGTGTGACCAGTACTGTGTGGGTGTGGCCAGTACTGTGTGGGTGCGGCCAATGTCTCCCTAAATACATATAGATAGAAAAATTGCATCATTTTGTGAGGAAAATTGAAACAGGTTTACTATTTATGATTTATGCCGACACGGTCAGCTGGTCATCACCATACTGTTTTGATAGTAGGCCTATCTTTATATGGGCCTTAGTCCCACTCGTTTCATTGTCAATTTGGCACTGGGAGAGCAGGTGAGGTTGCATTGCCAACTGGTAAATTGAGTGTCTCGCTGAATGCGCAATCTCCTGTATATTTAAATGTGCTGTCACACAACAGGAAATCTTACGCCAAATCTGCCATCTTTATGCAGTTAGAAAATCACAAACCCATACAAAAGTCCACAAAACATTTTCAGAATTCCTTTCCAACTACC
Source organism: Taudactylus pleione (assembly GCA_031769625.1). Taxonomy (NCBI): domain Eukaryota; kingdom Metazoa; phylum Chordata; class Amphibia; order Anura; family Myobatrachidae; genus Taudactylus; species Taudactylus pleione. The sequence goes on along the minus strand of JAUIMM010000078.1, from coordinate 2,235,892 downwards.
CGCCCCTCTTAAGGGTCCTATCCATTAGCAGATAAATTTGAACGATGAACGATTTATCGTTCAGTCGTTCAATTTATCAGCTAATGGATTGGCTCTGAACGATAAAAATGTGCACTCCAGCAGATGAGAATTTGGTCTTTTGTCTCTCCAACATGTTGGTCAATTATCGTTTATCGCTGACAGATATTAGAAATATCTGTCGCGGTAAACGATGAACGACGAATGATTTTTTTATGAAAATGAATAGAAGCATAAAAAAAATCCACTCCCAGACTGATGTCATGCAATATCGTTCGTCTTTCGTCGTTTGCAAAAATCTGTCATGTACATGACAGATATCTGTCACAGCAGCCCCAGGAATTTTCAAAAGATAAGTCTTTTGTCTTTCAGAAAGATCTGCTAATGGATATGCCCCTTTACACTCATTAAAGTTCCCTATGGCAGCTACCTGCTGTATGATGGAAGATAGTCACCTTCTCTGAGAGGCTCCTTGTCCGGGCACAGGTGAATTTCTAGGCTGCTGAATGCTAGCAGCACCCGCCACTGTATCACTCTGACTTGGCTCTGCTGGAACACCAGAGGATTTTGGAATGGGTGGAATTAAAACCCCACCATGAGATTTCCATTTCCTCTCTGCACTGGAGCTCATAGACTGTGAAGAAAGAGCACAAGAAGAGCAATGCTTGTAAATAAAGTTTGTTTATATGACTCCTGACCCCATTGTTGATCTGTACATATGCAATTTTCTGATACTTAGCAGTAAAACCAGGCAATTTATGGTTAGGTTGTATTGTAAGGAAACCTGCATTCTGCTGAACTGCCACTAGAGAGCAGCATGTATTATATTGTACCTGATATTGTTATTGTTATTATTATATTTTATTTATATTGCGCCACAAGGGTTTAATTAGTGTCGTACATTGGGGATAGCATACAGAAATAACTTAGTAAGTACATTAGACAGATATAGATATTTAGATGTTAGGAGAGCATTCAGGAGGTTGCGAGGAGTGAGTCAGAAATCCTGAAGATGTGGGTGGGTAGTGGTGATCACTGATCAGGGAGGTAGAGAGGGGACAGTGGTTGGCAGAGTAGGATTGGCGGGATGGAGTGCGTGAGGAAACAAGGATGGAGATGTAGAGGGCTGAAGAGTGGTTGAGAGATTTGTCGGTGAGTGAGGGAAGTTCAAACTTGATTTGGTATAAACAGGGTGCCAGTGTAGTGACTGGCAGATCGGTGGCAGCAAAAGTGGAGCGATAAGGGAGGAAAAAAAAAGGGCGGTGGTGATAAAGGGCTGAAGAAGGACGAGGAAGGAGTCAGGTAAAGCAAGAAGGAGTAGGTTACAGTAATCAATGTGGGAGATGATAAGGTCCTGAATTATAATTTTAGTGGCTTCCAGATGGGAAAAAGACCTGATCCAGGATTTGGAGAGGGATAGAATATAGGTGAAGGATTGGGCAGCAACACCCAGACAGAAGACTTAGGAGACAGATAAGAGGGTGCTGTTGGCAAAAGAGGGGAAAAGGAGAATTTGGTGTGGGGATAGACAATAACCTCCGCTTTAGAGATACTGGGGTTTATTTACTAAGCGTCGGGTTCTAAAACCCGGCTCTTCTGATCAGGTTTATGCCCAAAATTTAAAAGGGCAATGCATTTACTAATGAAACACGGCATTGCCCTTTAAAAAGTTCGGTCATAAACACAATCGGAAGAGCCGGGTTTTAGAACATGATGCTTAGAAAATAAACCTTATTGAGTCTAAGGTGATTGGTGGTAGGCGGCTGCTCATATGAGACTGGATTGGAGATAAGGAGTAATCTTTAGTGTCATCAGCATAGAGGTGGTAACAGAGGCTGCCGGAGCTGATGAGCTCTCTAAGGATAGAAGTAGGGGTTAAAGTGGGCAGGAACGGGGTGGAACTGAGTTCCGTCACCTCTAATGGTAGGTGGAACTAGTTCCACCTCCACCAAGTCCCTGCACAGAAGTCCCACAGACAGAGAGCCACTCACTGTCTGCCTAGGGAGGCTCAATTTCTGCAGAAAAGCCAGCATATAGGTAAGGAAAGAATCAAGCGAAGGCACTACATAGGGGTTAAAAAAAATTAATTAGGCATCCAAGTGACATAGACAAGTTTGTGGGTACCCCATAAAAAAAACTTGGAAGCACAGCAGAGAAATAACACTGATGATATAGAACATTTTTTTTTTTTTTTAAGTGATCTAACATTGTAGTCTCAGCTGATGGCAGGAGAGCTAAAAAACCATCTAAAATGTATTTCACACTGTCATAGCCCCCAAAGCTTCTGGGGGCCTGGGTGGCCCCCAGCAATTTACTTTACCGTTTCCTATCCCCCCGCAATTCACTTTACCATTTTCTATACACAACTGTGTGTGTGTGTGTGTGTGTGTGTGTGTGTGTGTGTGTGTGTGTGTGTGTGTGTGTGTGTGTGTGTGTGTGTGTGTGTAAAGAACAGTTTCACACTTGTTTTGGCCTGTCAGACTAGCATGGCAGGGGGAAGGGGGCGGGGGGGGGGAAGGCAGCAGGAGAGATGAGTTCCACCACCTCTCCAGGTCCACTTTAAGCCCTGGATAGAAGTATAAAAAGTAGGCAAAGGACAGATCCTTGGCAAAATTAAACAGTAATGGGGAGTGTGGGGAGGTAGAGATATAGAAACAGATAAGGAGTGGGTGGGCGAGTAGGTGTTGAACCAAGAAAGGGCAATGTCTTGGAGTATTGCAGGAAGAGGGGGTTCAATGCTTCTGTGAGTTCAAGAATCAAGATGCTGCCCTTAGAATTTGCTGTAGTCTTTGGTGACCCTGGTGAGAGCAGTATCATGGCAATCTGGGAGGGAGTGGATGGAAAGGATGCATGAAGTAGATAAAGTCAATCCACTGAAGGAGCTTTGATGCATAGGGCAGGAGTGAGATAGGGGGGGTAGATGGAGAGACTTGCAGGGTCAAGGGTTTCTCAAGAATGGAGTGATAAGTGAATGTTTGAAGGACAAGGGCAAGGTACCAGAGGAAAAGAAAATGTGGGAGTAAGCAAGGAGTGACCATAGTAGATGAGAGGGAATGAGGTAGAAATTGCAAGTGGAGGAGGATACTAGAGAAAGGTCTGAAAGTCTGGAGACACGAGGGAGAAGAAATTCAAGGTCAGTAAGTCAGATGGGAGTAAGAGCCAAGAATTCAGTGGGGGTAGATATCAGTGAAGTCAATTTTGAAAAATGATAGGCAAAGTCAAGGCAAAGAGACGTTTTGAGGGTTGGAATATTGAAAGACTTAAAGAAGGATTCTTTAGATATTGAGAGCTCAGAACTTTAGTTGGAGCGACTTCATTCAAAATGGAAGAAATCAGCTAGAGTGTGTGATTTCCTCCAGAAGTACTCAGTAGAGATAGAGCATGTTTAGAGATACTGTAGCAGGTTAAAGTGGAACATGAAAGTTGAGGATGGGGCCCATGTAAGCTAATGGTTCCACCTGGGGCTTAAAAGTCGAAGGCCAGTTAGGATGTGGCCATGCAGTGAGACAGATTCAAGCTAATGGTTCCACCTGGGGCTTAAAAGTCGAAGGCCAGTTAGGATGTGGCCATGCAGTGAGACAGATTCATCAATGCATGAAAAGGTCGTGAAGATGGAAAGAAGAGATCCCAACAAGGATTAGGTACTAGCAGGACAAGGGCATCACAATTATGATTGGAGCAGCCTTCGGAGAGGGGGGAGGAACAGATGGATGAGAAATGTCGAAGGAAATGGTGGTCGGAGAGAGGACAGGCAGTGATGGGAGAAGACCAAGTGAAAGCTGTGGTTACTGTGGTGAGAGGAGAATGGTGTCCTATGAGTAAGGCCAAACAAAGAGGAGAGGGGAAGATGTTTAGAGGTAGCAGGGTTGGTGGGATAATCTATTGGGGGTGGTATAGTCACCTAGGATAAGGAAGAGTAGGTCACAGGCAATAAACTGGTTGATTGATCGATTGATTCAGTCAGAGATTATCGAGATAATGGGAGATGGGACCAGGAGGATGTTGGTAGAGGTTAGTGACACAGAGGTTAATAGGATGGAAGAGTCAGATTAAATTAAGCTTGCAGGAGGAGGAGTGAGAGGGTTCAATAGGAATTGTGGGGGAAATGATGACCACCAACATCAACTCAGTATGTCTGGAAGTGAGGGAGAAGAAAAGTCCTCCATATGAGTCCCAGGAGGAAAGCATTCCTGAAAGGAAGAGAAGTACAAAAACACGAGGACATGCACTCGTGTTTGAATAATTTAAACACGCTTGGGATAGGCATAAGAATATCCTTAAGAGAGACCTCAGGAGCAAATAGGGTTGAAGATAAGTGAAAAGGGGCAGACTAGATGGGCCAAGTGGTTCTTATCTGCCATCAAATTCTAGGTTTCTATGAGCTGGAGAGATGGCGTCTGTGAGATGTAGTTAAGTTTCAGTAATTTGTGATGTAATGAAGAAATCACGAATAGATATGAGTTTGTTGCAAACTGATATGGCATTCCAGAAGACACTATAAAGGAGCCACACAATAAATTCTAATATCCTCATAATAGACACTACGGGGTACATTATCCTATATATTACTCGGTTCTACATTGTACCTCCACATTTGATGGATTTTGGGAATTCTTTCCTTCTATACTTTCCATATTTTCCAGTCCATTCCTCTGCGTGCCATTCTCTTCTGCTGCATTGGTATGGGGTGTGGTGCTCCTTTGTATGGGAGGCACTGGCTTTGTGATGTTCAGTAACCTCTGAGAGGCACTCCTGGGAACCGCCGGCTTAAGGGGAGTGCTCAGCACGCTAGATAATTCAGGTGCTACTAGAATGAAGAGATAAAAAAAAGATTGAGCCCACATCCCGTTAGAGGCTTTACAAAAATTAAAATGACCTCATATATTGGAAACTGTGAAGAAACAGCTGAGTGGATTGAGAAGACCAAACAAGTAAGTGTTGTAGCTTAACCATTTGCTGGAATAACAGTGGCCACAGAAGCGTCCATTGCACTCACCTCCTCTGGCGCTGAAACCTTCAGACATTTTTCGTTTCAGTTTGTCCTTCAGTCTGGTTGTTTCCAGGGCTGCACTGTCCACTTCCTGATCTTTCTGGATCTTATAGTTGGAGCTGGAGGTTACGAGTAGTTGGGACTCATTTTTCCCTGCTAAGTCTAGTGGCGGGGGCAGGATCTCAGGCTGAAAGTCCCCTTCATCTCCACCCCACAAGTAGGACCTTTTCATCTGGAGGCTTAGCGTGGTCTGAAGAGAAGCTGGTGGATACCAGGAGAGATTACTATATTAAAGAGAGTAGGTAAAGACATTACTCCATCACTCCATCGCTCTGTCTACAGACCTGTGTCAGCTCCCCATCTGTTGCCACACAACTGCAGGTTTGAGTCAATGCTCCCATTCCGTAGGGACGTGTACCCAGGTTTCGTTTTGGGGACACTACCACAGTAGACAGCAAAAGGGGCTCTAAACTTGGCTGGTGAAGAGAAACAAAGTACTTTAGTTATACAGAAACAAGTTTGGGAGCATTCTCATCCCTTCATTGTATAACCTGCAACGTTCCCCTTACACAACACAAGGCACCTCCATGACAGACAGACAATGGACTTTGACTAAAGATTGGTAAAGTCTTTAATAATATATTTGTTACATAGACTTGGTAAGTAACTCCAAAGTTTTAAGAGCCACATAGTTTGAGTTGGTTCCCATTGGCGTCTGGTTGGATTATATGAATGTAGCATGCTAAACACAACCCACCAAATAACCATCGAGTTAACCAACTGGTGAGAATCGGTGCCAACTGGTAAAGTCTAATATTTACTCCCATAAATTCATTATAAACTAATTTATCTACAGCACAACGCATACATTCTATTTTTTTTTTAACTCACCGGCTATTAATTAAAATCAGCAACTTTAACCATTTGCAATCCAGAAAAGAAAGTGATAAGCAGAAGAAAACACAAGAGACAAAAGTGAATATTTTTAGGCATCTAAAAAATATTGGTTTGTACTGTACGTAACACCAGCTATGGAGAGTGTCTATACCACACTACAATAGTGATGGAGATCATGTACACTATATAACACCAGCTACAGAGAGTGTCTACACTACACTACAATAGTGACGGAGATTATGTACACTATATAACACCAGCTATGGAGAGTGTCTATACTACACTACAATACAATAGTGATGGAGATCATGTACACTATATAACACTAGCTATGGAGAGTGTCTACACTACACTACACTACACTACAATGGTGATGGAGATCATGTACACTATATAACACTAGCTATGGAGAGTGACTACACTACACTACAATAGTGATGGAGATCATGTACACTATATAACACTAGCTATGGAGAGTGTCTACACTACACTACACTACACTACAATAGTGATGGAGATCATGTACACTATATAACACCAGCTATGGAGAGTGTCTACACTACAATAGTGATGGAGATCATGTACACTACATAACACCAGCTATGGAGAGTGTCTACACTACAATAGTGAAGGAGATATGTACACTATGTAACACCAGCTTCGGAGAGTGTCTACACTACACTAGTGATGGAGATCATGTACACTATGTAACACCAGCTACGGAGAGTGTCTACACTACACTACAATAGTGACTGAGATCATGTACACTATATAACACCAGCTATGGAGAGTGTCTACACTACACTACAATAGTGATGGAGATCATGTACACTATGGGCTCTATTTACTACAATCCACATATTGAATGCAGATTGTAGAGTGATATTAACGACTGAATTTGCAATGCGAATTCAGGCAATATCACAGGGATTTACTACAAATCCCTTGCAGGGACAGACCTTGCGATAAAGATCTGTCCCTGCGAATCCCATCCGCACACTAGTCACGGTATTTTCGGAAAAAATACCATGACAAAGTGCCCGCACATGCACCGACCGGCCGCCGCTGCTACCCCTCCCCCGGCGCTAAGCCCTGCCCCCAGGTGCTAAGCCCCGCCCCCAATGAGCACAGACCCCCGCGACCCCCCCGCCTCCCTTAATTACACTTACTTGCATGATCCGGTCCTCCGGTGATGTACTCCATGCCTCCGGTCAGGTGATATCCCATACCGCACTGGGACCCGATCACCTGATGACCGGGCCGCAGTGCAGCATGAGAGACCAGCTGACTGGAGGGAGGACATCACCCGGAGCCCCGATCACCGGTCCCTGGAGTCAGGTACAGTAAGTAAATTTTTTTTTTTACTATTTTTTTTTTGCAGTGATCAGCTTGCGGTCTGTTTAGACCACACAGCTGATTACTGGGACCGACTCCCAGCTCTGCTCTGCCCGTTAGAGCAGAGTAGAAGTACGGTAACAGGGGGAGGACCTGGATAACGCCACCTCCAGGTGGCGTTATTATCACAGGGCACCCCTAGGTATTTTTTTCACTATTTATTTTTAGTAACTACCAGACAGATCACATTTCCCATTACAATTATGGGAAATGCGATCTGATTACTAAAAATAAGTGATACTTAGGGGCTGGAGTAGAATTTTACTAATTCTACTCAAATTGCCCTGTAATAACTACAGGTGATACTAAAATAATGTGAAAAGGGTGTGAAAACACCCTTTTTCACTATATTTTAGTCAAAATAATGTTAATAAATAGAGCCCTATGTAACACCAGCTACGGAGAGTGTCTACACTACACTACAATAGTGATGGAGATCATGTACACTATATAACACCAGATATAGAGAGTGTCTATACTACACTACACTACACTAGTGATGGAGATCATGTACACTATATAACACCAGCTATGGAGAGTGTCTTCCTACACTACAATAGTGACGGAGATCATGTACACTATATAACACCAGCTATGGAGAGTGTCTACACTACACTACAATAGTGATGGAGATCATGTACACTATATAACACCAGCTATGGAGAGTGTCTACACTACAATAGTGATGGAGATCATGTACACTATATAACACCAGCTATGGAGAATGTCTACACTACACTACAATAGTAACAGAGATCATGTACACTATATAACACCAGCTATAGAGAGTGTCTATACACTACACTACACTACAATAGTGATGGAGATCATGTACACTATATAACACCAGCTACGTAGAGTGTCTATACTACACTACACTACACTAGTGATGTAGATCATGTACACTATATAAAGACCAGCTATGGAGAGTGTCTACACTACACTACACTACACTACACTACAATAGTGATGGAGATCATGTACACTATATAACACCAGCTATGGAGAGTGTCTACACTACAATACAATAGTGATGGAGATCATATACACTATATAACACCAGCTATGGAGAGTGTCTACACTACACTACACTGCACTACAATAGTTATGGAGATCATATACACTATATAACACCAGCTATGGAGAGTGTTTACACTACACTACAATAGTGACAGAGATCATGTACACTATATAACACCAGCTATGGAGAGTGTCTACACTACACTACAATAGTGATGGAGATCATATACACTATATAACACCAGATACGGAGAGTGTCTACACTACACTATACTACCCTAGTGATGGAGATCATGTACACTATATAACACCAGCTATAGAGAGTGTCTATACACTACACTACACTGCAATAGTGATGGAGATCATGTACACTATATAACACCAGCTACGTAGAGTGTCTATACTACACTACACTACACTAGTGATGTAGATCATGTACACTATATAAAGACCAGCTATGGAGAGTGTCTACACAACACTACAATAGTGATGGAGATCATGTACACTATATAACACCAGCTATGGAGAGTGTCTACACTACAATACAATAGTGATGGAGATCATGTACACTATATAACACCAGCTACGTAGAGTGTCTATACTACACTACACTACACTAGTGATGTAGATCATGTACACTATATAAAGACCAGCTATGGAGAGTGTCTACACTACACTACACTACACTACACTACACTACAATAGTGATGGAGATCATGTACACTATATAACACCAGCTATGGAGAGTGTCTACACTACAATACAATAGTGATGGAGATCATATACACTATATAACACCAGCTATGGAGAGTGTCTACACTACACTACACTGCACTACAATAGTTATGGAGATCATATACACTATATAACACCAGCTATGGAGAGTGTTTACACTACACTACAATAGTGACAGAGATCATGTACACTATATAACACCAGCTATGGAGAGTGTCTACACTACACTACAATAGTGATGGAGATCATATACACTATATAACACCAGATACGGAGAGTGTCTACACTACACTATACTACCCTAGTGATGGAGATCATGTACACTATATAACACCAGCTATAGAGAGTGTCTATACACTACACTACACTACAATAGTGATGGAGATCATGTACACTATATAACACCAGCTACGTAGAGTGTCTATACTACACTACACTACACTAGTGATGTAGATCATGTACACTATATAAAGACCAGCTATGGAGAGTGTCTACACTACACTACAATAGTGATGGAGATCATGTACACTATATAACACCAGCTATGGAGAGTGTCTACACTACAATACAATAGTGATGGAGATCATATACACTATATAACACCAGCTATGGAGAGTGTCTATACTACACTACACTATACTACACTAGTGATGGAGATCATGTACACTATATAACACCAGCTATGGAGAGTGTCTATACTACACTACAATACAATAGTGATGGAGATCATATACACTATATAACACCAGCTATGGAGAGTGTCTATACTACACTACACTATAGTACAATAGTGATGGAGATCATGTACACTATATAACACCAGCTATGGAGAGTGTCTACACTACACTACACTAGTGATGGAGATCATGTACACTATATAACACCAGCTACGTAGAGTGTCTATACTACACTACACTACACTAGTGATGGAGATCATGTACACTATATAACACCAGCTATAGAGAGTGTCTATACACTACACTACAATAGTGATGGAGATCATGTACACTATATAACACCAGCTACGTAGAGTGTCTATACTACACTACACTACACTAGTGATGGAGATCATGTACACTATATAAAGACCAGCTATGAAGAGTGTCTACACTGCACTACACTAGTGATGGAGATCATGTACACTATATAAAGACCAGCTATGGAGAGTGTCTACACTACACTACAATAGTGATGGAGATCATGTACACTATATAACACCAGCTATGGAGAGTGTCTATACTACACTACACTACAATAGTGACAGAGATCATGTACACTATATAACACCAGCTATGGAAAGTGTCTATACTACACTACAGTACAATAGTGATGGAGATCATGTACACTATATAACACCAGCTACGTAGAGTGTCTATACTACACTACACTACACTAGTGATGGAGATCATGTACACTATATAACACCAGCTATAGAGAGTGTCTATACACTACACTACAATAGTGATGGAGATCATGTACACTATATAACACCAGCTACGTAGAGTGTCTATACTACACTACACTACACTAGTGATGGAGATCATGTACACTATATAAAGACCAGCTATGAAGAGTGTCTACACTGCACTACACTAGTGATGGAGATCATGTACACTATATAAAGACCAGCTATGGAGAGTGTCTACACTACACTACAATAGTGATGGAGATCATGTACACTATATAACACCAGCTATGGAGAGTGTCTATACTACACTACACTACAATAGTGACAGAGATCATGTACACTATATAACACCAGCTATGGAAAGTGTCTATACTACACTACAGTACAATAGTGATGGAGATCATGTACTCTATATAACACCAGCTATGGAGCGTGTCTACACTACACTACAATAGTGACAGAGATCATGTACACTATATAACACCAGCTACGGAGAGTGTCTACACTACACTACACAAGTGATGGAGATCATGTACACTATATAACACCAGCTACGGAGAGTGTCTACACTACACTACAATAGTGACTGAGATCATGTACACTATATAACACCAGCTATGGAGAGTGTCTACACTACACTACAATAGTGATGGAGATCATATACACTATATAACACCAGCTATGGAGAGTGTCTACACTACACTACAATAGTGATGGAGCTCATGTGCACTATATAACACCGGCTATGGAGAGTGTCTACACTACACTACAATAGTGATGGAGATCATATACACTATATAACACCAGCTATGGAGAGTGTCTACACTACACTACAATAGTGATGGAGCTCATGTGCACTATATAACACCAGCTATGGAGAGTGTCTACACTACACTACAATAGTGATGGAGATCATATACACTATATAACACCAGCTATGGAGAGTGTCTACACTACACTACAATAGTGATGGAGCTCATGTGCACTATATAACACCAGCTATGGAGAGTGTCTACACTACACTACAATAGTGATGGAGATCATATACACTATATAACACCAGCTATGGAGAGTGTCTACACTACACTACAATAGTGATGGAGCTCATGTGCACTACATAACACCAGCTATTGAGAGAGTCTACACTACACAACACTAGTGACAGAGATCATGTACACTATATAACACCAGCTATGAAAAGTGTCTACACTATACTACACTACACTAGTGACAGAGATCATATACATCAATTGGAGGGAATTATTTTAAGATTTTTATTCACTTTAAGGAGAACGCTTATAAACTCTTTTTTCATAGGTATCCCAAACAAATTCTGGGACATTGTGGCCAGCCGCCATCTTTGTTCAACAAACACTTTTCCTGTTATTTCTTAATCCTTAATTTCTGCCGGTTGATCTATTCTGCTCTGTATTACCATTGTATAATGATGCCTTTATTAAAATAATAATAATAATAATAATAATAATAAATATAAAAGCAATGAAATATATACAGGTACTGCGCACACATCCATTAAATATGTGGGAATATTACATTATTTAGTCCAGGTGACAGCTGATAGGGGCGGGGGCAAACTATTTGCCTCATTAAACCCCAAATGATCATAGAATCGCGCTATAATGGCCTTAACTCCTCCCCACCGGCCGCGCTGCACCCCATTCTGCCTCCTTCATGAGGACATGGACGGGATGGGGGAGGACCATTTACTCTTTAGGGGGCCAGGGGCCTCCCTGAAAATGTATGTACAAGTCATGTCTACAGATAATCATGAGGCAGGCTCTGTAGACATACAGTATTCTACAGTTAGTTCTTGTTCTTAGAACCTAACTAGAGATTTAATTTCTGGTTAAACTATAAACAACAATGCTATACATGGTGCTGTGTGTCCTTATACTCTCTCCTGAGCTGAGGGCCACATGAAAACTAGTTTCAATGTAAAAGTGTATTTCCTGTGTGGGGGTCTTCTAATGACTGGCTAGGTACAGGTCTGCCTTTATGAATTCCGTAGCCATGGTGATTCAACAGGTTGTTACCTGCAGTAAAATCATTATGGGTCATTGTGTTGCCTGTTCTGCAGCTGTACGGAGATTCCTGTTATGTCCTTCCATAAAGTCCTAAGAAAGATAAATGAGAAGTTACTGATAAGGATCACACATTGTGTAATACACAGCAAGTTTCACTTTCACAGACAACAACAGTACAGATAGCCTAATGACACAATACAGATAGCCTAATGACGCAATACAGATACCTATGCAGTGTTTTGGGGGTTGGTCTGGGCACAAGTATTGACGCACTAAGTCTGCGTAGCAAAGAAAATGTCAACCGGTAATCATTCGTCTACTTTGATTAATATTTCTAGAGACGATGAGCAGTTATATCTCCTCCCGGCGGTGCTCCCCTAGAGTCAGTAAAGAGACAAGAAAAAGAAAGAGAGAAACGAGGACTCTTGTACGGGGGCACTCTAAATAGTTAAAACTTTACTTTTATTGGATCTATTCTGGATCAAACAAACTTACTAGACATAAAACTTTGGTACCTTGGTGAGATAAACCATTATTTCTCACTGGTACCAGGATCAACACACGATTAAAAATGTATGAAATCAAAAAATCTATATAGTCAGGTGATATCAAGCTAATCAGTGTTACATGTCCAATTGGTAACAGTAGGTTGTACTATAGATCGCCCACAACACACACGTATTAGATGTTTAGGCATCTGATCAGTCTCATATGTCAAGAAAACATACGTCTCATTATAATTATTCAGTTGCAGTTCCTCTGCCTTAATAATACCATGGGGTCTAGTTACTAAGCAGTGTTAGGAGACAGAGTGAAAAGTGATAAGGTGCCAGCCAATCAGCTCCCAACTGTCATTTTTCAAACACAGCCTGTGAGATGACAGTTGGGAGCTGATTGGCTGGCACTTATCACAGACTTAGCAGTGTTAGGAGACAGAGTGAAAAGTGATAAGTCTGTGATAAGTGCCAGCCAATCAGCTCCCAACTGTCATCTCACAGGCTGTATTTGAAAAATGACAGTTGGGAGCTGATTGGCTGGCACTTATCACAGACTTATCACTTTTCACTCTGTCTCCTAACACTGCTTAGTAAATAGACCCCCATATCTTGTATTGTACCACCCTCACTTGTAACAAGAATTATCTTCTACAAATAGCGTGTAATTGTACGGCGGTAATATCATAAAATATCCAATAAAGATTTTTATACACATAAAATTACAGTTGCACGGCGGCAATGTTCTGTTGTTAGACAACAGGATTTGACAAATGTGTTCATGTTATACACGGATTCCTAATATGTCCTTCCTCTGTGGGAATTTTCTTTTTTATAGCTTCTCACTGAGAAAACATGACACACGCCTGTGTATAGATTTTCTGATTTCATACATTTTTAATCGTGTGTTGATCCTGGTACCAGTGAGAAATAATGGTTTATCTCACCAAGTACCAAGTTTTATATCTAGTAAGTTTGTTTGATCCAGAATAGATCCAATAAAAGTTAAGTTTTAACTATTTATTTTAAAGTGCCCCCGTACAAGAGTCTTCTTTCCTCTCTTCCTTTTTGTTCTACAATACAGATACCCTAAGGACACAGGGATTAATTCAGAGGCGGCCGTACGGTCTACGACCGCACGGCCGCCTCGATGTTTGTCCAGTGTGCATGCGCACGAGGGAGCCGGCTCCCTCGTGCGCATGCGTGAGACCCGCTACGACCGACAGCGCCGGTCGTAGCGGGTCTCTTTCCAAAGGGGGCGAGCTGTCGTTGTTGATTGACAGCTCGCCCCGTTTGGAAGGCGGGCCGGGGGGGTGGCAGCCCAAGCGGAGGCGTTCCCATGGGAACACCTACCGTTTGGGGGAGGCCCCACTGACATCACTAGTGATGTCAGTGGAGAGCTTCCAGCTCTGACAGAGCCAGAAGCTCTCTGGGGCTTACGACAAGTGAGACCCTACCCTAGGGTCTCGTCGTAAGCCTCGATGGTCGCGATGGTCTATGACCATCGCGACCATCACCCGAGCGGTCGTTAGAGCTGTGGGTGTTAACCCACAGCCTAACGACCGAAACAGAGGCGGCCGGTCAGGATGCAAGCGGCCGCCCAGTTTCTAAGCGACCGCTTGCATCCTCCGACCGCCTCTGAATGAGGGCCACAGTACATATACTCCAATGAGTCAACACAGTATTGATACCCTTATGACACAGTACAGATACCCTAATGACACAGTACAGATAGCCTAATGACACAGTTCAGATAGCCTAATGACACAGTACAGATAGCCTAATGGACACAATACAGATACCCTTATGACACAGTACAGATAGCCTTATGACACAGTATAGATAGCCTAATGACAGTACAGATAGCCTAATGGACACAATACAGATACCCTAATGACACAGTACAGATAGCTAATGGACACAATACAGATACCCTAATGACACAATACAGAAACTTTAATGACCAGTGTCGGATTTTACCTTGGGGACTGTAGCACCCAGTAAAAATATGCCACTGCGAGTCCCCAGTGAACTCCAGTCCTGGCTCTGGTACACCCCCACTCACAGACATGAACACGATCATCGCTAGCAGGGCAGGTACAGCAGGGAGCAGGAAACAGTATCCCTGTGTAGATCTGCCCGGCATGTGTTGGCAGGGTTGGGAACGAGATGCTGGTGCTTGGGATTCCGGCGCCTATCCCTAACCCTCCCTCCCTAGTGCCTAACTCCTAACCCACCCCCTAGCCCCACTACTTACCTTTGGCATGTCGGCACTGGGATTCGGACAGGTTTTCGGGATTCTGGCACAGACATTCCGGCTGTTGGGATATTGACCGTATCCCTGTTAGCAGTGTAGTGGCTTTCTATTGGAGGCTCTACCTGCTAATCTCACACATTGCTGGCAGTCTCAGGGGAGGACTCTCTTCCCCCTGTGGGACTGTTAGTCCAGAGTGTGATTAGCACAGTGAGAGCTTCCAGCAGGAATCTTGCTCTGTGCTGATCACTGGCTGTAATGTTATTCTAGAGGCTGCACACTGTGAAGATGGCGAATGCTCCCACAGTCAAGCTCCAAAAATATTGTATTTTCAGAGCTTGATGAATTCCTGTCCCCATACTAGTGTATGGGGACAGTGGGTCTTTCCGGGAAAGAAAGGTAAGCAGGAGATATCTGTGATACTAGTGTATGGGGACAGTGGGTCTTTCCGGGAGAGGAAGATAAGCAGGAGATATCTGTGATACTAGTGGGTTATAGTCCGGGAGAGAGAGGTAAGTAGGAGATATCTGTGATACTAGTGTATGAGGACAGTGGGCCATTCCGGGAGAGAAAGGTAAGTAGGAGATATATGTGATACTAGTGTATGGGGACAGCAGGCCATTCCGGGAGAGGAAGGTAAGCAGGAGATATCTGTGATACTAGTGGGTTATTCCGGGAGAGAGAGGTAAGTAGGAGATATCTGTGATACTAGTGTATGAGGACAGCGGGCCATTCCGGGAGAGAAAGGTAAGTAGGAGATATATGTGATACTAGTGTATGGGGACAGCAGGCCATTCCGGGAGAGGAAGGTAAGCAGGAGATATCTGTGATACTAGTGGGTTATTCCGGGAGAGAGAGGTAAGTAGGAGATATCTGTGATACTAGTGTATGAGGACAGCGGGCCATTCCGGGAGAGAAAGGTAAGTAGGAGATATATGTGATACTAGTGTATGGGGACAGCAGGCCATTCCGGGAGAGGAAGGTAAGCAGAAGATATCTGTGATACTAGTGGGTTATTCCGGGAGAGAGAGGTAAGTAGGAGATATCTGTGATACTAGTGTATGGGGACAGCGGGCCATTCCGGGAGAGGAAGGTAAGCAGGAGATGTCTGTGATACTAGTGTATGGGGACAGCGGGCCACTAGGGAGAGAGAGGTCAATAGGAGATATCTGTGATTCTAGTGTATGAGGACAGCGGGCCACTCCGGGAGAGAAAGGTAAGCGGGAAATATCTATCTTCTGCATTACCTTTATGATGAATGGCCTTAAAATTTAATTTCTACAATAGCAGTTGAAAATGTTAATAGTTAAAAGTAATGAATAGACCTCTATTTATGCAGCTTCATTTGCCCTCCACCTCCCCCATGCTGAGCCGTCACTGAGGATTTTGGGACACACAATGTTGCGTTAGGGCCCCTTGTGCTTTGTGTGGTGGGTCAGACATGTTCATGTGTAAATGCAGTAACAACATGGACATGCAAGTCAGCCACGCTGCTTCGAGATGCATCTTATATTGGTTAACAAGTATCTTTGCACTTTCTGTAGCCGGGTACAAGTCTAAGAGTTGCTGATGAGGACTGCTGCAGTATCTTTGCTGGGTGCATCTCTGAGCTCTGTTTCAGGTTACAAGTACCTCAAAATACAGACGTCAAAATTCAAGTGTGCCAGTACTTCTCTGGTGATAGGCAAAATGTTCATCTATACTTGTAATTCTGAAAGAAGAGATAATAAGATCCTGAATCTCTGGGCTGCTTCCCAGACCCCTCCTCTCCCCTAATACCACTCTCATTCGGATGCCTGTCACCAGAGCTGCCATCAGAAATGGTGCCCCCCCTTGCCCCTCCCCTTTTTTGAACAGCACCAATTATGTGAGTATAAGTCATACTTGCCTACCTTTTGCGTCTCCTCCCCGGGAGAAGCCTGGGGAGGAGAAGCAGGTGGGTTGTGATGGAAGCGGGGCCTGACGGGTCATGTTGTTAAGCCCCACCCCCTTCACTGCAAAATGCCGCGATTGGCTTAAATTTAAATAAGGGGTGTGGCTAAATGATGTGATCGATGAATAATCACGTCATGAAGCCCCGCCCCCTACACGAGGACCCGCGATCGCCGCGGAAACTCTCCCCATTCTGAATGCGGGAGAAGTGCCTACCCTTCCGGGGGTACAGGGGGGTTACCCTAAAAATCGGGATCCTCCCGCGAAAACCGGGAGGGTAGGCATGTATGGTACAAGTATTTTCAATGAGGGGTCAATAATTGAGATAATCTTTCTGATAATCTTTCTATCACTGAAGGCAGCACAGTCTTTTGGCTTCCTTTTCAATTTTGAAACCTCTAGCCCCCTTCTATCTCTCCAGCCCAGCCCTACTGTCTGACTGTTGTCTCCAGTCCAGCCCCAGTTCAGCTAGGTCAGACCCAGCCAGGCAGCCCCTGCCCTAGCCAGCCAGCCCCTGCCCCAGACAGCCAGCCTCATACAGCCATCCTGCCCAGCCCCAGATAGCCAGTTTCAGCTCCTGACCCCCTCCCCCGGAAAAGTAGGAAAGCCTTCCAGCAGGGAAGGGGTGTCAATGACACGATTCGCGCTGAACCACATCATCAAGACCCTGCCCCTGCTTCACAATGCCGATAATCGATTCCGTGGCCACGCCCCCATCACCGGTAATATTCCCGGCCACGCCCCCATTCCACACCACACCACCCTGCTTGACCGACGACGTAATGGTAATCATAAATTAAGAGGTTAAGTCCAGAAACTGAGCATTTTGTCCCTCCAGGAACTGGTCATGTTGGGCAGGGGCGCCGAGAGGGGGGGGAGCGGGTACTAATTACCTGAGCCCTGGAATGCTGGAGGGGCTTGGCGGGGGCCCGGGTCTGGCGCCACCCTCCCTTCCCTCTTACATCATGCTGTGGGCCATATTCAATTAGGTGCGAAAAGCTGGTTTTGGCGAAAAAGTTTAGCCGGTGATGTCATTTAGCCAGGCGAAAACGTATCCCCGTATTCAATTCTAAAGGCTTTTCGCCGGTGCAGAAAGTCAATGCATTGGAATCGGCAAAAAAGATTCGCCTATGAAACGTGTCGAAAAAAAGTGCAGAATTTATGTTTTGGGGTGCAAGCTTGCGGGAACCACCCTGCACCCTTGGGACAGCCACCCAAAGGTAAATGGTGTCAAAAAAAAGCTTTAAAAAAATCTTAAGAACACCCAAAAAAAGTACTTTCATTTTGGGGGTCGGAAAAAAACAAAAAAGTTGGGGGACAAACTTAAAATAGACTTAAGATTGCAGATGGTTGCGGCAGGTGGATTTTTTACTTTTTTTTAAATTTCACAATAGCAACTTCAAAATATGATAGCACCCATTATCATGTACCCCAAACTTGCTGGGACTACTTATTTTGATGAAAAAATATTGCTAAATGCCATTCTTCACCACTTATGTAAAAACGCTAATAGCAAGCTTTTGGAGAGAAAGAAAACCCAGATTTGCTTTATTAGGGGTACTAGAACACCCCTATAGTGATCCCCTATGTTAGTGCAGCTTTTCGGGGGGTACAGAGTGTTTTCCCCATTTCTGACAGTACTTTTCGCCAGGCAGAATTCGTCGGGTTCCATTTTCGCTGATTTCTAATTAAATATGGGGATAAGCGGGAACACGCGCGATACTTTTCCGCATGGAAAACCAGCGATGACGGCGAAAGGTCCGGCGTGAGAAAAGTACGATACTTTTCGCACCTAATTGTCTAAAAGTTTTTAGCAACAATGTCTCTGATACCAGTGTCTCTGGCAACAATGTCTCTGATACCAGTGTCTCTGGCAACAATGTCTCTGATACCAGTGTCTCTGGCAACAATGTCTCTGATACCAGTGTCTATGGCAACAAAGTCTCTGATACCAGTGTCTCTGGCAACAATGTCTCTGATACCAGTGTCTCTGGCAACAATGTCTCTGATACCAGTGTCTCTGGCAACAATGTCTCTGATACCAGTGTCTCTGGCAACAATGTCTCTGATACCAGTGTCTCTGGCAACAATGTCTCTGATACCAGTGTCTCTGGCAACAATGTCTCTGATACCAGTGTCTCTGGCAACAATGTCTCTGATACCAGTGTCTCTGGCAACAATGTCTCTGGCAACAATGTCTCTGATACCAGTGTCTCTGGCAACAATGTCTTAATTCCACCTATTCTCCATATCTGTGGTGATACTCTAAGACATTGTTGCCAGAGACATTGATATCAGAGACATTGTTGCCCCCAGGGGGGTGCGAGCTGAAGTGGGCAAAAAGTGACCTATTTGGGCACCCAAACAGCACTTTTTGCGATCGCGCCCAGCACTTTGGTCGGGGGTAGCCATTTTACACGGCTAAATGACCACCACTTTGGGAGCTAACAGCGCGAAAAACAGCGCCAATTGAACAGCGCCACGCGATCTCCCATCACTTTAGACGGGAGATCAGGCCCGCTATAACAATTGAATACGGCCCACAGTGCGTGCAGCTAATTCTGAGCACCAACATCTTTCAATTATTTATCTATATATATTCCCAGCCCCACATTTTTCTATCCCTGCTTCCCCCCCTCCCTCATAAAATATTTTACCAAAGATTTGAACGATTTTGACTGCATTAAAATGAATGGAATTGTCCAAGTCTGACTGCAAACACATCAGATGTCAGATATCGTTATCTGACAATCGGGAACGCGCATCGTTCATCGTTCAGGCATGTCAGATATGTCAGATTTTCCTTCAGATATGAACGATTGAACGATTTTTAAAATCGTTATCGTTCAGATCTGAAGAAAAATCTGACCGTGTGTATGCACCATTAGTTATACCCCTTTTACACCAGAGCTAACACCCAGGTTATTGCAGGATTAACCCAGGTAGCTCCATGGTGTAAAAGCAGGCAGGGTTGGGAACAACCCGTGAAACAGTGCAGTGTAAACGGGTACCCCGGGTCATTAGACCCGGCTCTCGTTTATAGCATGGGGATTTCCGGGTTTCTCGGCGCTTGAGATTATGTCATCTCCAAGCGCTGTGCAGTCTGAACGGCGCCGATACAACAATAATCCTGATCAGCACCCCGCAGTAGAAAAGGTCTGTCCTGGGTCTGATTCGTTTTGGGACTGTGGGCTTCATTCAGAGCCGCTCGTAAGCGGCCGCTCGTTCGTTCCGAGCGATGTTCGCACATCTGTGCATGCGTACGGATTGTAATACACATGCGCGAACCAGTCAGTGCGGGCGAAAATCGTGTGCTCACTAAATAGCGAATGCCTGCTATTTTGAGTGACAGGAGGAGGCGTATGTGGGTGGTAACAGGGGAAGGTGCTTGAAAACGGGGAGTGGAATTCCGAACGCAGGCGTGCTTAAAGGTCAAAACAGGCGTTTTAAGGGTGTGCATAATTAATAAAGCAGCGTCATTGACCACGTCACTTGGTTGTTTTATAGTCAGAACTGCTCGCAAGATTGCGGTATGAATAACCTACCACAAGAACAGCGAGCAGTTCATACGCCGTTCGATGTACTCAATTAATCTAATAAATAGCGGACATGACGCATGATGCGAGCGGCCAGGGGGCGTTTTTTACAAAATTACGACCGCAAGTTTTGTTCGCTCGCTCAGACATAGAGGCGTCAACAGACCGCAAAGAGCAAACGGTTAATTTGAATAGCCACCCCCTTTTTCTGAACGAGCGAGCGCAAATAGCGTCCGGCTCTGAATCAGACCCTGTGCTCCAAATCTCGGGTCAGACCCAGGATTTAGGTGTAAAAGCAGTATTAGTTGGACTTTGAAGTAACATTTTAATTTTTAACTATTTTCAAAATGCACCACAGAAGCTGTGCCCACAATCCTGAAATAGGTAACAGAGAACATTTTTAAGGGGGAAGTTCCAAAATCCAGAATAAGGGTTTGCTGTGGGCCTTCTCCTTGTCATGTGTGAGAATAACAATTAGGGTTACTGAGAGGAGAGTGGAGACAATAGCCCGATCACCTGAGCACTGATTGCATAACAGACTTGTGCAAATGATACACCTTTGGACCAGGTGTTTGTTTGAACAATCATTAGCCTGAATGAGAAACCAACACAAAGCGGCCATAATTAGCAGTTTTGAAATACAGCGGAGACTGGGGAGAATTTATACATGAGTCATAAACGGAAAACTGTACCTAATACCTCACTACATACAGTATACTCAGTTCTAACTAGGGGTGTGCACCGGCCACTTTTCGTGTTTTGTGTTTTGGTTTTGGATCTGGATCTTTCTTCGTGTTTTGGATCTGGATTGGTTTTGCCAAAACCACCCTTCCGTGTTTTGGGTTCTGGGTTTTGTGTTTTGGATCTGTATTTTTTTTTTAAAAAGCATAAAAACAGCTAAAATCACAGAATTTGTTGGTTTCTCTGCTCCTATGCTATTATTAACCTCAATAACCTTAATTTCCACTCATTTCCAGTCTATTCTGAACACCTCACACCTCACAATAGTGTTTTCATGTCCAAAAGGTTGCACCGAGGTAGCTGGATGACTATGCTAAGCGACACGAGTGGGCGGCACAAACACGTGACCCATCTAGGAGTGACACTGCAGTGGCAGACAGGATGGCAGTTAGAAAAACTAGGCCCCAAACTGTACATAATGCAAAGAAAAAAAAGAAGTGCAAGATGGAATTGTCCTTGGGCCCTCCCACCCACCCTTATGTTGTATAAACAGGACATGCACACTTTAACAAATCAATCATTTCAGCGCCAGGGTCTGCCACACAACTGTGGCTGAAATGATTGGTTCGTTTGGGCCCCCACAAAACAAGCTGGCAATTAATGTGTCCCTGCACAAACTGGCTCTACGGAGGCAAGATGTCATCCTCATCCTCCTCATCCACCGATTCCTCACCCTCTTCAGTGTGTACATCCTCATCCTCACAAAGTATTAACTTGTCCCCACTTGAATCCACCACCACAGGTCCCTCTGTACCTTCTGGAGGCTGGTCTCCCTGGAAGAGCTGATAATTCATTTTGATGAACATCATCTTCTCCACATTCTGTGAAAGCAACCTCCTACGCCTTTCGCTGGCAAGGTTCCCGGCTGCACTAAACACTCTTTCGGAGTACACACTGGAGGGGGGGCAACTCAGGTAAAATAGAGCCAGCTTATACAGGGGCCTCCAAATTGCCTCTTTTTCCTGCCAATACAGGTATGGACTGTCTGACATGCCTACTTGGATGCTGTCACCGATGTAATCCTCCACCATTCTGTCAATGGTGACAGTATCATATGCAGTGACAGTAGACATGTCAGAAATTGTTGCCAGGTCCTTCAGTCCGGACCAGATGTCCAAACTTGGTCCTGCCTGTCCTGCATCACCGCCAGCGGGTTGCTTAGGATACCTAAGTTTTTTCCTGGCAGCCCCAGTTGCAGGAGAAAATGAAGAAGGAGCTGTTGACGTGTCACGTTCCGCTTCAGCTGACAGTGTGTTCACCAGCAGGTCTTTGCACCTCTGCAGGCTTGTGTCGGCCGGAAAGAGAGACACCACATAGGCTTTAAACCTAGGATCGAGCACGGTGGCCAAAATGTAGTGGTCTGATTTCAACAGATTGACCACCCTGGAATCCTGGCAAAGCGAATGAAGGGCTTCATCCACAAGTCCCACATGCCGAGCGGAATCGCTCCGTCTTAGCTCCTCCTTCACTTTCTCCAGCTGCTTCTGCAAAAGCCTGATGAGGGGAATGACCTGACTCAAGCTGGCAGTGTCTGAACTGACTTCACGTGTGGCAAGTTCGAAGGGCTGGAGAACCTTGCACAACACGGAAATCATTCTCCACTGCGCTTGAGTCAGGTGCATACCCCCTCCTTTGCCTATGTCATAGGTGGATGTATAGGCTTGTATGGCCTTTTGCTGCTCCTCCATCCTCTGAAGCATATAGAGGGTTGAGTTCCACCGCGTCACAACCTCTTGCTTCAGGTGATGGCGGGGCAGGTTCAAGAGTGTTTGCTGGCGCTCCAGTCTTCGGCACGCAGTCGCTGAATGGCGAAAGTGGCCAGAAATTTTTCGGGCCACCCAAAGCGTCTCCTGCACGCCCCTGTCGCTTTTCAGAAAATTCTGCACCACCAAGTTTATTGTGTGAGCAAAACATGGGACATGCTGGAATTTGCCCAGATGTAATGCCTGCACAATATTGGTGGCGTTGTCAGATATCACAAATCCCCAGGAGAGTCTAAGTGGGGTAAGCCACTGGGCGATGATTTCCCTCAGTTTCTCTAAGAGGTTGTCGGTGGTGTGCCTCTTACTGAAACCGGTGATACACAGCGTAGCCTGCCTTGTAACGAGCTGGCATTTCTGAGATGCTGCTACTGGTGACGCTGCTGCTGTTGCTGCGTAAGGTGATACATCTACCCAGTGGGCTGTCACAGTCATATAGTCCTTAGTCTGCCCTGTTCCACTTGTCCACATGTCCGTGGTTAAGTGGACATTGTGTACAACGGCATTTTTCAGGACACTGAGGACACTTTTTCTGACGTTTCTGTACAGTCTCGGTATCGCCTGCCTAGTGAAGTGGAATCTAGACGGGATTTGGAACCGGGGACACACTACCTCCATCAATTGTCTAAATCCCACTGCACTAATGGCGGATACCGGACGCACGTCTAACACCAACATAGCAGTCAAGGCCTCAGTTATACGTTTTGCTTCAGGATGACTGCTGTCGTACTTCATCCTCCTCGCTAAGGACTGTTGGAGGGTCAATTGTTTAGTAAAAGTAGTGGTGTTCCTACTTCCTCTCTGGGATGATGAACGACTCCCAGCAGCAGCAACAGCAGCAGCGGCAGCAGTAGGCGTAGCAATGCAGGATCCTCCAGAGGAATCCCGGATAGGAGAGTCAGTCATGCCAGTGACATGGCCTGCAGGACTACTTCCGATCCTGACTAAGGAGGAAATTGACGAGGAGGGAGTTGACGGTGTGGTTTGCAGGCGCTTGGATACAACAGGACAACGGGATTTAGGTGTCCCTGGACTGCTTACGGTCTTAGCCAAAGTTTCTGAACTTGACAGTAACTTTTTATGAACGCGCTGCAGGTGCCGTATAAGGGAGGATGTTCCTAGGTGGTTGACGTCCCTACCCCTACTTATTTCACCTTTACAAATGGTACATATGGCAAGACAGTTGTTGTCCGGATTTGGATAGAAATATTGCCAGACCAAAGAGGTGGAATGTTTGGTCTTCTGCCCAGGCATGACCGTGATGGGCTTTTTCATCCCACGGACAACAACTGTCTCCCCCGGAGCCTGATTTAAACAAACCACATCACCATCAGAATCCTCCTCGCCAACTTCCTCCTCAGCGCCAGCTACACCAGTATCCTCATCCTGTTGTACTTCAACAGTGACATCTTCAATTTGCATATCAGCAAGTGGACTGTGGGTGCTCCTTTCAGCACTTGCAGGGGGCGTGCAAATGGTGGAAAGAGCCACCTCTTCCCGTCCAGTGCTGGGAAGGTCAGGCATCGCAACCACCACCACACTTGGACTCTCCTTGGGGATTTGTGATATCTTCTTAGAAAGCACAGTTCTTCGCTGTGCTTTTGCCAGCTTAACTCTTTTGATTTTTTTAGTGGGAGGAGGGCTTCCATCGTCATGTGAAGCTGAACCACTAGTCATGAACATACTAGGGATCGACCTTAGCCGTTCCTTGCCACTCCGTGTCGTAAATGGCATATTGGCAAGTTTACGTTTCTCTTCAGCTGATTTAAATGTCTTTTTCAAGGTCATTTTCCTGAACTTTGCCATTTGGGATTGTATGTGCCCTCTACTATGACATTGGGCATCGGCCTTGGCAGACGACGTTGATGGCATGTTATCGTCTATGTCATGACTAGTGGCAGCAGCTTCAGCACTAGGAGGAAGTGGTTCTTGATCTTTCTCTATTTTATTTTTATCGGAGAAAGTTTGGTCCTCCATTTATGTTATATCGATTTGATATATACGTGCGGCTAAACACAGAAAATAATTTTTTTTTTGGTTTGGACTGGAGTGTACTTTCAGGGGTTACAGCACCCTTTAACGGTCAAGCCAGCCGGCCCTTTACTTATGACACAGGCGCACGCTTGGCACTACTTTGTTGATGCACGTGCGGCTTCTGCGCACACAATTCACAAACACAGAAAATAATTTTTTTTTTGGTTTGGACTGGAGTGTACTTTCGGGGGTTACAGCACCCTTAACGGTCAAGCAAGCCGGCCCTTTACTTATGACACAGGCGCATGCTTGGCACTACTTTGTTGATGCACGTGCGGCTACTGCGCACACAATTCACAAACACAGAAAATAATTTTTTTTTTGGTTTGGACTGGAGTGTACTTTCGGGGGTTACAGCACCCTTAACGGTCAAGCCAGCCGGCCCTTTACTTATGACACAGGCGCACGCTTGGCACTACTTTGTTGATGCACGTGCGGCTACTGCGCACACAATTCACAAACACAGAAAATAATTTTTTTTTTGGTTTGGACTGGAGTGTACTTTCGGGGGTTACAGCACCCTTAACGGTCAAGCCAGCCGGCCCTTTACTTATGACACAGGCGCACGCTTGGCACTACTTTGTTGATGCACGTGCGGCTACTGCGCACACAATTCACAAACACAGAAAATATTTTTTTTTTTGGTTTGGACTGGAGTGTACTTTTGGGGGTTACAGCACCCTTAACGGTCAAGCCAGCCGGCCCTTTACTTATGACACAGGCGCACGCTTGGCACTACTTTGTTGATGCACGTGCGGCTACTGCGCACACAATTCACAAACACAGAAAATAATTTTTTTTTGGTTTGGACTGGAGTGTACTTTCGGGGGTTACAGCACCCTTTAATGGTCAAGCCAGCCGGCCCTTTACTTATGACACAGGCGCACGCTTGGCACTACTTTGTTGATGCACGTGCGGCTACTGCGCACACAATTCACAAACACAGAAAATAATTTTTTTTTGGTTTGGATTGGAGTGTACTTTCGGGGGTTACAGCACCCTTTAACGGTCAAGCCAGCCGGCCCTTTACTTATGACACAGGCGCACGCTTGGCACTACTTTGTTGATGCACGTGCGGCTACTGCGCACACAATTCACAAACACAGAAAATAATTTTTTTTTTGGTTTGGACTGGAGTGTACTCTCGGGGGTTACAGCACCCTTAACGGTCAAGCCAGCCGGCCCTTTACTTATGACACAGGCGCACGCTTGGCACTACTTTGTTGATGCACGTGCGGCTACTGCGCACACAATTCACAAACACAGAAAATAATTTTTTTTTGGTTTGGACTGGAGTGTACTTTCGGGGGTTACAGCACCCTTTAATGGTCAAGCCAGCCGGCCCTTTACTTATGACACAGGCGCACGCTTGGCACTACTTTGTTGATGCACGTGCGGCTACTGCGCACACAATTCACAAACACAGAAAATAATTTTTTTTTGGTTTGGACTGGAGTGTACTTTGGGGGTTACAGCACCCTTTAACGGTCAAGCCAGCCGGCCCTTTACTTATGACACAGGCGCACGCTTGGCACTACTTTGTTGATGCACGTGCGGCTACTGCGCACACAATTCACAAACACAGAAAATAATTTTTTTTTGGTTTGGACTGGAGTGTACTTTCGGGGGTTACAGCACCCTTAACGGTCAAGCCAGCCGGCCCTTTACTTATGACACAGGCGCACGCTTGGCACTACTTTGTTGATGCACGTGCGGCTACTGCGCACACAATTCACAAACACAGAAAATATATTATTTTTTTAGCACTTGGGGGGAGCACCCCTGATGGACAGAGCACCCCCTGGACAACACTACAGCACTCCTTTAGGACTGGGACACTGCACAGGACTTTGGAGTGGACACAGCCCCTATGGAGAACTGACTGCACAACACAGTCCAGCCAGCCCCTATGGACTTTGAAGTAGTGGACACAGCCCCTATTAACAACAGCAGCACAGCACAACACAGCCAGCCCCTATGGACTTTGAAGTAGTGGACAACAGCAGCACTACACTACACTACACTACACAGCCCTAACTCCCACCCTCCCTCTTCACTGTCCACAGCCGAGTGAGAAAATGGCGCCGACGCGGGTACCTTATATAGGATCCAAAACCCGCGAGACTCGGAAGGCGGGATGATGACGTTTTGCCTCGATTTCAGATCCGAGTCAGGCGGGAAAAGTCGAGCCTGACTCGGATCAGACTCGGATCGGGGGGGCTCGGGGGGGTTCGGATTTCAGAAATCCGAACCCGCTCACCCCTAGTTCTAACGTTTCATTGTAAAATAAAATCAAAATGTGTTTTGGACATGACAGAAAAAAAAACAGCCTAGAAGAAATCAGTACCATAGCAGGGCGACTGTCAGTCTTCCTTGCTGCCGTGGTCCTGCGCGTGCGCAGTCCACCCACCATCGCAGTTATACGCAAACCATCGGGTTTGCTTATAAGTCTGAATTAGGCTCTATACTCTGTGGAACGCCTTTCCATGGCCAAGAAGATATCCCTCTGGCCTGCAGGCCTTCAAGCGTTCTCTGGGGCTGATTCAGTACAGATCACAATTACAGCGGAGATTTCGCATGGAACGTAGCGGCAAAAACATGCTAATACTTTCCAATGCTCAGCCAGCATAAAGACGCCCACTGCTGCTTTCTCACATACAGCCAATGTTGCTCTTCTGCGTAAACATCGGTGCTATCGATGCACATTGACCAGTGACGCAGCATTTACAGCAGCTCCGACCTGCCGCAGACACTGCAAGTCTCCTCGCACGCAGAGGGCTCTCAAGCTGCGTATGCAATTGCAGTGGCTAATTTACACGCTTAAGCAACGGCGTTCAAACGGACAGGCACGCACACGTTTCTCCGACCACTCCCCCGTCAGTACCCCCAAACGCTGACAGCCTGTCACTCACTCTGCGATGGATTCCTCTATGCATCAGTCGCAGTGCGATCGCAGCGCATATGGGGTGTGAGCTACTCGAGACAAATTAAACCTTCTGAAGAGCTACTTAAATGTTTGTCACATATTGTGCCGCTCCACCGTGGCGCAGATGAAGTGGGCGGAATCTCGGGGAAGCACGTCAGGTGATCTTAGCGCCTATGGCAATCACTTGACTCACTTCATCATGGCTCCGCCCACGGCCTCGATGCCACAGGGGAGCATACATCAGAGGTCACTTCTACCTAGCTGACTCTGTAGTACTGGGTTTCTAGCTGACTCTGTAGTACTGCAGCTAGGCAAGCTACCGGGATGCAGTTTATATGCCGGCGGATGGGATGCCGGCAGCCAAAACACAGACGACGTAATCCCGCCACCCGGCATAACGCCGATACCCAGAAAGACATCAGGATACCGGCTTCGGCAACCAACCGGAGCAGCGAACATCTGGATGGCGGTAAGTATGAGCAGTTAGCCGGGGATGGGGGGGGATTAGGATTACGCAATGCCCAGGGAGGGTTAGGGTTAGGCTACGGGAACTGGGGGTTAGGGTTAAGCACCACTGGGGAGAGGTTTGAGTTAGACACCCCCCAGGAGGGTTAAGTTTAGGGTGCGGGAAGAGGTGGCTAGGGTTAGGCACACCCGGGGGTAGGTTAGGGTTAGGCTCCCACTGTGGAAGTTAGGGTTAGGCACCACTAAGGGAGGGGAGGGTTAGGGTCCTTACGTGCGCCCGTCAGGATTCTCATCCTTCCAGCTTCGGCATCTCATACCGATTCCAAGCTACCCTCTTAGTTGACACAGCAGTACTGCAGCTAGGTGAGCTATCAAAATTAAGACTGTGAGCTACCAGTAGCTCGCAAGCTACGGGCTGGAGACCACTGATACCCAGCTTTAGCTACTCTAATTACCTCTACACAGTACAAACAAAACTGACATGTGTTCTTTCCATACGCAAACAACCCTCTGATTCCAGGCCAAAATTGCTGCCAACAGTCGTGTATCAAATTGCCATTTCCCTATAGATTGTAAGCTTGTGAGCGGGGCCCTATTACGCCTCTGTCTATCTGCTAATACCCAGTATTGTTACATTACTGTGTTCCCAATTGTAAAATGCAACTGAATATGCGCTATATAAATAAATGGTAATAAATAAACAATAAATGAACGGAATGCTACAGACCGTAACACAACTCAATAGGTGAGGACATAAAAAAAAAAGAAACACGGCAACTACTGTAAACTTCTGTGCGGCTAACCTGACAAATACCGTGCGCTGGGCCCTGATTCAGCGGTGGACGGAATGGCAGAGCCGCACACAAGCGCAGGTGCAATTCCGTCCATCTAAAATGCTAATGCAGCAGGAAGAGTCTGTGGAGGTCACCCCCTTCCTGCACCTGCGATCCCAGCGCTTGGAATCACCATCAGAACCGATGGTCATGATGGTATCTCCTTTAGCCAGGCTGCGGATACTAAAGTTTACCTCAACCGGGCCGGTTCCTGGTCACTTTCGAGGGAACGGTGACCAGCTACGCCCTGCTCTGCCCCCCAAACACCACAGTGTGTGAATAATACTGCGGCCTGGGAGGATCTGCGGGCGAGATATGTGCAGAACGGGTCCATGGGCACAGACCACTCGGAAATGTATGCTAAAATGGACATTAGTCTTTGAGACAACCAAAAAGGAACATGGATAGTGTCACCGGAATTGGCCCTTAAAGTTTCAGATGTAAAGTTGTGGGCAGCCCTACTGACATCACCTGCTCTATTAGAGCAGGAAATTCACTGGGGCTTGCGGTGGATGAGACCCTACCACAAGGGTCTCATCGCAAGCCCGATGGTCGCGATAATCGCGACCATCGCCAGGCCGCCCACTAAAGCTGTGGGTGGTCACCCTGGAGGCCGGTGTAAAAAAAACAAAAAAACTGCCCGCCCTGATTCAGAGCGAGCGCTCGCAAATAGCAAGCGCCTCTGAAGCAGGGCCTAAGCACGCTCAGGGCTAAACTACTAAACAACGGGTACTAAATCGTGGCGGTTTTGGAACACGCCAATTTACTAAGGCCAAAAATGCAGAGAAAGCACACCTTACAATAGAATAGAATATCAAAGCACCATTGAAGTTTTAGGCCATAGAAAAAAATAAAAGAATAGAAAACACCAGCTTTATCAAGCAGGGGTTTTTGAAAACCACCGTAAAACCGCCGACAAAGCCACCCAAAAAAATTACTAGCCTCAGACAGGTGTGCTTGCTTAAACAGCAGGTAAATTCATTGGGCAAAATTTACTAAGCGGTGGTTTGACGGCGGTTTCTATTCTATTCTAAACCCCGGCGGCGGGCTGTCATTTAGAATAGAATAGAAACCGCCACCAAACCCCCGGGGTTTAGAATAGAATAGAAACCGCCACCAAACCGCCGGGTTTAGAATAGAATAGAAACCGCCGTCAAACCACCGCTTAGTAAATTTTGACCATTGTTTTTGACAGACAACATTGATTGACAGGAATATCATCCAATTGGACTATGGAGTATTAGGATGTCTCCTCACATGACTGGTCTTTTACACTAATACACAAACAAAAATATAAAACATAAAAAAAAACCACAATCACACCACACTCACATAAATAAAACACACACAGGACTTAAAAAACAAAACAAAAAAACAGACCATATGGAAAACACCTCAAATAGACAAATACAAAACAAGACAACTTTAATGACATCTCACCACGGTCATTTAATATCTTTCTCCATGTACAGTACTTGCTACAACTTTCTCCTTCTTCACTTAAGGCCCCCATACATCTACCGACTGGTCTGGAGATCATGTGATGGAATCGGAAACACCAATCCGCCGGTTGGAAATGCCGACTGGCGGCCATTGATGTTCCGCAATACTTCATCAGTGAAATTCTCCATGTTAAATTTCACCAGTGTGCCAAACATGATCATATTTTGATCGTGATCGGCAAATCTGTGAAATCCAACATGTTGGATTTCACGGATTGTCCAATCCGGCATCGCAGGAATGCGGCGATCCGTCATAGATGTATGGGGGTCTTAACACTCCTCATAAACCCACAAAGTGTAGCAGCTGTCTGTTTCTATGATGTCAGGTGAATGTTGTTTTCTGTAAAAGCACCAATAAATGAATATGAATAAAATTGATTCGATACCACAGTGGTTTCAATAGAAATCGCTGCCAAATAGAAAACGCCATAGTGTTGTCATTTCTAAACTGACAGGGATTGATGGTGGATTATGTTTAGACATCAAAACGAACCTTTAGGGCAAAATTTACTAAGTGGTGGGTTCTAAACCCCAGCAGTTTGACGGCGGGTTCTATTCTGTTCTAAACCCCGGGGGTTTGGTGGCGGTTTGACGGCGGGTTCTATTCTGTTCTAAATCCTGGGGGTTTGGTGGCGGTTCTGCAGCGGTTTCTAAATTACAGCCCTGTTCTATTATATTCTAAAATGTGTTTTGATTGCGGTATGGCGGCGGTTTTGCTATCTGCAGATTTACTAAGGTCAAAACCGCTGAAAAACTGCTGTCAAAACACATTTTAGAATAGAATAGAACAGGACTGTCATTTAGAAACCGCCACCAAACCCCCGGAGTTTAGAACAGAATAGAACCCGCCGTCAAACCGCCACCAAACCGCCGGGGTTTAGAACAGAATAGTACCCGCCACCAAACTGCTGGGGTTTAGAACAGAATAGAACCCGCCGTCAAACCGCCACCAAACCGCCGGGGTTTAGAACAGAATAGTACCTGCCACCAAACTGCTGGGGTTTAGAACAGAATAGAACCCACCGTCAAACTGCCGGGGTTTAGAACGGTATACAGTCGGAAAGCCGGCTGCCGGCTTACCGACTGCTTTTTCCCAGCGTGGGATAAATGACCGGCGTCTATATCTAAACACCTGTCATTTCCCCGACGCCGGGTGCCACCTGCGGACAGCCGCGGGGGGACTTAGGGTTAGGCACCCCCGGGAGGGTTAGGGTTAGGCTAGTGGGATGGAGGGTTAGGGTTAGGCACCCCCGGGGGTTATAAGTGTTAGGCACCCCCCGGGGGACTTAGGTTTAGGCAGCGGGGAAGGGGAGGTTAGGGTGGGCACTTAGAGGGGAGGTTAGGGTTAGGCGCCCCTAAGGAGGGTTAGGGGGTTAGGTTAGGTTAGTTTATACTTACCTTAGCGACTATCGGGATTTCCAGCGCTGTCGGGAACTCTGCTTTTGTCGGCCAGGTGCTGCCAGGAATGCGGCTGGCGGTAATTCATACCGATTCCTTTAGAACCTGCCGCTTAGTACATTTTGCCCGATATCTGCATTCATATGTGGCACAGTCACCTGGAAAGCATACAGGGACTACAAATGCAGGACCTTACATAGCACCTTGCCTGGCAATGAGGAGGTGTGATTATTGCATTAAAGTTATAGCAACGAGAACAACAATTCCTAAAATAAGTCAGAGCAGAGCTTTGTAAACTCTTAATCTCATACACAGTGACGTCTGCGGTACTATGAAACTCCCGTCATAGGGAGCCAACAGTGTATAGTGACTCTTCCAGACAACTAAGTGTTCAAGATTCTGATGCAGAACAAAGATGACGTATTGGACAAATTACAGGATAATGTAACAATGGCAAGCGTCAAGTGTCAGCAATATGCACTCAAAGGGACAACAATGGCAGTGAATTTACAGGACATAAACAGAGAACTTCTTAAGATGACGCGGCATTGCGCAATAAAAGGCCACATACACCAGAGCGTAATTAGTAGCTGCAGCAGGGGAAAACCGTGACTGAAATGGTCAGATTTATGCTAACCGACTCCATCTGAGAAATGTTAGGGTGAGGCAGCCATAACAGCTACGTACTCATATAGGGTCTCATTTATCAGGAGGTTTATCATCCACAACAAGAGATAAAACTTTTTGTGTATAATAATGGTGCTCCAGCCAATCAGCTCCCAACTGTCATCTGTTCGAAAAATGACAGTTGGGAGCTGATTGGCTTGATCACCATTTATCATATGCAATGAGTTGTAAAACTTGTTGAGAATTATGAAGCTCATTGATAAATTGTCCACATAGTATTTGCTAATTCTCCCTGAAGGTCCGGAGAGTGCTGAATTTGGGAGGGGGGAGGGGGGGGCCTCCGTTTGTGCAGCCACCCCCCCTCCCCGCCTACAAAACGGGGCGAGCTGTCAGTTAACATCGACAGCTCGCCCCGTCTTGCAGCGAACCCCGGAGCAAGTGATTTGGTCCACCATCGACCCACTTGCGAGCAATATGCGCTCACGAGCCGGCCTGAATCAGGCCCTAAGTCCATTTAGGTCAATGAAGTGATGTAGGCGCAGATTGCTTTCAAAGAGGTGTTTCTAAAGATCGAGCAAACACCCTGGAATACATTAGACAGACACAGAGGTGTATCTATAATGGGTGCAGGGTGTGCGGTGCACACGGGCCCCCAGGTCCAGGGGGGCCCGCACCACACACCCAAGCACCCATATTATCTAAAACTTCTCTCCGAGGTCACATGTCGGCCCTCTCAGCGCTGCTCAAAATGCCGGAAAATGGCCGCCACAGCCATTTTTCCAGCGTTTTGAACATGTGCTGTGAGGAAATAGTCGGGAAAAAAGGCGCTAGCTCCATTTCCTCAGCAATCTGCGCATGCGCAGTAGACTCTGGGCACACACACTAGTGCCCAGTCTACTGATTCTGCGGTGGCCAGCCAGCCACGTCAGTCGGCTGCCGGCCGCCGGGGTGAGAGGAGGGGGCCCGTGATGGAAGATGCACAAGGGGCCCCCTCCTCTCTAAAGACGCTCCTGGACATAGGGCTCAGTCCAATTATCCACAAAGGGGGCGCTTTTCTGTTGCAACTGCGTAGAAATGAGGCTGCAAAACAAGAATCTACAAGTGCAGAGATTCCATAAGTGTGGCGTACCATAAGTGTGGCGTACCATAAGTGTGCCATTCCATAAGTGTAGCGTACCATAAGTGTGGCGTACCATAAGTGTGGCGTACCATAAGTGTATCTTACCATAAGTGTGCCGTACCATAAGTGTGCTATACCATAAGTGTGGCGTACCGTAAGTGTGGCGTACCGTAAGTGTGGCGTACTGCCGTACTTACTCGCGCCACGATGGACTGACAGTTTCTAAGGTACATAGAAAACCCATGTGTATAGCATTAGTTGTGTAGCAGTAACAAGTTAGTATATTCCCATAGTGACTGCTCCTGCTTTCCCAGCATAACTAATACTCAGATATGGGAATTTCAGGTTCAAGTAGGAACCAGTGGTGTATCTATGGGTGCGCACCCAGCACCCAGAACAGACCAAGTGTGTGCTGCCGTGCAGTGCGTCACCCCTACGTAATTTGCTAGTGGTTCCATCTGTCAGGTGATATTGGGCCTGATTCAGCAGCGATCGCAACTGCGATTACTCACGCAATCGTCCGATTGTTGCTTTCTGCGCATGTGTATGCATCGCAATGCGCGTTTGCAAAGACTCCACCGCAATCGGGACTGCGATCAGAGTGACAACGCAGACCCATCACAGAGTGATTGACAGGAAGTACACTTTGGGGGTGATGAAAGGGGGTGGGGTCAGCGAAATGCAGGCGTGCCAGTGCGTTTGAACGCCGTTGCAGGAGCGTGCATAAATTAGCCATTGCGATGCCATACGCAGCTTGGGCTGTCACTGCGTGCGATGAGGTTAGCAATTCCTGAGTAAGGTCAGACCTTGTGCAAGTGTGCGTGAGGCTGCGATTGTCCTCCATGTTACCGATGGTTTTGCAGTCTTGGTAAGTATTACGGATGTGTGTAAGGTAAAGGGGGCGTGCTTATGTTAGGGGAGTGTCGCGGGTGTGTCAGTGCAAGCAGCGGTGTTCCGCGACACAGAGCCGCAGGCATAATCGGCCATCGTCAGATGAAGTAGTTACACCTGCCATAGGGCTGGTGCAAATTTCGGTGATGCGACTGATGATAGCGTATATAGACGCACCGATCAGCATTACAGCTCGCACGGACACTAAACATGGCCGCCTCAGTCCCTGCACATTCAGCTGATCGGATGTACACAAAGAAAGAAGTTTGTGGCGGCATTTGCATAAAGCCGCAGACGGGGCGACCGCCAATAGACGCTGCTGTGTGCGCTTTTGCCTGTAACTCAGAATCAGGGCCACTGTCTACTCTGAATTCTATAAAGCAATTTCTTGTAAAAGATAATATGTAAAATGAAAACAAGAATTAATAATAAGCAGGGGATAAATCTTCACTTATAAAACAGCCATACCGAAAAATTCTCTTGCAGTTACAAAGAAAAAAAACAAAACCAGAAATTATTGCCGTTAGTTAGTCAGGACGCGCCGGAATGCATTAAGGACCTGATTCAGACCCGTTTGCTAGATGCGATCGCTCGCACCCAGCGTATGCAAATTCGGCTAAGTGACAGCATGGCAGGCGCTCGGAAAGGCATAAACACGCCCACTTTGTTTTGGCGAGCGATCACTTTGTCTCTATAGACGCCCTTTAGCTTATGAGGAGAAGCCCACTAGAGCCATTTCCAGGAAGTGTATTAAAACATTGGTACATCGAGGACAATCGGAAGCGATCGCAGCGCTTGTGGTTGCCTTACCTTACTGCAAGCACTGCAAGGACTTCTGTGTTAAAAACAGGAATGTGACGTATACTATGACGCTGGCTGTTAATTATGTATGCCTCTGAAACGGCGTTGAAACACTCAGCACGCCTGCGTTCGCACCTCCACTCCCCCATTATTAGTGTCCTGCCCCTGTTACCACCCACAAACGGCCTCTCCTGTCACTCATTTCACTGGACTGTCTTTGCTGGGCAAGCGAGCGGATTCCGATCGGTCCGAGCAGTTCGCGCACACACAGAATGAAGCGTACGCATGCGCGGTCGCTTACCATCGGCTGCGAATGAGCGAGCGGCCGCTTGCGAGCGGCTCTGAATGAGCTCCTATATACAGTATTTTATCAGTTTTATCACATGTTGCTGAGAGTCTGAAAGTGAAAAATGCTTGGAGCAAACACTGACAGGGAGCTCACATAAACAAGTTGCTGTAAGGAAACGGCAGGTACTTTTGTGTCAGACAGACTGTTGTGAACGGCGCCCGGCAATTTCTACACGGCAGATAAGCACCAAGATATCATCCGCTGCTGTGTTCCATGGATTTATATCCCTCTGTTGCAGAATTTAAAGGCACAATAACCCCTTTTTGCCATTTTTTCCCCCATATTATGAAATGGAGTTATAAAAAAACTAAAATAAAAGTTATCTTTCTAGATATAGAATTTTATAACATACTTGTGGTAATAATGAATGTTCCTCATGTGTATCTGCACCAGACCCCTGCACAAGCGCAGAAAGAGGCAGGAGCGCCATGAGGGGAAGAGAGAGTAATAATTACCCAGGCCCGGGCTTGTTGGAAGGGGCCTGGGTCTGGCCCTCCTCTCCCCCTTTCTTACCTGTCAGGTGATGTGGGTTCAGGGAGGCTGATGCCGCTGAACAGAAGCATCACCCGGGTCTGGTGACACCCTGTGCGCACTCTCCGACTATCCCTGCGTGCCGGAAGCACGCCCGCATCTGAAAACCACTCTCCGGGGACAAACCAGCATCGGCGGAGATGCTGGGCTGCCCCCGGAGGCTGGGCTGTCAGCACTGCTGGCTTCTCTTCTATGACAGGAGCTGGGTGCTGCAGGAGAATGTTACACTACAACACTCAGCTCCCGTCACTGTAGAGGAGCCAGCATTTTGGTGTCACCCTCGGAGGCCTGCACCCCTCTCATGACGCCACTGCCGCTGAGTAACATCAGTCTCCTCTGCCTTCATGATGTGCGAGGGGAAGCAATTGCACACATCTCAACCACCCCCCCGGATTTGTCACTGGCTAAGGGGTGCAAGGTGTCCCACTGTGCAGCGCACACAATACGGGAGTGGCCACACCTCCACCATTAGGCCACTCCCTCTACAGTACAAGGGCCAGACCCTACTATCTATCCCTGGACAGAGGTACTTTATTTTCAGGTCAGAGGGAAGGAGAGTTGGCGGTAGCGGTAAAGGAGCAGCATAGGCCTCTGAGGACCACTCATGGAAATTATACCAACTATTGCATACTGCCTACTTTCCCAGAATGGGTGGGAGGCTCCTGAAAATTGGGTAGCGGTCTTGGCCACCCAGAAGAGTAGGATAGTCTCTCGGAACTGGCCACCGTCGGCCCACAGCCCCTGTTATTGCCTGCACCCCCCCCTAAAGCAAAAGTGACCAGTCCGGGGGAGGGGGCAATGACACGAATCGCGCTGGATTGCATCATCGTAGCTCTGCCCCTCACTTTACAGTGATTGTAATATTGGCTCTGTACAGCGGGGTCAGGGCCACAATGACGCGATTAAGCCACCACGCCCACTGTACTGCTCATTGCTATGCTATGCCCCCCCTACTGTGAGGAGGAAGCCAACCTGGCTGCCCCCTCCGATGTGAAGTCTGAACTATTGTCACCCAGCTGCAATATTCTCGCATTTCATTTCATGCATAAAACACATGTAGAAAAAAAAATGTTCAAATAAATTGAGGTTATTTTAATAAGGAGTTTGAAAGGGATAGATGTGCACACAACATAACTAAACCCTAAAATGTAAGCAGCCTGTAACATATAAAGAATGCAAGTAAATCAGTTACTTACTGCATATATGTTATAATGCCTCTTTCATACTGTGACATCACTGGACCTGCCCCTTGTGTATGAATCCTCCAATCCTAAAGAAGCTCCTTTTTCCTAATGAGCTTCACCAGAGCCGGCCCTAGGAATTGGCAAACTAAGCAAATGCCTAGAGCATCTGGAATGCCTAGGGGCATCCAAGCCTGCCAAGAGCCAGCAGAGATTTGGGCAGGCACGGCCGGGATACCTGCTTCTGGTTGGACAGAGACTGGTAGCTGCTACTGCGCAGCGTCCACGATCGGAGCTCAGCTGACAGCTCCGATTGAGCACGGCAGCAGCAGAACAGCTGGTGGCGGATTGAGAGGATGGGGCTCCTGGATGGCAGCTAGTGATTAGCGCTGGGCCGGGTCCGAAATGGCATGCACCGGGCGTGGCCTGCCAGCCTGAGTTGGGAAAAGCGGGTCCGCCACCCGCAGCTTGCTGTGCCTCAAGTCGGGCTGCTCTGCAGGCTGTACTCAAGTAAAATAAATCTGGGACTGGGAGAGGGGCGGGGTGCTGTGGGGCTCACTGCTGGGAGAGGGGTCTTATGCTGGGAGAGCGGGGTGCTGACACCGTTCTGTGCTGGGAGAGCGGGGTGCTGTGCTGGGATAGGGATGCTGGGTCAGGTGAGAGGTGCTGACACTGTGATGGGTGGGGTGCTGTGTTGGTGATGAGTGCTGTGATCTGTGCTGTGCTGGGAGAGTTTTAAGGGGTGCTGTGATCTGTGCTGTGTTGGGAGAGTTTTAAGGGGTGCTGTGATATGTGCTGGGAGAGGGGTGCTGTGATCACTGTGCTCTGTGCTATGATCAGTGATGAAAGAGGGGTGCTGGGCTGGGAGCGCAGCACAATGTGGGGAGGAGCCACAGAACTGAGGCCACGCCCCTTCTGTGAGGCCACACCGTCTTTTCCGGGTTCCCATGGACAGGCACCCAAAACCTTGCCTAGGGCACTCATTTAGCTAGGTTTATTTAGAATTAGAGACTGAGTAAATCCAGATAAGGGGTGAAATTTAACACCTGGATGAAAAATGTAGTGATGTAAGGGGTGGAAATGCAATTTTTTTTTTTCCATTTAGGGAAAATTTTGCCTCTTCCTACACATAGCAGACGAATACTGTACCAGGCACATTTATTTTAACGTTGCGATTTAGAGCTGAGCCAGACATAAGGATGAAACAGCACTCACAAAACCCAGCAAAGCACCCAAAGGACTACACAGCATTCACAAAACCCAGCATGACACCATAAGGACAGCACGACACTCACAAAACCCAGTACAGCACCGTATTAACTACACGGCCCTTACAAAGCACAGCATAGCACCAAAAGGATCACATAGGCTAAACGTGTATTCTGACATACATCCACAAACCATGTAGTATATGCACATACTGTATCAGCTTCACAATGAGCCAATCAGAAGAGGGTGTGTCTTTGTAGCAGCCCCCACTTGTTAGTGATAGGTGTATGCTTTTCTGTGGGCGTGCACAGTACACATTTATGTCACTTATACTAAACATCATTCTCAACTTTTGAAAAACCATGTAGGTGATGCAAAGTGGTGGGCATTGCAATTGTATTATCACGGACCCTCCACACTGTCCAAAGCCATGATTCACAGCGTTGTACATGGTGATTAGGGGCCACGGTAATGTAATTCAATATACAAATCGCATCATCAAACTGCAGGATGGGAGGTTTAATGCGGGAGGCTGGCCCACTCTCTCTGGAATATAGGAGAACTCCCAGAAACTCCGGACTCTCCCTGACATCACAGGAGATTGGGTAAGTATGACCAATGGGTGTAAGCATAAGTCAGCATGAGTAACCACTTTATTAGATATTAATAAGTATACTAGCACTGGTAGTAGATAAATACGGTAGTCCAAATGCCATTCATCAGGGCATGGACTAAACAAGAGCCCTAACCCTAAATAATGCACAGGGAGACTGGCCCATATTGTCTGTATAGTGTCTCATATTTGCAAACTGGTTCCTAACGTAACATAATTGCATCTGCTGAGAAACATCAACAAATTATACTGTTGAAGTACAGAGGCATCAGTACCTTACCAAGATGGCTGCCGTTTGGCCTTTTGCACATGCCACAGTGGCATACGGATGTGTTCTGCTTAACTCCACTGCATATATACCCTGCAATATATCCACTGCATACCTGCTGGTATATGCAACGCTACCCACATACAGCACCGGCTGGTGCTTTGTATGTTTCTGCTCAAGCTCCGCCCCATCCAGATACTGAGTGGATGTAACAGTGAGTACGGCTGTATAAGCTTACTACCACTCAATAACACACACTACTGGTTAAGTCCTGGGCTGTTTGGTGACTTTGAGGATCCCTTGGTGTATACCATTTGTCAGGATGCAGCCTGGGATCGGCCTTTACTCACCGCTGAACTGGTGTCTTTAGGCTCCGAGGAGTTCAGGCGCCAGTTGTAGTGATGAGTTATGGCTGAGTATTCTCCCCGGGGCCAGCTAGAGCTTCCATTGTGCGTCCTGGTTCCTGTGTTAGCAGACATGGGCGCAACCATGTTGATTCATCTCACCTGATGAGTCGCCTATAATGGCAGCCCTGCGGTCTCCCAGCTGATCTCATGATCCAATGACCAGCTTCCTAAGAGTATTTAGGTCCGACTTCTGCAACAGGAAGTTGCTGATCAACTTCGCTGTTCCTGTGATTACTATACTCTCTGGTGTTTCCCAAGAAGAACCTACAGTCTGATGTTGCATCCCTCACGCTGACCACCAGTGCTACTTATATTAGCTTACATGCTAAATTCCTGTGTGTCACTTCAGCTCTCACAGAACTTCAGTGTTCTTGTAAAGCCCTGTGATTTAGGGCTCTATTTACTACAATCCGCATTTTGAATGCAGATTGTAGTGTGATATTACCAACTGAATTTGCATCCCTGCAAATCCCCTCTGCACACTTATCACGGTATTTTCACAAAAAATACAGTTACAAGCACCCACACATGCACCAACTGGCTGCTGCTAAGACCCACCCCCGTGATCGCGACCCCCCCATGATGCTTCCCCTCCCTTTATTACACTTACCTCCGGTGATCGGTGCTCCGGTGATGTACTCCGTGGCTCCGGTCAGCTGACATCCCATCCTGCACTGGGATCCGGTCAGCTGATGACCAGGTCACAGTGCAGGATAGGAGACCAGCTGACTGGAGGGAGGACATCACCGGTGCACCGATCTCCGGTCCCAGGACTCTGGTAAGTTTTTTTTTTACTATTTTTTTTCTTTTTTTTTTACAGTGTATCAGTGTGTGGTCTGTTTACAACAAAAAACATCTAATGTTTTTTGTTGTGAATTACTGTGAGATTTTAGATGGCTGTGAGTTAACTTATTTCTTAGATCTGGTGCTTTGTGGAACACCAGATCGGGTTTATCTGATAGTACTGTACTTAATTTTTCATCCATTTGCAGGATGTGCCAGTGCTTCCTAAAATACCTTTGATCTTATCACTGCCCCCTGTGTATATCTGTTATGAAGTAGACTTTTTCTCCTGTATTAGTTGATGTTTTAGAGGAATCTTTTAGCAGTCTATCTCTTGGTGTGTCTTCTAATGTTCTGAATGCTTCCTCCACTTCTCCCATGTTGTACATTTTTTGTTTAAATTGTTGTTTGAGGTTGTTTCCCTGCATGATATAAACTTCCAGTTTAGTGCAGTTGCATCTGAGTCTAGTGAATTGCCCTTTAGGGATGCTCCTGATCCAGCTAGGGTGGTGGTTGCTGTCTGCCAGTATATAGCTGTTCACAATAACTTGTTTGTGATGCGTCTTAGTCTGAATCTCATAGTTGGAGATAAAAATGTCCAGGTCTAGAAACTGAACCATTTCTTTGTTATAGTTTGAGGAAAAGTGCACATTTCTGTCATTGTTGTTGATGTATTTTAAAAAGTTTTGTAATGATGTTTCATCCCCCTGCCAGATGAATAGCACATCATCTATGTACCTTCTACAGAGAACCAAGTTCGCCCCAAGCTTGCCGGAGGACCAGATCTTATTGTCCTCCCAGTGGGTCATAAACAAATTTGTGTAACTTGGGGCGAACTTGGTTCCCATGGCTGTACCTCTTAGTTGTAAGAAGAACTCCTCCATAAACCACATAGTCGTGTTTTAAGATGAGCTCTATTCCATTCAGGATAAAGTTCACCTGCTCCCATCTTAATTATGGATCTTTCTCCAAAAAATATTTTATACTCTCTAAACCTTGGTGGTGGTTGATAATGGTGTAGAGCGATGTCACATCACTCATTACCAGCTAATAGTCTTCCCTCAATGTGAAGTTTTTTTTAGGACATTCAATGTTTGTGTAGTGTCTTCTAGATAGGACTTCTGTTTTTTTACATGTTCTTGCAGAAAATTATCTATATATTCGGAAAGTGGGGATGTGATGGAATTTATACCAGATGTTATAGGTCTGCCTGGTCGGTGTATTAGATCCTTATGGATTTTCGGCAAGTAATAAAAAAATGGAATTACCGGATGAGCTGTGTTCAAAAAGTCAAATTCTTGTTTATTGAGGATACCCTGTTCCTTACCCTCAATCAATAGGGGTTTAAGTTCTTTTTGGAAATTGTTGGTAGGATCCCCTTTCAGCTTTTTGTATGAGTCTTTGTCACCAAGAATTCTCTGGCCTTCTTTTACATATTCCTCTTTATTATGGATGACTATACCCCCACCCCCCTTATCTGCTGGTTTAACCACCAGGTCTTTGTCTCGTTGTAATTCTCCAAGTGCCGTATGCTCTGCTTTTGTGAGGTTTGGTCTTTTTGTTCGTATTTTAGGGTCTAATCTCTTTATATCTTTTAATACTGCATTTTCAAAAGTATGCACAAAACTGCCCTATATATGACTCTGGTTGAAGGTAGACTTTGGTCTAAGTTCTGTGTGTTTGTATATAGTTTTTGTGGTTGTGTTCAAAGTTGTATCTGTGTTTCTCCATGTGCTGGCATTCTTATCCAAAAAATATTTTTTTAGGCTTAATTTTCTTGTAAAGTTTTTTAGGTCAAGGTAGGTGCTAAATTTGTCTAATTGATTGGTCGGGGCAAATTTGAATTCCTTATTCAGTAAAGTAATCTGGGATTCGGTCAGCATTTTATTGCTCAAATTGAATATTCCTGTTGTTGGTTCTTTGTCTGTTGGTCCATTTCTGTGTCTAGTTTGCTTTTTTTGCCCTCCCCTGCATCCTCGTCTTGTGTGTATAGTTTTCTTTTCTGTGATATCTCCCCATTTTTTGTTGTTTGTATAATCCTGTTACTTGTCAGCAGTTTCTACAGCTTCTTGGGCTGTGTTACCGATGTTATCTATGTTATTCAGAGAGTTGTTGATAACAACATTCCTCCACCCTTGTTCAAATGATTGTCGTGTCAGGGATGTGAACTGGTCCAGATCGTTATCAGCTTCTTCAATTGAATATACAGAGAAACTGTCGTCGGACCCTTGTTCACTTCTGTCAAAATTATCGCTATATGTAGTTAAGTCTAAAGATTAATGCTGATGTCCTGTGTTGTGGTTTCGGTATGTATCCTTTTCATGTATTGTTGATACGTAAGGTTGATCTTTTTAGACAAAGAACCAACAACAGGAATATTCAATTTGAGCAATAAAACGCTGACCGAATCCCAGATTACTTTACTAAATAATGGATTAAAATTTGCCCTGGCCAATCAATTAGACAAATTTAGCACCTAATAAACTTTACAAGAAAATTAAGCCTAAAAAACATTTTTTGGATAAGAATGCAAGCACATGGAGAAACACAGATACAAATTTGAACACAACCGCAAAAACTATATACAAACACACAGAACTTGTCCATAGTTATATGAAGGGCAGTTTTGTGCATACTTTTGAAAATGCAGTATTAAAAGATATAAAGAGATTAGACCTAAAATGAGAACAAAAAGACCAAACCTCACAAAAGCAGAGCATACAGCATTTAGAGAATTACAACGAGACAAAGACCTGGTGGTTAAACCATCAGATAAGGGGGGGGATGTATAGTTATCCTTAATAGAGAGGACTATCTAAAAGAATCCCAGAGAATTCTAGGTGACAAAGACACATACAAAAAGTTGAAAGGGGATCCCACCAACAATTTCCAAAAAGAACTTAAACCCCTATTGATTGAGGGTAAGGAACAGGGTATCCTCAATAAACAAGAGTTTGACTTTTTGAACACAGCTCATCCGGCAATTCCGTTTTTGTATTATTTGTCGAAAATCCATAAGGATCTAATACAACCACCAGGCAGACCTATAACATCTGGTATAAATTCCATCACATCCCCACTTTCCGATTATATAGATCATTTTCTGCAAAAACATGTAAAAAAAACAGAAGTCCTTTCTAAGAGACACTACACAAACATTGAAAGTCCTAAAAAACATCACATGAAGGGAAGACTATTAGCTGGTAAAGAGTGATGTGACATCGCTCTACACCATTATCAACCACCACCAAGGTTTAGAGAGTATAAAATATTTTTTGGAGAAAGATCCAGAATAAGATGGGAGCAGGCGAACTTTATCCTGAATGGAATAGAGTTCATCTTAAAACACAACTATATGTGGTTTATGGAGGAGTTCTCCCTACAACTAAGAGGTACAGCCATGGGAACCAAGTTTGCCCCAAGTTACGCAAATTTGTTTATGAGCCACTGAGAGGACAATAAGATCTGGTCCTCCGGCAAGCTTTGGGGCAACCTTGGTTCTCTGGAGAAGGTACATAGACAATGTGCTATTCATCTGGCAGGGGGCTGAAGCATCATTACAAAAGTTTTTAAAATACATCAACAACAATGACAGAAACTTGCACTTTACCTCAAACTATAGCAAAGAAAGGGTTCAGTTTCTAGACCTGGACATTTTTATCT
The DNA here is from genome assembly GCA_031769625.1 of Taudactylus pleione. Taxonomy (NCBI): domain Eukaryota; kingdom Metazoa; phylum Chordata; class Amphibia; order Anura; family Myobatrachidae; genus Taudactylus; species Taudactylus pleione. The sequence continues at coordinate 2,191,066 of JAUIMM010000078.1, read as the reverse complement.
CCAACTATGAGATTGAGACTAAGACGCATCACAAACAGGTCGATGTGAACAGCTATATACTGGCAGACAGCAACCACCACCCTAGCTGGATCAGAAGCATCCCTAAAGGGCAATTCACTAGACTCAGACGCAACTGCACTAAACTGGAAGTTTATATCATGCAGGGAAACAACCTCAAACAACAATTTAAACATAAATAGACTGCTAAAAAATAATCTAAAACATCAACTAATACAGGAGAAAAAGTCTACTTCATTATAGACAACACAGGGGGCAGTGACAAGCTCAAAGGTATTCTTAGGAAGCACTGGCACATCCTGCAAATGGATGAAAAATTAAGTACAGTACTAAGAGATAAACCTGATCTTGTGTTCCACAAAGCACCAGATCTATGAAATAAGCTAACTCGCAGCCATCTAAAATCTCACAGTAATTCACAACAAAAAACATTAGATGGATCTAAGATAGCAAAAGGCTTCTACCATTGTGGCAGATCCTCAGGCTGCAGAAAGTTAGGCTACAACAGCACGAAACCAACCAGTACCTTCAAGTCTACATCAACACAAAAAGAATATCATATATCAGGTAGAATTACATGCGATAGCAATAACATAATCTATTTGTTGGAGTGCCCGTGTGGGTTCAGATATATAGGGAGAATGACCAGACCCCTAAAAATTAGACTATATGAACATCTCAGAAACATAGCCAGAGGATATGAGAATCATAGCGTATCTGAACACTTCAAAATCAGCCATCAGTGCAACCCTAAGGGGTTAAAATTTGTTGGTATTGACAAAGTTAACTACAACTGGAGGGGAGGAAACAGGACAGAAAAGATTGATAGAATTGAGAGTAGATGGATTTTTGAGCTACGCACCCTACATCCAGAGGGCTTCAATATGGATCCCTAAATTGATATAAATATCTCCTCTTATTATAACTAGTCCTGACTACATATTACATCATGTCAGGCACTATCTGATTATCATATAACCAGCATATTCATTATATGGATAGGGAACAGACCCTATTAGAGTTATATTCTATAATTATTTATCAACCTCTCCCAAGGTATATATATTTTCTGTTTTTTAATCATAACATTTTAAAATACTCATCCCATAATAGATACAGTCTTAGATGATTAAGTATTATAACGCAACATCCTAGAAACCACATAAGGAATCACCAACAATTATTACAGTTTAACATCAGCTACTAACAACCATTGCAGCTCTGCTTTTTCCTCTTATCCCCTGTCTCATTTCATCTCATACTATATATTTTCTTTCAACAATGTATGTTGAAAGACTTATACATCTCCCCATAAAAATATTGGTGCAGACTTATATTTGCAAATGTTGAACGTTCACATAATTATAATATGATGGTGACTACAGAGCTCAACACACAATATAAAGTAAAAACATGTGTATATGAGTAGATTGCAATATTGATAGCACTATAAGTCACAAACATGGAACTGGATAAGTGTTGAACTAAAATAAAATGACAAGTATTGAATTGAGACCATCCAAAAATGGCCGCCCCCTTAAAGAAGACCAAAGCCTGACCACAAAAATAATGAAGCTGGGTTCTGCTCTTATGTAACAAACAAACACTAGAGGCAGCACTCAATGGGAGCTACACAGCACAACACGGCCAACAACAGCTAGCACAGACACATACACACAGAAGAGCCTTACCTCATTGACTAAGCGCCGGAAATGTGACCCGGAAGTGATGGCAACGGAGCCCAGTGGCGTGGCTCACAATCACTGCTATTCAATCAAAATCACCAGGAGACTGTAAGTATAAAGCCTAGGAGACACAGATCACCTCATATGCCCTTGAAAAAGTCCCAGACTGGGATGAAACGCATTGGGAAAGACTAAGGACTAGTTCCATTGATTTAATGAATTTACTTTTTAACCTTATTTACCTCAGTACTGTAGCTGCCATATTACATGTACTTAGTGTATATTGCCAATAACTGTGAGCATTTGCTTTTATTTGATACACTCTCAGTGTCATACATTCTCATACAGCCCCCATACTTGCATGTAATTACTATACGGGTGTGCAGAATAGCAGGAACCGGAGGACCAGCAGAAATTATTTGGTGAGCAGCATCTTACTTATTTAAACATCTGCATAACAGTGTCCGCATCCACCCTGATACTGCACTCATTATCCCCAAGGTACGCTCGGGCTGTGACTAAAAGACACTCATGACAAGTACACAGAGGAATAACATCACCTCATCTACTAAAGACAGTTAGATAACATCTAAAGTACACTGTGCCTACAGTTATTGCCCACCAGTGAATTAAGGACACTTATCTGTTCAGTGCTTGATTAAGGATTTTTACTTTCTGGACATTTATTTGGGACAATAATATAGTCCTCATTACAGGACGAACACCCTGCCCACAGTTATTGCCTAACAGACTTACATAATCAGCTGCACATCTATTCTGATTTATTTATCCAAACATAATCCTTCTCACATATTAAATGCACAAGTAGAATACATCCGAATACCACAGAGCGCTTGCTCTGCTCCCCTGTGTGAAATTACTTATGTTAAGTAGGTTAGGACACCTCCTTGAGCCAGCAGCTAGTGGTATACCCCCACAAAAAGAACCACCCCCCCTCCTTCCTTTTTTGGGGGGGAATTCTGTGAGCGCTAACTACTGTTTAAAATGACCTTATTCCTAGTGTTCCCTATATATATATATATATATATATATATATATATATATATTGTCGAAGCTGGATTATTGGCTGAGACAAGATCAATTTAAAATTGAATTGCAGCGACACCATCTTGCGACTGGCCGCAAGATGCCATCTTGGAAATGAGATCGCAAGACGCCATTTTGCGAATGGCCGCCTAAGCACCATTTTAGATAAACTCACAGTTTAGTACATGTGGAGATATTACTATTAGCATCATGCGATTGCATCTGTGACCAGGGCCGAAACTAGGATATCTGTCACCCGGTGCAAGGCAACAATTTTGTGCCCCCTTCCTTCCTGTACCTGAATTTTGTCCATGCTCCTCCATAAGGCAGTGCACTACTCAGACATCCCTGGTATAGTGACTTACATTATTCCACACACCATAATGCCCATTACACATTATGCCACACACTGTAATGCCTATTACCAAAGTGCCACTTACATATTTGCCCGACACCATTTTATGCCCCACAGTAAGGCTTCTAATTACTTTAAAATTACCTGCTCGTTGTCAGGGGTTTTATGCTCATTACCATTTCCATGCTTGTTGCCAGGGGGTTTATGCTTGTTGCCAGGGGGTTTATGCTTGTTGCCAGGGAGTTTATGCTCGTTGCCATGGGGTTTATGCTAGTTGCCATGGGGTTTCATGCTTGTTGCCATGGGGTTTCATGCTCGTTGCCAGGGGGTTTCATGCCCATTGCCAGGGGGTTTCATGCTCGTTGTCAGGGGATTTATGTTCATTACCAGGGGTTTCATGCTCGTTGCCAGGGGTTTCATGCTCGTTGCCAGTGGGTTTATGCTCGTTGCCAGGGAGTTACATGCTCGTTGCCATGGGGTTTATGCTCGTTGCCAGGGGATTTCACGGGAGAAGATGCAGCTTTCAGCATCTTCTCCCAGCAGCGCCAGCATTCCTGGCACTTCCGGGAACGCTGTGTGCATTGCGCTGGCCTAACAGACACTAGAGGTCCAGTAGGACCTCTAGCATCTGTTTCCCCCTTTGCATTTTTGGATGGCCGTTTTCTGAATCTGCAGCCCCCGAGCCACCGCGAGTCAGGCTTGTTTCACCCCCTGCATTCCGGCACCCGCTGCACGTGCACCTTTAGCCCCCCCCTAGTTGCGGCCCTGCTGTGACCACCGCCATAAGTTACGGCGATTCATCAAAAGCCCATTTCATGACTTTACATAGTTTGGGTGCTCTGGATAAAGTGTATATTATTATAATTCCCCTAAAGGATATATTTCAGAAATGGCTGTACAGTATGTCAAAATTGGATCTCATTAGCTAAACAGAGCAAATGGCCACGTGACAACTAGCCTGTGTAGACAAGCTTCCTGGACATAACGTCTGCTCTCACTCTAGGTGGACCTGCTCGAATACAGCAAGATGGTCGTTTGTAGCACCTTACATTAGCAGGCTTCCTACAATAAAATGCCTTCAAAGCCAAGAGTGTTATCTGAGGTTTGGGTCTTGTAGCTGTGCTAATTTGCATCCACACAGGCCCTGGGAGAACAAAGACTAGTATTTTGGAGCCTGAAAAGGGTGGGGGCTGCTGGCACATGAGCAAGTAAAGGAACTATAAGGCTCAGCATTCCACACTGCTAGGTGTTCACTTAGTTTAAGTGAGATTTAAGTGCACCATTTCTCATACACACATTAATACGCACAATTGCGCTGTTAACTAATCGCATATTAGCGAATGCATAGGATCCTGTATGAAAACGCTGTTTATTAGCTTCATGCGCATCTGCCCCAAGTTAACTAGCGTCTTTACATCACACCCCGCATACTTACACATTATATATTCACATAAAAGGTTTAATAAGCTTTAAAGTATAAGATTTAAGTTTGTTCATTCTGTGAAATAAAGATTATTTGGCAACTAAGGTTTTATACATGATAAGTAAGCCGTGATTGGTATTGTACTGATGCGTACTCTTTCAACAGTATTCCGGTAATATCGATGGAGAGATCGCATCATGCATTCTCAACTTATGGACCGCAGAGACTTCAAGCAACAAAATGTACATTATATGAACAACTGTTAGGATGTTGCATGAGGCAGGAAACCATAGACCCCCCAGTTGTTAGAGGCTGGGTTGTGTCTATTTGAATCAACCTGTTAAATGCCTTGTAACATATGCCCTCTCCTTTAGGACCAATGGTATTAGCAACAAACTTCTCTATTGTGTTGTTTATTTCTGGGGATATAAATATGTGTGCTCTGACCCTGGGTTCCTAGTCTTTGTGCTGAATGCTGATTGACGAGGGGTTTCTTGCTGATGTTTCTTGCTGATGCCTAACATCTGGACCAGAGAGCGCTGCATATGTATAATTGTACTTGGGTCTGTATAATCTCTTTGCGCTAAGATTATATGAGGATCATAGCATGTAACTGCTGTACTTTTACTTGAATAATACTTTGTGCTTTGGAACCACATGTTCTAGGTCTGGAGTCTTTATTTACTGGATGACTGCGTACGCAAAATAGCGTCATCCTTAGAGTTTTATAGGAAGGATATTAGAAGGTATAGGCAGGGGTATATAGAGGTTCAAAGGCAGAATCCTTAGTTGGGGGCTCATAGTGAAGTCACTTACCTACTCACACGGCACATACGGTTATCAATATCTCAGCAAAGGGTGGAGTGGCCACATGCAAGGTTTACCTGCAACCGCTTTGTGCTGAAAGATCGCTATCCGTTTTCGTGTCCAAGGAAGTTGACTAGAATCCAGGGACAAGAGAGGAAAAAGTTTGTTTTCCTTTGTTGATAGAACCTAACATTTAAAGGGGTGCCGCAGTATTGAACACACGGCTGAGTCGCAGTTTTGCACATAGTAAAGACGTACTGTTGCGTATGCAGCTAAAAAAGTTGTCATACGGTTGTGTGGTAGTCGCATTATTGTGTATGTGACTGGTCGCACAATGGCATATACGTACTTCCGGTTGTGCTGCCACGTGTTTAAATAAAGCCGTTGAGGTTTACATTTTTCAATTGTTATCAATATCTGGGTTAACGTGTATTTTTCTGCGCAGGAAAAAGTGTGTAACAGTGAGTATCTGTTGGTAGGGATAACTTGTTCCCTACAGTTAGAGGTACCGTATGACCTTTAAGGGCTAAGTGCTAGTCGCTTGGTAAGCAGCTTACCGTTCTATACACAGTAGCAGATGTACATGTTGTCTTTGTTGTAGAGAGGTGCGTGGAAGTAGCCGACTTAAACTTCCATAGGTGTGGAAGTTGCCTTACTAAATCTTATCCGGGTGTGGAAGTTGCCTTTTTCAAATCTTATCCAGGTGTGTGGGCGCTGCCGTTTAAATCGTCCACAGGTAAGTGAAAGTATCTTGATTGTCTTTCACCAGTTTAAATCTTTATTGAAAAGCGTAGGATTTGTCTCAGAATGGGAGGCGCGCAAACAATAGATATGTTAGACAATGATGTGCTGCTAATGGAAGCGCCGTTTGGATTGGTCCGTCGTATTATGCATACTAAGTACGGTACTTATGCGATAAGGTATTGTGATGTATGGTTTAAAATGACGATGAAGAGTGTTAGACCGTTTCCCAGAATTGGTAGTTTTGATAAAAATGTACTAGATAATGTCCGGGATCACATCAGTCTGATGAGCTCCCGAGAGAAAAAGGTCAAATATTATGAATGTTTAAAGTTGTGGCAGCATGAAGGGGATGCGTGGCTTAAAAATGCGCAAGCAACGCAAACTAGCATTGCGAGTGCATTGCCAGAGAATACATCCGCGACGCTGAATTGCAATATGGGCGAGCCGCAAAATGGTGCGCACGTGCAGCAATGTAGCATTGTGGAGAGTATTGCCAGCAGTTCACACTCACCACCCCCACCTTATGTGGATGGAGGTGCAAGTACAGTTACCAAAAATACCCATAAAAATTTAACAAGCAATTTGTACCCTCTCTTAAGCAACTATAAAGAAAATGTTCATGATGTGGATGATGAGCCTATTGTAATGTCTGCCATTTCCCATGCTGTACAGATGATAAATGCTGCATCACAACAATCGAGTGGTGCCGTCATCTCCATCAGTAACAGTAAGGGAAGTGCTAACACCCTCTGCACCCGTAGAGGAAGTTGTTAATACCATACGTAGCAGCAACAGATTAAACCCCCAGCCAGGTAACAAGGTCAAAGGTAGCAGCGCTGCCAGTTTGCATCCCATTCGGACAATAACCGTTCCGAATGGAAATGCAGATGCGAACGGTGTAGTGCCCACGAGGGAAGTAGTAATGCATTGTCCCTGGACAAGAGCAGAACTAAATTCCATCATAAATGATTTCCCCGATCCCAAAAAGGAACTAGCCAAATGTCAAAGATTTTTGAGAAATTTGGGTAGTTCTCAAGAGCCAACTAATAAAGATTGGCGTGTGGTGTTAAGGGCCTGTCTACCACGCAATACCGACGTGACAAAATTTATCACGGATTGTGTATTGGATGGCGACGTTCCCTTAACAGACCAAGTAAACCAAGGTAACATTTCCCACATTGTAACTCAATTGGGTATATATTTTCCGGTAGTAGTTAACTGGAACAAAATTTTCACCATTAAGCAAAAGGAGAGTGAATCTGCAGAAGATTATTGCGACCGGGCTCTGCAGGCTATCACCCAGTACACTGGGTTAGAAGATATTAAAGATAGCATTCACCACAGGGGAATGATAGTCATGGTAGTCATGGACGGTCTGAAAGAGAATTTAAAGACTCGGGTTCAGACCTCACAACCTGGCTGGAGGGGAGTCACAATAGATACCCTCATAGAATCTGCCATAGAACATGATAAAAACATCTCAAAATCTCAAAAAAAGAGAGAGACCCAGAGCGAAAAACTAATGGCAGTCAGTATACAAGCTCTGGAGGGAATGATGGTAACATCACAGCCAATACACACACCTGCACCTGAACAGTTATATGCCCTCACTAACCCCACGCAACAACAAACACAGCTCTATACTCACAAACCTCATATCCCCCACAATACCCTTACCCTCCCTATCCTTACCCATATCCACCACCTTTACCCTCTGCTCAAACCTCACAACAACACGTGTCTTCACCCAATCCATGAACATGTTTTAATTGTAAACAAACAGGACACTTAAGTAGAAACTGTACAGTAAAAAGAGTAGGAACCCCAAATCAGGGAAGACCGGGACATCCCCATAAGGGATATGCACAGAGACCAGCAAATATCCAGCAGGCACCAGCTCCAATTGTGGCCGTAAATGCTTTATTGGAGAATGGTAGCCAACGCTAGGGGACAGGTCATACCTGTAGTCTACAGATAGTCAGGTTAACGGGAAGTACTAGGGAAGAACCGGTCATGATGGTTGATGTAGCTGGTACTGAATATCCTTTTCTTGTAGACACAGGGGCAACCAGGTCAGTGATGAAATCTCCCGTTAATTTACAGGTGACCAACGAGACAGTACCAACAATGGGTGTAACAGGTAAAGTGCAACATTATCCTTTAACAAAGTCCACAGAGGTTACTATTGGACCATTGCATACCAGGCATTCTTTCCTTCTGGCTGCTGCGACTCCTACTAACCTGCTGGGTAGAGACTTGTTATGTAAGATGGGATGTGTTATATATTGCACCCCTGATGGTGTATTTTTAGATATCCCAGAGAGAGTTGCATGCGAGGTGCGGGATATGTTGGACACTCCCCAAAGGATAATGTATCACTCTACAAGTTTAAATGAAAATCCATCTCAGGTAGATGAAATGTTGTCCCAAATTCCAGATTCCCTTTGGACTAAGGATGGACAGGACACTGGATTAATGGCAAACGTAAGCCCTGTAATGGTAAATTTAAAAAGCGGTAGGCAAGCTCCAAAAATTCCCCAATACCCACTAAAACAGGAGGTAGAATTAGGGGTTTTTCCAATAATTGAGCGATTATTGCAACAAGGAATTTTAGTTCGTACAGCTAGGGTAGCCAACAGTCCCATCTTCCTGGTGAAGAAGAGTGGTGGGAGGGGTTATAGGCAGGTACAAGACCTTAGAGGTGTTAATAAGGTAGTAGAGAGCCAATTCCCTGTAGTGCCAAATCCAGCTGTCATCCTAATGCAGATCCCACCAAATGCAACCCATTTCACTGTCATTGACCTCTGTTCTGCTTTCTTCTCTGTGCCTCTCCACCCTGACTGTCAGTACCTATTCGCATTTACATACAGAGGTGTACAATACACATGGACACGGTTACCCCAAGGTTTCATAGACAGCCCCAGTATCTTCTCCCAGGCATTGCACGATCTACAATCTTTTCAACCTGCCAATGGATCTGTTCTAATTCAATATGTGGACGATTTATTGCTATGTTCTGACTCGTTTATGTCATGTTTGAATGATACTAAACTTTTGTTGCTTCATCTCTCGCATACAGGACACAAGGTGGCTAAGAACAAACTACAACCATGCCAATACAGAGTAAAATATTTGGGACACTGCCTAACCCAGGGGTTACGAATGATAGAATCCAGGCCATACAGAACATGAAACTGCCGCAGAATCAACAGCAAATTCGTACCTTCTTGGGAATGTGTGGATACTGTAGAATGTGGATCCCAGGTTTTTCTATTTTGGCCTTGCCTTTACAGGAATTAGGCCCTGATTCAGAACCGCTCGTAAGCGGCCGTTCATTCGTTCTGACCGATGTTCACACATCTGCGCATGCGTACGGATTTTAATACGCATGCGCGAACCAGTCAGTGCGGCCGAAAATCGTTTGTTCGCTATATAGCGAATGCCTGCTATTTTGAGTGACAGAAGGAGGCGTATGTGGGTGGTAACAGGGGAAGGTGCTTGAAAACGGGGGTGTGGAATTCGAACGCAGGCGTGCTTAAAGGTCAAAACGGGCGTTTTAAGGGAGTGCATAATTAATACAGCAGCCTCATTGACCACGTCACTTGTTTTTTTTTTACTCAGAACTGCTCGCAAAATAGTGGTTGAAAAAACCAGCCACAAGAATAGTGAGCAGTTCATACGCTGTTCGATGTACTCGATTAATATAATAAATAGCGGACATGACGTATGGTGCAAGCGGCAAGGGGGCGTATTTTTCAAAATTACAACCGCAAGTTTTGCTCGCTCATTCAGACTTAGAGGCGTGAACAGACCGCATTTAGCGAACGGTTCATTTGACTAGCCACCCCTTGTTTTAGAACGAACGACCGCAAATGGCGAGCGGCTCTGAATGAGGGCCTTAGTCTCTTCTTCAAAGCCCGATCGTGTCATACACACAGAGGAAACAGAGCAGGCTTTTCTTAATCTTAAGGATAGTCTGACAAAAACTCCTGCATTGGGAATACTTGATTATGAAAAACCTTTTGATTTGTATTGTACGAAAGCCGATGGTTGTGCTGCAGGTGTCCTTACACAAAAACATGGTGATGCCAGTAGGCTCGTAGCATACTACAGTGCCCACTTGTTTGAGAAGTGTAGCAGCTACCGCTTTATTGGTGAGTAAAAGTGAGGACGTAGTACTGGGTCATGATATGATTGTCTACACTCCCCATGCTGTATCTGCTCTGTTAAACTCAGCTCAAACCAGACACGTCTCTTCGGCTAGGTTTACCAAATGGGAACAAGCTCTAATCGCACCCACAAACATCACTGTTAAACGTTGCAGCACGCTGAATCCAGCAATGTATTTACCTTATGTACAACATGATGTACAAAGGGTGGAAGGAGGCGAGTTGCTGGCGGGAGGTGAGTTCAGCGGACATAATGATACGCACGATTGTATGGAATATCTGAATCAGACCTTTACTGCTAGACCTGACATACACGACACACCTTTAGAGAATGTGGATGTGACTTTTTATACAGATGGGAGTTGTCATAGACAAACAGACACAGGTGAATTATGTACAGGTTATGCTGTTGTAAATGACACAGACATCATAGAAGCTAAACCTCTTGGTCCTCCTCACTCAGCCCAGGTGGCAGAGTTAGTAGCACTAACTAGAGCATGTGAACTGGCAGCAGGCAAATCTGCTAACCTTTACACTGACTCGAGGTACGCGTTCGGGGTGGTGCACGATTTTAGGGCTCAATGGCATCTGAGAAATTTTATGACAGCAGCAGGCACACCAGTTGCACATTCCCGACACATAAAACATCTTTTAGAAGCAATCCAACTGCCCAAAGCGGTGGCAGTAATTAAATGTAAAGCCCATACATGTGAGGATGATCAGGTGTCACCGGGCAACAACAGAGCCGATGAAGCTGCAAAATGGGCAGCAGGGTTAAAAATGTTTTCTCCCACTGAAAAAATTATGTCTTTCCAAACAATTGATGTGCTGAAATTAATTGAGAGGCAAAATTTGTGTTCAATTCAGGAAAAGTCCATTTGGAAGTCCAAGGGATGTGGGCAAGAGTCCTCCGGGCTCTGGAGGGACAGACAAGGTAAACCAGTAGCCCCCAAGGCATATTACACCAGCCTGGCTGAGGCAGCACACGGTCTGACTCATCTGGGAAAACAAGGTATGTGCAAGTTGGTGAGAACATACTGGTGCGCACCAGGTTTTTCTTCACAAGCAGAAAAGATAGCAATGTCCTGTCTGACCTGCTTGAGGAAGAACATAGGGAAAGCGATCCCTACCGAACCGTCCCACATTCCACCAACTGATGGACCTTTCCAGGTGATACAAATTGATTTCATCCACTTACCACCCTGCAGGAATCTTAAGTATGTATTAGTGTGCACTGATGTATTTTCTAATTGGGTTGAGGCCTACCCAACGGCCACTTATACTGCTGCGTTTACTGCCAAGAAAATAGTTCAGGAATTTGTATGCAGGTACAGTATCCCTAAAATCATTGAGAGTGACAGGGGTACTCATTTCACAGGTGATGTTTTTCAAAATATGTGTAAGCTGATGGGTATTAATAGTTGACTTCACACCCCCTACCAACCGCAAGCCAGTGCCAAGGTAGAGAGGATGAACGGGACTATTAAAAATAAGTTAAGTAAAATCATGGCAGAGACTGGACTAGGATGGCCAGAAGCATTACCTTTGGTCCTACATAGCATAAGGACCACTCCTAGACCCCCTCTAAATCTGTCCCCATTTGAAATACTGTTCGGTAGACAACCTCATTTGATTATAAGTCCACAGGAAGACTTGAAGGGTAACAACGAGGTAACTGTAAAGTATCTTATATCAATGAGTAAGCAGATAAAGCAACAGCAGCAGAAACTGAAATTGTTGTCCCATGATATGCCTGAAACTAACTGTCATGATGTTGAACCAGGAGAATATGTTATGATCAGACATTTCTTGTGTTCAGGTTGTCAGGTGCTGCTGACAAGTACTACATCTTTGAAGGTGGCTGAGAGAGATACCTGGGTCCATTCCACTCACTGCAAAAAGGTCAATCAACCGGTGGAGAAACAAGTCGGAGACAAGGCTGATAGCGTGGACCTGTCGCTCGCAAGCTTGTTCCGGGAGGATTGAAAAGGTCGTATTGAGAAACCTGAACTAAGAGAAATTTGTAGGTCTTGTTGTGACAATGGATGGGCCTGCTGTGTTCATTCTCATATTCTCTTTTAGAGTGTTCACCATCCTGGTCGGTTCGGGAATATCCAGTTTCTGTGATGGGAGACCGATTGAGGAAATGGGAGCTGATGGCAATGCTGATGGAGTGGAGTCAGGAGGAGAGCAATGCCAATCAGGGGAGTGTCTGACCAATCTTAGTACTGTTATTGTTAAGAGAGCTGTCATTCCGGATACTCGGGGACGGTGTGGAGGTTTATCGTCTGAAGATTCCTGTATTTGTGAGCTTTGTGGGTCCCTAGTTGATGACAACTGTATCCAACGGTGCCAACCTAAATATAACCCGTACTGGGGTGGATATCCTTTAGAGGATTATTATAGCATGGTAGGCAAAGTGTTTAATCAAACTGATTGCTGGGTGTGTTCACATGTGCCACAGGGACAGCATAATGTAGGGTTGGTGCCATTTCCGCTGAATATCACGGAAATTTTAGAATTACAAAAAGGGAAAACATTGGATGGAAAATTTCTCTCATCCAAACTACCTCATTTGAAACTATATCAATTCCAAGTAGATAGATCACTTTTGTGTTTAAACATAACCAACTCTAATAAACCCGGGAGTTGGGAAGTGACGGGGAATAATCAGACGATGACCTTCTCACAAAGAGCTGATAATGAGTCCATTAACCATGATCTGTTACGCTCAATTAAATCTAGTGGGGAAACATTTTAGGTATTGGTATACATTGAGTTCCACCAAAGAAATTATTGGTAAGGTGCCAGATGGTTATTGTGCTAAAATAATACAGCCCGAAACTTGCATGTACCAGATGGAAGACCCAGAAATAGGATTGTTTGCAAGGGAAATGTGCTTAATGATAATGATGCATACCATTCCTTATGTTCTCCCTGATAATGTATATTTTATATGTGGAAGAAAAGCGTATAAGTGGCTCTCCCTGAGTTCCGAAGGTTTGTGTTACCTGGGAAGAGTAGTCCCAGAAGTTATGACCCTCACACATGTTGAAATGCTTGGTATACATAAAAACACACCGTCACCATATCCTCACACACAATATGAACACAGAGGCAAACAAAATATGATACCTGGTGATGTGCACAAGGCCACTCAGTTAATTAGTGAGACAACTGGCTTTCAAGTTTTAGTCGCATTGGATCCCACCAGGATCTCTCAGGGTACATTAAACTTTAGATATATTCAGGAACTTGCTAAATTGATAGATAATATCACCGAGATGTACGATGACACATTCAGCTATACAGGGAGAGAATTGCAAGCATACAAGAAAGAACTGGTGCAACACAGGCTAGTGTTAAATTATTTAACTGCTGTTACTGGAGGGTATTGCGTAACGTTGGCCACCAAATTTGGAGTAAAATGTTGCACCTATGTCACCAATGATACCAGCGACCCCAAGGAGGTGATAGACCGGAAGATGGATGAAATTCTGCAGCTAAAATGGGAGTTTAGTAAGAACCATAACGCTTCAGTGGCTGAAGTAAGGGAGAAGATAGAAAGATGGGTGTCATGGCTGAACCCAGTGAAATGGTTCTCAGGTCTAGGGGAATGGGTCCAGGAAGTGATCGCCAGTATAGGCAAATTCTTAATCCTTATACTGATTGTCATCATAATAATTGGCATATGTGTCCGGTGTGTTCCTATTGTGTTGAAGTGTGGAAAATGTAAAAATAGAGTTAAAAGAAAGAACGAAATTATGATGGTGGTCAGTATGAATACCGAGGTAAATACAGAACTGCATTACAACCCTGAACTAGGAAATACCATCATTTAATGTATTATATGTAGACATGCATAGAATGTATTATTGAAATGTGATTTTTAAAAACACCTCAGATAATGTAAAGTCTCAATTCCCCTTCAAGACCACCTTTCAAATGATCTTCCAAGATCCGCGGTGTGCGTATAATAGTAGTTTTATGCCCCCACTCAGAGAAACATTATTGATGGATTAAGAACTACCTTGTGCCATCCTATAATAACACTAAATAGTATATAAATGTAAGCCTAAATTATATTTTAAAATCAGATTGTGATAGCATATTGTTCGCTATCAAAGGATGGACTGTCGAAGCTGGATTATTGGCTGAGACAAGATCAGTTTAAAATTGAATCGCAGCGACACCATCTTGCGACTGGCCGCAAGACACCATCTTGGAAATGAGATCGCAAGACGCCATTTTGCGAATGGCCGCCTAAGCGTCATTTTAGATAAACTCACACTTTAGTACATGTGGCGATATTACTATTAGCACCATGCAATTGCATCTGTGACCTTCACCATAAGTTATGGCGATTCATCAAAAGCCCATTTCATGACTTTACATAGTTTGGGTGCTCTGGATAAAGTGTATATTATTATAATTCCCCTAAAGGATATATTTCAGAAATGGCTGTACAGTATGTCAAAATTGGATTGCATTAGCTAAACAGAGCAAATGGCCAACTAGCCTGTGTAGACAAGCTTCCTCGACATAACATCTGCTATCACTCCAGGTGGCCCTGCTCGAATACAGCAAGAGGGTCGTTTGTAGCACCTTACATTAGCAGGCTTCCTACAATAAAATGCCTTCAAAGCCAAGAGTGTTATCTGAGGTTTGGGTCTTGTAGCTGTGCTAATTTGCATCCACACAGGCCCTGGGAGAACAAAGACCAGTATTTTGGAGCCTGAAAAGGGTGGGGGCTGCTGGGGCATGAGCAAGTCATGGAACTATAAGGCTCAGCATTCCACACTGCTAGGTGTTCACTTAGTTTAAGTGAGATTTAAGTGCACCATTTCTCATACACACATTAATACGCACAATTGCGCTGTTAACTAATCGCATATTAGCGAATGCATAAGATCCTGTATGAAAATGCTGTTTATTAGCTTCATGCACACGCATCTGCCCCAAGTTAACTAGCATCTTTACATCACACCCCGCATACTTACACATTACATATTCACATAAGAGGTTTAATAACCTTTAAAGTATAAGATTTAAGTTTGTTCATTCTGTGAAATAAAGATTATTTGGCAACTAAGGTTTTATACATGATAAGTAAGCCGTGATCGGTATTGTACTGATGCGTACTCTTTCAACAGTATTCCGGTACCATCGGTGTGGAGATCGCATCATGCATTCTCAACTTATGGACCGCAGAGACTTCAAGCAACAAAATGTACATTATATGAACAACTGTTAGGATGTTGCATGAGGCAGGAAACCAGAGACCCCCAGTTGTTAGAGGCTGGGTTGTGTCTATTTGAATCAACCTGTTAAATGCCTTGTAACATATGCCCTCTCCTTTAGGACCAATGGTATCAGCAACAAACTTCTGTATTGTGTTGTTTATTTCTGGGGGGTATAAATATGTGTGGTCTGACCCTGGGTTTCTAGTCTTTGTGTTGAATGCTGATTGACGAGGGGATTCTTGCTGATGCCTAACATCTGGACCAGAGAGCGCTGCATATGTATAATTGTACTTGGGTCTGTATAATCTCTTTGCGCTAAGATTATATGAGGATCATAGCATTAACTGCTGTACTTTTACTTGAATAATACTTTGTGCTTTGGAACCACATGTTCTAGGTCTGGAGTCTTTGTTTACTGGATGACTGCGTACGCAAAATAGCGTCATCCTTAGAGGTTTATAGGAAGGATATTAGAAGGTATAGGTAGGGGTATATAGAGGTTCAAAGGCAGTATCCTTAATATATATATAAATATATATTCATATACATACTTTCAGTCCTCTGTCACTCCCAGGCACCTGTCCAGAGGGCCGCAACCTGCTCATTTGGTGCAGCGGAAACCCAAATCCCGATTGGAGGGGTCACTGGAGAAAACCACCAAGTGAGTTAGACTACGCGCCTCTGGGAAGGTCTAGTCAAACCTGGCTTTGGCCGCAATTAGGAGACTTATTCTGCAACCCCCTGGTTCCTAACCTCATCAGAGGTTTCCGTAGTGCCCAGTAATGACACCATTACTCTACTGTACACACATATTCAACAGGTGATGGGCCCAGGCACACAAGTGCCAGGTACACAGGCACCAAGCACCTAAATGCCCAACAGCACACAAACATCATAGACATGTGCAAGCACTGAGTGAAAAAGCACAGAGTGTTTCCAGTACAGTGTGACCAGCATAGCATGTCAGCACAGTGTGCTAACCAGAGAAATAAAGAAATTAAGTTGCATAAGTATGTCAGTGCGCAACATACAATACATGCATGTCACACTCATGATGGGGGTCCATTAAACTGAGAGGTGCAGAAAATGATATCACATGGAAGTTTGCAATGGAAATGCATTTAAAGAAAGGTGAAATGTTACAGTTGATCCAAGTGACAGTCTGAACCCAGATGATATAGAGAGAGCCATGGGAACAATTGGCTTAAGTGTTAACAACACATGTATTCCATCGTACATAGGAGAGTGCCAGCAAAAGACATGTGGACAGCACTGTAGGTGGAGCATGACAATTGGGTCTGATGAGAGCTAATTAATATGAGGCGTGTATTGCATAAAACCAAGTTTTATGAATGCACAAGTATGAGTGACTACATTGACAAAAGATGCCCACTGAGGACACTGGTGCCTTCTTACATGTGTACGGTGTCACTTACCAGTGTGAATATCGGTAACATCAACACACATCGATCGGCCATCTTGCCCTTGCAGCACGTCTTACCAGCAGCAGATTCAGCAGCTCTCTTGACACACAGAGGGCTCCCATGCTGCATAGGAAATCGCAAGGGCTAATTTATGTACACCCATGAAATGGCGTTTAAATGGTCAGACACGCCTGCGTTTTTTTGATCACCCCCCTGTGACAACCCCTAAACGCTGACAACCTGTCAGTCACTTTGCGATGGGATTCTCTGTGTGTCCGTAATCACAATGCAATTGATGCGCATGCGCAGTGCAGCTTATACGCAGCTTATACGCAAGCAAAACAATCGCTCGAGCTGCGTGAAAATCGCATTAGCGTCCATCTCTGAATCAGGCCCAGTGTATCTGAAGGATCGTACTCCTACAGGTGCCTTAAAAGACAAAACACCAATGGAAGCGCAGTCAGGAAGAAAACCAGCTGTCAAACATCTCAGAGTTTTTGGGGGTACCGCATATGTACACATACCAAAAGAAGAAGACACAAGCTGAATTCAAAGTCCATGAACTGTATCATGTTTGCTTACTGTCTTGAGAGTAAAAGATACAGACTCTAGAAACCGAATACTAGAAGGCTTGTCAAGTCAAGAAATGTTATATTCAAAGAAACAGCACCACTTAAATAGAAACTGGAGTTAGAAATGCTAAGAAAAGTATGTGTCACTGCAGTCATATCTGAACCAGCGGCTACTAGTGTCGAAATCCAACCACAAACAAGAACTTCTATGAGATCAAACAGTGGAAAACCACCAAGGAGATCCTATGAGGAATTTGCAAATACTGCATTCAGTGAACCTCAAGATATCCAAGAGCCAAAATCAAGAATTGACCGGTTTGAATGGAAATCGATAGACAAGGTAATGAAGTCACTTAGGGGCCCATTTATCAACGAGTTTTATCATACGTGAGTTGCATATGGTGAATGGTGCAAAAGCCAATCAGCTCCCAACTGTCATTGGCTGGAGCAACATTTATCATACGTAAAAAAGTTTTAAAACTCATTGCGTATGATAAAACTTGTTGATAAATTGGGCCCTTTATGAAGTCACGACTCTTGTCATTAAGATTTCTGCTGATGTCCTTACCAAGAAATGTGGATTAGACTCCCTTGAAATGTAGATATAATCCTGCTTTTCTAAATCTAATTTTTTTTACAGGTTGCTGCATGAAGTAAAAAATGTTTGTGTATCATGGAAAAGCTTGCAGCATGGGGGGTGTTGAAGTATGGCGTGTGCTACTGCACAGTCTCCATGGTGCTCCTTTAGAAAAGCATCAGTACCTTACCAAGATTGCCACTATGTGGTCTTCTGTGCATGTGTGGCGCCATATTGTCACTGTGTTAGAGTGCCACTGAGACCCTGCGATATTTCCAGAGTATACCTGCTGTCACCGCTACCCACATGCATCACTGGATGGTGCTCTGTATGTTTCCACTTCTTCCAGATAGTGTATGTCAGTCTTGTGGGGTGCGGGTGGTTCCAGGGGGTGACATCAAAACAGCAGAGCTTCTTGCCCCCTCAGATGGTGTTATTGAGCAGAGCTGCAGCAGTGATGTATGACGCACGCATGTGCATGTCATCTAAACTGTTCTGGTAGAGTCTGGCGGCTTTCCGGAGCGCTGGGAAAGCCCCCAGTGTGATGAAGATGGGGATGTGACACACAGTCACGCCCCCAGAATGGGACAAAGCAGAGGGTGTGGTCATGAGGCGTCTTCGACGCAAGCGGTCGTTAGGTGCCTCTGGTGTATAAAAAGAGAGAATACTAGCGCACTGAAACACTGGGGACTGTCCAAGTTAAGTGAGCTGCAGTTTAGGGTACCTGACTCGAACCCTGAACATATAAACACAAACGAAAAATAAACTGCGCTCAACTAGACGTGGTTATAGAACGTGGAGGGTGTTTATTTATAGATATAGATACTATGGGTCAGTATCTAGACAAAATTACACTACACATATTAATGATCTCTGTATTAATGGAATAGTTCAGTGACCAAAGATTGTAGGAAAAACCTACCATAATAAACTGATACTGACCTGTTGGACTACTAAAAAATCACTGAGTATGCTGGTACATGGATAAATAATTTAATGGAAATTGAAAAATAAAACAGAAGTAAACTCAAATATAATTGAATATATCAACATATAGGTTCAATAAGTATGAAACACACAGTATAAATAGTACATAGGCATTAAATAGTAAAAGTTCCCAAACCTCTGATTGGCGTGAATAAAGATCAATTATGTAGGGAAGATCGGTTACAGGATCTGCTGATCATGAGTGGAAAAGACCCCCGGTAGGTCAATAACTGTATATATCAATTTCTGGAATAGATCACAAGGAGAATTGTCCTGGTGGGTGATTGAAAGGAGAATGTAGGGGAAAAATCCGGTATGTGGAACGGTGATGGTACCAGTGGCGTCCCGCTGATACTTGATGTTAAGTCCTGGTGTTATGTACAGAGATGCCCGGGGTAGACTTCTTTGAGGAGGGAGTACGGACTAACCGGCAAGTAAGGGGTGTATCTCAACCAGTAGGCACTCCTATGGCGACTGTCGGCGGAACGTCTGGTCCCAGGCGTTCGCCAGCACCGCTACACGGAGTGACCACTATGTTGGTGGGGAGGGATGTTATGGCTCGAGCTTTTGGAGCCGGTGACCATATATCCCCTCCGCACTTGGAGACTTACCTTCCTGTCTCTCGCCGTTGTCCGCTCCTTCCTCCGGCCGGTGCTTGCTTGTAGTCTCGCGTCCTTCTCCTCGCGTGGCAACGATGGCTGGGGTGCGCGCGTATACAATCTTCTCCTCCGTCTCCTTACTTTTGGGTTGTGGTCACGTGATGATGATCAAGCCGCGGCTTAGTGGGTCTCAATGTAAGCAGTCTTGTGTAACAGATCTCCAATGAAAATGACAGAATCACAATGTCTCAAATATCCCTCCCCACCAACATAGTGGTCACTCCGTGTAGCGGTGCTGGCGAACGCCTGGGACCAGACGTTCCGCCGACAGTCGCCATAGGAGTGCCTACTGGTCGAGATACACCCCTTACTTGGCGGTTAATCCATACTCCCTCCTCAAAGAAGTCTACCCCGGGCATCTCTGTACATAACACCAGGACTTAACATCAAGTATCAGCGGGACGCCGCTGGTACCATCACCGTTCCACATACCGGATTTTTCCCCTACATTCTCCTTTCAATCACCCACCAGGACAATTCTCCTTGTGATCTATTCCAGAAATTGATATATACAGTTATTGACCTACCGGGGGTCTTTTCCACTCATGATCAGCAGATCCTGTAACCGATCTCCCCTACATAATTGATCTTTATTCACGCCAATCAGAGGATTGGGAACTTTTACTATTTAATTCCTATGTACTATTTATACTGTGTGTTTCATACTTATTGAACCTATATGTTGATATGTCCAATTATATTTGAGTTTACTTCTGTTTTATTTTTCAATTTCCATTAAATTATTTATCCATGTACCAGCATACTCAGTGATTTTTTAGTAGTCCAACAGGTCAGTATCAGTTTATTATGGTAGGTTTTTCCTACAATCTTTGGTCACTGAACTATTCCATTAATACAGAGATCATTAATATGTGTAGTGTAATTTTGTCTAGATACTGACCCATAGTATCTATATCTATATATAAACACCCTCCACGTTCTATAACCACGTCTAGTTGAGCGCAGTTTATTTTTCATTTGTGTTTATAATATGCCTCTGGTGTATGCAACAGTGAGTACAACTGTATAAACTTACTACTACTCATTAAACCACACTACTAGGCTGATTATACCATCGTAAAAATAGTGCACACATATTCCACAGGTACAACTCACATCTCTCTCTTAAGGGTCTATTTATCAATAATTATTTGTGGGATACTTCTCAAAAACGGGTTGGGTACGGGCTACTGGTGCTCGGATCCCAGCATTCAAAATCCTGACACCGGCATCCCAACAGGGTTAGGATACCTAGCCCTACCCCTCTCTCTACCCCTAAACCTTTCTGCCTGCTGCCTAAACTTAACCCTCCCCCCCAGTGCCTAAACCTAACCTCCCCACCCTGCACCCTAAACCAAACCCTCCCCCATTAGTGCCTAACCCTCTCTCTAACACTACTTATTACCGTTAGGATGCTGGCGGTCGGGATGCAGGTGCCGGGATTCTGACTGGTGTTGGGATTCCATCACCGGCAACGCCGTTATGATAACAATATCCCCCCAAAAACACCCTGCAAATAATAAGTATCCCCCAAATGTATGTTCGTTTCCACTCGTACCAAACACCTATAGACCCATAATGCCTAGCTTCACCTTGATTGGCTAAAGCTCAGGTCAGTCATATGCTTAGCAGTCTCCAGCAGGAGCTTTTTCTCTCATGTCTAACAAGGGTATGCAGTCGGGAAGCTGGCGGACATAATCCCGACAGCCGGCTTCCCGACTGCTTTCTCCCGGCGAGGGTTAAATGACAGGCGTCTAATTCTAGACGCCTGTCATTTTACCGACGCCGGGAGACCGGCGCCCGGTATCCCGATCGAAGGGATGCCGGGCGCCGAAAGCGGACAGCTGCGGGGGGGAGGCTTAGGGTTAGGCACCCCCCCGGGAGGTAAGGATTCAGCTAGGGGGAGGGATGGTTAGGGTTAGGCACCCCCGGGGGACTTAGGTTTAGGCGGCGGGGAAGAGGGGGTTAGGTTTAGGCACTTAAAGGGGGATTTAGGGTTAGGCACTGGGGGGGAAGGTTAGGATTCGGCACCCCTAAGGGAGGGTTAGAGTTAAGGGGGGGAGGTTAGGTTAGTGAATACTGACCAGGGGACGATCAGGATTTTCACCCATGTCGGGCTGCCGCTGTTGGGATTCCAACCGCCAGACAGGCGTCCGGCGGTAAATCATACCGATTCCCTAACAAGCCTGGCTCTGCATCACTGTTTAACCCTCTATCAGTCTTATTGGACTTCTGTCAGCCGAATTGACTCCAAAACGGTAGCTCAAAGGCAGTATCTTCTCCAAGTTGCCTTCGCAATCCCCGGTGTGCAGGAAAATTAGCGAAGATTGAGTTTTGTAATAGGCGGTAATGTGCGCAGCCGAACATCGTGGTACAACATGAGGAATTGAATTCCCACCTAAAAGTTTAATGAAAGTTATATGACTGTTGGCCTGAACTCCAAAACAAGCAGCCAACTTCCTGCAGGACACTATCACCAAAGGCTCATTGGGCCTCCTGTGAGCTGGCAGCATCTCACCACATTGGCAGGAGACAAGCCTCAGCTTCTTCCTGGGAACTCGCACATCACAAACAGATCTTTGGCTGGAGAGACTGCTCTGGGCACAGTAATGTCACCTGGGTATAGCACAACTACTTCCCCTTTCAACACAGTAAACACTTAGTGCAACCGCAGTAAATAAAACATTCATTAAGGATAAATTTAGACTCGACTTTAGTCAACATGGGAGAATCAGTTTGGCTGCGTGTCAGGTAAACAGAGGTAAATAAACTCGGTTACGGGAATGTTCTTGACGCCGTCTATTCCTGACGAGAAATATTAATGTGCTGTATGTACCAGTCTGATTTATATCATGGTTTTTTTTCCACTACTGTTAACATGGCGGTTTGATATTACCAAGTTAGGTGTCAGTTATTTTACCGTATACGTTGACAAAATATAGCTAATAACACCCAATATCCCCACAATATTCTATTGAACTATACAATCCTGCTGCAACTTTGAGACACTGTGTTTTGAGGTACAATGAATAAAAAAAAAAAAAAATACACCTAAGGAGTCTGGGTAGGGATATGTAAATAACTGCGCACTTTCTCCTATGAGCCAATCACGAAGCTTTCTTGCATGCATGCACCTGAAGCCGTGGAGCTATCCATCCAGCAAGCAGAAACGTATTGGCAGTCAGGACTTGTTGGGATATGTAGTTCCACAACCCATTTCCTTAAGCATGTTGTAATAGTCATTGTATTGACTGCAAATAAAGGAGCTCATTCAGACCCGCTCGCTGGATGCGTTCGCACCTAACGTATGCAAATCCAGCGCACGCCCAGCAAGGCAGGCATTCGCACAGCAAGGCATTAGCACGCCCACTATGACTTGGCGTGCGATCGCTATGTGTATGCAGATGCCTACCAGCCATTCATAAGCTGTCCACATGCGCACGTCATCTCTTGGAAGTGCATGGAACCATTGGTACATCGAGCACCATCGGATGCGATCGCAGCGCTTGACTATACCCTGCCGCAAGCACTGCGATCACTTCAGTGTGAAATACAACCATGTGACGTGTACTATGAAACACCGGTAACTGCACCTTATTTCACCCCCTTTGTGGCCCAACCTTATCCCAAACTCGCAGATATTTGTACGGAGCCCTATGGTACTGCGAACAAAAATGTGCAAATCTGGAGTTACTGTAAGTGCAGCCTATTGAGTCTAATTGAATCAAACCCATAGTGTATAACACACACATATATATATAAGAATATATATATCATATATAATACTTTACATCAAGATGGAGTACACCCTCTCTCAGTAGTTCTGTCATATTCCTCCAGCTCCCTGACTTTATAAATAATAATAATAATAATAATAATAATAATAATAATAATAATTTCACACAAATGACCCTTAAGGTCTTTATTTTATATGATTTCTACAAGATGTGACCAAGAGCTTAAAGTCTAAAGTAATCAATATCCGAACGCAGCGTACAAGAACTTCTAGCGGATCTCATATAAGGAGATCGAAAACTGCAGTATCATGAATTGGAGACTAAATATTGATATAAATTGGAGAGTCCTGTATAAGATGGAGAGGGCTGTTAGTAGTATAAGATGGAGAGGCCTGTTAGTAGTATAAGATGGAGAGGACTGTGGAGTAGTATAAGGTGGAGAGGCCTGTTAGTAGTATAAGGTGGAGAGGCCTGTTAGTAGTATAAGGTGGAGAGGCCTGTTAGTAGTATAAGGTGGAGAGGCCTGTTAGTAGTATAAGGTGGAGAGGCCTGTTAGTAGTATAAGATGGAGAGGCCTGTTAGTAGTATAAGATGGAGAGGACTGTGGAGTAGTATAAGGTGGAGAGGCCTGTTAGTAGTATAAGGTGGAGAGGCCTGTTAGTAGTATAAGGTGGAGAGGCCTGTTAGTAGTATAAGGTGGAGAGGACTGTGTAGTAGTAGTATGAGGTGGAGAGGACTGTTAGTAGTATAAGGTGGAGAGGACTGTGTAGTAGTAGTATGAGGTGGAGAGGACTGTTAGTAGTATAAGGTGGAGAGGACTGTGTAGTAGTAGTATGCGGTGGAGTAGTATAAGGTGGAGAGGACTGTTAGTAGTATAAGGTAGAGAGGACTGTAGTAGTATATTTTAGAGAGGACTGTGGAATAGTATGAGGAGGAGAGGACTGTGGAATAGTATAAGGTGGCGAGGACTGTGGAGTAGTATAAGGTGGAGAGGACTGTGGGGTAGTAAAAGGAGGAGAGGACTGTGTAGTAGCATAATGTGAAGATGAATAAGTAGTAGCATAAAAAATTACTCTGTAGTAGTATGAGGTATTCCTGTATATTGGATTTCTTCAGTTACAGCACTAAAGCAGTTAATCCTCCTGCCTGCCTTAATAAGCTGTATCTTTTGCCTAGTTTTTAAAACTCTGGCTTGGCATGAAAATATGTTCTGTCACATTGCTGTGTGCAATTGTGAGTCCATGAAACTCTGGGCCTGATTCAGAGCCGTTCGCGAGCGCTCGCAAGCGGGTCGATGTTGCCCAAATGCGCATGCGCACGAGGGAGCCAGCTCCGTCATACGCATGCGTGAGACCCGAATAATGACGGCCAAGCCGTCGTTATGGGTCTCGCACCAAAGGGGGCGTGCTGTTGAAGGTGATTGACAGCACACACCCTTTGGTGGGCGTGCCGGGGGCGTGGCTGCCCAGACGGAGGCGTTCCCATGGGAACGCCTACCATCTGGGGCCGGCCCCACTAACATCACTAGTGATGTCAGTGGGAGTGCTTTTGGCTCTACCACAGGGTCTCGTCGCAAGCCCGATGGTCGCGATGGTCTTGACCATCGCGACCATTATTTTGGCGGCTCGCTATAGCTGTGGGTGGTCACCCACAGCTATGCGAGTGGCCAGGAGGCCGCTCCAAAAAGGAGAAGGGACGGCCCTGATTCAGAGCGAGCGCTCTGTCAGAGCGTCCGGCTCTGAATCAGGGCCTCTGATACCCAAGTACTACTTGAAGTTCCTGACATCCTACTACCAGTATGCAATCTGTGCTCCTGAAACTCTGCTACCCAGGTGTAATCTTGAGTTATTGAAAATCTACTACCATAATGTAATACTAAGTTCTGAAATTTTGCCATCTGTGTGCTGCTGACACTCTGCTACCCAAGTACAAGCCTGAGTCCAATACTACCCATCTAATTTAGTAACATAAGAAGAATATGTAGCATTAAGAGGCAGAGAGGAATGTGCCATATATGAGATACTCACTTCTATGTAATCTTTCAGTTTTATTGAATATTTAATCAGATCTGTCCCTGTTTTGCATTTATTAATATCTTCAGAGAATATGATCCCTAAACTCACTTGGAAGCTACGTAAACATTATAATGAGATAAAACTAAATTATTACCTAAAATTATTGAATAAAACATTTTGAGACAAATCATAGACCCCAGGGCACAAGAAATTAAGCAACCAGACCAGAAACCCTTTGTCCAGTGTGGCTGAGGTCATGCTTAGGTGTAAAAGAAACATAAAAAATAGGCTTTCCAAGCTTCCATGTTTTCAGTGAGTTCTGCCAAAGAACATTTTGCACGATGACTGTAATTTTGTACTCAAGGTGATGATACACAAACCACCACTTTCTTTCTCTAAGAATCTGTCTTGTGCCAGACTGTAATACAGAACATTGCATCATTACTGGCAGTTGTCAATGATACAAATTAGCCCCTGTGTTAATGTAACAATGATCACCATTATCCTATATAGAGAGTACCTGGGAATTCCCAGTTGCTGTGATCCAGTTACTAGGTTAGAGGTGTAATAGTCCATTATTATGGAATGAACACATAAATCGTTAGTAATTACACTAATGGGAAGGGGATTCCCTTCCTCATACCTTTCACGCAAAACTTCAAAGAGTAATAGGTCACATTCAAGTCCAGCGTCTGACTTCCCCTTATTACATGAAAGTGCTCCAGCTGGTTATAATACATCAAAAAGTGGACACAAGCAATATTTTATGTTATATTATACATGGGGCTTATTTATCATTCTGTTTTTGCTGAAGTTAGGAGAGCGCTACTGCGCAGTCTCCATATTGTTTCCTTTAGGGAGGCTTCAATCCCTGACCAAGATGGCCGCCTTTATTTCTGTGCATGTGCAGCGCCATCTTGTCACACTGTGTTAGAGCATCACAGTGGAACACTCCACTCCATGCTGACAGTCTGTTACATGCTTATTGGTGACTACGGCTGTATATCCAGATTACTGCTGAATAAACCACTCCTCTGGTCAAGTACTGGGCTGTTCGCTGACTTCAGGGGATCCGCTGGTGTGTACTATGAATCTGCCATACTACTACCAATAGTACACACACATTCCAACAGTTTTATTCTGATAAACATGTTTAGCAGCCCCCCCGACCACCGCACGGAATCAGTATGTAATACCATCGGCTAAACCGCCGGTTCAAATCCCTATATTGAGAAGCCCGACACCAGCTGGTAAGTACCCTAACCCTCCCCTCTGCCCCCCCCTAACCCTCCCTTAGGAGGGTGCCTAACTCTAAGCCCCCCCGGGGGTGCCTAAACCTGACCCCCCGTTCCCGCACCCTAAACCTAACACCTAACCCTCCTACCTAGGGGTGCCTAACCCTAACCTTCCCCCCCAAAACTAACCCTAACCCCGCTACACTCCCTAAGTCCAAGGGACACACTGGGCAGGCCCCCTGCAGCCCATGGACCTGCCCGGAGTATCCTTAGGATGCTCTGGGCAGTGCTCCGCCCCTTAGATATGACATCATCTGCCTCATTTATCAACGAGTTTTATAATTACCAACGAGTGATAAAACTCACTGTGTAAGATAACATAAATGGTGCTCCAGCCAATCAGCTCCCAACTGTCATTTTTCAAATAGATGACTGTTGAGAGCTGATTGGCTGGATCACCATTATCATACGCAATAAGTTTTATCACTCGTTGTGAATGATAAAACGCGTTGATAAATGAGGCCCCTGTGTTTAGA
Organism: Taudactylus pleione; assembly: GCA_031769625.1. Lineage (NCBI taxonomy): Eukaryota > Metazoa > Chordata > Amphibia > Anura > Myobatrachidae > Taudactylus > Taudactylus pleione. Next base: position 2,163,833 of record JAUIMM010000078.1, on the reverse strand, counting down.
GGCTGCATAGAGCCCTGTTTCGGTCCATTCTGCTGTTTCTGCATGATTATCCAAACTTGTAGTATGGGCAACAGTTACGATAGCATTAACAAAGGAGATACCACAGGTATATCCTGAGTAACGAAGGACCCAGAGAATACAACTATTCCCACAGACGTAGGAACGGTGATGCAGTCCAATTTACCAAGCTCTGAAAAGCAATGGTTTTCTGAACTCGGCCCTGATAGCGTTAACCATTGTAGCTCATTGGATGCTTTTTCAATGCAGAAGCAGGCTGTATACGGCAGGGTGTATACGGTGGGTCAGCCTCGTCAGAACCTGTAGTAAAGCGAAAACTATCACATTACTATTTACTCATTGCTGGGACAGCCTCTTATCAAAGCCGAGGTTTTTGTTACCAGGAAAATATTACAAAATATTAATACATTCTAAGATGCAGTTAATTGGGTTCTCATTGCTGAGTTTCTTTACTGTGTAACCAAAACACAACAATGGGAACCGGAGCTGCCTCCTGTATCATAAAATCAACACCACAAAGACTGGGCTCCTGGTGGATGTGATATGAATGGGGAGAGGGGCAGGGGTGGAATTTTCATTATCATTGGGTAGGATATCCCGTTCAAATACAGACACCGGAAGCCTGATTGTTGAAAATCCCGACTACAGTTGGTAAGTTCCTTATCCTACCCTGCCTAACCCTAGCCCTCCTTTGGTGGTGCTTAACCCTAACCTCCGCCTGGTGGTGCCTAACCCTAACCCCCTTCCCGCACCCTAAACCTAACCCTCCCGGGGTGGTCCTTAACCATAACCTCCCCCCAGGGGTGCCTAATCCTAACCCTCCCTCCCCACAGCTAAACCCTCCCAAGGGTGGTGCCTATCCCTAATCCCCCCCGGGGCTGCCTAAACCTAACCCCCCCATCCCCAGGCTAACACTAAAGGTAAGCCGGATACTTACCTTCAGGATGCTGGCACCGGGATCTTCATCCTGTTCGGGATTCCGGTGTCGGGATATCGGTGGCCGGCATACTGATTACATCCCTGCTAGGGGGTCCAGAGGTGAGGGGCCCCCTTTATCTGATGCCCACACTCTGCGCTCAAATGTTTGGATTAAAAAAAAAAACAACAATATAAATACTGGAGCGATCGATGTTTATGGTGGGTAAAGCAAATATAATAATAATAATAATAATAATAATAATAATAAAATATAGTGCTTTTCTCCAAAAGAACTGAAAACACTTTACATTTGCAGTAAATAAACCATACGACAAAGCTGGAAGCCATCTTTTGCTCACTACAATAGTTACTGTGAGTGATTACAGAATATGAAATACACAGCACAGGATACAAGATACCCACAGAATCCTCAGTTCCACTGATTGGTCATCCTGCCCATGAAAGTACCAGACGAGGCAGCCATCTTGGGCACACTACATACTGTACAGTACAATGGATGGGATAACCAATATGTGGAGATAATTTAGGATTACACTTTGGTGAGATACAAAGGATGGAATATAATAAAAGAACAAGACTATCCAGCAGAATCATCGGTTCCACTGACTGTTTGTCCTGTCATGAAGGTACCACACAAGGCAGCCATCTTGGTACACTACTGTACATAGGTTACAGTGGGGCGGGATAAGCGATTCATGGAGATGTAATCCATAATAAATATGAGCCTTAATGCCAGCAAAAACTTGATGGTACTAGGGATATTTGCCCCTTTTGTAAATATGAATTGGTTATAACTAACTGATAAGTCCCAGTAATCACTGCTATGGGTCTCATTTAGAATTAAGCGCAAATCCAACAAAAGGTGAATTCTGCCCCTAGACATCCTATTGTGATATGGGAGGGGTTTATAAATGCTATTTATTTCATGCAGGGAAATTCTGCAACTTCTGGAAGCAAAAACCAATCAGCTCCTGTCAGTTTACAGGCTGTGGTTGAAAAATGACAGTTACGAGCTGATTGGTTGGTACTTTGGCCCTCATTCAGAGGCGGTCGCAAGAAGCGAGCGCTCGTTCTGAATGAGGGCGGCCGCTTGACTTTTCTAGTGTGGCCTCCTGGTCGCTAGCTAAGCTGTGGGTTACCACCCACAGCTTTAGCGACCGGCCAGGTTGATGGTCGCGATGGTCAAGACCATAGCGACCATCGGGGCTTGCGTTAGGGTCTCGGCAACCGCAAGCCCCAGGGAGCTTCCTGCTCTGATCGAGCAGGAAGCTCCCCACTGACATCACTGCTGATGTCAGTGCGGCCGACATCGACAGCCGCCCCTTTTGTAGTGAGCTCCGGAGCGACAGAATTTCTCTCTCGCTCCGGGGCTTGCGCACTCGCAGTGCGGCTGCTGTGCGTGCGCAGAGCCTAAACATCGACCCAGTTGCCAGCGCTCAGCGCTTGCTACCGGGTCTGAATGAGGTCCTTTATGTCTCTCCAATGTTTAGTACATAGGGGTATTTATCTGTCCACACATAATATATTTCCGTTGTTTAGCCAAGGTGCAAAATAACACTTTCCAGCCGGAATTGCTCATAACAGTAAATCATAACGGAAAGAGGTTATTAGCCCGTCCATCTTATTATCACATAGCAATTCTGGTGTCATATGGTTACAGCAGACCGATATCTGATTATACTGCCCCATGCACTCTTGTTATTATAAATCACCCTGCAGATTTTATTACACTGTATTTATCTTTTGCTAATTGCAAAAATAATATTCCGAGAGCGAGAGAGAGAGAGAGACACAGAGAGAGAGAGAGAGAAAAAAAATAAAAAATCAAGAGGCACTCAAGAAGACTTCACGATCAGACATAAGAGAGCACAGTATTGCCGTGTATTATTTCTCTGATCGTGAAGTCTTCTTGAGTGCCTCCTGATTTTTCCTGTATATATTATCATATGGGAAGGGCACCTGAGCCATCTACTATTTTAACAGTGTGCCGGGTCCATTGGATTTTATATATACACATTATATATATATATATATATATATATATATATATATATATATATATATATACTCCACAAGATTGTCCAAAAGATAAAATAGCAATACACTTTTTTCTGTGTTTTGCAGAAAATTATGGTAAAAATTCTCAAATTTTACGCTCTTGCATGTTTTTCTATTATTAACGTTATTTTCCTCAGAACAAAAAATAAACAAAAACAAATTTCACATCTGGTAATTAGTGTTTTTTTTTTTCCTATGAAACACGCTACCGGTGCTTAGCTAAAGTTACAAATGGAGATAAGATTTATAGCAGCGTCCGCACTCTCGATAAGTGAGAAGATGCATATTTTATTCGATTATAAATTATTTTTCTGATTTCTTCTCGTTTCTGTAACTAGTTATAAGAATTAAAAAAGTTAGACCAAAAAACAAAAGGACTCAGTCCTGCTAACCCCTGAGCACTACCGCAAAATTCACTGGGTGTAAATAAGCAGGATTGAAAAAAATTTTTTTTATAATATATTACTCTAATGTTTCAAGAACGTCCCTCATTTGTGTTAACTTTCCTGTTACAGATAAATTCCTTTCTACAGGGAACTCAATGCATTAAAGTAGTTCTATTAAATTGGAGAATTTTTTGGTCATTTTTCATTTATTTGTATCTTTATATACAGGCATGTCAAACCTTTGGCATACATATAAGTAGGGGTGTGCACCGGCCACTTTTCGTGTTTTGTGTTTTGGTTTTGGATCTGGATCTTTCTTCGTGTTTTGGATCTGGATTGGTTTTGCCAAAACCACCCTTCCGTGTTTTGGGTTCTGGGTTTTGTGTTTTGGATCTGTATTTTTTTTTAAAAAAGCATAAAAACAGCTAAAATCACAGAATTTGTAGTTTTTTCTGCTCCTATGCTATTATTAACCCCAATAACCTTAATTTCCACTCATTTCCAGTCTATTCTGAACACCTCACACCTCACAATAGTGTTTTTATGTCCAAAACGTTGCACCGAGGTAGCTGGATGACTATGCTAAGCGACACGAGTGGGCGGCACAAACACGTGACCCATCTAGGCGTGAAACTGCAGTGGCAGACAGGATGGCAGTTTGAAAAACTAGGCCCCAAACTGTACATAATGCAAAGAAAAAAAAGAGGTGCAAGATGGAATTGTCCTTGGGCCCTCCCACCCACCCTTATGTTGTATAAACAGGACATGCACACTTTAACAAACCAATCATTTCAGCGCCAGGGTCTGCCACACAACTGTGGCTGAAATGATTGGTTCGTTTGGGCCCCCACAAAACAAGCTGGCAATTAATGTGTCCCTGCACAAACTGGCTCTATGGAGGCAAGATGTCATCCTCATCCTCCTCATCCACCGATTCCTCACCCTCTTCAGTGTGTACATCCTCATCCTCACAAAGTATTAACTCGTCCCCACTTGAATCCACCACCACAGGTCCCTCTGTACCTTCTGGAGGCTGGTCTCCCTGGAAGAGCTGATAATTCATTTTGATGAACATCATCTTCTCCACATTCTGTGGAAGCAACCTCCTACGCCTTTCGCTGACAAGGTTCCCGGCTGCACTAAACACTCTTTCGGAGTACACACTGGAGGGGGGGCAACTCAGGTAAAATAGAGCCAGTTTGTACAGGGGCCTCCAAATTGCCTCTTTTTCCTGCCAGTACAGGTATGGACTGTCTGCCATGCCTACTTGGATGCTGTCACCGATGTAATCCTCCACCATTCTGTCAATGGTGACAGTATCATATGCAGTGACAGTAGACATGTCAGAAATTGTTGCCAGGTCCTTCAGTCCGGACCAGATGTCCAAACTTGGTCCTGCCTGCCCTGCATCACCGCCAGCGGGTTGCTTAGGATACCTAAGTTTTTTCCTGGCAGCCCCAGTTGCAGGAGAAAATGAAGAAGGAGCCGTTGACGTGTCACGTTCCGCTTCAGCTGACAGTGTGTTCACCAGCAGGTCTTTGCACCTCTGCAGGCTTGTGTCGGCCGGAAAGAGAGACACCACATAGGCTTTAAACCTAGGATCGAGCACGGTGGCCAAAACGTAGTGGTCTGATTTCAACAGATTGACCACCCTGGAATCCTGGCAAAGCGAATGAAGGGCTTCATCCACAAGTCCCACATGCCGAGCGGAATCGCTCCATCTTAGCTCCTCCTTCACTTTCTCCAGCTGCTTCTGCAAAAGCCTGATGAGGGGAATGACCTGACTCAAGCTGGCAGTGTCTGAACTGACTTCACGTGTGGCAAGTTCGAAGGGCTGGAGAACCTTGCACAACACGGAAATCATTCTCCACTGCGCTTGAGTCAGGTGCATACCCCCTCCTTTGCCTATGTCATAGGTGGATGTATAGGCTTGTATGGCCTTTTGCTGCTCCTCCATCCTCTGAAGCATATAGAGGGTTGAGTTCCACCGCGTCACAACCTCTTGCTTCAGGTGATGGCGGGGCAGGTTCAAGAGTGTTTGCTGGCGCTCCAGTCTTCGGCACGCAGTCGCTGAATGGCGAAAGTGGCCAGAAATTTTTCGGGCCACCCAAAGCGTCTCCTGCACGCCCCTGTCGCTTTTCAGAAAATTCTGCACCACCAAGTTTATTGTGTGAGCAAAACATGGGACGTGCTGGAATTTGCCCAGATGTAATGCCCGCACAATATTGGTGGCGTTGTCAGATATCACAAATCCCCAGGAGAGTCTAAGTGGGGTAAGCCACTGGGCGATGATTTCCCTCAGTTTCTCTAAGAGGTTGTCGGCGGTGTGCCTCTTACTGAAACCGGTGATACACAGCGTAGCCTGCCTTGTAACGAGCTGGCATTTCTGAGATGCTGCTACTGGTGACGCTGCTGCTGTTGCTGCGTAAGGTGATACATCTACCCAGTGGGCTGTCACAGTCATATAGTCCTTAGTCTGCCCTGTTCCACTTGTCCACATGTCCGTGGTTAAGTGGACATTGTGTACAACGGCATTTTTCAGGACACTGAGGACACTTTTTCTGACGTTTCTGTACAGTCTCGGTATCGCCTGCCTAGTGATGTGGAATCTAGACGGGATTTGGAACCGGGGACACACTACCTCCATCAATTGTCTAAATCCCACTGCACTAATGGCGGATACCGGACGCACGTCTAACACCAACATAGCAGTCAAGGCCTCAGTTATACGTTTTGCTTCAGGATGACTGCTGTCGTACTTCATCCTCCTCGCTAAGGACTGTTGGAGGGTCAATTGTTTAGTAAAAGTAGTGGTGTTCCTACTTCCTCTCTGGGATGATGAACGACTCCCAGCAGCAGCAACAGCAGCAGCGGCAGCAGTAGGCGTAGCAATGCAGGATCCTCCGGAGGAATCCCGGATAGGAGAGTCAGTCATGCCAGTGACATGGCCTGCAGGACTACTTCCGATCCTAACTAAGGAGGAAATTGACGAGGAGGGAGTTGACGGTGTGGTTTGCAGGCGCTTGGATACAACAGGACAACGGGATTTAGGTGTCCCTGGACTGCTTACGGTCTTAGCCAAAGTTTCTGAACTTGACAGTAACTTTTTATGAACGCGCTGCAGGTGCCGTATAAGGGAGGATGTTCCTAGGTGGTTGACGTCCCTACCCCTACTTATTTCACCTTTACATATGGTACATATGGCAAGACAGTTGTTGTCCGGATTTGGATAGAAATATTGCCAGACCAAAGAGGTGGAATGTTTGGTCTTCTGCCCAGGCATGACCGTGATGGGCTTTTTCATCCCACGGACAACAACTGTCTCCCCCGGAGCCTGATTTAAACAAACCACATCACCATCAGAATCCTCCTCGCCAACTTCCTCCTCAGCGCCAGCTACACCAGTATCCTCATCCTGTTGTACTTCAACAGTGACATCTTCAATTTGCATATCAGCAAGTGGACTGTGGGTGCTCCTTTCAGCACTTGCAGGGGGCGTGCAAATGGTGGAAAGAGCCACCTCTTCCCGTCCAGTGCTGGGAAGGTCAGGCATCGCAACCACCACCACACTTGGACTCTCCTTGGGGATTTGTGATATCTTCTTAGAAAGCACAGTTCTTCGCTGTGCTTTTGCCAGCTTAACTCTTTTGATTTTTTTAGTGGGAGGAGGGCTTCCATCGTCATGTGAAGCTGAACCACTAGTCATGAACATACTAGGGATCGACCTTAGCCGTTCCTTGCCACTCCGTGTCGTAAATGGCATATTGGCAAGTTTACGTTTCTCTTCAGCTGATTTAAATGTCTTTTTCAAGGTCATTTTCCTGAACTTTGCCATTTGGGATTGTATGTGCCCTCTACTATGACATTGGGCATCGGCCTTGGCAGACGACGTTGATGGCATGTTATCGTCTATGTCATGACTAGTGGCAGCAGCTTCAGCACTAGGAGGAAGTGGTTCTTGATCTTTCTCTATTTTATTTTTATCGGAGAAAGTTTGGTCCTCCATTTATGTTATATCGATTTGATATATACGTGCGGCTAAACACAGAAAATAATTTTTTTTGGGGTTTGGACTGGAGTGTACTTTGTGGGTTACAGCACCCTTTAACGGTCAAGCCAGCCGGCCCTTTACTTATGACACAGGCGCACGCTTGGCACTACTTTGTTGATGCACGTGCGGCTACTGCGCACACAATTCACAAACACAGAAAATAATTTTTTTTTGGTTTGGACTGGAGTGTACTTTCGGGGGTTACAGCACCCTTTAACGGTCAAGCCAGCCGGCCCTTTACTTATGACACAGGCGCACGCTTGGCACTACTTTGTTGATGCACGTGCGGCTACTGCGCACACAATTCACAAACACAGAAAATAATTTTTTTTTTGGTTTGGACTGGAGTGTACTTTCGGGGGTTACAGCACCCTTAACGGTCAAGCCAGCCGGCCCTTTACTTATGACACAGGCGCACGCTTGGCACTACTTTGTTGATGCACGTGCGGCTACTGCGCACACAATTCACAAACACAGAAAATAATTTTTTTTTGGTTTGGACTGGAGTGTACTTTCGGGGGTTACAGCACCCTTTAACGGTCAAGCCAGCCGGCCCTTTACTTATGACACAGGCGCACGCTTGGCACTACTTTGTTGATGCACGTGCGGCTACTGCGCACACAATTCACAAACACAGAAAATAATTTTTTTTTTGGTTTGGACTGGAGTGTACTTTGGGGGTTACAGCACCCTTTAACGGTCAAGCCAGCCGGCCCTTTACTTATGACACAGGCGCACGCTTGGCACTACTTTGTTGATGCACGTGCGGCTACTGCGCACACAATTCACAAACACAGAAAATAATTTTTTTTTTGGTTTGGACTGGAGTGTACTTTCGGGGGTTACAGCACCCTTAACGGTCAAGCCAGCCGGCCCTTTACTTATGACACAGGCGCACGCTTGGCACTACTTTGTTGATGCACGTGCGGCTACTGCGCACACAATTCACAAACACAGAAAATAATTTTTTTTTGGTTTGGACTGGAGTGTACTTTCGGGGGTTACAGCACCCTTTAACGGTCAAGCCAGCCGGCCCTTTACTTATGACACAGGCGCACGCTTGGCACTACTTTGTTGATGCACGTGCGGCTACTGCGCACACAATTCACAAACACAGAAAATAATTTTTTTTTTGGTTTGGACTGGAGTGTACTTTCGGGGGTTACAGCACCCTTAACGGTCAAGCCAGCCGGCCCTTTACTTATGACACAGGCGCACGCTTGGCACTACTTTGTTGATGCACGTGCGGCTACTGCGCACACAATTCACAAACACAGAAAATAATTTTTTTTTGGTTTGGACTGGAGTGTACTTTCGGGGGTTACAGCACCCTTTAACGGTCAAGCCAGCCGGCCCTTTACTTATGACACAGGCGCACGCTTGGCACTACTTTGTTGATGCACGTGCGGCTACTGCGCACACAATTCACAAACACAGAAAATAATTTTTTTTTTGGTTTGGACTGGAGTGTACTTTGGGGGTTACAGCACCCTTTAACGGTCAAGCCAGCCGGCCCTTTACTTATGACACAGGCGCACGCTTGGCACTACTTTGTTGATGCACGTGCGGCTACTGCGCACACAATTCACAAACACAGAAAATAATTTTTTTTTTGGTTTGGACTGGAGTGTACTTTCGGGGGTTACAGCACCCTTAACGGTCAAGCCAGCCGGCCCTTTACTTATGACACAGGTGCACGCTTGGCACTACTTTGTTGATGCACGTGCGGCTACTGCGCACACAATTCACAAACACAGAAAATAATTTTTTTTTTGGTTTGGACTGGAGTGTACTTTCGGGGGTTACAGCACCCTTAACGGTCAAGCCAGCCGGCCCTTTACTTATGACACAGGCGCACGCTTGGCACTACTTTGTTGATGCACGTGCGGCTACTGCGCACACAATTCACAAACACAGAAAATAATTTTTTTTTGGTTTGGACTGGAGTGTACTTTCGGGGGTTACAGCACCCTTTAACGGTCAAGCCAGCCGGCCCTTTACTTATGACACAGGCGCACGCTTGGCACTACTTTGTTGATGCACGTGCGGCTACTGCGCACACAATTCACAAACACAGAAAATAATTTTTTTTTTGGTTTGGACTGGAGTGTACTTTCGGGGGTTACAGCACCCTTAACGGTCAAGCCAGCCGGCCCTTTACTTATGACACAGGCGCACGCTTGGCACTACTGTGTTGATGCACGTGCGGCTACTGCGCACACAAGTCACAAACACAGAAAATAATTTTTTTTTTGGTTTGGACTGGAGTGTACTTTCGGGGGTTACAGCACCCTTAACGGTCAAGCCAGCCGGCCCTTTACTTATGACACAGGCGCACGCTTGGCACTACTTTGTTGATGCACGTGCGGCTACTGCGCACACAATTCACAAACACAGAAAATATATTATATTTTTAGCACTTGGGGGGAGCACCCCTGATGGACAGAGCACCCCCTGGACAACACTACAGCACCTCTTTAGGACTGGGACACTGCACAGGACTTTGGAGTGGACACAGCCCCTATGGAGAACTGACTGCACAACACAGTCCAGCCAGCCCCTATGGACTTTGAAGTAGTGGACACAGCCCCTATTAACAACAGCAGCACAGCACAACACAGCCAGCCCCTATGGACTTTGAAGTAGTGGACAACAGCAGCACTACACTACACTACACTACACAGCCCTAACTCCCACCCTCCCTCTTCACTGTCCACAGCCGAGTGAGAAAATGGCGCCGACGTGGGTACCTTATATAGGATCCAAAACCCGCGAGACTCGGAAGGCGGGAAGATGACGTTTTGCCTCGATTTCAGAATCCGAGTCAGGCGGGAAAAGTCGAGCCTGACTCGGATCGGACTCGGATCGGGGGGGCTCGGGGGGGTTCGGATTTCAGAAATCCGAACCCGCTCACCCCTACATATAAGTACTGTATATTATGGGCCGTGTTCAATTTGGAGCAAAAAGCCGTTCTCGGCGAAACTTTTTCGCCGATGACGTCATTTTCGCCGTTTTCACTTTTCCTCGTATTCAATTAAAAAATCCAGGGAAAAGATTACCATAGAATAGGTTGCGAAAAAAAGTGCAGAAATTGGAGTTTTGGGGAACAAACAAAAAAAAAAATACCCTGCACCCCTTGGACTGTCCCCCAAAGGTATTGTGTATCAAAAAAATTCAAAAAGTTCCACAGGACACCCCAAAAAAACCCTTTCGTTTTGGGGTGAAAAAAAAAGTTGGGGGACAACTTTTAAACTAGCAAAAAAGACTGTGGGGGGGGATCCCCAAGTACGCCCCAGTTGTTTCTTTGATTGCGATTGGCTGCGGCAGGTGGATTTTTATGTTGCTAAATGCTATTCTTCACCACTTTGTCAAAGACGCATAAAAACACCTATTAAGACCGTTTAAAGACCCCCAAATACCTTTAGCAGGGCTATTCGGGGGTACCCATAGTAATCTCCCATGTCAGTGCATCTTTTTGGGGGGGTGACAAGCTGATTTCCACAAAAATAACACGGCTTTTTCAATAATTACCTTTTCGCCGGGTCCCGTTATCGCCAATTTGAAACTGAATACGGGGATATGCGGGCACGCGCCCAATACTTTTTTGCCCAGAAAAGCTCCGATGACGGCGAAAAGTCCGGCAACTGACTTTTCGCCTCAAATTGAATATGGCCCTATATCTTGCTTTCCAAATATCCAGATCATGTATGAGACAAAACATCCTTTATGATGGGCAGAAGAACACTGACCCTTCTTGCAATTAGTATAAATAGCTAGCGATACAAATAAAGAGATATATATATCATGTACAGATATACTGTATGCTAAAAAAAGTTCTGACAATCAGGAAGAAAAGAGCCAATAAGATTTATTTTGGGGCGTATCACAGGTTTGAAATATGCTGAAAAGTAACTCCACAGTCTATAACTGTGGCAGCGTCTTGCTGATTTATATAAATCATATACCATAAACATTTTAAGTTATTTTCCGAGGAGCGCTTAGCCACTGAGCCGGTGCACCACTGTGGATTACTTACTGACTTGGCCACAACAGCAGCAGAAGCCCCATCACATCATGTGGAATGAATGGGATAATAGTGTCATTTTTCATCTGCAAACATGCTGAACCTGACGATATCGTCAGGTTGTCCAGCATGTTTGCCCGATGATCGATGTCTAAACGACCAGCGGGAGTGCACATCGCTGGTCGTTGTGGACATTTTTCTTATCGATTTGCAAACGATTTACAAACAATTTATGAACGATGGAACAATAACTATATCGCTATCGTTCAATCGCTCAATTTAATCGCCTAGTGGATGGGCACCTTAAGAATTGCATTTATCATGCAGGAAAGATTGGGATTGTATTGTGCAAAAAGGGAGATTTTTAGAGACAAAAACATGGGATTATGCCTTCAAATTAGGGGGCAGTAGACCACTACGGGTTAGCTAAACAATCAATAGAGATAGTAGGATGCTGATTTTTACACTACTAGCATATGTATGCAGCAGGTATATAGGTTCCACCGGGCATATTTATTACCTATATTGAAAAAACACATTTTCTTGCACCCCCAGTAGCGACAAAAGACAAATATTGGGGGTGACCCAGCACACAGACACCCATCCTGATAACACACACAACGGGCTGTTACCTGATTGTATGCCTCTGGTACTGACCCACAGGCTGAGTGCTGGAGATTAGTATCTGGGTTCCAGGCAGAGACGAGTTCAGTGTCAGCTTCACACATACAGGTGCGTTCTGCATGCCATAGGTAAACTCCACATACCACAGGTAAACAGGGCTGCTAGGTAACCAGGCACCAGGGAGCTGTAGTGTGAAGTGTCACTCCTGGGACAGACCTGTCCATTGTTATGTTAATACCTGGGAGTGTACACACCTGAGTGTCCTTAGCAGCATGGGGACTCTCAGCAGGAGACCAGAGCTTAACCCCTGCCGTGCCGTCTATCTGCCTGGGCCCAGGTGACATGTATAGTGTTCTGACAGCACTTCAGCCTCCCGCCCAGAATGTAATCACCTGTATGATCCTCTCCCTCCCCTCTCTTTCATTGCAATGAGATGTCTCCAGAATACAAGTTACCTTACATACAGGAGCTACTGAAATCATTTACATATATATATATATATATATATATATATATATATATATTAGGGGTGTGCACCGGCCACTTTTCGTGTTTTGTGTTTTGGTTTTGGATCTGGATCTTTCTTCATGTTTTGGATCTGGATTGGTTTTGCCAAAACCACCCTTCGGTGTTTTGGGTTCTGGGTTTTGTGTTTTGGATCTGTATTTTTTTTTAAAAAAGCATAAAAACAGCTAAAATCACAGAATGTGTTGATTTTTCTGCTCCTATGCTATTATTAACCTCAAAAACCTTAATTTCCACTAATTTCCAGTCTATTCTGAACACCTCACACCTCACAATAGTGTTTTTATGTCCAAAAGTTTGCACCGAGGTAGATGGATGACTATGCTAAGCGACACGGGTGGGCGGCACAAACACGTGACCCATCTAGGAGTGGCACTGCAGTGGCAGACAGGATGGCAGTTTGAAAAACTAGGCCCCAAACAGTACATAATGCAAAGAAAAAAAAGAGGTGCAAGATGGAATTGTCCTTGGGCCCTCTCACCCACCCTTATGTTCTATAAACAGGACATGCACATTTTAACAAACCAATCATTTCAGCGCCAGGGTCTGCCACACGACTGTGGCTGAAATGATTGGTTCGTTTGGGCCCCCACAAAACAAGCTGGCAATTAATCTGTCCCTGCACAAACTGGCTCTACGGAGGCAAGATGTCGTCCTCATCCTCCTCGTTCACCGATTCCTCACCCTCTTCAGTGTTGTGTACATCCTCATCCTCACAGAGTATTAATTAATCCCCACTGGAATCCACCACCACAGGTCCCTCTGTACGTTCTGGAGGCTGGTCTCCCTGGAAGAGTTGATAATTAATTTTTATGAACATCATCTTCTCCACATTTGTGGAAGCAACCTCCTACGCCTTTTGCTGACAAGGGCCCTCATTCAGAGCCGTTCGCTATTTGCGGTCGTTCGTTTAAAAACGAGGGGTGGCTATTCAAATGATCCGTACGCACATTGCTGTCTGTTCACACCTCTAAGTCTGAACGAGCGTGCAAAACATACGCTCGTTTATTTCTTAAAAACGCCCCCTGGCCGCTCGCATCCTACGTCATGTCCGCTATTTATTAGATTAATCGAGTACATCGACCAGCGTATGAACTGCTCGCTATTCTTGTGGTTGGTGTTTGCTACCACAAATTTGCGTGCAGTTCTGGCTATAAAATAACCCAGTGACGTGGTCAATGACGCTGCTGTTTTAAATATACACACCCATAAAACGCCCGTTTTGACCTTTAAGCACGCCTGCGTTCGGATCTCCACTCCCCATTTTCAAGCACCTTCCCCTGTTACCACCCACATACGCCTCATTCTGTCACTCAAAATAGCAGGCACTCGCTATATAGCGTACAAAGGATTTTCGGCCGCACTGACTGGTTCGCGCATGCGTACTAAAACGCGTACGCATGCGCAGATGTGCTAACATCGCTCGGAACGAGCGTACTGCCGCTAACGAGCGGCTCTGAATGAGGGCCTAGGTTCCCGGCTGCACTAAACACTCTTTCGAAGTGCACACTGGAGGGGGAGCAACTCAGGTAAAATAGAGCCAGTTTGTACAGGGGCCTCCAAATTGCCTCTTTTTCCTGCCAGTACAGGTACGGACTGTCTGACATGCCTACTTGGATGCTGTCACTGATGTAATCCTTTAACAGACAGATGCACGCTTGTCGCTGCTGCTTTGAGGATGCAGGTGTGGCTACAGCCCACACAATTCATAAAGACAGAAAAAAAAGAATTTTTTTTATTGTTTGTGGAGCTGACTTTGAGGGTTACACCACCCTTTAACAGACAGACGCACGCTTGTCGCTGCTGCTTTAAGGATGCAGGTGCGGCTATAGCCCACACAATTCACAAAGACAGAAAAAAAATAATTTTTTTATTGTTTGTGGAGCGCACTTTGAGGGTTACACCACCCTGTAACAGACAGATGCACGCGTGTCGCTGTTGCTTTGAGGATGCAGGTGTGGCTACAGCCCACACAATTCACAAAGACAGAAAAAAAAGAAGAATTTTTTTATTGTTTGTGGAGCTGACTTTGAGGGTTACACCACCCTTTAACAGACAGACGCACGCTTGTCGCTGCTGCTTTAAGGATGCAGGTGCGGCTACAGTCCACACATTTCACAAAGACAGAAAAAAAAAGAAGAATTTTTTTTTTGTTTGTGGAGCGCACTTTGAGGGTTACACCACCCTTTAACAGACAGACGCACGCTTGTTGCTGCTGCTTTGAGGATGCAGGTGGAATCTAGACGGGATTTGGAACCGGGGACACACTACCTCCATCAATTGTCTAAATCCCACTGCACTAATGGCGGATACCGAACGCACGTCTAACACCAACATAGCAGTCAAGGCCTCAGTTATACGTTTTGCTTCAGGATGACTGCTGTCGTACTTCATCCTCCTCGCTAGGGACTGTTGGAGGGTCAATTGTTTAGTAAAAGTAGTGGTGTTCCTACTTCCTCTCTGGGATGATGAACAACTCCCAGGAGCAGCAACAGCACTAGGAGGAAGTGGTTCTTGATCTTTCCCTATTTTATTTTTATCAGAGAAAGTTTGGTCCTCCATTTATGTTATATTGATATATACGTGCGGCTAAGGCGCACACAAACACAGAAAATAATTTTTTATTTTTGTTGGAGACTAGTGCACTTTGTGGGTTACACCACCCTTTAAGAAATGAGCCAGCCGGCCCTTTACTTATGGGACACAGGCGCACGCTTGGCGCTGCTCCTTTGTTGATGCACGTGCAGCCACAGTGCACACAATTCACAAACACGGAAGATATTTTTTTATTTTGTTTGGAGCGCCCTTTGGGGGTTACAGCACCCTTTAACGGACAAGCCAGCTGGCCCTTTACTTATGGGACACAGGCACATGCTTGGCGCTGCTCCTTTGTTGATGCACTTGCAGCCACAGTGCACACAATTCACAAACACAGAAAATATTTTTTTATTTGGTTTGGAGTGCACTTTGGGGGTTACAGCACCCTTTAACGGTCAAGCCAGCCGGCCCTTTACTTAGGACACAGGCGCACGCTTGGCGCTACTTTGTTGATGCACGTGCGGCTACTACGCACACAATTCATAAACACAACATTTTTTTCTTTTTTGGAGTGCAATTTGGGGGTTACAGCACCCTTTAACGGACAAGCCAGCCGGCCCTTTGATTATGGGACACAGGCGCATGCTTGGCGCTGCTCCTTTGTTGATTCACGTGCAGCCACAGTGCACACATTTCACAAACACAGAAAATATTTTTTATTTTGTTTGGAGTGCACTTTGGGGGTTACAGCACCCTTTAATGGTCAAGCCAGCCGGCCCTTTACTTATGACACAGGCGCACGCTTGGCACTACTTTGTTGATGCACGTGCGGCTACTGTGCACACAATTCACAAACACAGAAAAAAAATATATTTTTTTGCACTTGGGGGGAGCACCCCTGATGGACAGAGCACCCACTGGACAACACTACAGCACCCCTTTAGGACTGGGACACTGCACATGACTTTGGAGTGGACACAGCCCCTATGGACAACTGACTGCACAACACAGTCCAGCCAGCCCCTATGGACTTTGGAGGAGTGGACACAGCCCCTATGGACAACAGCAGCACAGCGCAGCACAGCACAACACTACACTGCACTACAACACTACAACACTACACTACACAGCCCTAACTCCCACCCTCCCTCTTCACTGTCCACAGCCGAGTGAGAAAATGGCGTCGACGCGGGTACCTTATATAGGATCCAAAACCCGCGAGACCCGGAAAGCGGGATGATGACGTTTTGCCTCGATTTCAGATCAGAGTCAGGCGGGAAAAGTCGAGCCTGACTCGGATCGGCCTCGGATCGGGGAGGTTCGGGGGGGTTCGGATTTCAGAAATCCGAACCTGCTCACCCCTAATATATATATATATATGTGATGGGTACGAGGAGCCAGCGTTATATATATTTATATTATCATGTAAATTACTTTTAGTCCTATTGGGAGAAAGGTGCTATGTAAATAAAGATTATTTAGTAATATTATTGTTATTATTACTTTACATTAATACATGAGAAATAAGTTGTGTCACAATAAATACACTATTCAAACTATAAAGAGATATATACTATCACAGAACATTTATCCTGCATCAGTTGTAAGAGGACATGTATAGACATTAGGATACATAAGACAAGCGCCTGGTGCTGCTGTCACTGGCCCTGATTCACTAAGGATCGCTATTCTGCTTATACGCGTGCAACGCAGTTGCTAATATCAGCGGTAATATGTAAACGTTCGCATTCACATTGCGATCGCAGCCTGACATAAGGACGCCCACTTCCCCTTAATCAGTAACATCGGTAACATCGGACCTATACACACAGGTAAGGCGGGTCAGACCTCACTCAGGAATTGCGTACTTCAGTGCACGCTATGAGGCCTCAGGCTGCGTCTGGTATCACCGCTCACAAACGGCAGAAACGCATTTTGCACCAGCTTCAGGTCACTAAATGAAGATTTTATGGAATAGACAAGTGATAATAATGCCCACACAAAAAACAAAAATAAGAAGACTTAGGGGTCTAGTTACTAAGCAGTGTTATGAGACAGAGTGAAAAGTGATAAGAAAGTGATAAGGTGCCAGCCAATCAGCTCCCAACTGTCATTTTTCAAACACAGCCTGTGAGATGACAGTTGGGAGCTGATTGGCTGGCACCTTATCACTTTCTTATCACTTTTCACTCTGTCTCATAACACTGCTTAGTAAATAGACCCCACAGTCTCTTAACGCTGCTTAGTAAATAGACCCCACAGTCTCTTAACACTGCTTAGTAAATAGACCCCTTAATTTGTTTAAGAAAGAAAATTAGTTTTAGAATGTAATCCAAAATATCTGGTGAATAGAGTAATAAATGGGACAAGGTAAAAGGATGGATCTTCTCCTGAACGCTCCGCCATTCTGCGCTGCAGACAAGGGGTTGGAGCAGTTATGGCCGTTACATTACAGCAGAAATAATAAATAAAAGCGACATTTCGCACCCAGACCCTCCCTCAGAGATGTCTCTGGTTCCTGACAAATTAACATGCTCTAACTTTGAGGGCTGTGCGCTTGAGAGCTTACAATCAAGATAGGTGTGAGAGCAAACTAGGAGCATATTGCACCGTGGGTAAACCATGCTGCACTGCAGGAGGAGGGGGGTATATAAAATGTGCAGAGGGATTTATTGATAGGAAGGACATATCCTAGATTTATTATAAATTGCAGAGTAAAACTAAAGCTGTCCAGTGTGTGTTTGCAACATGCAATAAGGAGCCAGTATTTACTATTTATATACTGCATGTACAATTATACATGTATTTGCACCCTTTGCATTTCAGCATGGTTTATTCCAGTCTGAAGTAGGCCTCCAACTATCCAGATTTCCTGCGCTGGCCAATCAAATTCAATCACGTTGGAGTCTGATTGTCCAGAGCGCTCAGTGGCCCCGCCTTACATTAAGGGGCATTTAAATAGCTGTAAAGAACAAATAAAATGCAGGGTGCAGAGCACGGCGTCCTGTGGTGCCGGTCTTTGCGCCATTCTACTTGTTTTTACCAAAGCACACTGGTTTGTGCTCCAAGATGGTACTGACGATAGATGGCGCAAAATTGTCTTCTGAACTGGGCTGATTGGGGCTTTCACCCCCTATGTCACCCACGGGCAATTTGCACAATTTGAGAGTGTTCCCAGGTCAGCGCCGTAAAAACGACTGGAGTAAAAACATTACGAAACGTGAATGAGACACATGGAATGAATGACCTTTAAATTGCTACTCGTGGCGTAATTTAGCCCCAGTATGACATGCGATTTCACTTGTGAGTCTCTGTGCTCCGGGCAGGCGGGTGGCTTTTCACCCATTATGCTTCGTTGGACGGATGATGGACAGCACCTAATAGCTGCTGTCATAGGCTGAGGTCAGACGATTAAACAGGTTTATCTAGGTTGATTAAGGCCACTTACTTTCTTCTAGTGAAGCCCTTGCAATTGTCTCTTGTGCTATTGTGTAAGTGTACCTGCTGGTGATCAGTCTTTATGAATGAGCGACAGATACCTGCATGGTCACTATTTGCACAATGCCTAGGAGCGGGGATGCTCTCTGCCCCAGGTTTATAAATCAGACAATGGGAACGCCCCCTGTGATCCCCATTCACCATGATACATTTACATCCTATCATTATGTTCTACGCCTTTTTTCTCCCTTTTTTTCTGCGGTCACATTTGAAACAGAATTTGACAGCAGAAATGAACCTACAGATCAATTATTTCCTTTAAAAAAAAAAAAAATGTTCAAAAAATCAATAACCATGTCTGTCTTAAGGATTACCTTAATGCATTGATTTAACTTCAACGGACTTAAATAAAGCAATAATTTACCTTTTTAAAAAAAATAAAAAAAAAAATAGTGGAGGAAGCGGACTGCGATCCGCAAAACACGTCGCTTTTGGCCACCACAAATTGAGAAAATTACTGATTTTAAAATCTTATTTAAATTTTTTTTTATTTTAGTTTTAGGTTCTTATTGTTTTAAGTCTATGGGGCCTGTTTAGCAAAGCATATTTGCAAAATATTCCCCCCAAGAACACCTGTTTTTGTTCTCAAAAGCATTACCCATAGGTTTCTATGGGGGGCTGCTTAATTGCCGAATTTACAAAGTTCCGGAATGTTTGGCTTCGGCAATTGGCACCTAGGACCCCTCCCCAGTGCTGTCCGCTTGCACATGAGCTGATGTCTGTCGGCTCATGCACAGAAGCGCAGCGCGGGGAGGTGTGTCGGGGTGGAAGGTTAGATTCGGGAAGAAGTGATCATATATGCAATCACTTTACTTCTTATTGATGAGAGATCGCACATTCCGGTGAGCAAAAATTCCTTATTGCTGTGACTTGTGAACTACGATTCACGTGCAGTGGCAGAGCCTGATTGCGGCATCGCAGGGGGCGTGGTTACATCTCCCCTGCACTTCCAGATCCCTATAGAGGCCTGATCCTAGGTAATCTGTCACTCCCCCCTGCATACACACTTGGTGCGCTCCTAAGCACAACCCCACAGTAAGCTGTTTTATGAGGTCATGCCCCGATTTTTGCAGAAAATACAATATGTATGGGTGAGGGCCAGGGGTGTAACTAGAGGCTTGGAAGCCCCTGTTAAACTCTCAGGTTGGGCCTCTTATTTGATTTCTATAAGCTCTTAGATCTACTTGTTTTATCATATCCAAATAATTTCTGCATCAAGCATATTAGAAATACGTAACAACTCTAAATACAATTTATAGTGAAACTTCAATTCATCGATCAACATATACAACACAACATATGTAAACCCGTTCAGCCAAGGACATTCGAAAGAATTGGAGTTTTATTGTATATGCAAAATAAATAATTATCAGAAGGGGATCTGTATGTAATGCCGCCGGATCTATTCCCTGGCGGACCAAATACAGACGCCGGAAGCACGAACAGTGAAGATCCCGACTAGGACTGGTAAGATACTGGCCCCACTTGAGTAGACATAGGACTCATGTGGGGCATGTTCAGGCGACTGTTCCCATCCGAACAGCCCACACATGCTTTTATATAGGGAGAGGGATCTCAGCCCTCCAGGCTGACACCGCCCCTGCACTGTGATGGACAATCCAGCACTCCCCCCGCCCCAATGCCATGTCCCCTGCCCCAATGCTGCATCACCTGCCCCAATGCCGCATTACCTGCCAGGCACACCCCCCCCCCCCGAAGCCACATCCCATGCCCGGCATTCCCCCCCCCCCCCCGGCCCAATGCGCAGCGCCATGTCACCCGAAACCCTCTCTAACGTGTCCTTATTGCCGGCGGACACAGAGCCTCCAATGTGAGGAACATGTGACGTCGGCGCAGCTCAGTGTCACATCCGGCTACGCACGGCACATTCTGCTACCACCTACAACCTACCTGAAACTAGTTTTCAAAAGTAGGCAAGTACGCTTTCCTGGCTCCTGGCGCTTCTCAGATAGTTTTTTGTTTGGAAAAAGAACGTTCCGCACTGGCAGCTGTGACAGGATTGGTCAAAAACAACATCGGAGCTGTACAAATTCCAGGAAAACTGGATGAAAGAAAGTGATTGTTTACTATGAGAAAACAGGCGGGTCCACTGATTGTTGCCACTTTTGTGATCTCATTTAAGGATGAACATCGGAAGCCCACCATCAAATGATGACTGGGCTTCCGCCATTTAAACTTTTCGATGCGATGGTAACTAACCATCGCATCAAAAGAATTTGATGTTAAAAAATATTGATATGATTGGCGCATGCACAAACATTCCTGTTTTCCGCAAGCGCAATAGCACCCCACTGCCGTACCCCATGCTAAATAGCTAAATTCAGCTGTATTTTTTTAACATTGGATGGCCATCGCTACCACTGCTGCTGCTGTGGATGGAGATGATGAAAGAGGTGTCAAACGTCAGCGTTCTGGAACCTAAGTTTCTGCTAAATATAAGTCACACTGACCTCCTGCATAAAGCCGAAGAGGTCACAGATACATACAGCAAGGACATTTCCCCAGCATTTTTGCGAGAGATTCTAATTATGCAATCAGCACTTGAGATTAGGGATGGACATCGGCTTCCAATGATTCACTACCATCGATGTTTTCCTTTTGATAGAAGTGTTTTCACCATTCGATGGCGGCTTTCCAATGGTAGCCTCCATCCCTATCGTTCATCATCTCCATCCATAGCAGCAACAGTGTCCGACCTGCCCGGGCTCATCTCCTCCTCACTCAGCCCAGCATGCAGCGGCCAGCCAATCACTTCTCTCTGTGCTCACTGCGCATCCACGTGCGTTCCCAGTGGCAGCGAGCACTGTTGCATTCCAGCCACTCGCAGCAGCAGCAGGTTTGTTGTGGGTGTCTGGTGCACTCTCCCAGGTGAGTTTGGGGACTACAGATCACTACTGCAGGGTGCGTGGCGGTAGGCCCCCTTCATCTTGTGAGCCACTGGACATTTGACAGTCTAGCCACCCTGTAGTTACACCACTGGTAAGCACATTTTGTGGCCCAAGGTGGTGGTACCTTTTGGACCATTTTGCACCGGTTGATGGTTGGATCCACGTTTTACCTTGATCAGTAAGGAATAGGCCCATTCCACAGGCAGAATGAGATTTCATTTTGCAGCGTGCTTTTTTAAATTAGATAAATGGGCACTACCCAACTACGTGGTGGGCATAAAGTGACACCGAGACTCTACAATGAAGCTAAACTCACCAGCAACTTAGGACATAAATGTAGAGATGAGCTGTTCGGATTTGGCTCAGATCTTCTCGCCAGGTTTGGATCTCAGAACGGACAAAGATGACGTTTTGCCTCGTCCTGAGATCGGAACATGGTGGGAAGATACGAGCCAAATCCGAACCGCTCATCTCTACGTAAATGTACAGTAAGCTGTTATATGAAATGCATGGTACTGAGGTGGAATGAGGTTTCCAAGTACGCATTTTCTAGAGTATAAACTAAAAGCCAGTTGCGGGTATAAAGCAGATTGGTTTTATGGGGGTATTATTTCCTGAAGCAGACATGCACCTGGGAAGTCTACAGGCAGAACAAGGATCGTTTTGCAATATTTATAGCTCATTTTTCTTCAGCACCATATACTGTATGTGTTAATAACTGTACATTTCCAATGTCCTTTTTGTACTGCAATAATAAACTTCTATTTAACAAAACTGCATAGCAGATCACCGTTCCTGCAACTGATTTGTTACAGAAACTGCACTCCCACTTTCTCCTTCCTAAATGCGTTACCGATACAATAAACTGAGGCATACGGATAGGAAAAGTATCTGACAGCTAGCTGTGTGTGCTGCCCTCTCATAAGGATGAAGGAAAAGTCCTTTTAATGTCCCCCTCACTCTTCACCTGGAGGTTTTTCCGTCCAATCCGTTCTGCGAGGATGGGACTTATTGTTGTAGTAAGTGCAGATGGCTCGGTGCCCAGTATGAAGTACAAAGCTCTATTCATGCACAGGTTACGCACAAGCCCCTTTGTCTGAAGGATTGCTCTCTACCAGGTTTCTATCACACAGCCAGCTCCTGCATTACACTACACCCCGGGGTGCTGCCAGCCAGGTGCCTCTGGGGTTCCGGGCCCATGACAACCACATTCTTGCTGGACGGGTGCCTGTGTAATTAGCATGTCACAGAGACGCAGCCCTGGGGATGGAAATGTCACTGATACAGTGATGGTGTCAGACTGCAGGATACACAGAGCTACCATGTAACATGTAAGATGGGTAACACTTATTGTTCTCTCTGCAGTGACGTGCGGTGAGGAAAAAGGCTGGGGAGGCACACATGGAGGTGGGTCTTAGTGCTGGGAGCCTGTCTCTCCCCCTACTCACTGGAACTCTCTCCTCACTACACTAATGCTGGCCACACACATAGCGATATTTTACCCGATCTGGCCGATTCCGACACATTGGAACGACAGATTGTGTAAAATATGGCCAAATCCTGAGCAAATTGTGAGTCCCCATTCACGATCATGATGCGATGCGCGTCCCTGCTGGTCGTACATCGCATCGTCAGATCTGCCGTGCAGTAGGGCAGATCTGACAATCTAGGAGGCGATGCACTGTGATAGTCTGGATGCAGGAGAGATCGTATGAAGATTGGACACCAAGTCATGTGCAGATCGTGTGCAGAGCTGCCGGGGAGAGTTTCAAGGGAAATCATACACATCGGCTGATCGTGTGCAAATCGCTATGTGTGTGGCCAGGTTTAGCTTCAGTGTCCATTGGTTCTCCTACCTGCATCGCTGTGTCTTCTCTTGCTGCTGCTGACTGAGCTCCATCTTTAAACACTGCAGTGCACTTTCTGGTCACATGACACATCCAAAGTGTCCATCAGCACTCAAGACATGCCCCATACTCAGAGGCATGCCTCTATTAGCTCTCTTTCTGTGCAGCTCACTGCCCATGGTCCCAGCTCTGCAAGCAGTGCCTGACTATACAGAAGCGAGGCTGAGCTGTTGCTGCCTCATCTCTCGTCTTCCCTGCAGTCCCAGGGAGCTCCACAAAGCTGGGGAGTGTTAACTATAAAAATTATTACAATAAACCTACCATGACTGCACGTCCCCGTCTCTCTGTGTTTGGAGGTCTAGATTGACCTGTTCTGCGACCTAGCCTAAAATATTAAAGAGTGAGCTGACAGATCGGGACTAGGGCCCTCATTCAGAGTCGATCGCTAGATACAAGCGGTCGCTCTGAATGAGGGCGGTCGCTTGTTTGTTTAAGTGCGGCCTCCTGGTCGCTAGCTAAGCTGTGGGTTACCACCCACAGCTTAGCGACCGACCAGGGTGATGGTCGCGATGGTCAAGACCATCGCGACTATCGGGGCTTGCGACGAGACCCTAAGGTTGGGTCTCGGCAACCACAAACCCCAGGGAGCTTCCTGCTCTGATCGACATCTCTGCTCTGACATCTCACTGCTGATGTCAGTGCGGCCGTCCACAAAACAGCAGGCGTTCGCTTGGGAACGCTTCCGTTTGTGTAGCCACCCCCCTGCCCCGCCTACAAAACGGGGCGAGCTGTCGATCACCATCGACAGCCGTCCCTTTTGTAGTGAGCTCCGGAACGCAAGAGTTTCTCTCTCGCTCCGGGGCTTGCGCACGCGCAGTGCGGCCGCTGCGCATGCGCAGGGCCTTAACATCGACCCGGTTGCGACCGCTCAGCGCTTGCGACTGGGTCTGAATGAGACCCTAGATCCCTACAGTGCCCCAAAAAGGAACAGCAAGAGGTGTAACTATAATGGGTGCTTACCCTGCACTTATATACTTAACTTTCCTCCACCATGGCACCAGCACCTTTTTCCCGAAGATGTGCCCTTGCGCACGTCTTCTCAGTGCATGTGCCAGCGCGAGGTTGAGGGGACGCACAGAGACCGCAAATGGGCTCCCTCATATAAAACGGTAACAGTCAGCTCCTAGCACAGCAAACATTTACAGGCAGATGATCTGGGACTTCCAAAGTCATATTTGCAGATTTTGGCAAGTCTTGGTCCAGGAGACCTGAGGAGAGGAGGAGGAAGGTGGTCACATGATCATAAAAGATCAGTGTCAGCTGGTGGACATGCGTGTTATTTGCCCAATCTAGCGGGAGAATCTGATCCAAATTCGGGAGTCTCATGGAAATTCCGGGTTAGTGGGCAAGAATGACTAAATGACATCCCCAGCTCCCTTCCCCCTAATTTATAGTTTACTTTTATATATCTATGTGGTCACCCCCTCCCCCGTAATGAGGGATATGAGCGTATCAGATGTATGTCCTTATGTCCCCTGATTTCCCACTGAATGCCATACATAATAAAGAACTATTCTCCATATATAATCCCGCTTTTCAATAAATATAAGAATAGATGGTTAGAATTGCATGTAACAAGCAGGAGAATAGGGATTGTATTGTGCAGCAGGTCAGCACTGAAAAATAGGGACAAATCTTTAATACCTATGACTGTCCCTGCATTCTACGTTGGTATGTTGCAGTGGAAGTGTCGCCTGCGGACAGTGGAGATTGCCTGTCAGTTCCCCAGCACCTGGTGATATTACTGAGTGATATCGCTGTTTCCATGTGAATTTATTGGCTGAATACTGCCCTCTAAGGGTGTGATTCTGAATTGCATGCAAGTCCAAAAGTGAAAGCATCTAGTGATTATTAGCAAACTGTGCATGAGCCAATATGTACACGTATATTCTCTCTGTACATGAAATGGGCGTTTCAGGGTGTCAGGCGGGTATCTACCTTATTAATACATGCAAGAGTTTCATTTCGCTGAAGTGACGTGTGAGAGTCGTGAGCGCTACTAAGAGACTCATGCGTATGCTGTCGGGAAGCCTGATTAATTTAAGACGGCTCTTTTGCACCCAGCATAGAGATGGTGTAAGTGCAGATACTAAAGCGATTACGGCTGCAGATGGAGAAACAGCGGGCGGTGTGACTAAACTTATGGTGCGTACACACGGTACAACTTTCATGAGCGTTATAACCACCCCGCCCGGTTTAGGCATCGGCCTGTTCGTTCGAGCTAATCTCTTGAACCACTGGACAGATTTTGATGGGGTTTTCACTATTGTAAGCAGCATTGGCCGAGGAAAGTTTAGGTGTATTAAACATTTATCTGTGACAGAAGGGAGCCGATCAGTCATGATTTTAGTGAAGCAAGTCACAGAAAATATTGTGCACCAAGCTGCTGTATAGGAGCTGGCCAGAGTGCTGAAACAGCAAGAGTGGATACAAACAGTTTAAATAGTGAGTGCACAATATACCAGAGGAGACACAATACTGGTGTCCAGTGACATCTAGTGGTCAGTATATGGAAGTACATCTAGCCAACTTTATTTTATACCAATTCCTTTACATCCTCTAAACACAGTGAAGACAGACATTTTTCCTGGACTTAATATTCAACTAAGTTAAAATCCCTAGGCAGAAATAACATTACTTTGGTAACATCACTAGACATATTCATAGGCTGCATTTTAAAGAATGTCTGCTTCCTGTAGGAGACGTGACGGTCACTAACCATTCTGCTCTCTAACAAAGTGCCTATTCAAGACATTAATTATCGAGGTCCAAACGGACCCTGATAATTAACACCCTGACTCGCTGCGGATGCCAGAGCAATTCATTATTGCTCCAGCGCTGAGGCAGCTGATTCGAAAATCAGCAGCCCCAGCGAGCGGTTTCACTGCTCCTTTTGGAGTAGGGAATCTTTTCACTGCTCACGAGAGCAGTGCGCATGCATGACCCACAGGTCACACATGTGTACAAGAGCCCTGACGTCCGGCACCAGGAGTAGTACAGGGGCGGAGGGATCCGAAAGGATCACTCTTCACGACCCGGGACTCCTTCCCATAGGAAAGGAGCCGGTAGCGGTAGCAAATGCCATCTGAAGATGGGGAATGCTACCGCAATCAAGCCCCGCAGAACTTTAGGGTGCTACAGCACCCAGTTTGTTAACCACTGGATAAAGTATCTTATTATAGACTGAGAGAATAGCCTATGGAGTCTATTTACAATAAGTTGCTGAGGTGATTATCATTATCTAGCACCAATATTTACCATGCTCTGGACCTCCAGCAAAGACAACCTTCTTCTACAAGGATTTGTTTTGCTGTCAGACTCAGTGACAGGATGAACTCAGCCTCATACCTCATAGGATGACAGGATGAACTCAGGGCCTCATTCAGACCCGCTCGCGAGCGCTGAGCGCTCGCAAGTGGGTCGATGTTGGGCCAGTGCGCATGCGCACGACGGACCTGGCTCTGTCGTGCGCATGCGCGAGACCCAGATAGCGACGGGCAAGCTGTCACTATGGGTCTCGCTACAAAGGGGGCGTGCTGTCGATGGTGAGTGACAGCACGCCCCCTTTGGTGGGCGTGCCGTGGGCGTGGCTGGCCAGACGGAGGTATTCCCATGGGAACGCCTACCGTCTGGGGCCGGCCCCACTGACATCACAAGTGATGTCAGTGGGAGTGCTTTTGGCTCTGATAGAAAGATAAAAAAAGAGAGGGAGGACACTGATTCAGAGCGAGCGCTCAGAAAGAGCGTCCGGCTCTGAATCAGGCCCTCAGCCTCATAGGTTTTTGTGTGACACCTGGGATCTCAGAATTAGTGACATTTGCTGTGTAATAGTGGAGTGATAAGTGCAGTTATCTCCATAATAATGGGAGTGTGGTTCCATCCAACATTCCTGTGTATCATACCATGGGCGAGGTATGTAGCGTAATGATGTTGATGTGGCCAGGATGCGCCAAGGTTATGCCTAAGTGGAATAGGCAGTGCCATACTGTAGGTCAAAGTCGCTCTCCAATATACACTATGTGGGGGGTCTAACGGTTACGCCGTAAGGAAATTGTCAGACAAACTAAATATCCTCCACACACTTTATTAATGCTGGGTATAATATTCATGGGTGCCGAGATGGGGGGGAGCGGGTACAGTTTACCCGGGCTCGGGCTTGCTAGAGGGGCCCGGCGGGGCCCGAGTCCGGCATCGCCCCCCCCCTCCCTCACAGCAGCTCAGCATACAGCTTGTGCTGGGCTGCAGTGTGAGACTGCTCGCGGCTGCTGCTGCAGCCAGAGCAGTCTCCTATGGCTGTGGGGGGAGTGCCCACCAGTGCCCACCTCCATCCACAGCAGAGTTTCCCAAACTCTGTCCTCAAGGCATCTTAACGGTCCAGGTTTAAGGTAGGGGTGTGCACCGGCCACTTTTTGTGTTTTGGTTTTGGATCTGGATCTTTCTTCGTGTTTTGGATCTGGATTGGTTTTGCCAAAACCACCCTTCCGTGTTTTGGGTTCTGGGTTTTGTGTTTTGGATCTGTATTTTTTTGAAAAACAGCATACAAACAGCTAAAATCACAGCATTTGTGGGTTTTTCTGCTCCTATGCTAATATTAACCTCAATAACCTTAATTTCCACTCATTTCCAGTCTATTCTGAACACCTCACACCTCACAATAGTGTTTTTATGTACAAAAGGTTGCACCGAGGTAGCTGGATGACTATGCTAAGAGATACGAGTGGGCGGCACAAACACGTGGCCCATCTAGGAGTGACACTGCAGTGGCAGACAGGATGGCAGTTTGAAAAACTAGGCCGCAAACAGTATATAATGCAAAGAAAAAAAAGAGGTGCAAGATGGAATTGTCCTTGGGCCCTCCCACCCACCCTTATGTTGTATAAACAGGACATGCACACTTTAACAAACCAATCATTTCAGCACCAGGGTCTGCCACACGACTGTGGCTGAAATGATTGGTTCGTTTGGGCCCCCACAAAACAAGCTGGCAATTAATCTGTCCCTGCACAAACTGGCTCTACAGAGGCAAGATGTCGTCCTCATCCTCCTCATTCACAGATTCCTCACCCTCTTCGGTGTTGTGTACATCCTCATCCTCACAGAGTATTAATTCGTCCCCGCTGGAATCCACCACCACAGGTCCCTCTGTACGTTATGGAAGCTGGTCTCCCTGGAAAAGTTGATAATTCATTTTTATGAACATCATCTTCTCCACATTTTGTGAAAGCAACCTCCTACGCCTTTCGCTGACAAGGTTCCCGGCTGCACTAAACACTCTTTCGGAGTACACACTGGAGGGGGGGCAGTTTGTCCAGGGGCCTCCAAATTGCCTCTTTTTCCTGCCAGTACATGTACGGACTGTATGACATGCCTACTTGGATGCTGTCACCGATGTAATCCTTTAACAGACAGGCGCACGCTTGTCGCTGCTGCTTTGAGGATGCAGGTGCAGCTACAGCCCACACATTTCACAAAGACAGAAAAAAAAAGAAGAATTTTTTTATTGTTTGTGGAGCGCACTTTGAGGGTTACACCACCCTTTAACAGACAGACGCACGCTTGTCGCTGCTGCTTTGAGGATGCAGGTGGAATCTAGACGGGATTTGGAACCGGGGACACACTACCTCCATCAATTGTCTAAATCCCACTGCACTAATGGCAGATACTGGACGCATGTCTAACACCAACATAGCAGTTAAGGCCTCAGTTATACGTTTTGCTTCAAGATGACTGCTGTCGTACTTCATCCTCCTTGCTAAGGACTGTTGGAGGGTCAATTGTTTAGTAAAAGTAGTGGTGTTCCTACTTCCTCTCTGGGATGATGAACAACTCCCAGGAGCAGCAACAGCTCTAGGAGGAAGTGGTTCTTGATCTTTCCCTATTTTATTTTTATCGGAGAAAGTTTGGTCCTCCATTTATGTTATATTGATATATACGTGCGGCTAAGGCGCACACAAACACAGAAAATAATTTTTTATTTTTGTTGGACACTAGTGCACTTTGTGGGTTACACCACCCTTTAAGAAATGAGCCAGCCGGCCCTTTACTTATGGGACACAGGCGCACGCTTGGCACTGCTCCTTTGTTGATGCACGTGCAGCCACAGTGCACACAATTCACAAACACAGAAGATATTTTTTTATTTTGTTTGGAGTGCCCTTTGGGGGTTACAGCACCCTTTAACGGACAAGCCAGCCGGCCCTTTACTTATGGGATACAGGCACATGCTTGGCGCTGCTCCTTTGTTGATGCACGTGTAGCCACAGTGCACACAATTCACAAACACAGAAAATATTTTTTTATTTGGTTTCGAGTGCACTTTGGGGGCTACAGCACCCTTTAACAGTCAAGCCAGCCGGCCCTTTACTTATGACACAGGCGCACGCTTGGCGCTACTTTGTTTATGCACGTGCGGCTACTGCGCACACAATTCACAAACACAAAAATATAATTTTTCTTTGGAGTGCAATTTGGGGGTTACAGCACCCTTTAATGGACAAGCCAGCCGGCCCTTTACTTATGGGACACAGGCGCATGCTTGGCGCTGCTCCTTTGTTGATGTACGTGCAGCCACAGTGCACACAATTCACAAACACAGAAAAATATATTTTAAAAAATTTTTTGGAGTGCACTTTGGGGGTTACAGCACCCGTTAACGGTCAAGCCAGCCGGCTCTTTACCTATGACACAGGCGCACGCTTGGCGCTACTTTGTTGATGCCCGTGCGGCTACTGCGCACAGAATTCAGAAACACAAAAAAATATATTTTTTTATTTTGTTTGGAGTGCCCTTTGGGAGTTACAGCACCCTTTAACGGACAAGCCAGCCGGCCCTTTGATTATGGGACACAGGCACATGCTTGGCGCTGCTCCTTTGTTTATGCACGTGCAGCCACAGTGCACACAATTCACAAACACAGAAAAAATATTTATTTTATTTGCACTTTGGGGGTTACAGCACCCGTTAACGGTCAAGCCAGCCGGCCCTTTACCTATGACACAGGCGCACACTTGGCGCTACTTTGTTGATGCCCGTGCGGCTACTGCGCACACAATTCACAAACACAAAAAAATATATTTTTTTATTTTGTTTGGAGTGCCCTTTGGGGGTTACAGCACCCTTTAACGGACAAGCCAGCCGGCCCTTTACTTATGGGACACAGGCGCACGCTTGGCACTACTTTGTTGATGCACGTGCGGCTACTGCGCACACAATTTACAAACACAGAAAAAATATTTATTTTATTTGCACTTGGGGGGAGCACCCCTGATGGACAGAGCACCCCCTGGACAACACTACAGCACCCCTTTAGGACTGGGACACTGCACAGGCCCCTATGCACAACTGACTGCACAACACAGTCCAGCCCGCCCCTATGGACTTTGGAGGAATGGACACAGCCCCTATGGACAACAGCAGCACAGCACAACATAGCCAGCCCCTATGGACTTTGGAGGAGTGGACACAGCCCCTATGGACAACAGCAGCACAGCACAACACAGCCAGCCCCTATGGACTTTGGAGGAGTGGACACAGCCCCTATGGACAACAGCAGCACAGCACAATACTACACTACACTACACAGCCCAGCCAGCCCTAACTCCCACCCTCCCTCTTCACTGTCCACAGCCGAGTGAGAAAATGGCGCCGACGTGGGTACCTTATATTGAATCCAAAACCTGTGAGACCCGGAAGGCGGGATGATGACATTTTGCCTCGATTTCAGACCCGTCAGGCGGGAAAAGTCGAGCCTGACTCGGATCGGCCTCGGATCGGGGGGGTTCGGATTTCAGAAATCCGAACCCGCTCACCCCTAGTTTAAGGATATCCGTAATTGAGCACAGATGGTTAAATCAAATTGACTGATGTACACTAATTAATCACATGCGCCCAATCATGGTTATCCCTAAAACCTGGACTGTTAGGGTGCCTTGAGGACCGAGTTTGGGAACCTCTGATCCACAGTATAGCTGCCAGTACCACCCCCCCATACACAATATAACTGTCAGTACACCCTCCCCAATATACAGTATAGCCGCCAGTACCCCCCCATACACAATATAACTATCAGTACCCCCTCCACCATACACAGTATAGCTGCAAGTACCACCCCCCCATACACAATATAACTGTCAGTGCCCACCCCAATACACAGTATAGCTACCAGTACCACCCCCCCATACACAATATAACTGTCAGTGCCCACCCCAATACACAGTATAGCTGGCAGTTCCCCCATACACAATATAACTGTCAGTACCCCCTCCCCCATACACAGTATAGCTGGCAGTTCCCACATACACAAGATAACTGTCGGTGCCCACCCCCATACATACGTACATAGTATAACTGCCATTACCTCCATACACAATAATACTATCAGTACTCCTCCCCTATATACAGTATAGCTGCCAGTAGCCCCCATACACAATATAACTGCCAGCGCCCACCCCCCATACACATTCTAACTGTCACTGGCCCCCCATTCCGATACACAGTATAGAAGACATACAATATAACACAATATAACTGCCGCCCTCTTTCCCATGTACAATATATGTTCCAGTACACACTTCCATAGATATTTCACAGCCAGTGCCCCATGCACGGTACAGCAGCCAGTGTGCCCCCCACCCCCTTACCTATACAGATTATAGCTGCCAGGTCCCCACACAAACTATATAGCTTTCAGTGCCCACCTCACCTCTAAACACAGTATAGCAAGCAATGCCCCCTTCCACAATACAGCTGCCATAGCATTTCCTCCCCAAACACAGCATAGCAGTCAATGCCATCCATACACAATATGACTTCCAGTGGCCCCCCCATACATAATATAAATTCCATTGCCCCATACAGAGTATAGCATCCAGTGGCCCACACACATGATACATTCCAGTGACCCTCGCCTCACACATAGTATAGCATTCAGTGCCCTCTATACACGATACAACTTCCTGTGCCCCCTACCCATACACAGTATAGCAGTCAGTTCCCCCACACACAATGTAGTTTCCAGTGCCCACTATACACAGTATAGCAACTAGTGACCTTACCCGCCCCCCTCCCTGGTACACAGTATTGCATCCAGTGCCCCTCTGATACATGGTATAGTATCCAGTGCCCCTCTCATACACAGTATAGCAACCAGTGCCCCTCGCCCCATGCATCTTGCAGGTTACTTGTGACAATTGACATGAAAATAAGCATGACAGGTGATTGGATTTGGAGAATAAGTAGGAAAGCCAGAAAGGGAGATGAGAGTCCTGTTGTGAGGGTTAGCTGGGCATATTGTGTAGCCGGTATTTGTACTGTGTATTCTTGATCCGCAGACTCTTTCTATTGCAGGTAACAAATCACTAATGTCTCTATGTAGAACAATCACCTATTGGCCTTGTGGTAGGGTCTCGTTGCCGCAAGCCCCAGAGAGATTTCGGCTCTGATAGAGCCGAAATCTCTCCCACTGACATCACTCGTGATGTCAGTGGGGCCGCCCCCAAACGGAGACCGCCCCCAAACGGAGGCGTTAACATGGGCACGCCTCCGTTTGGGCAGCCACTCCCCCGGCCCGCCCACCAAAGGCTGTCACTCAACATCGACAACCCGCCCCCTTTGTTGCTAGACCCGGAGAGACGGAGTGTCCGTCGCTATCTTGCTCTTGCGAATGCGTACTGGCCCACCATCGACCCGGTTGCGAGCGCACAGCGCTTGCGACCGGGTCTGAATCAGGCCCTAAGTTCCACTACTGCCTTTCCTGGTGGGGACTTATCTCACAGCACATCTGTTTATTCTGAGGGTGTTGAAGAGCTATGTGTATATATAAAACACCATCTATTTGTTGGTTCCCAATTTCTGTTTGTCTGACTGTCCCAATTTCAGAGTCGTGGTATGGGGCATGGCCGCGCATTACGCCCCCGTTTTACAGCACGGTCGGGGCATGACCAGCACTTCCCAGACTGCTGGGCAACCCCCAGTACTTCTCTTTGTGCATCTATCTACCGCTGCTCTGAATCAGGAGGACTAGGGATGGACATCGGAAGCCTACATCAAATGATGGCTGGGCTTCCACCATTGAAACTTTCGATGTGATGGCAACTAACCATCACATCAAAATAATTTGATGGTTAAAACTATTTAAATGACTAGAGGCAGGGGGCGGAGCCACTGTGAAAAGGGGCGGAGCCTCACCGCACCCCTGTTCATGTTACTGTGGGGTCGTGCCCAGCACTCTCTGATATGCTGGGCTGCCCCCAGGCTCACCCTAACACTGAATAGATACCGTGCGCATTGGCACAGCATCTATTCTACCACTTGCAGCCAGCCATTGGAAAGCTGCACCCGATGGCTGGCAACCATCAAATTCCCGGTATTCGATGGCAAAAGTACTTCCATCAAATCGGAAACATTGATGGTTGCTAACCATCGGTTTCCGATGTTCATCACTAATCAGGACAGTTGGGAGGCCTGGAATAGTATGTCGTAGACACCAACCAACATGAGACCCCCCAATAATCTGGATGCTTTTAAAGGGGATGGTAATCTACTAGTAACAACAACAACAAAAAATAACACAATAAACCCAATAAATTATTCTACAAGTTGATCAGCATATTATACATTTGAGTGTAATTGGTTCCACTTTTCTCTTTGGGGCATATTTATTAAGATGAGAAGTGGCCTCTCTCCTGCATGCAGTCGGGAAGCCGGCAGACCCAATCCCGACAGCCGGCTTCCCAACTCATATCCCGGCAAGGGTCTAAAGTAGGGGTGAGCGGGTTCGGATTTCTGAAATCCGAACCCCCCCGAGCTCCCCCGATCCGAGTCCGATCCGAGTCAGGCTCGACTTTTCCCGCCTGACTCGGATCTGAAATCGAGGCAAAACGTCATCATCCCGCCTTCCGAGTCTCGCGGGTTTTGGATCCTATATAAGGTACCCGCGTCGGCGCCATTTTCTCACTCGGCTGTGGACAGTGAAGAGGGAGGGTGGGAGTTAGCGCTGTGTAGTGTAGTGTAGTGTAGTGCTGCTGTTGTCCACTACTTCAAAGTCCATAGGGGCTGGCTGTGTTGTGCTGTGCTGCTGTTGTTAATAGGGGCTGTGTCCACTACTTCAAAGTCCATAGGGGCTGGCTGGACTGTGTTGTGCAGTCAGTTCTCCATAGGGGCTGTGTCCACTCCAAAGTCCTGTGCAGTGTCCCAGTCCTAAAGGAGTGCTGTAGTGTTGTCCAGGGGGTGCTCTGTCCATCAGGGGTGCTCCCCCCAAGTGCTAAAAAAATAATATATTTTCTGTGTTTGTGAATTGTGTGCGCAGTAGCCGCACGTGCATCAACAAAGTAGTGCCAAGCGTGCGCCTGTGTCATAAGTAAAGGGCCGGCTGGCTTGACCGTTAAAGGGTGCTGTAACCCCCGAAAGTACACTCCAGTCCAAACCAAAAAAAAATTATTTTCTGTGTTTGTGAATTGTGTGCGCAGTAGCCGCACGTGCATCAACAAAGTAGTGCCAAGCGTGCGCCTGTGTCATAAGTAAAGGGCCGGCTGGCTTGACCGTTAAAGGGTGCTGTAACCCCCGAAAGTACACTCCAGTCCAAACCAAAAAAAAATTATTTTCTGTGTTTGTGAATTGTGTGCGCAGTAGCCGCACGTGCATCAACAAAGTAGTGCCAAGCGTGCGCCTGTGTCATAAGTAAAGGGCCGGCTGGCTTGACCGTTAAAGGGTGCTGTAACCCCCAAAGTACACTCCAGTCCAAACCAAAAAAAAAATTATTTTCTGTGTTTGTGAATTGTGTGCGCAGTAGCCGCACGTGCATCAACAAAGTAGTGCCAAGCGTGCGCCTGTGTCATAAGTAAAGGGCCGGCTGGCTTGACCGTTAAAGGGTGCTGTAACCCCCGAAAGTACACTCCAGTCCAAACCAAAAAAAAATTATTTTCTGTGTTTGTGAATTGTGTGCGCAGTAGCCGCACGTGCATCAACAAAGTAGTGCCAAGCGTGCGCCTGTGTCATAAGTAAAGGGCCGGCTGGCTTGACCGTTAAAGGGTGCTGTAACCCCCAAAGTACACTCCAGTCCAAACCAAAAAAAAAATTATTTTCTGTGTTTGTGAATTGTGTGCGCAGTAGCCGCACGTGCATCAACAAAGTAGTGCCAAGCGTGCGCCTGTGTCATAAGTAAAGGGCCGGCTGGCTTGACCGTTAAAGGGTGCTGTAACCCACAAAGTACACTCCAGTCCAAACCAAAAAAAAAATTATTTTCTGTGTTTAGCCGCACGTATATATCAAATCGATATAACATAAATGGAGGACCAAACTTTCTCCGATAAAAATAAAATAGAGAAAGATCAAGAACCACTTCCTCCTAGTGCTGAAGCTGCTGCCACTAGTCATGACATAGACGATAACATGCCATCAACGTCGTTTGCCAAGGCCGATGCCCAATGTCATAATAGAGGGCACATACAATCCCAAATGACAAAGTTCAGGAAAATGACCTTGAAAAAAACATTGAAATCAGCTGAAGAGAAACGTAAACTTGCCAATATGCCATTTACGACACGGAGTGGCAAGGAACGGCTAAGGTCGATCCCTAGTATGTTCATGACTAGTGGTTCAGCTTCACATGACGATGGAAGCCCTCCTCCCACTAAAAAAATCAAAAGAGTTAAGCTGGCAAAAGCACAGCGAAGAACTGTGCTTTCTAAGAAGATATCACAAATCCCCAAGGAGAGTCCAAGTGTGGTGGTGGTTGCGATGCCTGACCTTCCCAGCACTGGACGGGAAGAGGTGGCTCTTTCCACCATTTGCACGCCCCCTGCAAGTGCTGAAAGGAGCACCCACAGTCCACTTGCTGATATGCAAATTGAAGATGTCACTGTTGAAGTACAACAGGATGAGGATACTGGTGTAGCTGGCGCTGAGGAGGAAGTTGGCGAGGAGGATTCTGATGGTGATGTGGTTTGTTTAAATCAGGCTCCGGGGGAGACAGTTGTTGTCCGTGGGATGAAAAAGCCCATCATGGTCATGCCTGGGCAGAAGACCAAACATTCCACCTCTTTGGTCTGGCAATATTTCTATCCAAATCCGGACAACAACTGTCTTGCCATATGTACCTTATGTAAAGG
This sequence comes from Taudactylus pleione, assembly GCA_031769625.1. Lineage (NCBI taxonomy): Eukaryota > Metazoa > Chordata > Amphibia > Anura > Myobatrachidae > Taudactylus > Taudactylus pleione. The sequence goes on along the minus strand of JAUIMM010000078.1, from coordinate 2,127,250 downwards.
TGGAATAAGTAGGGGTAGGGACGTTAACCACCTAGGAACATCCTCCCTTATACGGCACCTGCAGCGCGTTCATAATAAGTTTCTGTCAAGTTCAGAAACTTTGGCTAAGACCGTAAGCATTCCAGGGACACCTAAATCCCGTTGTCCTGTTGTATCCAAGCGCCTGCAAACCACACCGTCAACTCCCTCCTCGTCAATTTCCTCCTTAGTCAGGATCGGAAGTAGTCCTGCAGGCCATGTCACTGGCATGACTGACTCTCCTATCCCGGATTCCTCCGGAGGATCCTGCATTGCTACGCCTCCTGCTGCCGCTGCTGCTGTTGCTGCTGCTGGGAGTTGTTCATCACCCCAGAGAGGAAGTAGGAACACCACTACTTTTACTAAACAATTGACCCTCCAACAGTCCTTAGCGAGGAGGATGAAGTACGACAGCAGTCATCCTGAAGCAAAACGTATAACTGAGGCCTTGACTGCTATGTTGGTGTTAGACGTGCATCCGGTATCCGCCATTAGTGCAGTGGGATTTAGACAATTGCTGGAGGTAGTGTGTCCCCGGTTCCAAATCCCGTCTAGATTCCACTTCACTAGGCAGGCGATACCGAGACTGTACAGAAACGTCAGAAAAAGTGTCCTCAGTGTCCTGAAAAATGCCGTTGTACCCAATGTCCACTTAACCACGGACATGTGGACAAGTGGAACAGGGCAGACTAAGGACTATATGACTGTGACAGCCCACTGGGTAGATGTATCACCTTACGCAGCAACAGCAGCAGCGTCACCAGTCGCAGCATTTCAGAAACGCCAGCTCGTTCCAAGGCAGGCTACGCTGTGTATCACCGGTTTCAGTAAGAGGCACACCGCCGACAACCTCTTAGAGAAACTGAGGGAAATCATCGCCCAGTGGCTTACCCCACTTAGACTCTCCTGGGGATTTGTGATATCTGACAACGCCACCAATATTGTGCGGGCATTACATCTGGGCAAATTCCAGCATGTCCCATGTTTTGCTCACACAATAAACTTGGTGGTGCAGAATTTTCTGAAAAGCGACAGGGGCGTGCAGGAGACGCTTTGGGTGGCCCGAAAAATTTCAGGCCACTTTCGCCATTCAGCGACTGCGTGCCGAAGACTGGAGCGCCAGCAAACACTCTTGAACCTGCCCCGCCATCACCTGAAGCAAGAGGTTGTGACGCTGTGGAACTCAACCCTCTATATGCTTCAGAGGATGGAGGAGCAGCAAAAGGCCATTCAAGCCTATACATCCACCTATGACATAGGCAAAGGAGGGGGTATGCACCTGACTCAAGCGCAGTGGAGAATGATTTCCGTGTTGTGCAAGGTTCTCCAGCCCTTCGAACTTGCCACACGTGAAGTCAGTTCAGACACTGCCAGCTTGAGTCAGGTCATTCCCCTCATCAGGCTTTTGCAGAAGCAGCTGGAGAAAGTGAAGGAGGAGCTAAGACAGAGCGATTCCACTCGGCATGTGGGACTTGTGGATGAAGCCCTTCATTCGCTTTGCCAGGATTCCAGGGTGGTCAATCTGTTGAACTCAGACCACTACATTTTGGCCACCGTGCTCGATCCTAGGTTTAAAGCCTATGTGGTGTCTCTCTTTCCGGCCGACACAAGCCTGCAGAGGTGCAAAGACCTGCTGGTGAACACACTGTCAGCTGAAGCGGAATGTGACACGTCAACAGCTCCTTCTTCATTTTCTACCGCAACTGGGGCTGCCAGGAAAAAACTTAGGTATCCTAAGCAACCCGCTGGCAGTGATGCAGGGCAGGCAGGACCAAGTTTGGACATCTGGTCCGGACTGAAGGACCTGGCAACAATTTCTGACATGTCTACTGTCACTGCATATGATACTCTCACCATTGACAGAATGTTGGAGGATTACATCGGTGACAGCATCCAAGTAGGCATGTCAGACAGTCCATACCTGTACTGGCAGGAAAAAGAGGCAATTTGGAGGCCCCTGTACAAACTGGCTCTATTTTACCTGAGTTGCCCCCCCTCCAGTGTGTACTCTGAAAGAGTGTTTAGTGCAGCCGGGAACCTTGTCAGCGAAAGGCGTAGGAGGTTGCTTCCACAGAATGTGGAGAAGATGATGTTCATCAAAATGAATTATCAGCTCTTCCAGGGAGACCAGCCTCCAGAACGTACAGAGGGACCTGTGGTGGTGGATTCAAGTGGGGACGAGTTAAAACTTTGTGAGGATGAGGATGTACACACTGAAGAGGGTGAGGAATCGGTGGATGAGGAGGATGAGGATGACATCTTGCCTCCGTAGAGCCAGTTTGTGCAGGGACACATTAATTGCCAGCTTGTTTTGTGGGGGCCCAAACGAACCAATCATTTCAGCCACAGTTGTGTGGCAGACCCTGGCGCTGAAATGATTGGTTTGTTAAAGTGTGCATGTCCTGTTTATACAACATAAGGGTGGGTGGGAGGGCCCAAGGACAATTCCATCTTGCACCTCTTTTTTTTCTTTGCACTATGTACAGTTTGGGGCCTAGTTTTTCAAACTGCCATCCTGTCTGCCACTGCAGTATCACGCCTAGATGGGTCACGTGTTTGTGCCGCCCACTCGTGTCGCTTAGCATAGTCATCCAGCTACCTCGGTGCAACCTTTTGGACATAAAAACACTATTGTGAGGTGTGAGGTGTTCAGAATAGACTGGAAATGAGTGGAAATTAAGGTTATTGAGGTTAATAATAGCATAGGGGCAGAAAAACCTACAAATTCTGTGATTTTAGCTGTTTTTATGCTTTTTTAAAAAAAAATACAGATCCAAAACACAAAACCCAGAACCCAAAACACGGAAGGGTGGTTTTGGCAAAACCAATCCAGATCCAAAACACGAAGAAAGATCCAGATCCAAAACCAAAACACAAAACACGAAAAGTGGCCGGTGCACACCCCTAGTCTAAAGACAGGCGTTGATATGTCGACGCCTGTCATTAGACATACGCCGGGAGGCCGACGCATCCCGATCGAAGGGATGCCGGGCGCGGATAGCCGGGCGCCGAACCTGGGCCCCCACCGCCGAGCGCGGATAGCTGGGCTGCTGCTAGGGAGGGAGGAAGGGGGGGCGGCGCCGAACCTGGGCCCCCGCCGGGCCCCTCTGGAAGTCCAGGCCCAGGTAAATTGTACCCCCCCCCTTCTCGGCGCCAGTGCTGACTGCATCCCAAAAAATCAAACGTGAGATATTTAAACAACAAAGGGGGAGATGTAGGAAGAGGTGGTAAATGCCAGCACTATTTGACACTCACATTGAACCTCGGCTTCTGTGGGGATCTCAGGCATTGCGCAGTGGAGCCGGCCAGGAGGTAACACACAGCCCATCAGCACTAGGCTGATGCATTGTGGGTCTTGGACAGATCGCTGGAGGGGGGAGTTTTCTCTGTCAGTACATCTTGGCATTATTGCCTTGTGCTTTACTGCGAAAAGAGGCGAGGCAGGAAGAGATAAAGCTGCATGATAAGTGCCGCTATAGTACATCTGTCCCTAAGTGAATGACAGTTACTTTATAGCAATACAGTCAATAACACAGGGCACTGGGAAGGGAGACTAAATAATCAGAGGCACTGTCGCACTGGAGACGAGGATAGTGCAGGGGGAGAAACAAGCAGGCGGAGGGCACTGGCCGCGAGAGCCTACATTCTAGGGGAGTGTGTGGTATAATTGTGTGGAAAACTGGGAAGAGATGAGGAGGGGGACAGAGGGTGTGAGTTGAGCGTGTGAGGAGGGCTGGCGGGATTTGATAAATAATGTTTTAGAGGTGTATCAGATGTGGAAGTGGGAGGAGGTAAGCAGTGGAGAAGCAGCAATCGGAGAAATAGTGATTGAATGCTTCGAATGTAATAGTGAGAAGCTTAAACTGGAGTCTGTCAGGGAAGGGGACCCAGTGAAGGAGATGAAAGAGAGAAAAGGTTGAATCAAAGCGACGAGATAGGAAGTTGTAATAAGTAATAGGTTGCAATAGTCCAGGCAAGAGATGACAAGGGCATAAGTAAGAGATTTGGTAGCCTGAAAGGATCTGATCCTGGAGATATTATTAAGTGAATGCGGCATGATAGGGAGATAGAATGAATGTGGAGGGTGAAAGAAAGAAAGAAAGGATTCGATGGTGACACCTAGGCAGCACACTTGAGAGACAGGAGAGAGACGGCATTTGTACAGCATGTCAACACCCCGAGGAAAAGTACCCCATAAGCAAGTAAGAGAAGAGGGGTCGAGAGTATGTCATGTGAGCAGGGTCAGGTGGATGGTAAGGCAAAGTGACAGTTGGAACGGCGAGTGGCAGTTGGCCGGGGGGGAGCAGTTAAATTTTCTTATAGTGAGAAGGAGGAGGAGACCAGTTCGGAAATATCCTGCTTGATATTCGTCTCCAATTCCCTTTATGCTTATCGTGTTTGAAAATTGATTGTCCTTTTGGCTTAAACATGTGCTTATCATTGAAAAGTGGTTGAATAAAAAATTGTTTTCCCTGGGGTGTTGACATGTTTTACTAATACCGAGGAAACCGTGAGCCACAGGCGCTAAGCCCTGCCAGCCCTTCACACACACGCATATACTGTATATATGATCCTGATAATATTACTTGTGTTATCCCAGCATTTTGCTAGCGGCTCTCCGGGCTTGGCACTGTAAGTGTTAGTTGCATTAGGGGAGCCTGTATACACAGGCAGTAATAGGTTTCACATCACAGACTCCAGAAGGCAAATATTGGCTTGGGAATACAATGCTGTGTTTTGCTAGCGCACACAGATGGTGATGGATCTCCTGTCACATACAGTAATGACTTGTAGTGAGAAAGAGGCGTAAGCCAAGCCATACAATGACGGTCACTCAGTAGCTACAACTCACATACACGCCAGTGTTTATACACACAGACGGCATCCCGGGCTGACGTCTAACTTATCTTCCTCATCCATCCTTCAGAATCTCAAATGAAAATACCCCAAACCTTCATTTTTTTCAACTATTAAATTAAGTTGTATCACTGATTTCACAATGGGCATTAAAAGGTCAAACTGCCGCTCCCACTCCTCGGAGGGCCAGGAAAAACACAATTATATGAGACCGCGTCCCCTTACTGTAAGACCACACCCCTTACAATGAGGCCACACCCCTTCCTGGAGGTGCGCTCGCCGTAGGCAAGCGCAAAATTAGTATCTACTGCTTCTCTCTCTTGCATTTTGACTGTTCGCACTGGGAGCCCCAGATCCTAGAAACGGCCCTAGTCATAACCCATGATATTATTGAAACTTTCTATCATGTCCCCCCTTTTCCTTCTCTGCTCCAGACTATACATATTAGGATCTTTTAGGAGCCTATTCATCATCACTTAATTTTTATAATTGCAGGTGAAAATGTTAATTTTCACTTGCAATTGTAGAAATTAAGTATTTGGGCCATTTATCAAGAAGGTAAAGCAGGAGATATCACAGATGTCTCATACTTACCTTCCTCTTGCGGAATGGCCCGCTGTCCCCATACACTAGTATCACAGATATCTCCTACTTACCTTCCTCTCCCGGAATGGCCAACTATCCCCATACACTAGTATCACAGATATCTCCTACTTACCTTTCTCTCCCGGAATGGCCCGCTGTCCCCCCATACACTAGAATCACAGATATCTCCTGCTTACCTTCCTCTTGCGGAATGGCCCGCTATCCCCATACACTAGTATCACAGATGTCTCATACTTACCTTCCTCTTGCGGAATGGCCCGCTGTCCCCATACACTAGTATCACAGATATCTCCTACTTACCTTCCTCTCCCGGAATGGCCAACTATCCCCATACACTAGTATCACAGATATCTCCTGCTTACCTTTCTCTCCCGGAATGGCCTGCTGTCCTCATACACTAGTATCACAGATATCTCCTGCTTACCTTCCTCTCCCGGCATGGCCTGCTGTCCCCATACACTCTTATCACAGATATCTCCTGCTTACCTTTCTCTCCCGGAATGGCCCGCTGTCCTCATACACTAGTATCACAGATATCTCTTGCTTACATTTCTCTCCCGGAATGTCCCACTGTCCCCATACACTAGTATCACAGATATCTCCTGCTTACCTTCCTCTCCCGGAATGGCCCACTGTCCTCATATACTAGTATCACATATATCTAAGCTGCTTACCTTTTTCTCCCGGAATGGCCTGCTGTCCCCATACACTAGTATCACAGATATCTCCTGCTTACCTTCCTCTCCCGGCATGGCCCGCTGTCCCCATACACTCTTATCACAGATATCTCCTGCTTACCTTCCTCTCCCGGAATGGCCCGCTGTCCCCATACACTAGTATCACAGATATCTCCTGCTTACCTTTCTCTCCCGGAATGGCCCGCTGTCCCCATACACTCTTATCACAGATATCTCCTGCTTACCTTCCTCTCACGGCATGGCCCGCTGTCCCCATACACTCTTATCACAGATATCTCCTGCTTACCTTCCTCTCACGGCATGGCCTGCTGTCCCCATACACTAGTATCACAGATATCTCCTGCTTACCTTCCTCTCCCGGCATGGCCCGCTGTACCCATACACTCTTATCACAGATATCTCCTGCTTACCTTCCTCTCCCGGCATGGCCCGCTGTCCCCATACACTCTTATCACAGATATCTCCTGCTTACCTTCCTCTCCCGGAATGGCCCGCTGTCCCCATACACTAGTATCAAAGATATCTCCTGCTTACCTTCCTACGTCACACATGCACACTTGTGTCACTGTTCTGAAAGGAGCAGTGAAAAGTTCCGTGGGGCTGATGAATTGCTCTGGCGCTCACGGCGAGATGAAATGTTAATTATTGGGTCTCGATAAATAACATAATGAATAGACCCCTTAGGACTGTATGCAATTAGCGGCGATACCGGCCGATTATCGCCGATTATTTTGCGATATTATCACACCCACGATAATTGGGCAGATTGAAACAGGCGATAATTTTTCTCCATCTCAGAGTAGGTGAAAAATATGCAAAATCACTATTTTTGGATAAAAATGTGGGGATTTCTTTCAGAACCCTTTGGACCCCCCTCCCCCCCCATGATAAATTACCCCAAAAGTTGTTTGTAATTTGCGTAATTTGGCCAAAAATAACTTGTCAAGTTTTGGGTGAAAAAAAAATTGTTGAAAATGTTTTTTCTGTATTGGTCTGGTATTTTGGGGAGCTGTATGAGTGCGACAAGTGTTTTCAACATTGCACGTGGCTGCAGCAGGTATTTTTTTTTACTTTTTTAAAAAGTGCATGTTTACGACACCAAAATATACTTGCACCAATTTTTATGTACCCCCAATTTATGTGCAGCAGTAATTTCTATCATTTTTCCAAATTTTTTCATATACGCAAATCACAGCCAACCGACGCAATTTAAGTAACCAAAATAATTTTATTACGGCCACTAATACACTTCTAAATAAATTATCGCGCCTACCCGTTTTTGCCTGTTTTTTTTTTAAAAAATGTGAGTGCTCATGCAGGAATTGGCGATAATATTGCGCAAACATCTGCAAGATCGTCCCATATTATCGCCGCCAATTGAATACGGCCCTTAGTCTTAACTGGTAAGCTTTTTGATGTAGGCCGTGCACCATTTTAGTTGCCCTTCTTTGTACAGTCTCTAATGTATTTATGGACTGTGTGCTGCTGCACCATTGTCTCCCGTGGCTGCTCCCAAAATGCCATGCGTGGCGACGCCACCACCGCCAATCTGGAAGACTGGGAGGAATTGGGAACAGCAGCATAGTCCATTCACATTATGCCACACAGTAGTACTCCTTACACAAATTATGCCACACTGTAGTAGTGCCCCTTATAACACATTAAACACACAGTAATGCACCTTACACATTATGCAACACACAGTAATGCACCATACACATTATGCAACACACAGTAATGCACCATACACATTATGACACATAAGGCCCCTAACACATTATGCCACGCAGTAATGTCCCTTACACCTTATTCCACACAGAAATGCCCTTTACACAATAGTATGCCACACAGAAATGCCCTTTACACATTAGTATGCCACTCAGTAATGCCCCCTACACATTAATAAGCCACTCAGTAATGCCCCTTACACATTAGTATGCCACTCAGTAATGCCCCTTACACATTAATATGCCACTCAGTAATGCCCTTTGCACATTAGTCGGCCACTCAGTAATGCCCCTTACACATTAATATGCCACTCAGTAATGCCCCTTACACATTAATATGCCACTCAGTAATGCTCTTTACACAAAATGTGCTGCAGCGACCCCCTGGAGGCAGGTATAGGTGATAGCTGCAAGGAGTGTGGTGTCATCGCAGCCCTATTGCTGATTGCTACAGTGTAAATGCCTGCCACACTCAGTAATGCCCTCCTCTTCCCCTAACCCTCTCCACTCTAGCTACTCCAGGCTAAGGATTCTGCATGCTGCTCCGGCTCCAAACTGGTGCTCGGCCACTGCTCTCTCCCCTGCGGCCGCTCACTCCCAGAATGATATTGGTGGTAAGTTACCGCGACGGCGCGGCCACGACCACGTCACGCCTCGTGACATCGTCAAGCCCAGCACTCTGAGGCAGTGGGAGGGAACTGGGAGAGTCGAGGGACTGGAGTAAGACTGTGACGAGGGATCTTGAGATTATGTCAGTGCTGCGGCGGACAAGAGCGGGTGGACGTCGACTAATTAGATGGCGCCGGCAGGTGACTGCGGATGTACCCTCAGGCCGCAGCGCCCCGGGCAATAGCCCTGCTTGCCCGCCCCTAGAACCGCCACTGACAGTATTCTAGATGAAGCTGTATCAATGACCTATATATTACTTCTTCCTTCCTCATACTGGTTCCTCTCCCTATGAAACCAAGCATGTGACTTGTCTTTCTCATTGCTTTGTTACATTGCTTACCTGCCTTTAAGTGGGATGTAGTTATGAGACCGGCGGCCGCATGATCACCGGTTTAAATCCCGACATCGGAATCCTGGCAAGGGAATTAACATAGGCGTTGAAATACCAACGCCTATGTTAATCCCGATGCCGGAACGCAGAGGATGCCAGGCTGAAGGAAGGCAAGTCCGGAGCGCCCTTAGCGTTAGCCGCGGGGGGAGGGTTAGGATTAGGGAGTCTAGCGGGGTTAGGCTTGGGGGGGGAGAGATTAGGGTTAGGCACCCCTAGGGGGGAGGGAAAGGGTTAGGCACCCCCAAGGAGAGATCAGAGTTAGGCACACCCCCGTTAGGCTTAGTTATAGGGAGCGGTAAGAGGGGGTTAGGGTTAGGCACCCCTGGGAGGAGGTTAGGGTTAGGCACTAGGGGGGAGGTTAGGGTTAGGCACACTAAGGGAGGGTTAGGGGAGACAGGGGAGGGTTAGGGTACTTAACTGCCCCAGTCAGGATCTTCATCCTGTCGGGCATAGCCGCTGGTATTTTAAACCCATTCCGTAGTTATGATCCCGGCGCTCAGAATGCCGGAATCCTGACCTCAGTCAGAAAGCCGGCGCCAGCCTCCTGACCACTGACATCCCAATGGTAAGTATTGGTGTTAGGGGGAGGGTTAGGCACTAGGGAAAGGGTTGGGGCTGTAGGGGGGGGTGGGTTTAGACTGTGGGGACGGGGGGCAGGGTTACGTTTACGAGTAGAGTTAGCCTACTTATCGGTAAGTGTCGGTATTGTAACAAAGTCGGGATGTCGGCGTTGGGATCCTGAGCGCTGACATCCCGTACTCAACCTGAAAAAGTGACTCCTAGGTCCCTTTCCTCCTCTGTAGTTTCCATTAGAGTACCCTTGCTCAGGGCCGGCGCTACCATTAGGCAACTTTAGGCAGCTGCCTAAGGGCGCGGACCCTGGAGGGTGCCGCTGAGTCTACCAAACATAAAAGAATGATGTCTTTGAAAGAGACATCCTTCTTTTACATTGCACTGGTGGCGGCTACTGGTCTAAGCAGTCGCAACCACCGATACCTGTCCTGACTCCAGACTGCCAGTCTCTGTCGTGGTGGCCTCTGGACTGTCAGCATCGGAGACTCAGGAGGGGTCTATTTACTAAGCAGTGTTAGGAGACAGAGTGAAAGGTGATAAGGTGCCAGCCAATCAGCTCCCAACTGTCATCTCACAGGCTGTGTTTGAAAAATGACAGTTGGGAGCTGATTGGCTGGCACCTTATCACTTTCTTATCACTTTTCACTCTGTCTCCTAACACTGCTTAGTAAATAGACCCCTCAGAGCTGATGTGTTCTGTTGTCACTGAGGAGACCCGAGGAGAGGGAAGGGGTGTCCACCACACTGCCTGTATGACTAAACGAGGAGCTGCTGTGAGGAATGGATAATTTATGTATGTATGTGTGTCTATGCATGTATGTGTATATAGATGTGTGTCTATGTATGTATGTGTGTATACTGTAGGTGTGTCTATGTATGTATGTGTATATAGATGTGTGTCTATGTATGTGTGTGTATACTAGGGGTGTGCACCGGCCACTTTTCGTGTTTTGTGTTTTGGTTTTGGATCTGGATCTTTCTTCGTGTTTTGGATCTGGATTGGTTTTGCCAAAACCACCCTTCCGTGTTTTGGGTTCTGGGTTTTGTGTTTTGGATCTGTATTTTTTTTAAAAAAAGCATAAAAACAGCTAAAATCACAGAATTTGTAGGTTTTTCTGCTCCTATGCTATTATTAACCTCAATAACCTTAATTTCCACTCATTTCCAGTCTATTCTGAATACCTCACACCTCACAATAGTGTTTTTATGTCCAAAAGGTTGCACCGAGGTAGCTGGATGACTATGCTAAGCGACACGAGTGGGCGGCACAAACACGTGACCCATCTAGGCGTGATACTGCAGTGGCAGACAGGATGGCATTGAAAAACTAGGCCCCAAACTGTACATAATGCAAAGAAAAAAAAGAGGTGCAAGATGGAATTGTCCTTGGGCCCTCCCACCCACCCTTATGTTGTATAAACAGGACATGCACACTTTAACAAACCAATCATTTCAGCGCCAGGGTCTGCCACACAACTGTGGCTGAAATGATTGGTTCGTTTGGGCCCCCACAAAACAAGCTGGCAATTAATGTGTCCCTGCACAAACTGGCTCTACGGAGGCAAGATGTCATCCTCATCCTCCTCATCCACCGATTCCTCACCCTCTTCAGTGTGTACATCCTCATCCTCACAGAGTATTAATTCGTCCCTGCTGGAACCACAGGTCCCTCTGTACGTTCTGGAGGCTGGTCTCCCTGGAAGAGTTGATAATTCATTTTATGAACATCATCTTCTCCACATTTTGTGGAAGCAACCTCCTACGCCTTTCGCTGACAAGGTTCCCGGCTGCACTAAACACTCTTTCGGAGTACACACTGGAGGGGGGGCAACTCAGGTAAAATAGAGCCAGTTTGTACAGGGACCTCCAAATTGCTTCTTTTTCCTGCCAGTACAGGTACGGACTGTCTGACATGCCTACTTGGATGCTGTCACCGATGTAATCCTTTAACAGACAGACGCACACGCTTGTCGCTGCTGCTTTGAGGATTCAAGTGCGGCTACAGCCCACACAATTCACTAAAACAGAAAAAAAAAAAGAATATTTTTATTGTTTGTGGAGCACACTTTGAGGGTTACACCACCCTTTAACAGACAGACGCACGCTTGTCGCTGCTGCTTTGAGGATGCAAGTGCGGCTACAGCCCACACATTTCACAAAGACCGAAAAAAAAAGAACAATATTTTAATTGTTTGTGTAGCACACTTTGAGGGTGTCACCACCCTTTAACAGACAGACGCACGCTTGTCGCTGCTGCTTTAAGGATGCAGGTGCGGCTACAGCCCACACAATTCACAAAGACAGAAAAAAGAACAATATTTTAATTGTTTGTGTAGCACACTTTGAGGGTGTCACCACCCTTTAACAGACAGACGCACGCTTGTCGCTGCTGCTTTAAGGATGCAGGTGCGGCTACAGCCCACACAATTCACAAAGACAGAAAAAAGAAGAAGAATATTTTTATTGTTTGTGTAGCACACTTTGAGGGTGTCACCACCCTTTAACAGACAGACGCACGCTTGTCGCTGCTGCTTTGAGGATGCAAGTGCGGCTACATCGCACACAAGTCACAAACACATTAAAAAAATAGTTTTTTATTTTTTGGAGCACTTTGAGAGTTACACCACCCTTTAACAGACAGACGCACGCTTGTCGCTGCTGCTTTAAGGATGCAGGTGCGGCTACAGCCCACACAATTCACAAAGACAGAAAAAAAAAGAACAATATTTTAATTGTTTGTGTAGCACACTTTGAGGGTGTCACCACCCTTTAACAGACAGACGCACGCTTGTCGCTGCTGCTTTGAGGATGCAGGTGGAATCTAGACGGGATTTGGAACCGAGGACACACTACCTCCATCAATTGTCTAAATCCCACTGCACTAATGTCGGATACCGGACGCACGTCTAACACCAACATAGCAGTCAAGGCCTCAGTTATACGTTTTGCTTCAGGATGACTGCTGTCGTACTTCATCCTCATCGCTAGGGACTGTTGGAGGGTCAATTGTTTAGTAAAAGTAGTGATGTTCCTACTTCCTCTCTGGGATGATGAACAACTCCCAGCAGCAGCAACAGCACTAGGAGGAAGTGGTTCTTGATCTTTCCCTATTTTATTTTTATCGGAGAAAGTTTGGTCCTCCATTTATGTTATATTGATATATATACGTGCGGCTAAAGCGCACACAAACACAGAAAATATTTTTTTATTTTTGCTGGAGAGTAGTGCACTTTGTGGGTTACACCACCCTTTAAGAAATGAGCCAGCCGGCTCTTTACTTATGGGACACAGGCGCACGCTTGGCGCTGCTCCTTTGTTGATGCACGTGCAGCCACAGTGCACACAAGTCACAAACACAGAAAATATATATTTTTTGGGTTTGGAGTGTACTTTGGGGGTTACAGAACCCTTTAACGGTCAAGCCAGCTGGCCCTTTACTTATGACACAGGCGCACGCTTGGCACTACTTTGTTGATGCACGTGCAGCTACTGCGCACACAATTCACAAACACAGAAAATAATTTTTTTTTTGGTTTGGACTGGAGTGTACTTTGGGGGTTACAGCACCCTTTAACGGTCAAGCCAGCCAGCCCTTTACTTATGACACAGGCGCACGCTTGGCACTACTTTGTTGATGCACATGCGGCTACTGCGCACACAATTCACAAACACAGAAAATAAATTTTTTTTTGGTTTGGACTGGAGTGTACTTTCGGGGGTTACAGCACCCTTTAACGGTCTAGCCAGCCGGCCCTTTACTTATGACACAGGCGCACGCTTGGCACTACTTTGTTGATGCACGTGCAGCTACTGCGCACACAATTCACAAACACAGAAAATAATTTTTTTTTTTGGTTTGGACTGGAGTGTACTTTGGGGGTTACAGCACCCTTTAACGGTCAAGCCAGCCGGCCCTTTACTTATGACACAGGCGCACGCTTGGCACTACTTTATTGATGCACGTGCGGCTACTGCGCACACAATTCACAAACACAGAAAATATTTTTTTTTTTTATTTGGACTGGACTGTACTTTCGGGGGTTACAGCACCCTTTAACGGTCAAGCCAGCCGGCCCTTTACTTATGACACAGGCGCACACTTGGCACTACTTTGTTGATGCACGTGCGGCTACTGCGCACACAATTCACAAACACAGAAAATAATTTTTTTTTTGGTTTGGACTGGAGTGTACTTTGGGGGTTACAGCACCCTTTAACGGTCAAGCCAGACGGCCCTTTACTTATGACACAGGCGCACGCTTGGCACTACTTTGTTGATGCACGTGCGGCTACTGCGCACACAATTCACAAACACAGAAAATAATTTTTTTTTTGGTTTGGACTGGAGTGTACTTTCGGGGGTTACAGCACCCTTTAACGGTCAAGCCAGCCGGCCCTTTACTTATGACACAGGCGCACGCTTGGCACTACTTTGTTGATGCACGTGCGGCTACTGCGCACACAATTCACAAACACAGAAAATAATTTTTTTTTTGGTTTGGACTGGAGTGTACTTTCGGGGGTTACAGCACCCTTAACGGTCAAGCCAGCCGGCCCTTTACTTATGACACAGGCGCACGCTTGGCACTACTTTGTTGATGCACGTGCGGCTACTGCGCACACAATTCACAAACACAGAAAATAATTTTTTTTTTGGTTTGGACTGGAGTGTACTTTCGGGGGTTACAGCACCCTTAACGGTCAAGCCAGCCGGCCCTTTACTTATGACACAGGCGCACGCTTGGCACTACTTTGTTGATGCACGTGCGGCTACTGCGCACACAATTCACAAACACAGAAAATAATTTTTTTTTTGGTTTAGACTGGAGTGTACTTTCGGGGGTTACAGCACCCTTAACGGTCAAGCCAGCCGGCCCTTTACTTATGACACAGGCGCACGCTTGGCACTACTTTGTTGATGCACATGCGGCTACTGCGCACACAATTCACAAACACAGAAAATAATTTTTTTTTTGGTTTGGACTGGAGTGTACTTTCGGGGGTTACAGCACCCTTAACGGTCAAGCCAGCTGGCCCTTTACTTATGACACAGGCGCACGCTTGGCACTACTTTGTTGATGCACGTGCGGCTACTGCGCACACAATTCACAAACACAGAAAATATATTATTTTTTTAGCACTTGGGGGGAGCACCCCTGATGGACAGAGCACCCCCTGGACAACACTACAGCACCCCTTTAGGACTGGGACACTGCACAGGACTTTGGAGTGGACACAGCCCCTATGGAGAACTGACTGCACAACACAGTCCAGCCAGCCCCTATGGACTTTGAAGTAGGGGTGAGCGGGTTCGGATTTCTGAAATCTGAACCCCCCCGAGCCCCCCCCGATCCGAGTCCGATCCGAATCAGGCTCGACTTTTCCCGCCTGACTCGGATCTGAAATCGAGGCAAAACGTCATCATCCCGCCTTCCGAGTCTCGCGGGTTTTGGATCCTATATAAGGTACCCGCGTCGGCACCATTTTCTCACTCGGCTGTGGACAGTGAAGAGGGAGGGTGGGAGTTAGGGCTGTGTAGTGTAGTGTAGTGTAGTGCTGCTGTTGTCCACTACTTCAAAGTCCTTAGGGGCTGGCTGTGTTGTGCTGTGCTGCTGTTGTTAATAGGGGCTGTGTCCACTACTTCAAAGTCCATAGGGGCTGGCTGGACTGTGTTGTGCAGTCAGTTCTCCATAGGGGCTGTGTCCACTCCAAAGTCCTGTGCAGTGTCCCAGTCCTAAAGGGGTGCTGTAGTGTTGTCCAGGGGTGCTCTGTCCATCAGGGGTGCTCCCCCCAAGTGCTAAAAAAATAATATATTTTCTGTGTTTGTGAATTGTGTGCGCAGTAGCCGCACGTGCATCAACAAAGTAGTGCCAAGCGTGCGCCTGTGTCATAAGTAAAGGGCCGGCTGGCTTGACCGTTAAGGGTGCTGTAACCCCCGAAAGTACACTCCAGTCCAAACCAAAAAAAAAAATATTTTCTGTGTTTGTGAATTGTGTGCGCAGTAGCCGCACGTGCATCAACAAAGTAGTGCCAAGCGTTCGCCTGTGTCATAAGTAAAGGGCCGGCTGGCTTGACCGTTAAGGGTGCTGTAACCCCCGAAAGTACACTCCAGTCCAAACCAAAAAAAAAATTATTTTCTGTGTTTGTGAATTGTGTGCGCAGTAGCCGCACGTGCATCAACAAAGTAGTGCCAAGCGTGCGCCTGTGTCATAAGTAAAGGGCCGGCTGGCTTGACCGTTAAGGGTGCTGTAACCCCCGAAAGTACACTCCAGTCCAAACCAAAAAAAAAATTATTTTCTGTGTTTGTGAATTGTGTGCGCAGTAGCCGCACGTGCATCAACAAAGTAGTGCCAAGCGTGCGCCTGTGTCATAAGTAAAGGGCCGGCTGGCTTGACCGTTAAGGGTGCTGTAACCCCCGAAAGTACACTCCAGTCCAAACCAAAAAAAAAATTATTTTCTGTGTTTGTGAATTGTGTGCGCAGTAGCCGCATGTGCATCAACAAAGTAGTGCCAAGCGTGCGCCTGTGTCATAAGTAAAGGGCCGGCTGGCTTGACCGTTAAAGGGTGCTGTAACCCCCAAAGTACACTCCAGTCCAAACCAAAAAAAAATTATTTTCTGTGTTTGTGAATTGTGTGCGCAGTAGCCGCACGTGCATCAACAAAGTAGTGCCAAGCGTGCGCCTGTGTCATAAGTAAAGGGCCGGCTGGCTTGACCGTTAAGGGTGCTGTAACCCCCGAAAGTACACTCCAGTCCAAACCAAAAAAAAAATTATTTTCTGTGTTTGTGAATTGTGTGCGCAGTAGCCGCACGTGCATCAACAAAGTAGTGCCAAGCGTGCGCCTGTGTCATAAGTAAAGGGCCGGCTGGCTTGACCGTTAAGGGTGCTGTAACCCCCGAAAATACACTCCAGTCCAAACCAAAAAAAAAATTATTTTCTGTGTTTGTGAATTGTGTGCGCAGTAGCCGCACGTGCATCAACAAAGTAGTGCCAAGCGTGCGCCTGTGTCATAAGTAAAGGGCCGGCTGGCTTGACCGTTAAAGGGTGCTGTAACCCCCAAAAGTACACTCCAGTCCAAACCAAAAAAAAAATTATTTTCTGTGTTTGTGAATTGTGTGCGCAGTAGCCGCACGTGCATCAACAAAGTAGTGCCAAGCGTGCGCCTGTGTCATAAGTAAAGGGCCGGCTGGCTTGACCGTTAAAGGGTGCTGTAACCCCCAAAGTACACTCCAGTCCAAACCAAAAAAAAAATTATTTTCTGTGTTTGTGAATTGTGTGCGCAGTAGCCGCACGTGCATCAACAAAGTAGTGCCATGTGTGCGCCTGTGTCATAAGTAAAGGGCCGGCTGGCTTGACCGTTAAAGGGTGCTGTAACCCCCGAAAGTACAGTCCAGTCCAAATCAAAAAAATATATATTTTCTGTGTTTGTGAATTGTGTGCGCAGTAGCCGCACGTGCATCAACAAAGTAGTGCCAAGCGTGCGCCTGTGTCATAAGTAAAGGGCCGGCTGGCTAGACCGTTAAAGGGTGCTGTAACCCCCGAAAGTACACTCCAGTCCAAACCAAAAAAAAAATTATTTTCTGTGTTTGTGAATTGTGTGCGCAGTAGCCGCACGTGCATCAACAAAGTATTGCCAAGCGTGCGCCTGTGTCATAAGTAAAGGGCCGGCTGGCTTGACCGTTAAAGGGTGCTGTAACCCCCAAAGTACACTCCAGTCCAAACCAAAAAAAAAATTATTTTCTGTGTTTGTGAATTGTGTGCGCAGTAGCCGCACGTGCATCAACAAAGTAGTGCCAAGTGTGCGCCTGTGTCATAAGTAAAGGGCCGGCTGGCTTGACCGTTAAAGGGTGCTGTAACCCCCGAAAGTACAGTCCAGTCCAAACCAAAAAAAAAATTATTTTCTGTGTTTGTGAATTGTGTGCGCAGTAGCCGCACGTGCATCAACAAAGTAGTGCCAAGTGTGCGCCTGTGTCATAAGTAAAGGGCCGGCTGGCTTGACCGTTAAAGGGTTCTGTAACCCCCAAAGTACACTCCAAACCAAAAAAATATATATTTTCTGTGTTTGTGACTTGTGTGCACTGTGGCTGCACGTGCATCAACAAGCGTGCGCCTGTGTCCCATAAGTAAAGAGCCGGCTGGCTCATTTCTTAAAGGGTGGTGTAACCCACAAAGTGCACTACTCTCCAGCAAAAATAAAAAAATATTTTCTGTGTTTGTGTGCACTTTAGCCGCACGTATATATATCAATATAACATAAATGGAGGACCAAACTTTCTCCGATAAAAATAAAATAGGGAAAGATCAAGAACCACTTCCTCCTAGTGCTGTTGCTGCTGCTGGGAGTTGTTCATCATCCCAGAGAGGAAGTAGGAACATCACTACTTTTACTAAACAATTGACCCTCCAACAGTCCCTAGCGATGAGGATGAAGTACGACAGCAGTCATCCTGAAGCAAAACGTATAACTGAGGCCTTGACTGCTATGTTGGTGTTAGACGTGCGTCCGGTATCCGACATTAGTGCAGTGGGATTTAGACAATTGATGGAGGTAGTGTGTCCTCGGTTCCAAATCCCGTCTAGATTCCACCTGCATCCTCAAAGCAGCAGCGACAAGCGTGCGTCTGTCTGTTAAAGGGTGGTGACACCCTCAAAGTGTGCTACACAAACAATTAAAATATTGTTCTTTTTTTTTCTGTCTTTGTGAATTGTGTGGGCTGTAGCCGCACCTGCATCCTTAAAGCAGCAGCGACAAGCGTGCGTCTGTCTGTTAAAGGGTGGTGTAACTCTCAAAGTGCTCCAAAAAATAAAAAACTATTTTTTTAATGTGTTTGTGACTTGTGTGCGATGTAGCCGCACTTGCATCCTCAAAGCAGCAGCGACAAGCGTGCGTCTGTCTGTTAAAGGGTGGTGACACCCTCAAAGTGTGCTACACAAACAATAAAAATATTCTTCTTCTTTTTTCTGTCTTTGTGAATTGTGTGGGCTGTAGCCGCACCTGCATCCTTAAAGCAGCAGCGACAAGCGTGCGTCTGTCTGTTAAAGGGTGGTGACACCCTCAAAGTGTGCTACACAAACAATTAAAATATTGTTCTTTTTTCTGTCTTTGTGAATTGTGTGGGCTGTAGCCGCACCTGCATCCTTAAAGCAGCAGCGACTAGCGTGCGTCTGTCTGTTAAAGGGTGGTGACACCCTCAAAGTGTGCTACACAAACAATTAAAATATTGTTCTTTTTTTTTTGGTCTTTGTGAAATGTGTGGGCTGTAGCCGCACCTGCATCCTTAAAGCAGCAGCGACAAGCGTGCGTCTGTCTGTTAAAGGGTGGTGACACCCTCAAAGTGTGCTACACAAACAATAAAAATATTCTTCTTCTTTTTTCTGTCTATGTGAATTGTGTGGGCTGTAGCCGCACCTGCATCCTTAAAGCAGCAGCGACAAGCGTGCGTCTGTCTGTTAAAGGGTGGTGACACCCTCAAAGTGTTCTACACAAACAATTAAAATATTGTTCTTTTTTTTTCGGTCTTTGTGAAATGTGTGGGCTGTAGCCGCACCTGCATCCTTAAAGCAGCAGCGACAAGCGTGCGTCTGTCTGTTAAAGGGTGGTGTAACTCTCAAAGTGCTCCAAAAAATAAAAAACTATTTTTTTAATGTGTTTGTGACTTGTGTGCGATGTAGCTGCACTTGCATCCTCAAAGCAGCAGCGACAAGCGTGCGTCTGTCTGTTAAAGGGTGGTGACACCCTCAAAGTGTGCTACACAAACAATAAAAATATTCATCTTCTTTTTTCTGTCTATGTGAATTGTGTGGGCTGTAGCCGCACCTGCATCCTTAAAGCAGCAGTGACAAGCGTGCGTCTGTCTGTTAAAGGGTGGTGACACCCTCAAAGTGTGCTACACAAACAATAAAAATATTCTTCTTCTTTTTTCTGTCTATGTGAATTGTGTGGGCTGTAGCCGCACCTGCATCCTTAAAGCAGCAGCGACAAGCGTGCGTCTGTCTGTTAAAGGGTGGTGACACCTCAAAGTGTTCTACACAAACAATTAAAATATTGTTCTTTTTTTTCGGTCTTTGTGAAATGTGTTGGCTGTAGCCGCACGTGCATCCTTAAAGCAGCAGCGACAAGCGTGCGTCTGTCTGTTAAAGGGTGGTGTAACTCTCAAAGTGCTCCAAAAAATAAAAAACTATTTTTTTAATGTGTTTGTGACTTGTGTGCGATGTAGCCGCACTTGCATCCTCAAAGCAGCAGCGACAAGCGTGCGTCTGTCTGTTAAAGGGTGGTGACACCCTCAAAGTGTGCTACACAAACAATAAAAATATTCTTCTTTTTTCTGTCTTTGTGAATTGTGTGGGCTGTAGCCGCACCTGCATCCTTAAAGCAGCAGCGACAAGCGTGCGTCTGTCTGTTAAAGGGTGGTGACACCCTCAAAGTGTGCTACACAAACAATTAAAATATTGTTCTTTTTTTTTCGGTCTTTGTGAAATGTGTGGGCTGTAGCCGCACTTGCATCCTCAAAGCAGCCGCGACAAGCGTGCGTCTGTCTGTTAAAGGGTGGTGTAACCCTCAAAGTGTGCTCCCCAAACAATAAAAATATTCTTTTTTTTTTTCTGTCTTTGTGAATTGTGTGGGCTGTAGCCGCACTTGAATCCTCAAAGCAGCAGCGACAAGCGTGTGCGTCTGTCTGTTAAAGGATTACATCGGTGACAGCATCCAAGTAGGCATGTCAGACAGTCCGTACCTGTACTGGAAGGAAAAAGAAGCAATTTGGAGGTCCCTGTACAAACTGGCTCTATTTTACCTGAGTTGCCCCCCCTCCAGTGTGTACTCCGAAAGAGTGTTTAGTGCAGCCGGGAACCTTGTCAGCGAAAGGCGTAGGAGGTTGCTTCCACAAAATGTGGAGAAGATGATGTTCATAAAATGAATTATCAACTCTTCCAGGGAGACCAGCCTCCAGAACGTACAGAGGGACCTGTGGTTCCAGCAGGGACGAATTAATACTCTGTGAGGATGAGGATGTACACACTGAAGAGGGTGAGGAATCGGTGGATGAGGAGGATGAGGATGACATCTTGCCTCCGTAGAGCCAGTTTGTGCAGGGACAGATAAATTGCCAGCTTGTTTTGTGGGGGCCCAAACGAACCAATCATTTCAGCCACAGTTGTGTGGCAGACCCTGGCGCTGAAATGATTGGTTTGTTAAAGTGTGCATGTCCTGTTTATACAACATAAGGGTGGGTGGGAGGGCCCAAGGACAATTCCATCTTGCACCTCTTTTTTTTCTTTGCATTATGTACAGTTTGGGGCCTAGTTTTTCAATGCCATCCTGTCTGCCACTGCAGTGTCACGCCTAGATGGGTCACGTGTTTGTGCCGCCCACTCGTGTCGCTTAGCATAGTCATCCAGCTACCTCGGTGCAACCTTTTGGACATAAAAACACTATTGTGAGGTGTGAGGTATTCAGAATAGACTGGAAATGAGTGGAAATTAAGGTTATTGAGGTTAATAATAGCATAGGAGCAGAAAAACCTACAAATTATGTGATTTTAGCTGTTTTTATGCTTTTTTTCAAAAAATACAGATCCAAAACACAAAACCCAGAACCCAAAACACGGAAGGGTGGTTTTGGCAAAACCAATCCAGATCCAAAACACGAAGAAAGATCCAGATCCAAAACCAAAACACAAAACACGAAAAGTGGCCGGTGCACACCCCTACTTTGAAGTAGTGGACACAGCCCCTATTAACAACAGCAGCACAGCACAACACAGCCAGCCCCTAAGGACTTTGAAGTAGTGGACAACAGCAGCACTACACTACACTACACTACACAGCCCTAACTCCCACCCTCCCTCTTCACTGTCCACAGCCGAGTGAGAAAATGGCGCCGACGCGGGTACCTTATATAGGATCCAAAACCCGCGAGACTCGGAAGGCGGGATGATGACGTTTTGCCTCGATTTCAGATCCGAGTCAGGCGGGAAAAGTCGAGCCTGATTCGGATCGGACTCGGATCGGGGGGCTCGGGGGGGTTCGGATTTCAGAAATCCGAACCCGCTCACCCCTAGTGTATACAGATGTGTCTATGTATGTATGTGTGTATAGGTGTGTCTATATATGTGTGTGTATACAGATGTGTGTCTATGTATGTATGTGTGTATAGGTGTGTCTATGTATGTATGTGTGTATAGGTGTGTCTATGTATGTATGTGTATATAGATGTATGTGTGTAGGTGTGTCTATGTATGTGTGTGTATATAGATGTGTGTCTATGTATGTGTGTATAGGTGTGTGCCTATGTATGTATGTGTATATAGATGTGTGTCTATGTATGTATGTGTATATAGATGTTTATCTGTGTATGTATGTATGTGTATTGGTGAGTCTATTTATGTATGTATGTACAGTATGTATGTATGTATAGGTGAGTGTCTATGTATGTATGTATGTATGTATGTGTATAGGTGTGTGTCTATGTATGTGTGTGTCTAGTAGTTATGTATGTATGTATGTTCAGTATGTATGTATAGGTGTTTGTCTGTGTGTATAGGTGTATGTATGTATGTGTGTGTCTGTGTATGTATGTGTATAGGTGTATGTCTATTTATGTATGTATGTATGTGTATAGGTGTGTGTCTATGTATGTATGTGTTTAGGTGTGTGTCTATGTATTTATGTATGTATATGGGTGTGTGTCTTTGTATGTATGTACTGTATGTGCATAGGTATGTATGTATGTATGTGTGTGTAAATGTATGTCTGTATATATGTGTATAGGTCTGTATGTATGTATGTGTATAGGTGTGTGTCTATGTATGTATGTGTGTGTGTATCTATGTATGTATGTCTGTATGTATGTATGTGTATAGGTGTGTCTATGTATGTATGTGTATAGGTGTGTGACTATGTATGTATGAATGTATGTATAGTATGTATGTATGTGTGTCTATGTATGTTTATAGGTGTGTGTCTATGTATGTGTGTGTCTATGTATGTATGTCTGTATGTATGTATGTGTATAGGTGTGTATGTATGTATGTACTGTATGTGTATAGGTGTGTATCTATGTATGTATGTGTATAGGAGTGTGTCTATGTATGTATGTCTGTATGTATGTGTATAGGTGTGTATGTATGTATGTGTATAGGTTTGTGTCTTTGTATGTATGTATATGTGTATATGTATAGGTTTGTGTCTATGTATGTATGTATGTGTGTGTCTGTGTATGTATGTATATAGGTGTGTGTATATGTATGTATGTGTATAGGTGTGTGTCTATGTATAGGTGTGTTTCTATTTATGTTTGTATGTGTATAGGTGTGTCTATGTATGCATGTATGTGTATAGGTGTGTGTCTATGTATGTATATACAGTAGGTGTCTATGTATGTGTGTATAGGTTTGTGTCCATGTATGTACTGTATGTATGCACTATGTATGAATGTATGTGTATATAGGTGCGTATCTATGTATATTTGTGTGTATGTATGTATGTATGTATGTGTATATAGGTGTGTGTGTGAGGGGAATGAGCTCTGAAAGGGTGAATGAATGCTTTAGAGGATACTGGAATGTGTGACATGACTGATGGGTTAATCAGTGCTGGATGGAGGGTAGTTATTAGGTGCCGAGTGGGGGTGTTAATGATGGGTGCTGTGTGCGGAGATTTTTATATGAGCTGATAGAGTGGATGAAAGAGTTAGTGGGTGCTGGGAGAGTGAAATGATGATGGAATGGACGGGAATAGGTAATCATAATGGATTGGTGGGTCTATGAGGGAATTGCTTAATAAGGGGTTAACTCATGGATTCTTCAGCGGAAGGGTGATGGATGGGGGGAATTTAATGGTTGATAAATGGGTGAGCGGGTTGCTGGGGTAAATGGTGGTGAAGGTGAATAGGCAAATTGGGTTTCTCTGAGTATACAGCAATGTTTAATAGATTTACAGACAGGTTGTGTAGGTTCATGCCAGGCTGGTTCAGCAGGGTGCTGTTCACTGCCCATCTTGCAGATGGAAAAATGCACCTAGCCCCTTTTGGAATGCTGCTCTGAGCTCCGAACGAGAGTCATTTGGATTGGAGGAAGTTAGTGCCGCGCTGCCTCCTATACTGAGACATCTGTTTTCTGCCTCCATGACCATTTTGGAGTATAAAGCCGCATACACACTAGACAATGTGTGTAAGCGACGGGACCCGGCGGGACTGCCGACATTGGTAAGTGTATACACACTTACCAATGTTGGCCATGCTGCATTCGGCAGCATGGCATCATTAACGAAATCCACATGGCATTGTTAACGAAATCCTACATGTTCAGGCGACTGGGTATATCGTTAACGACCAGCAGGAGCGCGCATCGTTGGTCATTCACTGCATACACACTGGACGATATGAATGATATGAACGATGACAATATCGTTATTGTTCATAAAAATCGTCAAGTGTGTATGCCCCATTAGTTACACTTCTGTCTATCTTTGCATCAACCTGGCCTAAGGTAAACAGATGTATTTACATGTGTTATGGTATGATTATTGGATTGGACACACTGATGTGCATTGTGGTATTGATGTGTGCAAAATTATGTATTGCGGCACTCGTGTGTGGCATAAATATGTACTGCGGCACTTATGTGTGGCATAATTACATATTAAGCACGTATGTGTGGCATAATTACATATTGGGCACTTATGTGTGGTATAATTACATATTGGGCACTTACATACCCCCCAACATTTTAAGATATGAAGGAAGGACAGGTCGCGCGCCTCTGGCACACGCGGCCGAAAAGGCGGCGTGGCTTGCACAAAAAGGTGCGGGTCTATTGAAAGCAGGGCGTAGCCTCGCGGCTTCGCCCATTTTCGTCACTTTGGGGGAGTGCCAAGCACTCTCTGAGATGCGCACGGCATCTGTTCTCCTCCTGCACACCCGCTGCTCTGCTATGCAGAGCAGCGGTTTGTGCTCTCCCCAACTTCCCCCCCACCGCGGGACACTGCAGCCCGCGGGTGGGACAATGGGACAGTCCCAGAAAAACGGGACTGTCCCGCTGGATGCGGGACAGTTGGGAGGTATGCACTTATGTGTGGCATAATTACATATTGGGCACTTATGTGTGGGTTAATCACATATTGGGCACTTTTGTGTGGTATAATCACATATTGGGTACTTATGTGTGGCATAATCACATATTGGGCACTTATGTATGGTATAATTACATATTGGGCACTTATGTGTGACATAACTACATATTGGGCACTTATGTGTGGTATAATTACATATTGGGCACTTATGTGTGGTATAACTACTTATTGGGCACTTATGTGTGGTATAATTACATATTGGGCACTTATGTGTGGTATAACTACTTATTGGGCACTTATGTGTGGCATAATTGAATATTGGGCACTTATGTGTGGTATAATTACATATTGGGCACTTATGTGTGGTATAATTACATATTGGGCACATATGTGTGACATTTTGTGAATGTGACACTGATGTCTGGCATAAGCATGTATTAAGGGCACAGCTATGTGACATATTATGTTTTGGGGGCACTGATACAGTATATAGCATTTTACTGTCCAGAGTGTACACACAAATGTTGTTCCCAAAGTTTGGTTAAAAATGTGTGAGGTTTTATCTAGATTGCTGGGGGGAGCAGGGGTGGTAAGGTGAATCTTTACTTAGGGCACCCAGAAACCTTGCACCGGCCCTGCCCTTGATACTATATTTAGCCTTTGGGTTTTTGAAACCCAAGTGCATGATTTTTTAACAGT
The DNA here is from genome assembly GCA_031769625.1 of Taudactylus pleione. Classification (NCBI taxonomy): domain Eukaryota; kingdom Metazoa; phylum Chordata; class Amphibia; order Anura; family Myobatrachidae; genus Taudactylus; species Taudactylus pleione. The sequence goes on along the minus strand of JAUIMM010000078.1, from coordinate 2,101,944 downwards.
AAACTGTAGTTGCTAATTTAAAAGCCATAATTAGGCGGGTTGTGGGAGCACCAGTGTGGGTTTATACCAGGGTACTCTAGTCTAACACATCTGCATGTTTGATTGGCCTTTGAATATAGCAATTCTGTTTTAGGGGCCTGTTTATCATTAAATATTTATTATTATTATCCTTTATTTATGCCTTTATTAATATGCAGCCACAAGGATTCCCAGGGCCGGATTAAAGGGGGGGAGCGACAAGGGCGGTCGTCCCGGGGCCCCCACACCCACCAGGGGTTAAAGTGGGCTGGAATGGAAGACAGAACCAGTTCCGCCTCCTCTGGCCCACCTAACCCCGGCGCCGCAGGGAGGTTCCATTAGCCAGGCTGAGATTTTGTTACCAGCTGGCGCCCAGCTCCCTACCCGCAGCGTCAGCCAGAGGCTGGAGCTCACACCTGAGCTCCGGATTCCGGCTCCCGCAGTGCACTATGGGAGAGACGTCATGACGTCTCTCCCATAGTTCTGAGGAGCGGCCAGCCAGACGGACGCAGACGCGGGAGCGGGGCTTAAGGTAAGTATTGTGTTTTTCTATTCATATAAGCCGCTTTACTACAGAGGACACTGCTACAGGGGGCACTACTTCAGGGGCATTCTACTGGGGGCACTACTACAGGGGGCATTTCTACTGGGGGCACTGCTACAGGGGGCATAACTACTGGGGGCACTGCTACAGGGGGCATTACTATTGGGGGCACTACTACTGGGGGCACTACTACAAGGCACTACTTCAGGGGGCATTAGTATTGGGGGTACAACTACAGGGGGCACTACTTATGGGGGATCTGCTACAAGGGGCATTACTACTGGGGGGTATTACTGCTGGGGCATTACTATTGGGGGCACTACTACAGGGGACACTACTTCTGGGGGCACTACTACAGGAGGCATTACTGCTGGAGCACTACTATAAGGGGCATTACTATTGGGAGCAATACTACAGGGGGCATTACTACTGGGGGCATTACAATAGAGGGCATGACTACTGGGGCATTACTATTGGAGGCACTACTACTGGGGGCATGACTACTGGGGGTGCTACTAATGGGGACATTACATTGGGGGCACTGCATAAAGGGCACCACTCCTGGGGGCACTGCTTAAAGAGCACCACTACTGTGGGCTCTGCATAAGAGGCACTACCACTGTGGGCACTGCCACTACTGGGTCACTGCATAAGGAGCACCACTACTGGAGGCACTGCATAAGGGGCACTGCATAAAGGTCAGTACCACTACTTGGGGCAGTGCATAAGGGGCATTACTGCTGTGGGCATTGTATAAGAGGCACTACTGATGTGGGCATTGTATAAGAGGCACTACTACTGTGGACATTATGTGTATTAGGGGCACTACTACTGTGGGCATTGTATAAGAGGCACTACTACTGTGGGCATTGTGTAAAAGGGGCACTGCTGTGTGTCATAACATGAATAAGGGACACTACTATGTGGTGTAATGTGAATCAGGGGCACTATGTGCAGTGTAATGTGGATAAGATTGCGCAACTGGTGGCTAATATTTCATGTGGGTGCTTATATGTGTAGGTTTTTTTTCCCCTGTGGGTGTATATTGTGTTTTTTTTGTATATGGGTATATATTGTGTGGGGCCCCCATAGACCTTAATCTGGTCCTGAGGGTTTTGCTGCGGCATATTCCCCGAAATCACCCGCAAATATTAACACTGCAAATATTAAGTACCCCCCAGATTTATTATGGAGGGATCGCAGCAGATATCTCTGGCATAGGTTTCTATGGGGGGTGCCATGCTGGCAGATTTACCACGCTCCGGAATGCGAATCTGTAGATGGCTTCGTGCTGCTTTGTCCTAGGGGCTACACTTTGCAAAAATTACCGGGAGAATGTTCCAGAGGGATCCTCCCCGGCAATGGCTGCCATGCTTGCGTGGCCTGAAGACGCACATGCACAGGAGTTCCGAGATGGAGATTAAGTGATGCGGTCACTTCATTTTGAGGACAATTCTGGGCCTTTCGGAGCTCCTGCCGGTGCTATTTAATACATCTCGACGCTATCATTGCATACTGCAATACGATCATGGGCGCTAATATCGCACCCAGATCGCGTTGTGTATGTGATTATTGATAAATAGGCCCCTTAGGGATAGAAAACGCTTTCCTTCACGGCACCAAAATTGGTGTAACAATCTTATGAAAATATCTAAGTAAAAGAAAAAATACATTTATCTATCTCATATCTATCTATCTATCTATCTATCTATCTATCTATCTATCTATCTATCTATCTCATATCTCTCTATCTATCTATCTCATATCTATCTATCTATCTATCTATCTATCTCATATCTATTTATCTATCTCACATCTATCTATCTATCTATCTATCTATCGCATATCTAATTATCTATCTATCTATCTATCTATCTCATATCTATCTATCTCATATCTATCTATTTATCTCATATCTATCTATCTCATATCTATTTATCTCATATCTATCTATCTATCTATATCTATCTATCTCATATCTATCTCTCTATCTATCTCATATCTATCTATTTATCTATCTCATATCTATCTATCTATATCTATCTCATATCTATCTATCTGTCTATATATCTCCTATCTATCTATCTCATATATATATATATCTATCTATATATCTATATATGTATCTCTATCTATCTATGTCATATCTATCTATCTATCTATATATCTATCTATCGCATATCTATCTCATATCTATCTATCTCTCATATCTATCTATCTATCTATCTATCTATCTCATATCTTTCTTTTATCTATATATCTCATATCTATCTATCTATGTATATACACATATATATGTATGTGTGCATACAGTATGTAAACAGCCATGTAGACAATACACACCCAGCATGCTGTTACATGTAAACTGAAACTTTTAAATTAATCACAAATTGAGGCTGTTCTACACCCTGAAGTAGGTGTCAGACAATTTAATAAAAAAGGTCCACAAAAGTTTTATAAGACATGATAAAGTCACCTAACATCCCCCGCACACGACAGTAACTTTATAACCCCTATACAACGGCCAGACCCAGCAATAAACTCGAGTACCGCCATTGTCCGATGTCCGCACTTACACGCTCCTGCGCTTTATACGGGTCCTCCACGATCTCTCTGGGATACACTGAGCTCTGCTCCGTCTTTCCTCCTTCCACCAGGGACCAGTGTCTATTATTCATCTGTTCATTGATGTGACAATGAGGAGGGGGTCTGTTATTTTTGTGGTTGCCCCCGACAACAGTTCCCATGGCTGTAAATCATTTCACGGCCCCCTTCGGCCAGCAGCAGAATCTGAAGAATGAGTTGTGTATTAACCACTTCACAGCCTGAGAGGCCGCTCTGGGCCATGAATGGAAGGGATTCCGTCAGTGCGAGGCTGCTGGAGATGGGATTACACGTACGGAATGCATAGAGGCCATGAGAAGCTAATATTGTTCACATTCCAGTCAGGTAGTGAGAATGGAGATAGTGTGGCCCCTCCTGAGGACAGGTCAGGCTCAATCGTTCTCTATTCCAAAACATTGCTAATGGTGCCTTGTGTGACCCGGCCTGAGCGCCCAACGTTAGACGTGCTCATATAATCATCTATGTATGATGCTCAGGGGGCCATTCAATCCTTGGCAACGCGCGATAGAGATGTGCGCATTCTCCTGCGCTACTGGGGAACGAGAGAAAGTGTGCGATGTTACTGGCCACGAAGTGCCGGCGTTCCAAGCGATGCGCCTGCATTTTGTGGCCATCGACGCTAATTTTATTGACCCCTAAGAATGTAATTGAGAAAGAGCTCGCACCCAACTCCGTCATTTCAAACCCTATGTAAAATATGAGCAAGCCCTAAGAGAAACTTCTCCCCCCAACCAGGGCCAGATTAACAATGGGGCGGATGGAGCTCCAGCTCCAGGCTTCCACATAAAAATAGGCCCATTTTCATGGCAGCATGATAGTGACCAGCTGCCTAGCTACCGCACTGCCGAAAATATATCTTAAACGCTCTAGGTCAGATCACCTCACACGCTCATGCAACACAATCACACAACGCCTTAACTAAAATAAAGACAGACACATTGCGTTGGGTGAAATGGGTCAGCTTTTTATTCAAACTACGGTAAACTATTTAAGTGAACCTATTTATTAAATTCTTAAATCTAATAATGTGAGAGAGAAAAATGGTGGCGGGGGCTTGGATGGCCTATTATGCAACACAACATATCACACATAATGCAAGAAAAATAATAAATTAGCTGGCCTGAATAGCCCGCCCAATGGAACCTCGGGACCATCTGCCCCTCCGTTCCCTACAACTCGCAGGGTGTTGGCCTTCTGCCTGACCCTGCGGGGATTGCAACTTGGGGGGCCCCCCTGCCAGTGAGGGGGACCGTACCACCTGGACCGGTGGTACTGACGATGCCCTAAAGTCCGCCCCAGGCGCACGGGCAACCCCCCAGGGATGAACTAAAACTATCAATAACTCGACAAAACTAAAAGGCCATACAAGACCAGCCGCCATACTTAAGCCGACATCAACTAGAAACCTAATCAAGTGAGGGACGGTGGGTGGGCAATCTCCAGAAGAAAAGAGGGAGAATGGAGTCTAACTTACCCATAAATCTCCAGCTCAAACTCCACCCCCCCCCCCCCCCCATAACTTGTGCTTATTGGCTAACTCATAACTTGTGCTAATTGGCTAAATCACCAGCTCTAACAAAACCCTTCTCCTTGAGAACTGCTAAACCCATTCTGCATTGCAAAGCGTGCCTGGTGCCAGACCAGAGGTTTATGTCACTCCTGTCATATAAGGATGACCTCCGCTTCGAGCCTTTTGCGTCAGTCTTTCGAGCTTCCTACAGAAAATCCTAGCGACCGGAATGACCCTACACGCAAAGTTGAAAAGACCCAACAGCGATTGGGTCTGCCTTAATGTCAGCTTACCCACTGACAGGGCCAACAGTATTTCATCCCGCAATCGCTGGACCTTTTCAACCGGCAAACGACAAAAACCTGCAACCGTATCGATTTCGATTCCCAAAAAGGAAAGTCTTGAGGTGGGTTTTGTTTTCCGCAATGGGAACCCCAAAATCGGAAAACAGCTTGAGCGTGTTTTCGAGCAATTGCGCGCACCTAACGGAATCTCGTGGTCCCACTAATAAGAAGTCATCTAGGTAATGAGCAATGCCCGGCTCATGCGTCTCCCTAAACAGGCACCAGTGTAGGAAGGTACTAAATTTCTCGAAATAGGCGCACGAAATAGAGCACCCCATGGGCAGACATTAATCAAAATAAAATCCTTCGTTGATCTTGAACCCCATTAAATGATAAACCTCCGGGTGCAGGGAAGCAGTCGAAATGCGGATTCGATGTCGACTTTACACATCAGCGCCCCTCCCCCGAAAGAACGAACCAAGTCAAGCGCGTCATCAAAAGATTGATAGACCACGTGACAAAGTTCCTTGGGGATAGCATCGTTAGCAGACAGACCGCTCGGGTACGAGAGGTGCTGAATAAAACGAAAGCTACCTTGGGTTTTCTTGGGGACCACTCCAACCGGTGATAAAACCAGACCCGGAATTGGAACTTCCGAGAAAGGGCCAAGTATCCTACCCAATTCTATTTCTTTATTTACCTTCCCTTGTAAAATCAACGGCATATCAGGAGCTGAACGAAGGTTCCGTCCGGAACCTCCCTGCACCCTAGCTGCTAACGGAAGCCTAAACCCTATCGTAAAAACTTTGCGCAAGAACGTGGCTACGTCCTGAAGCGGGTACGCCTCAAGCCATGGTGCCATGGCCCTTGCCTTGACAGGCGTGGAGGCTCTGCTTAGAATGGTTGACTTACTTGATGGAGGTGGCACTAGGGCCACGGCTGGCACTGCCTCCTTTTCCCCCTGACGTGCCTCTGGGACCTTTTGAGCACTCCTTAATTGGGTGGGGGCCACCGCAATGGATGCATGTGTGTCGAAAACGACACCGCCCGCCCAATGCGCATTGCCCATTGTTGAAGGCAAAGCACTTGCCATGTCCTGACTTGAAACCCGCACCCCGCGCCGATCCTCTGCCTGGTGCAACTGACTGTCCCCCAAAACTCCTCTGCAAGGGTGCCCCCTCTATTTGCGTGCGCTGTGGTTGTGTGACGTCCACAAAAATCTCGACGTCTTTTGTCCCGAAGTCTATAACTTCCCTACCGTGCTGCTTACGACGAAATTCTTCGTCGTACACCCGCCATGCGCCGCCTCTGGAGTTGGTGAACATATCATGAATTAAGTACATGTACCTAATCACGCGCATATGCTCGTCGGGACGTGTCTCCAAGTAGCAAGAGGCAAAGATATACATGTTTTTAAACCAAACATGATAGGACATGACACCGTCGCGGGCCGACCCTCCATTCTTTTTCGCAGATACCCAAGCTCTTTTCCCCCGGCTGGTAAGCGTGAATACGTTGACATAACGTCCGCGCCTGATCCGGTCCCGGATCCTGGGCCGAACCCCACGCAGCACCGCTGTGTTAGAGCATAAGACTCCCTCCGAACAATCCGAATTCACTGACATGCTGCTGCTGGACGAACGGTGCTTGCGCCTATATCGCCTGGACCTCTTCCTGCCAGCTCGTCGTGACACCTCTGAGGAATCCGAGGAGGTGGAGGAAAGACTACTTGTTCCCTGCTCTGAGCTATGTCGCCTACGCTTCTTGCTTCGCTGCGCCGATGCTTCCTGGCTACTACTAGAGCTACCGATCCAATCGGGATCGATGGAAGACTCACCATCCGACTGACTAGCCGCACCTTCTGCGACCGTGGCTAGGGGCCTTTCGCTTCTGTCTTGACTCTGCATCGTAGAATTGAATAAGCTCTCTCCTGCTGGAACACAAACAATGCTGTCTTGTACAGAAACTGATCGCCCCTGGCCTAGCGATTCGTCCATGCCCGTACTATCTAAACCTTGAAGCGTTCCTGGGGCGCCCGGGGACCCGAAGCGCCGACAAGCTTATCCACCAGCGCTGCAACGCTTACGTCGCCCCCTCCCGAAGCTGTCTGAGTGCTGTTCTGAGCCAACAAGGGCACCAGCGCAGAGAGCAGTGAAGCGCACAGTGTTGATACGGTCTCTGCGCGCAGCACTGGCTCCATCGGGGATGCAGACGCGGATCTTGTCCGGGGCGCAGTGGACCCGCGCACCACATCCGCATATGACCTGCTATTAAAACTCCGCACAGGCACACCTCCCCCCGTCCTTTCCGTGGAACCAGCTGAGGGCGGGGTGCTGCCCCTAACGGATGCCCCGCCATCGATGGAAAAGGACTCACTGGTGTCAGAGGGGGACGTAATGACCCCCTCGTCCAGCAGATGGCGCACATTGCGTCGCCTACCATCCCGCTGCTTTGGGCATTCCGGTCCCACACAACCGCAGCCCTACTGGACTGCGCGCCGCTGTGGGCCACCGGGCGCACTGTACGCCTCGGCACGGGAGACCCCGCGGGAACAGTTAATGGAGACGGGCACGATCCCCCCCATCTGGCCGCTCCCCGCCGAGAAGCAGGTCTCTGTTTTTTACTTCTGCCGCTGGATCCGACGTGAGCCGAGGGTATCGCATTATGCATAGGAGGGGAAGGTGCCGCTCCCCTCCTCTTGCTGCGCCTCATGGCCATAGATGCGGACGGCCCGTCCCCACCCCGGCCAGACTCCAAACCAGCTACACGCGGTGATCCACGTGGCGCTGGCCCTGCGGCCGGGATGGGTGAGCTAGACAGCCCTCTAATGGCCGCCCGTCCGCGAGCCCCCGCGCGAAGCCTGCCCCCCTCCCTCGCCCGCTGATGGCCAGCCGTTAGGTCGCGGCCTGCGGACCTACCGCGCACGGTGATATGTGGTCCCGCTCCCGCGGCCACCGCATCAACTAGGTATCGGGCAGGTATGCCCACAGCACGCCGGGGGCGATCCATGAGGGTGAGGAAAGAGAAAAGGAATGGAAAGAGAAGGAAAAAGGAGTAAGTAAGAAAAGTAGCAGAGGGGTTAAGTGTAAGGAGAGACAGGTAGAAACAGATGGGGTGTATTATAACAATATAAAGCACAACTAAACAAAATATAAAGTCTGGCAACCGTAATACAGTCAAATACACAGAGTAATGATGACAGTACTTCACCAATCCAATCTCCAGAAGAAAAGAGGGAGAATGGAGTCTAACTTACCCATAAATCTCCAGCTCAAACTCCACCCCCCCATAACTTGTGCTTATTGGCTAACTCATAACTTGAGCTAATTGGCTAAATCACCAGCTCTAAAAAAACCCTTCTCCTTGAGAACTGCTAAACCCATTCTGCATTGCAAAGCGTGCCTGGTGCCAGACCAGAGGTTTATGTCACTCCTGTCATACAAGGATGACCTCCGTGGTCTTAAGTATTAAAATATTTTTTCTAGTTTTCTCACAAAATGATGTAATTTTTCTACTTTTCTGTATTTAGGGAGACAGTGGGGCTCATAGCTTAGGATGTCCACGTGGCTCTAGCCACACCCACAAAGCAATGGTCACACCCACACAGCACTGGCCACAGCTCCTCCCTTTCTCAGTATAGGCCCTCATATCTATCTATCTCACATCTATCATCCATATATCTATCTCATATCTACTGTATCTATCTGATGTCTATCTTCTATCTATCTATCTATCTAGCTCATATATATCTATCTATCTATCTCATCTTTCTGTCTATATCATATCTATCTATCTATCTATCTATCTCATATCAATGTTCTATCTATCTTCTATCTATCTCACATCTATCTCATGTCTATCTTCTATCTAACTATTTTTTTTCTATCTCATATCTATCTCATATCTAATATCTATCTTCTATCTATCTCATATTTATCTATCTATCTATCTTCTATCTATCTCATATATATCTATCTATCTCATATCAATCTTTTATCTATCTCGTATCTATCTAATATCTATGTATCTCATATCTATTTATCTATCTCATATCAATCTTCTATCTATATCATATCTATCTATCTCATGTCTATCTTCTATCTATCTATCTTCTATCTCATATCTATCTTCTAACTATCTATCTATCTATCATCTATCTAATATCTATCTATCTCATATCTTTCTGTCTATACCATATCTATCTATCTATCTATCTATCTCATCAATCTTCTATCTATCTCATGTCTATCTTCTATCTATCTGTCTAGCTCATATCTATCTAATATCTATCTATCTCATATCTTTCTGTCTATACCATATCTATCTATCTATCTATCTATCTATCTATCTCATCAATCTTCTATCGATCTCATGTCTATCTTCTATCTATCTATCTATCTCATGTCTATCTTCTAGCTATCTCATATCTAGCTTCTATCTGTCTAGCTCATATCTATCTATCTATCACCTATCTTCTATCTGTCTTATATCTATCCATCATATATATCTATCTCATATCTATCTAATATCTTTCTATCTCATATCTATCTATTTATCTATCTAATGTCTATTTTCTATCTATCTATCTCATATCTATCTTCTATCTCATAATCTATCTAGCTATCTCATATCTGTGTCGCATCTTTCTATCTCATATCTATGTCATATCTATATATCTATCAAACTATTTTCTAATCATCTTAATATTGTATAACTATTGATCCAATGTTGTTTTTTTTTTCAGGCTACAACTTTTTAAATTCAGATGGGGCTATATTATAGTCTTCGGTCATCCTGTGTTGTTAACAACTTCAGAACATTGAATGGAAGTGTTTAAGCCTATTTATTTTGGAGTTTTCGCTTTGGGATAAAGATATTAAACTATATTTCAGATATATGATTAATGTGAAATCTAACTTATTTGTCATGTAACATTTAGGATAAAATAAGCTTACCTTACACTGTGAGATGTACTGCCAGCAGAAATACCTGACAACAGAATGTTCTAGCCCAAGCTGAGTGACATCACAATGTCTTTTTGTGATGTAAGTGAGTCACATGACCAGCACTGGCCACAGCTCCTCCCTTTCTCAGTATAGGCCTTCATATCTATCTATCTCATATCTATCATCCATATATGTATCTCATATCTACTGTATCTATCTCATGTCTATCTTCTATCTATCTCATATCTATCTTCTATCTATCTATCTAGCTCATATCTATCTATCTATCTCATATCTTTCTGTCTATATCATATCTATGTATCTCATATCTATCTATCTATCTATCTCATATCAATGTTCTATCTATCTCATATCTATCTCATGTCTATCTTCTATCTAACTATTTTTTTTCTATCTCATATTTATCTATCTAATATCTATCTTCTATCTATCTCATATTTATCTATCTATATATCTTCTATCTATCTCATATATATCTATCTATCTCATATCAATCTTTTATCTATCTCGTATCTATCTATCTAATATCTATCTATCTCATATCTATGTATCTCATATCTATCTATCTATCTAGCTCATATCTATCTATCTAATATCATCTATCTATCTCATATCTATTTTCTATCTATCTCATGTCTATCGTCTATATATCTATCTCATATCTATCTTCTATCTATCTCATATCTATCTATCTATCTATCTATCTAGATATCTATCTATTTCATATTAATCTTTTATCTATGTCATATCTATGTATCTCAAATCTATGTATCTATCTATCTCAAATCTATCTATCTCATGTCTATCTTCTATCTATCTTCTAGCTATCTATCTCATATCTATCTTCTATCTATCTCATATCTATCTATCTATCTAGCTCATATCTATCTATCTAATATCTATCTATCTATCTCATATCTTTCTATCTATCTCATATCTATCTATCTCATATCTATCTTCTATATATCTATCTTCTATCTATCTATCTATCTGTCTCATATCAATCTTTTATCTATCTAATATCTATGTATCTCATATCTATCTCATATCAATCTTCTATCTATATCATATCTATCTATCTATCTCATATCTATCTTCTAACTATCTATCTTCTATCGATCTAGCTCATATCTATCTATCTATCTATCTATCTATCATCTATCTAATATCTATCTATCTCATATCTTTCTGTCAATACCATATCTATCTATCTATCTATCTATCTATCTATCTATCTATCTATCTCATCAATCTTCTATCTATCTCATGTCTATCTTCTATCTATCTGTCTAGCTCATATCTATCTAATATCTATCTATATCATATCTTTCTGTCTATACCATATCTATCTATCTATCTCATGTCTATCTTCTAGCTATCTCATATCTAGCTTCTATCTATCTGTCTAGCTCATATCTATCACCTATCTTCTATCTGTCTTATATCTATCCATCATATATATCTATCTCATATCTATCTAATATCTTTCTATCTCATATCTATCTATTTATCTATCTAATGTCTATCTATCTATCTATCTCATATCTATCTTCTATCTCATAATCTATCTAGCTATCTCATATCTGTGTCACATCTTTCTATCTCATATCTATGTCATATCTATATATCTATCAAACTATTTTCTAATCATCTTAATATTGTATAACTATTGACCCAATGTTGTTGTTTTTTTTTCAGGCTACAACTTTTTAAATTCAGATGGGGCTATATTATAGTCTTCGGTCATCCTGTGTTGTTAACAACTTCAGAACATTGAATGGAAGTGTTTAAGCCTATTTATTTTGGAGTTTTCGCTTTGGGATAAAGATATTAAACTATATTTCAGATATATGATTAATGTGAAATCTAACTTATTTGTCATGTAACATTTAGGATAAAATAAGCTTACCTTACACTGCGAGATGTGCTGCCAGCAGAAATACCTGACAACAGAATGTTCTAGCCCAAGCTGAGTGACATCACAATGTCTTTTTGTGATGTAAGTGAGTCACATGACCAGCACTGGCCACAGCTCCTCCCTTTCTCAGTATAGGCCCTCATATCTATCTATCTCATATCTATCATCCATATATGTATCTCATATCTACTGTATCTATCTCATGTCTATCTTCTATCTATCTCATATCTATCTTCTATTTATCTATCTATCTAGCTCATATCTATCTATCTATCTCATATCTTTCTGTCTATATCAAATCTATGTATCTCATATCTATCTATCTATCTATCTCATATCAATGTTCTATCTATCTCATATCTATCTCATGTCTATCTTCTATCTAACTATTTTTTTTCTATCTCATATTTATCTATCTAATATCTATCTTCTATCTATCTCATATTTATCTATCTATATATCTTCTATCTATCTCATATATATCTATCTATCTCATATCAATCTTTTATCTATCTCGTATCTATCTATCTAATATCTATCTATCTCATATCTATGTATCTCATATCTATCTATCTATCTAGCTCATATCTATCTATCTAATATCATCTATCTATCTCATATCTATTTTCTATCTATCTCATGTCTATCGTCTATATATCTATCTCATATCTATCTTCTATCTATCTCATATCTATCTATCTATCGATCTATCTATCTAGATATCTATCTATTTCATATTAATCTTTTATCTATGTCATATCTATGTATCTCAAATCTATGTATCTATCTATCTCATATTTATCTATCTATCTCAAATCTATCTATCTCATGTCTATCTTCTATCCATCTTCTAGCTATCTATCTCATATCTATCTTCTATCTATCTCATATCTATCTATCTATCTAGCTCATATCTATCTATCTAATATCTATCTATCTATCTCATATCTTTCTATCTATCTCATATCTATCTATCTCATATCTATCTTCTATATATCTATCTTCTATCTATCTATCTATCTATCTGTCTCATATCAATCTTTTATCTATCTAATATCTATGTATCTCATATCTATCTCATATCAATCTTCTATCTATATCATATCTATCTATCTATCTCATATCTATCTTCTAACTATCTATCTTCTATCGATCTAGCTCATATCTATCTATCTATCTATCTATCTATCATCTATCTAATATCTATCTATCTCATATCTTTCTGTCTATACCATATCTATCTATCTATCTATCTATCTATCTATCTATCTATCTATCTCATCAATCTTCTATCTATCTCATGTCTATCTTCTATCTATCTGTCTAGCTCATATCTATCTAATATCTATCTATATCATATCTTTCTGTCTATACCATATCTATCTATCTATCTCATGTCTATCTTCTAGCTATCTCATATCTAGCTTCTATCTATCTGTCTAGCTCATATCTATCACCTATCTTCTATCTGTCTTATATCTATCCATCATATATATCTATCTCATATCTATCTAATATCTTTCTATCTCATATCTATCTATTTATCTATCTAATGTCTATCTATCTATCTATCTATCTATCTATCTATCTATCTATCTATCTCATATCTATCTTCTATCTCATAATCTATCTAGCTATCTCATATCTGTGTCACATCTTTCTATCTCATATCTATGTCATATCTATATATCTATCAAACTATTTTCTAATCATCTTAATATTGTATAACTATTGATCCAATGTTGTTGTTTTTTTTTTCAGGCTACAACTTTTTAAATTCAGATGGGGCTATATTTTAGTCTTCGGTCATCCTGTGTTGTTAACAACTTCAGAACATTGAATGGAAGTGTTTAAGCCTATTTATTTTGGAGTTTTCGCTTTGGGATAAAGATATTAAACTATATTTCAGATATATGATTAATGTGAAATCTAACTTATTTGTCATGTAACATTTAGGATAAAATAAGCTTACCTTACACTGTGAGATGTGCTGCCAGCAGAAATACCTGACAACAGAATGTTCTAGCCCAAGCTGAGTGACATCACAATGTCTTTTTGTGATGTAAGTGAGTCACATGACCAGCACTGGCCACAGCTCCTCCCTTTCTCAGTATAGGCCCTCATATCTATCTATCTCATATCTATCATCCATATATGTATCTCATATCTACTGTATCTATCTCATGTCTATCTTCTATTTATCTTCTATCTATCTAGCTCATATCTATCTATCTATCTATCTCATATCTTTCTGTCTATATCATATCTATGTATCTCATATCTATCTATCTATCTATCTATCTCATATCAATGTTCTATCTATCTCATATCTATCTCATGTCTATCTTCTATCTAACAATTTTTTTTCTATCTCATATCTATCTTCTATCTATCTCATATCTATCTATCTTATATCTATCTCATATTTATCTATCTATCTATCTTATATCTATCTCATATATATCTATCTATCTCATATCAATCTTTTATCTATCTCGTATCTATCTATCTAATATCTATCTATCTCATATCTATGTATCTCATATCTATCTATCTATCTATCTATCTATCTAGCTCATATCTATCTATCTAATATCATCTATCTATCTCAAATCTATCTATCTCATATCTATCTTCTATCTATCTCATATCTATCTATCTATCTATCTATTTCATATTAATCTTTTATCTATCTCATATATATGTATCTCAAATCTATGTATCTATCTATCTCATATTTATCTATCTATCTATCTCATATCTATCTATCTATCTATCTCATGTCTATCTTCTAGCTATCTATCTCATATCTATCTTCTATCTATCTCATATCTATCTATCTATCTAATATCTATCTATCTATCTCATATCTTTCTATCTATCTATCTCATATCTATCTCATATCAATCTTCTATCTATCTCATATCTATCTTCTATCTATCTATCTATCTATCTGTCTCATATCAATCTTTTATCTATCTCATATCTATCTAATATCTATGTATCTCATATCTATCTCATATCAATCTTCTATCTATATAATATCTATCTATCTATCTCATGTCTATCTTCTATCTCATATCTATCTTCTAACTATCTTCTATCGATCTAGCTCATATCTATCTATCTATCTATCTAATATCTATCTATCTCATATCTTTCTGTCTATACCATATCTATCTATCTATCTATCTATCTATCTCATCAATCTCCTATCTATCTCATGTCTATCTTCTATCTATCTGTCTAGCTCATATCTATCTAATATCTATCTATATCATATCTTTCTGTCTATACCATATCTATCTATCTATCTATCTCATGTCTATCTTCTAGCTATTTCATATCTAGCTTCTATCTATCTGTGTAGCTCATATCTATCACCTATCTTCTATCTTCTATCTGTCTTATATCTATCCATCATATATATCTATCTCATATGTATCTAATATCTTTCTATCTCATATCTATCTATTTATCTATCTAATGTCTATTTTCTATCTATCTATCTCATATCTATCTTCTATCTCATAATCTATGTAGCTATCTCATATCTGTGTTGCATCTTTCTATCTCATATCTATGTCATATCTATATATCTATCAAACTATTTTCTAATAATCTTAATATTGTATAACTATTGATCCAATGTTGTTGTTTTTTTTTTCAGGCTACAACTTTTTAAATTCAGATGGGGCTATATTATAGTCTTCGGTCATCTTGTGTTGTTAACAACTTCAGAACATTGAATGGAAGTGTTTAAGCCTATTTATTTTGGAGTTTTCGCTTTGGGATAAAGATATTAAACTATATTTCAGATATATGATTAATGTGAAATCTAACTTATTTGTCATGTAACATTTAGGATAAAATAAGCTTACCTTACACTGTGAGATGTACTGCCAGCAGAAATACCTGACAACAGAATGTTCTAGCCCAAGCTGAGTGACATCACAATGTCTTTTTGTGATGTAAGTGAGTCACATGACCAGCACTGGCCACAGCTCCTCCCTTTCTCAGTATAGGCCCTCATATCTATCTATCTCATATCTATCATCCATATATGTATCTCATATCTACTGTATCTATCTCATGTCTATCTTCTATCTATCTTCTATCTATCTAGCTCATATCTATCTATCTATCTCATAATTTTCTGTCTATACCATATCTATCTATCTATCTATCTATCTATCTATCTATCTATCTATCTCATCAATCTTCTATCTCTCTCATGTCTATCTTCTATCTATCTGTCTAGCTCATATCTATCTAATATCTATCTATCTCATATCTTTCTGTCTATACCATATCTATCTATCTATCTATCTCATCAATCTTCTATCTATCTCATGTCTATCTTCTATCTATCTATCTATCTATCTCATGTCTATCTTCTAGCTATCTCATATCTAGCTTCTATCTGTCTAGCTCATATCTATCTATCTATCACCTATCTTCTATCTGTCTTATATCTATCCATCATATATATCTATCTCATATCTATCTAATATCTTTCTATCTCATATCTATCTATTTATCTATCTAATGTCTATTTTCTATCTATCTATCTCATATCTATCTTCTATCTCATAATCTATGTAGCTATCTCATATCTGTGTCGCATCTTTCTATCTCATATCTATGTCATATCTATATATCTCTCAAACTATTTTCTAATCATCTTAATATTGTATAACTATTGATCCAATGTTGTTGTTTTTTTTTTCAGGCTACAACTTTTTAAATTCAGATGGGGCTATATTATAGTCTTCGGTCATCTTGTGTTGTTAACAACTTCAGAACATTGAATGGAAGTGTTTAAGCCTATTTATTTTGGAGTTTTCGCTTTGGGATAAAGATATTAAACTATATTTCAGATATATGATTAATGTGAAATCTAACTTATTTGTCATGTAACATTTAGGATAAAATAAGCTTACCTTACACTGTGAGATGTACTGCCAGCAGAAATACCTGACAACAGAATGTTCTAGCCCAAGCTGAGTGACATCACAATGTCTTTTTGTGATGTAAGTGAGTCACATGACCAGCACTGGCCACAGCTCCTCCCTTTCTCAGTATAGGCCCTCATATCTATCTATCTCATATCTATCATCCATATATGCATCTCATATCTACTGTATCTATCTCATGTCTATCTTCTATCTATCTCATATCTATCTTCTATCTATCTATCTATCTATCTAGCTCATATCTATCTATCTATCTCATATCTTTCTGTCTATATCATATCTATGTATCTCATATCTATCTATCTATCTATCTCATATCAATGTTCTATCTATCTCATATCTATCTCATGTCTATCTTCTATCTAACTATTTTTTTTCTGTCTCATATCTATCTATCTAATATCTATCTTCTATCTATCTCATATTTATCTATCTATATATCTTCTATCTATCTCATATATATCTATCTATCTCATATCAATCTTTTATCTATCTCGTATCTATCTAATATCTATCTATCTCATATCTATGTATCTCATATCTATCTATCTATCTAGCTCATATCTATCTATCTAATATCATCTATCTATCTCATATCTATTTTCTATCTATCTCATGTCTATCGTCTATATATCTATCTCATATCTATCTTCTATCTATCTCATATCTATCTATCTATCTTTCTAGATATCTATCTATTTCATATTAATCTTTTATGTATGTCATATCTATGTATCTCAAATCTATGTATCTATCTATCTCATATTTATCTATCTATCTCTCTCATATCTATCTATCTCATGTCTATCTTTTATCTATCTTCTAGCTATCTATCTCATATCTATCTTCTATCTATCTCATATCTATCTATCTATCTATCTAGCTCATATCTATCTATCTAATATCTATCTATCTATCTATCTCATATCTTTCTATCTATCTCATATCTATCTATCTCATATCTATCTTCTATATATCTATCTTCTATCTATCTATCTGTCTCATATCAATCTTTTATCTATCTAATATCTATGTATCTCATATCTATCTCATATCAATCTTCTATCTATATCATATCTATCTATCTATCTCATATCTATCTTCTAACTATCTATCTTCTATCGATCTAGCTCATATCTATCTATCTATCTATCTATTATCTATCTAATATCTATCTATCTCATATCTTTCTGTCTATACCATATCTATCTATCTATCTATCTATCTATCTCATCAATCTTCTATCTATCTCATGTCTATCTTCTATCTATCTGTCTAGCTCATATCTATCTAATATCTATCTATATCATATCTTTCTGTCTATACCATATCTATCTATCTATCTATCTATCTCATGTCTATCTTCTAGCTATCTCATATCTAGCTTCTATCTATCTGTCTAGCTCATATCTATCACCTATCTTCTATCTGTCTTATATCTATCCATCATATATATCTATCTCATATCTATCTAATATCTTTCTATCACATATCTATCTATTTATCTATCTAATGTCTATCTATCTATCTATCTATCTATCTATCTCATAATCTATCTAGCTATCTCATATCTGTGTCACATCTTTCTATCTCATATCTATGTCATATCTATATATCTATCAAACTATTTTCTAATCATCTTAATATTGTATAACTATTGATCCAATGTTGTTGTTTTTTTTTTCAGGCTACAACTTTTTAAATTCAGATGGGGCTATATTATAGTCTTCGGTCATCCTGTGTTGTTAACAACTTCAGAACATTGAATGGAAGTGTTTAAGCCTATTTATTTTGGAGTTTTCGCTTTGGGATAAAGATATTAAACTATATTTCAGATATATGATTAATGTGAAATCTAACTTATTTGTCATGTAACATTTAGGATAAAATAAGCTTACCTTACACTGCGAGATGTGCTGCCAGCAGAAATACCTGACAACAGAATGTTCTAGCCCAAGCTGAGTGACATCACAATGTCTTTTTGTGATGTAAGTGAGTCACATGACCAGCACTGGCCACAGCTCCTCCCTTTCTCAGTATAGGCCCTCATATCTATCTATCTCATATCTATCATCCATATATGTATCTCATATCTACTGTATCTATCTCATGTCTATCTTCTATCTATCTTCTATCTATCTAGCTCATATCTATCTATCTATCTATCTCATATCTTTCTGTCTATATCATATCTATGTATCTCATATCTATCTATCTATCTCATATCAATGTTCTATCTATCTCATATCTATCTCATGTCTATCTTCTATCTAACAATTTTTTTTCTATCTCATATCTATCTTCTATCTATCTCATATCTATCTATCTTATATCTATCTCATATTTATCTATCTATCTATCTTATATCTATCTCATATATATCTATCTATCTCATATCAATCTTTTATCTATCTCGTATCTATCTATCTAATATCTATCTATCTCATATCTATGTATCTCATATCTATCTATCTATCTATCTATCTAGCTCATATCTATCTATCTAATATCATCTATCTATCTCAAATCTATCTATCTCGTATCTATTTTCTATCTATCTCATGTCTATCGTCTATATATCTATCTTCTATCTATCTCATATCTATCTATCTATCTATTTCATATTAATCTTTTATCTATCTCATATATATGTATCTCAAATCTATGGATCTATCTATCTCATATTTATCTATCTATCTATCTCATATCTATCTATCTATCTCATGTCTATCTTCTAGCTATCTATCTCATATCTATCTTCTATCTATCTCATATCTATCTATCTAATATCTATCTATCTATCTCATATCTTTCTATCTATCTATCTCATATCTATCTCATATCAATCTTCTATCTATCTCATATCTATCTTCTATCTATCTATCTATCTGTCTCATATCTATCTAATATCTATGTATCTCATATCTATCTCATATCAATCTTCTATCTATATCATATCTATCTATCTATCTCATGTCTATCTTCTATCTCATATCTATCTTCTATCGATCTAGCTCATATCTATCTATCTAATATCTATCTATCTCATATCTTTCTGTCTATACCATATCTATCTATCTATCTATCTATCTATCTCATCAATCTCCTATCTATCTCATGTCTATCTTCTATCTATCTGTCTAGCTCATATCTATCTAATATCTATCTATATCATATCTTTCTGTCTATACCATATCTATCTATCTATCTATCTCATGTCTATCTTCTAGCTATTTCATATCTAGCTTCTATCTATCTGTGTAGCTCATATTTATCACCTATCTTCTATCTTCTATCTGTCTTATATCTATCCATCATATATATCTATCTCATATGTATCTAATATCTTTCTATCTCATATCTATCTATTTATCTATCTAATGTCTATTTTCTATCTATCTATCTCATATCTATCTTCTATCTCATAATCTATGTAGCTATCTCATATCTGTGTCGCATCTTTCTATCTCATATCTATGTCATATCTATATATCTATCAAACTATTTTCTAATAATCTTAATATTGTATAACTATTGATCCAATGTTGTTGTTTTTTTTTTCAGGCTACAACTTTTTAAATTCAGATGGGGCTATATTATAGTCTTCGGTCATCTTGTGTTGTTAACAACTTCAGAACATTGAATGGAAGTGTTTAAGCCTATTTATTTTGGAGTTTTCGCTTTGGGATAAAGATATTAAACTATATTTCAGATATATGATTAATGTGAAATCTAACTTATTTGTCATGTAACATTTAGGATAAAATAAGCTTACCTTACACTGTGAGATGTACTGCCAGCAGAAATACCTGACAACAGAATGTTCTAGCCCAAGCTGAGTGACATCACAATGTCTTTTTGTGATGTAAGTGAGTCACATGACCAGCACTGGCCACAGCTCCTCCCTTTCTCAGTATAGGCCCTCATATCTATCTATCTCATATCTATCATCCATATATGCATCTCATATCTACTGTATCTATCTCATGTCTATCTTCTATCTATCTTCTATCTATCTAGCTCATATCTATCTATCTATCTCATAATTTTCTGTCTATACCATATCTATCTATCTATCTATCTATCTATCTATCTATCTATCTATCTCATCAATCTTCTATCTCTCTCATGTCTATCTTCTATCTATCTGTCTAGCTCATATCTATCTAATATCTATCTATCTCATATCTTTCTGTCTATACCATATCTATCTATCTATCTATCTATCTCATCAATCTTCTATCTATCTCATGTCTATCTTCTATCTATCTATCTATCTATCTCATGTCTATCTTCTAGCTATCTCATATCTAGCTTCTATCTGTCTAGCTCATATCTATCTATCTATCACCTATCTTCTATCTGTCTTATATCTATCCATCATATATATCTATCTCATATCTATCTAATATCTTTCTATCTCATATCTATCTATTTATCTATCTAATGTCTATTTTCTATCTATCTATCTCATATCTATCTTCTATCTCATAATCTATGTAGCTATCTCATATCTGTGTCGCATCTTTCTATCTCATATCTATGTCATATCTATATATCTCTCAAACTATTTTCTAATCATCTTAATATTGTATAACTATTGATCCAATGTTGTTGTTTTTTTTTTCAGGCTACAACTTTTTAAATTCAGATGGGGCTATATTATAGTCTTCGGTCATCTTGTGTTGTTAACAACTTCAGAACATTGAATGGAAGTGTTTAAGCCTATTTATTTTGGAGTTTTCGCTTTGGGATAAAGATATTAAACTATATTTCAGATATATGATTAATGTGAAATCTAACTTATTTGTCATGTAACATTTAGGATAAAATAAGCTTACCTTACACTGTGAGATGTACTGCCAGCAGAAATACCTGACAACAGAATGTTCTAGCCCAAGCTGAGTGACATCACAATGTCTTTTTGTGATGTAAGTGAGTCACATGACCAGCACTGGCCACAGCTCCTCCCTTTCTCAGTATAGGCCCTCATATCTATCTATCTCATATCTATCATCCATATATGCATCTCATATCTACTGTATCTATCTCATGTCTATCTTCTATCTATCTCATATCTATCTTCTATCTATCTATCTATCTATCTAGCTCATATCTATCTATCTATCTCATATCTTTCTGTCTATATCATATCTATGTATCTCATATCTATCTATCTATCTATCTATCTCATATCAATGTTCTATCTATCTCATATCTATCTCATGTCTATCTTCTATCTAACTATTTTTTTTCTGTCTCATATCTATCTATCTAATATCTATCTTCTATCTATCTCATATTTATCTATCTATATATCTTCTATCTATCTCATATATATCTATCTATCTCATATCAATCTTTTATCTATCTCGTATCTATCTAATATCTATCTATCTCATATCTATGTATCTCATATCTATCTATCTATCTAGCTCATATCTATCTATCTAATATCATCTATCTATCTCATATCTATTTTCTATCTATCTCATGTCTATCGTCTATATATCTATCTCATATCTATCTTCTATCTATCTCATATCTATCTATCTATCTTTCTAGATATCTATCTATTTCATATTAATCTTTTATGTATGTCATATCTATGTATCTCAAATCTATGTATCTATCTATCTCATATTTATCTATCTATCTCATATCTATCTATCTCATGTCTATCTTTTATCTATCTTCTAGCTATCTATCTCATATCTATCTTCTATCTATCTCATATCTATCTATCTATCTATCTAGCTCATATCTATCTATCTAATATCTATCTATCTATCTCATATCTTTCTATCTATCTCATATCTATCTATCTCATATCTATCTTCTATATATCTATCTTCTATCTATCTATCTGTCTCATATCAATCTTTTATCTATCTAATATCTATGTATCTCATATCTATCTCATATCAATCTTCTATCTATATCATATCTATCTATCTATCTCATATCTATCTTCTAACTATCTATCTTCTATCGATCTAGCTCATATCTATCTATCTATCTATCTATCTATCTATTATCTATCTAATATCTATCTATCTCATATCTTTCTGTCTATACCATATCTATCTATCTATCTATCTATCTATCTATCTCATCAATCTTCTATCTATCTCATGTCTATCTTCTATCTATCTGTCTAGCTCATATCTATCTAATATCTATCTATATCATATCTTTCTGTCTATACCATATCTATCTATCTATCTATCTATCTCATGTCTATCTTCTAGCTATCTCATATCTAGCTTCTATCTATCTGTCTAGCTCATATCTATCACCTATCTTCTATCTGTCTTATATCTATCCATCATATATATCTATCTCATATCTATCTAATATCTTTCTATCTCATATCTATCTATTTATCTATCTAATGTCTATCTATCTATCTATCTATCTATCTATCTATCTCATAATCTATCTAGCTATCTCATATCTGTGTCACATCTTTCTATCTCATATCTATGTCATATCTATATATCTATCAAACTATTTTCTAATCATCTTAATATTGTATAACTATTGATCCAATGTTGTTGTTTTTTTTTTCAGGCTACAACTTTTTAAATTCAGATGGGGCTATATTATAGTCTTCGGTCATCCTGTGTTGTTAACAACTTCAGAACATTGAATGGAAGTGTTTAAGCCTATTTATTTTGGAGTTTTCGCTTTGGGATAAAGATATTAAACTATATTTCAGATATATGATTAATGTGAAATCTAACTTATTTGTCATGTAACATTTAGGATAAAATAAGCTTACCTTACACTGCGAGATGTGCTGCCAGCAGAAATACCTGACAACAGAATGTTCTAGCCCAAGCTGAGTGACATCACAATGTCTTTTTGTGATGTAAGTGAGTCACATGACCAGCACTGGCCACAGCTCCTCCCTTTCTCAGTATAGGCCCTCATATCTATCTATCTCATATCTATCATCCATATATGTATCTCATATCTACTGTATCTATCTCATGTCTATCTTCTATCTATCTTCTATCTATCTAGCTCATATCTATCTATCTATCTCATATCTTTCTGTCTATATCATATCTATGTATCTCATATCTATCTATCTATCTCATATCAATGTTCTATCTATCTCATATCTATCTCATGTCTATCTTCTATCTAACAATTTTTTTTCTATCTCATATCTATCTTCTATCTATCTCATATCTATCTATCTTATATCTATCTCATATTTATCTATCTATCTATCTCATATATATCTATCTATCTCATATCAATCTTTTATCTATCTCGTATCTATCTATCTAATATCTATCTATCTCATATCTATGTATCTCATATCTATCTATCTATCTATCTATCTATCTAGCTCATATCTATCTATCTAATATCATCTATCTATCTCAAATCTATCTATCTCGTATCTATTTTCTATCTATCTCATGTCTATCGTCTATATATCTATCTTCTATCTATCTCATATCTATCTATCTATCTATTTCATATTAATCTTTTATCTATCTCATATATATGTATCTCAAATCTATGTATCTATCTATCTCATATTTATCTATCTATCTATCTCATATCTATCTATCTATCTCATGTCTATCTTCTAGCTATCTATCTCATATCTATCTTCTATTTATCTCATATCTATCTATCTATCTAATATCTATCTATCTATCTCATATCTTTCTATCTATCTATCTCATATCTATCTCATATCAATCTTCTATCTATCTCATATCTATCTTCTATCTATCTATCTATCTATCTATCTGTCTCATATCTATCTAATATCTATGTATCTCATATCTATCTCATATCAATCTTCTATCTATATCATATCTATCTATCTATCTATCTCATGTCTATCTTCTATCTCATATCTATCTTCTATCGATCTAGCTCATATCTATCTATCTAATATCTATCTATCTCATATCTTTCTGTCTATACCATATCTATCTATCTATCTATCTATCTATCTATCTATCTATCTCATCAATCTCCTATCTATCTCATGTCTATCTTCTATCTATCTGTCTAGCTCATATCTATCTAATATCTATCTATATCATATCTTTCTGTCTATACCATATCTATCTATCTATCTCATGTCTATCTTCTAGCTATCTCATATCTAGCTTCTATCTATCTGTCTAGCTCATATCTATCACCTATCTTCTATCTTCTATCTGTCTTATATCTATCCATCATATATATCTATCTCATATCTATCTAATATCTTTCTATCTCATATCTATCTATTTATCTATCTAATGTCTATCTATCTATCTATCTCATATCTATCTCCTATCTCATAATCTATCTAGCTATCTCATATCTGTGTCACATCTTTCTATCTCATATCTATGTCATATCTATATATCTATCAAACTATTTTCTAATCATCTTAATATTGTATAACTATTGATCCAATGTTGTTGTTTTTTTTTTCAGGCTACAACTTTTTAAATTCAGATGGGGCTATATTATAGTCTTCGGTCATCCTGTGTTGTTAACAACTTCAGAACATTGAATGGAAGTGTTTAAGCCTATTTATTTTGGAGTTTTCGCTTTGGGATAAAGATATTAAACTATATTTCAGATATATGATTAATGTGAAATCTAACTTATTTGTCATGTAACATTTAGGATAAAATAAGCTTACCTTACACTGTGAGATGTGCTGCCAGCAGAAATACCTGACAACAGAATGTTCTAGCCCAAGCTGAGTGACATCACAATGTCTTTTTGTGATGTAAGTGAGTCACATGACCAGCACTGGCCACAGCTCCTCCCTTTCTCAGTATAGGCCCTCATATCTATCTATCTCATATCTATCATCCATATATGTATCTCATATCTACTGTATCTATCTCATGTCTATCTTCTATCTATCTTCTATCTATCTAGCTCATATCTATCTATCTATCTATCTATCTATCTCATATCTTTCTGTATATACCATATCTATCTATCTATCTATCTATCTATCTATCTATCTATCTATCTATCTATCTCATCAATCTTCTATCTATCTCATGTCTATCTTCTATCTATCTGTCTAGCTCATATCTATCTAATATCTATCTATCTCATATCTTTCTGTCTATACCATATCTATCTATCTATCTATCTATCTCATCAATCTTCTATCTATCTCATGTCTATCTTCTATCTATCTATCTATCTATCTCATGTCTATCTTCTAGCTATCTCATATCTAGCTTCTATCTGTCTAGCTCATATCTATCTATCTATCACCTATCTTCTATCTGTCTTATATCTATCCATCATATATATCTATCTCATATCTATCTAATATCTTTCTATCTCATATCTATCTATTTATCTATCTAATGTCTATTTTCTATCTATCTATCTCATATCTATCTTCTATCTCATAATCTATGTAGCTATCTCATATCTGTGTCGCATCTTTCTATCTCATATCTATGTCATATCTATATATCTATCAAACTATTTTCTAATAATCTTAATATTGTATAACTATTGATCCAATGTTGTTGTTTTTTTTTTCAGGCTACAACTTTTTAAATTCAGATGGGGCTATATTATAGTCTTCGGTCATCTTGTGTTGTTAACAACTTCAGAACATTGAATGGAAGTGTTTAAGCCTATTTATTTTGGAGTTTTCGCTTTGGGATAAAGATATTAAACTATATTTCAGATATATGATTAATGTGAAATCTAACTTATTTGTCATGTAACATTTAGGATAAAATAAGCTTACCTTACACTGTGAGATGTACTCCCAGCAGAAATACCTGACAACAGAATGTTCTAGCCCAAGCTGAGTGACATCACAATGTCTTTTTGTGATGTAAGTGAGTCACATGACCAGCACTGGCCACAGCTCCTCCCTTTCTCAGTATAGGCCCTCATATCTATCTATCTCATATCTATCATCCATATATGTATCTCATATCTACTGTATCTATCTCATGTCTATCTTCTATCTATCTCATATCTATCTTCTATCTATCTATCTATCTAACTCATATCTATCTATCTATCTCATATCTTTCTGTCTATATCATATCTATCTATCTATCTATCTATCTCATCAATCTCCTATCTATCTCATGTCTATCTTCTATCTATCTGTCTAGCTCATATCTATCTAATATCTATCTATATCATATCTTTCTGTCTATACCATATCTATCTATCTATCTATCTATCTATCTCATATCTAGCTTCTATCTATCTGTCTAGCTCATATCTATCACCTATCTTCTATCTTCTATCTGTCTTATATCTATCCATCATATATATCTATCTCATATCTATCTAATATCTTTCTATCTCATATCTATCTATTTATCTATCTAATGTCTATCTATCTATCTCATATCTATCTCCTATCTCATAATCTATCTAGCTATCTCATATCTGTGTCACATCTTTCTATCTCATATCTATGTCATATCTATATATCTATCAAACTATTTTCTAATCATCTTAATATTGTATAACTATTGATCCAATGTTGTTGTTTTTTTTTTCAGGCTACAACTTTTTAAATTCAGATGGGGCTATATTATAGTCTTCGGTCATCCTGTGTTGTTAACAACTTCAGAACATTGAATGGAAGTGTTTAAGCCTATTTATTTTGGAGTTTTCGCTTTGGGATAAAGATATTAAACTATATTTCAGATATATGATTAATGTGAAATCTAACTTATTTGTCATGTAACATTTAGGATAAAATAAGCTTACCTTACACTGTGAGATGTGCTGCCAGCAGAAATACCTGACAACAGAATGTTCTAGCCCAAGCTGAGTGACATCACAATGTCTTTTTGTGATGTAAGTGAGTCACATGACCAGCACTGGCCACAGCTCCTCCCTTTCTCAGTATAGGCCCTCATATCTATCTATCTCATATCTATCATCCATATATGTATCTCATATCTACTGTATCTATCTCATGTCTATCTTCTATCTATCTTCTATCTAGCTCATATCTATCTGTCTATCTCATATCTTTCTGTCTATATCATATCTATGTATCTCATATCTATCTATCTATCTCATATCAATGTTCTATCTATCTCATATCTATCTCATGTCTATCTTCTATCTAACAATTTTTTTCTATCTCATATCTATCTTCTATCTATCTCATATCTATCTATCTTATATCTATCTCATATTTATCTATCTATCTATCTTATATCTATCTCATATATATCTATCTATCTCATATCAATCTTTTATCTATCTCGTATCTATCTATCTAATATCTATCTATCTCATATCTATGTATCTCATATCTATCTATCTATCTAGCTCATATCTATCTATCTAATATCATCTATCTATCTCAAATCTATCTATCTCATATCTATTTTCTATCTATCTCATGTCTATCGTCTATATATCTATCTTCTATCTATCTCATATCTATCTATCTATCTATCTATCTATCTATCTATTTCATATTAATCTTTTATCTATCTCATATATATGTATCTCAAATCTATGTATCTATCTATCTCATATTTATCTATCTATCTATCTCATATCTATCTATCTATCTATCTCATGTCTATCTTCTATCTATCTTCTAGCTATCTATCTCATATCTATCTTCTATCTATCTCATATCTATCTATCTATCTAATATCTATCTATCTATCTATCTCATATCTTTCTATCTATCTTTCTCATATCTATCTCATATCAATCTTCTATCTATCTCATATCTATCTTCTATCTATCTATCTATCTCATATCAATCTTTTATCTATCTCATATCTATCTAATATCTATGTATCTCATATCTATCTCATATCAATCTTCTATCTATATCATATCTATCTATCTATCTAATATCTATCTTCTAACTATCTTCTATCGATCTAGCTCATATCTATCTATCTAATATCTATCTATCTCATATCTTTCTGTCTATACCATATCTATCTATCTATCTATCTATCTATCTATCTATCTATCTATCTCATCAATCTCCTATCTCATGTCTATCTTCTATCTATCTGTCTAGCTCATATCTATCTAATATCTATCTATATCATATATTTCTGTCTATACCATATCTATCTATCTATCTATCTCATATCTAGCTTCTATCTATTTGTCTAGCTCATATCTATCACCTATCTTCTATCTGTCTTATATCTATCCATCATATATATCTATCTCATATGTATCTAATATCTTTCTATCTCATATCTATCTATTTATCTATCTAATGTCTATCTATCTATCTATCTCATAATCTATCTAGCTATCTCATATCTGTGTCACATCTTTCTATCTCATATCTATGTCATATCTATATATCTATCAAACTATTTTCTAATCATCTTAATATTGTATAACTATTGATCCAATGTTGTTGTTTTTTTTTTCAGGCTAGAACTTTTTAAATTCAGATGGGGCTATATTATAGTCTTCGGTCATCCTGTGTTGTTAACAACTTCAGAACATTGAATGGAAGTGTTTAAGCCTATTTATTTTGGAGTTTTCGCTTTGGGATAAAGATATTAAACTATATTTCAGATATATGATTAATGTGAAATCTAACTTATTTGTCATGTAACATTTAGGATAAAATAAGCTTACCTTACACTGTGAGATGTGCTGCCAGCAGAAATACCTGACAACAGAATGTTCTAGCCCAAGTTGAGTGACATCACAATGTCTTTTTGTGATGTAAGCGAGTCACATGACCAGCTCCGCCAGCTGCTGTTTCATCTTAGCCTTCCACATAAGTGGTTTCAACTGACTTAAGGGGCACATATCTGCCTTGTATCAGAGCAATTCCCCATACTGACAAAGCCAGGGGATCCGAGAAATCCAACATGTTGGGCAATCCTGATTGGGATGTAGTTAGAATCCTGATGCACGGGAAGCCGTCTGACGGAATCCCGGCGTCGAAATCCGGGCTTAGTACGAATGATAGGCATCTAAATACCGACGCCTATCTTCAGCTCGACGATGAAATCCCAACAGACGGCTTCCCGAACGAAGGTAAGTGAGAAGGGTTAGCTGTTAGCCGTGGCGGTGGTGGGGAGGGTTAGGTTCAGGCATCCCCTGGGGACTTAGGGTTTGGCTAGGGAAAGGGGGAGGTTAGGGTTAGGAACCCTGATGAGACTTAGGATTAGGCACCACCCCGAGAGTTTTAGGATTGGGCACCCCATAAGGTAGGGTTAGGGGCGGAGAAGGGTAGGGTTAGCATACTTACCTGCCCAGTCGGGATTCTGCTGTTTCAGGCTTCAGGAGTCTAAATTTCACCCGGCAGCTATTCTGCCGCCAAGATTTAATACCCAACCCATCTTGATTCCCTAATTCCAATCCAAAAGTGGTCAGAATTGTCGAGTCAGGGATTTTTGTGTTGTATTTACTCGATTCCCTGATGGATCGCTGATAATCGATGTTTGCCGATCAACGTTTTTAAATGTAGATGATCAGATTAGCAGCGGCAGAAGGGGAAATCGGCCTTTAGATGTTTGGCCCGCATTACTGAGCGAGCTCAGAGACCATTGACAGCGCACAAACTATACACCAGGGTGCGGTGACATCGGAATGAATATAACATATACCACATATTGTATTAAACACTAACCTTGTATTTGTACAGTGATATTAATCTACTTTACACATTAAGATTGCAATCACACATAATCATCAAAAAAGGAGCGTCATGGTAGACTTCACACAAATAAATAGACCAGTAGGCGCTGATTACTCACAGGAGAGTCAACTTAATTCATTAAGATCGGTCCAGCAGCTGTTCAAAAGGAACTCTGCAGTTCCACAACAAACCAATATACAAAAATTAAAATAACTGCGCTATCCCAATCATAATAAAAAATACAATTTATTAAAACATACAACTTTAGCAGCTGGACGTCTGGTGGCCCTGGCCTGCTTGGTCCTGTTCTTGGAGGCCTTTGTCGATGCCGACTGCCGAGGAAAGGACTGACCTTTAGCTTTTCCCTGGGGACGAAAGGACCTAAGGATGACATTCAAGGCCCCGGTGTAGATGCTGAGGGCAGAAAAGCCGACTTAGAAGCCGCTAAGTTAGCAACAACCTTGTCCAACTCTAGGCCAAACAGGATTTCCCCAGTGATTCAAAGGCCTTCTTAGAGTCCGTGTCGACCTTCCGTGAACAAAGCCAAATGATACGGCGGGCTACCACCGAAGTAGCAGATGCCTTGGAATCCAGGAGACCAGTATCCAAAGCTGCTTCTCCCAAACAGGAGGCTGCATCCCTGATGTGCGAGATGTAGGACAGCTGTTCACAGCAGGCATCAGAGGGAAATTAGTTCTCTAGAGCATCTGCCCAGCTCTCAATGGGTTTAGCCACCCAGGCAGTAGCCATTGCTGGACGAGTAATAGCTCCTGTAAGAGAATACACAGATTTGAGGCAAGCTTCAATCTTCCTATCCGTCGTGTCCTTTAGGGAGAATGTTGTAGAGATAGGTAAAGTAGAGCTTTTAACTAGACGGATCACATGATAATCTACCGTTGGGGGAACTTCCCATTTAGCGCAAACAGCTGCTGGAATAGGATAAAAAGAAACCAGGTGTTTTGGGGGCTGAAACCTTTTATTTGGCGTATTCCATGCCTCGCTCATGAGCTCAGAAAGCTGATTAGAGTGAGGAAATTCTGCTACAACCACTCTGCCTCTTAAAAAGTAGCCAGTTTGTTTTAGGAGTGGGCTCAGCATCTTCTAGCTGAAGAATTGATTTGACAGCCCGCACTAGTGCAGGTATATTCACTTTAGACTGAGGGCCTGATTCATACCCGCTCGTAGCAAGCGATGTTTTTCAATATGCGCATGCGTACGCTTCGTATTGCACGTGCGCAAACTAGAACAAGAGATGGGGAAACGCTCACTCGCCAAGCATAGACAGCCCAGCTGAATGAGTGACAGGTCAAGCCGTTTGTGGGTGGTAACAGAGGCAGGCCACTGAAAACAGGGGAGCGGAGGTGGGAACACAGGTGTGCCTGAGATTTTAAATGCCATTTCAGAGGCGTGGATAATTACCAGGTATGACTGCGCTAGATGTGGATTCCCGCGAGCAGGAACCCGCCTTACCTGTCCTCGCTGCAGTCTGGGGTCTCCTGTGGAGCCACACTAGCCAGCTCCTGCCGGGCACCAAGACAAACTGATTGCCTCAAGCTGTGGGTGGGGTATAGTGAGAGGGGGGAGGGGGGGGGGCGGAGTACCGTAGCATCCTGGGATAGCAAAAGCTTAACTGTTGTGTCCCATTCTCTCCCTGTGACGCCATATGGACTGATGAAGAAATTAACTATTAAACAAGAAACATCTAAAAAAATGTAAAAATTAAATAAAACAACCCAATGTCCCCAGAAGGTTGCACAGGATAAGGGTGTTATTGGGAGGTGCAGCTACACAGTGACATGATACATGTGAGGAAGGGACCTGTGTGTTATTCCTCATGAACTATCAGCAGAAACAGTCCATCTGTAAAACGCAGAATAAGGATCATTTACTAAGGGCAAAAGATATTTATTGGTGTCATTTTTTTTTTATCAAGCTCCAGCTTGTGTATTTAATAAAAAAAAAAAAAATGGGGGTTGCAAATAGCTTTAGCTTAGACCAGCTAGTGTAAACCATGCGGCCCATGTTACCCATTAGCGCTGACTATGACACCTTAGCGTGATCTGCAGCAACTAATAAGCCGCCTTCTGATTTGTGACCTGGCTGATCCGTCCCTCCCCTGCTCAGCTCCCAGCCACCAGAGGTGCATACACCATGTGATCGGAGAGAGGTGCTGCATAATGCCAGATGGGCACCTCAGTGGTGTAACTGGGGCTCTACATGTACCACACCCCCTGGCACTCACACTGTCTGTGTGTGCCATTGTCATCCAATCCATGCTCAACACACAATGCTCCAATACCATGAGAGAGGAAGGTAACAGAGGAGGAGACGATGGAAATACAGAAAGATCCAGGAAGGCAAAGAGCTAGAATAGAGCAGGATAACAAGAGATATGGTAAGAACTTACCTTTGTTATCTCTGTTTCTACGAAGTCCATAGGGTCCACAGGGTTGACCTTGGGGTATAGCTGGATCTGGATCCACGGGCACCACGCAGTTAAAGCTTTGCTGCTCCCAGGATGCACTTGGGTCCGTCCTCCTCTATACCCCGCCCCGGCCACAGGCACCTCAGTTGGTAAGCAGCTAAGGCCGGAGGAGGAGACTAAACAGAGAGAAGGAAGACTGGAACACACAAGAAACCATACTCACAGAAATGGGAGACGGAAAACCGGTGACCAGCCACACAGCCCATTTGAAGCCAGGTGCGTCAGGGCGGGCGCCCTGTGGACCCTATGGACTTCGTAGAAACAGAGATAACAAAGGTAAGTTCTTACCATATCTCTTGTTTTCTACTTCAGGGTCCATAGGGGGTCCACAGGGTTGACCTTGGGGATGTCCCAAAGCAGTTCAACTAAGGGCGGGGACGCTCCTGTGCTGAAAGGAGTACCCGGCGCCCAAAGGATGCATCCTGAGAGGCGAAGGTGTCAAACGCATAAAACCTCAAAAACGTCTGAATTGAAGACCAAGTAGCCGCCTTACACAGCTGAACAGCGGAGGCGCCACGTCTAGCAGCCCAAGAGGGACCCACAGAACGAGTGGAATGAGCCTTAACAGAGGCTGGCACAGGTAAACCCTCCTGCGCATAAGCCTCACAAATAACTGAACGAAGCCAACGGGCTAACGTTTGCTTGTTAGCAGGCCAACCCCTCTTGTGAAAACCGAAGAGGACAAACAAAGAATCCGACTTCCTAACCGAAGCAGTCCGGTCCACATAGATTCTAAGTGCCCGCAAGTGACCACATCCAAGGAAGCCTCACCAGCAGAAAGATCAGGTGACTGAAAAGCTGGCACAACAAGTTCCTGATTAATGTGGAACTTTGAAACCACTTTGGGCAAAAACTCAGGACGCGTGCGGAGCACTGCCGTCCTGGTGAAAAATCAGAAAAGGAGGGCGACAGGAAAGCGCCCCCAATTCTGAAACCCTCCTGGCCGAAGCAATTGCCAGGAGAAAAATGGTCTTAAACGTCAGCCACTTGAGCTCCACCGACTCAAGCGGCTCAAAAGGAGGACCCTGCAAGACCCTCAGTACCACCGTCAAGTCCCACGGAGCCACCGGAGGCACGAAGGGAGGCTGGATCCTGAGAACACCTTGGAAAAAGGTGTAAACATCTGGCAGTGTAGCAATCCGTCGCTGAAACCACACGGACAAAGCAGACACATGAACCTTCAGAGAGGCCAGGCGTAAGCCGAGGTCCAAACCCGATTGAAGAAATTCCAAGATTCTGGAAACCCGGAACACCTGCGGATCATAGTTTCTGGATTCACACCACTGAAAATAAGTGCGCCACACCCTGTGGTAAATCCGCGCGGAGGCAGGCTTGCGTGCCCTAAGCATGGTACCAATCACTGAACTGGAGAAACCCCTAGACCTCAAGACGGCTGTCTCAAGAGCCACGCCGTCAAAGACAGCCGACCCAGATCCGGGTAAAGGCAGGGCCCCTGAGACAACAGGTCCCGACGCTGAGGAAGAAGGTACGGAGCGTCGATGGAGAGGCACCTCAGATCGGAGTACCAAGGACGTCTGGGCCACGCCGGAGCCACCAGCACGAGCGTGCCGCCGTCCTGCTTGAATTTCCGCAGAACCCGAGGAAGTAAGGATATCGGAGGAAACAGATACGCCATGTGAAACGTCCATTTCACCGACAGAGCGTCTACCAGACAGGCGCCTGCGTCTCTTGTCCTTGACCCGTAAACGGGCAACTTGTGATTGTGACGGGAGGCCATCAAGTCCAGCTCCGGCAGCCCCCACCTGTCCACGAGTAGCTGAAACACCTCTGGGTGAAGCGACCATTCCCCGGGATGCACATCGTGACGGCTGAGGAAGTCCGCCTCCCAATTGAGGACTCCGGGAATGAAGACTGCCGAGATCGCTGGAACGTGACACTCCGCCCAAGCAAGAATGCGAGACACCTCCGACATTGCTGCCCGACTGCGAGTTCCCCCTTGGTGGTTGATGTACGCCACCGTGGTGGCGTTGTCGGACTGCACCTGAACCGCCCTTCCGTGAAGAGCAGGGCCGGACGACTGCAGGGCCCTGTACACAGCCCGCAGTTCCAGGATGTTGATGGGGAGAAGTGCTTCTTCCGCAGACCAACGACCCTGAAGCGATAATGAGCCGGTCACTGCCCCCCAACCCCGAAGACTGGCATCCGTCGTGAGCAGGACCCAGTCCGGGATCCAAAAGGGGCGCCCCTCGACCAGATGCACCGTCTGAAGCCACCAAGCCAAAGACTGCCGAACCTCCGCGGACAACACCAGCATCTGAGAGCGGATCCGGTGAGGTAACCCGTTCCATTCCGATAGAATCAGCCCCTGCAGGGGCCGGGAATGGAACTGTGCAAATTCCACCATGTCGAATGTCGACACCATGGACCCCAGAACTCTCATAGCTGAATGGACCGACAGGCGGCAACTGCTCAGGCAACTGTGTATCCGCAGCTGCAGGGAGGAGACCTTCTCTGGAGTCAGGAAAATCCGCTGCTGACGAGAATCCAGCAGGGCTCCCAAATGAACCATCCGCTGTGATGGAATCAGGGAGGACTTCTTCCAGTTTATCAACCACCCGTGTGCTTGAAGACAAGCAATGGTCAGGTGGAGATGTCGAAGAAGCACCTCCGGGGAGCTCGCCAGCAGCAGATCGTCCAGGTACGGCAACAGACGTAGACCCTGACCCCGAAGGTGGGCAGCCATAACCGCCATCACCTTGGTGAACACCCTCGGAGCCGTGGAAAGGCCAAAAGGCAACGCCCGAAATTGGTAGTGATGGTTCAGGATAGCAAACCTCAGATACCGCTGATGTGCCGGTGCTATGGGCACATGGAGATAGGCGTCCTGGATATCGAGGGAGACCATATAATCCCCGGGTTCCATCGCCAGAATGATGGAACGTAACGTTTCCATCCTGAACCTGGGAACTCTGAGGTATCTGTTCAGAGACTTCAAATTCAGGATAGGGCGATGAGAACCATTGGGTTTCTGTACCAGAAACAGAGTAGAATAGTACCCTGTCCCGCGCTGAGACTGCGGAACGGGAACAATGACCCCTGCTTGTAGCAAGGATTCTATAGCTACCTGAATCTGACCAGCTTTGGTCTTGTCCAGAGAAGGACTCGTACAGAAAAACTGGTGGGGCGGCCTGAACCGAAAAGACAGGGCGTACCCCTGAGAGACTACTTCTCGAACCCAGGCATCCGTGGTGGTATTGTGCCAACACTGGGCGAATTGGAGAAGTCGGCCTCCCACTCTGGGGTCCCCCAGAGAGAGGCCCGTCCCATCAGGCAGCAGGCTTATCCTCCTGCTTGGAAGAAGGGCGCCGAGCACTCCATGCCTGCTTCTTGGGCTTGGGTGCGGCCTTGGTCGCCGAATGTCTCGGGAAGGACTGGCCCTGGGCCTTACCCTGAACCCGAAAGGACCGAAAGGCAGAGCTCCTCACTTTAGCCGGCGCAGAGGCCGAAGGGAGAAAAGCCGACTTGGACTTAGCCAAAGTATCCACTATTCTGTCCAAATCCGGACCAAATAGTAAATCACCATTAAAAGGCAAGGTCTCCAGACCCTTTTTTGAATCTGCATCAGCCCTCCAGGACCTCAGCCACAGGGAGCGCCGAGCAGATACCGCTGCAGCCGACACCCTAGAAGTGAGCAGGCTGGCATCCAAAGACGCTTCCCCAATATAGGAAGCTGCATCCCGCATCTGTCCCACTAACGCTCTCTGGATATCCGGAGCCTCATCAGGAAAGGTATCCTCCAAGGCATTGGCCCATGCCTCAATGGCTTTAGCCACCCAGGAGATAGCCATGGACGGGCGAGCCACCGCCCCGGAAAGAGAATAAATGGACTTTAAACAAGTCTCCACCTTCCTGTCCGTGGGATCCTTCAAAGAGGAGATAGACGGCAATGGCAACGTCGCGCTTTTGATCAAGCGGGTAACGTGGGAATCCACCGCCGGCGGAGTTTCCCATTTCCTGCAATGAGCTTCAGGAAAAGGATAGTTCGCCGCCAACCTCTTCTGTGGATGGAACCTCTTACTAGGTAACTGCCAGGCCGCCGCCATATGATCCGATAATTGATCAGACAGGGGGAACACAGTTGAGGTCACCTTGGCCTTTTTAAAATTAGGAAACTTCGACCTAGGAGCCGGCGACATCATCCTCAACATGTAGGATAGCCCGCACCGCCCTAACTAAGGCTGGAACATTAATGGAAGACTTAGCTTCCACATCCTGCCCCATGACATCAGAGTCAGAGTCCTCATGGATTTCTCCATCATCTGAGGACACTTCCGAGTCCGACAACTGCACAGCTAGTGAACTCACAACCGGACGTTTAGACACCCTTGGTGGCACATCACCTTGCAGCATGGACTGAAACGCCGAGGATGAAGCCGCCAGACTCTGTACGGAGCTGGATAGAACATCCACCC
Organism: Taudactylus pleione; assembly: GCA_031769625.1. Classification (NCBI taxonomy): domain Eukaryota; kingdom Metazoa; phylum Chordata; class Amphibia; order Anura; family Myobatrachidae; genus Taudactylus; species Taudactylus pleione. The sequence goes on along the minus strand of JAUIMM010000078.1, from coordinate 2,064,554 downwards.
AAGGCGGAGGAGCCGTCGGAGCAAAACTCTGCAAAGGCACTACAGACTGACGCGTCCCTGGGGAAGACTGCACATACACAGGCAGTCCCGAGTAAAGACCCACAGTCTGGGCCCCGGGGGAAGACCGCAACATTTGTGGAACCCTCGGGGAATGGGGGATGGTGGGCTGCGGTAACGCCCTAGAAGGGACCGCTGATGGGACCGATAACCGGTCCGCAATAGACGCCAGCACCTGTGAAAACATCGCCCAAGGAGGGTCCTGTGATACAGGGGGGTTGGAGGGGTCCGGTACCAGCTGGCACCGCCCGCACAGACCATCCTGAGATAAGTCCTCCCCATCAACTCCAGCAGCACAACGTCTGCAGGAAAATAGCACAGGAGCCACAGAGCGCTCAGTCTCCTCATCAGACATGATACCGTAAATCACAAGAAATAGGTATCACCAGAGGAATTACGGTTTTAACACCCGCGCACTCACCAGTATGCGACACAACAGCCCAGATATGGTACTGTGTAGCACACAACAGTATGTGACTGACCCCACAAATACGTGTTTTATATAAGTGAGGGTCTCAGAAAAACGCCCTTCCCCCACACACCTGCCGGGCCGTAGGAGAAGGAAAGGGATAGTTATAAGCTGACAGTAAGGAGAATAAGTCACAGACAGGCAGCACTAGCAATAGTCACATACAATGCAGAAAAGTTATACTCACTGCACCTTCCGCTACAATCAACCGCCCAGATTCAGTGTCTGGGAGGGCTATAGCGCTGTGTACACTGTCCTTTAGCAGGGGAGAGGTACACAGGGGGACCGGTCCACTTGATACCGCCTGGGAGTCTGCGATGTGCCAGTAAAGATGGCCGCCGGAGACCTCAGAGGAGGAGTGGCCGAGAGATAAGAGCAGCTCAGCGACGCCAGACTCCTAGTTGAAAGGCGCGCTGAGCTGAGGGGAGGAGCCGCTAGACAGGGAAGGCTGCCTCCCCTGGCTAGCAATTAACCCCCGGGTTGCCGGTCCCGCTACCAGCCTGATACCCTGGTGGTCTAGCGGACACGCGGGGTATTCCTCAATTGAGGGGGAGCCCGCCGCCGCCGCTAGCGCCTCCGGTCTGTCCCCAGAGACCGGAGGCTCCTGACTGCATTGAAGTATCCGCGGGCCGCCGCACGCGGCGACCCGCGGCTTACCTGATCCCCGTCGCGTCCGGCAGCAGTCAAGGGAGTCCCCAGAGCCCGGCTAGTACAGGCTCTGGGGTCCCGCCGCGATCCCCAGAGCTGTACTGGCGTCGCGGCGCCAGCGGGGAGGAGCGGCAGCGTGGACGTCCTAAAGGACAGTCTGATGCTGCCGCTCTAAAGTGTAAAAAAAAGTAGAAAAAAATAAAAAATTTCTCTTAAAATAAAGCTTAGGGGCTGCTCCTGCAGCCCCACTGCGACAGGGTGACCCGACTCCGGCCGGGCACCAACTAAAACTGAGGTGCCTGTGGCCGGGGCGGGGTATAGAGGAGGACGGACCCAAGTGCATCCTGGGAGCAGCAAAGCTTTAACTGCGTGGTGCCCGTGGATCCAGATCCAGCTATACCCCAAGGTCAACCCTGTGGACCCCCTATGGACCCTGAAGTAGAAAGAGAAGTATGAAGTGTGGGGAAGGATGGAGCAAGGACTTAACTTTACCCCCAGCTTTCAGTACCCACCCATCAAATGGGACAGGTGGTGACATGTGGTTAAAGCAAAGAGAGTAGTCTCTGCTTCAAACCTCAGCAGGTAAGTAGCTGTGTGGAAATATAACTAGAATGCTCTCTGTATTGTATGTCAGTCTGTATAATGCTTGCTGTATTGCAGGGTTGTATATAGGTCTGTATGATGATCTCTGTATTGTATGGCTCTATCTAGGATAAACTCTGTATTGTACAGCAGTCACTGGGATACCCTCTAGGAGACCCCTATATTTTCCCAGGGAGTGGAGTTGGACAAAGGCTGATTTACACTATAGAACACCCAGCAATGGAGATTTTCAGACGTTCATAACACCAGTGATGTTCAGACAATACACAAGTGAGGCCTATTCCTGAGAACAGATCTGAATTAATCTCCGTTCCTGTTCTTAGAACGCAAATGGAGCCTGGTGTGATCCAGTCTCAATGACAAATACTGCAACATTGTCCATTAAATCATCTTTCACCAATCATAAACAAGCAGCAGCATCATCATCATCATCCAGGCCCACCTCAAAACCTTCACACTACATCAGGGCCTGGCAATTTCTAACCAGTCTGTAGAAACTGTAGCCTGTAAGGTCTGTGCTGTGGCCCTTAATGCTCTGGAACACCTTAAGCCAGAGGCTCCCAAACACCGCCATTACAGTCCAGCTTTTATGGATATACCTGCTAAAGCCAAGATGGATAGATCATTGACTGAGGTGCTAATAAGTCACCTGTGCTCAAGCATGGATAGCTTTAAAACCTTGACTGTAATGGTGGAGCTTGGGCACCTCTGCCTTAAACCTCAAGCAATCCAGGTGCAGCAAGTCAGATACAGACGTGAGCTGGGACTTGTAGTCATCCAACAGCAGGAGAGCTATAAATGTGCCTGTCATACAAACTAGAGGTTGCTCAGATCAGCTTAATCGATTTTCACAGGCGCTTGCAAAGGGAGGGAAGGGGGAGCTTAAGGCTCAAACACTTAACAATAATGCTCATGTGGCATCTTAAGCGTTTCCCCCGCATTGCTGTGCTCAATGTCATTAACAATATCATTCAGTGTGTATGCTCAATATCGTTAATATTGTTCAGTGACGGCACCCTCCCTCACCCCCGTACTTGCAGAACCTGCCAATATAGTCAGGTTGCCCTGCAAGTACGGGCGATGGAAGACAATTAACGAGCCGCGGGAGCGATCATGTACTATTCAGATCTTTTTGCTGTTTTTTTTCCTAGTGTGTTGGAGGGAGCAATTTTTTTTCTTGCCTGTGCCATAAGAGGTAAATTGAAGTCATATTTTAGAAGGAAAACGTGGCCTGGGCGACGACCCTAACATACCGACAATGACAATATTAAAATGTAATGCAACTACAATATATTCGACCATGAACATCCAATTTTATAGAAAATATTTTTTATTAAATAGAAAAACGGATATTAATCCACACAATGGAGCAATACGCAGCCAGCTAGTGACTACCTTCACCGGCTTACTCTGCTGGGTAGTTGTGGATTAAAACTCACTTTTGGAGACCTGTGAGACTGTATATGTAGCTGGTACAGATTTCCTATAATGTTCAGGTTACCAGTTACTTGAATGGAGCCATGCTCAGGAACCTAGCATAAACCTGGCCCATACAGACAACCATAAACGATCACATTAGGCAATGACGCCCTGGTGTAACGTGCTATATGGCCACAATTCCAGACAGGGACCACTTCAGAAACAGATGGCACAATGATTGGACAGTGTGCACTGTCCTATACAGTAACTCGCAGATGTGCTTCATTTGCTCTTGTACATGTTGCAATAGAATATTAGAGCCAAAATCAGTCCATATATTACAAGAGCATTTGAGAGACACCGATGACTCCCACAGGGAGCTTTAGTAAAGTCCTCTTCATGTTTCCAGATCAATTCCATTTTCACCTATACATTTATACCATACACCCGGGTATAAAGAGAATATAACAGTACTGCCAATGAGCAAAGGAGAACTATATTTTATTCACTTTACAAAGGTGGCGATATTAACTTGCCATTAACAGATTTATAGACAAATATACTGTACATTATACTGGAGGTTATTTAAAGCACTGCAGCCTGCGCTCAAAGTTCAAATTCAGCCTTGAAATATGAAAAAAAAAATTATAGCAGAATTTCACCATTAAAAAAAACAAACAAAAAAATTTGTCCGGGGGAAAAATATATATATATAATTCACTTTTTCTTGAAGTGTTTTTTTTTTTTTTTTTTATACAGAGACCGGATCCAAACTCTACAGACTCAAATAGAAAGAGCGTAAAGTTGAAGTCTGTTCACAGACCGGATGTTAAAAATATAAAATAAAAAAATTAAGTTGTGTAAATATCAGCGTTAGACGACAAATTAAATTGTTCCGCAGTGGGATAGAATTGACTATATAGTCACTGACGTCTGACCCCCCTACATATACACTGGGAGGCAGCGTATCCGCACAGGATGGGGAAAATGCGGAGCGGGACTCACGGATTAACATTGATCAGCTCGCTTGTGTCAATCGGGTCAGAGCGGCCGCAGCGGACATGAAATGTTTGGAAAACTGTTCTTCATTTTCAGATGATTTGCGTTAATTTGCCGACTGCATAGTGGTAAGTACAAATCTCACGTCATACGTTTCTCCTGCTAATCAACTTTGTAAAAACCAGAGGGGGGGGGGGGGGGGAAGTAAAAAAAAAATAAAACTTAAATGACCACACAACGGCCGGTGGCAATATATTCCAGATTATAACAAACGTCCTTAGACGTTTCCGACTAGTTGTTGAGAAGACCTGGAGAACAGGGAGCGCGATCGGGGTTCTCACAAAAGGCAGGCACGGTTATTCACACATTCTGTTTGGTTGGACGATGGCCCCATCCGAATGAAGCCGCCATCTTTCAGACTGGCAAGGTTGGGCACCTTGGAGCCATCTTGCACTATACAGGAAAAAAGTTCTTATTCTTCTTCACTCTCATTCCCAAGATCCGCATCAGAATCCCCATTTACTTTATCTACATTCATGTCTCCCTCCGATTCCTCAGAGTCCTCCTCACTCTCTGCCTCCTCTTCACCTTCTTCCCAGTTCTCCTGAAAGATGGAAAGTTCAGTCGGTTATAAATCATGGAGAGGTTGCACCCTAGTATCTGCCGATACCACAGAGCAGAACAGCGCCGCCCGGTGGGCCAATTAGGCACAACATTTGAGTATTTTTAAACAGAGTCCCCACTAAATTCATTAAATTCTATTTTTATTTCTGTAAATATTCTGCATAATAGTTATCTCTCTAGGATACAGACACTGCATGGGGTAAACTCACACACAAGGTGCTGGGGATGTGGTCACCACCTGCAATATGTTGACAAGTGTAACGCTAACATTTTGCAAAACATTATGTTTAGGCCGGGATAGGGACAAATACCTGTGACTAAAGCTGCAAACACCAGAACATTTGCTGCAGCCTCCAGGTTAGGCTTTAGGGTATTTACCGCATTGCCGATTGTAGACACTTAGAGCAGTATTCAATTTGAGCGGACCCGCGATACTTTTCCGCCTCCCAAACTTTTGACCTACATCACGTGTTTTGTAGGCGGAATCCAAATTGAAAAGTAGGCGAAAACGGGACCTGGCGAAACTTAAACAAGTGGAAAGTACTGTCAGATTTGGGGAAATCAGCCTGACACCCCCCAAAAGATGCTCTGACATGGGGGTTCCCTATGGTACCCCCCCGATTTGGCTTGCTGAAGGTATTTGGTGTTTTTAAACGGGCTCAATAGCTGCTAAATAGCGTTTTTCTATACGTGGTGCAGAATAGTATTCAGGAGAATTTTTTGCAGAAAGTAGCTTATCCCAGCAAATTTGGGGTACATGAAAATGGGGGTCAGCATATTTTAAAGTTGCTAAAGTGAAGTTGAAAAAATTGTGAAAAATCCACCTGCCGCAAGCCTATGCAATGAAAAAAAACACTTGGGCCATACTTGGGGACCCCCCCTAGAGTGTAGTTAGCTAGTTTTTAACTTTGTCCCCCAACATTTTTTTTTCCACCCCCAAATACAAAGTGATTTTTAGGGGTAAGTGTTTTCTTTTTTTTTTTTTTTTAATTTGACGCAGTTTACCTTTGGGGGGCTGTCTGAAGGCTGCACGGGGGTTCCCGCAACGTTGTACCCCAAAACCCCAATTCTGCACTTTTTTCCGCCTCCCATTCATAGGCGAAACTTTTCCGCCTATTACATTGCATTGACTTTCCGCCCGGGCGGAATGTCTTTCAAATTGAATACGGCGATACTTTTCTGCCTGGCAAATTACGTCATCGGCGAAACTTTTTTGCCAATTCCAGCTTGTCGCCTCAAATTGAATACGATTCTTAGTATGTCGACATTTCATCAGTGTTGACATATGTTCATATCTATATGATGAACGGTGACAAATATAATAAACCCGTGGTTTTGTTGGAATGTAATGGATCATACACAAGGTCAGATCTGAACTAACAATTTAAAAAATCATTCATATCTGAAAGAAAATCTGACATGTGACTGCAACAATGATCGATGCGCGTTCCCGCTCGTCAGATAACGATATCTGACATCTGATGTGTTTGCAGTCAGATTTGGTTGATTTGATTAATTTTAATACTGTCTGAAATCGTTCATCTGACAGATCTGACCGTGTGTATGCACCATAATACACTGCATCTGTCGTTCGCAAAGGGACATCGATGGAAGTAAAACAGGACGGCTGACAGCCGGCTACAAATGGGCTAGGCGCTGCCTTATCAGAAACCACTGCGGCGCAGAAGTTGGTCCTTAAAGAAAGAATCCGCCCCCCTTCAAATGGAAAAATCTTGTTTCTGGAGCTCACTGGTGTAGCCTGTATCCTGGCCTGCCCAAATACTTCATTTCCCAAACAAGAAGGCGACACTTGTGCACAACAACCTACCACTTGTATGAGGAATAGTAAAAGATAACTCACATCAGAGTCTGTGTTCTGCTCCTCCTCCCCGGACTCCTCCTCGGAAGACTCTGTAAGACAAAGATGTACAATGGCTTTATTTCATTATCAGAAAGACCCATTCCCCATCCTAACAAACGATGGCGGAGAATAAATCTAGAAAGACACTTAGGGGGGGGTATTCAAATAGAACGTCCGATTTCGCCAACGACGGCGAAAAATTCCCATTTTTCGCCTAAAACTGGAGAAAACTTTTCTTCAGCCTAGGGCAGGCGAAAAAAATTACCAAAATCTCTATTTTTGGGTAAAAATGTGGGGATTTCTTACAGAACACTTTGGACAGCCCCCCTAATGATACTTTAGCGGAAAAAAAAAATCGTAAGTTGCGCACTTTGGCGAAAAACCACTGCTGAAATTTGTCAAATTTTATTTTTTCTACGAAAATGTTTACCATATTGGGGCTGGTATTTTAGAGGACCATAAGGATGCGCCAATTGTTTTAAACATCGTACTGGGCTGGCGCAGGCGTTTTTTTAATAACCACTAAAAACGCCTGCGCCAGCCCCGTGCAATGTTTAGAACACTTGACGCATCCTTATGGCGCTCCAAAATACCAGCCCCAATACGTTAAACTGATTTTTCACAGAAGATAAAAAAAAAATGTACAGAAATTTCAGCGGTCGTTTTTCGCCAAAGTGCGCAAGTTACAATTTTTTTTTCCATTAAAGTATTATTAGGGGGGTGTCGAAAGGGTTCTGAAAGAAATCCCCACATTTTTACCCAAAAATAGGAATTTAGCATTTTTTTTCGCCTTATCTGGAATGGAGAATACTTTTCTCCAATTGCGGTTTCGCCTGTTATTTGGCGAAAATATCGCCGTTTGGCAAAAGCGTCCGTTTTCGCCGCTAATTGAATACGGCCTTAAGTAGGCTCTCAGGCTAAACAAACATTACATTCCATTGGGTAGTCCATAGTGACGCACAGTACTGGCCGTCTGCATAACTAAGTGTAACGTCCCGCTGGTGTACTGATCTGGATGACTCTGCGTTTAGATTCAAGTTTCAAAACCTAAGCAATACCTGCAGCCCCACACTGTTATATAGACCCTGAGAATGCCCTGATCCATCATTGGTCCAGACACGAAAATATATTGTGGACTAAATAGATGCATCCTAAACTTTAAGGGTTTTGGTCAAGTTTTATCTGCTGGTGGCAAAGGGACACTGGAATAAAAATCTCAATAAAACGGGCTCCACATTTTTACCTTCTTCATAGACGAGTTTGGCCTCCTGATTGCCTTGTACCCTCTGTGCGATCTCAGATGCTGCCACCTAGTGGAGAACAAGAAATAGAGAAATGGAACTGCGGCTTTGTAGACACAGTGTGCCTATCCAATTACACTAGTCCCAGGTGAAAACTCATTTAGCCTCCAAGGTATGAAGGAAACAGATAGGCTAAGTCACCCGCACTATACTTGAAAAGTCAGACAGACCATAAGAAGCTGTACCCCACTTCCACTGTTCCCCAATACTCACTTGGGTGATGACCAGATAAAGCTTTCCGTTTAGGCGTGACATCTTCTGCAGGGTCTTTACTCGGCTCTCCATGAGCTGATAGAGAGACCCCAGCTGGGGAACCAAGTCTGGTAACTGCAAGAAAACAACCCGGGGTAAGGACGGACCCAGTTACACATAGGGGAGTGAGGCTCCCAGGGGAAAACGCAGCAATCTGCTCTTATTCAACAATAGAACATTACTTACAGTGGAGAGGTACGAGGCATGATTAACGAGGACCGCCTTTATCCAACGCACCATCAATATCGCACTGGAGAAGACACAATAAGGGATTAGAGGAGAATTTGTGCAAGTCACCAGTTAATTAGGTCACCTACATGTGCATAAATGCAGTGTTCTTCAAATCCCGTCCTACAGTGTCACTAACAGTGCATGTTTTCCACATCTCTTTGCAGTAACCTGGTGCAGTCATTACTGACTGAGATTTAAAGATTCACAGGTGGTACCAATTATATTGCTGGCGATTCTGTAAGGAGACCTGGAAACCATGCACTGTAAGGGTGGTCTGGGCACAACACTGACAAATTAAAATGAAATCATTCTAGACCAAGCGGCCTGTGAGCAGTTCCCTTTAATCCAGGGATGGGGAACCTCAGGCCCGGGGGCCGTATAAGGCCCTCGGAATCATTTGGTCTGGCCCTAGAACCTTTTTTCTGCTAGCCTCATCTGGCTAGCAGGGTGCCTAGAATGGCACCCTGCAGCCAGAATCTATGCAGCAGTGCCGCCTGGAGATTCCTTAGGATGCTTCAGACGGTCACACCACTGCCCTTACAGCTCCCCGGAGCATCCTCAGGATGCTCCAGGCATTGCTGTAATCACTGGCGATCGTGGTGACATCACACAGAGGGGGCGTGGCCTGCACTGTACCCGCGAATAATATTATCTGTATCAACATGACCCTCGGCAGAAAAAAAAAGTTTCCCCACCCCTGCTTTAATTTAATGGTTTATCTCAGCATGCAATAATTCAATTTTATGAAGATTCCGTGTGTGTCTAGATTCCACCACTGAACACCCGACTTCTGCGATGTTGGGCACCCAAATGTAATCCATCCGATGGCCCCATCTCGCAAGAGACTGCACTATGACAGAGGTTCCCAAACGCCACCATTACAGTCCAGGTTTTAGGGATATACATGCTTGAGCAGAGGTGACTAAATTGGCGTCTCAGGCAATTTGATTTAACTATATAGGCTCAAGCATGGATATCCTTAAAACCTGGACTGTAATGGCAGAGTTTGGGAACCTCTGCATCATGATCTTGCTTCTGAATGCCGACCTACAAAGCTCCAGCTAGGACTGAGACTCAACGCTATTCAAGTCATGGCCATAGCCGGCCCAGGTAGCACGATACCCAAAAGGCGTCCAATGTCCTGCTCAGACAGCCAAGAGAAGTGTCTTCACAAAGTGTCTGACACAAGCGAAACCAGACTGAAGTCATCACAGCAGGAACTGGGGGATCAACCAGGAGACGGCGGCACCAAAAACACACCTGCCGCTACTGGCGTTAGGGCTCTGAATGACTGGTGCTTCGGGGTTACACAGGAGGCGATGCAAATACACTTAAACCTGGATCCTTATTTCATAAGGGAGCGCACAAAGTAATGAAAAATGGGGTAAGGGGCGTGGGTAACTGACAAGCAAAATAAGGTAATGAAAGCACAAGTGGATTTAGTTATTGTCAATATAATCTCACCTGGAGGGATGTCCTTGTAACCTTTTCGTTAACTAGAAAAAAAAACAAAAACAAACCATGATCGGAAGAGAGTTACTGGATTATTTCATGTTCACATTCAAATACATAGCAAACATTCTAGAAGTAAAAGTTTTTCAGCTTTACTAAAGTAACCTGTAAGCAGCGCTACACTGCCCCTTTATGGTGAATGATGGTGCAGCCTTTAAAAAAAAGAAAATAGGCGAGTCGACATTTTCTTTATTATCAGGAACCTTTAAAACTACTTTTACAGCAGCCTCCACCCCCTCTGATCTGCTGGAAGTTTGTCCCATCATCTTTATTTCTGACAATACCTGGCCGCAATCCATCCTGGTACCTGCAGCCATACTGATCAGATCCCTAGCCCTGTCGTACATTAACGTATAATTAATCAGCTCACCTCATGCACCAGCGGTATGACCGAATACACCGGTATCCTCGCCACGGTCTTCTTGATTAAAGAGTCGTTTTTGGTCTGGAATACTTTCTGTGAAGACAGTAACGATCGGGCGTTAGAGGCAGTAAAGAGTTACACCACCCGGTACAGGACAAGGCGGTAAGAGGACGGCCCGTCTCCAACACCACACTTACGTTTAAGATACTCGCATCGTTACTTTCCAAACCCTGCACGAGGAGCACCGAGAAGTTGTCGGTCTGCGGCAGGGAACCTTTAGTCGGCACTTTCGGGAGGTCAATGTCCATAGCACCGAGTCTTTCCTCAATGCTGACCTGGAACAGCGAAGGTGGATTACTACAAAGCCCCATTGCACAAGCTAAACCCTTCTAAATATAAACAGCAGCATAACATGGGATCCAAGCAGGCAGGGTGCATATAATGCAGCAACCCCTCACACACATGGATGGAATGACATCAGAAGATTTTGCCCCATCTTCCTTCTTACACGTTTAATTAAGTGAACGGGAGGAACTGTAGCCTAGACTAGGGTGGCCAATCCCGGGTCGTGGGTTTGGAATAAAAACGACTCAATCCCAGGTTAGGTTGGTAAAAAAAAAGCAAAAAAACGAAAACCCTGTGCCCAGCCCTGCCGCCCTCTCGTCGTAGGCAGCAGGGCTCTTACTGCGGGCAGTAGAAGAGGGGGGCAGCCCAGCTGGCGGAGCGGCTAGCATCGGGCTTCACAGCGTTGACATCCGTCATCACGGCACGCTGCGCAGTGCGTTCAGCCGGGGCCAGGGGGAGCTGTACAGCATCTGAGCACTCTGAAGGTGCTGAACACTGCCCGTCATTTAAAAAAAAAAAAGCATTTATGGGCAATCTCGAAATCCCTTGATTGGAAGCTTCTCCCAGGAATCAATCCTGGCCAATTTTGGGCCAAAATCCCAGGATCGGCCATCCCGGCTGCAAAGTCTAATAGCTTAGGCCGCAAGGTGACTTAAAATAATGAGGTTTTAGTGGCAAACACTAGCTCGGATTCCCGCTCAGACAGCCAAGAGAAGTGTCTTCACAAAGTATCTGACACAAGCGAAACCAGACTGAAGTCATCACAGCAGGAGCTAAAGGTTACGACGATCAGGAACGACACATATCCCAGGATTATCCAAATGACAGCCGGCACGAGCTTCATCAGGAATTAAGGGGAAAAAAAAACGTAATTGTTCTCAGAAGCAGAGACAGGATAACTAACATGTAAGGAGTGTACGTAGGGAAGACAGGACGATCAACTCCCGGCACCAATGTATTCTGAAGTAACAAATAAAAATGAACTTACCTCTTGGCCTCCAGGTTTCCGCTTCCCGTCCTGCTTCCGTGATCTGGAAGAACCCGCTGCGACTGCGGCGCTGTGACCTGGGATTCCTGGGACTAGGACCTTGGCGTCTGCCTTCACGACTGGCGTTTTTACCTATTGGGAATAAAGAAGTCTCTCTGCATTACTGACTTTCGCCATAGTAATTGTAAATACTGTGGTGAGGGAGGTCAGAGGGGGGAGAGGCATGACACCACCGCACCGTGTACGAGTGTAAGCTCAGACAGCCAAGAGAGATCATCACTGGATTTCAGGAATATGCAAAACCGTTCTCTTGATATCATCACAGCCCTCTCTGCAATTCCCTGTTTGTAGGGGTCCCCTGTGCTGCACCTCCCCCACTGTAGTATCCATACTATAATATCTATACACAATTTACTAACCAAGCTCCAGATCAGCACAAGCTTAAATAGCAATTCTGGACCAGACAATGGGGATACTTATAGGATCTATTATCTTCTGCATAGGACACATCCAGGTCCTGCGGAAGTCACTCACCTTCGTTACCGCAACCTCTCTCCTGAGGGTCACTGTCTTCTGGATGTCTCGCACTAAACATATGTGAGGTTCTTCTGTCTTCAGCACCTGCACAATGAAAAACCAAAGACAGGCGGTTATCTAGAGGCCTCTGTCCCACCCCTAGAGATCAGCATATTGCTAAGTGCTGCCCAGTACAGCGATTGTTTCCCCCACATTCGGAGATATTAGGATGGCCAATAGGTGGCGCTCTGCTCAGATACAGTCAAGGAAAGGGGTCTTCATTTCTGAAGCTTTGGGGCATTAAACCACAACAAACAGTCATCAATGCAGAGCTGAGAAGGGACAAGTGTCGTATAACAGCCTTAAGGTGAGACCAGTAACAACGTAAAGAGAACCTGTAAGTGTATTTTATATCTCGGGAAGGGAGAAAGGTCCTTTATTATGGGAGATGCTCTAGTTATTCTAAAGGCTCCTCACTGTGTGGTCCTGCTTATATTCAAGTACCCACCATGGCCAATTCATTGGACCCATATGACAAACGCTCATTGTCGCCTGAATGCATGACAGCTGTTCATCAAAAAGATCAATGAACCCTACAAAAGTCTTTTTCTGTATACAGGGGGTTTAACAGTCCTGAAAATCAGATCAACATTTGTAGATACTTAGCCGGGCTTGTCTTCTAACACAGTATGGCAACAGCATGTAGAACAGTCCCAATATCATACACTGCTGTTCCCAATCTATACAAATCACAGAAACGGTCAGATGGCGATTACTAGCTCGCTACCAATATAAATCAAATTCTAGGAAAGCTCCCAGATCACGGTAATGTGACCACGGGAAAGTGTAAATTACTGTCGTCAGCTGGAAACGTGAGATATAGATTAGCACAAACAAAAAGGTCCTGATAACAGTTTGTAAAAAAGGGAGCAGTGTGTGTAAGAAATTGTAATACAGCTGTGCTACAACGAAATGCAAGTCATTAAATCGCCTTAGGCCATGCAACGTTAGTGTCAGTAAACACAAGTAGGTCCTATCATGTTGAGTCCTTCAAAGACTTCGCTCATGCAGAAAGCATATTCATTCTTCCCTTTGGTAATAATTCCATGCAACCAGCATTACAATACATCAGTGACAACGCAGTGCTGTTACAATCACTATTACCGCTGCATATTGGTGAATGCGATAAAAAGCAGTTTAGCCGATGGAACATGTGGAGGACATACCACTTTCTCGATGGCAGGGAATGTGGTGCTGCCATAGCAGAGTACAACAGTCTGTCGGTCCGGGCACAATCCGGCAGAGAGGATGGGAATAGGCTTTGGTGTGGAGCTTTCGTCATTGCCAGACGTTGCCATCTGTACGGTACAAGTGGGCGCAAGAGGCTTCTTATAGTTCCTAGAGAAACAGATGAATGTTACGTTGCACAGAATCACTACTTTGGGTTGAAATAAAATGCTTTGATATTTATATATCGTCACTATATTACACAGCACTGTATTGTACAGATAACAGTCATTTAAAGTGAACGCCTGCATCAGTGGAGCTTATGGTATAAAATATCCCAACATACATGGCTAGGGACCATTTAGTAAGAAGCTGCCATCTACCAGCGCTAACTAGGCTACACTGACAGGAACTATGCTCCTCCTACTCAGGCCCAGGACTAACTATGCTCCTCCTACTCAGGCCCAGGACTAACTATGCTCCTCCTACTCAGGCCCAGGACTGACTAGGCTACACGGACAGGAACTATGCTTCTACTCAGGCCCAGCGCTGACTAGGCTACACTGACAGGAACTATGCTTCTCCTACTCAGGCCCAGGACTGACTAGGCTACACTGACAGGAACTATGCTCCTCCTACTCAGGCCCAGGACTGACTAGGCTACACTGACAGGAACTATGCTCCTCCTACTCAGGCCCAACGCTGACTAGGCTACACTGACAGGAACTATGCTCCTCCTACTCAGGCCCAGGACTAACTATGCTCCTCCTACTCAGGCCCAGGACTAACTATGCTCCTCCTACTCAGGCCCAGGACTAACTAGGCTACACGGACAGGAACTATGCTCCTACTCAGGCCCAGCGCTGACTAGGCTACACTGACAGGAACTATGCTCCTCCTACTCAGGCCCAGGACTGACTAGGCTACACTGACAGGAACTATGCTCCTCCTACTCAGGCCCAGGACTGACTAGGCTACACTGACAGGAACTATGCTCCTCCTACTCAGGCCCAACGCTGACTAGGCTACACTGACAGGAACTATGCTCCTCCTACTCAGGCCCAGGACTAACTATGCTCCTCCTACTCAGGCCCAGGACTAACTATGACCCTCCTACTCAGGCCCAGGACTGACTAGGCTACACTGACAGGAACTATGCACCACCTCCTCAGCTACAGCTCTTCAATTGACGACTCCCTGTCAGTGCCTAGTGAGGGAGCTGATTGAAGTCACCCCTCATCTGAACCCATTCTCCAGCATTGGATGCTGCTTGCAAACCCAAGTGACTGGCAGAGACTGTTGCTCATGACTTTCAGTGTGGGCAGAGGAGGAGGACAGATTAATGTGTCGCCTCTGGATTAGAGCCTTTTGCAGAAAGGCCGTCGCCTTCATGGGGACGATGTCGAGACAGAAGGGGTGAATGGGGCCGGCAGTATGAGTTGCAATGTAAGGGGATTTTACGCAGCTTTATTTGTACGCTGCAATTTAGATTTGGGTTTGGACCCGCTCCTCAAATCTAAAGCTCTGCACATTTCACATCTGTCCCCCTTGCAGTGCAACATGGTTGTGCCAACGTGCATGTCATTCCTTTTTTATTTTGGCTTTGCTCCAAACCCAGAACCAGCCCACGTGTGCCCAGATAGCAGACAACAATATGCATCAGTTGCACGGAAAAATCAAATGAAGACAAAATAATAATTTGAATGCTGCCATAGGCACCACAATACAGATAAACACCCTGCTCCTATGGGCAGTTAGAAAAGCCTGGGGCTTCCCTGCTGTGGGGCTAGAGAGGGGTAGGAGCTCGGATTTAATACAGTTTTTTTTTTTTTTTTTTGTAGATGTGCACCTCTATTTATCACTGTTACAGTATCCTCCAATGTACGCATGAAATACTAATACTGCGCCTCATTTAAATCATTTTCTTAAGTAAAACACTTAAATGTTCCGCCAGTTACCTCCAAAACACGTAGACATGGAGTTCTGCAACGCCATGAAAAGACAGGTGGTGCAATGGACAGGCCAGTTACGGTACGGACTACCGGTGTAAGACTGTGAGCTCAGACAGCCAAGAGATGACATCACCGGAATTCAGGAATATGCGAAACCATTCTCTTGATATCATCACAGCCCACATCTCTGTACTCCAAGTATGATGCTATAATGATTTTACGTACAAGCACATTAACAAGAACCAGTATAACACAAAGCAGCTGCTTGGGAACACAGGGGTGAGGGACCGGTCATGCCAATTCACAGATCAGTGAGAGTTTACTCTATGGGTGGAACCAGCCTCGTTCCAGGGGCGGGCACTTCTAATACCGACTGATGGTGTAACTCAACTTACCCATTCAAAACATGTTCAAATAAGTGCAACTGCCCATCCCGACACACAACGGCCATTTTCAGGGGCTGTAACAGAGAGTAACAAGATCAGCATACACTGTACTACACACCAGTCTGGGGAAAGGATAAATATGCTATGTGCTGAGGCCTATATAGTTTTAGGAGACACCTGTATAAAACCCACACTCAGACAAAACATGCAACATAAGACGCTAAGGGCTGGGGGTGGGCTTTCCAAAACAATTCATTGGCATCGACATGGCATTCTGGCATCACAGTTTTCTCCTGACCTCACAGACGCAATGTCGGCGCTACCGCCGAGTGGCCGATTAGTGCACTGCCGGACATCGCCGCGGCACAGCCTGGAATTAACTCCCCCCTCACTGGGGTCCCAGCACTACTATAAATGAAAATAAGCCAAAATTATATTTAATGTAGGAGTCGGGGAAACTGTCCAAATATGTGTGAAAATAAGAGCACTGTGCCCACAACATATGCAGGGTACAGAAAGCTGGAGGGGTAAAGGGAGACTAGGGCAGCTACAGGGAGTGATCCACTGTCAATCCACACTATGCACATTCTAGAGGCCGTCACACTGACACATGGCCAAATATACACTACAAATATTAAAAAGGTTTAAATCACGTGTAAAAGAAACAGGTTTCGGAAAAAAAATAAACAAAACTCCCCAGCCCAGTGCAAGCATGGCAGTGGGATATATATATATATATATATATATATTTTTAATACTGGCATAACCTTGCCAATACATGCCATCTCAGTGGGGCAATACCAAGTAATCTAGCCATAAAAGGAACAGGCTGCATGGCCTGGAGCAGCTCGAGTAAGGCCGAAAGCAGAGGACACTAAAGCTGGCCACACACATGGCGATGTGCACACGATCAGCCGATGTGTACGATTTCCCTTTAAACTCTCCCCGGCAGCTCTGCACACAATCTGGTGTCCAATCTTCATACGATCTCTCCTGCAATCAGACTGTCACAGTGCATCGTGTCCTAGATTGTCAGATCTGCCCTACTGCACGGAAGATATGACGATGCGATGTGCAACCAGCGGGGACGCGCATCACATAGTGATCGTGAGTGGGGACTCACGATTCACTCAGGATTTGCCCATATTTTACTCAATCTGTCGTTCCAATGTGTCGGAATCGGCCAGATCGGGTAAAATATCGCAATGTGTGTGGCCAGCATTACTCAGTGGTATTTAGGGTGAGACAGCCATTAACCCTGTAGTTACCTCATCTTTACTGTCAGATGGTGCCAGGTCCACAGAGACGGGAGCGTCGGAGAGAGTAAAGGACAGGAGGGCGCTCTTCTCTCTCTTCTCAGACCGGACCTGCCTAAAAACACACACGCGCACATTTTATTCACAGGCACTACACGACCATGCAAGAGATTTTCATATGCAACTGTGACATGCGAACAGAGATCCATAATAAAGGACAGAGTCCTGGACACACAAGTGGGTCACTGGGAGAGCTCAGACACAGCCAAGGAAATGTCGTCTTCACAGAACTCAGTGAGTTGAAACCACATCTTTTGGTATCATCACAGCAGTCACCATGTATAAGCCCACTGTGTCCTTCTAACTGAACAGGGGTGCAAGATATCTTCCCAAGAGGAATCAAGAACCCTGTACTGAAGTGTTTCATATATATGAGGCTTTTAAAGTAAAACATATGGTTGCAGATGTTAAGTTTGTGTCACAGCCCCCCCCCCCCCCCCCCCCCACCCCGAACGCGCAAATGGCAATAGTTAAGCAGGTCAGTAATTCTGGTTGGGGTATCACTGGACAAGCCTCATTCTGTCCAGTTATACTCTAGGGACAGCTGTGGCGTGGGTGGAACACACCAGGTTATTACTTTGGGATCAGCAGTAAAGCTATCTAGCAGAACCCCTTGGCAACAATTACTATGGAGGAAGAAAATATCCCTTCGGTAAGTCCCCAGCCAGCACTTACCACACACTGATAAACCGTTCGTTTACCGCGGCAGACAAGAAATATAAGCCTGTCGGGTCATCTGATGTCGGAGAATCCCCTGATGGCCGACCTGTGATGAACACGAGGGACGTGACAGCTGACGAATGGCCTGTGAATTGCTAAAATGACAAAATACCATATTAGACATAACTAGAGGAGCACTCCATAACCGATCAACACAGCACTCAATGCATGGTCCGGTAAAAAAAAGACAATTTTTATTATAAATATATATATATAAAAATATAAAATCCTACAACGTCTCCTGGTACGGTCAGCAGTATTTAGCATCTAGACCAATGCAGAAATTATGGGTGGGTTCTCAGAGAGTAACTAAGATCAGTTTTGGTTAGAATATCCCAAGTGAGACCCTGTCACTGAACGTTATTTACCTGGGGTTCGGCATACATGCTCCCATGGACTTGCCTGGAGGAGAGCACCAATTTCCCAATGCACCAAGCCTCCAAGTATTTCACAGTATATTATGTGTTCATATCTCAATACGTCTAGATGATACGGCTGTCAATGGCCCTCCGATACATGCTGCACTGTGACCTGAAGAAAATACATACCCTGGTGACTACTTTGGTGTCCAGGTTCCACAGTTTGATCGTCCGCCCCGCAGACAGCAACATTTTCCCATCTGGACTTATACATAAACTGCTGACGCTGCTCTGGTCTCCTTTCCATCTGCTGTGAGGATAAAAGGTAAAGTCAGAGAACAGTCTGTATAGGAGAGGACCACACACACCCACAGGCTGGGGAACACTCGCTCATGCAGCCAAGAGAGGACCACACACCCCCAGGCTGGGGAACACTCGCTCAGATAGCCAAGAGAGGACCACACACACCCCCACAGGCTGTGGAACACTCGCTCAGATAGCCAAGAGAGGACCACACACCCCCAGGCTGGGGAACACTCGCTCAGATAGCCAAGAGAGGACCACACACACCCCCACAGGCTGGGGAACACTCGCTCAGATAGCCAAGAGAGGACCACACACACCCACAGGCTGGGGAACACTCGCTCAGACAGCCAAGAGATGACCACACACACCCACAGGCTGGGGAACACTCGCTCAGACAGCCAAGAGAGGACCACACACACCCACAGGCTGGGGAACACTCGCTCAGCCAAGAGAGGATGACATCACATGCACTCAGACATAAGCCAAACCAAGTCATGTATCGTCACAGCAAGCTCTGACCCACCACGGGTACACATGCACTAACTTACATCAGGTCAATAAAGCATTTAAATAAATGGACAAAAATGACTGAAGTTCTACCGATCTGTCAGTTAGACACAAGGTATATTTTTAATGTTACATTACCCCAGCAGCGCTTAGTAAGCATGCGTGATCCAGTCTAACATCGTGGGGTTACAGACTGCTTTCCGCAGTCATACATGGGAGGGGTTGGTTACGGGACGCTGGCGCTCGTGTCCCCGGCAGACAGAATCTCGACGCCGGCATCCTGACAGGGTTAGGATAACGACACCTGTCAGTCAGTATCCTCCCCAGCCCCCTCTCTCCCCCCACTTCCTAAACCTAACATCCCCCCCATCTGCACCCTAAACCAAACCCTTCCCCTTGTGCCTACCCCTCCCCCTAGTACTTACCGTCGGTAATCTGCCAGGCTTCTGGCGCCGGAATCCCGACTGTCGGTATTATGACCACATCCCGATGGGAGACAGACTAACCTGTGAGGCACTCACCATTTTACTTTGTATGTCTGTGTGTTCCATTCCACAATATATTTGTCTTCTGCACAACTGTACAAACAACCGTTGTCCTGATGCCACCGGATGCAGTTTACTCTGTTGTCATGGCCGCCAACCTATCAATATATTGAGCAACGAATTAATCCTTACACATACTATGAAATTATTGTGCAGCTCAGACAGGACTTTTCAATCAAAGGATAAGTATAAACTGCGTTAGCATTAGACGCATTCCTCCACCCTGCCAGCTGTGCCAAAAGCGAGGCCTCAGAAGCTGGCATGTGATTAGGTTTAAGCCACTCCCAAACAGACGGCAGCTTCGGCAGGACCATACCCTCCTCTTTTCACCTCTGCATGGGGAGAGAAAAGGGTTTTTGGTATAAGAGTTCGACATTCAGCATGTCGACATGGTCAGAATGTCGACACCATCTTTAAGGTAAGTATCTCTAACGTCAGCATTTTGGCAATGCCGACATTTCATAGGTCAACATTTTCAAGGTGCCAACAACCTCACCACCGCAGACCAAGAAAAGCTCTAAGCCTCTTTCAAAATGTCTAAAACTTTGCCCATCAGATACCAGGCTGTTGAATGTTATAAAACAGGGCTTTCCAAACACTGTCCTTAAGGCATTTTAACAGTACAGATTTTAAGGATATCCATGCTTAAGCAGAGTTGGTTAAAAAACAAGAGATATGGTAAGAACTTACCTTTGTTATCTCTGTTTCTACGAAGTCCATAGGGTCCACAGGGTTGACCTTTGGGTATAGCTGGATCTGGATCCATGGGCACCACGCAGTTAAAGCTCTGCTGCTCCCAGGATGCACTTGGGTCCGTCCTCCTCTATACCCCGCCCCGGCCACAGGCACCTCAGTTGGTAAGCAGCTAAGGCCGGAGGAGGAGACTAAACAGAGAGAAGGAAGACTGGAACACACAAGAAACCATACTCACAGAAATGGGAGACGGAAAACCGGTGACCAGCCACACAGCCCATTTGAAGCCAGGTGCGTCAGGGCGGGCGCCCTGTGGACCCTATGGACTTCGTAGAAACAGAGATAACAAAGGTAAGTTCTTACCATATCTCTTGTTTTCTACTTCAGGGTCCATAGGGGGTCCACAGGGTTGACCTTGGGGATGTCCCAAAGCAGTTCAACTAAGGGCGGGGACGCTCCTGTGCTGAAAGGAGTACCCGGCGCCCGAAGGATGCATCCTGAGAGGCGAAGGTGTCAAACGCATAGAACCTCAAAAACGTTTGAATTGAAGACCAAGTAGCCGCCTTACACAGCTGAACAGCGGAGGCGCCACGTCTAGCAGCCCAAGAGGGACCCACAGAACGAGTGGAATGAGCCTTAACAGAGGCTGGCACAGGTAAACCCTCCTGTGCATAAGCCTCACAAATAACGGAACGACGCCAAACGGGCTAACGTTTGCTTGTTGGCAGGCCAACCCCTCTTGTGAAAACCGAAGAGGACAAACAAAGAATCCGACTTCCTAACCGAAGCAGTCCGATCCACATAGATTCTAAGTGCCCGGACTACATCTAAGGAAGCCTCACCAGCTGAAAGATCAGGCGACTGAAAAGCTGGCACAACAAGTTCCTGATTAATGTGGAACTTCGAGACCACTTTGGGCAAAAATTCAGGACGAGTGCGGAGCACCGCTCTGTCCTGATGAAAAATCAGAAAAGGAGGGCGACAGGAAAGCGCCCCCAACTCTAACACCCTCCTGGCAGAAGCAATTGCTAGGAGAAAAACGGTCTTGAACGTCAGCCACTTGAGGTCCACCACCTCAAGAGGCTCAAAAGGATGACCCTGCAAGACCCGTAGCACCACCGCCAAGTCCCAAGGAGCCACAGGAGGCACGAAGGGAGGCTGTATCCTGAGAACACCCTGGAAAAAGGTGTGAACATCCGGTAGTGTAGCAATCCGTCGCTGAAACCACACGGACAATGCAGACACATGAACCTTCAGAGAGGCCAGGCGTAAGCCGAGGTCCAAACCTGATTGAAGGAACTCCAAGATTCTGGAAACCCGGAACACCTGAGGATCATAGTTTCTGGATTCACACCACTGAAAGTAAGTGCGCCACACCCTGTGATAAATCCGTGCGGAGGCAGGCTTGCGTGCCCTGAGCATGGTACCAATAACCGAACTGGAGAAACCCCTAGACCTCAAGACGGCTGTCTCAAGAGCCACGCCGTCAAAGACAGCCAACCCAGATCCGGGTAAAGGCAGGGCCCTTGAGACAACAGGTCCCGACGCTGAGGAAGAAGTTACGGAGCGTCGATGGAGAGACACCTCAGATCGGAGTACCAAGGACGTCTGGGCCACGCCGGAGCAACCAGCACGAGCGTGCCGCCGTCCTGCTTGAATTTCCGCAGAACCCGAGGAAGTAAGGATATCGGAGGAAACAGATTCGCCAGGTGAAACGTCCATTTCACCGACAGCGCGTCTACCAGACTGGCGCCTGCGTCTCTTGTCCTTGACCCGTAAACGGGCAACTTGTGATTGTGACCTGTCCACGAGTAGCTGAAACACCTCTGGGTGAAGCGACCATTCCCCGGGATGCACGTCGTGACGGCTGAGGAAGTCCGCCTCCCAATTGAGGACTCCGGGAATGAAGACTGCCGAGATCGCTGGAATGTGACACTCCGCCCAAGCAAGGATGCGAGACACCTCCGACATTGCTGCCCGACTTCGAGTTCCTCCTTGGTGGTTGATATACGCCACCGTGGTGGCGTTGTCGGACTGCACCTGAACCGCCCATCCGTAAAGAGCGGGACCGAACGACTGCAGGGCCCGATAAACCGCCCGCAGTTCCAGAATGTTGATGGGAAGAAGAGCTTCTTCCGCAGACCAACGACCCTGAAGTGACAACGAGCCGGTCACTGCCCCCCAACCCCGAAGACTGGCATCCGTCGTGAGCAGGACCCAGTCCGGGATCCAAAAGGGACGCCCCTCGACCAGATGAGCTGTCTGAAGCCACCAAGCCAAAGACTGCCGAACCTCCGGGGACAACACCAGCAACTGAGAGCGGATCCGGTGAGGTAACCCGTTCCATTCCGATAGGATCAGCCCCTGCAGAGGCCGGGAAAGGAACTGGGCAAATTCCACCATGTCGAATGTTGACACCATGGAGCCCAAAACCCTCATAGCCGAATGGACCGACAGGCGGCAACTGCTCAGGCAACTGTGTATCCTCAGCTGCAGGGAGGAGACCTTCTCCGGGGTCAGGAAGATCCTTTGCTGCCGAGAATCCAGCAGGGCTCCCAAATGAACCATCCGCTGAGATGGAATCAGGGAGGACTTTTTCCAATTTATCAGCCACCCGTGCGCTTGCAGGCAAGCGACCGTCAAGTGGAGATGATGAAGCAGTACCTCCGGGGAACTCGCCAGCAACAGGAGGTCGTCCAGATACGGTAGTAGCCGTACATTCTGGTTCCGAAGATGTGCGGCCATGACCGCCATAATCTTCGTGAACACCCTCGGTGCCGTGGAGAGACCAAAGGGTAGCGCCCGGAACTGGTAATGGTGTTGAAGGATAGCGAACCTCAGATACCGCTGGTGCGAAGGTGCTATCGGAACATGGAGGTAGACGTCCTGGATATCCAGGGACACCATGTAATCCCCCGGTGCCATCTCCAGAATGATGGAACGTAACGTTTCCATCCTGAACTTGGGAACTCTGAGGAATTTGTTCAGAGACTTCAAGTTGAGGATAGGGCGATGAGAACCATTGGGTTTCCGCACCAGAAACAGAGAAGAATAGAACCCCGTCCCTCGTTGTAATTGAGGAACGGGAACAATGACCCCTGCTGTCAGCAAGGATTCTATAGCTTCCTGAATCTGTAAAGACTTGGTCGTATCCTGAGAAGGACTCGTGCAGAAAAACTGGTGGGGCGGTCTGTGCCGAAAAGACAGGGCGTACCCCTGGGAGACCACTTCTCGAACCCAGGCATCCGTGGTAGTATTGTGCCAGCACTGGGCAAATAGACGAAGTCGGCCTCCCACTCTGGGGTCCCCCAGAGGGAGGCCCGTCCCATCAGGCAGAAGGTTTATCTTCCTGCTTGGAAGAAGGGCGCCTGGCACTCCAGGGTTGCTTCTTGGGCTTAGAAGCGGCCTTGGTCGTCGACTGCCTCGGGAAGGACTGACCTTTTGCCTTGCCCTGTACCCGAAAGGACCGAAAAGCAGAGCTCCGTACCTTGGTAGGAGCAGAAGCCGAAGGGAGGAAGGCTGATTTAGACTTAGCCAGAGTGTCCACAATTTTGTCCAAGTCTGGACCAAAAAGCAACTCCCCATTAAAAAGTAAGGCCTCCAGTCCCTTTTTAGAGTCAGCGTCAGCTCTCCAAGACCTCAGCCACAAGGACCGACGCGCCGACACAGCTGCAGCCGACACCCGAGAGGTTAGCAGGCTTGCGTCTAACGATGCTTCCCCAATGTAGGAAGCCGCATCCCTCATATGACCTATCAACGCTCTCTGGATCTCCGGAGCATCTTCCGGAAAGGTATCCTCCAAAGCATTGGCCCAGCTCTCGATGGCCTTAGCCACCCAAGAGATGGCCATGGACGGACGGGCCACCGCCCCCGAGAGAGAGTAGATAGACTTCAAACAAGTCTCCACCTTCCTGTCCGTGGGATCCTTCAGGGAGGAGATCGACGGCAAAGGCAGCGTAGCGCTTTTAATTAAGCGGGTAACGTGGGAATCCACCGCTGGAGGAGTTTCCCACTTCCTGCAATGAGCCTCCGGAAACGGATAGTTCGAAGCCAACCGCTTCTGCGGTTGGAACCTCTTGCTGGGCAACTGCCAGGCCCCTGCCATATGATCCGTCAATTGATCGGACAGGGGAAAAACAGTCGAAGCTACCTTGGCCTTTTTAAAATTTGGGTATTTTGACCTGGGGGCGGGCACATCCTCCTCAATGTGAAGGATGGCCCGCACCGCCCTAACCAATGCCGGCACATTAATGGAAGACTTAGCCTCCATCTCCTGGGCCCCGGCATCCGAGTCAGAGTCTTCATGGATCTCCCCGTCATCCGAAGACACGTCCGTGTCCGTGAACTGAGCCGCCAGTGAAGCCGGAACGGAACGCTTGGACGCCCGTGGGGGCAAATCACTGTGCAACATATGTTGAAAAGCCGATGACGAAGCCGCCAGACTCTGAACAGAGCTGGAGAGGACGTCCACCCAAGGCGGGGGTACTGCCTGAGGATACCCCTGAAAAGGTACCATCGACTGCTGCGGCACCGTGGGGGTTTGCACGTAAACCGGCAAACCCGAATGAGGACCCACAGTCTGAGACCCGGGAGGAGACTGCACCAGACGAGTCACACCCGGGGAACGGGGCATGGTAGGCTGGGGCAACGCCCTAGAAGGGGCCGCAGTCGGGACCGCAAGTCGGTCCGCGATTGACGCCAGCACTTACGTAAACATTGCCCACGGAGGATCCTGCACCACCGGGGGTTTAGAGGGTCCAGGTACCAACTGGCACCGCCCGCACAGACCGTCCTGAGACAAATCTGCCCCATCAACCCCTGCCGAACAGCGTCGGCAGGAAAACAGCACAGGAGCCTCGGAGCGCTCATTCCTCTCATCAGACATGACACAAACTTTTTTGCAAAAAAAGTGTCTCACCGAAACGAGGTAAGGCGTATAACACCCACGCACTCCCAAGTATGCAACCCAAACAGCTCACAATATGGTACTGAGGAGCACACCGCAGTATGTGACGGACCTCACAAATACGTAGATTTATATAAGTGCGGTACACAGAAAGAACACCCCTCCCCCACGCACCTGCGGGCCGTAGGAGAAGGAAAGGGATAGGTAAAAAGCTGACAGTAAGTAGAAAATAAGCACAGACAGCAGCACTAGCAAAAAGTCACATACCATGCAGAGAAGTTATACTCACTGCACCTTTCGCTACAATCAACCTCCCAGATTCAGTGTCTGGGAGGGCTATAGCGCTGCGAACACTGTCCTGATCAGGGGAGAGGTACGCAGGGGGACTGGTCCACTGGAAGCCTGCCTGGGAGCTCTGCGATGCTGCCTGAGGAAGATGGCCGCCGGAGAGCTCTGAGGAGGAGTGGCCGAGTGAGAACAGCCCAGCGACGCCAGCACACATGAGAGAAGGCGCGCTGGGTTGAGGGGAGGAGCGCTGAAGCAGGGAAGGCTGCCTCCCCTGCTAGTACTAAACCCCCGGGGAAGCCGGTTCCCCGCCGGTACTTACACCCCGGGGGCCAGCGGACAGAGGGGGAGCCCGCCGCCGCTACTAGCGCCGCCGGTCTGTCCCCAGAGACCGGCGGCGTGAAGACTGCATTTTCCCCGCATGCAGCGCTGACAGCGCTGCACGCGGCTTACCTGGCCCCTTCAGTCCGGCAGCAGTCCTTAGGAGGTCCCGGAGCCACGCTAGTACTGATGTTGGAGCGGCAGCGTAGACGTCCAGATGGACAGTCTGATGCTGCCGCTCTGAAGACAGTAAAAATAAAATAAAATCTTTTTTTTTTTTTTTTTTTTTAAAGAATAAAGCTTAGGGGCTGCTTATGCAGCCCCACTGCGCAGGGTGACCCGACTCCGGCCGGGCACCAACTAAAACTGAGGTGCCTGTGGCCGGGGCGGGGTATAGAGGAGGACGGACCCAAGTGCATGCTGGGAGCAGCAAAGCTTTAACTGCGTGGTGCCCATGGATCCAGATTCAGCTATACCCCAAGTTCAACCCTGTGGACCCCCTATGGACCCTGAAGTAGAAAGTGACAGGTACTAATTAAGTCACCTATGCTTAAGCAGTATAACCATAAACCCTGGACTGTTCGGGTGCCTTGAGGACAGAGTTTGGGAGATGCTGTTATAGAACATTCTATTTTCTTGGCATAACATTTCCTAAAACCACATCTCCATATAAAATAGCTCAAATGTCTCTATTGTTGCAAATCTTGTAAAGGGAAATTGTTAATTGGGGAAAAGGAAAAAAAAAACACAAAAAAACCCCTAGTTTTTAGTCAAAGTGAATGAATTGCCGATTTCTAAACATCATTCAATGAAGGTCATCCTGGAAGGGGCAATATACCAAGTGCCCATAAATCACACTAATGGTGCATACACACGGTCAGATTTAAACGATATAGTTTAAATTTTCCTTTTTTTTTTTCCCATCAAACAACCAAACTATGCGCGGGAACGGATAGTCATATTGATATCGACCATTGCCCTCGCATGCAGGCCAACCTGGTCGATATCGACCAGGTTAGCCTGGCTACTATAGGGACCCTCAATCATTGATCGAGGGTCGTTATAGTAGTTTGGGGAATGGTGCATGTGCAGGATGTTCAATAACGATCATCCAGCACATGTAGGACGATCAGACAACAATTATCTGACCGTGTGTACGGTCCATAATACAGACCTCAAGCATGTACACAGCCATAGTTCCTAGTACAGCCGGGGTCCGATATACACGCGACTGATCCTTAACAAGGCAGGCCTGACTCACCAGTTTACTCTGTAATTCCCCTTTGACGATACTGTACAACAATATGGTGCCGGTCGCTGTGCCGATTGTGAGTAGGTCGTATTGTTCATCTCTATTTATAGCCTCAGATTTCCTCCTCTTTTTCTGATGAGATTCCTGAAAAGGATGAGAGGTGGTCAGATACCTGCAGTCACTGCCTAAGTCACATTCATTGTAATATGCCTAACTTAAAAGGGTTTTCCACTCTATAACTCAGTCTTGTGCAGCGGTCCTAGAATCTGGTACAAAGCTCGTCTATACCTACACTCCTAGCCAATAAAGAGAGTAGGCCAATGCCCCCTCCCAGGGCAACCAAAATACACACGTGTTGCCTTAGGGAGCAGGGCAACCAAAATACACACGTGTTGCCTTAGGGAGCAGGGCAACCAAAATACACACGTGTTGCCTTAGGGAGCAGGGCAACCAAACCACACACGTGTTGCCTTAGGGAGCAGGGCAACCAAACCACACACGTGTTGCCTTAGGGAGCAGGGCAACCAAACCACACACGTGTTGCCTTAGGGAGCAGGGCAACCAAACCACACACGTGTTGCCTTAGGGAGCAGGGCAACCAAACCATATATGTCGACATCATCATCCCTGGTGACCCAGCATGACTCGTCTTGCTCTCGATGCTCGCAGCGAGTCAAGCAGGGCTTCCGGCTGTCACGCGACTGACTAGGTCAGAACTGTGATCCTCCAGTGTTCCGGCGAGTATTTCCCCTAACCAACCCCCCCCCCCCCCCACCCTCCCAGGCTAACCCCAACTTGCCCACCCGTAAGCCTAATGTTCACATTCTGACAATGTTGACATTTCTCCAGTCGACATTCTGAGAACGTAAACATGTGCTGTCGACTTTACTTTGATTATGAAGAAGCTGCAGACAACTGGGCCTCTAAAGCTGGGTACTCACTATACAATATATCGTTCCGACACACATCGTATAATGGGTACGCCCGATCCATCGTTACATGTCAGTCACTGGGTCGCACCATCGTTGTGTGTACCCAGCTTTAGAAGAAATATATATAAAAATGTGAATCTTGAGTTTAAATCAACTTCAGGTCAGGATTTCAATATTTCATTATTGCGAAGGCCCCCGGCAAACTGCTTTTTGATGCCATCTAGCTGCTAAAAATGTAAGAATTACACGTGTACCCTCAATTAGATAACGTTTTTATGCCATATAGTGCGAGACACTTGCCGCAACTTAGACACCAACATGAGTAGCGATCCCTGTACTGTACTGAGCTTTATTTGCATTGTACAAATTAGCTCATGATGTCCTAGGTATTGGGATTAGTATTTTTTATACAATTTGTATAAAGTCACAAATAAATAAACGTGGACGAGGCACGGCGTGGGTCGCTTGTATCGGACATCAACTTTCTGCCTTTTTGTCCAGATTAGCAACTCAGTCACACACATGAAATGGCAGCGTCTGTATCCAGGGCACCCATCCATTGTACTTTAGTTGCATTAATGACGCGAATAATACGTACATTTCGTGAAAAAAAGCCCATGGCGAGACGCTTCTGCGGGACTAGGTTGCAAAATTTGAGCAGCAAAGTGTGCATGTAATAGATGGCGCATGTAATAGATGGCGCATGTAATAGATGGCGCATGTAATAGATGGCGCTAGGTCCTGAAGATATTCTTATATAAATTCAACATCTTTACAAGCGATAAAAACCATTCAATCAATGGTAAAATATTGTACACTTAGAGCCGTATTCAATTTGAGGCGAAAAGTCCGGTTCCGCGATACTTTTTCGCCAATGACGTCATTTTCACCTGTTTTGCTTTTACCCCATATTCAATTTGAAAGACTTTCCGCCTAGGCGTTAAGTCAATGCAATGTACTAGGTGGTAAAGTTTTGCCTATGAATGGGAGGCGGAAAAAAGTGCAGAATTGGGGTTTTGGGGTGCAACATTGCGGGAACCCCCATGCAGCCTTCAGACAGTCCCCCAAAAGTAAACTGTCAAAAAAAAAAAAAAAAAACCCACTTAAGGACACCCCAAAAGATAACTTTGAAAAAGGGGGCGAAAAAAAAAGTTGGGGTACAAAGTTAAAAACTAGCGAACTTAACTCTGGGGGGGTCCCCAAGTATGCCCCAAGTGTTTTTTTCATTGCAGGTGCTTGCGGCAGGTGGATTTTTCACGATTTTTTCAACTTCACTTTAGCAACTTTTAAATATGCTGACCCCCATTTTCAAGTACCCCAAATTTGATGGGATAAGTTATTTTCTGCAAAAAATACTCCTGAATACTATTCTGCATCACTTATAGAAAAAACGCTATTTAGCAGCTATTGAGCCCGTTTAAAAACACCAAATCCCTTCAGCAAGCCAAATCGGGGGGTAAAATAGCTAACCCCCATGTCAGAGCATCTTTGGGGGGTGTCAGGCTGATTTCCCCAAATCTGTGTACTTTCCGCCTGTTCAAGTTTCGCCGGGTCGCGTTTTCGCCTACTTTCAAATTGAATACGGGGTAAAGAGTGCACGCGCATGATACTTTTCCTCCTACAAAACAGGTGAAGTAGGCGGAAGCCCTGGCCGTGAAAAAGTATCGCGGCTCACCTCAAATTGAATACGGGCCTTAGTGTGAATAAAATAAGAATGTTGAAAGCTTATTCACACTTAGGGCTGAATTCAATTAGCCTCGAAAATGGCCCTCTGGCAAAAAGCGGAATGAATTTGCCTCATTCGTCTGTTTTGACGCAATGTTTTCACCATGCGCGTCCCTGCTTTTCGCCCTGTTCAATTGTAAAACAGGCGAAAACGCGGAGAGGCGAATGTCTTACAAGGCGAAACTAGCGAAAGGACCTCTTTTTTTGAGGAAATCAGTCTGTACCCCATAAAAAGGGTCACTGACCCAGGTAATCAATATAGAATAGAAGGAGTAGCCCTAATAAAAGTATTTAGTGAACTTATTTTGAGGCAAATTTCTGTTATATGTATATGTGTGGAAAAATGATAGAAAGCAATGTTTTTTCAGAGAAATAACGTAGTTAAATTTGGGGTACCTGAAAATGGGTACTAGTATATACTGAGGTCTCTAAATTGAAAATTAAAAAAAAAAAAAAAGTACCAGGCGCCCCCCCCCCCCCCACTCTTTATTCATTTTCCATCACTTTTTACGTGTTTTTAACTTTTTCTGACTGATTAGTCGTTAGGTGGGAGGGGGGTGTCCAAAGGGTTCTGGATCAAATCCCCACATTTGCAGCCCAAAATAGCGATTTTGCACTTCCATATTCGCCTGTCTATATGTGGAGAAACTTTTTTGCCTATTTTTCCATGTAAAGTTTGCGCGTAGGCGAAAACGATGAGGAACTGAATATGGAGAAAAGTAGAAAACCGGCAAAAAGTGCAAATCGGCAAAAATTTCTCTCCGAACGGCACTTTTTCGCAGCTAATTGAATTCGGCCCTAAGTGTAAAATATTTTTCCATATCACATACACACTTTTTTGCACTTATCTCTGATTTGGGAAGTAAGTGTGGATTCCAAGGGTATGTAAAAGGATGCTATTTTGTATACTGCGCAAATTGTGGTGTCACTACGTTACTTAAAGATTGTGCAGCACCAAACTTGGCTATTTGGCTTAATTTCAGGATAGGTGTATGGGCACACATCCGTGTCTACCTGGTTCATTGGAGTTGTCCAGCCCTGCTACAATGTATATATAGATCCTGATCTTACAGCTCCAGTTCTCAAATACCTCCCAACAGGTCATGTTTTCAGAATTTCCATAATCATGGTACTGGTAAATGTCCCTTCGAACAGGGTCAGTACATAACCCAAGGAAGAAAATCAAATCATCATCAGTTAAAAGGTACTGAAGGACACAAGTGTTTACACGTAGGCAAGGGATAGGCAACATTTTTGTCTTCAGGTGCCAGAAGTTCAACATTACAAGCCAAAAAAAGTTCCCCAAGTGTCACCACCATTACAGCATACACAGCAAGGAAGCAAGGAATAGAAGGGGTTCGGTATGAATGACAAAAATACCGACGCCGGAAGACAGTCAGTAGTGAAGATCCCGATAAGTAAACTAACTGTACCTAACACTCCACCCCCCCCCCCCCTCCATTAGGGGTGCCTAACCTCCCACCCTAGTGCCCAACCCTAAACCTCACCCTCTGGGGAGGAGTGCCTAACCCTGACCTCCCCCCCCCCCCCTTACCATAGCCTAACTCCACGCCCGCCGCCCGGCTCCGGGCGTGGGGATGATAGGCGTGGGGATTTTGACGCCTATCATTGTCGGGTTTGAAACAGTCGGGAAGCTTCCTGACTGCATACCAATAGAAGGGCCTTAAAATATTACGTGCTTCCCTGTTTTTCAAGTTAGTTTGATCATTTGTAGTTTGGAGACGAATACATGTGCCAGAATTTTGGCACAAGTGTTATGCGAGACCAACATCGGTCCAGCAATTCCGCAATGCCGATGATTGCCAATTTTCCAGGGGATTGGCAAACTACAGCATTTTAACAGCCGATTCGGATAATTTTTGGGTCAAAATCAATTTTGCCGATGATCCGACCCAGGCATCGAAAGAACAGGGAACTGCCCAGTTAGAAGCCTGATGTATGGGCCCCCATTAAATAGCTACATCTTCCAAGGTGCACTGAAAGGAGCAGCCGAAACGCACAGGCTGTTTTTTACACTGGTTGGGGGTGCAGTCTGCACTCACTTGGGGCAATTAAATTGTTTGCGCCCACGGCTGATGGTGCCCAACTGGCTGCTCCTTTGAGTGCAGATGTTGTACCCAACAGCGAGTGCGTTGACCCGACAATGCCGGCATTTCCGACGCAGCTGTAAACTACTTAGGGCATTTTAACCGTGAGGGTATAATAATTTTAAACATGCCACCAAGGTTTACGCCCGAGGTGGGCTCTAGCACAGCCTGGTAACTACTCGCAGCTAGAATTCCTGACCATAAATGCATTGATATTAAAGCTGAACGAATGCAGGAAGAACAAGGGGGGGGTGATTCAACTCAGCAGGAATTGAATACCGCTGGAAGGGAGCACCCAGAGCTATTCAATTCACTGCCATGTTTACTTTGTTGGGAAGCAGTCAAGTCTGAGAATGCTGGTTCTCACAATCTAACCTGGGCGTTTAATCTCGAGAACCGCCATTCTCCTACTAAAGTGCCGGCCACGAGGCTGTTAGGGCCGCTCTATGCCGGACAAAGGCTGTGGGGCCTGCGCTTTAGTCTAATATCTCCACGCTCTCTCAGGAGGGTGAGAGAAGAAATCCTTTAGTCGGACTAAACAGCGCGCTGAATTGAATCGCCCTAAAGAGCAGTTCTAGTATCATGCTGTGTGATAGCATCACCAGGCAGGTACACACCGGAGAAACCTTAACAGCTACATAGCAGTTTACAAAGATCAACTCGCAGAGCTCACACTCTATATTCCGCACCACATAGAGTAATATTAACAGAACAGTTTTCTAGATAACTACAGCATGCAGGCAAGTGGAGAACATCTAAACACTACACAGAGCTCCCTGGTCAGAACAGCCCCAGCATGTTGAGGCAGTAATGCCAACCACTGTGCCACCCTATCTGTTATCTAGAAGGCTGCATTAAATTTATATACCAGAAACTGTCTGGACGAGTAGCCCAGCATGGCTTCTCCACTACAATATATATAGGCCAACCTGTACATGTGTGTAGGTAGTACAGGCATGTTTCATCCCACATGTAAGGACTGCTGCCCTGGTCTAGTTGCTGATGCCATATTCTGGGGGCACTAATGGATATTACATACATTCAGTGTCACCCCCTTGCAGAGTCACAAGGGCTGGAGACACAGGAGGAATAGCTCTGCTGGGGGGGGGGGCTGGGGGTCAGTTACTGGAGCCACATTAATGGCACATGGGGAAAAAGTGTGAACGACTAATCATTGTTACTACAGACCTGTACCCCACACACGTAACTGTCAGCACTACCCCTACCATGCCACTTTCACTTCCTTTCTGCAACCCCCACAACATACAGTGTAACATCTCACCTAGCTGCCTACAAAAGCATGTCCTCTCCGCGACATAAATCCTACCCAGCAGCGTCATACCAGGGCACCGCACAAAACACGTAGTAGTGTCATGTATGCCTGATCCTCAGGACCGAGCACCGAGTCACCAATTGCAACATCCCATCATCCATAACAGTGCCCAGTACACCAAGCTCCTAACATGCAGTCCTGACACCTCACATGTGACATACATGATCAGAACCACACTCCCACATATTACATGACAAGCTGCTTATACCACACACATCTCACATGTAACATATCATTAGAAACACACACACATGTATTACATGTTGCTTATAGCGCACACATCTCACATGTAACATCATTAGAACCACACACAAGTATTAAATGACATGTTGCTTATACCTCACATGTAACAATCAAACCACTTACTACAGGTCACATGCTACTCACATACATGACCTGACCACATGTATTATGTGACATGCTTCTGCTTATACCACACATGTAACAGAACAGAACACACTTACTGCATGTCACATGCACCTTCTCACCTCATACACATGACCAGAAGGCCCATGTGTGGACTATGCATGATCACAACCACACAGAATGCTATGTGACATGCTGCAGCTACACGCATGTTACATGTGACAATGTGTTAGGTGCATCTCATGTCACCAACATGATCAGAGACATACATGTCACATACTGCTCTCCCACAGCATGCACACACCTCGTGTTACACACGTAAGTACAACTCATACGCATGTCACATACGTGACACTTAAGTTGCCCGCACACGTGCTACGGTACATGTCAAACACATAAAGAGAGAGAGACAGACACACACACGTATATCACAGTCGTGCTGCATGCCGGCTACTGCCCTCCCCGGTGCCCGCTCACCTGGATCCCCCGGCTCGGCGCCCAGGCCAGGCATGTACATGTCGCGTTGAGGTGTGCGGAGGGCACGTACTCTCGGGTCAGGCCTCCGATCCGGGTGTCCCACACCTGTATCCGCCCGTCCAAGCCGGAGAGGGCGAGCAGGTCCCGGGCGCGGGGGGAGAGGGCGTTGGGAGGGGGGAGCGGCTCGCACACGCCGCCCGCTGCCGCCATTACTCGCTAGGACCTCAGCCACGTGTTTCAGGACGGAGCATGCGCAGTGAGAGCAGGGGAGGAGCTCCGAGGAGGGACACGCCCTCTCCAGCCAGACGTCACCTCTACACGCCAGCAGCTGCTGGGTTCCATAGAGGCCGGAGTCTACCACTATGTTTGGTCTCCCACTCGTGGTGGCCGCCATCTTTCCGTGGCCCAACACACATGGCCTCTATCTAGTACTGTAGCCTCTGAAAACTGGGGCCACTGCGCCCATGAGTCACAGGTGTGAATGCTAATGCAACTATGCGTACGTCTTAATGCGTACACATTGCACAATCCCTCTTTTATCGTACACCAGGGCAGCCGTCATCATGACTTTTGGCACTTACGCAGACCCCCCAACATGATCTCTTCCATCGGGTACAATATGCTGTGCTCATGGACTGCCCCTCTTAAGTTATGATTGTCTCATAATGTGAATAACTCACAGATGCGGAGTTTCCGATATAAAAGCCAAACAATTTGCAGAATGTGTTCGGCTTATATGAATACAATGTATGTATTATACAAAACCTTATACACATAAACCAGAAAAAAATACACATAAAAGATATACCATAACAAATATTGAAAAGACATACATAACAATATACTCAAATAATATGTGCAAAATGTGTTGAAAATTAATGTGTTAAAATTAAAAGAAAATATTCAACGGATTATGCTCGTTTAAACCCCTCGGTACTACCCTGTCTAATTCATGTATACAATAGCTCTCCTGCTTCTTTAAGAACAAAAGTCTATCTCTGCCCTGTCTCGGAGGAATCCAATCTATCAATTTGCACCTTAGAATGCAGCTTGGTGGGCTTTTTCAAGAAAATGTCTGACCACTGGTTTGTCACTCTCGCCAGTCTGCATAGCCGCCCGAATAGAGGCTCTGTGATTGTCTATTCTGTCTCTAAATCTTTTGGCCGTGAGACCTACGTAATAGAGCCCACATGGGCAGTTTAAGATGTATATCAGGTGGTCGATCGCACAGTGTAGCCTATACTTGATTTTAATCTATCGACCTGAATGTGGGTGTGGAAACTTGGGTCCAACAATCATCGAGGTGCAGGTGATACAGCTGCCGCAAGTATAATTGCCTGGTCTTTTCAACATTAACCCAGATACATCACTCTCCTTGCCAGGGTAGATGGTAGGTCTCATTAATATCTGCTTCAGATTGGGTCCCCTCCTATAGGCCATCATAGGAGGTGCCATATTCTGAACCGGTAATGTTCGGTCAGTTTTGATGATCGACCAAAATCTTTTGAGAGCTTTCTGTGTTGTCTTTGCATTACTATCAAATGTTGTAGTATACACTAAACGTGATTCTTTTGTTGTATTCACACTGACACTGTCAGATTCAATTGAAAAGATGTGTTTCGCTTTCTTTAAACACCTTGATAAGGTCCAGGAACCTCGTGGCCATCTTGTTCAACTGAATTTCTCTAATATCCACTTCAGAATTGATCCTCATGACACGTAAATATTGTGACAGTGGAAGGTTCTCCTTCAGCGCCGTAGGATGATGACTCGTAGGTAACAGTGCCAGATTCCTATCCGTGGGTTTCCTGAATAGAGTAGTGGATAGTTTCCCATCAATGTAACTGATGGTAACATCCAAAAAATTAATCGTTCTGCCATCCATCTCATATGTAAACCTAATGGGGTTGTCAAGTGTGTTCAACTTGGTTACCATCTGCACAATAGATTCGATGATGCCCTGCCAGATAAAAAAATATAATCTATGAAGCGACGATAAAACTTAATCTTATCACCATAGATGGATAGAATGTACTCCCTCTCATATTTTTCCATATACAGATTGGCATACGACGGGGCTAAATTTGAGCCCATAGCCGTTCCGGATAGCTGCAGATAGTATCTATCTTTATATGGAAAATGATTTTTGTATAATACCAAAGTCGCCAGCTCTACTAAAAATTCTGTCAGAATGTGTTTGGAAGATCTTGTCATCAAAGCTTCCCTCAACGTCTCTATAACTTCCTCATGGGGAATCACAGTATAGAGCGAATTCACATCCATGGTGGCTAAAATTACATTCTCTAAGACTCCAATGTCTCTAATTGGCTGCAAAAACTGTTCAGTGTCGCAGAGATGAGTGGAATTACCACACACCAATGGTTGTAGTTCACTCTCTACAAAGATAGCTAAAGGCTGTAACACCGATCCCTGAGCAGAAATGATCGGTCTGCCTGGTGGTTTCACCAATGATTTATGAACCTTTGGCAGTGTATATATAATTGGACATTGTGGTTTATCCACCTTTAGAAACTTAAATTCATTGTAGTCGATCCACCTCTGCGTGGGCATGACTCAGGACAACATCCACTTGGGCTTTGATTTCATCAACTGGTCTGGTAGCTAAATTCATATATACATTTTCGTCACTATATATGCGCGCAGGTGGTTCAATAAGTAAGGTAACAAGACCTGTGTGTAATCTTCTCTATTTCTAATTTCCCACCAGGCCAGAGCAGGTAGACCACTGCTTCCCCTGCGCTTCATATCAGTCATACTGTCCCAACATCAGCTGTAAGATGGCTAAAAAATGGTCAGACATTGAGGTGCCTAAGTGTGATCAGATTTCTGCGTCTAAATGGCACATCAGCAGCTGAATTTCATAGACAACTTGTCGAGGTGTCTGGTGATTACGTCATGTCACGGAAACAGGTTTGGTGCGCTGCCTTTGACAACAGTAGGACAGACATTCAAGATGAGCAGGGATCTGGCCAACCAAGCACGTTCACCACAGATGACCATTTGTGCCGCATTGAGATTCAGGAGGACAAACGTATTCAGGTTATTGATATCGCTGATGAACTGAATATCTCAGTGGGTACTGTGCACAACATAGTTCATGAGCAACTGCGGTTCAGCAAGCCGTCATGTCCTGGCTTTAGGCACTTCAAACTGATTTATCCTATGCTGGGATGGATGCCTTGGTGCCTCATTGGAGCAAATGCTTAGACAAGTATGAGGACTACGGGGGTGATTCAGCATCGACCGGAATTGCAAAGCTGCACGCAGACAGCTTTGCAATTCCGTCCACGCTAATATGCAAATGCAGCAGGTGTATGACACCCCCTGCTGCAGTTGTGATTCCAGCACTGCGCAGGCTGGTATACCCATCGCGATCATCTGTGGTTGCGATGGTGGACGGTGCCGGAACGCCAGCCAGCTGAGTAAATAGCTTACTCAAGCTGGCCGGCTTTCGAGGCCAGGACACTGCATCGGTCGACGCAGTCCCTGGCCTTGCCACTCCCAGAAAATGGGGGCGGATAAGCCAGTTTCCAGAAACGGTGGCCGACCCCGCCCCTTTAAATGCCTCTGCCTGTCAATCAGGCAGAGGCACAGAAGTGGCTGCATGTGACTACGCAGGACCCATTCTGCACATGCGCAGAGGGCCTGATTCAGAGCCGGACGCTCTGACCAGAGCGCTCGCTCTGAATCAGGGCCCTCCACCATTAAAATGGTGCGTCCTCCTGGACGCTCGTATAGCTGTGGGTGACCACCCACAGCATATACGAGCGTCCAAAAAGATGGTCGCGATGGTCTTGACCATCACGACCATCGGACTTGCGACGGAAACCCTGCGGTAGGGTTTCCCAGCCACAAGCCCTGGAGTGATTCGTAGGCGTTCCCATGGGAACGCCTCCGTCTGGCAGGCACGCCCACCAAAGGGGGCGTGCTGTCAATCAACATCGACAGCACGCCCCCTTTGGTGCGAGACCCGGAGCGACAGCTTGGCTGTCGCAGTCCGGGTCTCGCGCATGCGCACGACGGAGCTCCCTCCGTCGTGCGCATGCGCAGTGGGGAACATCGACCCACTTGCGAGCGTACTGCCGCTTGCGAGTGGGTCTGAATGACTCCCAGAATCCCGATAAACGGGAATCAGCCCCTATGTGGAAAACTAATCTGTACCAAGGCCATACTACTTATTCATTTATTTACTACCAGTTAATTATACAGTGCACACATAGGCCCTGATTCAGAGCCGGACGCTCTGACAGAGCGCTCGCTCTGAATCAGGGCCGGCCTTCTGGTTTTGTAGAACGGCCTCCTGGCCGCTCGCATAGCTGTGGGCGAGCGGCCAGGAAGATGGTCGCGATGGTCAAGACCATCGGGCTTGCGACGACACCCTTGTGCTAGGGTCTCGTTGCCGCAAGCCCCAGAGAGATTTCGGCTCTAACAGAGCCAAAATCTCTCCCACTGACATCACTCGTGATGTCAGTGGGGCCGCCCCCAAACGGAGGTGTTCACATGGGAATGCCTCCGTTTGGGCAGCCACTCCCCCGGCCCGCCCACCAAAGGGGGCGAGCCGTCACTCAACATTGACAGCTCGCCCCCTTTGTTGCGAGACCCGGAGCGACGGAGTGCCCGTCGCTATCCGGATCTCACGCATGCGCACAACGGAGCCGGCTCCGTCGTGCGCATGCGCACTGGCCCACCATCGACCCGGTTGCGAGCGCACAGTGCTCGCGACCGGGCCTGAATCAGGCCCATATTCCGCAGTGCTTTACAGAGAATGTTTGTCCATTCACGTCAGTCCCGGCCTCAGGGTTATACTTATATGTACGAGTTGAATGAAATTGCGCAATTAGAGGTCTTGTTACCTTGGGGCCCATTTGTCATTGATCACTTTTGCAATGCGATCAGTGCATGCCAGTAACTCCCCTCATCGCATTGCAAAAAGCGATCTCTTCGGCCCAGATGTATCATCTGGGACATGGCCTCCGAAAGGAGCCCGTCCCTGCAATGTCTCCAGAGAGCTGCTGGCCACTACAGGGGGTGGTGTGCATGTGCAGTCTCGTGGACTGCACATGCACATACGCCATAGCCAGGGGACGGGGAGGGTTTCGGCGGATCCCTCCGCCGGCTAATAGTGCGGTGTGTAGTCCATAGGCTACAGCGGCTAATGCCATGTTCAGATGGCGTTAGCTGCCGAGGCCAATATCTGGAATGCATCGCATTCCGGATATTAGTAAATTTGGCAGCATCGCTTCCCCCATAGAGACCTATGGGGGAGGCGGCTACCAGCGGTAATGGAGGGATCACAGCAGGTATCGGAGATACCTGCTGTGGTCCCTCCTTAATACATCCGGGGGATACTTAGAGCCGTATTCAATTTGAGCAGACCCTCAATACTTTTCTGCCTCTCAGGACTTTTCGCCTACTTCGCCTGTTTTGCAGGCGGAAAAGTATCGCGCGCGTGCCCGCGTATCACCGTATTCAATTTGAAAGTAGGTGAAAACGGGATCTGGCGAAACTTTAACAAGCGGAAAGTACTGTCAGATTTGGGGAAATCAGCCTGACACCCCCCAAAAGATGCTCTGACATGGGGGTTGGCTATGGTACCCCCGATTTGGCTTGCTGAAGGGATTTGGTGTTTTTAAACGGGCTCAATAGCTGCTAAATAGCGTTTTTGTATAAGTGCTGAAGAATAGTATTCTGGAGGGTATTTTGCAGAAAATAACTTATCCCAGAAAATTTGGGGTACTTGAAAATGGGGGCCAGCATATTTTAAAGTTGCTAAAGTTAAGTTTAAAAAAATCGTGAAAAATCCACCTGCCGCAAGCCCCTGCAATGAAAAAAAACACATGGGGCATACTTGGGGACCCCCCCCCGAGTCAAGTTCGCTAGTTTATAACTTTGTCCCCCAACATTTTTTTTTCGCCCTCAAATTCAAAGTGATTTTTTGGGGTGTTCTTAAGTCTTTTTTTTTAAATTGACACAGATTACCTTTGGGGGACTGTCTGAAGGCTGCATGGGGTTCCGGCAACGTTGCACCCCAAAACCCCAATTCTGCACTTTTTTCCGCCTGCTATTCATAGGCGAAACTTTTCCGCCTATTACATTGCATTGACTTTCCGCCTAGGCAGAAAGTCTTCCAAATTGAATACGGAGTAAAATCAAAACATTTGAAAATGATGTCATCAACGAAAAGTTTCCGCCAAAGACACGCGAAAACGGCTTTTCGCCTCAAATTGAATACGGGCCTTAGTATTTGAGGTGAACCCCCGAAAACGGGTGTTTTCATGGATTTTACCTCAAATACATTTTGTAAATGGGCCCCCTTATCTATTGAACCACCCTCGTATATAACCAGCTGGGATCCAGGTTACAGACACTAAATGCATTATAGTTTTATATTTACTTTGCATTTGTTTGGTATTATTAATATATGATGGAAAACAGTATGTCACCGCTCAGACCATTACGAGACACCGCTACCCTGCTATGAGCAGTGCGGTGAGTGAGACTGTGATGACGAGAGCTCTGATGCTGCCGCAACTGAGCCGTAGTACTCTCTCAGTGTGCGTGAGCCGGGCGGTCACTGGCAGGTGCTGGAAGCACGTGTGTGCGGGTCTCGCTTCCTGCTTGTCGCTGAGTGATGACGTAGTGCAGTGCTGCTGATACCTCTGCCAGCAGAAGCTCTGCTGATAGCTCCAGATTCTTTATCAACCCCCAGGATGTCCCCGGCCCTGTGTGCAGGCAAAATGATGCTCTGGCTGTCTCGTAAGCTGCCCCCTGCTGGCTGTACAGGGAGCCTCCTCTTCGACAGAGGACACCGGGTCCATGTGCAGTGCTGTGCCCATTGCTCAGACTCCCAGGAAGGTCATGGGCAGGGGGGAGAGCAGCCTGCAACCCCCATGCCCACCAGACCTGCACGCCCCCTGCGCTCTCTGTCACCCCTGCACAGGGTCAGCCACATGATCTCCCCTGAGTTCATCTCACAGGAGATCAGTGTTCTCCTAACAACAGATCCAGAGATGCCTGATCCCCAGAGGAAAGAGCAGCTCAGCCCACCTCCAGCACCAGATGAGGGTGCCCTCTCGCCTCTACAGGGCACACCATTCATGCCAGGGGATCTGGTGGTTGCTGAGTACAAGAGAAGACACTATTCCATGTTCAAGAAGATGTTCGCCCTAAAAAGATCTGGCAAACTCGTGAGCAACTGGGGGGCCATCAGCCACCTGGACATCGTGGGCAAACTGCCCGGGCAGAGACTCTTTACCTCCACTGGGTTCCAGTTCCTTCTGAAAAGACCCTCTTTAGAAGAATATGTCACTTACATGAAGAGAGGGCCCACAATCTCCTACCCTAAGGTTTGCTCATGAAAACTGGCTTAAATGGGTTGATCGTGGTTTGACATCGTAACTCTACATGGGTTGGCATCGTGATTGTGCAGTTTACAGGTCACTGAACTTCATGATGAAGCTTTGCATCTGCCAAATCTTCTCTCCTTCCCATAAAACAAGTACCAGGCAGACCTCCACCCGCTGGACAGATGCTTAAGTCAAGCATCAACACCATTCTCTCCAGCTCCAAAGTAAGTAGTTCAGTGGCCAGTGGGGTGGAGGGGTATTTAATCGGGAAGAGATGGAGCATGGCAAAAAGAAGGGAGGATTGTGGGGTTTAGGCCTGTGACCTGCACAATACCACTGATGCCAACTTTGCAATGTTAAACTCAGTGATTACCCCAAAGGGCCATCGCTTTTGTAGGTTTTTGCCATATGTAGGTCAACAAATAATTTTAAAGCCTATCAGAAAGCGGTGGAATAATAGTGTCAGAGATGAAACGTATAGAAGCTAATGCAGAGTCGGTAGTAAATCGGCTGTTGCGTTTCTGAAAAGAGTGCACAAGAAAAATATGTATATTCGCCCATATGCAGAGCTGTACGTAACGTGAGAAGCCATCGCATCAGCGCTCATACCTGCTTTACTACTAAACGTTGTCACGTGCACCTGCACCACACTAGGTGAAAATCGGGGAGAATAAATGCACCACAATCAGGCATATAACTTTGCGTAGCCAACATTTGCGTGAACATGCGATTCTTGATCTCTACCTACGTGAGAAGGCAAAGATACGCCCAGTTACTTCTCTTCGGTCATAAGTGTAGATGCCATCTAAATATATGGTGTGGTGGTTAGGCTGCTGGGAGGCAGGGTTAAGGTTAGGATTAGGGTTAGTGTTAAGATACTAACCACCTGGTAGTCATAAAGTCATAATTCCGGCGTCAGGATTTTGAGCGCTGGAATCTTGAGCGCTGGCAACCAGTACCCAACCCGCCAGCACCTAATGGTATTTATTATAGGACTAAGCATATTCCATTGTGCTTTGCAATGTAATAAAACAGTGCTGGTGTGTACACGACGGGGGCTAATTCTGGTCACACGGAGCGGCGTCTGCGTGTTTTGCCGGTCGCACGCCTGGGACATTATGCAGATGCTGATGCACATTCACATCCAGGGAATGGCTCATAGGAACTGAGACGCCCACTTTGATCGTCTTTAGATGCTCAAAAAACGCTTAGTGCGTCTTTAGATGCAACCATCGGTCGCACCATAGAACCTCGCACCAGCCCCAGGCTGGGTGCAGATTCTCCGCCTGTGAATGAATGTGCATCTGAGTTCGCAACGACTACAGCGACACACGCCGTAACACTCCCATAAGACGAAACATCTCCGTGCGTCAGCTTAGCCACCTCCCTGTCACCACCCAAGACATTCCTGAAACTGCTACAATGCGTCCGACATCGTCAGTGCGTTCAACTCAGAAGTGGTAAGAGGGCCCTGCTCACTAGCTTACAATCTATAGGGAAATATGGTATCTGATTTCTGAGCAGAACTATTGACGGTGAGATGTGCATTTGATAAGCATGAATGCCTATACTTTTGTAAATTAAAGTGGTTGCTGTCCCGTAAAAAAATCTAAAAACAGATAAAGGAGATAGAGATGAGGATGATTGGGGGGTATGCAGTTAGGAAGCCGACGTTCGAAATGCCGACCG
Organism: Taudactylus pleione; assembly: GCA_031769625.1. Classification (NCBI taxonomy): domain Eukaryota; kingdom Metazoa; phylum Chordata; class Amphibia; order Anura; family Myobatrachidae; genus Taudactylus; species Taudactylus pleione. The sequence continues at coordinate 2,021,593 of JAUIMM010000078.1, read as the reverse complement.
CTGGCTTCCCCAGTGGAGGTTCAAACGCAGGCGTGTCTGAGCATCTCAACGGCGTTTTAGAGGTGTGCATAATTAAGAGACCGCATCATAGTACTCGTCACCTGGCTTGTTTTTACACTGTAAAAACACGGAAGGGTATGGTCAACCTCAAGCGCTGCGATAGCATCCGATGTTACCCGATATACCGATGGTTGCGTACACTTCCTGGACATGACATGCACAAGTAGGCGTCTTAAAACAGGCTGGTGGGTGTCTGCATACACTATGTGATCGCTCTCTAAGAAATACTGGGCGTGCTAATGTATTGCTGTGCAATAGCACTGCCTACGCAATTTGCATACACATCATGCAAGCGATCGCATCTAGCGAGTGGCTCCGAATCAGCCCCAGAGTCCTCAAGACACCTTAACAATCCAGCTGTTACGAATAACCATGCTTGGGCACAGGTGACTTAATTAGTACCTCAGTCAGTATATCACGGATATCCTTAGAACCTGGACAGTAAAGGTGTGTACACACTGGGCGATCACTTTATCGTCCACTTTTTTACCTAAATTTTGAACGATAACGACGAACGATGCGCGTTCCCGCAGGTCGTTCGTCTTTATCGTTCATCGGGCAAACATGCAGGCGATATTGTCAGGTTGCTGCATGTTGGGGAATGGGGGCGAGAGACGGCGCTGAACGATATTGTTAATGAGTTGTTCAGCAGGTGTGCTCAATGTCATGAACGACATTGAGAACACCCTGCCAGGGACACACTAGACGATATCGCTCAGGGAGGGTGTATGCTCCTTTAGGGTGCCTTGAGGATCGACTTTGGCAACCACTACATTTATGGTACTTTGTGTTGCTATGCGTAACATAATTCTTATGTCTGTAGATGACCATTTATGTTTGTCTTATTGCTGGTCCATACACAGTGTACTCTTGTGCCATGCGTTGCTGTTAAACCCACCGGTAATCCTGTCATCTCCCACATTAGGATGTTGCAGCGATGATGATGATGATGGATCTCAGCCCTGGGGATGTTGTATTAGAGGCCGGATCAGGGTCTGGAGCATTGAGTCTGTTTTTATCACGTGCCGGTAAGTGCGTCATCAATTGTATCTAGGAGCTGAGGGTGTCTAAGGGGAAGCCCCTTCCTAAAACAACCATACCAGTTTAAGATGTTTGTTTCTACCAGAAATAAAACTTTGTTCCTACTTTCCTATATCAATGCAGACTGAAATGTTACAAATGCCTGTGTGATAGTTTAACATTGAGTGAAATGTTGCTGATTTCTGCAGTGTAACAGTGTAACCTTCTCCTTTGCAGTGGGGTCGGAGGGCTGTGTACATAGCATTGAAGTCCGTTCTGATCACCACGCCATAGCAAAAAATAATTTCCTGAGATGGAGGGATGGCTGGCAGTTGCGGTGCGGACGGCCTTGGCCGGATAATGTGCGTTTCATCAACAGAAATATACAGGATGTTTTGTCTGACTACAAGTCTGTAGCGTTTGACGCCGTAAGTATAACTTGGGTCACTGCCATTGTGAGGTGCATTTAAATAGGATCATATATTATAATTGTGCCTCTTTGTAGACTGAATAATAAAAGGGGATGGGGCGGGGCGTATTTCCACGACATTCAGTGGTAATAGGACAAAGGTTTTTTCCTAGGAGGTAAGGAAATAACTTTCCTGAATTAGGGTAATAATTCTGACGTGCTTCTGCTAATCGGCGATGAGCATGATTACTATTAATATAAAATCAGGTATAATCACTCGCTACTGAAATAGGACGATTTGTAGACCTCTCCAAATTGTCTCCCATTCCCCTTTTGTTTGTGTTCTAGGCTGCTTTGGACATGCTGAACCCACAAGTCATATTGCCAGCAATAATAAGAAACCTAAAGCAGGGGGCTGCCTGTGTCGTATACATCCCAAAGTAAGTGTGCAGGGTCCATCTGCTAATGTTTTTTTCCTCGTGAAATTCCTTGCCTGGAAAGAAGTTATATTTATACTAGTACTAGCTGAAGTACCCGACATTGCCCTAGTTTAAATTTTCAAGTTATTCAATTAAACATCCCAGACCAATTGCCACCCCTCTGTGAATTTTTCGGCCAAAGGCATCCAGCGAAAGGCTTAGGACAGGCTCCCCTGGTCAAAGTTCTGCCCAGCGTACACCAATGGGAGGTCCGACTGGGACCTCAACCCCTAGTATGTCTTCTGAGATCCAATATTACCACTTTGTGAAGTTTTCGTCCAAATCCATCCAGTGGAAGGCTAAGAACTGGCTTCCCGGCCAGGTCCAACTGGAACCCTAACCCCCCTAAAACCTGGCTAGGATCTGGACCACCTCGCTTTGGTGGTATCCCAATCGGTGCAGGGGTGTCCGAATGCATAAACGGACAAACAGGCCGACCATTGAATTTTCTATATAAGATTTTTTTCCCATCATTTGCCAGATCACTACCTAATGTGACTTACTTACAGCCACATCCCATGTCTCACCAGCCCAATGCCTCAAACCTACCTCTCTAGCCTCATGCCCCAATGTGTATCTGCCCCCGCACTCACACACAATCTGTCTGGCATCATGCCTCGTCCCCTGTGTCTGGATGGCCTCATGCACTGCCCTCGGTGACCAGTACATGTGTCCATAATGCTGTTTGGATGGCTGCTGTGCTGTCACTGAATTCATTGATCATTATATTGATGTGAAGATTACCTCTGCTGTCCAGGCGATTCACTCTTCCCCACCAAAGCACCTATTGAAACTTTTAATATAGATTGCCTGGGCAGAACATATGCAGCTACGGGGTGATGTTGCAGAACAGAAATGGTCTCCAGGGTTCGATCCCTGCCGTTTTGATGGCTATGCACAGAGGGTGAATATTAAAGAATGTTGCACAGGAGCTAGGAGCAAAGTATTTGTCTGTGTTCTACATATGGAGACTTTAGTGCGGTAGCTGTAGACAACTGATAGAACTGTTCCGTGCTTTGTGTTCTACATTTTCAGCATTACCCAGGTAATTGATCTCCTTGAGGGCATCCGATGTTGTGAGCTTGCCCTACTATGTGAGAGGGTCGTGGAAATTGCAGTAAAGGACTGGATAGTTGCACCATCGTTACAAAAAGACGGCAACATTTCTAAGAGGGTTGGACCCAAGTTAACGTTACCACCTGAATCCCTTGAAGAAACCGATAGTGAGGAGGATGAGGACCATGAAAGCCAAACCGATGGTAAGAATGTTACAGGTTTGACCTTTTCCCGAGAGGTACAAACACTTCTTTTCATGCTGCTTAGTTCTATTTAATTTTACACAAAAAAAAAATAAAAAAAATATATATATAATATATATATGATCCTAGTTGTCCTTGTTTCTTCCTATAGAGGACCTTCAACTTCCAATGAAAACTTGTGTGTTTGGGCAGATGCCTTATATTGCACGGCCTATGCCATGGCAAACAGGACATACAGGTAAATACAATTTATGCACCGTAAGATTTCTGCCGAATGCAAAACAATATGAGAAAGGAGACACAAAGGGGTAAATTTACTAAAGTGAGAGTTTTTAGAAGTGAGTTTTAAAAGTGATGTTGCCCATAGCAACCAATCAGATTCTACTTAACTAGCACCTTCTAGAAGATCATAGCTAGAATCTGATTGGTTGCTATGGGCAACATCACTTTTAAAACTCACTTTCTAAAAACTCTCACTTTAGTAAATTTACCCCAAAGACTCTTGGCTACAGGTGGGGGGTGGGGGGACTTTTGAATGCAAAATGAGAATAGGGACAAATTATTTAAATGTGATGTACGGACTAGATGTTAGTGGGGTGCAGGATGTTACTGATATAATTGTGGCTGCAGATCCATGTTCTATATACAAAACGACATGACATGTAATTGTTCTTGGAGGTGGCAGTGCCAGTATTTTCCATGGGGCGCATTTGACAACTTCCAGCCACACTTTATTTGGGCACAATCACAATCTCGTACCACATTCCTGCAATTGGTCACACCAAGCATCTACTTGCAGGCGTTTCTCAATGCAGAACGTGGCCATCTTTGCATGTACATAGCACAAACATTATATGTTCAGTGTCTGTATTTCTTCCATTTCAAAAATGACTTTTGTTGGCTGTAAGGTTTTAGCAAACAAGTTCTTATCGCTTCCCAAGAAAACGGTGAAATAAGAACAATATCACAATGAATCCACTTTATTGCTGTGTGAGTATTGCAGGCCCCTATATGTGCTTGGAATTCTTTATATCTTTATGGCAGAAATTAAATGACCATGAGAGCTGCCAGGATTATGTACTGTTGTCTGAGTGTCACCAGTACAATAACATAACCTGTTCTCCCCTCCACCTGTGTCTGCCCTCCACCTGTGCCTGCCCTCCACCTGTGCCTGCCCTCCACCTGTGCCTGCCCTCCACCTGTGCCTGCCGTAAACACATGAACAGATGCACAGACACTTGGACCTCTTACACCACCTGGCTACACTCATAAAGGTTATATTTAGACCTCTGTCTGAACAATCACAGTTACAGGGATAGGACATGTCTGACAACATTTTAGCATTATTGTTTTTATTTTATTTTATTTTTTTAAGTGCCCAGAAGAATGAAAAAAATTCAGAAAAAATATTGCACACTGAAAAGCAATGTTCGAAATAAAATAAATTTAAAAAACAAAAATCCCTTTGTAAGCATTTGAGATGATTTATTAGCGATTTATAAGGGCAGAAGCAAGAAAACAGGACACATCTGTACAGCTGTACATTCATCTTACATGACAGCAAGAAAGCAAAACATTTAATATCCAAATAAGGAACAAAAGTTTATATTTTGTATCGCTGGCATTTTAATTTGTACTATTTGCTGTTGCCTACAATATTATAACAGAAGACAGTAAATACTAGATTGAATCAAATTAATTGAAATTCACCAAAAGTGTTTGGTTTTTTTTGTTTTTTTTAGCTTTTCTTGTGCAGCTGAGGAAATTCAAACCAGCACCAAAACTTACAGAAACTGGGGCCCAAAGCTGATGCCAAGGACTCAATATATGTACATAGCTCAGTTTTTACAATATTCAATACAGTGACCTAAATTATGTCAAATAAATGGTTTATTAGAACTTTCAACTCACTGTTGTGTAATTCTATAAATATGTGCTGTTTACTGCCACACATTGTAGTGACTATTCCTATTCCTCATTGCTTGTAAACCACTCCATGGACTTGTCTGGGCGCCGGACACACCGTCCTGTCTCGCTGTTCTCTTGGTTATCTGAATGGGGAAGAGGTAGAAGACAAACATTTTACCTTGTCATTAGCTGTCAGTGTGCAGGATGTAGGGGGTGTTACAGATAACTACACAGCTGATAGATAGTACACTCCTTGCTTTCCCCACATTGCAGCTGCTTTAGCCAGTAAGAAGTGAGAGGAGCAGACAGTAACATGAGGGGGGTGTTCTGGCAGAAAACATAATACTTTTGGGGTGAAAAAAAGAGGTTGGTGTATTAGGTTATCCTCAACAAATGAGTCTGTTTAACCAGGGCCTGGAGGATTAGAAAGCAGTAGGGGGGGACTGGTCTGTGCCCCACAATATGTTTAGGAAGTATGGATGTCCTGAGTCCAGGTGGGAGATAACACGGTGCCACCAATCGCAGCAGGAAAGGTATGTTAGTCATATTTAATACCAGTCACCTGGAAGACTTTCCTTCACTAAGCAACGGAAGCTATCACACGTAAGGGGAGATCTATCAAACCTTCGAGAGAGATCAAGTGGAGGTGTTTATCATAGCAGCCAATCATCTTCCAGCTATCATTTATCTAGCACAGTCTCTAAAATGACAGCTATAAGCTGATTGGTTGCCATGGACAATTTCTCCCACTTAAACTCTCGCTAAGGTTTGATACATCTCCCCTTATGTGTGATAGCATCTGTTGCTTATTGCAGGAAAGTCCCAGTTGACTGGTCTTAAATATGGGTTAAATAAAGCTGGGTCTACAATATACGATTTGTATACCCAGCGACGGCACAATATATCAGACGGTCCGTACACACTGCATGATCTGGTGCGTGACCGCCCGATATATCGTTCCCCAGAAGCATAGTGTCAGCCGCCATATCTTATGATCTGCCATGCATGCACAGCAGATCAGAAGATAAGATGAATAACGCACGGGAGTGTGTGATAGTGCGTACACACTGGATGAGTTGTCGTTCTGATTCGCCTCAAACAAATCCTCCAATATATTGTCTAGTGACAGAGGTTCCCAAACATGGTTCTCAAGGCTCCCCAACAGTTCAGGTTTTAGAGATATCCATGGTTGAGCAGAGGTGGTTAAATCAAATTGACTGAGGTTCTAATTAAGTCACCTGTGCTCAGCCATGGATATCTCTAAACACCTGAACTGTTGGAGAGCCTTGAGGATAGTGATTGGGAACCTCTGGTCTAGTGTATACCCAGCTTAAGGCTGGCCACACACTGGACCAACTTACATCCAACCAGCCAACTTGTTGATTGGTTGGAATGAAAACCTGGTAACGTATGGGAGTAACTGATGATCAGCAATTTGCTCCTAAATGGCAGAAAACAGATGAAAATGGTCGTCAGACAAGTTTGTTAAATGTTTGATCTAAACCAGTGGTTCTCAAACTCGGTCCTCAGGACCCCACACAGTTCACTTTTTCCAGGTCACCCAGAAGGTGCACAGGTGTATTCATTACTCACTGACATGTTTTAAAAGATCAACAGGTGCAGCTAATTATTTCACTAGTAATTATGTGAGGAGACCTGCAAAACATGCACTGTTTGGGGTCCTGAGGACCGAGTTTGAGAACCTGTGATCTAAACTATTTGTTCAAACAACAGTTTTGGTCCATTTTCCAACGTTTGGGAGCAAATTGCTGATTGTCATTTGCTTTCATCCCTTACCAGGTTTTCATTTCAACCAATCAGCTAGTTGGCTGGTTGGACAGATAATCTTTAGATGTGTGGCCAGGCTTAATACCTCTCCCTCATAGCCACAGACTTCTCATGCTTCCTTGGTCCTGTATGAGCTCGGAGACAGAGGCTCACCTGCTGCGCAATAAGCATTACAAAGCATAATCTTACCCGGGTTTTCCATGTATAAAAATAAAGGAAACTATTTTTTGTTTTAAAACTGAAATGTGATCCATTATTATCCTAAATCCCAGATATGTGTACCTGTTACTATAGAAGTAATGAGGTGGGACTATGCAGAGCCCTCCCCATATGCTGTGATTATGGTTTGTTCACTGTAGCTGTAACACTGACATTTCTTCTTCAGGGTCCATAGGCTCCACAGGGAGATCTTGGGTGTAGGTGATGGGAACCAATCCAGGCACCACGCAGTTAAAGCTTTCAGCTCCCAGGATGCATTGGGTCCACTCTCCCTATACCCCTGCCCCTGAGCCAGAGGCACCTCAGTGTTGTTGGAGCCCGGTCGGAGTCGGGTCACCATTTTGCAGGGGGGGCTGTTCAACAGCCCCTAAAGCTTATTTTCTTTATTTAACTTTTACAAAGACTACAGCGCGCAGCAGCAGACTTGTCCGTTGGACGTCTGCGCTGCCGCTCTGTCACCGCGACGCAAGTACGGACTTCTGTTAAGGCTCATTCTAATCGTGGGCAGCTCGCCGTGGTGCCTCGGCTGTTCAGCTTTGTAAGGTGGCCACGTGGTCTTCTGTCCAGACCTTTCTAAGGTTCTATGCATTTGATACCTTCGCCTCTCAGGATGCTTCCTTTGGGCGCCGGATTCTCCTCTCAGTGCAGGAGCGTCCAAACCCTTAAAAGGACTGCTTTCGGACATCCCCAAGGTCTCCCTGTGGAGCCTATGGACCCTGAAGAAGAAAACAAGAGATATGGTAAGAACTTACCTTTGTTATCTCTGTTTCTACGAAGTCCATAGGGTCCACAGGGTTGACCTTGGGGTATAGCTGGATCTGGATCCATGGGCACCACGCAGTTAAAGCTTTAGCTGCTCCCAGGATGCACTTGGGTCCGTCCTCCTCTATACCCCGGCCACAGCACCTCAGTTGGTAAGCAGCCAAGGCCGGAGGAGGAGACTAAACAGAGAGAAGGAAGACTGGAACACACAAGAAACCATACTCACAGAAATGGGAGACGGAAAACCGGTGACCAGCCACACAGCCCATTTGAAGCCAGGTGCGTCAGGGCGGGCGCCCTGTGGACCCTATGGACTTCGTAGAAACAGAGATAACAAAGGTAAGTTCTTATCATATCTCTTGTTTTCTACTTCAGGGTCCATAGGGGGTCCACAGGGTTGACCTTGGGGATGTCCCAAAGCAGTACAACTAAGGGCGGGGACGCTCCTGTGCTGAAAGGAGTACACGGCGCCCAAAGGATGCATCCTGAGAGGCAAAGGTGTCAAACGCATAGAACCTCAAAAACGTTTGAATTGAAGACCAAGTGGTCGCCTTACACAGCTGAACAGCAGAAGCGCCACGTCTAGCAGCCCAAGAGGGACCCACAGAACGAGTGGAATGAGCCTTAACAGAGGCTGGCACAGGTAAGCCCTCCTGTGCATAAGCCTCACAAATAACGGAACGAAGCCAACGGGCTAACGTTTGTTTGTTGGCAGGCCAACCCCTCTTGTGAAAACCAAAGAGGATAAACAAGGAATCAGACTTCCTAACCGAAGCCGTCCGGTCTACATAAATTCTAAGCGCCCGGACCACATCTAAGGAAGTCTCACCAGCTGAAAGATCAGGGGACTGAAAAGCTGGCACAACAAGTTCCTGATTAATATGGAACTTCGAGACCACTTTGGGCAAAAACTCAGGACGAGTGCGGAGCACCGCTCTGTCCTGGTGAAAAATCAGGAATGGAGGGCGACAGGAAAGCGCCCCCAATTCAGACACCCTCCTGGCCGAAGCAATTGCCAGGAGAAAAACCGTCTTAAATGTCAGCCACTTGAGCTCCACCGCCTCAAGAGGCTCAAACGGAGGACCCTGCAGGACCCGTAGCACCACCGCCAAGTCCCAAGGAGCCACAGGAGGCACAAAGGGAGGCTGGATCCTGAGAACACCTTGGAAAAAGGTGTGAACGTCTGGTAGTATTGCAATCCGCCGTTGAAACCACACGGACAAGGCGGACACATGAACCTTCAGAGATGCAAGGCGTAAGCCGAGATCCAATCCTGACTGAAGAAATTCCAAGATCCTAGAAACTCGGAACACCTGAGGATCATAATGTCTGGACTCACACCACTGAAAGTAAGTGTGCCACACTGTGATAAATCCGTGCTGAAGCAGGTTTGCGTGCCCTGAGCATGGTACCAATAACCGAACTGGAGAAGCCCCGAGACCTCAAGACGGCTGTCTCAAGAGCCACGCCGTCAAAGACAGCCGACCCAGATCCGGGTAAAGGCAGGGCCCCTGAGACAACAGGTCCCGACGCTGAGGAAGAAGGTACGGAGCGTCGATGGAGAGGCTCCTGAGATCGGAGTACCAAGGACGTCTGGGCCACGCCGGAGCTACCAGCACGAGCATGCCGCCGTCCTGCTTGAATTTCCGCAGAACCCAAGGAAGCAGGGATATCGGAGGAAACAGATACGCCAGGTGAAACGTCCATTTCACCGACAGCGCGTCCACCAGACTTGCACCTGCGTCTCTTGTCCTTGACCCGTAAACGGGCAACTTGTGATTGTGACGGGAGGCCATCAAGTCCAGCTCCGGCAGTCCCCGAGTAGCTGAAAACACCTCTGGGTGAAGCGACCATTCCCCGGGATGCACGTCGTGACGGCTGAGGAAGTCCGCCTCCCAATTGAGGACTCCGGGGATGAAGACCGCCGAGATCGCTGGAATGTGACCCTCCGCCCAAGTCAGGATACGAGACACCTCCGACATCGCTGCCTGACTGCGAGTTCCGCCTTGGTGATTGATATACGCCACCGTGGTGGCGTTGTCGGACTGCACCTGTACCGCCCTTCCGTGAAGAGCGGGGCCGGATGACTGCAGGGCCCTGTATACTGCCCGCAGTTCCAGGATGTTGATGGGGAGAAGTGCTTCTTCCGCTGACCAACGACCCTGAAGCGACAAAGAGCCGGTCACTGCCCCCCAACCCCGGAGACTGGCATCCGTCGTGAGCAGGACCCAGTCCGGGATCCAAAATGGGCGCCCCTCGACCAGATGAGCTGTCTGAAGCCACCAAGCCAAAGATAGCCGAACGTCCGGAGACAACACCAGCACCTGAGAGCGGATCCGGTGAGGTAACCCGTTCCATTCTGATAGAATCAGCCCCTGCAGGGGCCGGGAATGGAACTGGGCAAATTCCACCATGTCGAATGTCGACACCATGGACCCCAGAACTCTCATAGCCGAATGGACCGACAGGCGGCAACGGCTCAGGCAACTGCGTATCCGCAGCTGTAGGGAGGCGACCTTCTCCGGAGTCAGGAAGATCCTTTGCTGACGCGAATCCAGCAGGGCTCCCAAATGAACCATCCGCTGTGATGGAATCAGGGAGGACTTTTTCCAATTTATCAACCACCCGTGTGCTTGCAGGCAAGCGATCGTCAGGTGGAGATGTTGAAGCAGTACCTCCGGGGAGCTCGCCAGCAACAGGAGGTCGTCCAGGTACGGCAGCAGCCGTACATTCTGGTTCCGAAGATGTGCGGCCATGACCGCCATAATCTTCGTGAACACCCTCGGTGCCGTGGAGAGACCAAAGGGTAGCGCCCGGAACTGATAGTGGTGTTGAAGGATAGCGAACCTCAGATACCGCTGGTGTGAAGATGCTATCGGAACATGGAGGTAGGCGTCCTGGATGTCCAGGGACACCATGTAATCCCCCGGTTCCATCGCCAGAATGATGGAACGTAACGTTTCCATCCTGAACTTGGGAACTCTGAGGAATTTGTTCAGAGACTTCAAGTTGAGGATAGGGCGATGAGAACCATTGGGTTTCTGCACCAGAAACAGAGACGAATAATACCCCGTCCCTCGTTGTGATAGAGGAACGGGAACAATGACCCCTGCTTTCAGCAAGGACTCTATAGCCTCCTGAACCTGTAACGCCTTGGTCTTGTCCTGAGAAGGACTTGTGCAGAAAAACTGGTGGGGTGGTCTGTGCCGAAAAGACAGGGCGTACCCCTGGGAGACCACTTCTCGAACCCAGGCATCCGTGGTGGTATTGTGCCAGCACTGGGCAAATAGAAGAAGTCGGCCTCCCACTCTGAGGTCCCCCAGAGGGAGGCCAGTCCCATCAGGCCGCAGGTTTATCTTCCTGCTTGGAAGAAGGGCGCCGAGCACTCCAGGCTTGCTTCTTGGGTTTAGAGGCCGTCTTACTCGCAGACTGTCTCGGGAAGGACTGACCTTTCGCCTTACCCTGAACCCGAAAAGGAACGAAAAGCCGAACTCCGAACCTTAGCAGGCAGTGCCGCCGAAGGGAGGAAGGCCGACTTGGATTTAGCCAGGGTGTCCACTATTTTGTCCAAGTCCAGACCAAATAGTAATTCCCCATTGAAAGGTAAGGCCTCCAGACCTTTCTTTGAATCAGAGTCCGCTCTCCAGGACCGCAACCATAAGGATCGGCGGGCAGACACCGCTGCAGCCGATACCCGCGAGGTCAGCAGACTAGCATCTAAAGAAGCTTCTCCAATGTAAGAAGCAGCGTCCCTTATTTGTCCCAACAACGCCCGCTGGACATCCGGAGCGTCGTCCGGGAAGGTATCTTCCAATGCATTGGCCCACCCCTCAATGGCCTTGGCCACCCAGGAGATGGCCATGGACGGTCGGGCCACCGCCCCGGAGAGGGAGTAAATAGACATTAAGCAAGTCTCAACTTTCCTGTCCGTGGGATCCTTCAGCGAGGATATCGACGGTAATGGTAAGGTGGCGCCCCGAGTTAAACGGGTGACATGGGAATCCACCGCCGGTGGAGTTTCCCATTTTTTACAATGTGCCTCAGGGAAGGGGTAATTAGAAGCCAACCGCTTCTGAGTAAGGAATCTCTTACTGGGCGCCTGCCAAGCTACCGCCATATGATCCGTCAACTGATCCGACAGGGGAAACACCGCAGAAGCCACCTTAGTTTTTTTGAAACTAGGAAACTTCGACTTAGGAACCGGTGCCTCATCCTCTATAAGAAGAATAGCTCGCACCGCCCTAACTAGTGCTCGCACATTAATGGACGACTTGGTATCCATTTCCTGGACCGAGGCGTCCGAGTCAGTGTCATCAGGGACCTCCCCATCATCTGAGGAACCCTCTGAGTCCGATACCTGAGCAGCCCGTGTCATGAGTGGGCGTTTTGAAATCCTAGAAGGCATGTCAGTCTGCAACATTGACTGAAAAGCCGAGGAAGCGGCCGCCAAATTTTGCACGGAGTTGGAGAGCACATCCACCCAGGGTGGAGGAGTCACCATAGGGGCCTGAAAAGGTACCACAGGCTGCTGCGGCACAGGGGAAGCCTGTATATACATAGGCAACCCCGCATAGGGACCCACCGACTGAGACCCAGGAGGACTCCGCAATAACTGCGGGACACCCGGGGAATGGGGGATGGTCGGCTGGGACAACGACCTAGTAGGGAGAGCAGTCGGGACCGACAGACGGTCCACAATAGACACCAGCACTTGAGAAAACATCGCCCACGGTGGTTCCTGCGCCAGAGAAGGTCTGGATGGGCCAGGAGCCACCTGGCATCGACTACACAGGCCATCCTGTGACAAATCCTCCCTATCTACTCCTGCAGAACAGCGTCCGCAGGAGGCCAACACCGGAGCCACTGAGCGCTCAACCTCCTCGTCTGACATGACAGAATATATTATATATCTGGCACCAGGGTAGAAGTAAAACGCACTCACCGGTGTGCTGAACAACAGCCCACAATATGGCACTGAGTAGCACACAACTGTATGTGACGGACCTCACAAATACGTGATCTATATAAGTGAGGTCAGTAGAAACGCCCCTCCCCCACACACCTGTAGGGCTTGTAGGAGAAGTAAAGGGATAGGTATAAGCTGACAGTAAGTAGAAAATAAGCACAGACAGGCAGCACTAGCAAAAGTCACATACCATGCAGGAAGATATACTCACTGCACCTTTCCACTACAATCAACCTGCCCAGATTCAGTGTCTGCGAGGGCTATAGTGCTGTGTACGCTGTCCTTAATCAGGGGAGAGGTACACAGGGGGACCGGTCCGCGTGCTCCCTGAAGATCTGCGCTGCCACTGTGAGAAAATGGCCGCTGGAGACCTCAGAGGAGGAGTGGCCGAGTAGCTGCAGCTCAGCGACGCCAGACTCCGTGCTGAAAGGCGCGATGAGCTGAGGGGAGGAGCCGCTGACAGGGAAGGCTTCCTCCCCTGGCTAGCATATTAACCCCAGGGCTTGCCGGCATCCCGCTTGCCATATATCCCTGGTGGTCTAGTGGTCCCACGGGTTATTCCTCCTCAGAGGGGGAGCCCGCCGCCACCGCTAGCGGCCCCCGGTCTGTCCCCTAGGACCGGGGGCAAAGGACTGCATCTGCAGGCAAAACCCGCGAGCCGCCGCTAATCGGCGACTCACGGCTTACCTTGTACCCGGCGACTCCGGCAGCAGTCCAGGGAGGGACCCAGAGTCCGGCTAGTACGGACTCTGGCCTCCCGCCGCGATCCCCAGTGCAGTACTGGCGTCGCGGCGCCAGCGGGGAAGGAGAGCGGCAGCGTGGGCGTCTGCATAGACAGCCCGTCGCTGCCACACTAGAGCCTCTGTTTTAAAATAAAAATCTAACAGGCTCTTTTTTTTATTTTTTTTAAATAAAAATAGAAAGCTTTTGGGGGCTGCTCCTGCAGCCCCCCTGCGCAGGTGACCCGACTCCGGCCGGGCACCAACTCAAACTGAGGTGCTGTGGCCGGGGGCGGGGTATAGAGGAGGACGGACCCAAGTGCATCCTGGGAGCAGCTAAAGCTTTAACTGCGTGGTGCCCATGGATCCAGATCCAGCTATACCCCAAGGTCAACCCTGTGGACCCCCTATGGACCCTGAAGTAGAAAATGAGAGTTATGGTAAGAACTTACCTTTTGTTAACTCTCTTTCTTCGAAGTCCATAGGGTCCACAGGGCACCCGCCCTGACGCACCTCGCTTCCTATGGGCTATCGTACTGGTCACCGGCTTCCAGTCCCCTTCTCTGTGAATGTGATTCTTGAGTGTTCCAGACTTCCTTCTCTCTTATCCTTCTCCGGCCTTTGGCTTTTTACGAACTGAGGTGCCTCTGGCTCGGGGGCGGGGTACAGGGAGAGTGGACCCAATGTATTCTGGGAGCTGAAAGCTTTAACTGCGTGGTGCCCGGATTGGTTCCCATCACCTACACCCCAAGGTCTCCCTGTGGACCCTATGGACTTCGAAGAAAGAGTTAATAAGGGTAAGTTTTTACCATAACTCTCATTTTTTTGACAAAGTCCTCCAAGTTGTTTTTATTTATTATTTACTTAAGCCACTATTCCATTCACTTAAATGTGATTAAAGTGTGCCTTTTGTATCGTAAAAACAAAACCCTCCCCCTGGACATACCTTAAATTGGGCGGTGCAGTCATCTGCCAACTGCACTAATTTGCATCATGTGATCCAGCTGCTCAACCTTGGTGCCACACGGCTGGATCTGTCAAGTTTGTTCAACAACATGTAATGCCAGTTTGGAAACAACAGTGCATATGCTATTTGGCAGAATGGGGCAATGTGTGGACGGCATTATGCGGGGGTGAGAAAGATATGCAGGAGCAGTAACAGTAAGGTAAGTGCATTGAGCAGATATATATATTAGAGCAAACTTATCTGCATGTAGTCCAGCTATAGCTCTGTCAGGGAGGATCATATAATACATAACATAAACTGTGTTCTGTTACTGTCTTGCCGAGCTGTAAATGGCAGTGCTTATATAGTTATATAGCTATCATTTTAACTCCCTGCTACATGCTCCTTCCTCCCCATCTGTGTCAAACCTGTTTGTCTTCCCCTCCCTTTTAGAATGTAAGCTCTTACGAGCAGGGCCCTCTACCCTCTTGTGCTTCTCCCTACTTTACTTTCATCTACTTCTTACTCCCCACTAGGGCACCTAACACTGGGTTGCTTATGCTCTGTTGCTTATCTGGGTGTTATGATTGCTAATGTAGCAATATATATTATCCATGTCCTGGTCCTGTATTGTATTGTTCTGTAAGTCGCTTGTCTACAATTTGTTTATGTACTTTGTAAGGCGCTGCGGAACACTTGTGGCGCCATATAAATAAGTGATAATAATAATAATATAGTACGGATGATTGTAATACCTGATCCATAAATGCAATGGCTTAGGAAATAAATAATACCTCATTTATGATATCAGATTAATTGCTGACACAGTCCCTCCTGTCCTGTCCATACACTGCGCATAAGATGCAGGACAAAGATGCAGAATGACTGAATCGCACATAAAGAGACATACAGTGAGGGGGAGTCAGGAACTTTCCCCTCTGACCACCTTTAGAGCTGACCTAATGGATATGAAGTTGAATTCTCACCCAAAAAGATCAAGATGTTAAAATGTAAACATAACACACTGAGCGTTAGGCCGGAGCATAACCCGCAGTAGATGACACTTAAAGTAAAACTGAGTGTTAAGGAAGCTTTAAGGGGGATATAAAGGCAAGGACGGGAAGCGAAGCTGGGACTTATTTGCATGCAACAGAAATACTAAATGTAGCAGAAACTTCTAATATTTCTATGGGCTAATATCCTAGACATGATATAAACAAGCAGTAAAGCAACCTCTAGCAGGAAATCTGTTATTGTGTCCAATAATGTTACATTTAGCCACATGGTATTATGCCTAGACTGTTAGACAGGATAAGCCAGCTCCTATTCATTATTACCATTATAGGACAAACAGTGCTAGGGCAATACTCCCAGAGAGTGGTACATTTATAGTATTAATGAAATGAGAGAAGCAGACAGCAAAACAATATCTAGATCATAATTATAGAGACTGATATGCTAGTACTGAGATTATAGATATATATATATATTTCAGACGCAAGATATTCAGGCAGTGAGAAAAATCTATACACACAGATATTACATCCCGAGTAAGGTGACTGATTCCTATATAGTGCTCCTATACCTGTTCTTATACCTGTCTCTAAATGAAGAACATTAGCAATGTCCCACATATGATATGGATATATAATTGTAGTAGAAAATAATGAGCTGTACAGGCAGGGGCATAACTAGGTATTTGAAGGCCCCGTAGCAAAAGTTTGTAAGGGCCCCTATGTACCATCCAATGGTGATAAGTGTATATAACACATGTATCTTTGACAGGTAACATGGGCCCCCTTCAGCCCTGGGCCCCATAGCAGCTGCACCCATTGCACCTATGGTAGTTACACCCATGTTTACAGAATATCAAGATCAGATAATTAATCACTGGCTGAGGGGGGCTCTGCTAACAGCCGTGTAGGGAATGGTGTCCTGACCCCTCTAATGTCACTGAGAAGGAAAAATCCGAGTCCAGCATGACAGATATTTGTATAAATTCATCTCACACGTTTCTTCACCTTTGGTCATTTAAATTTTCTTAGATGTGTATATTACATTGTGCATGTTTCAGGGTATTTATATCCCTTTTAGCCAATCATTTACTTAAATTAATCAGCAGCTGTGCACATATAAAAAAGCAACTACAATCTTTACATAAAATATCAATCTCATTTGATGCAGAAGCTACACACGCAGCCATAATTTCTTCTTCAGGGTGCATAGGGCTCCACAGGGGAGACAATGGGGTATAGGTGATGGTTAGGAGGACTGGACAGTTAAAGCTTTTCTGCCCAGGATGCTCCGGTCCTTCCCCCTTATACCCCGCCCACAGCCTGAAGCAATTCAGTTTGTCGTTGGTGATCGACAGGAGCTGGATCACCGTTTACACAGTGGGGCTGCTTTTAAGCAGCCCAAGCTTTATTTTATGTTTTCTTTTATTTGTTTTTTTCTGAAGAGCAGGCAGCGTTGCTGCTTCATCACCCCACCGCAACTCCAGCCCCAGGCTTGGTACTTACAGCGGGGCACCAGGGGGCCTGGCTAGCGTGGCTCCACGGGAGGACTGCAGCCAGGACACAGGGGGACAGGTAGGGTGGGTTCCCGCATCTATGCGCAGTCTGACCTCCGGTCTCAGGAGACAGACCGGAGGTGCTGATGTAGACACCGGTTCATCCGGGACTCCACTAGACCACCAGGGCATAAAATTATACTGGTGCAGGGTATAAACCGAGACCAAGGACCCGGTGGTTGATGTCAGCATAGGGGAGGTTAGCCCATTCCCTGCGCGGCCCCTCCCCCAGCTCAGGGTGCCATTCCACTGTGGTCTTACTGCCCCTGAGATGCTCCTCCTTCACCCTCCGTCCCCTCAGAGACTCACGGCGCCCATTTTCTTCAAAGCAGCCACAGGTCTACGGGAACGCTGGGTCCAGTTTCCCTGTATACCTCTCCTAGGAGCCAGGTTATACAGCGCTATTTCCTACCAGCCACTGCGGTCTGTGTAGTTGAATCTAGTGCCCATTGCAGTTATTATACTCTGTAATTATATGCAGAGTAATTATACTCTGCATTGTATCTGACTGCTGTTTGTTTTTTTTCTCTTCTGTCAGCTTATACCTTTCCTTTCTTTCACAATAAACCTAGGATACTGGTGTATAGGGGGTTCACTGTCCTTCACATCTACCTGTATTTGTGAAGGCTGTCACATACTGCGTGTGTTGCAAGCTGCTCAGTGCCATATTGTGTGTTATACTGTCCTTGCAGCTATGTCTAGCAAAGGCAAGGGTAACAAGCAG
Organism: Taudactylus pleione; assembly: GCA_031769625.1. Taxonomy (NCBI): domain Eukaryota; kingdom Metazoa; phylum Chordata; class Amphibia; order Anura; family Myobatrachidae; genus Taudactylus; species Taudactylus pleione. The sequence goes on along the minus strand of JAUIMM010000078.1, from coordinate 2,003,765 downwards.
GCTGCTACTCCTATACTGGTCTCTTGCTGGTCCTCTTCAGCAGGATTGACCCAGGAGGATTTAATTCAAGATGGTCTATGGTATGTGCATCTTGTTATACTGCCCCAGGCCAGTCAGCCCCTCCAGCCACTGCTCAGGAAACCCCCTGGGATTCCTTTACACAGTTGTTGGCAAAAATTGTGGACCGCCTAGCAGTCCTTATGGGATTGCCACAACAGGTACACCCACCGATACCAGTAACTCCTATGCCTCTTCCATGGGTAGACATGTTCTCTACCTCAGTGCAGAGTCTAGCGGCTACTTCTACAGCTTTTCAACAAATGTTGCAAAGTGAGAGGACCTTACTCAGTAAAACTACTAAACGTGCTGTATTATCTTCACAGTCCACACAGTTCTCAGATTCTGAGATATCATCTGCGGAGGCAGAGGACGCAGATCTCTCTCTCACGGAGTCCCCCTGTCACGATCCAGTGCAAGAATTCCTCTGTGGAGGACGGTGAGCCGAGGGGTTCGGGTGACAAGGGGAGTGACTAGACTAGGTCTCCTAGTTGCGGCCAAACCCAGGTTTGGCTAGACCTGCCCAGAGGCGCGGAGTGTAACCCACTTGGTGGTTTTCTCCAGTGACCCCTCCAATTGGGATTTGGTTTTCAGCTGCACCAAGTGAGCAGGTCGCGGCCCTCTGGACAGGTACCTGGGAATGGCAGAAGACCGGAAACTATAATGAATGCAATATGATGAATGCAATAGCACTGGAGGTGAATGGAATGAATGAACTCTGGAAATGGAACAGAATGCTATAACACAGGCATGGACTGGAAACAGTTAAATATGCAGAAAAACACAGACATATACAGGGGATTGCAAAGGCAAGAGCAGAGCGGACTCAGGGAATATATGGGAATGCTAGAAATGATTGGAGCTGATTACCAGAGACAAGACACTGGGCAAAGAACACAGACATATACTGGAGATTGCACAGACAAGAGCAGAGTGGACTCAGGGAATATATGGGAATGCTGGAAATGATTGGAGCTGATTACCAGAGACAAGACACTGAGCAAAGAACACAGACATATACTGGAGATTGCACAGACAAGAGCAGAGAGAAGTCAGGCATACACTAGGAGAGTGCTAAATGCAAGTGCAGATTTGCACTGACAAGATACAGGGCAGATTGACACAGACATGTGCTGGGAGGTCCAGCTGTGAGCTAATTAATACCAGCAGGTAATCTGACACCTCAGTGACACAAGGAAGCTGCAATACTAGCAGCACATATACAAAGACACACAGACATAGAAAACAAAACAGTCTGGATTCTGGGAGAGAACTACTCTCAGACTAAGAATAGCTTGGAAGCTAATACTGGAAACTGGAGAACTGTGAACAGGCTGAAGTAACTCTCTGAAAGATTAGCACAGGGCAACGCTGGTGTCACTGGAACAGAGAAGAAGTTGAACAGCAACTTCCTGGAGTTCTGGAGGCGGATTTATACCCAGGGGTAGCAGATTACTGGAGCACAGCATCAGCTGACTGAAATCATGCTACCATAGGTTAGGAGTACTGTCACATGAGAGGAACTGTCATGGCGGCGCCCATGATGGGAACTCCGATCCCTAGAACACACAGCCGACCATGGAAGCTCGCAAATAGCACCTAAGGCAGAATACTCAGCCCCACATCCATCACTGCACCAGACGTCTGACCGCAAGGAAGTCAGGGGAAGCCGGCAAGGAGGTGAGAGAGGCCGATCCTAGGCTGAACCCTGACAGTACCCCCTCCTTTTAGGGTGGGCACCGAACACCCATAAAGGCTCAACTGGAACTCCTCAAAAAGACACAAAAAATATATTTGAAAAACACAGGAAACTCGGAAATCTTGATTGAAGACACAATAAGAACTGGGTTCCAGCAGACTAGAAAAAATAACTTTTCAGATATCCTCCCAACTTTCGTATCCGTTTTTAGAGACTGGAAGTACTGGAATACTACATAAGGAGGCTTGTTCAAGAAGTAACTGTTTGCTGAAATAAATGTCCACCAATTCAAAAAATGTATCCTCATTAATGACTTTGACCCCCAAATCTTTTGCTTTTGCTCGCCTGGATCTCCCACCATCACGGCCCAAAATAAGATAATTGATTTTACTGCTGAGTTTCTCAAAAACTTTGCCTCCATAACTTTCTATTAAAGATTTGGCTTCATTATTCTCAACAGATTCTAAGACTCCCGAGATCACAAAAGACAAGTCCTTCAGGCAATTATCTGTTCCCAAAAAATTTTGCTCAGAGATAAGGTCTTTAGTTGAAGAACTGGTTTTATCCACAGAGGAAGGTAGGAGAACTGGTTGTGAGCATGAAATTTCTTTGGTCTTTGATTTAGGGCTTTTCCCTTTTGGAATTGAAGATACCTCACACACTTTAGTTGAGCATACTGGAATGGACAAAACACAGTTAGGAGTGGACATGGAATTATACTGGAGATCCATCGATTGATAAACAGGAGATGTAATTGGCATTAATTGATGTTCTTTATCTGCACCAGAATTAAAAAATTTGTTATTCTCAGGGATTATATGGTCAGTACCTATTACGTCATTGGATGAAGAATACATTAATTCAAACAATTGGTCCTCGTTGATGACCTTGATACCAAAATTTTCTGCCACTTTCCGTTTAGATTTATCACCGTTGGGGCTCATGATGAGGTAATTGGTTTCTTTACTAAGATTTTCCACAACTCTACCTCCAACGACCTCAACTAGAGACTTGAGTCCTTTTTTTCCCAGAAGCCCAGGGACCTCTGAGATCACAAAAGTCACATTTTTCAAGTGGTTATCAATCTCCTGGGCTAGTCTGTTCAAAAACGCTAGACTCCGATTCAAAAGAGTGTGAGGCTTGTGAAGATCCCCTGAACACAGGAACAGAAGAATTTATAACTGGGATGGACAAATTAGCGGAAGTTGTTCTTTGAAGTATACTACTCGAAATCCCCTCCTGGGGAGTGACACTGGGAACCCCATCCTGGAGTGAGACACTTGAAGTCCCCACCTGGGGAAGGACACTAGGAACCCTCTCTCTGGGTAAGAGGCTTGAAACACCCTCCTGGGGTGAAGAACTTGAAACGAGGATTTCCTCTTGGGGTGTAACACTTGAAATCCCCTCCTGGGGTATAACACTAGAAACCCTATCCTGGGGTGAAAAACTTGAAACAAGAACTTTCTCTTGAAACGTAACACTGGAAATCCCCTCCTGGGGTATTACACTGGGAACCCCATCCCGGGGTGAGACACTTGAAGTCCCCTCCAGGGGAATAACACCACGAACCCCATCTTGGGGTATTACACTGGGAACCCCATCTTGGGATGAGGCACTTGAAATCCCCTCCTGGGGTATAACACTGGGAATCCCATCTTGAGGTACAACACTTGGAACCCCATCCTGGGGTGAGACACTTGAGATCCCTTCTTGGAGAATAACACTTGAAATTCCCCCTTGGGGCACAACACTGGGAACCCCATCCTGGTGTGAGACACTTGAAATCCCCTCCTGGGGTATGACACTGGAAACCCCATCCTGGGTGGAATACTTGAAATCCCTTTCTGGGGAAGAATATATAAGGCTCCCTCTTGGGGCATAACACTAGGTACCCCCTCTTGGAGTATAGCATTAGAGGCCCCTCCTTGGGGTACGACACTTGAAACGCTCTCCTGGGGTATAGAGTCAGGAAACCCCTGTTGAGGTACTTGACTTGAGGCCCCTTCCTGGGAAACAAGATTTGAAACCTTCTTTTGGGGTGAGAGACTCAAGGCCCCCTCCGGGAGTACAGAATTTGACACTTCCTGTTGGAGTATGGGACCTAAAACCCCCTTCTGGGGAAGCTGACTTGGTTTTTCCTTTCGGGGTACGCAATATGAAACCCCCTTTTGGGATGCAAGAACACAGACTTCCTCCTGGGGTGAGTGGCTCAGAACCCCCTCTTGAGGTATGGAACTTGAGACCCTTTCTTGGGGAGTAACACTTGAAATTACGTCCCGCTCCTGGGGCATAACACTCGAAACGAAGGCCTCCCCTTGAGGCATGAAACTCGAAACGAAGGACCTCTCCTGGGGCGTGAAACTCGAAATGATGGTCTCCTCTTGAGGTGTGTAACTCGAAACGAAGGCCCCCTCCTGGGGCATGAAACTCAAAATGAAGTCCCCTCCCTGGGGCGTGAAACTTGAAATGAAAGCCCCCTCCTGGGGTACAACACTTGTAACCCCCTTCTGGGGTGAGAGATTTGAAACCCCCTCCTTGGGGTTTCAAAACTTGAAACGAAGGCCCCCTTCTGGGGCGTGGAACTTGAGACCCCTTCTTGGGGTGCGAGACTAGGGACCCCCACCTGGGGTGTGAGACTTGGGACCCCCTCCTGGGGTGCGAGACTTGGGACCCCCTCCTGGGGTGCGAGACTTGGGACCTCCACTCGGGGTAAGGAAGTTGAGACCCCTCCTGGGGCTACTGACTGGAGTCCCGTATTGGGAAAAACAGAATCCGGACTGGGATCGATGGAAATGGAATCCGGGCCGTGACCAGTAGAAATGGAATGAGTAGTGTCCCTGACTTTAGAAGGTTGAAATATTCTCCCAATATTTCTTAGACGAGGGTTGAAGCATCTTGTAGCAGGGCCCCAATCGAAAACTTGAACTTTCTTTTGCTCAGTGGACATCACCTCCTTATCTGTAACTGAAATAACGGGAATCACTGATGGATGATGGGGAGAACTGAAAACGCAGATATTGGGAGTCACACACTTGTCACCACTTCTCAGTGGGCGCAGAGTACAGTCCTTAAGAAAGTGATCGTCATAACACACTATAAACAGAGATGCAGTTCCCGGCGTCGCTGACGTTCAACCTCAGTAAGTTTAGGGTGCAGGAAACTTTGATGCTTTACTTTAGTTTGTTTGGAAAAGCTGTTAGTCAAGTCAGGAGTAGCACTAGAAAGCTTGGGAATAACTTGAAAAATTTTAGGACGGAGATTTTGTAGTTGTTCTAGAAGCCAGTAGAAATTCTTGAAAGGTTCAGGGTCAAGCATATCAGAAAATTGGGGAACCAGAAGACACTTGAGAGGTTCACTAGCTTGCACAGAAAATTTTTCATCTGTAGGTATAATTGAAACTTCAGAACAAAACTGTGGAGAATTCACTGGCGGAACTTGTGGTGTGTCTGGGGACAAAGCAGCTAGAACTGAATGAATAACCATCATTTGACTAGAGAGTTCTTGCAGCTGCTGTCTGACGGATTGCAAAGCTGTCTCCTGTGCAGTCACACGAAAGAGTAAATCCTGAAACCCTGCATCACCCTGAACCCGGCAGCTTGCATATTGGGCTGTTCAAACGGTCACGATCCAGTGCAAGAATTCCTCTGTGGAGGACGGTGAGCCGAGGGGTTCGGGTGACAAGGGGAGTGACTAGACTAGGTCTCCTAGTTGCGGCCAAACCCAGGTTTGGCTAGACCTGCCCAGAGGCGCGGAGTGTAACCCACTTGGTGGTTTTCTCCAGTGACCCCTCCAATTGGGATTTGGTTTTCAGCTGCACCAAGTGAGCAGGTCGCGGCCCTCTGGACAGGTACCTGGGAATGGCAGAAGACCGGAAACTATAATGAATGCAATATGATGAATGCAATAGCACTGGAGGTGAATGGAATGAATGAACTCTGGAAATGGAACAGAATGCTATAACACAGGCATGGACTGGAAACAGTTAAATATGCAGAAAAACACAGACATATACAGGGGATTGCAAAGGCAAGAGCAGAGCGGACTCAGGGAATATATGGGAATGCTAGAAATGATTGGAGCTGATTACCAGAGACAAGACACTGGGCAAAGAACACAGACATATACTGGAGATTGCACAGACAAGAGCAGAGTGGACTCAGGGAATATATGGGAATGCTGGAAATGATTGGAGCTGATTACCAGAGACAAGACACTGAGCAAAGAACACAGACATATACTGGAGATTGCACAGACAAGAGCAGAGAGAAGTCAGGCATACACTAGGAGAGTGCTAAATGCAAGTGCAGATTTGCACTGACAAGATACAGGGCAGATTGACACAGACATGTGCTGGGAGGTCCAGCTGTGAGCTAATTAATACCAGCAGGTAATCTGACACCTCAGTGACACAAGGAAGCTGCAATACTAGCAGCACATATACAAAGACACACAGACATAGAAAACAAAACAGTCTGGATTCTGGGAGAGAACTACTCTCAGACTAAGAATAGCTTGGAAGCTAATACTGGAAACTGGAGAACTGTGAACAGGCTGAAGTAACTCTCTGAAAGATTAGCACAGGGCAACGCTGGTGTCACTGGAACAGAGAAGAAGTTGAACAGCAACTTCCTGGAGTTCTGGAGGCGGATTTATACCCAGGGGTAGCAGATTACTGGAGCACAGCATCAGCTGACTGAAATCATGCTACCATAGGTTAGGAGTACTGTCACATGAGAGGAACTGTCATGGCGGCGCCCATGATGGGAACTCCGATCCCTAGAACACACAGCCGACCATGGAAGCTCGCAAATAGCACCTAAGGCAGAATACTCAGCCCCACATCCATCACTGCACCAGACGTCTGACCGCAAGGAAGTCAGGGGAAGCCGGCAAGGAGGTGAGAGAGGCCGATCCTAGGCTGAACCCTGACAGTACCCCCTCCTTTTAGGGTGGGCACCGAACACCCATAAAGGCTCAACTGGAACTCCTCAAAAAGACACAAAAAATATATTTGAAAAACACAGGAAACTCGGAAATCTTGATTGAAGACACAATAAGAACTGGGTTCCAGCAGACTAGAAAAAATAACTTTTCAGATATCCTCCCAACTTTCGTATCCGTTTTTAGAGACTGGAAGTACTGGAATACTACATAAGGAGGCTTGTTCAAGAAGTAACTGTTTGCTGAAATAAATGTCCACCAATTCAAAAAATGTATCCTCATTAATGACTTTGACCCCCAAATCTTTTGCTTTTGCTCGCCTGGATCTCCCACCATCACGGCCCAAAATAAGATAATTGATTTTACTGCTGAGTTTCTCAAAAACTTTGCCTCCATAACTTTCTATTAAAGATTTGGCTTCATTATTCTCAACAGATTCTAAGACTCCCGAGATCACAAAAGACAAGTCCTTCAGGCAATTATCTGTTCCCAAAAAATTTTGCTCAGAGATAAGGTCTTTAGTTGAAGAACTGGTTTTATCCACAGAGGAAGGTAGGAGAACTGGTTGTGAGCATGAAATTTCTTTGGTCTTTGATTTAGGGCTTTTCCCTTTTGGAATTGAAGATACCTCACACACTTTAGTTGAGCATACTGGAATGGACAAAACACAGTTAGGAGTGGACATGGAATTATACTGGAGATCCATCGATTGATAAACAGGAGATGTAATTGGCATTAATTGATGTTCTTTATCTGCACCAGAATTAAAAAATTTGTTATTCTCAGGGATTATATGGTCAGTACCTATTACGTCATTGGATGAAGAATACATTAATTCAAACAATTGGTCCTCGTTGATGACCTTGATACCAAAATTTTCTGCCACTTTCCGTTTAGATTTATCACCGTTGGGGCTCATGATGAGGTAATTGGTTTCTTTACTAAGATTTTCCACAACTCTACCTCCAACGACCTCAACTAGAGACTTGAGTCCTTTTTTTCCCAGAAGCCCAGGGACCTCTGAGATCACAAAAGTCACATTTTTCAAGTGGTTATCAATCTCCTGGGCTAGTCTGTTCAAAAACGCTAGACTCCGATTCAAAAGAGTGTGAGGCTTGTGAAGATCCCCTGAACACAGGAACAGAAGAATTTATAACTGGGATGGACAAATTAGCGGAAGTTGTTCTTTGAAGTATACTACTCGAAATCCCCTCCTGGGGAGTGACACTGGGAACCCCATCCTGGAGTGAGACACTTGAAGTCCCCACCTGGGGAAGGACACTAGGAACCCTCTCTCTGGGTAAGAGGCTTGAAACACCCTCCTGGGGTGAAGAACTTGAAACGAGGATTTCCTCTTGGGGTGTAACACTTGAAATCCCCTCCTGGGGTATAACACTAGAAACCCTATCCTGGGGTGAAAAACTTGAAACAAGAACTTTCTCTTGAAACGTAACACTGGAAATCCCCTCCTGGGGTATTACACTGGGAACCCCATCCCGGGGTGAGACACTTGAAGTCCCCTCCAGGGGAATAACACCACGAACCCCATCTTGGGGTATTACACTGGGAACCCCATCTTGGGATGAGGCACTTGAAATCCCCTCCTGGGGTATAACACTGGGAATCCCATCTTGAGGTACAACACTTGGAACCCCATCCTGGGGTGAGACACTTGAGATCCCTTCTTGGAGAATAACACTTGAAATTCCCCCTTGGGGCACAACACTGGGAACCCCATCCTGGTGTGAGACACTTGAAATCCCCTCCTGGGGTATGACACTGGAAACCCCATCCTGGGTGGAATACTTGAAATCCCTTTCTGGGGAAGAATATATAAGGCTCCCTCTTGGGGCATAACACTAGGTACCCCCTCTTGGAGTATAGCATTAGAGGCCCCTCCTTGGGGTACGACACTTGAAACGCTCTCCTGGGGTATAGAGTCAGGAAACCCCTGTTGAGGTACTTGACTTGAGGCCCCTTCCTGGGAAACAAGATTTGAAACCTTCTTTTGGGGTGAGAGACTCAAGGCCCCCTCCGGGAGTACAGAATTTGACACTTCCTGTTGGAGTATGGGACCTAAAACCCCCTTCTGGGGAAGCTGACTTGGTTTTTCCTTTCGGGGTACGCAATATGAAACCCCCTTTTGGGATGCAAGAACACAGACTTCCTCCTGGGGTGAGTGGCTCAGAACCCCCTCTTGAGGTATGGAACTTGAGACCCTTTCTTGGGGAGTAACACTTGAAATTACGTCCCGCTCCTGGGGCATAACACTCGAAACGAAGGCCTCCCCTTGAGGCATGAAACTCGAAACGAAGGACCTCTCCTGGGGCGTGAAACTCGAAATGATGGTCTCCTCTTGAGGTGTGTAACTCGAAACGAAGGCCCCCTCCTGGGGCATGAAACTCAAAATGAAGTCCCCTCCCTGGGGCGTGAAACTTGAAATGAAAGCCCCCTCCTGGGGTACAACACTTGTAACCCCCTTCTGGGGTGAGAGATTTGAAACCCCCTCCTTGGGGTTTCAAAACTTGAAACGAAGGCCCCCTTCTGGGGCGTGGAACTTGAGACCCCTTCTTGGGGTGCGAGACTAGGGACCCCCACCTGGGGTGTGAGACTTGGGACCCCCTCCTGGGGTGCGAGACTTGGGACCCCCTCCTGGGGTGCGAGACTTGGGACCTCCACTCGGGGTAAGGAAGTTGAGACCCCTCCTGGGGCTACTGACTGGAGTCCCGTATTGGGAAAAACAGAATCCGGACTGGGATCGATGGAAATGGAATCCGGGCCGTGACCAGTAGAAATGGAATGAGTAGTGTCCCTGACTTTAGAAGGTTGAAATATTCTCCCAATATTTCTTAGACGAGGGTTGAAGCATCTTGTAGCAGGGCCCCAATCGAAAACTTGAACTTTCTTTTGCTCAGTGGACATCACCTCCTTATCTGTAACTGAAATAACGGGAATCACTGATGGATGATGGGGAGAACTGAAAACGCAGATATTGGGAGTCACACACTTGTCACCACTTCTCAGTGGGCGCAGAGTACAGTCCTTAAGAAAGTGATCGTCATAACACACTATAAACAGAGATGCAGTTCCCGGCGTCGCTGACGTTCAACCTCAGTAAGTTTAGGGTGCAGGAAACTTTGATGCTTTACTTTAGTTTGTTTGGAAAAGCTGTTAGTCAAGTCAGGAGTAGCACTAGAAAGCTTGGGAATAACTTGAAAAATTTTAGGACGGAGATTTTGTAGTTGTTCTAGAAGCCAGTAGAAATTCTTGAAAGGTTCAGGGTCACGCATATCAGAAAATTGGGGAACCAGAAGACACTTGAGAGGTTCACTAGCTTGCACAGAAAATTTTTCATCTGTAGGTATAATTGAAACTTCAGAACAAAACTGTGGAGAATTCACTGGCGGAACTTGTGGTGTGTCTGGGGACAAAGCAGCTAGAACTGAATGAATAACCATCATTTGACTAGAGAGTTCTTGCAGCTGCTGTCTGATGGATTGCAAAGCTGTCTCCTGTGCAGTCACACGAAAGAGTAAATCCTGAAACCCTGCATCACCCTGAACCCGGCAGCTTGCATATTGGGCTGTTCAAACGGTCACGATCCAGTGCAAGAATTCCTCTGTGGAGGACGGTGAGCCGAGGGGTTCGGGTGACAAGGGGAGTGACTAGACTAGGTCTCCTAGTTGCGGCCAAACCCAGGTTTGGCTAGACCTGCCCAGAGGCGCGGAGTGTAACCCACTTGGTGGTTTTCTCCAGTGACCCCTCCAATTGGGATTTGGTTTTCAGCTGCACCAAGTGAGCAGGTCGCGGCCCTCTGGACAGGTACCTGGGAATGGCAGAAGACCGGAAACTATAATGAATGCAATATGATGAATGCAATAGCACTGGAGGTGAATGGAATGAATGAACTCTGGAAATGGAACAGAATGCTATAACACAGGCATGGACTGGAAACAGTTAAATATGCAGAAAAACAGACATATACTGGGGATTGCAAAGGCAAGAGCAGAGTGGACTCAGGGAATATATGGGAATGCTAGAAATGATTGGAGCTGATTACCAGAGACAAGACACTGGGCAAAGAACACAGACATATAATGGAGATTGCACAGACAAGAGCAGAGTGGACTCAGGGAATATATGGGAATGCTGGAAATGATTGGAGCTGATTACCAGAGACAAGACACTGGGCAAAGAACACAGACATATACTGGAGATTGCACAGACAAGAGCAGAGAGAAGTCAGGCATACACTAGGAGAGTGCTAAATGCAAGTGCAGATTTGCACTGACAAGACACAGGGCAGATTGACACAGACATGTGCTGGGAGGTCCAGCTGTGAGCTAATTAATACCAGCAGGTAATCTGACACCTCAGTGACACAAGGAAGCTGCAATACTAGCAGCACATATACAAAGACACACAGACATAGAAAACAAAACAGTCTGGATACTGGGAGAGAACTACTCTCAGATTAAGAATAGCTTGGAAGCTGTCACTGGAACAGAGAAGAAGTTGAACAGCAACTTCCTGGAGTTCTGGAGGCGGATTTATACCCAGGGGTAGCAGATTACTGGAGCACAGCATCAGCTGACTGAAATCATGCTACCATAGGTTAGGAGTACTGTCACATGAGAGGAACTGTCATGGCGGCGCCCATGATGGGAACTCCAATCCCCAGCACACACAGCCGACCACGGAAGCTCACAAAAAGCACCTAAGGCAGAATACTCAGCCCCACATCCATCACTGCACCAGACGTCTGACCGCAAGGAAGTCAGGGGAAGCCAGCAAGGAGGTGAGAGAGGCCGATCCTAGGCTGAACCCTGACACCCCCTTGCGGGTGGAGCAGCTTCAGTCTAAATTGAATATACCTGCACTAGTGAGGGCTGTCAAATCAATTCTTCAAATAGAAGATGCAGAGCCCATTCCTAAAACAAAAGAGCCACTCTTTAAGCAACAGAAAGTGGTTTTGGTGGAATTTCCTTACTCTGATTAGCTTTCTGAGCTCATGAGCGAGGCATGGAATACGCCAAGTAAAAAGTTCCAGCTGCCAAAACTCCTGGTTTCTTTTTATCCTATGCCAGCAGCTGATTGTGCTAAATGGGAAGTTCCCCCAATGGTGGATTCCCACGTGATATGTCTTACAAGAGCTATTGCTCGTCCAGCCATGGCTACTGCTTAGGTGGCCAAAGTCATTGAGAGCTGGGCAGATGCTCTAGAGAACTAATTTCCCTCTGATGCTTTTCGGGAACAGCTGTCCTACATCTCGCACATCAGGGATGCAGCCTCCTATTTAGGAAAAGCGGCTTTGGATACTGGTCTCCTAGCTTCCAATGCATCTGCTACTTTGGTGGTAGCCCGCCGTATCATTTGGCTTCGTTCATGGAAGGCTGAGACGGACTCTAAGAATGCCTTTGAATCACTGCCTTACACTGGGGAGATCCTGTTTGGCCCAGAGTTGGGCAAGATTGTGGCTACCTTAGCGGCTTCTAAGACGGCTTTTCTACCCTCAGCATCGACACCGGGGCCTCGGATGTTATACTTTAGGTCCTTTTGTCCCCAGGGAAAAGATAAAGGTCAGTCCTTTCCACGGCAGTCGGCTTCCACAAAGGCCTCCAAGCCCAGGACCAAGCAAGCCTGGGCTACTAGACATCCAGCTGCCAAATCCAAGGACAAGCCTTCTGCCTGATGGGGCCAGACTCCTCCTGGGAGATCCCAGGGTGGGAGGCCGACTTCTTCAGTTCACCCGGTTCTGACGTCAGACCACCACAGACGTCTGGGTACAAGAAGTGGTCTCTCACGCATATGCCCTCTCATTCCTGAGATAGCCCTCCCCAGCAGTTCTTTTACACAGGCCCTCCATTAGACCCGAGCAAAGCCCTGCTCCTCCAGATGGCCATTCAGTCAAGCACTGCCTTTTGGGCTTTCTACAGCTCCCCGGGTCTTCACCAAGATCATGGAGATTATGGCGGCCCACCTTCGTCGTCAGGGGGTCAGACTACTCCCATACTTGGACGACCTCTTGCTGTTAGCACACTCTCCAGAAGTCCTTCACCACCCACTTCAAATGAACATGGCCTTTCTAAAAAAAAAAACAGCTGGTTGATCAAATGGAAAAAGTCTTCCCTGACCCCTTCTCAAAGAATTGTATATCTGGGAGCCCTTCTGGATTCTCAAGTTCAGAAAATCTTCCTGACAGCAGACAAAATCTCTGCATTGCAGCAACGAGTGCGCAGGTAGCTCCACAGTCGCAGAGTGTCAATTCACTCAGCAATGCGGACCTTGGGGTCCATGGTCTCCACCTTCGACATGGTGGAGTATGCTCAGTTCCACTCCAGGCCCCTACAACACCTAATCCTCTCCAGGTGGAATGGGCTGCCCCATCTGATCAGATCCCAGACGATAGTCCTCTCTCGGAAGTTCGTCTATCCCTCTCCTGGTGGTTACAGATGTCCCACCTAAACAAGGGTCGCCCCTTCTGCATCCTGGATTGGGTGCTCCTTACCACGGATGCAAGCCTCTGTGTGTGGGGCGCTGTGACCGGTCAGCACTCCTTCCAGGGTCGTTGGACTCCCACTGAGGGGTTCCTACCAATCAATGTCCTGGAGCTCCGAGCCATCACTCTGGCTCAGGACATTCTTCAGGGCAGACCAGTACAAGTACAGTCTGACAATGCCACAGCGGTGGCCTACCTCAATCACCAGGGAGGCACTCGCAGTTGGACGGCAATGGCAGAAGCGGCACGCATTCTCACGTGGGACGAACGTCATTTCCCAGCTATCTCTGCAGTGTTCATCCCGGGGATTCTCAATTGGGAAGCAGTTTTTTTCATGACGTGCATGCCGGGGAGTGGTCTCTACATCCAGAGGTCTTTCAGCTCCTGGAGGACAAATGGGGTCTACCGGACGTGGACCTCATGGCGTCCCGACACAACCACAAGTTTCCAGTGTATGGATCCAGGACAAGGGACCCCGAAGCAGCCTTCATGGACGCCTTGTCAGTGAAGTGGACCTTCCAGTTGGCGTACCTCTTCCCTCCAGTCTCCCTTCTTCCTCGGGTCCTTCCAAAATTCAAGCAAGAATGGGGCAGGGTTCTGTTGGTAGCTCCGGCTTGGACCAGATACCATTGGTACTCCGATCTTCAAAGTATCTGCATAGATGCTCCTCTCCAACTTCCTCAATGTCGGGACCTGTTGTCTCAGGGTTCCTGTCTACATCTGGACCTGGCCCGTCTGTCTTTGACTGCGTGGCTCTTGAGACATCCCTCCTAAGGTTCAAAGGGTTTTCTCACTCTCACTCTGTGGTCCAGACCATACTCAAAGCGCGCAAGCCGGCCTCTGACCGGATCTATCACTGGGTGTGGCATAAATATTTCCTGTGGTGTGCTACCAGAAGCTATGACCCTCAGGTTTCTCGGATCCTTGCCTTCCTTCAAGCTGAATTGGATCTCGGACTCCGCCTGGCCTCTCCACGTCTCTGCTCTGTCTATCTAGGTTACAGCGTAGAATTGGTCCACTGCCAGATGTTCGCACCGTCCTCCATATACAACCTCCCTTTGTCCCTCCTGTGGCTCCATGGGATTTTTCACTGGTTCTCCATACACTTTAGGGACCACCTTTTAAATCCCTGGACTCAGTATATGTCAAACACTGCAAAGACTCTTTTTCTTCTGACTATCACGTCTGCCCGTAGGGTGTCAGATTTTGGGGCGTTCTCCATTTCTGATCTTTCATTAGGACAGGGCTGTTCTTCAAACTTGCCCTGGCATCCTCCCCAAGGTGGTCTCTCATTTCCACATTAATGAGGAAATTGTAGTTCCGACCTTCCAATCACCAGACCTCTCGGCAGGTGAGGCCTCCTAAGTTGTGGTCCGTGCTCTGAATATCTATGTGGGCCATACTGGTTTCATCAGGAAAACAGATTCCCTCTTTGTCCTATATGGATTCCACAAGAAAGGCTGGCCAGCTAACAGACTCTGGCCAGATGGCTTCGCATGACTATTTCACAGGCTTACACGCAGGCTGGCCTTCCTGTGCCGGATACCGTATCTGCTCATTCTACTGTTCTGTGGGTCCCTCATGGGCAGCCTGCCGTGGTGCGTCTGCCAAACAACTATGCAAGGCGGCCATATGGTTTCTGTCCACACCTTTCTTAGGTTCGATGCCTTTGATACATTTGCCTCTCAGGATGCTCCCTTTGGACGCCGGATTCTCCTCTCAGCTCAGGAGCATCCCTGCCCTTGAACAACTGCTTTGGGACATCCCCATTGTCTCCCCTGTGGAGCCCTATGGACCCTGAAGAAGAAAAGGAGAGTTATGGTAAACTTACCTTTGTTAACTCTCTTTCTTCGAAGTCGATAGGGTCCACAGGGTGCCTGCCGTGACGCATCTGGCTTCTAAGGGTTTCTTCTTTTGGCTACTGGTTTCCTTTTCTATTGTGTGAGAGTGCGACTCTTAAGTGTACCAGTCTTCCTTCTCTCCTATCTTGCCTTGGGCTTGTTGACAAAACTGATTTGCCTCAGGCTGTGGGCGGGGTATAGGCTGGAAGGACCGGAGCATCCTGGGACAGAAAACCTTTAACTGTTGGTGTCCAGTTCTCCTAACCACCACCTATACCCCATTGTCTCCCCTGTGGACTCTGCGTCCTTGTCTTAGGTGTTCAGTCGCCGTCGTGGAGGTGAGTGGTGATCTGAGTATTCTCCCCGGGGTCTGCTAGGGCTTCCATGCATGTGTCCTGGTTCCCGCAGTGGCGTTCATGGGCGCAGCCATATTAGTCTGTATCACCTGACTAGTCTCTCCCAATGGTAGTCCTGCGGTCACTCAGATGATCTTTTGATCCAATGACCAACTACCTAAGGGTATTTAGTCTGACTACAGGAACAGGAAGCTGCTGTTCAACTTTGCTTTTCCAGTGACTGTGATTTTGTTACATCGCTCCAGGCTTTATGCTATTTATTTCCAGTGACTTCTTCCAGTGCTAATTTGCGTCTGGGTCCCTATGACTTTTCCAATGATTTCTTCAGTACTTGTCTGTGTGCTAAACTCCAGGTAAGACTTCAGCACTAATCAGTGTTTAACTTCTCCAGTGATTACTTCAGCACCTGTCTGTGTGCTGAAACTCCAGTTAATCAACTTCAGCACTAAACAGCATCTGTGTACTGACTCCTAATGCCATCTCCTGTGTCTATCCTGTATCTGGATCACCAGCGTGTGTACTCAGTACAGCATTTGTATACTGACTCCTAGTGCTATTCTCCTATGTTAATCCTACGTCCAGCGTACCAGCCCTCCTCTTAATTCAATACTTTTCCAACCCTCCACCATTTATCTTTCCCAGCTCACCCTACAAATGTTCTTCCTTTCCCGTTAGTATGTACAGTAAGCTCTTACAGGCAGGGCCCTCCTTCCTCTTGTTCCTCATACCAAACTCCATGTCACCACTGCTCCGCCCCTTTGTGGCCTCCCCTCTTCTCCGACTCCCCCAGGATCACCTAGTTCATTGCTTCCCACCTGTAACTCCTGCTAGCTTCAGTGAGTTGTCCAACCCATGCCCCAGTTACCTGTCCTACCCAGTCTCCAGTGATACAAATATTTGGTATTCATGCTATGGCATTCTGCTGTGTATTCTATGTAACATAAAATCCCCTGTATATGTGAAATGTTTTGTATGCTTACTCTGTACAGCGCTGTGTACAATTTGTGGCGCCATATAAAATAAAGATAATAATGATATATCTTTCTCAGTCATGTTATTAGAATAATGTTTCCCAGTTTTTGACACTTCCTTTCCCAAGGAGGGATAAATGGACCTTTGCTGACCAATGAAAAGTTTGTGTCACCTTGGTTGGCAACATTAATGAACAAAGGGCCTGATTCAGCAGAGGACGCATTCGCCATGGCAGTTGCTAACATGGTAGCAGCTGCGATAGCGCTAATATGGTAACGCAGCAGGAGGAGTCATGCCACCTGCATGCATAACTGATTCGAGTTTAGTTCTAGAACACAACATCGGATCATCTGCTATGCCATCAGCTGCATGGGGTCACGCAAGACGGCCACCGCAGCTGCACAAAAGAAGACGGAATCACCATCGGCTGACTGAGATCCTGGCCACGTCACTCTATCTCAACAACAGGCGACCCACCTCCGTGACCTCCGTGACAGGCGTTCATTCGGGAACACCTCCGTTTGTCCAGCCACCCCCCATCCCCGCCTACAAAACGGGGTGAGCTGTCGATCAACATCGACAGCCGCCCCGTTTTGTAGCGAGCCCTGGAGCGAGTGAAGTTCTCACTGGCTCCGGGGCTCGCGCACGCGCATTGTGCACGCCATGCGTGCGCTCTGGTTGACCATTGACCCGCTTGCGAGCGCTATGCGCTCGCGAGCGGGTCTGAATCAGGCCCTATATACTATATACAGTATATTGCACTATATACCTTATGGACAGTCCAGTAATATTCTGTTATATTATGTAAAGTATTAAGGCTTCAGCAGACAACGGTAACACTGATGCAAAGCAAACGTCCGTAGGGGCGTCTGTTTCTGACGGATCTCTCGCACCTAGCATCGGGCTAATGATGGCGGCCAGCGTGAGATGGGCAGCGCGGCTTCCCGGTTGCAGACTCACAAACTGCCGCATTAGCTTAATGGAATCTCGCATGACTATAATGTAGTAAATCTGGCTCCTGCCGCTGCCCACAAATACAGTCACTTTGCATGCGACACAGAGTCATCCCCAGTGTGGCTGCAGCTCTTTCAGCTGACATTATGTTCTAGCTGCCGTCGCAGGCACCAAATTGACTAAGCCCTGTCCCTGGCACCAAAGTAAGTGGGAATTCATTTTTTTTATATATAAAATAGCCACATTTAAAGCAAATACAATATAATAATCCATATAAAATATAATAAAATAAAGAAATATGTCACAGAGAGGAGCAAACCTTGGAAGTAGCGGCAGAACTGTGGAGAGTCGATCAGCATCTTGTCCTCTGGGGAATTCGGAGTGTGGTGTGGCGCTGTCTGCTCTCTGATGTGCAATGTGGTCTCGGATGAAGACGATGAAGAACTGGATAAGCCCAGACCTATGAGCCGCCCTTTCTTACCGCACAGGGCACAGTCTAGTGGTGTGGCGGAGGGGCCACGGGGGAGAATGGACTCATCCTTACTGTAATTTCTCACGGCACCGCTGTGGTGTTCAGAGCGCTCACGCCGCCAGATGTAGTGCGCAGGTGCAATAGCCATGACCTGCGAGAATAACATAATAAAGGTGCACTCTTAGGGGTCCTGAGGACCGAGTTTGGGAAGCACAGGACTAGATGAAAGAATACAACAAGTTTCCTCAGCTCAGGTGTGCAGGAAAGGTTTCTTAGTACAGACCGTTCGGTGTAAGGTGTCTGGGCGCCCTAGGCAGCATTTCACCCACAGACCCTGCTCCCTCATATACATACTATGCCACACATTGGTGGTGCCAATTTATAATATGCCACACAGCGGAGCCCCAAAATCTTACTGTGCCTCATAACACTGCCCTCAATTCAAGATATGTCATACATCTGTTCCACAAATTCATTATATACCACACAACTGTATCCCCAATTCATAATTATGCTACACATCAATGCCTCCAATACATAATATTCCACACGTTTGTGCCCCCAATACAGTATATGCCACACATTTGTGCCATGATACATAATGCCACACATTTGTGTCCCCAACACATATGCCACACAGCTGTGCAACAAGTTTGTTGTATGTCACATAGCCATGAATTATGCCAAACAATGCCCCTAGTACATATGCCACACATGTGCCCCAAATTCTTTATATGCCATACAGCTGTGTCCCCAATACATTATGCCACTCATCCATGCCCCAATATATTTATGCCACACATTTGTGCTCCAATATATGTCAGTACCCACACACTAATCCTGCAGCACCCAATAAAACCACCCCACACACACTAATGGAGCATACACACGGTCAGATTTGTCAGATGAACGATTTGACCAAAGTTTTGAACGATTGAACGATTTTTGACTGCATTAAAATGAATGGAATCGTCCAAGTCTGACTGCAAACCCATCAGATGTCAGATATCGTTATCTGACAAACGGGAATGCGCATCGTTCATCGTCCATCGTTCAGGCATGTCAGATATGTCAGATTTTCCTTCAGATATGAACGACTCAACGATTTTTAAATCGTTATCGTTCAGATCTGAAGGAAAAATCTGACCGTGTGTATGCACCATATGCCTGTCTGGAACTAAAAGAGACATCCTTTTTTTTGTGGACTCAGTGGCGCCCTCCAATGGCCGTTGCCCTTAGGCAGCCTCCAAAAGCTGCCTAATGGTAGCTGGCCCTGAGAACAGAGTAGTCATGCAGAGCACTTTTCTAGGCTAGGGTTCTAACTTTACATAGCTACCTTTAGAGAAGGAAATGAGAAGAATACCTGCATTGCTTTTATACAACAATGCCTGCAAACAGAATGTTAATTCAACTACATGCATGCTCGGACTCGCACGCATCTATGTGAACGCACTGCTCCAGTCTTCCGTTCGTAAGAGCAGCCGTCTTCATCAGCATCGGACCTTACACCTACCCCATTCGAGGTGCAGAAGATGCGACTGCAACCACAATGCATAGAGATGACTCAGAATAACTCTGGCCCAGGAAACCGTTCTTTTGCATGTGTTTGCATTGTTGCCGCATACTAGTTACCCAAAAATGCTCCTTTAGCGGCCACAGAGAAACGGCTGAGATGAGTGCGACCGAATAGTGAGTACGTTCGCAAAAATGCATATGCAGCCCACGACGTAAGTACAGTATGTGAAAAATTGTTAGATATGGCCACATTCTTGAGTGCGACTCAGAATCGGGCCCAATATGGTTTAGTTAAATATTTAGACTAACTTAACATAACTCAGCTGTGAGCTGCACAGATTAGCGAACATGTTATAGAGGCACAATCACAAAAACGTTTTGTGTGCTATGCTTTCTGATACAGGAGTTAATGGTCTTCTGTATTCTACTCTGTCACTCAGCTTTGAGCCAAATCAGACAAGTATAGCTGCCAGTCACCCTTACAGACTCCAGCATGTCATGTGAGGCAGGGGATGGGGAAAGAGTTGGAGGATTGTACAGTGCAGACAGAGATCAGAGGGGAATTCCAAAGCATCTCTGCTCACTACATCCTGTGCCATGTGACTGTGGTTGCCATAGCAGTCACATGACAATGTGGAAACTGCTAACTTATAAATCAGTAGAAGCCGAAGTGATAATTACCAACATTCTCATAGGTGGCCACAGTGATTTATGTTAAAATAAATTGTTTATGGAATTGCTATGGTACATTTATATCTCTGTTCCCCAAAATGATACTATTATTAATATAAAAATTGAAAATTCCAGCTTGAATAGAAAAGTATGCTAAATTATTTTCATTAACTTTAACAAATATAAATCTATTATTTGGATGATATCGGATGTTGGTAGTCAGATCTTTTCCAGTGTGAGTTTAGAAGAGGCCAATAGAGGTCATCTGCCAAACCATTTATACTGAATTATTATCAGAAATTGAGGTAATTTACACACGCTGTAGTATCCGCCCAAATGCCCAGTACGGCTGCAGATATATCAGCATGTGGCCAGCATAGGAACTACTTCTCTCTCAGCAATGGGAATACCTTACTGCTACTCTGCTGTAAGGTCTCCAGCAGGGCATTATATGATGCTATGAGGATATAGTACCTCTTAATACAAGTTTATATAAGTGTGCTTCGAGCATATTCCACTGTGTAATATGTACAGCATTAATGGCTAATGTCTTATACATGTCTCTTTACAGTAGTAACTGACCTCCTCACAGCAGCGTCTGCTCACAGCTGCTCTATAGTCTATTCTAGACCACAACTTGTCCCTTGATTTCAGAAAAGTTGGGAATAGCTTCCTCCAGTTCCTTCCTAAAGCCCACGGGAAGATTTCATACTTGTCCTCTTCATAATCCTCCTCCACTGTATTTGCTAAATATCTATAAAAAGAAAGACAGTCTAGCTCTAGCAGGTCCCTGTTTGACAACGAAGAACATTACTTAGAATATGGGAGTATAAACTTCCCTGACCGTTCTGAGAACATGTTGTTACTTTATTAAAAACAAAATGCATAAAATAAATTGCTGATTGATGTCTAGAATATTATTTATTTTGAAAACAAAGGTTTTTTTTCCGCTTTTGGTGTAGAATCCAATTGCTGTATTTGAAGATATCAATCCACTAGAAATGTAAAGAGAGGGCGGGTTCTGTTTAGGGAAAGGGTGGCATGTGATACTAGAGCCGTAATTAGCCAAATGGTGCGTCGCCTTTCCAACAAACTGGTATACTCTTTTTTAAATTTCCTGTCTAGAAAATAAACCCTTTAAGCTTAAAAGTGTACTGGGACTACTGTATACATATAAACATCCTGACAATCTCTATGCAGGTTACAAATACACAGAGGGTTTGAATAAATCACTTTTGATGATCCTCAATCCATATCAACACAAGCAACTACTTGGATATGAGAAGGGAAATGCAGATAGTACAAGGCAGGGAAAGGCAAGGTGCGACACTCCAGCTGCTTTGAAACTACACATCCCAGCATGCCCTGTAACAGTTTTGCTGTTAGGGTATGCTAAAACTGTAGCAATGCATGCTTGAATTTATAGTTCCCAACCAGCTGAAGTGCCAAACAATTCCTACCCCTGGTAGAGGGAAAGGTCTTACTGCTTGTGATTCATTGAGCTGAACTTAACTGGTCCTTGTGTGTGACACCAAGGGCGGGAATTGTCTGCCCTTCCCTGTAATAAATATGAATACATTACAATCACATTTTATATATGAATTAGACATTGATCTTTGCCTGTACTAATGTTGGCCATACACTGCAAGACTTTGCAGATCATCCAACTAAATGGTAACGAGACAATTAATGAATATAGGCAAGTAATGAATATAAACATGCCTACATACAGTGAATGATGTATGGGTGTGATGTACAGTTCACTGAACAAACTGCCATATTACCAGCTTGTACTGCAGCTATTTTTTTTATTATTACCTGATTACATAACACAAATAAAAAAGACTAGGCATACAGTATACAGCTCAATTCAGAACCGGTCGCTAGATGCGTTCGCTCATTCCCTGCGTAAGCAAATTCGGTTAAGTGACGGCATGGCAGGCGAACGCACGGCAAGGAATAAGCCCGCCCACTATCTCTTGCCGTGCGATCGCTTTGTGTATGCAGACGCCCACCAGCCCGTCTTAAGACGCCCACTAGCGCACGCCATCTCCAGGAAGTGTATGCAACCATCGTTACATCGGATACCATCGGAAGCGTACACAGTGCTTGAGGTAGACTATACCCTACCTCAAGCACTGCGATCGCTTCAGTGTGAAATACAACCAGGTGACGTGTACTATGACGCTGCCTGTTAATTATACAAGCCTCTAAAACGGCGTTATTTCAGTCAGGCACGCCTGCGCTCGCACCTCCACTCCCTCGTTTCTAGTGGCCAGCCCGTTACCACCCAGAAACGGCTTCTCCTGTCACTCACTCTGGTGGGCTATCTAGGCTCGGCGAGCGAATGCTTCCCTCCCCGCGGTGACTCTAGGGATGGCCATCGACCATCGATAATTCATAATCATTGATGGTTTATGGCTTATGTCAAATGTTTTACCATCAAGAGGCGCATATACACCTATCAAAGCTGTGTCGATTGCAGGTGCCTAAAAGCAGGTGGAACTACATGGTGATGACTGGGATAGTTGGCAACCTGAGCTAAATGCCTCTGCGGATTCACCACTGAAGTTGATAGGGTAACTTTGCATTGCTTGTGTCTGTATTAAATGGTTTTGTGAGTGTAGAATATTTTTTTTCATATTATTCACAAGAAGAATGCCTATAGGGCTATTTCACACCTGCCGGTTTTCACCGGCCGGCAAAAATCTGGGCGTTTTTTTGCCGGGTGTGAAATTTAGTGGTAGATGGAAGCGGGTGGGTCCTTTCACACAGCGCAGGCACGGCACGATCGCCGTGTTACAGCTGGGAATATCCGCTGAGAAGGGCAGCTGCCGCGCTGTGCCTGTGCCGTCCCTGCAGGCCAGTGATGTATAGGAAATAATGTTTCCTTTCACATACACCAGCCGGCTGGTACAGCAGCTGCTGCACATGCCCAGAATATGTAGTAAAAAAAAACCCCAAAACAGTAAAAACGGCTCAAAGCCGCAGCATATGAAAGGCACTGAGTGCCTGAAAAAAACGTCCAACTTCTGCCTGATTTTTTGCCGGCCAGGAAAAACCGGCAAGTGTGAAATAGGTCATATTCTGTGTGCAACATCGGGTGTACCTGCACGCGATATACTACATTACAGTGTCAGCGGCTGTGTCTATATTCTGTGTGTGACTCTGGGTGTATCTGCACGCGATATACTACATTATAGTGTCAGTGGCTGTGTCTATATTCTGTGTGCGACTCTGGGTGTATCTGCACGCGATATACTACATTATAGTGTCAGTGGCTGTGCCTATATTTTGTGTGTGACTCTGGGTGTATCTGCACGCGATATACTACATTATAGTGTCAGTGGCTGTGCCTATATTCTGTGTGCGACTCTGGGTGTATCTGCACGCGATATACTACATTATAGTGTCAGTGGCTGTGCCTATATTCTGTGTGCGACTCTGGGTGTATCTGCACGCGATATACTACATTATAGTGTCAGTGGCTGTGTCTATATTCTGTATGCGACTCTGGGTGTATCTGCACGCGATATACTACATTATAGTGTCAGTGGCTGTGTCTATATTCTGTGTGCGACTCTGGGTGTATCTGCACGCGATATACTACATTATAGTGTCAGTGGCTGTGTCTATATTCTGTGTGTGAGTGTATGTGCATGCGATATACTACATTATAGTGTCAGCGGCTGTGTCTATATTCTGTGTGCGACTCTGGGTGTACCTGCACGCGATATACTACATTACAGTGTCAGCGGCTGTGTCTATATTCTGTGTGCGACTCTGGGTGTACCTGCACGCGATATACTACATTACAGTGTCAGCGGCTGTGTCTATATTCTGTGTGTGAGTGTATGTGCACGCGATATACTACATTATAGTGTCAGCGGCTGTGTCTATATTCTGTGTGTGAGTGTATGTGCACATGATATACTACATTACAGTATCAGTGGCTGTGTCTATATTTTGTGTGTGAGTGTATGTGCACATGATATACTACATTATAGTGTCAGCAGCTGTGCCTATATTCTGTGTGTTACTCTGGGTGTACCTGCACGCGATATACTACATTACAGTGTCAGCGGCTGTGTCTATATTCTGTGTGTGAGTGTATGTGCACATGATATACTACATTATAGTGTCAGCAGCTGTGCCTATATTCTGTGTGCGACTCTGGGTGTACCTGCACGCGATATACTACATTACAGTGTCAGCGGCTGTGTCTATATTCTGTGTGTGAGTGTATGTGCACATGATATACTACATTACAGTATCAGTGGCTGTGTCTATATTCTGTGTGTGAGTGTATGTGCACATGATATACTACATTATAGTGTCAGCAGCTGTGCCTATATTCTGTGTGTTACTCTGGGTGTATCTGCACGTGATATACTACATTACAGTGTCTGTGTGTGACTCTGGGTGTATCTGCATGCGATATACTACATTACAGTGTCAGCGGCTGTGTCTATATTCTGTGTGCGACTCTGGGTGTATCTGCATGCGATATACTACATTACAGTGTCAGCGGCTGTGTCTATATTCTGTGTGTGAGTGTATACACACAAGATATACTACATTATAGTGTCAGTGGCTGTGCCTATATTCTGTGTGTTACTCTGGATGTATCTGCACGTGATATACTACATTACAGTGTCAGCAGCTGTGTCTATATTCTGCGTGCGACTCTGGGTGTATCTGCATGCAAAATACTACATTACAGTGTCAGTGGCTGTGTCTATATTCTGTGTGTGAGTGTATGTGCACGTGATATACTACATTATAGTGTCAGTGGCTGTGTCTATATTCTGTGTGTGACTCTGGGTGTATCTGCACGCGATATACTACATTACAGTGTCAGCGGCTGTGTCTATATTCTGTGTGCGACTCTGGGTGTATCTGCAGCGAAATACTACATTACAGTGTTAGTGGCTGTGTCTATATTCTGTGTGTGAGTGTATGTGCACGCGATAACAAGAGATATGGTAAGAACTTACCTTTGTTATCTCTGTTTCTACGAAGTCCATAGGGTCCACAGGGTTGACCTTGGGGTATAGGTTGGGAACCAAATCCGGGCACCACGCAGTTAAAGCTTTTAGCTCCCAGGATGCACTTGGGTCCACTCTCCATATAACCCCCCCCAAGCCAGAGGCACCTTAGTTTGTAAGTAGCCAAAGGCCGGAGGAGAAGAGAAAAAGAGAGAGAAAACTGGAGCACTCAATAACCATACTCACAGAAATGGGAGACGGAAAACCGGTGACCAGCCACACAGCCCATATGAAGCCAGGTGCATCAGGGCAGGCGCCCTGTGGACCCTATGGACTTCGTAGAAATAGAGATAACAAAGGTAAGTTCTTACCATCTCTCTTGTTTTCTACTTCACGGTCCATACGGGGCCCACAGGGTTGACCTTGGGGATGTCCCAAAGCAGTTCAACCAAGGGTGGGGACGCTCCTGTGCTGAGAGGAGAATCCGTCGCCAAAAAGGAAGCATCCTGAGAGGCCAAGGAAACCAATGCCTAGAACCTTAAAAAGGTGTGGACAGAAGACCACGTGGTCACCTAGTAAGGCAAAACAGCCGAGGCGCCACAGCGAGCCGCCCACGAGGGTTACATGGCCCGAGAAAAAACAAGCCTCAACGACAGAAAGGCCTACCCATGGGTAGGCCCCTGAGGAAGACATACGAGGCCATCCAGCTGACATTTGATTATAGGCCGGCCATCCCTTCCTGTGAAAATCAGAAACCGCAGACCACCAATAAGGAGTAAGGAACTTGAACGGATCACATAAATCCAAAGAGGCCGGACCACAGTCAATGAGGCCACACCAACCGAGTGGACTGGGGACTGAATGGCCATACCATAAGTTCCAGAAGAATATGGAACCTAAAAACCACTTTAAGAAGAAACACAGGGCGAGAGCAACTCACACCCTGACATGATGCCCTCCAGAAGAGGGAGCCACATGAGAACGCTCCCAATTCAGACACTCTCCTGGTTGATAGAACCACCCTGAAAGAGAGAGCCTAAACAATAGACCATGTAATGGCTATCACAACCAGCGGTTCCATTGACTGTCCCCGGAGGTAATGAAAAACCACTACTAACTCCCAAGGAGTCCCTAGGGAGGACAAATGGAGGCATAATCCAGAAAACACTCCAAAGGATGAACTGGATACCAGAGTGGAGCAATTCCATATTTTAACCATACTGACAGTGTAGAGATCCGCACTGTCAGGAAGGCCAGGCCGAGGGAGAAACCCAAGCCAGCCAGAAGGAATGCCAGAATATCTGGAGATCCTGGACACCGGAGGATCGTATCAACAGGTACAATACCATAAGAATTATGGCTGCCACAGCCATAATAACAGTTTGTGGTAGGTCCCAGCAAAAGCTGATCTATATGCTCTAATCATTCCATCGATGACAAAGCCAGGGAAGCCATAAGACCACTGTAGGGACGCAGTCAAAGACAAACGACCCAGGTCCAAGGCAAAACCAAGGACCCTGAGACAACAGGTCCGGGCAGTGAAGCATCAGGAATGGAGTATCGATGGAGAGACTCTGAAAATCCAAGTACCCATGACATCTGGGGCAATCAGGAGCCACCAGCAGGAAAGCATCTCCATCTCGATTGAAACACTTCCCTCGAGGAAGAAGGGAGACCGGAGAACACAGGTACGCAAAGTGGAAGGACCAGTTCACCGACAAAGAGTCACTGAAAGTTGCTTCAGAATCCCGAGAGCTGGACTGTAACACCATAGTGTGATAAAGTTAGAAAGACATGAGGGTCACCTCAGGGGCCCCCCCCTGCTCACCAGGTGATGAAACCTCTCTTGGGAAAGAGACTAGTCCCCGGGATGCACATCGTGACGGCTGAGGACTACCGCTTCCCAATGGAGAGCTCCTGAAATGAACGCTGCCGAGATGGTCGGGAGGAGACCCTCGGACTATGTCCGAATGTGTGACATACCTGTCATTGCCACCCAACGAACAGTGTTGCTAAAAAGGAAGCCACTGTCCTGACCCTGTCGGACTGAATCTTTTCAGGTTCACCGGGAAACAAGAGTTATGCCAGAGTGAAGGCCCAAGACAGGCTAAAGTTCCAACAAGTTAATTGACAGGGTGGAATCGACAGACGTCCAACTGCACTGAAATGGATGCGAACCAGACACTGTCCATAGCAAAGAATACCCTGGACGAGATGGCCATAGCCACCCGGAAAGGGACCGACTTACCTCCGGAGAGAGCACATCGTTGGAACAGTGATCCGACAGAAAAAAACTTGTTCCATCTGGAGATAAGCCAATTATGGAAAGGCCTGGAATGGAACTGAGCCCATTCCACCCCTCCAAAGGCAGACACTGAATATTTGACCATGCATCCCAGAGTGTAAAGACATATGTCGACTGCGTAGACATCCATGTACTCCTAATGGAAGAGTGGAGACTCCGTCTTACGCCAGAAGAATTCTCAGATTCTGAGAATCCAGCAGGGCTCCTAGATGAAGAATACCCAGAGAGGGATGCAGGGAGGACTTATTCCCCGTTGATTAAACATCTGCACCCTGAAGAAGCCACGGTCATCCTGACCTGGCTGTAAAGTACCCCGGTGATCCTGCTAAGAGCAGGAGGCCGTCCAGGTACAGGAGCATTGGGATATACGGAACAGGAGAACTGTCAGAAAATCCAAAACGCTGGTAAACCCCTGTGGGGCTGAGGACAGTCCCAACAGACAGAGCCCGAAAAATTGTAAGTGTTGCTGTGATACAGCAAACCTCAGTCCATGCTGAGGAAAGGTCTCTGTAAGTACCCGTAGGCATGCGTCCTGTATATCCAGTGATACCATAAAGTCCCCAGGTTCCAAACATAGTATGATGGAGCATAGGGATGGCCTCCTGAGCCCAGGTAGCTTTAGGAACTGGTTCAGGGAATTGAGACAGAGAATAGGCCAAAGAGGACCATTCAGCCACAGCACCAGAAAGAAAGCAGAACAACCAGTCCCTTGCTGAGAAAGTGGGGATGGCCTAATTAGCTCCGCTTACCGCAACAACTGTATAGCTTTCTGGATTTGTAAGGCCCTGTTCGGGTCTGAATAAGGGCCCGCGTACCATCACATGTAAAGAGGCCGTCTGAGCAAAGAGAGGGCGTACCCTCCTACCCACGTAGCCGCAGCAACTTGACACTAGTACCAGTCTAACTGAGAAAATCGCTATCTCCCAGTGGGAGGCCTGTCTCATCAGGCTGAAGATATATCTGTAGGTTCCGAAGCAGGATCGGCTGGCAGTCCAGGCCTGCTCGTTACTGGACATGTCGGCCCTTGTAGAGGCCGAAGGTCTATGAAGAAACAGACCTTTAGGCTGACCCAGAGGACAAAAAGACTTAACAGACTTAGTCTGAGGCCTTGTAGTGGGCATAGCTGAAGGCGGTAAACTTGTCGTTAGTAATTCTGCCAATGTAACTACAATCTTGTCAAGGTCAGGACCAAACAAGATCTATCCTATAGATGATATTTGCACCTCTGCATTCCCAGAGCGCAGCCATAGGGTATGACTGAGGATACAGTCGCAGCCGGAACTCTGAAAGTTAGGAGACTGGTATCCAATATAGGCATTTCCACCTATGACAACTGCATATATTACGTGAGCGACCAAATACATTTGAACCCCAGACGTGTTGGAGAGGAAAAAACATTACAAATGCATCAGCTCAGTATGCAATAGTATTAACCAATCATGCTATAACCATGGTAGGATGGGTAACAACCCCTGAAAGCGAGTATACTGATTTCAGGCAGAGTTACCACCTACGGATCCGAAGAATCCGACCAGGAATGGGAGGCGTAGTAACGTCTGTAACACGCCCATCCACCCCAGGAGGGGCTCGTGATGACCCTCAGGGAATTGGGACAGGAGGCCAAACACTGTTGTAATACCTCGTATCTGGCAACAGCCAGAGTCCCGCCACGCGATCCACCCGAGGGTGTATGATACAGGTGCAGGTCAACATCCACTCTAACCAGAATGGACCTGCTACCAGCCCTAAAGCAGGGATAATAAAACCTGAAATAGGCTTCCCCCCGTGTAAGAGGGAAAGCGCCCAAAACAGTATCCAGTACACGACAGAGCCAACTGGGAAGTAACCACAGGGCGTCAACCACGCCAATTTGCGTTTCGTAGAAAAACGACATCCACCCAGGGTGGCTGTGGTAATCCCTGCAAGGGGAATGAAAGACTATTGTGGCACCAGGGGGAATTCATATACTGCCCGCAGAGTCCGGCTAGTACAGACTCTGGGGTCCCGCTGAGATCCCCAGATCTGTACTGGCGTCTCAGCGCCAGCGGGGTGACGGAGCGGCAGCTTAGACGTCCTATGGACAGTCCGACGCTGCCGCTCTGAAGAGTCCAAAGTAAAAATAAAATCTTTGTCCATAGAAAAAAATAAAGCTTAGGGGCTGTTAATCAGCTCCCCACTGCACTAACGGTGACCCGACTCCGGCCGGGCACCAACTTAAAACTAAGGTGCCTCTGGCTTGGGGGTGGGGTTATAGGGAGAGTGGACCCAAATGCATCCTGGGAGCTAAAAGCTTTAACTGCGTGGTGCCCGGATTTGGTTCCCAACCTATACCCCAAGGTCAACCCTGTGGACCCCTATGGACCCTGAAGTAGAAATACTACATTACAGTGTCAGCGGCTGTGTCTATATTCTGTGTGCGAATCTGGGTGTATCTGCAAGCGATATACTACCTTATAGTGTCAGTGGCTGTGTCTATATTCTGTGTGCGACTCTGGGTGTATCTGCACGCGATATACTACATTACAGTGTCAGTAGCTGTGTCTATATTCTGTGTGCGACTCTGGGTGTATCTGCACGCAATATACTACATTACAGTATCAGCGGCTGTGTCTATGTTCTGTGTGTGAGTATATGTGCTCGCGATATACTACATTATAGTGTCAGCGGCTGTGTCTATATTCTGTGTGCGACTCCGGGTGTATGTGCATGTGATATACTACATTACAGTGTCAGCGGCTGTGTCTATAATCTGTGTGTGAGTGTATGTGCATGCGATATACTACATTATAGTGTCAGCAGCTGTGTCTATATTCTGTGTGCGACTCTGGGTGTATCTGCATGCGATATACTACATTACAGTGTCAGCGGCTGTGTCTATATTCTGTGTGTGAGTGTATGTACACATGATATACTACATTATAGTGTCAGCAGCTGTGCCTATATTCTGTGTGTTACTCTGGGTGTACCTGCACGCGAAATACTACATTACAGTGTCAGCGGCTGTGTCTATATTCTGTGTGTGAGTGTATCTGCACGCGATATACTACATTATAGTGTCAGCAGCTGTGTCTATATTCTGTGTGTGACTCTGGGTGTATCTGTATTCGAAATACTACATTACAGTATCAGCGGCTGTGCCTATATTCTGTGTGTTACTCTGGGTGTACCTACACGCGAAATACTACATTACAGTGTCAGCGGCTGTGTCTATATTCTGTGTGTGAGTGTATCTGCACGCGATATACTACATTATAGTGTCAGCAGCTGTGTCTATATTCTGTGTGCGACTCTGGGTGTATCTGTATGCGAAATACTACATTACAGTGTCAGCGGCTGTGCCTAGATTCTGTGTGCGACTCTGGGTGTATCTGCAAGCGAAATACTACATTACAGTGTCAGCAGCTGTGCCTATATTCTGTGTGCGGCTCTGGGTGTATCTGCATGCGAAATACTACATTACAGTGTCAGCAGCTGTGTCTATATTCTGTGTGCGACTCTGGGTGTATCTGTATGCGAAATACTACATTACAGTGTCAGCGGCTGTGCCTAAATTCTGTGTGCGACTCTCGGTGTATCTGCAAGCGAAATACTACATTACAGTGTCTGCAAGCGAAATACTACATTACAGTGTCAGCAGCTGTGCCTATATTCTGTGTGTGAGTGTATGTACACATGATATACTACATTACAGTGTCAGCAGCTGTGCCTATATTCTGTGTGCGGCTCTGGGTGTATCTGCATGCAAAATACTACATTACAGTATCAGCGGCTGTGTCTATATTCTGTGTGCGACTCTGGGTGTATCTGCATGCGAAATACTACATTACAGTGTCAGCGGTTGTGACACTGTAACGTAGCATTTTGCATGCAGATACAGCCGCAGTCGCACGCAGAATATAGGAATGCCGCATATCATTTTAATCAGCAGAAGCAGCTTGTGTGTCATATTTGAATCACTTTGTGAAAAAGGTGCATTTGAAGGTAAAAGGTCACACGAAAAGATGCTCGGTGGTACCGAGTCGCGCCACAGTATGGTGTGACTAGAAGGGCTGTTTAATGCGCAAGGAGGCTAGATGTATGTGAACACATCTGTATGAAACTGGTGTAGACCTACACATATCTTGCCATTCTTGTAACTTTGCATGTGCATGCGGCAATAGATTTTATATCGTACTTTGTAAGGCGCTGCGGAACACTTGTGGCGCCATATAAATAAACAATAATAATAATATCTGTGATCCTGACCCAAATTCAGCATCAGCTCCTATGTCTTCAGTCTCCTTGTACAATACCATACCTCCAACTTTGACACCTATTTAGAGCTTGCAAATCCCGTCACAACTGCAAATCCGTACACAGCGTCTCTGCCAAAATATTCTAATGACTCAGCCGCCATCTTGTGCGCAGAGAAGCCCGTCTACGGCATCTCGTATCCTGCTGCTTACATACGAAGGACTAAATATTGGTCGCACATGGAGCATCTGAGCAACCCTTTGCGGTCTCAGAATCTCACCTTAGACGCTGGGATTTCTGCAGCTGCGTACGAATTCGCGGAGGCTTATTAGGGCACGCCCAGAATATGGTCCTCACATGCCTGCATTTTTGTAGACAATACGCTGACTACCTGTCCCTCACTTTGCAAATAAAATCCTCATTGCGAACGCCATCTCAAACCCATCACCGCATATGCGCAGTGTGGCTCTGTCACATGCACAGTGGGCCTGATTCAGACCTGCTCACGAGCGCTGAGCGCTCGCAAGCAGGTCGATGTTGGCCCAGTGCGCATGCGCACGACAGAGGCGGCTCCGTTGTGCGCATGCGCGAGACCCTGATAGCGATGGGCAACCCGTCACTCTGGGTCTCGCAACAAAGGGGGCGTGCTGTCGATGTTGAGCCAAAAGCACTCCAGGGCTTGCGGCAACGAGACCCTACCACAAGGGTCTCGTCGCAAGCCCGATGGTCGCGATGGTCTTGACCATCGCGACCATCTTCCTGGCCGCTCGCTATAGCTGTGGGTGGTCACCCACAGCTATGCGAGCAGCCAGGAGGCCGCTCTAAAAATACAATAGGCGGGCACTGATTCAGAGCGTGCGCTCTGAAAGAGCGTCCGGTTTGAATCAGGCCCAGTATCCACAATTCGCTCCTGTGTGTCCGACATCCATATTGTGTGCACCTAAGAATCAGGCCCTAGTGTCACTGTAGATTCCTGACTTTATAGACACAAGGGGGGGGAAATACATGTATTATGTTTGCTTGAAAGGTAAACGCTGGCTGCTTTTCATGTAGCCCACAAATACTGGGAATTTTTATGTGACACTTCAATTTAGAATTGAGTTTGGACACGTCCCTCCCATATCTAAATCTCTCATTACATATCTCCCCACCTGCCAAGGTGCAAAGTTACTTCACATTAGATCTACAATAAAAATAATTGTAACACTTTCATTAATAAGTAATACTCACAAAGCAAAAAAGAAATTAGCTCTGGTGTACTCATTCATACTGAATCCTGCTCTCTTGAAATAAACGAAGGTCATCGCTAATAGATACTGTACAAAATAAAAATGTATTCATTAAAACTTAATCTGATAAAGTATAATACTTCATTGCTTAGATGTAATAAAGAAGATCAAAGCAGATATGCATTCCTCTTTACCTGGATAAAATGCAGTAATTACAGAAAATATATATTGTATATTCTGTAATTAGATAGAACTTCTGCGTAAAATAACTTTTCAAAATATACCTACACTTACTTTTACAACATTTCAGGAAGGGATTTGAACACCAAACCTCCTATACCATATTCATACACTTTACTTGTGAGCAATCAGTAATAGCATAATTTGTGTGCACCTTATGAATAAAAACTTTTTGTTAAATCCCCCTCTAATTAAAACACATATTCCTCAGCATACCACACAGGGGACTTGAACACCCAAACCTCATACACCACAATCAGACACTTAACACATGAACTATTTGCTCCTACGTAGGAAGCCTTGTAATTCTAACTACTGTATATGAAACTAGTTGTAAGTGTCAGTTTAAACAATTACAGTAGATCTATATAGTGAGCAGCCGCACATCCAATCCCCTGCAGCCAGACACTACATAGTTCTGCTTAGCTACTTAAATTTGTTTAAATTAACAATTAGATTTAGCTTCTTAAAGCTAGAATTACCAGGCTATCTATGCAGGAGAAAATAGCTCAATGTGTTAGGTGTCTGACTGTGGTATATGAGGTTGAGAGTTTGAGTCCTGGGTATGGTATGTTGAGCAATATTAATTACAGGGGGGGTTAATTTAAGATGCACATATCTCCTGTATGTACGGGAGCCAATCAAACAAGCCTGTCTGCATCCACCCCCCCCCCAACTTGCGATGACCGTCAGACAGTGTTTCTGGGTTTACCCCTACATGACCCATCTCACATCTTATCTAATTGTGTTTTACATATCAAGACATAATTCCTCATCATCTAGTCCTTGCCAAATCCTACAATTAATAAGTAAAATCTCATGCGATAAATAACACCTAACAAATTGTATTTATCATTATTTATTCAACGAAAATAAAACAACATGAAGAAGCCATATGTGAAAAAGTAACTACAACCTATGATTTAATAGTTGGTACAAATGTCTTTAGTATCAATAACAAAAATGTTTTCTCTTCTATCATATTCTAGGAGTTTTATCCCACTCCACCTTACGACACTGTTTTAGTTCATTGTTGTTTTAGGGAATTTACTAATGGACAGCTCTCCTAAGATTCACAAACTCATTGGGGTTGAGGTCTGGATTTTGACTTTCCAAAACCTTTATTATTGTCTTACTCAGACATTCAGTTGTGTATCTTCTGGTGTGCTTACAATAATTGTCTTGTAGAATAATCCGATTTCAGACCAGCTTCAATTGTTGAACATATGGGGCAAAATGTACTAAGCGGCGGGTTCTAAACCCCAGCAGTTTGGTGGCAGTTTGACGGCGGGTTCTATTCTGTTCTAAACCCCAGGGGTTTGGTGGCGGTTTTGCAGCAGTTTCTAAATGACAGCCCTGTTCTATTCTATTCTATTATAAAATGTGTTTTGACTGCAGTTTTGCAGCGGTTTTGGCCTTAGTAAAACTGCAGATAGCAAAAACAAAACACATTTTAGAATAGAGTAGAACACGGATGTCATTTAGAAACAGCTGCAAAGGCGCCACCAAACCCCCGGGGTTTAGAACAGAATAGAACCCGCCACCAAACCGCCGGGGTTAGAACCCGCCGCTTAGTAAATTTTGCCCATGGCATGTTTTCCTATACAGTATTCTGGTGTGGAGAGGAATACATGGTGAATTCTCAGACTGAGTCCCAAATCATGTCCCCTCCACCTGTATAATAGGGTGATAGAGCCAAAATCACTCCAGGGCTTGTGGTTGAGAAACCCGACCACAGGGTTTCACTCGCAAGTCCGATGGTCACGATGGTCAAGACCATCGCGACCATCTTGTTGGACGCTCGTATATGCTGTGGGTGGTGACCCACAGCTATACGAGCGTCCAGGAGGACGCTCCAT
The DNA here is from genome assembly GCA_031769625.1 of Taudactylus pleione. Taxonomy (NCBI): domain Eukaryota; kingdom Metazoa; phylum Chordata; class Amphibia; order Anura; family Myobatrachidae; genus Taudactylus; species Taudactylus pleione. The sequence continues at coordinate 1,968,933 of JAUIMM010000078.1, read as the reverse complement.
TTTAATGGAGGAGGGCCCTGATTCAGAGCGAGCGCTCTGGTCACAGCGGTGTGAATATTTAGCACAAGCAGCTTCTGTTGATTAAAAAGATATGCCGCATGCCTGTGTTCTGTGTAACGTAGCATTCGCATGCAGATACAGCCGCAGTCGCTCACAGAGTATAGGCATGCTGCATATCATTTTAATCAGCAGAAGATGCGTGTGCTACCAATATGCATCGAATAAGACACATTTGAAGGAAAAAAGTTGCATGAAAAGACGCTTGGCGTTACTGAGTCCCACCATGGAATGGCGGGACTAGAAGGGCTGTTTAACGCGCTACATGTATGAGGACACGCGTACTGTGTTTGGTTTTCGGTATGCCTGGCTTTAGATCAAACAACCGCAATTTGAGGTCATCTGTCCAGAGGACATAGGGCCTGATTCAGACCCGCTAGCAAGCGGGTCGATGGTGGCCCAGTGCGCAAGTGCAGCGTGCGCGAGCCCCGCAGCGAGTGAGACCTTCACTCACTCCGGAGTTCACAGCAAAACGGGGCGGCTGTCGAAGTTGATTGGCAGCTCGCTACTGTTTTGTAGGCGGGTAGGGGGGTGGCTGAACAAACGGAGGCGTTCAAGAAGGAACGCCTGCCGTTTGTGGGCGTCCCTACTGACATCACTCGTGATGTCAGTAGTGGACTTCCGGCTTTATAAGAGCTGGAAGTCCACTCGGCATTGCGAGTGCTGAGACCCTACCTTAGGGTTTCCGCGCAATGCCGATGGTCGCCATGATCGCGACCATCTCCTGCCCGCTCACACTAGCTGTGGGTGGGCACCCACAGCTTAGCGAGTGGACAGGAAAATAAATAAATAAATACTCCCTGCCCTGATTCAGAGCGTGCGCTCGCAAATAGCGAGCGGCTCTGAATCAGGCCCATAGTTTGAGAGATCTTGTGTTTCCGTCAGATGCAATTTTGCAAACACAAGCTTTTCATTAACAGTCTTTTTGGAGTAAAATGGTTACCCTTCCATGAAAGCCGACCATTGCCAGTCTTTTTCTGATAGTAGAATCATCAAGGTTGACAGGTAGTCAGCTGGGAGAGGCCTTACAGAGAGGCACACCTTGTGGCACTTTATAGATGGCACTTAACTGTGTGACTGACTACAACCTATTAACGGGCTTCTAGATCTCAGAAATATGTGCTGGAAAACCCTTGCTGCCCATGGGGCCCACACAAAGCGGAAAGCAGCTGTGCCATTGGGGGAGACGGGAACAAGAATATCTCCCACCATTAGTAACACATTGTTACCTGTAGGGCATGAAGAGGCTTGTTCCCACATTTCTAAGTGTGCCCCATACTCCAGAAGGAGATGCATGCACCTCTCAGACAATTCTACTGTCTCTAGTTATGCCACCAAGAATAGGAGGGAGAGAAGCCCCTCTCCACAAATACTGTGACAAAAGAAAACTATAGAGAACATACAGACTCTGAAGCCTACCGTATGTTCACCTACTGAGGAATCTAAGCTAAAACTGATTAGTAGTTATGTTCACATTATGTCCAGACTCCTGGTGACAATACCCTTTAGTAGCTGGGCGCTACTGGTATACACTGGTGAAGACAGGTTAGTAAAAATCGTATTCTTTTAACGGGATGTAGTCAAAATATTGACATTTACAAAGTCAACTTTCATAATGTCGACGTCACAATGTCAACATTGTTAAAATGTTGATAATGTTACTGATACAGTGGCAGAGGGAGCATTTCCCTAGCCTGAAGTGTTCCCTTTTACAAGCATGACTGGGGAGTCAGAGAATGACGAGAGCGGCAGTGTAACGCGGAATGATGTACCCACTACTGAAGTAGGAAATGTTGTTGAACAAGTTGACGCATCTGTAAGTGAGAAAAGCGATCTTTGCCTCACAACAGTTTAAAGACCCAACTCTGGTAAAGGCCGGAGAAAATGTAAAAGTGGTTGTTGGAAAGCCAGTACAGCCTGATAGTAGGTTGTCATACCGTCACAGGGCAGTACGTCAAGATTTGTTGTACAAAGGGCTCGATTCAATTCAGCGTGCTGTTTAGTCCGTTAGTTGCCAGTTACGTCGGAGAATGCAGTTTTTTGCGACAACCTTGGTGTTTAGTCACGAGTGCCGACATTCTCAAACTAAAGTGCCGGCCGTGAGGCTGTTAGCGCCGTGCTAAGTCGGAAAACAGCCTCGCGAGAAGGTGTGTTAAGAAATCCTTTAGTCGGACCAAACAGCGCACTGAATGAAATAGCTCCAGGAGTTCCCTCCCGGAGCTATTCAGCATCGCGCTGAATTGGATTGAGCCCTAAGTGTCGTAGAAAGTAGACGATATTGTGGAACAATTGATAGTTCATAAGACATATAGAACAGTGATAGACCTGGCTCATGGTCACATAACTGCAGGACATCTAGGGGTAGGAAAAACTTTAGAGAGAATTTTACAGTGTTTTTTACTGGCTAGGGGTCCATAGAGATGTATCTGACTACTGTGCACCCTGCCCTGAGTGTCAGTACCATGCTCCAAGGCCACATTTTTGAAGTCTGCTTGTCCCATTACCCATTACTGAGGTGACAGTATAGCTATGGATTTATTTGGACATCTAATAACGTCTGCCCGGGGCCTTCAATATATTTTAGTAGTAATGGACTACGCTACCAAATACCCATAAGCCATACAATTGCGCAATACGTCCACAAAGACAGTTGCTAGGGAACTAGTGCATGTCTTTAGCAGAGTGGGAATACCTAAGGAAATCCTAACTGATGAGGGTACCCCATTTATGTCAAGAATCATGAAAGAGTTGTGTCACCTGTTTAAGGTTACTCATCTAAGGACCTCCATATATCACCCTCAGACTGATGGTTTAGTGCAGAGGTTTTACAAAACTCTAAAGATTATGCTAAATAAAGTGGTGGATAAAGATTGGGTCTATTTATTACCATATTTATTGCTGGCCATTAAAGAAGATCCAAAATCTTGCACGGGGTTCTCGCCTTTTTATTTGCTTTATGGGAAACACTCAAGGGAATTATTGGACATTGCAAAAGAGACATGGGAGGGACAACCCAGGCCTTATAAGACCGTTATTGAGCATGTTTTTTCAGATGCAGGAAAGAATAGCTGCAGTGGTGCTGATAGTGAGAGAGCACTTGGAACAGGCACAACAGAGGGTGTGGAAAGGGGGAAGGGGCTTGGACTACACACCCTAATTTTAGACTTAATAAGAGGTGCTGCCATGCTGAGACTTGTAGTACAATGCAAGGGACATAGAATGCAGGCGCACACTTCTAGGTAGAAAAAGAAATAGTGGAGTGCTAAATTCAAACAGAGATCATCAGTGAATCGCTGGCAGCTGACACAAGGGGATTCCTGCCTAAATACCCCAAAAAGAAAATATAAATATGTGTCTGCGCCTGAAATCACTGGAACATATATAACAGTCCAACAGTATTAGCTAGAAATTGATTTATTATCACAATAGCAACAGTGAATCTTACTAGTAGAACTGCAGTTCTTAAAATCAACATAAACCATTACATATCAGAAACAGTGTAACACTCTGCACAGATGCACCAATAACTAGTGTCTCTCTCCTTATTAGAGGAATGACCGTGAATCCCCAGTGATGTTGTGGTCACTCACCACTCAAATAGAATCAGTCCTGGGTATAGATCAAAGTCGCAGGAGGTAGGTTAAACTAAGCCGTCTGTCCTGAACGATGTTAGCAGACAGCTAGGAGTAGGCTGCTAGGTGGATGTCAGCCGAAGTAAATGCCGCGGCTGCTAGCCCTGCGTGAAGCCACAGCAATGTGATGCAGATGGTTACAGGGGGCGTGCAGCCCAGATGCCGAGCCTCAGCTGTTTGAAAGTGGCTGTAGCAAGAGGACACAGACGGCAATGAGATCTGTGCACCGTGCTCCCACACTCCAGTTTGTTCCGTATCCTGGAAAAGAGGCCCCCAGCAGCAACAGCAGAAGGTAGACTAGTGGTAAGCTGGTAATCCAGAGAAGGTAGGCAGTTCAATAGGGAAACCTGTGAACCTTGACGCGTTTCTCCTCAATAACAGAGGTTTTTTTTAAAAAAAAAACTGTGGGTGCGCAGAGCACGGTGCACGAATCTCATTTCCGTCTGGGGCCTCTTGCTACAGCCACTTTCAAACAGCTGAGGCTCGGCGGCTGGGCAACCATCTGCATCACATTGCTGTGGCTTCACGCAGGACTAGCGGCAGCGGCATTTACTTCGGCTGACATCCACCTGGCAGCCTACTCCTAGCTGTAACATCGTTCAGGACAGACGGCTTAGTTTCACCTACCTCCCGGGACTTTGATATATACCCAGGACTGATTCTATTTGAGCGGTCGCAACATCACTGGGGATTCACGGTCATTCCTCTAATAAGGAGAGATACACTTGTGTTTTTAAACTTAGCAAACAAGCATTTACTGTCTATATTTTTCTAAGGGATTCTTTCTATGTTGAATCATCAACTCCTGAATTATTACAGTCAATCTATCCATTTTTTCTCATAGGGAACAGCGCAAGATTTTTACTATTGGTGCATCTATGCAGAGTGTTACACTGTTTCTGATATGTAATGTTTTCTGTTTATTTTAAGCACACTTCTAGGTACTAAAAACAATGATAGTCAAAATAATTCTGATAAACTCTACAATTAACATGGAGTATAAGTGAGGTTCTTGGTACACATGTTCTTAGTACATACAGTGCATCCGGAAAGTATTCACAACGCTTCACTTTTTCCACATTTTGTTATGTTCCAGCCTTATTCCAAAATGGAATAAATTATTGTCCTAAAAATTCTACACACATTGGGGTAGATGTACGAAGCCCGGAAGCGGTATCAGCGCACGTTATGTGCGCTGATACCGCTTCTCCCCGATGTATGATCGGGGGTCTGGGCGGTAAATGACAGGGGCGATATGCGACCCTGTCATTATCAGCGCTGCTATCTACAAGATAGCAGCGCCGAGCGACAGGGCCATGTATGAACGGTCATACCGCATGACCATTCGGCCAGCTGTAGCTGTCGTTATCGACAGCTACAGCCTGGCGCTAGCCTATCCCCACAGCAGGGACAGCGATGTCCCTGCTAGGGGCTGCTGGCGGCTCCAGGGCTCCACGCAGGGATCTCACGATACTTGCGATATCCCGCGCATGCTCAATGGAGTCGGCCGGGACAGACACAGTGCCTCAGCATTAGGCTGATGCGCTGCTGTCGCTAGCGGGTAGCGCCGGAGGGGGGAGTTAACGCTCCCCCTCTCCGGCCGATGAGTTGTTCTTACATCTCATCGGTAGTGCTTCCTGCTTTGCCTCGGTAAAGAGGCGAAGCGGGAAGTGTTATAGCGGGACGTTAAGTGCCGCTATCATACATCTACCCCAATACCCCATAATGACAACGTTTAAAATGGTGTTTTTTTTTTAGATTTTTGCAAATTTTATTAAAAAAACCACTAAGAAATCACATGTACATAAGTATTCACGGCCTTTGCCCTGAAGCTCAAAATTGAGCTCAGGTGCATCCTGTTTCCACTAATCATCCTTGAGATGTTCCTACAGCTTAATTGGAGTCCACCTGTGGTAAATTCAGTTGATTGGACATGATTTTGAAAGGCATACACCTGTCTATATAAGGTCCCACACTTGACAGTGCATGTCAGAGCACAAACCAAGCATGAAGTCCAAGGAATTGTCTGTAGACCTCCGAGACAGGATTGTCTCAAGGCACAAATCTTGGGAACGGTACAGAAAAAAAATCTGCTGCTTTGAAGGTCCCAATGAGCACAGTGGCCTCCATCAGAAGTTCGGAACCACCAGGCCCTCTAAACTGAACGAAGGGCCCTAGTCAGGGAGGTGACCAAGAACCCTATGGGCACTCTGTCAGAGCTACATCATTCCTCTGTGGAGAGAGGAGAACCTTCCAGAAGGACAACCATCTCTGCAGCAATCCACCAATCAAGCCTGTATGGTAGAGTGGCCAGACGGAAGCCACTCCTTAGTAAAACGCACATGGCAGCCCGCATGGAGTTTGCCAAAATGCACCTCAAGGACTCTCAGACCATGACAGACAAAGATTGAACTCTTTGGCGTGAATGCCAGGCATTATGTATGGAGGAAACCAAGCACTGCTCATCACCAGGCCAATACCATCCCTACAGTGAAGCATGGTGGTGGCAGCATCATTCTGTGGGGATGTTTTTCAGCGGCAGGAACTGGGAGACTAGTTAGGATAGAGGGAAAGATGAATGCAGCAATGCACAGAGACATCCTGGATGAAAACCTGCTCCAGAGCGCTCTTGACCTCAGACTGGGGCGACAGTTCATCTTTCAGCAGGACAACGACCCTAAGCACACAGCCAAGCTATCAAAGGAGTGGCTTCAGGACAACTCTGTGAATATCCTTGAATAGCCAGCCAGAGCCCAGACTTGAATCCGATTGAACATCTCTGGAGAGATCTGAAAATGGCTGTGCACCGACGCTTCCCATCCAACCTGATGGAGCTTGAGAGGTGCTGCAAAGAGGAATGGGTGAAACTGCCCATAGATAGGTGTGCCAAGCTTGTGGCATTATATTCAAAAAGACTTCAGGCTGTAATTGCTGCCAAAGGTGCATCAACAAAGTATTGAGCAAAGGTTGTGAACACTTATGTACATGTGATTTCTTAGTTTTTTTTTATTTTTATTACATTTGCAAAAATCTCTTTTTACACATTGTCATTATGGGGTATTGTGTGTAGAATTTTAGGATGAATTTATTCCATTTTGGAATAAGGCTGTAACATAACAAAATGTGGAAAAAGTGAAACGTTGTGAATACTTTCCGGATGCACTGTACATAGCATCCGGTGTCAGCTGTGGCGGGTCCTCGCAGGGTCCGATGACACCATCTGTGAGCCCCCTCCTCAGGGTCACCGGACATAGGCTGCAATAGCCGTGACCGTGCCCTTCCTGGCGGCTCCCCCGTAGCAGGCAGAATGCCACAGCAAGCAGTCTGCTTGTCCTCAATGCTTGTTTAAAAAAAATATATGAAAAGGCTGGAGACAGCCTAATGTGCTATCGGCTCTCACGGGCACATTTCTAAAACTGGGGCTGATGGGGCATAGAGGGAGAGGAGCCAGTCACACTTCTAAATTATCTAAAGTGCCAGGATCTAATCTACCACCGTCTGTACCCCATTGTCTATGCTCCAGTGTCCCCTAGTGGATGAAGGAGAAAATGTATTTGTGGTGCTAACAGGCATCAGATGTAGGAATAGGTGCTGTTCTGTCTCAGAACAAAGAGGTTGAACAACATCCACTTATCTATTTAAGTAGAAAACTGAACATACATGATAGAAACCACGATTGAAAAAGAAGCGTTGGCAAATTAGTGGGCAGTAGAAACACTCAGATACTACCTTTAGGGAAGAAAATTCAGGTTGGTATAATATACAGATCATGAAATCTGTATATCTGTGAATAAAGAGAGCAATGCGAGAATAACAAGATGGTTCTTTGCATTGCAGAATTTTAAATTCTCAGTAGAACAAAGGCCCGAAAGCCAACTGGGCAATGCGGATGCTTTGTCCCGTGTTTCTTATTTGGGGGCTACAAGAATTCTGCCCTACAGGTCGAAACAGGTGGGGGGATGTGTGACAAAACCACTGGAAAGGTTGTCAAGGGGAGATATATATATGTCCCAGGTTTTTGGTTTTGTTTGATGTGTACTCATAAATAAAACTGGATTCAGTATGATTGACTACAAATCCCAACAGCGGCATCCCGGCAGCAGTGAAAATCCTGATCATCCCAAGGTAAGTATTTCCTACCCTATTCTACCCCCTAACCCTCCCTTAGGGGTGCCTAACCCTTACCTCCCCTCCAAGTGCCTAACCCTAACCTCCCCTCCAAGTGCCTAACCCTAATCTCCCCTCTAAGTGCCTAAACCCAACCCCCCCTTCCCCGCCGCCTAAACCTAAGTCCCCCGGGGGGGGGGGGGGGGATGCCTAACCCTAACCACCCTCCGGGGGTGCCTAACCCTAACTTTCCCTAGCCTAATCCTAAACTCCCGGGGGGGGGAGGGTGCCTAACCCTAAGTCCCCCCCCGGGAACCCTAAACCTAAGCGGGGCTGTCCACGCTCGGCGCCGGGCTTACTTTCAATCGGTAAGCCGGGTGTCGGGCTCCCGGCGTAGGTAAAATGACAGGCGTCGGGATTTCGACGCCTGTCATTTAACCCCTTGCCGGGATTAGACAGTCAGGAAGCCGACGGTCGGGATTCCGTCCGTCAGCTTCCCGACTGCTTCCCAATAAAACTATCTGCGGATATTGGTATCAAGCCCTGGATTGGTGTGCTTCTGAATAGATGCTGTATACAAGGTGCCACCGTCTACCCCTTAACTAAATCTTGCGACAGTATTCTAATTAATGCACAAACTTTTGTCCAGTGTTTTCTGTCTACCTCATGGTATACACTGCAATTCATAGATAATGATCTTCCTGTACCTTTATTGGGGGCCCCATATTCTTCACAGCACCGGCATTTCCTTTTCATTTTACTTCCTAAGTATTGTCACCTATTTTATAAACTTTATTTGTTGAATTATCAGTGTTTTGTTTACCATAATTTTGATATTTGTACAGTATCTGCTACTTTTTGTAACATTTTCACACTAGATTTCTACTTGTAATATATACTTCTTGGCATTGTACAATGGGCTCGATTCAGCAAGGATCGCAGCTGAGATTATGCACTCAGTCGGGCGATTATTGCGTTCTGTGCATGCATCGCAATGCGCATGTGCGAAGGTCTCACTGTGATTGGACTGCGATCGCAGTGACTACGCAGACCTATCGTAGAGTGATTGACAGGAAGTGTCCGTTTGGGGGTGGTGGTCGGGAAAACGTAGGTGTCAGTGCGTTTGAATGCTGTTGTATGGGCGTGCATAAATTAGCCATTACAATGGCATACGCTGAGTGCAAGTAAGGTCAGAGACTGCTGTAATTCTGCGTGAAGGACCGATGGTACTCGATGTTACCGATGGTTTCGCTATTTTGCCAAGTATTACGTTTGTGTGTAAGGGGATGCGGGTGTCCTTATGTTAGGCTGTGACGCCATTGCGATTGCAAACATTAGCATATTTTCACAGTGGATCTGTGTGCGATTACGAAGTGGCAATCACAATAGCGATCTGTAAAGAATCAGGCCCAATGTTTGTTTTATTACTTTGCTTTGCTTCAGATTCAATAAAAATATATCGAAGGAATCTTAGTAATATGATTTTACCTTATCCGCTGTTTTACAACAACAATCCATCCACAAGAAATCTTGAATTAAATCATCATCTGCAACAGAATAAACATTTGACTACATTTTTTCAATACAACATCAAGATTAAATTAAATGTTTAGTATATTTGATGCAGAACTAAAATACTACCTATCATTAGTGAAAAGCCGAATCATACATTTAAAGAACATAGGGGGAGACTTAATAAAGCTTGGCGAGAGATCAAATTGGAGATAAATAGCACCAACCAATTAGCTCCTACCCGTTAATTTACAGGCTGTGCTTGATAGGCGCTGATTGGTTGGTGCTATTGATCTCCAATTTTATCTCCCTCCAAGCATTATTAAATCTCCCCTATAGAGCCTGATTCAGCAGAAGACGCAGTTAAACAGTCCCATGCAGATTCCTGATTATTGAAAATCTGTGCATGTGCAGAACGGGTCTGCGTTCCCACACGCAGTTTGGCAGCAGACTGTCAGTGATTGACAGACTGATGCTATTTTTGAGAGGTGAGGGCGACAGCCTTTGTTTTCCAAAACAGGTGTGTCGCCGTCTCGGTAAAAAGGCGATGCGTGCCTCTATAATACATCTCACTCAAAAAGCAAGAACACAAAGATGCAGGGGAGAGATAGCCAGGGAATGTAGTTGAATCAGAGGTAGGGGGCTGAGAGCAAGGGCTGGTCATCATACCAGAGTTCTCAAAGCACCGCCCACTTACCGAATAAAGTGAGCAGTCCAGGCAGCCGATTTGCATTGAATCATGTCATCGCAGTCTCGCCCCCAGCTTTACAATGCTGGTAATGACAGCAATGTATAGCAGAGAGGCAGGGCTACGATGACACCCAGTCTCGCTGCCCACCCCACACCGCCCCTATTCCACTCCCCTTGCGCACTCCCCGAATAGCCCCCTTAGCCACGCCATGACCCTTGCTGAGCCAACTTGGCTGCCCCCTCTGCAAGTATGACTAAAGGGGACTATACATCAGCAATCTCAAAACAAGTTGTGGCAGTGGGTGTTTACGCATGTATAACGGGCCTGTACAGCTTAATGAACAGACCCCTTAGTATATAGACAGCTGTCTGGCATGAAACAACTAAAAAGTAGCACATTTCCATGCCTGCAGAGGTATGAAAGCTTCAAACAAGTCTACACCATTGTGCGATAAGGTACCAAAACCATAGTCTCAGCAGGAACGCAGTTTAGGGTACAAAAATTCTACAACCTGGTGTACCAATTACATGTGTAATGTTCCCTAGACCTACTTCCAACTTCAAACACTTTTTCAAGTAGGCCAAGTGGAGGAAAAAAAGGAGAGTTATGGTTAACTCTCTTTCTTCGAAGTCCATAGGGTCCAGAGGGAGACAATGGGTATAGGTGGGCCCTGGAGGACCAGACACCAACAGCAAAGCTTTTCAATCCCAGGATGCTCCGGTCCTTTCCACTATACCCCACTCACAGCCTGAGGGCACTTCAGTTTTGTTAACAAGCCCAAGGCAGGAGAAGGATAGTAGCGAAGGAAGACTGGTACACTGAGAAATCACACTCTCACAGAGAGAAGGAAACAAATGACCAGGAGAAGAAAACCATCGAAGCTAGGAGCATCAAGGCATGTGCCCTGTGGATCCTATGGACTTCGAAGAAAGAGAGTTAACCAAGGTAAGTTTTACCATAACTCTCCTTTTCTTCTTCAGGGTCCATAGGGCTCCATAGGGAGACATTGGGGATGTCGCAAAGCAGTTGTTCCAGGGTGGGAACGCTCCTGAGCTGATAGGAGAAACCTACTCCCGAAGGAAGCATCCTGAGAGGCAAATGTATCAAAGGCCTAAAGCCTAACAAAGGTGTGGACAGAAGACAAGGTGGCCGCCTTGCATAGCTGTTCAGCTGAGGCGACGCGCCGGGCTGCCCACGAGGGACTCACAGAGCGAGTAGAATGAGCAGATACTGAAGCTGGTCTGCGTATAAGCCTGTGATATAGTCATGCGAATCCATCTGGCCAGAGTCTGTTTGTTAGCTGGCCATCACTTCTTGTGGAATCCATATAGGACAAAGAGGGAGTCCAATTTCCTGATGAAAGTAGTGCGGTCCAGGTAGATCTTCAGAACATGGACCACATCCAATGATATCCTCACCTGTCGAGAGGTCTGGTGAATTAAATACCGGAACCACAATTTCCTCATTCAGGTGGAAGCGAGAAACCACCTTGGGAGGCAACCTGGGCATGTACGAAGAACAGCCCTGTCCTGATGAAATATTAAAAAGGGGGAGCGACAGGAAAGCGCCCCTAAATCCAATACCCTACGGGCAGATGCTATAGCCAGAAGAAACAGAGTCTTCGCAGTGAGCCATTTGACATCCACTGATTCCAGGGGTTCGAATGGAGGTTAATGAAGTACTTGGAGAACCCCTGACAAATTCCATGGAGCTACAGGATGGGCAAAGGGAGGTTGTATATGTAGAACACCTTGCATGAAGGTGTGAACAATCGGTATAGTAGCAATTCTGCGCTGAAACCAGATAGACCTGCACTTTCAGAAATGCTAGACGGAGGCCTAGATTCAGTCCAGCCTGAAGAAAGGCAAGAATTCGAGAAACGTTAAAGACTTGCAGGTCATAGTTTTTTGGAGCACACCATTGCAAATATGTATGCTATATTCTGTGGTAAATACTGTTTGAGGTCGGTTTACGTGCTCTGAGTATGGTCTGGACCACAGAGATGGAGAAACCCTTAGCCGTTAGGAGTGATGTCTCAAGAGCCAAGCCGTTAAAGACAGATGGGCTAAGTCCGGATGTAGACATGGACCCTGAGACAACAGGCCTTTGGAGATCGGAGTAATAATGATGTTTGTCTGAATTCTCAAAGCACTCGAGGAATATTGGAGGGAAGAGATATGCCAAATGGAAGTTCCATTTCACCGACAATGCGTCTATGAAAGTCACGTCGGGGTCCTGTGCTCTGGCTCCTTAAATGGGAAGAGGCCATAAGATCCACTTTCGGAAAACCCAATTTGTCCACAAGAAGCTGAAAGACTTCTGGATGTAGAGACCATTCTCCTGAATGCACATCGTGACGGCTGAGGAAACCCCAATTGAGAATCCAGGGATGAACACTGCGGAGATGGCTGGGAGATTGCGTTCGGCCCATGCGAGAATGCGGGACACGTCTGCCATTGCTGACTGACTTTGAGTGCCCCCTTAGTGATTGAGGTAGGCCACAGCCATGGCGTTGTCGGACTGTACTTGTACTGGCCTGTTTTTCAGAATATTCTGAGCCAGAGTGAGAGCTCTGTAGATGGCTCGAAGTTCCAGGATGTTGATTGGTAACACTGCCTCGACTGGGGACCATCGGCCCTGGAAGGAGTGCTGGCCGATTACTGCGCCCCACCCTCGGAGGCTTGCATCCGTGGTGAGGAGAGCCCAGTCCGGGATCCAAAAGGGATGACCCTTATTCAAATGGGAAGTCTGTAGCCACCACACTAGGGACAGGCGAACCTCTGGGGGGAGGCTCATCATCTGGGATTTGAGCAGATGAGATAGCCCATTCCACCTGGGGAGGGACCATGTCGAAGGTGGACTCCATTGATCCCAAGGCCTGCATCGCAGAGTGAATTGACACTCAGCGATTCTGGAGCAGTCTGCATAGTCTTTGCTGGATTACTGAAATCTTGTCCGCCGTTAGGAAGATTCTCTGAATACGAAGGTCCAGGAGGGCTCCCAAATGTACCATACTTTGAGAGCGTGTTAGGGAAGATTTTTTTCCAGTTGATCAGCCAACCGTGCATTTGAAGAAAAGCAATGGTTACCTGTAGATGGTGGTGAAGAGTCTGTGGGGAGCTGGCCAACAGCAAGAGATCATCCAAGTATGGGATCAGTCTGATCCCTTGACGATGAAGAGAGGCCGCCATAACTACCATGATCTTGGTAAAGACCCGGGGGGGCGTTGAAAGGCCGAACGGCAGAGCCTGCATTTGGTAATGTTGCTATAGTATAGCAAACTGGAGATATTGTTGATGAGAAGGTGCTATAGGTACATGTAGGTAAGCGTCCTGAATGTCTAGAGATACCATAAAATCCACAGGCTCCATAACTAGGATAATGGAATGGAGGGTTTTCATACGAAACCTGGGCACCCTGATAAACTTGTTCAGAGATTTGAGGTTAAGGATAGGCCGATGAGACCCATTGGGTTTCTGAACTAAGGAAAGGGTAGAATAATAGTCCTTGCCCTGATGTCAGTAAAGACTGAATGGCTTTTTGGAGCAGCAGGGCCTTGGTTGGGTCCGGTGGAGGTCCTGTGCAAAAGAACTGCTGGGGGGGTCACCTCAGGAATGAGAGGGCGTATCCGTGGGAGACCACTTCCCTTACCCAGGCATCTGATGTGGTTTGAGGCCAAACCTGGTCGAATTGAAGAAGTCGGCCTCCCACCCTGAGAGGCCCGCCCCGTCAGGCTGTAGGCTTGTCCTCAGACTTGGCAGGTGCAAGATTAAGCCATGCACGTGTAAGTACGCACAGCCGGGACAGTGGAACTGCGAATGGCTCATTAAATCAGTAAAATCAGCAGACATCAGCCAAGGCTTGGAGGCCTTGGCTGATGTCTGCTGTCGTGGAAAGGACTGACCCTTGGCTTTTCCTTGAGGGTGAAAGGACCTTTAGGATGACGTCTTTGAGTCTGAATCTGCTTCCCAGGAATGTAGCCAAACAATACAGCAGGCCACTACCGAAGTGGCAGATATCCTGGAGGCCAGGAGAGCCGTATTCATAGCTGCTTCACCTAAGTAGGAGGCTGCATCTCTAATGTGAGATATGTAGTACAGCTGTTCCCTCGAAGCATCAGGCATCAGGGGGAAATGTCTGTTCTAGGGCCTCTGCCCAACTCTCAATGGCTTTTGCCACCCAGACGTAGCCCTAGCAGGATGAGTAATAGCTCCTGTAAGAAAGTATATGGATGTATGAGAAGCTTCTATACGTCTATCTGCAGTCTCCTTCAAAGAGTTTGCAGTATGAATGGGTAAGGCGGCATTTTTAACCAGATGTGTTACATGAGAATCCACTGCTGAGCGTACTTCCCATTTAGTACAATCAGTAGCTGGAAGAGGGTAAAAGGAATTGAACCATTTTGGAATCTGAAACCTTTTACTGGGCATATTCCAAGCTTCACTTATGTGATCAGATAGCTGGACAGAGTGAGGAAACTCTGGTAAAACTACCTTTTGTCGTTTAAAAAGTGCATGTTTTTTTTCTTAGGAACGGGTTCATCTTCTATTTGTAGAATAGTTTTAACAGCTCTCACAAGAGCAGGTGTATTAAGTTTAGAGGGTGGCTTCTCTTCTCCTGAGACAGTCAGAGTGAGAGAGGTCTGCGTCTTCTGCCTCCCCAGATGACATATCAGAATGAGATAACTGGGTGGACTGGGTAGATAACACAGCCCGTTTAGTAGGTAAAGGATTTTCCATTTGCAGCATTTTCTGAAAAACTGTGTACTGAGGTAGATACTACGTCTACCCATGGGGGAGGCAAAGGTTTTGTAAGGAGGACCTGCTGTGGTCATCCTACAGGGGGAGCTACCACGGGGACTGCTATGTGGTCCGCAAGTTTTGCCAGCATCTGTTAAATGGCAGCCCAGGGTGGGTTCTGAGGGGCCTGGGGCTGTGTACAATGACCCTACTGAATGAGGTCCTCTGTGGCTAAGCCCGCTGAGCAGGACTTACAAGACACCAGAGGAGGAGCAGCAGCATCAGGCTGCTTGTTATTCTTTCCTCTGCCAGACATAGCCACAAGAATAATAAAATACACAGTATGATAGAGTGCAGTGAACACCCTGCAGTATGTATAATATGGCACAGTGTAGTATGCAACCGCGCTGTATAGTATGTGATAGCCCTCAAAATTATATAGGAGATGTGAAGTACAATGAACCCCCTGTACCTTAGTATGTCAGGGTATAGTAGAATAAAGGGAAACGTATAAGCTGACAGTATAGAAAGTAGAGATTAGCGCTAGCACAAGCTACGTACAAACGCAGAAAAACAAGACATGTCTGCAATGGGCACTAGAATCAACAACACAGGCCACAGTGGCTGGTAGGATATAGCGCTGTATGACCTGGCCCGTGAGAGAGGTATACAGGGAGACTGGACACAGCGTTCCCGGAGACTTTCTTGCATAAAATTGCTGCCGTGCATCTCTGAGGGGGCGAAGGGTGATGAGGAGCAGCCCGGGGAACACCAGGACCACAGTGGAATGGTGCCCTAGACTGGGAGAGGGGCTGCAGGGAGAGCGCCTTCTCCCCTTGCTGACGTTAACCACCAGGTCCCCTGGTCTCTACATTTGCCCTGCGCCAGTGTATTATATGCCCTGGTGGTCTAGTGAAGTCGTGGGCGCACCAGTGTCCACATCAGCGTCTCCGGTCTGTCTCCTGAGACCGGAGGTAAGACTGCGCAAAAATGCGGGTCCCCGCGGACGGGGTTCCTCCTTACCTGTCCCCTGAACACAGGCGGAGGGGTGATGGGGCGGCAGCATAGACGTCCGGAGGACAGTCTGGTGCTGCTCGCCCGTTATAGTAAAAATAGAAAATAAATTAAATCATAAAATAAAAGCTTGGGCTGCTTAATGCAGCCCCCTGTTATAATGGTGATCCAGCTCCTGCCACACCAACGAAACTGAAGTGCCCTCAGGCTGTGGGCGGAGTTTAGGGGGAAGGATCGAAGCATCCTGGGATTGAAAAGCTTTGCTGTTGGTGTATGGTCCTCCAGGTCCCACCTACACCCAATATCTCCCTGTGGAGCCCTATGGACCCTGAAGAAAAAATAAACCAGGTGGTTTAACTTATGTACATAGCTTGGCAACGGGTAAAGCTAAGTGTGTACTCGCATCCCGTGTCACTCAGTGCTACCAATACTGGAAAGCAGGCCATCTTTTCTTCTTCCAAAGTAGGCGCTCATGGTTATCTGGAAAAAATCTGCATGGTTTCCTATATAGTACAGTTCTCACTGTACACATAAATGATAAACGTTACAGAGGAATTAAAATAAAGGCTGACCTCAGTTACCAATTAGTCCTAATAATAGGGAAGATAAGCTTAACAGAGAAGAAAAACAGATAGGAGTTTGTTACAGAAACCATCCTGTCAATCATAGCTAGCTCCAGCCAAGGTGTATACAGCTATAGTGGAGCACTACTCCAGGAACAGGGTAACCTTATACATAGAGAGGGCTTTATTTTATACTTCACAAACTAATTATACTGACACAGAGTCACCTACCAAACAAGTTAAAGAAGGCTGTCATCTCCTGCCGCTGGATGATCAGGCATGTCCCTTTCAGCCGTTTAGGTGCATCGTTGTTATGCAAGTTTCTTACATAAGTGTCTTGATTTTCTTTAAGAAGTGGGCGCTTTAGAATAAGTTTCTTTTGCTTCTGTGATCTGGATCCAGATTTCACTGTGCTGGGTGTCTGACGGCAGCTCTGATTATGTCTCATCCTGTAACAAACATATATCAGCAGAAATCATGTTACTTATACTCACAAGACTAAGGGGTCTATGTACTAATAATTGCAGAACTGACGCGATTATTAGGAATCCATATCGCAGGGGACATTTCCATCTTTAATGAAAATATCCCTGCTATGTACAAAAAGGGAACTCACAGCGACAGTGGTTGCGGTAACCGCTGTCCCTGCAAGTTATATCCCCAGCATTTAGATGAAGTATTTCACATTTGTGAAAGACTTCTCCAGGGGAAGCTGACACTGCGCATGCGCACAGCGTCAGCTTCCACCGCTGGTCCGAGGCAGCGGAACAGATATCGAAGATCTCTCTCCTGCTACTAAGCCTCCATAGGCTTTAAGCAGTTACACCATGTGAAGATTGTGTAAACGTAAGCTACCGGGGCCAAACGTTGAAAAGCTTTGCTTTTTGGACTTCGGTACATAGGGGTCAGATTGATAATAATGGGCACTGCGACCTGCTGTTCTAATTAACACTCTGCCTGAGATTTCTTTTAACTCTCTTGCATTTTGCTTTTAGTACATAGCTCTATTTCATAAAAGTATGCAGAAACTGCAGTTTCTACATAATTTAATTAAAAAAAACAGCTTGATACATACGCCCTTAAATTACTTATTTTATATTCTAAATATATCAAAATAATTGTGTTTTCAATTATAAGCATGCTGCAGTTCACTAACGTCTAGTCAGGTATCAACTTTTATAAATGTATCCTAATGTATACTTTGGGGCATATTCAATTAGCAGCAAAAAGTCGGCCGCTTTTCGCATGCTGGACTTTTCGCCGTCATCACTGGTTTCACCTGCGGCAAAGTTTCGCACGCGTCCCCGCTTTTCGCCCTATTCAATTCCAAAGGACGCAAAAACGGGACCCGGCGAAACGCAAACAGGCGAAATGTGCTGTCAGATTTGGGGAAATCAGCCTGACACCCCCCAAAAGATCCATTAACAGTGGTGATCAATGTAGATGCCCCCGAATAGACATGCTGAAGGTATTTGAATGAATTGGTACAGTCAACATAAGTCCTTAGAGCACGTACCACATCCAAGGAGGCCTCACCAGCTGAGATGTCTGGAGAATTAAAGGCCGGCACTATAATTTCCTCATTTATGCGGAAACTAGATACCACCTTAGGTAGAAAATCAAGGCGAGTCCGAAGCACCGTCCTGTCCTAGCGTTCCCGCTAGGCTGTTTTAGCGGGGCGCGGCGCCCTGTCCTCCTTGTGGAGGGCAAAAAGCACCCTGCCCTCCAGAAGGAGGGCAAAAAGCGCCCTGCCCTCACAGCCTGCGGGTGCCGTCTTCACCCGCGGGACGCAGTGTCCCGCGGGTGGAGAAATGTGCGGTGACCCAGTCACCGCTGGAGAATAGACGCCGGGCACATGCGCCCGGCATCTATTCTCCCTCTCTGCAGCGCTTGGGGGCTGCCCGTTGTGTCCGTAAGTGCCGGGCACGCCCCCAAGTATGACGAAAAGGGGACGCATCTTATAGACACGCCCCCTTTTCATGACCACACCCCCTTTTTCACGCGCGAGCACCGTAGGCGCACGCACAAGGTTGCCCTCTCTAGCTCCGGCGCCCTGCCTGCCGCCGGAGCAAGAGTGAACACTATGTCCGTATGAAAAATCAGAAAGGGAGGGCTACAAGAAAGAGCCCCCGACTCTAACAGCCTTCTGGCCGAAGCTATGGGCAGGAGAAAAACAGTCTTAGCTGTAAACCATTTTAACTCCACTGAGCCCAGTGGTTCAAATGGCGGTCCTTGGAGAGCCCTAAGGACCACAGCCAAATCCCAGGGAGCCATAGGTGGGACAAAAGGAGGCTGGATGCGAAGCACACCCTGCATAAAGGTGTGTACATCAGGAAGAGTAGCAATCCTATGTTGAAACAGTACTTACAGGGCAGAGACCTGCACCTTCAGAGAGCAAGGCGAAGTAGTAAAGCCAAAACCCTGGATATTCCAAATACCTGAGGATTGTAACCTCTGGGACGACACCATTCATAGAAGGTGTGCCACACTCTGTTATAAATTCTCACAGAAGCAGGCTTTCGAGCTCTGAGCATAGTGTTAACCACCGAGTTGGAAAACCCCCTGGACCTCAAGAGGGCAGTCTCAAGAGCCATGCCGTCAAAGACAGACGACTCAGGTCCAGGTAGAGGCAAGGACCTTGGGACAACAGGTCCGGACGTAGAGGCAACAGCATCGGAGTGTCTATGAAGAGACTCCAAAGATCTGTGTACCAGTGATGTCTGGGCCACGCTGGAGCCACCAGCAGCAGCATGCCTCCTTCTTGCTTGAACTTTCGAATCACCCGAGGAAGAAGGGAGAATGGAGGGAACAGGTACGCAAACTGGAAGGTCCATCTGACCGACAGAGCGTCTACCAGCAGAGCCCCCACATCTCTTGTCCTTGAGCCGTAAACTGGCAACTTGTGGTTGTGCCGAGATGCCATTAGATCTATTTCAGGAAGGCCCCACTTGTCCACTAGGAGCTGAAATATTTCCT
This sequence comes from Taudactylus pleione, assembly GCA_031769625.1. Taxonomy (NCBI): domain Eukaryota; kingdom Metazoa; phylum Chordata; class Amphibia; order Anura; family Myobatrachidae; genus Taudactylus; species Taudactylus pleione. The sequence goes on along the minus strand of JAUIMM010000078.1, from coordinate 1,949,642 downwards.
GGTGAAGGGACGAATGGTGTACGTCGTGACGGGTTAGGAAGTCCGCTTCCCAATTGAGCACTCCCGGAGTGAACACCACCGAGATGGCTGGGAGATTGCCCTCCGTCCAAGTCAGGATGCTGGACATTTCCATTAGTGCCGCCTGACTTCTAGTGCCTCCTTGGCGGTTTATGTAGGCCACTGTAGTGGCGTTATCTGACTGGACTTGCACAGGTTTTCCATGAAGCATGAGCCTTGCTTGCTGAAGAGCCCTTAGAACCACCCTGAGTTTTAATGTTTATTAGAAGAACGGACTCCTCTATTGTCCACCTTCCCTGGAAGAGGTTTGAAACTGTCACTGCACCCCAGCCCCGGGGACAGGCGTCCGTTGTCAGGAGGACCCACTCCGGGATCCAAAAGGGGCGGCCCTTGGTAAGGTGACTTGTGTGAAGCCACCAAGTCAGAGACAGACGTACCTCCGGAGACAGTACCAATGTCTGAGTTCGTATCCGGCGTGGAGATCCGTCCCATCTGGAAAGGATCAGTCTTTAGAGGCCCGGAATTAAACTGGCCATACTCCACCATGTCGAAGGTCGACACCATGGAGCCCAGTAACTGCATTGCCGAGCGAATCGACACCCGGCTGTCACATGCCGCTCTGGAGACCCCAGAATCAGACCCCGCCGCTTACCTTTGCGGGCGCTGACCCACGCTGTCTTCCGGCTCCCGCACCGTACTCCTCTCTCAGGGCGGTCTTCTCTGTTGTCCTCTGGAGGGTCCCGCTACTATGCTGCTTCCTCGCTGGCTCCTGCTGATTGCTGGTCCCCGCTGGTTTCTTCCCAGAAGCGCTGTCCTCCGGTCCATGGGCGTGGCCATCTTGGATTGCCCATGTGACTCCACTACCACCAATGAGGAATCTTCTCCTTCTCTCTCAGCCTGTCAGCTCTCAATGCTGACACAAGTTGCCAGTGCAACTACTTTCTTAGTTCTACTAAGTGAGCCTTCCCACTGTGCTCCGAAGGTGTTTCCTGCTAGTACTCACCTCCCAGCTACCAATGTCTCCACACGGCTATCCAGCCGCTCCACGTAGCCACTCGGCTACCAATGCCTACCCACGGCTATCCAGCCGCTCCACGTAGCCACCCAGCTACCAACATCTCCACACGGCTATCCAGCCGCTCCACGTAGCCACCCAGCTACCAACGTCTCCACACGGCTATCCAGCCGCTCCATGTAGCCACCCAGCTACCAACGTCTCCACACGGCTATCCAGCCGCTCCACGTAGCCACTCGGCTACCAACGCCTACCCATGGCTATCCAGCCGCTCCACGTAGCCACCCAGCTACCAACGTCTCCACACGGCTATCCAGCCGCTCCACGTAGCCACTCAGCTACCAACGTCTACCCACGGCTATCCAGCCGCTCCACGTAGCCACTCAGCTACCAACGCCTACCCACGGCTATCCAGCCGCTCCACATAGCCACCCAGCTACCAACGTCTCCACTCGGCTATCCAGCCGCTTCACGTAGCCACTCGGCTACCAACGCCTACCCACGGCTATCCAGCCGTTCCACGTAGCCACCCAGCTACCAACGTCTCCACACGGCTAGCCAGCCGCTCCACGTAGCCACTCAGCTACCAACGCCTACCCACGGCTATCCAGCCGCTCCACGTAGCCACCCAGCTACCAACGTCTCCACACGGCTATCCAGCCGCTCCACGTAGCCACTCAGCTACCAACGTCTACCCACGGCTATCCAGCCGCTCCACGTAGCCACTCAGCTACCAACGCCTACCCACGGCTATCCAGCCGCTCCACATAGCCACCCAGCTACCAACGTCTCCACTCGGCTATCCAGCCGCTTCACGTAGCCACTCGGCTACCAACGCCTACCCACGGCTATCCAGCCATTCCACGTAGCCACCCAGCTACCAACGTCTCCACACGGCTAGCCAGCCGCTCCACGTAGCCACTCAGCTACCAACGCCTACCCACGGCTATCCAGCCGCTCCACGTAGCCACCCAGCTACCAACGTCTCCACTCGGCTATCCAGCCGCTTCACGTAGCCACTCGGCTACCAACGCCTACCCATGGCTATCCAGCCGCTCCTCGTAGCCACCCAGCTACCAACGTCTACCCACGGCTATCCAGCCGCTCCACGTAGCCACCCAGCTACCAACGTCTCCACTCGGCTATCCAGCCGCTCCATGTAGCCACTCAGCTACCAACGTCTACCCATGGCTATCCAGCCGCTCCTCGTAGCCACCCAGCTACCAACGTCTACCCACGGCTATCCAGCCGCTCCACATAGCCACTCAGCTACCAACGTCTACCCACGGCTATCCAGCCGCTCCACGTAGCCGCTCAGCTACCAATGCCTACCCACGGCTATTCAGCCGCTCCATGTAGCCACCCAGCTACCAACGTCTCCACACGGCTATCCAGCCGCTCCACGTAGCTTCCAAGCTACCACGCTACTTCTACATTCCTCAAACTCCTATCAGTTCGCTGCACCCTCTCATGCGGAGAAACTTTATTAAGCCAAGTCTCCTCCAGCGAGCGTCTGCACCAAGTAATACAGGTCCAAGGCCCAGTCCGGGAACACAGCTTCCAAATCCCACGATTGTGACACCGGCGACTGTGCAGGCAGCTGCAAACCCGCTGCTGCAGTGTGGAAATTTTGTCCCTGGTTAAGAAAATCCTCTGTTGTTGAGAATCCAACAATGCCCCAAGATGCAGCATCCTCTGTGAGGGTGTCAGAGAGGACTTCTTCCAGTTGATCAACCAGCCGTTGCTTTGTAATACTGTGATTGTCAGCTGTAGATGCTGAAGAAGCAATTCCATAGACCTGGCTAACAATAGCAGGTTGTCCAGGTAAGGCAACAGACAGACCCCCTGCAGCCGCAGTTGGGCCGCCATCACTGCCATAAATTTGGTGAACACCTTGGGTGCCGTGGACAGTCCAAACGGCAGGGCTTGAAACTGGAAGTGGTGTTTTAACACTGCGAACCTGAGGTACTTCTAGTGAGCTGAAGCTATCGGGACATGCAGGTATGCATCCTGAATGTCCAGAGGCACCATAAAATCCCCAGGTTCCATAGCCAGTATAATAGACCACATTTTAAACTGAGGCACTCAGAGAAACTTGTTCAGGGACTTGAGGATCAGGATAGGCTTGTATGCACCATTCGGTTTTGGAACCAAAAAGAGGGTGGAATAATACCCCATTCCCCTCTGGGAAGTAGGTACCGGAACTATAACACCCTCCAGGAGCATAGAGCGTGTAACTTTCTGAAGTTCCAATGCCTTTTCCTGATCCATCTGAAGTCCCGTATGGAAGAATTGATGATGTCTGTAGCAGAAGCAGAGGGCGTACCCTTGAGAGACCACTTCCCTTACCCACGTGTCTGTTGTGGTGTGACATCAACACTGGGTGAACTGAAGAAGTTGGCCTCCCACCCTGGGGTCCCCCAAGGAGAGGCCCGCCCAGTCATCCCGAGGGTTTAACGTAGGGCATGGCAGCTGAACGCCTGGTACTCCAAGCCTGCTTCTTGGGCTTTGTGACCTTCTTAGCTCCTGACGGTCTGGGAAAGGACTGAACTTTGGACTTACCCTGAGGACGGAAGGTCCAAAAGGACGGAGTTCCAGATCCCGACGGCATTGGGGCAGAGGGTAAACAGGCAGACTTGGCAGCCGCCAACATGTCTACAATTTTGTCCAAATCTGGCCCAAACAAGACCTGGCCATTAAAGGGTAAACTCTCCAACCCGTTCTTGGACTCAGCATCCGCTCTCCAAGATCGCAACCAAAAGAGATCACCTGGCTGACACCGCAGCCGATGAAATGTGAGATGTTAAGAGACTAATGTCTAAAGCTGCATCATTCACATATGTAGCCGAGTCTCTGAGGTAACCTACCAGTTCAATTTGTTCACTGGTAGCTTCCAAAGGCAAGGACACTTCCAAGGCATTTGCCCAATGTTCCATGGCCCTGGCCATAGCTGGCCTAGCAACCCCCCCAGAGAGGGAATAAATGGACTTTAAGCACACCTCCACTTTTCTGTCTGTAACATCCTTTAACGATGACATGGACGGCATAGGAAGGGTCGCGCGTAAGATGAGAATCCACTTGAGGATGAGCTTCCCATATAGAGAAATACTTCTCGAACGTATAAGTGGCCTCCAACCGTTTCTGCGGTTGAAATCTCCTGCTTAGAGTCTTATAGGCTTCTTCCAAATGTTCAACTAACTGATCCGACAAAGGAAAAGCCGTTGCTGAACTTTTAACTTCCTTAAAGAAAGCATGTTTGGATTTGGCTGCCGAGGTATCCTCATCTCCAATATCCATGGCCACAGTGACCGCACGAATGAGGCCGTGCACATAAAATTTGGACTTAGGCTCCACCTGTTTTTTGAGGAAGCTCTGACACAGATAACTCCTGAATTTCCCCATCATCAGTCGACACATCATCTTGATAGTAAGTGGACTGAGAAGACAGCACCTCCTTCCTAGCAGGAAAGACTCGCCCTGTAAAATCTCCGTCAGGTTTTGCACCGTTTTGGAGAGTGTATTAACCCAAACAGGTTCAGGTGACACCTGGTAGGGGGTAGGTTGTAAAGGCATATTATGAGCCACAACCAGCTGTCGGGGAGTCTCCTGTGAAGTAGATGGCATAGCAACCTGCAGAGCGTACCCCATTTGTGGCGCCACTGGAGGTGCAGCAAGCCGACCGATCAGGGTAGTTAATGATTGTGCAAAACAAGCCCAGGGCAGCTCTTGAGAAGAGCTGGGCCCAGCAGGTAATCCTGCATTCCTGACACACAGGGTACACAATCTTCTGACAATAATCTCCCCATCCTTTGGTCCTGCAAAACACCTAGTGCAGGACTGTGTGAGGGGGATATCGGCCTGTCCAGAATCACTTCCAGACATAATGGATGTATGTGTCACACTCCGCAGATCAATAAACACCTGAGCTGTTAAGTAAACTAACACCCTGTCAGTATCTGTCACTGCTGGGGCTAGTGAGAATAGAAAGTACAGGGATAGTAAAATGGCTGATAGAGTGAGAGAAAATCAGGCAGACAGCGCTAGCATCAGACACATACAATGCAAGAATAACACCTGCACTACTTTGCACTTTAATCAACTACCAGACCTACAGTCTAGTAGGAACAGTGCTACATACACCGACCTACTGGAGGAGAAGTATGTAGAGGGACACAGGCTCTGCAGCTCCCGGTGAGACTAGCGTCTATAACCCATAAAATGGCCGCCGGAGGACTCATAGGGGGCGTGCCTGAGGGAGGAGGGCTGCCTGCAACCGCCAGACCGCTGTGGAAAGGAGCACAGTGCAGCCGACCCCTGCCGCGATGCCAGCGTCTCGGTGCCAGCAGGGTGTCAGCATGGGCTTCCGCTGACTACTCTTGCAGGCAATACTATTTTCTGCGGCTGACACACAGCCCCTCTTGAAGTGGCCCGACTCCGGCCGAGCACCTACGAAACTGAGGTGCATTGGCCAGGGGGCGGGGTATAGGAGAGGGGCCCGATGCATCCTGGGAGCACAAAATTAACTGTTGAGGTCATCAACCTATACCCCAAGGTCTCCTGTGGAGCCCTATGGACCCTGCGTAGAAAAAGTGAACGGAGATAAAGTACCAACCAACCAGCTCCTGTTATTTTTCAAACATGCCTGTGGCATGGCAGTTAGGAGTAGTGATGGACATCGATTGTCGATGTTTGCCGACCATCAATATTTTTCTTGTGATGTGTTTTTACCATTCGATGGCGGCATTCCACCATAATTTAGGTTGTTGTGATGGTTACTTTAATGCTGAGAGCTGCGCCGTCCCTGCCTGCAGCTCTCAGCATCGGGCATCTTGCCCGCCCCCATCACACCCCATCCCGCCCCCAGTGCCGTCCCCTGCCACCAGTGAAGAGTCTTTTTCGCATGCGAATATCAAATTAATATTTATTTTAATCTAATGCTTTTGATGCGATGGTTACTTATCATCACATTAAAAGTTTTGATGGTGGAAGTCCAGCCATCATTTGATGGTGGGCTTCAGATGTCTAGCCCTAGTTAGGAGCTGATTGGCTGGAAATTTATCTCCATCCAAGGCTTAATAGACCCCTAAAGCGGAAGAACAAAATGCTTCTTGAATCTACAGCAATATACACAAACTAATGCGCTTATACCCAGTGCTATATCAGCGACAGAGTGCGGGCATACACGATGGCACCTTGCGTCGCGACGGAGGATCCAACATATCGGGTGGTCCCCACACGCAGTGCGATCGCAGTGGCCAACTGCCCGATATGCCGGCTGCCCCTTCCCTCACCCGCCTAGCGCTGCATGTGCATGTAATCGCACATCGCATCCCCTGATCGACTGATCCTGCAGTAAGATCAGGGGGTGCGATGTACGACCCCACGAGTGCGCGCTCGGTCTGACATCAGGCCCATACATGGTGCGACATAGCAGCCAAATCGCACCAATCAGTAGGATTGGCTGCTTTATCGCACCGTGTATGGGCAGCTTAAGGGACCCAGGATGGGGTTATTCAGAACTTTTACCATAAATCTGGCAAATTAATAGTCTTAGAGATCCCAGGCTTGGCCATAATGTTCTGCTCCTGTTTTCCTTGTGTACTTTCCAATAGCAATATAACTGAGGTGAACTAGCGGGTGCTAAGGAAAATAAAGTAAAAAATAAATACTATAGTTTGCCAATTATTTGAAAAGGTTGTAACAAACTGGAAAAGTAGGAGAAGCAGAAGCCAGGTATCTGACTGGGATACGTGCCAATGCCTGCATATGGCTGTATGACACCTGGCATATCATATGTACAGTACTATACAGGTCCAGGAATGGAGGTGATTAATGGGTTCACCTCTGACAGGGCACAGTGGCCATGTTATGCGCGTTTTACGTACTCTCCTATCTGACTCCAAGTATTCCAAGTAGGACTAGGAGCCCCCTCAGAATCAGAATGGCGGCCACGCAGACGGAACAGCGCTGCTGGGGGTGAATGAATTCCACCAATCGCAATTAAACCGGGGAAGAACAACGAATCGGCCACGGCTGTGAGCCGACTGCTGACCAATCAGAGAAGAGAGGGGCTCCGAGATCCCGCCTAGTGGCGCGCAGGAGCTGCGGCTGGAGCGAGGTGTGAGTGTGAAAGGCGGGATAAGGGCCTGGTCAGTCACTGCAGTGCCATGTGGTCTCTGTGCACGTGACTTTCATTCGGCGTCTTATATACGGGTCCTGTGACAATAATTATAATGAGACACAAATATGTTCAACACAGTGAAAAGATAGAGAAATGGGGGAGTTTATTGTTTAGCAGCAAAAAAAAATAAAAACATATATATATATAGATATATATCTAGATATATATAGATATATAAGTAAAAAAACACAAATATATGTAATGCCTAGTGAGAGTCTGTAAATCTGCCATTGCCAGTACTTTACAATAACTTGCACTGCTGTCTTTTCTATTTTCTTTATTTTTAAGTCATCTAGTACATGAATCCATCATCCTCCATTATTAATCCCTCCATCATAAACCCTCCATCATGCATTAATAACCCCTCATCCTCCATCATTAACCCCTGATCTTTCATCGAAAACCCTCCATCATGCATAATTAACCCTTTACCCTCCATCATTATCCCCTCATCCTTCAATCACCTTATCCATCATAATTAACACACCATTATTCCCTCATTCTCAATAATTAACCCTCCTTAATTCATCTTTAATCCCGCATCCTTCGTCATCAACCCTCCATAATTCATAAATAACTCCTTAACCATTCGTCGAAGCACCACCATACACTTTGGGGTCTATTTACTAAGCAGTGATAGGAGACAGAGTGAAAAGTGATAAGAAAGTGATAAGGTACCAGCCAATCAGCTCCCAACTGTCATTTTTCAAACAAAGCCTGTGAGATGACAGTTGGGAGCTGATTGGCTGGCACCTTATCACTTTCCTATCACTTTTCACTCAGGGGTCTAGTTACTAAGCAGTGTTATGAGACAGAGAGTGAGAGGAGGACCAGGGCAAGTATGGAAGCTGGAGGGTCGGGGGTGGGACGAAGCGAGGGGGGCTATGGGACTGAGTGACAGGGAGTCGAGATGGCTCTTGGTCCGATCTCTCTTTACGGGAAATGAGTGTTTCATGGCAGCGACAATGTGATCGCACGGAACTGTTCTGTCTTCTAAGAGTATCATGCGCGTGTAGCTGGAGTCCCGTGCTATTCTGAGTCGTGTGTACGGGGAAGTGACACGAGATTCAGACGGATCTCTTGCACATAGCATGGGCCTGATGCATGTGCCGCATACTAATGGTGGACACCAGTGGGCAGAGTCGCCGCCTGCTTGTAGCCGCATGGATCCTGACATCCCTATGGAAACCAGCATTCGCATAAAGTAGTAAGTGTGGCTTCCGCGGGAACACGCACTGACAGCTACTTTATGTCCAACGCAGAAACAGCCCCTGTGTGTTCATGTATCACTTTTATATTAACATATAAAACTTCAAAAGAAGAATAAAATGTTTTAACTAATTCCCAGCAAACAGTCTGCAGTTGTTACACAGCTGTTTGGCCAGTGATCTATTGGTGATTATTACTTGTCATTTATATAGCACACACATATTCCGCTTACAAAGTCTATATTCCCTACCCCATGTACATACAAACACACTAAACTAGAGTTCTTTTTTTGTTGGGGGCAAATTAACCTGCTAGTATATTTTTGGAGAAACCAGAGGAAACCCACGCAGGCACAGGGAGAAAATCCAAACTCCACACAGTTAGGGCACCGTGGTGGGAATCGAACCCACAAGCTCAGTAACGTAACCATTACACCATCTGTGCTGCCTTAACTTGACAGGGTGCTCAATATATATGAGTTAATTAGTAGAAATATGCAGAGAATATTTGTGCTTGCACAGATCAACTTATGCTCCTCCATTATATTTGCTCATAAATAAACTTAATAACTACTTGTTTTCTTGTGCCAGTTTAACTATTCATTCTAAGGTATTCTTAGGGGGTTGGCCATCTTCACTACAGCCAGCAGGTGGCGCCAGCATCCCACCACTATTGTATTATGCTGAATAACATGGCTCCCAGCTGAAGCTCCATAGTTCTATAACAAGTGAAACCACATCTGTGGGTATATCTGTATTTCTACCCTGAAGAACTCGCAATCTATTCTTTCTAACTACCTAGTAAAACATGATCCAATTATGAATAGGCTTCTTTTTAATTAACCTATTGTGAACACATTGAAATGGTTTGCACTGTTCAAACAATCCTTTTGTCTGTGTGGATCTCACGCAAATTGCACATACCGGATAGATTGGGGCCTTTGTGCCAGGGCTCCAGTGCATTCGGGTTGGCAGATGACTGCATGCATGCTAACGCAGATATTCAGGTCTGTCCCGTCCAATTTACAAGGCCAGTCATATATTAGTTGTGACACTTTCAGCAGTGCTGCAAAAACATTCAGGGAGCATTAGCAGAACTTGTGCACAGCCAATGGAACTAAGTGACCCTACTTGGCTACATTGTTATCTTATACTATATGTTTTCCCATCTCCAGCCTCAAAATATCTATATTGGTTATTAGGGGTGCCCCGTAAGATCTTTTATTGCACTCATCTGCGTGCGTTGCTGGTTTCCTGGCATTATTATTATTCGGAATTGTACACAGTTATATAATTATAAGGTAAATTCCATAAAATTCGCCATTCAGTTCCAGAGGAAGGCATTCCCAGTGAGACTAATATACCAATAAAACCCACCACCACCATGGGTTGGGTATTATATCTCGGCTTTCGGGATGCCGCTAGTCAGAATCCCGACAGCGGCATCCCGACAGCCAAAATCCCGACACGCATTGAAGTGAATAGTATTTTTTTAACCCCTACCCTAACCCTCCCCCCCTAGTGCCTAAACCTAACCCCCCCAGTGCTTAAACCTAACCTCCCCCTCCCCGCACCCTAATCCTCCCTCCCCAGTGCCTAACCCTCCCCCTAGTGCATAACCCCGCTGTGTAACACTACTCTCCCCGTGCACCTCGATACTTACCTTCGGGATGCCGACGGTACGGGATACTGGTGTCGAGATTTTGGCGCCGGTATTAGGACCATCGAATTCTCACATGCCGGTATGCCGATTACATCCCCACCTCCACCTACCATATACATAATAATCGGATTACTTCTCTGAATCAATCCCTTATTCCATATTCCCAGCACACACACTGATACACATAACGCACACACATATAAATGTATATATACTTATATACACGGACGCTCATATGTGTATGCACACACTTACACGTGGACGTTCATTTGTATATATTCACATGCATACCGACACATCCTTGCTATTTCAACACACAGACACACATATGTGGACACATATGTGCAAGATGGTTCCCATTCACAATAATTACTAACCAGAGTTATTAAAGGTATTTTGTGCTAATAATTATCATGTAATATGCGCTTAAATGAGATCTAAGGTTTAGAGCATAGTGGACATATCATGTTTGGTATCATACTAACTCCCTGGTTATTTGCAGACTCCCGTTCCTATTGGCAAAGGAGTCGCATTTTGCGTCCGTGCATCCGCTAGTTATGGATGATAGGGAGTTATTGCATTGAATGTTACTGCAGTGTTGTAGCTAGTATTAACCAGTTGTTCGGCGGGAAACTACACAAAGAGACCGTTGGAGAACTGAGACATGCCCCTGATGACACCGTATGAATCAACCGATGACCAGATTATCCAGAAGCAAGAACCAGTGGAAACCTGTCAACTAGTTCCTTTGTTAACGTAGAACTCTGTAAGGTATATAAGCTGTGAGCCGACTCCAGTGTACAGACATCCTCTTTGATGATCACAGGCTTCTGGATTGATGTACTGTGACCAGTGCACATGCGTATGTATCGGCTTGTACTATTATTGATTGCTTTTTACTCTAGTTGTTAAATATTTCACTGTGTTACTTTTTCATTACATAAATAACTTTTTGTGTTTTGCAACCACACGATTGTACTGGAAAGCAATTCTTTCTTAAGCGACTTGCAACGCTAAATAGCGACTAGCGACTATTAGGAATCAGTAGATGGGGGCTTGGCCTTGAGGTCACACTACCGGAAATTACTCAAAGCGACAACCGGATTTCAATTCCGCAACAAAGGGTGGACGCGTCACATACGGGTAAGACCGCAATGTGTTTTAAACCTGTTTTGTACTCAGTGTTGTGAAATCGAATATCTGTTCTTTGGGTGATCTAAGGAGCGCTGATTAGAATCCAGGGACAAATCCAGGGAAAAATCAGTTTCTTTTATTGTCACTTTGCGCTGCAATAGACGATTTGCAAATAGCGTATGCGTCTTCCCTGCAATACTGCCTCATGTTTAAGCAATCGTTTTGATAGATAGTCTTGTAGCGCTTGTTAAAACCTCTGAATAGATATTGCCACTAGGGAATGCATTTTTTTTCTGGCCAGAAAACAAACGTATATGAATGTGAATGTATGCTTGTGATGTGATAAGGGAAAAGAAAAACGGAAAAAGTTTTTCTTCACTGTCGGAGTGAGACAGGAGAAACCCGGTAGGTGTCTGTCAAGGCACAACTACTACTGAGTAGGTACACACAGCAGGTATACTGAGCGGGAAACCAGAGGTTGTTTCTCGGTCAACTTCCAATTGTAATCGCATAGTCCATTGATAGGGTAGCGTCTCTGGGCAATGCGATCGGACCGATTGGTTGCGTAAAGAACCGTGATTGTGAAATTGGTTGTGGTGGAGGATACCCTTGGCAAGGGTAAGTGTTAATGGAATACTTAAATTCTACCAGGGGAGAGTCAAAGTAGGGAGCAGCAGGCGAAGCTTGTTATAATTTTGTTTCCTCATTGTGTACAACTGATAAAATACGCTTAGCGGTCGTTTGTACACAGTGGGCGGAAGTGAGTGGATGCAACTTGTTGTAATTCGTCCACCAAATCTCTAGCAAAAGTAGCAAAGCGTTGTCCCAGATGGGTGAAAAGCAGTAGCTAGGGATGGTCGTGGCAGAGCTGCTTATGAATGGGCCGATTGGATCGGCAAGGTATATAATGAATGAGAAGTATGGGCGAGTATTCAACTGCGTACTACAACATATGGGTCAAGATGACCAAAGAATGTATGAAACCCTTTCCCAAAGTTGGCAGTTTCGATTCAGAGGTACTGAGTAATGTTAGAGATAACATATGTTTAGTCAAATCTTTGAAGAAAAGAGTAAAGCATAATGACTGTTTAAAGCTGTGGCTGCACGAGGGGAACACGTGGCAAAATTGAGCGCCACAAAATAGCGTACACACGTGGCATAGTAGCACGCCGCAAAACAGCGTACTCATGTGCAAAGTAGCATTATCGCGAATAAAGGAGATAGCGCAAGCGCACCTCGGGCGCCATATGCAACCACAGGTGAAAGTACAGCCGATACCAAAAATAAAAAGAAAATCGTATTAAGTAATCTATACCGTTTTAAGTCGCCTCAAGGAAAATGTTTTTGTAGAAGATGATGAACCTATTGTAATTTCAGCCATTACACATGCTGTTAATATACTAGATGTTCCACGGAGTGAGAAGTTAATGGCAGTGAGCATTCAGGCTCTACAGGAAGCCTTTACACGGGCACAAATTTACCATACACGTAAATCACGATGGTGTTATAATTGCAACGAGGAAGGACACATCAGAAGGAACTGTAAATCGAGAATCACCTAAGAAGGGAACACATAGATACACTCAGACAGGGCACTCACAAGATTCAGGTAATTTCCAAAAGTTACCCTCTCACACAGTGACAGAAAACGCTCTGCTGGAGGATGATAGTCAATGCTAGTGGTCAAGTACTCATTTTACTGTCATTTATTTATGTTCTGCTTTCTTCTCTGTTTCTCTTCACCCTGACTGTCAATATCTGTTTCATTTTCCTACAGAGGGGCACAATATACATGGACACGATTGCCCAGGGTTTTATAGATAGCCCCAGTAGTTTCTCTCAGGCCTTACACGACTGTTTGCAATCTTTTCAACCAAGCAATGGGTCTGTCCTCATTCAATATGTAGATGATTTGTTGTTGTGCTCTGATTCATTTATGTCATGTTTAAATTATACTAAACTGTTGCTTCATCTCTCACAAACAGTGCACAAGGTTGCAAAGGACAAATTACAGTCATGCCAGACTAAGGTTAAATACCTGGGACACTGTCTAACCCAGGGCCTACGACACTGAACAACTGACAGAATACAGGCCATACAGACCATGACACTGCCGCAAAACTAAAAGCAAATCTGTACCTTCTTGGGCATGTGTGGATACTGCAGGAAGTGGATCCAAGGTTTTTCTATTTTGGCATTACCATTGCAGGAATTAGTTTCATCTTCAAAACCTGACCATGTCATACATATTGAGGAGACAGAGCAGGCTTTCCTTAACCTTAAGGATAGTCTGACAAGAGCACCTGCCCTGGGAATGCCAGATTATGAAAAACCCTTTCAGTTATTTTGTACGGAAGCTGATGGCTGCACAGCAGGTGTCCTCACACAGAAACATGGTGATGCTAGCAGACCTGTAGCATACTACACCTCACAAGTGGACACTGTAGCAAGATCACTCCCAACGTGTTTAAGAAGTGTAGCTGCAACAGCTCTTCTGGTAAATAAGAGCGAGGATGTAGTATTAGGGCATGATACAACTGTCTATACACCGCATGCAGTATCTGCTTTGTTGAATTCTGCCCAAACCAGACATGACTCTTCAGCAAGGTAAATCCAGCAACGTACTTACCATATGTGCCTCGAGATGCACAAAGGGTGGAGGAAGGTGAGTCTCTGATTGAAGGTGAGTTTTGCAGGTATACTGACACACATGATTGTATGGAGTATTTGAAAGGGACTTTTACTGCAAGACCAGACATACATGGATGGGAGTTGTCACAGGCAGAAGGACACAGGAGAATTATGCTGTTGTAAATGACGAGGAACACTCTCTTTATACCGTCATAGCTGCATTACCATGAGACCCCACCAACACACGCACATACATGCACAAATAATTATTTTCTCTGATAGATTGCTCTCCACAATTTATCTCTAGACCATTAGTCGGGCCAGAAGTGCAGGTGAATAATTAACATTCCCTTAAAATAGACTTACAGTATATCATATATTCCTCCCCACACACATACATTCATGCACACTCACATCACATAAAAGGATTTCTGACAGCAATTCAGCTACCAAAGGCAGTAGCTGTCATCAAATGCAAAGCCCACTCATGCAATGTCAATGGGAAATAACAGAGCAGATGAAGCTGCCAAATGGGCAGCAGGGTTACGCATAAATATAACAACTGATAAAGTGATGGGCTTCCAGAAAATAAACATGCAGAAATTAATTGAGATGCAAAATTTGTGTTCCCTACAGGAAAAGGCAGTCTAGAGATCGAAGGGATGTGTTCAGGAGAGAATCGGTATAAATTACCACCGGATGCAAGTACTGCGGTTCAAATCCCGACAGCGGCTGGCCAACATGGGTGAAAATCCCGATTGTCCCAAGGTAAATATTAACTAACCTAACCTTCCCCCCAGTGCCTAACCCTAATCCCCCCTCTAAGTGCCTAAACCTAAGTCCCCTGGGGTGGTGCCTAACCCTCCCTTCCCCTAGCTTAACCCTAACCTCCCGGGGGGTGCCTAATCCTAAATCCCCCACGGAAGCCCTAAACCTAACCCTCCCCCTCCCCGCGGCTGTCTGCAGCGGCGCCCGGCATCACTTCGATCGGGATGCCGGGCGTCGGTAAAATGACAGGCATCTAGATTTAGACGCCTGTCATTTAACCCTCGCCGGCATAAAGCAGTCGGGAACTGGCTGTCAGGATTAGGTCCATCGGCTTCCCGACTGCATACCGTTCTGGAGTCCTCCGGACTCTGGAGAGATGGACAAGGTAGGCCTGTTACTCCCAAGGCATATTACCCAAGCTTGGCTGAGGCAGCACATGGTCTGACTCACCTAGGAAAAGAAGGTATGTGCAATTTGGTCTGAGCATATTGGTGTGCACTAGGCTTTTCTTCTCAAGCTGGAAAGATAGCAATGTCCTGTCTGACTTGTTTGAGGAAAATTGTTGGGAAGGCAATCCCCACCGAGCCATCCCACATCCCTCCAACAGACGGTCCTTTTCAGGTAATACAAATTGACTTCATTCAATTATCACCTTGCAGGAATCTCAAGTATGTATTAGTTTGTACTGATGTATTTTCTAACTGGGTAGAGGCATATCCAGCTGCCACTAA
The DNA here is from genome assembly GCA_031769625.1 of Taudactylus pleione. Classification (NCBI taxonomy): domain Eukaryota; kingdom Metazoa; phylum Chordata; class Amphibia; order Anura; family Myobatrachidae; genus Taudactylus; species Taudactylus pleione. Next base: position 1,934,293 of record JAUIMM010000078.1, on the reverse strand, counting down.
TACTGCTGTTTTTACAGCTAAAAAATTGTTCAGGAATTTGTATGCAAATTTGGCATCCCTAGAATCATAGAAAGTGATAGGGGTACTCATTTCACTGGTGATGTTTTTCAGAACATGCGTAAGCTTATGGGTATTAATAGTAGACTTCACACCCCCTACCGACCGCAAGCCAGTGCGAAGGTGGAGAGAGTGAAAGGTACTATTAAGAATAAACTGAGTAAGATCATGGCTGAAACTGGATTAGGATGGCCAGAAGCCTTACCGCTAGTCATACATAATAACTCCACAGGATGATTTGAAGTGTTGAGATATCTTATAAAAATGAGTAGACAGTTGAAACAACAGCAACAGAAATTGAAAATGTTGTCACCTGATATGCCAGAAACAAACTGTCATGATGTTGAACCTGGAGAATATGTTATGATCCAAAATTTCTTATGCTCAGGTTGTTTGACAGACCGGTGGGAAGGTCCGTATCAGGTGTTGATGACAAGTACCACATCGTTGAAGGTAGCAGAAAGGGATGCCTGGGTCCATTCCACTCACTGCAAAAAGGTCAACCACCCGAAGGAGATACAAGGCGGAATCGAGACAGATAACGTGGACCTATCAATTGCGAGCCTGTTTCGGGAGAGCTAGGTGACTGCAGTGAAATACCTGAGCTAGAGGCATGTGCAGACCACTATTCCAGCAATGGAGTGGCAGGCTGTTTTTTGTGTTTTTGTTTCCTTCCAGGGTTCTCCTCATCCTTATTTGTTTCGGGATTTCCTGCTTCTGTGACGGAGGACAGATGACGAAGAGGGAGGCCGATAGTGATGTCGATGGAGTGGGGTCGGGAGAGAGAGCGATAAAACAATCAGGGCGGTATATGGTCGAACTCAGTACAGGAATGGTTAAGAGATCTGTTAGTCATGAAACTCGAAGACGGTGTGAGGGGTTATTGTCTGATGAATATTATATTTGCGAGTACTGTGGGTCCCTAGTTGATGATAAATGCATCCAACGATGCCAGTCCAAGAGTAATCTGTATTTGGGCGAGCATCCTGTAGAGGTTTACCATTCCTTAGTGGGTAAGGTCTTAAACCAGACTGAATGTTGGGTGTGTTCACTAGTACCCATTAAAGTTAGCAGAGGTACTTCAATTACATGGGGGAAGAATGGTGGACAAGAAATTTAATATATCCAAACCCCCTAGTCTTAGGCTCCACCAGTACCAGGTAGATAGATCCCTGGTATGCTTTAATATCACAAATTTCAATAAACCAGGAAATTGGGAGGTGACCTGGAACAATCAGACAATGACTTATTCTCACCGAGCAGATAATGTGCCTATCGATTCTGAACTTATACGTGGAATTGTTGCATCTTGGAGATACTTCCGGTATAGATACACACATAGATACGAGACAGCAATGGTTGGCAAAGTATCACTAGGGTACTGTGCAAATGTTATACAGCCAGAAACATGTACCAGTCAAATGGCGGAACTGGGAGCAGGATTCTTTGTAAGAATAATGTGTTTGATGATAATGATGCATTCTATGCCTTACATTCTCCCAGATGATGTGTAGTTTATATGTGGAAGGAAGTAGCTCTCTCCGAGCTCTGAAGGTTTATGTTATCTTGGAACGGTATTACCAGAAATCATGATCCTTACATACGATGAAATGATTGGTATCCATAAAACCGCACCACCCCCGTACATACACACACAGTATGAACAACGTAACAAAAGAAATATGATCCCTGGTGAAGAACATATAGCCACACAGTTGATTAGTGAAACAACTGGCTTCCAAATTTTGGTAGCATTAGATCCCACCAGGATCACTCGGGGAACTTAAAATTTTAGATACATCCAAGACCTGGCTAAATTAATAGACAACATCACCGAGATGTATGATGACACTTTCAAGTATGCGGGTAGGGAGCTACAGGCTTATAAAAAGGAATTGGTACAACATAGGTTATTGTTGAATTACCGGACAGCTGTTACTGGTGGATATTGTGTGACTTTGGCCACCCAATTTGGTGTCAAATGTTGCACCTACATCACCAATAATACTAATGACCCAAAAGAGGTGATAGACCGGAAAATGGATGAAATCCTACAACTGAAGTGGGAATTTCGAAGGACCATAATACTTCCTTGTATGAGACTGAGGTAAAGGTAGAGAAAAATGGTTCTTGTGGTTAAACCCTGTCAAATGGTTCGCTGGTCTGGGAGAGTGGGTACAGGAAATGGTAGCTAGTATAGGTAAGCTCCTTATTCTTATACTTGTCATCATCTTAGTAATTGGCTTGTGTGTCAGATGTGTTCTTACTGTGGTAAAATGTAGAATATGTAACACCAAGGTAAATCGTGAAAATGAGACCATGATGGTGGTGAGTGGTGGTGGTATAGGTACTAAGGTCAATGAAGAACTGCACTACAATCCTGAAATTGAATGTGCCATCAGATAAATAACATGTGAATAGGCTTGGTCATGTATGATAAAATATTGTAAAATGTTCCGTTAAACATCCTAGATAATGTAGTCTCAGTTCCCCCAAACTTCCTTTATAGGTTCGATGAGGTCCCACATCTTACCAATGGTCCCCTATAGATCTGCTGAGTTTTACACTTTCTTGAAATGCATTATTGACGGTTCAGTGACCAAATTGTGTCACCCCATCTAGAACACTAAATAATAATTTATTATGCATGACTAAGTAGGTTAAGAATAGAAGGTGATAGTTTATGTTGCTATCAAAGGATGGACTGTCAAAGTCAAATAATTGGTTATGATTGCTGTGTAATTATTATCTGACGATCTGATTGTCTATGGTCTGACGATGTGTTTCCACAACGCTACTTTGCTAATATGTGTGTTGTGAATACAGTTTAGCGTATTGGATTGCGCAACATGCATACCGACACATCTTTGCTATTTCAACACACAGACGCACAATAGTTACTAACCAGAGTTATTAAAGGTATTTTGTGCTAATAATTATGATGTAATATGTACTTAAATGAGATCTAAGGTTTAGAGCATATGCCATGTTTGGTATCATACTAAATCTGTTTATTTGGAGACTCCCGTTCCTATCGGCAAAGGAGTCGCATCTTGCGTCCGCTAGAGATGGTAGGGAGTTATTGCATTATATGTTAGTATCTATATGTAGTGTTGTAGCTAGTATTAACCAGTTGTTCGGCGGGAAAACTACACAAAGAGACCGTTGGAGAACTGAGACATGCCCCTGATGACACCGTATGAATCAACTGATGACCAGATTATCCAGAAGCAAGAACCAGTGGAAACCTGTCAACTAGTTCCTTTGTTAACGTAGAACTCTGTAAGGTATATAAGCTGTGACCCGACTCCAGTGTACAGACATCCTCTTTGATGATCACAGGCTTCTGGATTGATGACTGTATACTGGGACCAGTGCACATGCATATGTATCGGCTTGTACTATTACTGATTGCTTCTTACTCTAATTGTTAAATATTTCACCGTGTTACTTTTTCATTACATAACTTTTTGTGCTTTGGAACCACACGATTGGACTGGAAAGCAATTCTTTCTTTAGCGACTTGCAACGCTAAATAGTGACTTGCGACTATTAGGAATCAATACGGATTATGGCTGAAGGATCCATTTCTTTTAAGAAGGCGTCTAATCCGATTTAAATTCCATCAATTAATCTCCTATAACATCTCTGTTAGGAAGGATTGCCATAGTCTCCCTTGCAAGCCCCATGCATTACAGTAGGACCCTGAAAACAGGCAGGTAAATACAGTAAATTGGGTACGGGATCCCAACAGTGAGAATACAGTCAGCAGCATCCAGATAGTCAGAATCCTAACAGATTTAGGTATTAACCCTAACCCACCCGTAGCCTAACTCTAACCTACCCCTCCAGCAGCCTAACCCTAAACCCACCCCTCCAGCAGCCTAACCCTAAACCCACCCCTCCTGCAGCCTAACACTAACCTTCCCCTCCCACAGCCTAACCCTAAACCCACCGCTCCTGTAGCCTAACCCTAACCTTCCTCTCCCACAGCCTAACCCTAACCTAGCCCTTCCGCAGCCTAACCACCCCTCCCACAGCCTAACCGTAACCTTCTTCTACCGCTGCCTAACCCTAACCCACCCCTCTCACTGCCTAAACCTCCTCTACCACAGCCTAACCCTAACCTACCCCTCCTGCAGCCTAACCACCCCTCCCACAGCCTAACCGTAACCTTCTTCTACCGCTGCCTAACCCTAACCCACCCCTCTCACTGCCTAAACCTCCTCTACCACAGCCTAACCCTAACCTACCCCTCCTGCAGCCTAACCCTAACCTACCCCTCCTGCAGCCTAACCCTCACCCACCCCTCCCGCAGCCTAACCCATCCCTCCCGCAGCCTAACCCTCCTTTCCCACAGCCTAACCTTAACCCTAATACTTGCCTCTGTAATCTGTTGGTATTCTGACAGTCAGGATGCCACTGTCGGTATTGTGCCAATCAGCATCCTAACTGTCGGGATGCTGACTACATCCCAATACAGGGACACAATCACTGGCGTTTCCTGCATGAAGGTGATTATCTTGGTAAGGGGCATAATTTTCAATTATCGTTTTTCAGACCCAATAATTGCAATTTGTTACCGCCGCAATAAGGAATGAAACTGCCCAAATGTATTAAAAGGCACATTCAGGGACAGGGGCTCCAAAAGGAGCCTTTTCCTGCGATATATTCAGAGTGCAGTGACCACATCAGTGGGGACTCCTGCGCATGTGTGGTGGCCAATGTGGGGAAGGTTCTGGAGGAATCCTCCCCCGGTAATTTTTACGAAGTGGAGCCCATAGACTACCATGCTTCTTCAGAAGACAATAGCCGTGGGGAACAGAGTTTGGATTGCAAAGCATCCAGGAGCTTGGTAAATCTGACAGTTTTGCAGTCCCCATAGAAACATATGGGTGCTATGACTGACGTCAGGAATGGAGGGGCTGTGGCAGATAGGGAAATATCTGTTGTGGTCCCTCTATGGATAGTTAATATTTGCAGGTATCCCCCCCCCAGAAAACTGGAGTTTCCAGGGAATATTCTGCAAATATTTTTTGATATATACAGTAGGGCAGTTAGTGACATGCAGATCATTTTTGACACAGCGCCCCCTAATGTCAGAACTTGTGACTTATGGCATCAGCCCATTAAATTCTGTTACCGCATATGTTTTACCCTGTCCTAGTTGATTCCAAATAATAAAGGTTCTAAAAAACAGGGTTTTCCCTGTAATTCTTAGAATATAACACAGCTTAATTTCAAATATTGTTTATAGCACATATATCGACACCTGAACATTTGATTCATTACAAATTAGCCTAGTGACTTCAGCAAATACGTACACCTTACATTCTAGGCCAGGCACGTCAAACATGCGGCCCGAATAAACATTTTATGCCACCCGACAGTGTGGGCCCAAATATATATAGGTTCTCACGCTCACTTACAAAGCCCTCAGCCATTCCTCTCCCATTTACATCTCGGACGTCATCTCCCTTCACTCTCCTGTCCGCCCTCCTCGTTCAACAAAAGCACGCCGCCTCTCATGCCAACTGATTACTTTCTCCCACTCCTGCCTCCAAGATTTTGCCCGCACTACTCCCCACCTTTGGAACTCTCTCCCTCTCCCATCAGACTCTCCACCTCTCTTCAATCAGGCTCTCAAGACCCACTATTTCATCAAAGCCTTCCAGCTCTCATACTAACTTGCTGCTACATACTGTACTCCTTCCTCCCTGCCTATCCCAGCGGTGTCACCCGTTTGTATGTCCCTCCCCCTTAGAATGTAAGCTCCTATGAGCAGGACCCTCTACCCTCTTGTGCTTCTCCTTACTCTACCTTCATCTACTTCTTACTCTCTACCAGGGCACCTAACACTTGATTGCTTTGCATTGTTGCTTATCTGGGTGTTATGGTCGCGAATGTAGCAATGTATATTATCCATGTCCTGTAATGTATTGTATTGTACTGTACTGTAAATCAATCTATTTGTTTATATACCTTGTAAGGCGCTGCGGAACACTTGTGGCGCCCTATGAAGAACGATAATATATATGCGGCTTACACCCCTGCCACGAGCGGAGCTCAGCTCCGATCGGGCAGTGTTTATTCATTTAAAGTTGGCAACGCTGGTCTCTAAAGCGATGAGAAGCCTCTGATCACTTCAGAGGTCAGCGTTCCCAGTGATGCAGCGTGCGGGTGACGTCACCTGCGATGAGCCTGCCGCTCTGGATCTAATTAGATTCAGGCAGCGGCTACAGGGGACGGTGGGAGTGAAGACGGCGTGGACTGGAGCGGTGCCCAGCGGCCATGGTGAAGAAAGGTAAGTAAATGGGGCAGACTAGATGGGCCAAGTGGTTCTTATCTGCCGTCAAATTCTATGATACTGCACAGGTGAGTAGGCCTGCTCTGTAATGGGAGGTGGCACAGCCCACTTTTGACTCAAAAAACACCTAAGGGGGCAGTATTACCACTTTTAAGGGGTTCTGCATAAGGGGAATTACTGGAGGCACAGCATAAATGGCACTACTAGGAACATTATTGGGGGCTCTGCATAAGGGGCATTGCGTAAGGGGCACAAATTCAGGGGGCATTGCATTGGTTTTTATTAATAATAAACCTTTCAAGATTGCATATAAGACTTTTTTTTTTTGTTGTGGCCCACACACTCTTAATGGAGCGTACACACGGTCAGATTTGTCAGACTTGTCAGATGAACGATTTTACCAAAGTTTTGAACGATTTGAACGATTTTTGACTGCATTAAAATGAATGGAATCGTCCAAGTCTGACTGCAAACACATCAGATATCAGAAATCGTTATCTGATCATCGGGAACGCGCATCGTTGATCGTCCATCGTTCAGGCATGTCAGATATGAACGATTTTCCTTCAGATATGAACGACTGAACGATTTTTAAATCGTTATCGTTCATATCTGAAGGAAAAATCTGATCGTGTGTATGCACCATAAGACCTTGAATAATCAGCCCGGTTGGTATTTTGTGTATGACATGCCTGGTCTAGGCCATCTACAAGCCCAGAAATAAACATATTACCAATGAGCCCAGCACTGTAATACACCACTAATAACGTTACACCCAGTCTGAATATCTTCAGGTACTGTACAACAGGGTTCCATACAAAAGATTGACATGGAAATCTGTGACATACTGTATGCTCATGTTCTTTTTATGTTTAGGGCTAGGCACTTACTGGAGGGTTAGCCACTAGGAGAGACGGTTAGGGTTAATGTTAGGGTTAGAAAAGCAAAAATGGCAATCTTTTGTTCCTGTCGACCTTCTGAACGGTTTCACTTTTCTGAAGTAGACCTTTTGGTGTCGACCAAGTGTTGACCTTTTGTATCCACACTCAAACATCCCTAAGTCCATACAACTATTCAGCCAATTCAGGTGCATCGATGTGGCAGCACCACCCTCGGCCTTCAAGCCACGAGAGCAGCCACCATTGCGAATAGCAACGCACCTGCCCCATGCTAGCTGCAGAAGATGCATCTGAAAATGGCGAGCGCTCAACTCAGAATAACTCGCAACTCTGATTACACACCCACCATCTCTTACGTGCGAAGGTCTCGCTGCCACCCAGCAACGCCCAATTCAGCTGTTGTCCAGAAGCGACCAAGCTGCGTCCATCTTCTAATCGCTCGCATGTTAGCTGGGGCACATGTGCAGTTTGCGAAACGTTATGAGTTGCGGCTGCATTCAGGCTTACGTGCAGCTCAGAATCAGGCCTTTGGCTCATACACATCACCCGGTTCTCTCTCAGTGTACACACGTTTCCCCCAGACCTGGTACCACACTTATGTGTAGCTGCAAAAAATAAAAAACCCCTCTGCAAAAACCGTATATTTAACTGCGCACCCAGGATCCAGTATAAATGACCTCATCACAATTAATCTGATTATTGCCGCTTATTGGTAAATCTTCATGGTGATACGCAGCGCTGCTCATTGGGGAAACAGGAGAAATAAGGATGATCCTTGTCCTAGGAGCTCACAATCTTTAGATCTGGTAAATCCACCCTTTCCTAAAACCACTGGTGACTCTAATGTAGGGGTGGGCAATAAGTGTGTCCTCCCCCCCCCCCCCCCCCCAGCTGTTGTAGAACTACACATCCCAGCATGCCCTGACAGTTTTGCTATTTGGCTATTCTAAAAATGTTGCAAGTCATGCTGTGATTTGTAGTTCAACAACAGCTGGAGGGCCGCTTATTGCCCACCCCTGCTCTAATCCATTACATTCCCGAAATTAGCACTTCTTGAAATGACCACATTTTTTTTTTTTTTAAAGATTTCATGATAAAATATAACCTAAGCTATAAAGAGCCAAACCTGAAATCTTCACACAGTTTTGTTATAAGCAGCTTAGAAATTGTATGTAATGCTCGGCATACACTATACAATTATCTGTCCGATATCTGTCCAATCTGGCTGGTTGAAATTAAAATCTGGTAACGTATGGGTGCAAATGACAATCGACCGTTTGCTCACAAACACTGGAAAACAGACAAAAATGGTTAATCGTTAAAAAAAACACGTATTTTACCAATTTGTACAATTGTTTTTTTGTCCGTTTTCCAGTGTTTAAAACCATATGATCGACTGCCATTTGCTCCCATACATTACCAGGTTTTCGTTCCAACCAGCCAGATTGGACAGATAATTGTATAGTGTATGCCCAGCATTGCACGTATGTAGGGGGGGGGCAGACATGTAACAAGTAACCGCATTGGCCAGTGCAATGATAGGACATGAGGGCTTCTACGCTGACTGATCAGCTGCTCCGGCAGATTCCACAGTCTCAGAACATTTTTCGCATAGCTACATATATTTAGTTTGGCTCGTTCCCCCTTCATACCAGTCTCAACAGAGGTCTTTATGAACATAAGTCATTGTAATTTCACCATGACAGCAACACATTCAGCATCATGACAACAAGCCAAGAACGTACATAGAACATTAGGCAACTTCTGGCTCTCCAGCGGTGGGGGAAATACATATATATCAATCAATCTATAAATCCTAAAAAAAAAAAAAAAGACAAATTAGTGCCATGTTGCTATAAGCAGGGCATGCTAGGATGTGTAGTTCCACAGCAACTGGAGGGCCAAATGTTGAATACCCATTATAGAATATTTATCTTAAGCTGGGTACACACTTACCAATGTCCAGCAATCCAGCAATGCAATGCCCGGCATATCAGGCAGTCGGTACACATTAGACGATCCGGTGGCCGACCGCCCGATATGTCAGGCATCGGCAGCTGGGTCGTTCTATTGGCATGACCCCGATGGACGACCTGCAGGAGCACGCTTGGTTGTCCATAGCGAGTACACATTTGCCGATGTGGATGATAGGTCGGCCCGATCAATGTGTAGCCACTGACCCCTATAGCTTGCAGGGTAAGGATACTGTACCACAGTTGTGCCAATTAGATAAGACAATATTTGGTACCAAAAAAATAGATTGTGAATAGGGAGACGCACAGAGGAGACGGGAAGTTCATCCAACGCTTAAAAGATGGCAGTCGTGGTTTTATCAGTGGACAAGTGAAGTAGCCTAGAATAGGGAGGGAGCCATAGAAAATTCCCATACATGGTGTCCTCCAGCACAACCCAAAGACTTGGCCAAGGTGGCGACAGCTTTCTTGCTAAATCAGAGATTGGCTGTTTGGCACAGCTCCTGATGTGGGAATGCCAATCCTACCTCCAATTTAGACAACCGTATGTATTTTCTGGCTAGCCTGGCTCTTGTTTTTACACATGTAAGTATCAATAACAACTGCATAAAATATCTATAACCCAGAAATCAGGCGTATCCAGGAGATAGATTTGTATAGTAATTTGTGGAGAATCATCATTTCAGTCAGCAAACCACCCATCCACAAGACCTCATCGATCACCCAATGCCTAGCAGAGAAAGATTGTTGCAGTATATTAAATGTTCCTCTCCAGAAGAGATAAAATTTACCTAACGTTGCTCAGACATCTGTTGGAAAGGCATATTTACGTGTAGAATGGTAAAAAATTTAACCAAGTGGTAGGGATGTAGCCAAAATATTTGAATTAGAAGACATTAAGGTAACTTCACGAGGACCAGAATTGAGCAGAGGATTTGAGGACGACCAGCTGAGTGAGCTAGCTCACTACATACATGTCTATTGGTTGCTGGCTGGTGATAAGGATCCAAATGATGGATTTATTAAACAGTGGTGAAATTTGGTTGGGATAGGAAAGGGAGGACGCATCCCTTTGACAGCAGGTATTGGCTAGTTAATGGGATACTTGAAGCTAGTGAGAGGCGGTCTTCCCTGCTAGCCAGGGCTTGGATGATGGGATGTCCAGGCCCATTGGGAGCTGTTAATGCAACCAGGTTGAGAGAGGTACTCTCAGGTCTTTCATATTCTCCTCACTGCATAGGCCAAAAGGGCGCTGTAACACAGAGGACCCACGGCCTATGACCAGAGTGCAAGGCCAGCTTTGTACAAAGCTGCCCTTCAGCTTCTTCTGTGACACAGCAGGGCCAGGAAGAGAGCCACGGTCGATGGAGACAGCCCAGAACCTCCCTACAGAGGTAAGGCAAACAGTTATTGAAGTAAATTTGGGCTTATGGAGAGAATCTAGTTTAAAGCTAAGAGAGTCACTGAGCCAAAGTGTTGGCTCAGCTGGTACGCCATGCCCAGCCTCTTGTCTGAACTGAGTATTTTATTTATTCACCTCACTTCTCTTCATACACAGTATTTAATTACCCCTGACCACTTTAAATGGACACTAGATTTCCCCGTCTGTACTCTGGGTGAGTGCAACGGAGATTGACTCCTGAAGCAGCAATAAGGGATCACATGTACACAACGAGGGGATACGCAGGCTGAACTACAGTTAGGTTTCCAAGGAATTGTGTTGCCATAGCACACTGGAGAGCGGGGACCACATGGTCTTCTAGAAAATGGTGCCAGAAATACCCTAATGCCAATCCCCTCTGCTAGGCTAGAAATGACTGCTGTGTGCAGGACTTTGGATTTTATGTATAAAAAAAAAAAAAAGTGGCATTCTGCCCAGCAGATTGTGAGACTACCTCAGTTTAGATGCCAAAGTCTCAAAAGGAATGTCTAATTTGGTTCACATGAAGCAACGCAGCAATTAAATCTGAAGACAGGAGCAAAATGAAAATCTAGAGCGTCTTCCCGAAATAGCAACATAGCGTACTACAGCAGAACTGCTCATTACTTTAGAGACCGCATTCTGCAAAGCCACGCAGCACAGCATTCACCGTCTCAGGGCTCTGCCGTGCATGAAGTGGGGAAGCAAACTTAATTAGAAACAATTATGGGCAAAACAATAAGTCAATTAGACAACTTTTATTTACAAGGGAAAGACTTGTAGTGAGAATTTTTTTTGCATCTCATCCAATGCCTATAAAATGATTCTGCCATTTAACAGACTAGGCGGCTGTGTCTTCTATATCTGTAGTTTCATTTGTCTGTGATTTACAAATTTTATGTTTATTCTCAGAAATGTTATAAAACTTTGGGGTCAACTCCAGCACCCAACGCTGGCGATGCTCGAGTTTTGTGCTACATATATGGTACCCTTGTTACCGTGGAAAAAAAAAATCAAATATTTGTGTGCACCTCTATTAGGGCGAACCAAAATCTGTGATCTCCTAATGCTGAATTAGAACCCAACTGAACTGACCCCAATGTCTAGAGGGGAGCACCTGGAAAGGGCCTAGGAAAGAAAAACACACACACACACGGGTCAATATTTCCCACCACAACAGTGTCCAGCTGAAGAATTAACGGTGAAGCCCACCATCAGTTTAAACATGGTCTTGATTGCTTCCTTCTGTGTTTTTGTACCCAGGGTTTAAAGACCAAGCAGAAATTTGTCCATTTGCAGACTCTGCTATGCACCAAGATTGAGACACAACTGTAACCAGAAAAATCAGCTCTGCGGCTTTATCCAAGGCGCAAGGAACAAAAAACATACATTAAAGCAGTATACTTAGTAAAAGTTGCAGGATGGCACATACAAGTTAATGGGGTCAATTCAATTAGGAGTGGCTTATTGCGCTAGTAAGCGTGGCTATATGCTGCACGTATGGCACAGCAGGACTTGCAGATTTCTGTTTGCAGCCCCTCAGCTGCACAGAAAAATCCACAAAGCCAGGGCGACATCAGGCCATAAGTTTCCAGGCCGCTAGCTACGTTTCCACACTGTTAAGGTGCATACACACAAGACGATATCTTTGAACTATAACGTTCAACAATATATCGTTCCGTGTGTATGCAATGAATGACCAACGATACGCAGGGACACACTAAACGATAATCGCTCATGGAGCGAATAGTTTAGTGGATACGCATTACAATGACAACTCGCGCCCCTTGCGCCTAATTGAATTCACTCCAATAAATTGAATACCAACTGAAGGCGAAGTACGGGGTGTTTCATTCGCTAAGGGCCGTGAAAATATCTCATCAAACTTTTAAAGTTAATGATGTAATTTAGTGAAATTTGTAACAGACATACTGTACCCATGGTCTGAGAAAGTCATAGCAAGCGTTGAAAGTGTTCGCCATTAGCACCCAGGCCAGCTGTTTACACATGCGTGAAATGAAGGCCAGCTGTTCCCCACCCTAGTCATCAGCACAGTCCAAAATTCAAATAGGGGAGCCACACCAACTGCCAGCGAGGATGCCAGTGAGGGTGGCAGTTGGTGTGGTTCCCTTATTTAAATTCTGGACTGCACAGCCCCCCGCCACCCCCCCAGGGGCCTCCGCTACTCAGCAGGATTTCCTGCTTATGACAGTGGTGTTCTGTACTGTGGCCTCCTCATTCATGTTATAAGAAATTTTTAGGCCGATAGCGAGTGAAACACTCTGTACCGAACTAAAGTGTTAAAAGGCTGTAAGTGGGATGCAATCTGCACACTTGAAACATCTACAGAGGAATAAACGACTAGGTTGGTTTTCTTTATGACATTTTATTGAAATAACAAAAAGAAAACAAAAAAAAAAGAAAACAAAAAAAGATATTTAAAGCAGTTAGTAGATGGCTGGGACAGACTACAATTCATTGTTAATCATATGACTGTTGCTTGCAAATGAATTAAAGTCTACATATAACCTACACAGCGGAGGCGGATAGGGCTGAACCAGTTTTGCTAGTTAATTGCACTCGCCGAGAACCAGTGACCTTACTAGTGGCTCCTAGTGAATGGACCCTTTCCTCTCCGGAAATCTCTGCATCCGCTGTGTAGGCGATGTATAGTCTTTAATCCTGAAAACAGGGTAAGGGGAGACTAGCAGCACGTACAGTTTGCAAATTGTCGCTTCTAACCTTTACATCCAGAGCGAAACGGCTCCAGAATGGATCTAGAAGTGAAAAATGCAAAAAAAATGTGCCATTGGAACGTAGAGGCGTTTCATGTGCAAACAGTTATTGTATACATGCTGTATTATATCGGAACTGAAAAGGGGTAACAGGATAGACATGGTGGGAGCAGAGGGAGACAGTGGACAATAGAGATGTCTCAGGACACAGGACGTCAGTATCAAAAAGGAAACATCTAGTGAAGCTGAATGTGTGGGAACATTACAGGATAGATACGTTGCAGCTATCAGTTCATTCTCCTTACAACAGGCTGTACATGTCATAGAGCAAGCTGTACACCGGCCGTATGTACCAAGAAGAGTAATCTTTAATGTCAAAGCAGTTTAGAACCCGGAAAAGTGGTCGTTTGTCAACAGAGACAGGAAGGAAAAAAAAAAAAGAAATAAAAGAGAAATAAAACTAACAAAGAAAACCTGAAAGCGTGGAATAGCAAAATACCACAGAGCACACAATGGGTGATTATTATGTTTGTTTGTTTTTTTTGAGACAGAAATTACAACGCACGCTCTTATAAAACAGACAAATCAAATGTGGTGAAGTTTTGGAGACAACGGTAAATTGTAACCCCTTCAATGCTGGGAGGAGTGATGGGTAGGGAACCTGCAACCCTGGGTGTGGATGTTGAATTGGAAAATATTTTATCTTTGCAGAGTTAAGTCATGCAGTTCCAGCCAGCACTGAAAGGGTTAACGAGGCAACTGCTGACAGCCGATGTTGCCGGCATTGCTGGGGGGGGGGGGGGGGGTCTGGGCTGTCTTATTACTAAGAACATGGACTCAGCAATGCCGTTGGTGACAAAGATGTGCATACTATTACTGGTACTTCGGGAGTTGAGCATATTTAAAAATATTACACTCCTTTCTGGAATCTTTTACCTGTCTCGTGAAAGGTATAAACGTGCGTGACATTTTAAAAAGGGTCAAAATATAACTGGGTGATGTTTAACAGTGCACACTTATTATAAGGTGGAGTTTGTCTTGATGGAGACCTGGAGCAGTCATCGGGAGGATATGCTCTTCACCTCTTCTTAGGAGGGTTGGCTGTCCGAGGAGGCGTCACGGGCCGCCCAGAGTTCAATCCCCCATACTGGTACTTCGCTTTCTTTTCTGATGGTTTAAGAATCTAAAATGAAGGAAAATAAAAATACAAAAAAAAAATAAATCACAATGCAGAATAAATCCTAACGCAAATGAATAGAAGTGCCGGGGTTGTGTGTCCCTGGATCTCTGGTTATTCTCAGGTCTGATCCGGCTCGGCTCCGGTGTGAAAGACAACCTGGGTTACGGTAATAGGGTCTCCATTGGCGGTTGAGGAGCGGACAACCACTTTTCATGACTCATCTATGTGAGCATGTAACAGAATATTAACTTCTAGTGACTCGCACACGTGGCAGATACAGGTCCATTGTGAAAAGGGTTCACCCGGGAAAACCCGGCTCCAAGGTGCAGTGTGAAAGGGATGTGAACAGCTGTAACAGTGATTAAAAACCCAGGGCAGACCCGGGACAACAGAGACCTGGGAGAGCTGTATCAAGCCTTCTAAAGAGTGAAGAAGCTGCCCATTAACTTAATGGTATTTACCAATTGCATTCCATAAAATGATTGGTAGAAGCTGATTGGCTAATATAGGCAACCTCACCACTCTTTTAAAGTCTTGACGCATCTCCCCCTTGATTACATTATATTATAAACCGATTACTATTATGTGCTCATAAGCAACAGAGACTTATTGTACTGTAGACAGATCTGCCACGCTGGAGGAAGCAACGTCTGACACTACGGCAGTTTGCTGCTGGGGAGGAATACGAACCCCTTTCATAACCTGCACTGATATTCTGGGGCTCCACCTTCTGTCCTGAACTGTTCGTTATCCATCCTCTGCACAATGCTCATCGAAGTGTCCGGCTGTTCTGCAATGGCCTTACCTGGAAGGAGCACATCAACGTTTCGTCCACGCTCATCATGCCGCCAGCGTTATCAAACTCCCCGCAGTAGTTGGGAGCAGAGAACAGGGTGACCAGCTGCCGCTTGGCAAAGAACTCGTAGCCGTCTTCTACCACCTGTGCAGGGGGACAGGACAAGGTCATCACTTCATAGCGTACGTCAAATCCGCCGTCTTAAAATATACCTCCATTACCACAACTAGAAGAGCAAAACGAGAGGACTATAACAGCCAAACACCAAAAAACTTTCTGGATGATGCATTGTAACTAAAACCTGTTTCTAGAAATCCAGAAACTGCTTTATATATAAAAATGGACTAGTCTCTGATCAGCTAGAACAAAGTCATAATAATTACCAAGTTATGTTCAGTGCAGTTATTGATACTACTACATTATAAATTGTGTTTTGCTCTTTTCCAAATGTCATTAGTCAGTGTGGTATTTTGTATTGTATAATTATACCCGCATGAGTCCATCTGACCAATGAAATGCTGTGTGTAGAATCATGTGATTGTTAAATGAAAACAATGATTAAAAGGGCAGTTGCTGCGTGAAACGAGTTAGTGGTGTCAGGACTTGTATGTATGGACTTGATGACTTATGGCTAGCACTGACCCCCGGAATGCCCACAGAGATCCCCAGGTCAGTACTGGCGTTACGGCTCCGGAGGGGTGACGGAGCGGCAGCGCAGACGTCCCACGGACAGTCTGCTGCTGCGCGCTCTAGTAAAATCAAACAAACGAAATCATAAAAATAACGAGCTTAAAGGCTGCCTCAGTAGCCCCTGCGTAATGGTGACCCGACTCAGGCCGGGCACCAACGAAACTGAAGTTCCTCTGGCTCGGGGTATAGGGAGAATGGACCCAGTGCATCCGGGGAGCTGAAAGCTATAACTGTGTGGTGCCCGAAATCAGTTCCATCCCATACACCCCAAGGTCTCCCTGTGGAGCCTATGGACCCTGAAGAAGAAACTATAATTAAGGGCAGTTGCTGCGTGAAACGCGTTAGAGGTGACAGGACTCACATGTATGGACTTGATGACTGAGAAAGTCTGAGCTAGCGCAGTAATTACTTTCATTCACAAGACAGTATAGTATGCTAATGAGCTATATAGTCTTACAGCCAAGAAAAAAAACTTGACAACCACTGGTAGAGTCTCAAGCGCCCAAATACACACTTCAAGTCCGGAAACTTGCAGGAGCCCTATCCTGTCTTTTAAATATAAACACAATTACAGCTCATTTCACCTGCCCTGTGCAATAAAAGATGGTCTATATAGGAAGTTGTGTTACTTACCTGTCCCCGGCTTCTTCGCGTGTGTGACCTGGGATCACGCGTGTGCAAAACCGCCAGGGAGTCAGTGAAGAGGCGGCAGAGGGTTCCGCTCGGCTCCCTCTACTCATCCCCGGAACTCCTTCCCATAGGAAGGAGCGGGGCTACGAGAATAAGCGCATTTATGCTCGCAGACAATCTTTGAAAACTTTTCAGAGTTTGTAGAATATCATGTGGTGCTATCGGACCCCTGATGAATGGCCAGTTAACGTAAACATTCGTAAACTAGCGTTTCCACATGGTTGCCGGGCCATTTTAGGTATGATGAATAGACCCCTAAGCAACAATAACCAATAATAATATTTCTTGTGCTTAAAAATTTGTGCAATCCCAGATGTAAGCAAAGTGCTCACAGATCTGAATGTTCGGCAACTGGGTTTACTATACGTGTGACAAGTCTTCCCCTTTCCACCAAGACGACTGGTTTCATCCATTGACAGAGTTGCGAGTGGCTGGGCACCGTAAGGAAAACCTCAGAGCAAGCCGCAGTTGGACAATTTTGCCTTGGAGAGAAGGCTGGAACTTATATTCCTACAACAACGAGAGCGCCACAGACTACACAATGTATTGGAAACTCACCTGATGAGCTCGACAAATCAGATCCAAGTCATGTCGATTCAAGAATTTGCTAACAACGTCTGCCCCAAAGGTGAAGGAAACCCCACGGTCGTTCTCACCCCATCCTTGGACATCTTTATCAGGATCTGACCACAACAAGTCGCAGAGCAAACCTGGAAGAGAGAACAGAGTCACGTGACCAGAGAACCCAACGGGGAGTGGGGCTTCACTAGACCAGACACACTGTTCACCCATACCCTCAACACCGAACAACGAACATCTAGGAGAAGCAAACATCGATAACAGCATGAAATACACACTGATTCTGCGGTACTCAAACCATTTGACCTATGCACCCTAATAAAATAATCTAGCACACTGATGCACATAGTAAACATTGTGATAAAGCCATCAGGTTTCTTAAGAGGAGGAAACCCCACCTCATAGGTCATTCAGTGGCCAACAGGGTCAGATACACGGCGTACAGTCATGTGCGTGTACCATTTACCCAGGAGACGTGAGCTCTTGCGCCGATGTACTGCAGTGATAGAAGCGCAACCTAGAAACCAAGAATTAATCTACTACTTGGAGTCAGAGGATAAAACTTTGCTCGTAGCTACGAGATGGAAACGCTCTGAGCTACAGGCGCAGACAGTGACATGGCTATATTCTAACACTGAGGAGATTACACAATGGCTGTTATCCGCTATGTACACAGTGGTGTCGCAGTTCTACATTCAACAGTTAGGATAAGTACATGTCAGATCTAATGAGCAGGGGGCTCAATGCACCAAAAGAGATTGTACATGTTGCACGTGTAAAACTTGCGTCAGTCATGATATTAATTGCGGCGTATGTACATTGTAACACACCGAACAGCTAAATTCTGAGCTGAAAGAAAACGTGGCTGTGTATGTATGCCAATGTCGCTACAAAGCCTTTCCCAGTGTACAGCAATGCGTCCAAATGTGCAAGAACGGATGCCCGCCACCAGCGTCTGTACACGCTGAAAAATACCCATCGGTGCCTCTTCAGACGACACCATCGGTCGCAGCATTGAAAGCTGAACCTGCCATGGGGGCAGTTTATCCGTCAGTAGGAATTTGAGAGGCTCACCATTGTATGCAATCGCTTTCAGCGACGAGTCGGCAACACTCCCGTAAGACGCAACATCTCCGTGTATCTTATAGCAACGCCCTGTTACCTCCCTGTCCAGGAACGCCCCCTTACATTTCTGATATCTACATTTAACCTGCGACTCTGTATGAACATATATGGGGCTCCGGGAACGGTGAGATTCCAATGCACGCGCAGCAGAAAACAATATAGTCACATCGCGCTACACTGAATCCGGCCCTGAGATGGGTTAAAAAAATAAAAAAAAACAACCTCCCAGTATAACCTCAGAGATGCAGAGATGTTTGCAGAGTACTTTGTTACATGCAGAATACACAAATACCAGAGAACGGATGGACAGACGCGTAACGTGACCTGTCTCACAGTAAGTGCGCAGAGCCTGCAGAATGCCTTCTAGTGCGCCTTGTTGTCTATAACGACTGCAGCATTTAATTTCCCCCACCTTATACAGAGATAGGGGACAGATGAGGGGGATAAAAGCAAACTAGACATTTACTGCAAGACACTTATGCCACCTTTTTATTTTATCCAGCTGCTGTTGATGGCCAGCAGCAGGTTCACCTGCTCTTAAATGAAGCCCCAATAATATATATTCATTTTTATTATATAAAACAAATGCAGAGCTGAACAGAGGATGTGTTTAATTGTCCTCTATATTTCACTCTTAAGCTGCCCATCCACTAGGCAATTATACCTAGCGATGGAGCGATAACGACTTATCGCTCCATCGCTCGGGAATCGCCCGTAAATGGGGCAGTAAAAGGTTAAAAACGACTAGCGATGCGTGCGCCCGCTGGTCGTTTTTAACATCAATCATCGCCCGAACATGACGGTCAACTTGACGACCGCCGTCAGGTTGCCGTGTTCGCGGAGCATTGATCTGCATACACTGAACGTTCAGTGTATGCACTTCACCCCGTGGGAGACTACGGCGTCGTAATCGTGCCGTCGTCCCCGCATCGTGTAATGGATGGGCAGCTTTACTAGAAGAAGTCGGTAAGCTCTATAATATGATATTTCCATATTACTACAAAGCTGAAAACAAGCCCGGCTCACTTAGCCAGTCTATTCATCACCCCTACCCCAATATATTATATTTATATACACACAGAAATCCTGTGTATTAAGCATATACAGGACTCGGGTCCATCACAACATGCCACCAATGTCCCGCAGCGCAATCCCCACCTGTCTATAGATCTGGCCGCACACTCAGAATACAGCCAGGGACAATCAGCTTTCAGCCTCAATTACTAATCTGCCCAAACACATTGTGTGATCACAGGTTGCAAGATTCCAGGGCTGAGGAACAAAGCGCATAATGGGAGCTTTCATTGTACAAATCCACGGTCTGTTATCTAAGCAAATGATTGCTCAACACCCAGCACTACTCACACAATGCTCTTGCCAAGGAAACCTGCCCTGTTTCAGCGACGGCATCATATGGATTATGGGATGCTTACCCCAGGGCGCACACCGACGGCCCGATATGGAATTCCCCCACGTTCAGGGAGCAGTGTATAGACCAGTGATGGGCAACGTCTGGCACGCCAGCTGCTGTGGAACTACACATCCCAGAATGCCCTTCCACAGTTTTGCTGTTAAGGTATGCTAAAACGGTGGGAGGGAATACCTAGATGTGTTGCATAGACAATATGGCCCACAATCATCCATATACATACTAACAGGGGAGGGCGAATACTAGATAGTACAAGAGTCTGAGCTTGATGCTGGGACAGGCTGTAACGGAGACGGTAATAGAAAGGGGCTGTGATGGATAAAAACAACTGTGAAAGCAGCAAATATGTCCCCAAATTCCAGGCATACAGCACAACATGTTCACTACACTCGGCAGATGTGATTACTGGCTCCTGGCCGCAGCCCATGGAAGATCAGACTAGCAGCGACATGCAGACACACAGGGGGACTCGCGCTGAAAAGCCTATGCATCGCGCTTGCATTCATTAGCCAGAGATCAGACATCATCTAGACACTTTCAGCTCGTTAAGGCTTAATATCAGCTACTGTATTTTCGCCGATGCAAGTGACCCGGGGGGCAGCATCTCAGCCACACACAAACCACGTCACTGTGCCCTAAGTGAAAACCGCCACACGGGCCCTGACTGAGGTTGGCTGCACAGCTGTCTGGATCTCTGGCACGCAGCAATGTTATTTGGCTGGAGCTGTAATCAAGCTGCCTGTCAGCACATTTCTCCAGTTTACATTTCAGAAACAAGACTTCATTACAAAGACCAACCCGCTCGTTACGAAGCCTCCTGTCCCCCTTCGCAGCAAATGGGGAAAGCCTGTTACTTAAAGTCATGACGCAGCCTGAGCTTTGCTGCAGAGTACCAAAGTCCAACCAGCTCTACTAAAGAGAACTGAACGGTGCTATACGGGGGCGGGGGTGCGCATGGGTCATCTATAGTAACAACTGACAACCCCTGACCTGCCACCGCATGGGTCTAGGTCAGCTGATTAATATCTCCATTATGTAACGCTGATCCTTTGTCTGAAACTAGCACAGATATTACATCCGAAACATTCTCTGGTCCTCAGGCGAGAGGCTTTTCTGTACATACAATGCTAATACAGGGAGCCGCACGGAGGCTTATATAGCAGGTCACCCCAGACAATCCGAGTCCTAACCTCGACACTAGGTATGAGAACTTTCACACAATCCCTTTCATGTATAAAGATCATGTACGAGGATAATTTGTAAATTTTTTTTTTTTTTTCTTAAAACACAGAGTACATTCGTCTATTGCTCCACCTAATCACCTCCTTCATTAAGCATTTATCGCATCTGTCCAGAAGTTTTAGAACCCCCTTCTTGTACTCGGCTGCCTCCAGTCCATTGAACCAGTTGCTGACTGCGAAGCTTCAACTCGTCATCACTTCCAAAGCGTTTTCCATCCAGGAACTCTGAGCTTAGCGAGAAGGTGAGGATCGCTTGGAGCAGGTCCGGACTAGAGGGTGGATGATCGACAACCGCCCACCCAAAACTGTGACAAGTGATGGGCATCCCGGCCGATCTTAAGCTGGGTACACACGTGCCAATGTATACTCAGACGATATGCCGGCCCTTGTGACCAACATGTCGGACCACAGGTACACATTGAGCGATGTAATGAACCACAGAACGATCCCTCCTTCATTACCTGCAAAAGTGCTGAATGAGATCGCATGCGACCACAGGAGCGAGCAGATAGTCCGTGCAATCCGCACGCTCTATCATACCGATCCGCGTCGGAACTATAGATTGCTCAATGGATGGCATAGTGTGTATACCCAGCTTTAGTCATGCACATTTGCTCATCCATTACTGAACATGTCACACCACTTTCTCACGTCACCATACACCGGCGTTAATTGACGATTCTGCGCATTCACGAAACGGATAACACTCCTCACGTCAGTGTTGGAGGGATTTTGTAATATAGGGCTCATTTAAAACAACGTACACCACCAAAGACAGCCGTAACAGCACGCCAACCACAGAGCGCTTAGAAAACAGGTTAGGGAGACCACCCGACCATGAATTGGGGAGGATGAATGACCTGCGCGGAAGGAACACGCACGTGGACTTTACTTTCTGGATTACCTTCGTACTTTGCGTATCTGCATTTCCTGATTTGCAATTAAGTGGGTGTAATAAGAGAAATACAGCAATTAGTAGCAATTAATGTCAAACCCTGTATAAAAAGATAAAGATTCAGATGCTAATGAACCAGGGGCGAGCCAAGATTTTGAAACGTCAGAAAACGCCACCATTATTCTGAAATAGTCACAGGTATATAGAACTGGACTGAAATGGGATACAGACTGTGCTATAAATCACTCTCCAGAACAGGCTCCTTGAATTTCTGTGACGTTCATCCTCTTCTCTATTTATACCCGATGCTCGGATGGCTCGCCGCTCATCTGCGTAATGTTTTCCCATCTCTCCACCCAGTTTACAGACTGCACGGTCACAGATATTACAGCACAGTCACAGCGTCTAGTACGTCCCGGGGGTCCGCTGCTTGGTGTAAACACAAAGGGGTCTATTACAGGGCTTCAAGGGCTGGACAAAGCATTGAGCTGTGAAAATCTGCATCCAAAATTGAAAAATAAAACTAAAAACTATAGAGAACAGGCATAATATTCTATATGTATGTACAGCTAAAGGCACAATATACAATAATGGTCAGTACTAAGCCCTAAGGGATCATATCAAAGGCTGTAAACCTCATCTTTCAAACCTTTTACAGTAATAACAAGTCTGATAAGTATCAATAACTAGTCAGCAAAGATGATCAATAGGGAGAAAGGATACACTGGCTGATGCCAGCTGCCACTAGCACATAGTCTATGAGATCTATGGCAGGTTTTCATTACCAAGCGTCTAACATTTTCCTAACATTCACTCCCAACACGGCCAGACTATCTGGGTTAGGAGACTAGCTGCAGTAAGTAATGTATAGAGCCCGAACACATTGTATACCCAATGGGTTATGTAGTTGTTGCAGTGTAAGGGGTGTAATAATTGGTAACGTCTCGTTAAATATTTTGTTGTTCTGATTTTATAGCGCTGCACTGTGGTGCAATTAATGGGATTTGTTGCAAAAACAAAATTATTTGTACAGAGCATTATGCAGCTAATCCAATCACACTCGTCTCAGCGGCCAGCATAAACCTGGCTCATTAACCAGGAATTCTCCACGTGCCGCAGTCTGAGAAACACAAGGGGATAGATGCAGACCGTGCGATCGGGGCTCAAATTAGGAGAATGGAGATAGGGCGATGTTCATCGTAAGGTCGCCAGGTCCATCAAGATCAACCTTTCCTGAAACTAACAGTGCGAACTCGGAGGAAGCAAAATAAAACATCACAATTAGGGGCAATTACAAATATTGTAGTTCTAGGCATGTACCTATATGTGTAAGAGGGACCCCAATCTATTTTTACATGTAGTCATGTCATAAGGAATTACAGTAAAGACCCTTCACGCACCTCCATTCACATCAGATGACCCCCATATGTTCTCTGGTACTATCTACCAAACATTAATTTAACAACCATTCGGGGTCAACTCAATTAGAAGCAAGTAGGATCCTGTGGGCAGTTTTCACGGCCCAGTGAATTCCATTCGCATTCAGCTCACATTGCATATTCCCAGCAAATTCAGGTTGTTTGGCGCATCCCATGAGCAGGGGAAAAGGCAGGAAAATGTATTTTAGAGTAAAATTATGGGACATAGTACAGAACCTCTGGTGCACCCCTCCCAATGAATAATCATACACTTAGTGGTAAATTTACTAAAGCGAGAGTTTTTAGAAGTGAGTTTTAAAAGAGATGTTGCCCATAGCAACCAGGTTCTAGCTATTGTCTTCTAGAAGGTGCTAGTTAAATGTTAAGTAGAATCTGATTGGTTGCGATGGGCAACATCACTTTTAAAACACTCACTTTAGTAAATTTACCCCTTACAGTATCATTTGGCTAATAAAGACATGTCAGTTTTCAGGTCAATTACTAAAAAAAAATCTCAATAATGGATTAAATTATGGGGGACAGGTATGGGGAGGTGTAAATGATGGGGGACAGGTATGGGGAGGTGTAAATGATGGGGGACAGGTATGGGGAGGTGTAAATGATGGGGGACAGGTATGGGGAGGTGTAAATGATGGGGGACAGGTATGGGGAGGTGTAAATGATGGGGGACAGGTATGGGGAGGTGTAAATGATGGGGGACAGGTATGGGGAGGTGTAAATGATGGGGGACAGGTATGGGGAGGTGTAAATGATGGGGGACAGGTATGGGGAGGTGTAAATGATGGGGGACAGGTATGGGGAGGTGTAAGTGATGTGGGACAGGTATGGGGAGGTGTAATTGATATGGGACAGGTATGGGGAGGTGTAAATGATATGGGACAGGTATAGGGAGGTGTAAATGATATGGGACAGGTATGTGGAGGTGTAATGATGTAGGACAGGTATGGGGAGGTGAAATTGATGGGGGACAGGCATGTAGAGGTGTAAATGATGTGGGACAGGCATGTAGAGGTGTAAATGATGTGAGACAGGTAGGTAGAGGTGTAAATGATGTATGTAGAGCTGTTGCATTTATGGGAAAGGAGGGGTTTTAAAATTGCAAATGGGAACTAAAAGTGTTTATTCAAACTAAACCTTTTATAAAAACTCTGAAAAATCACATTTAAAACATATTTTTCTGTACAGGTACCCCATAATATTGTAAAGACTTAAATTGACTGAAAAACGCTTTTTGCCTATTATTTTCCCTCATTAATTTAAAAAAAAAAAAAAGAAGCAAAAAACAACTATTTTACTCCTTGTAAGAACCTCCAGTACTTTTCTTAAAGTCACCTAATAGCCTTCTTTATGGTCCAGCTGTCTTAGCTGCCACATTTAGGGGTCCAGGGTGATTTGCCCACTTTTTCATGCACTTCTGACAGGTCACCTTTGGTAGAAAAGTTGCGAGTCCCACAAACTACCATTTCTAATTAATCTCGCATTATGCGAGTGTGCGCACTGCCTAGTTTCGTGATGCAAAATTTGCTTTTTCAAACTCGCCTCTACTTGAATTGATCACTGCGCTGCAACATTTAATGTGTTTGCCCAAGTCAGAAACCTTTTACGTTTTAGGTCCTATGAGATGGTGAAAACTCCACACAATTGCTTCATTATCAGGAGTGACTTATATACAAGGTAATAGTGTATTTAAGTCACGTGGTTTTATGCCATGCTAAAGTCACCCAGGGATTTTATTCATCTCTGCAGTCACTGTCTGACCCTAGGTTTCTACTCCGCTGATAATCATTATAACCCCAGTAATCATCCTACTCTCCTCCTATGCACCACACGCCTGATAGCCAGCATATAGCATTATATACTGCCTGCTATTTTAGCATTGGATGTTAGTCTTTGATCCAGGAGATGTATCATTTTATTGGCTTGTATGAATAATACGTTTGTGTTTTATATTATACGGATTCAGCTTATATTGTGCTGGTTATTCAGCCCTACTTTTTTTTAGTGTTTGTTCAAGTTAAACAGCATCAAAATAAAACTTTTAGCAAAATCCGGATACAGTAATCCAACGGTATTAATTAAGATGTTCGGTCAGCACTTTTTCCATATATGTTTTATGTTCTGCCACACAGCGGTTTTGCACTTACAATTCTATATTAAGCTCAGACTGGACCCGCTACTATTGTAGGCCTGGAGCAGGATTTTGTTTAAATGTGAAGCCAGCTGCGAGACATGGTATAGGAAGCAGCCTGAGAAACCGTGTATGGCATGAGAGCATGGCAGTGACTACTGGCAGTACCAAGAAGAGCAGGTGAACAGGATGTACTTAGAGGAAATGTGGAAAGACAGCACTGCATTACTGCATTTTCATCCCGTTTCCGGGACCTTGGGAACAAATTAATTTGGATGTCTAATAATGGTTATGGAAAATCAATATTCAATTAGAACTGCACTGGTATATCAACTGAAGGATGCAGTCTATAGACTAAATACTCAGGGCCTCATTTATCAATGAGTCTTATTCACAAATGATAAAAACACATTGTGTATGATAATGGTGCTCCAGCCAATCAGCTTCCAACTGTTAGCTGTTTAAAAATGACAGTTGGGAGCTGATTGGCTAAAGCACCATGATCATACACAATGAATTTTACCACTTGTTGTGAATGATAAAACTCGTTGATAAATGAGGCCGCCTGATTGGTTCACACTTAACGTTAAAATCCATTTTCCAGTTTGTCATTGCAGACTCTTTTTATTCCATTTGTATTTACAGTATAAATCAGAGGTTCCCAAACTCCGCCATTACAGTCCACATTTTAGGGATATCCATGCTTGAGCACGGGTGACTTCTGGGCTCAAGCATGGATATCCTTAAAACCTGACCGGACTGTATTGGCAGAGTTTGGGAAACTCCGATTTATACCATCAATTAATGTCCAAGTACCTCCTCGTTACCGCATTTTCCTTCTAAGCCCTGTTGCCCATATAGGTGGTCTTATGAGCTACATCCACCCGGCCGAGTTCCCAGCGGAAGATCTCCTCTGCTCCGTATTGATGTTAATGGTCCTTGTTTACCCCGATGCCCAACAATGTAGGTCTTAAGCAGCGACAAGTACCGCGCCCGCTAGGTCCACCCCTGCACCTCCCAACTCTGGCGCTGAGCAGCTCGAGAACTTCCTGTACAGCGCTATTCGCCCTTCAACGCCAGTCCAAAGCTGTATACATAACAAAAAATAAGGCTGGGCGGCACTACCAGCCTCAGGGCACATGCAGAGTACAGATTATTACTTAGGATAATGAATGAAATCTTTTATTCTTTACGGAATTTAGCAGAAGTTCTAGAAAGAAAAAACTAACCCTTTAAAAAGATAAAGCCTTTCAATTGTGCACATTTGCATATAAAACGGTGCAGCCAGTCACCAGGGAAATAAAACAATTCTTAAGGGGGAGATTCATCAAACCTTATAGAAAATGGAGAGCGATAATGTACCAACCAATCAGCTCCTAAATGTCATTTTACAGGCTGATTGGATGCTATCAGCAAATGTTCCACTTTACGTTTCTCCATGATTTGATAAATCTACCCCTTTTGCTGATTGAAGCTGCAGTCTCCGTTAGAAGCCAACCCAACAGCGTTTTGGCATTTTAAACGTTTTCTGCTTTGCCATCTGTTTAACATAAGCTTGGCAAAAGAAAGTGTCAGCTCAGTGGTTTCAATACAGAGGAGCTTGCAGTCTGATCAGTCCCCGGACAGGCAATCACTAGAAATGTCTCACTTGGTCGCTCAAACATTGCTGTCACATCACAGTCTCTAGTTACTCCCAGTCGCTCATCTAGAAGACTGTGCTCACTGTACCTGTGTCAGGAACATCTGTGGGCCTCATAATTCTGCGGATCTGTTCCATGGACTGGAGATCTGGAGACAGGCCTAGAGGTAGGAAAATAGTCATTACATATATGATATAAAACATGTTCAGGGAAACCTCTATTATAGCATTTGTGACAGGTGATGTTCCCAAGGACAAATAATGACCCCAACAGGGTCTCTGCCATAAGGGGAGGAGGTGTCAGGTCCCCTGGGACAAGGGAAGGCTACAAATAGTGCAGCCACTAATGCCAGGTACTGGATACGGCATTAGTCAGACTGCTAGAAGCAGAAGGTGGTGATAAGGAGTAATACTCAGTGATAATGACAGTGCAATGAACACATACATGGGGATATAAATAAAAACAGCTTATCCAACTGTATTGAATAGTGGCTGCCCTAGACAGGAGCCAGGTATGAACCATGCATACAAAGGGGTGACAATATACCGGACACACATGTCCGCACTGTAAATCACCAGTGAATTTCCGGTACAACCAGGGAAAAAAAAAATAAAATAAAAAAATCAGACCTACTATGACAGGTCAACCCCATAATTAACACGTACCTATCTGGTGAGATGTTGCAGGTTTAGGACAACCTCACCCCCTCGATTTACACTGCACATCCTTCTGTAAGACACCTGTTAGCTGAGGCCTAGCTCATCGCTGCAACGGTGACAAAAGCTCCACCCATTAACGGGTAACAGCTGCGCTTATCCATGCGCAGTACCGTAAACATAGGTACAAAATCTATAGGGATGTCAGAGCATGTGCCCACTATTTGCACCACTCTATACTGGTCACTTGGGATATCAAAGACAAATATCATTAAGTAAACTGGCATTTTACCGTTTGTACCGCATGTACCAAGTTTTCTAATTTTTGTTGTTACAGGTTGAACATCCCATTTCCAAAAAATTGGAAGATGGGGGGGGGGTTTGAATAGCGCTGGGAAGTCGGTCCCGGAGCTATTCAATTCAGTGCGCTGTTTAGTCCGGTTTTCACAACTTAACCTGGGTGTTTTAGGTGCGAGGGCCAGCCTTCTCCGACTCAAGTGCTGGCTACGAGGCTATTAGCGCCTCGCTAAGCCGGAAATCAGCCTCATGGCCTGCACTTTAGTCGGGAGGGTGCGAGAATAATTTAGTCACCCTAACAGTGCACTGAATTGGATTGGCCCCTTTAAGAGCAATTGAAATAGTAACACCTTTGCTTTTTGATTGCACAAAATGATTTAAAATATTGTATAAAATGACCTATAGGTTGTTGGTAAAAGGTGTACATGAAACAAATCCATTCTGTGTTTAGACTTGAGTGACATCTCCAAGATCGCTCAGTATGATATGCACATATTCCAAAATACAGAAAAATCCCATATCCAAAACACCTGCGGTCCCAATGGGACACTCAACCTGAAGCATTCGCCAATCACACAGATTTCACCTTTTATAGAACAATCTCATCTGATACAGGTCTGTGTGAGAACTACCAGAGGTAAGGGGATAATCCGAGGGGGAAGCTTCCCACACTGTATAGAAGGAGCCTCCCACACTGCATAACACAATGACAGGAGCCCGTTATATGGGAGGAGTACACATATATACAGTCATTCTCTACACAGCTTCCATTTATGCATTGGCGAGTCATAAGTTCTTATTGATAGATGATAATTTATATAAGCTGTATAACTGATGACAGACTGGATACAAGCCCCTAGGACAGGGGTCTTCAACCTTGGCCCTCCAGCTGCTGTGGACCTAAACATCCCAGCATGCACTGCCACCTTTTTGATATAACAGCGTGCTAAAACTATGGCAGTGCATGCTGGGATGTGTAGTTCCACAGCAGCTGGGAGGGCCAAAGTTGAAGACCCCTGCCCTAGGATGTGGTCCCTGCACAGACCCAGTTGTACGGCTTATATGACGGCAGGTGGGCAGACTGCTGACTCTAAAACACAGCAGGGCCCCGCAGTTTACGCGTATCACTTGCAATAATCTCCCAGCAGTTCTACGGTACACCCCAGCATTAATACGCTGCTTAAAAAAAATCTGGTTCCACAGGGGACACACGAACTACGACACTGGGGTACAGACGTGGGTTGAGAAAAGCCTGGCACTTAAAAAAAATAAAATTATGAAGATGTGACTGGCTCCTCAGCCTCTATGCCCCAGTTATACAACTGTTCCCAAGAGGAGACTGAGAAAGCACATAACCAAAGGAGAAACTATCCATCTCGCTAAAGTTTGTTGTGATTGCGGCCAACCCCGCTTGGTCGCATCATAAAGGGCAAAAAGAGCATCCGATTTATGGATCGCCTCAGTGCGAGATACATATATGTATATACGGAGAACATGCACCACATCCAGAGGGTGAGAAGCTACTAAGGAATCCTTCAATGCCTGAAACACGGTAGGTTGATTTATGTGGAAGGCCAACACCGCCTTAGGCAAGAATGAAGGGCAGGTGCGCAGAACCACTCTATCGTGAAATACCCAACATGGAGACCTGCAGGAAAGGGCGCCTAATTCCAAAAAAAAATTTTGCCGGAGGCCAGCGCCAGCAACAGGATCAGCTTCCAGGTAAGAAATTGCAAATCAATTTGTCCACCGGGTCAAAAACGTGGACTGAAGGAAAGAACGAACCAGGTTAAGATGCCGTGGTGATGTAAGAGGAATAAAAGGAGGTTGCACACGAAGAACCCCTTGAAGAAAAGTCTGAATCTCACTAATCAGCACCAGACGACACCGAAAGAAAACCGACAAAGCGGAGACATGCACTTTAAAAGAACCCAAACCAAGAAAAAGGCGGCGGTGGAGAGGTAAATGGAAAGAGGAAGTGGAGAAACCACGCAACTCTCACCAGGACATAAGATTTCCAAATTCTATGGTAATGGGCCGAAGTGACCAACTTACGAGCCCGAAGCATGGTAGGGAATCAACTTCCTCGGGTATGCCCCTACTTCTTAAAAACGGTGGTTTCAACAGCCACGCCGTCAAATGAAGACGACTTAAGTCGGGTTGTTCGAAAGGGCCCTGCTGCAGAAGATCTGATCAATGCGGAAGAGGCCAAGGGTTGTCCGCGAAGAGGGAGAGAAGAACAAAAGTACCAAGCTCGGCGAGGACAATCCGGTACCACGATGGCAGTGACCGATTCGCGCTTGAGCACCCGTGGAATCAGAGGGAACGGTGGAAACAGGTACACCAGATCGTACTGCCAGGGCAGAGATGATGCTTCCACTCCTACCACTTTGGGATCCCTCGTCCTGGAGCAATAGAGCGGTAATTGGTGATTGTTCCTGGAGGCCATGAGATCTACCTGTGGTACTCCCCAGCGGACCAGACACCGGAAGACGTCGGGATGAAGGGCCCATTCTCCCGGATGAAGATCCTGCCGGCTGATATAGTCCACTTCCCAGTTGTCCACTCCCAAAATGAAGATTACCGAGACGTTAATTTCAGTACAATTTAAAAGGAGTCTTGCCTCTTGCATGGCCATGCAGCTGCGAGTTCCCCCTTGACGATTGATGTATGCCACAGCTAAGGCGTTGTCCGACTGGACACGGACCGGTGTCCCCCGTAATAGAGGAGCCACAGCAAGCGGAGCGTAATAGACAAAGATTGGCAAGAGACTCCTGGCGCGTCCAGCATACCTGGAATTGGTTGTTCAAGGTCACAGCTCCCCAACCGCGGAGACTTGCATCCGTGGTCAGTAGAATCCAGTCCCAAATGTCAAATAGACGTCGCGCCAGCAGGTGATCCGTCCGGAGCCACCAAAGCAGGGAAATCAGATATTGCGGAGACAGTGTCACCAGACGATGCATCTGCAGATGAGATCCGGACCATTGGGACAGAAAGTCCAACTGGAACGTCCTGGAGTGAAACCTGCCAAACTGTATAACCTCGAAGGACGCCATCATCTTTCCTAGAAGCCTGATGCAAAAGGTGGACCGGAACCCATTTGGGCTTGAGGACTAAACGTACCAATTCCTGAACAGCCCTTGCCTTGTCCAGAGAAAGGAAGGTTCGCAGTAACAGTGGCCAGAATCATCCCCAGAGACTGAAGCCGTTGAGATGAATCAATTGGGACTTCTGGAAATTGATGAGCCAGCCGTGTTAAATGAGGAACTGGTGTGTCAAAGCTACCTGTTCCAATAGACTGTTGACGATGCTTTGATTAGAAGGTCGTCCAAGTATGGAACAATGTTCACTACCTGTGAGCGGATATTGCCAATCATCTCTGCCATTACCTTGGCGAAAACCCTGGGAGCTGAGGACAGGCCAAACAGCAGGGCCTGAACATGGTAATGGGAATCCAGAATCGCAAAGCGAAGAAATGCTTGATCCGGTTTCCAAATAGGGATGTGAAGATACGCATCCTTGATGTCCAGAGACCAGATAATCCGCCTCTTCCAATCCCGCTATCACAGAATGGAGGGATTCCATCTTGAATCTGTGATATGACAGATAAAGATTTAAAGATTTGAGGTTCAAGATGGGTCGGACTGAACCATCTGGCTTGGGAGCTACTAAAAGATTTGGGGAGGAGTTGGAACCAGGACTTCTGAAGCCAAAAGTCTGTCAATTGCCTGCTGAAGGACCGACAGGAAGCCCCGTGGTGAAAAACCCGAAGTGAAGGAGAATAGGCAAAGTCGATCTTGTAGCTCTGCCCGATCAAACTGCGAACCCAGGAATCCGAACAGGTCTTGGTCCAGATCTCCACAAACCGCAGAAGACGAGCATCCACCTTGGGGTTCCCCAGGTGGGGCAGGAGCCCATCATGCGGCCAGCTTGTCGGCAGGCATTGAATAGGGAAGACGGGAGCTGGCAGCCTGGCATCCTCTAGCACGACCTCCTCTTGTAGCAGATGAAGCACCCCTGGGTCTGCCTTGGAAGACCGAAAGGAACGAAAAGAAGGCCCTTTAAAAGACAGGCGTGAAGAGGGGGCTGAGGAAGGCAAATAGGTGCTTTTTTCCCCCCTCGTGTCTAGAGAGATCCATTTGTCTAGTTCTGGACCGAATAGAATATCACCTGTGAATGTAAGTCTTTCAACCGCACACTTGGATTCTGCATCTGCTTGCCAAGAGCGCAACCACAGGGGTCAACGAGCGGGAAACGCGGATGTCGAAATCCTAGAGCCTACCTGGCTATGTAACGCAAAGCTTCTCCCAGGTATGCAGCAGATTCCTGGATTTTTCCACTAGGGTGATGAGCTCTGACCTAGGAGTATTAGATCGTAGACCCTCAACTAGTTGCTGAGCCCATTTTTCTACCGGTCGGTCTAAGTAGAGCTCCTGCGGCCACGTAGATGGTCTTAAGAGTGACCTCTATTTTGCAATTTGATCCTTCTTTCAATGCCGTAGCGTCAGGAACCAGAAGGGTAGTCTTTTTAGAGAGACGAGAGACCGAAGAGTCCGCCTGCGGAGGAGTTTCCCATCTACTCCGATTATCTAGAGGAAAGGGGTACAGAGACCGAAAACAACACAGAAGTTGAGACTTCCAATCTGGATGTTTCCAGGCAGCAGCCATCTGTTCATCTAATTTAAGAACTGGAAAGGTAACCGTGGATTTAGGTTTCTTACCGAACAGGTCTGCATCCACTGATTCCTGAACGTCTGTATCGGACACCTGAGGACCTCACGAACCACGAGGATTAAAGCCTCCACCCCATGCGACGGAGGGTCTGGATCATGACAGAAAACTTCAGTCTCCGATTCCTCCAACGTCTCGCCTTACTCTTGAGAAGAATCATTTCCATCAGATTCTTCCTCAGACTGGTGAACCGCAGGGAGGGTCAGTTTTCTAGACTGTCAGCTGATGCCGACATTCAGCAGTCTGGAAGAGGAACTCATCATCTGTACAAAGTGTCTACTAAACGGGAAAAGGGAGGTGGGGTAAGTATTTGGACCTTCCCGAGCAGCTTCCCTTTCCCTTCTGGAGACGGCAAACTCAGAAGTTAAACTTGCCATAGCACCAGTAAAGGATTGCATCCAGAATGGAAGCTTATTCACACTCTGCGGAGCAATAGAGGGTTCTGTATCACACACACATCACATACAGTACCTTCTGAGTGTGCATGTGTAAATGTTTTCTTGCATTTAGAGCAAGCAAATATTTTTTGTGAAGTTTTCTCTGCTGCTTTAGCTGCCATTCTTGACACACACACACACACACACACACACACACACACACACAAAACACCTGCCTAAACACAGGACAGATAGGGGGGAGACAGGAATAGAAGGAGAGGAGCAGGTCACAACAAGCTCCCACCTTATGGGGGCTTACAACCCCTACTTTTGGACTGGCTCTGCGGCAACACAGCAGAGCCTCCAGCACCAGCATCCTCCTATACAGCAAAAAGCGCCGCTCTGTGCACAGAAAAGGGAGAAAGGCGGTGCCATGTAATTCCGCCCTCCTAAGCTCCGCCCTCTGTGCTGAGCAGTATGTGTGGGGCTATCGGCGCTAACACTCTCACCACCGGCAACTGTATCTGACCGTGGGGAGCAGCAGAGAGATGAGGCAGACACAGAGAATCGTTCTGTAAAAGGACGCCCGCTCTGCTGCTCCTGCTAGCAGGAGGAGAGCTGTCGCTTCCTATCAGTGCGGGCATGAAGCTGCACTGACAACCCAGACTTAACACCGCGCTCCTGCTAATCAGGAGCGGCGTGTATACACAGTACTCACGGAGTCTGCTGCGGCTGGGGTGCTGGGCTGAAGAAGAGTGAGGACCGGCACCAGCTCAAAACTTCTACCGTGGCGGGCTCACAGAGACTGAGGTCTCAGTTAATTACTTAACAGGGCACCGGACACTGGCAGCTGTAGCCGTGGTGGTGCCCTCCCCAGTGGCTCCCTAGTAGCTGGCAGGCTGTTGCAGAAAACAGCCTGCCCTCAACAAAAGAGGTTTAAAACAAATAAAATAGTGTAATTTAAATCCAATAGGGCTGGAGACAGCCCACAGGGCTCCGGCTTATCATCTGAGGCACATTTCAAAAACTGGTGCTGATGGGGCATAGAGGGGGAGGAGCCAGTCGCATCTTCAGGATTTTTTAAAGTGCCAGGCTTT
Source organism: Taudactylus pleione (assembly GCA_031769625.1). Classification (NCBI taxonomy): domain Eukaryota; kingdom Metazoa; phylum Chordata; class Amphibia; order Anura; family Myobatrachidae; genus Taudactylus; species Taudactylus pleione. Next base: position 1,899,912 of record JAUIMM010000078.1, on the reverse strand, counting down.
TCTCGACACACGTCTATACCTCAGTGTTGTAGCTCCAGTGTCCACTAGTGGATGACAGAGAGAATCAATTGTTCACCATGAATCATGCCATGCGGGCTAATGTATAACTGCGTGGCCATTTAATGGCTGAAATGTGTACATTTACAGCTGGAAGCCGGCTATACAGTATTGTTTCTCTGGGCAGTCTTTGGCTTCAGTATAGCTGGAAGATCACTGCTTACACAAAACGCCAGCACTTGTCATACTTCGGCTCATTGACACCCAGGTGACGGACAGTCCTGTAGGATGCAGGCAATGGATGCTGCAAGGGAAATATATACAGTAGAAAGTGTGCACGCTACAAAGTAGTGTATGCAGCCATGAGACATGCTGGTCTGTAAACTAACCCTTTTCCCCAGTGTACGGGGGAAGAGGCAGGCGGTGGTGGCTTATTACCATTTTGTACCACAAGTGTCTTCCGGTGGCAATTTAATAAATGCCTAAAGTACAATAGGAGAGAGAGACAGACGCTATGCACCATTCTCTCATTTGCAATTTAGCCTCACTCATACTGTCCTATTAAGCGTTAGACATTTTCAGCTGTGTGACATTTATACAACCTGTCCGCCCGCCCCTTGTGAGTTCACATGTGTGAACAGAGTGAAGTCAGGACAAGGCATATCGTGAAATCACCAAGATTGTACTTTGGGAACCGGTCTGGCGAGTCCTCGCTCACACTATGTCTTAGTAATGAGAACTGTGGCTCAGCAACTAGGATTTATGAGACAAACATAACACTTAGAACAAAGACTATTTACACAAAGGGAAACAGAAAAAAACCCCAGAGCCCTAAACATCTCTGGAATTCACAGTACCATTCCTTGCACTTGAACGTCTGGAGGGAAATTGCGGTCACATAGAATGACTCCAGTGCTCATGCTCACCCCAGTTCTGTGATAAAAGCCACAAAAAATACCTACCATTTCAAGCAATCTGTTGACCTCCAGGGCTGTAAAGAATCTGATTTTACATACAGAGTTAAGCTGGGTACACACGTAAAGATTTTCTGTACAACCATCCAACTAGCTGATTGGTTGGAATGAAAATCTGGTAAGGTATGAAAGCAAATGACAATCAGCAATTTGCTCCCAAACGCCGGAAAATGGACAAAAACTGTTTGAACAAATTGTTTAGCTCAAACATTTAACAAACTTGTCCGACGACCATTTTAACTGTTTTCTGGCATTTAGGAGCAAATTGCTGATCAGTTACTCCCATACGTTACCAGATTTTCATTCCAACCAATCAACTAGTTGGATGGTTGGACAGAAAATCTTTAGGTGTGTATGCACCATTAGTGATATATTGGAACAGGCAGATCTTGTCAGATAGTCGTCTGAATGGCTTTATCCAAACAATTGGCTTTCACCTGCACAGTACATGTAGGACATCGCTCACTAAAATGACAACGTCTATCTTCATTGTATGTGCATAACCCAGTGTGTCCAATACAGAAGTAGCACACAAAAACATAGAAACAAAAAGTTAAGGGAGATCCATGTAAACAACCCAGGGTCACTAAAGCCGCATTACCCCGCAAAGTCCTGACGGCCTAGTAGGACAGCTTTCTACCACAACCCCTACCTCCATGGCAACAGAAGATCTTCTCGTCTACGATGGCTGCAATCGGCAGGCAGTTGAAGCAGTCAGTGAAAGTCTTCCACAGCTTTATGTTAAACCTCCGCTTGCCTAAGGAACACAGGAGAGGGGATTTAAAGTCCGAGGCATTGAGGACACCAATATCTCCAGTGCTAGACTTCAAACATTTAAGTAGTTACATGGATGTAGCAAGCAGACGAAGGGCCAAATGTAATAGGGTGCGGGTTTCTGAAACAGCCAAGATTTCAGCGAGTTAGCAAATTTAAAGTTCATTGAGGGAGAATTCAATTGAATGATGTTGAATAGCGACAGGAATGAGTACCCGCCAAAATGCCGGAAAATGCCATTTGGTCGGAAAATGCCATTTACAGTGAGTAAACCCCTTGCATTAAACTGCATCTCACGGGCACTAATTGCTGGCGCTATTAATTCCCCCCATTAAGGCGAAGCCAAGTTGGTTTTGCCTTGATAAACGTTGCAGATATAAATTTAGCTGCCATCTCGACGAAGTCTCGGCAAGCTCAGAATCCTGTCCTCTGTTACATTTGTCTCTAAGGACTACAATTGATTTCAATGTTGATTTGCTACAGCCGCGATTCAACACCAAACAAACCTGATTTAGCAGAGATTCCTGTTGCAGTTTTAAATCTATCGGCGACTTTGATAAGCCGATGTTTAGTAAAGCTACCCCTAAATCTAGGATATGAGCTAAAATGCAGCTTTAAAATTAGTTATATCTTTCGTTGTCAGATGTAAGGGGCACTACAGATTAAATAAAAGTATAATTACATGGGATAGCATGACAATACAGATTTGAAGGCACGTCAGCTGTTATTATACCCGCATTCAGTGTAAGGAAATAAATGCGGATATCCAGCCATATGCAGACTAGGACGCATCTGTGCGAGAGTCCCGTCCCTACCCAGTCCCATGGTTTCATATACATCCTTATCAGTGCACCTGCCGGTTCCTAGCGAGAAGCTCCGTTAGCAAAGAGACGCATCAACGCGTAAGCACCACTCTGCCTCACCATGACTAAGCGGCCCTCATCACCCAATTCCACCCCTTCAGCCACAAGTGGAGTTGCAGCAGTGTTGCATATAATTCGGCATAGCCCGCAGTTGCGTGTGCTGGGCTCCAGAGCACGCGCATTGTGAAACCGTGCAAGCCATGCCCGTAAAACTGACTTGCATTCAGAGCCAACGCTGAATCAGCTCCAGAGTATGTCAATATTTTAAAGAACTGATGGACTATATTTTAATAATTTAAGTTTATACCCCAGGTGGCCAAAGAAAGCACCGAGAGCCTCTAGCGGCCGATAACAGCTCCACGTATCGCCGCGGAGGAAAAACGTCACATTAAAGTGAACCAGTCGCCATTGCATTAGGCTGGCAATAATGCCATCTACCAATTCAGTAGGAGCCAGCGGCATTGCCAAGGCACGAATTGCGGCTCTGGCCCATAAAAAGTGCCCTTACACAGTATGCGGGTGACAGATGCATTATATTCCCAGTGTATCTTATCGAAGAATTTTTACATTTCAAAAACTTCTATTGCTCTATATGAAAGGTCCAGCCAGGCGACAAGAGTGCAAGCTCCGGCAGCCATTTAGGAGTGTACACACTGGGGTGGGGGACTCACACTCGTCATAGAAGCCGTAGATACGGTTGATGCTGGCACACTCGTGGTTCCCTCTGAGCAGAAAGAAGTTCTCTGGGTATTTGATCTTGTACGCCAGCAGCAGGCAGATCGTTTCCAATGACTGTTTCCCTCTGTCCACATAATCCCCCAGGAAGAGGTAATTGGCTTCTGGAGGAAAGCCCCCGTATTCAAACAACCGGAGTAAATCCGTGTACTGCCCGTGGATGTCACCTGTGAGAACAAAGTTTAGAGATCTGAACACGCTACAGGTTTATAAAGCACATCTCATCTGCTTTTCACACTTATTAGATATGCATCACTTCAAATCGAACAGTGCCGGCTTCCACTTGTTCTTTTCAACCTTGCTGCATATGGAGGGTGCCTAGTGCGCCTCTATATTACATTAATATCATACTATTGGACATAACCATAGCACAGGCCTAGTTTGAGCGCTGGATACCTGGAGAGTTTATACTTCACTTTATATGTCCATCATGCTGTGCTCCACCCTTTACAGCAGGCAGCCAAGTTATGAGGGTGGAGCTTCCATAACTGAGCAGCCAGAGAGTGACTGACGGTTTTGTAGACATGCAGGGCATGGATTGGTGGATTCATACACAGGGGCAGGACCAATGGTATCACAGCAGCTTTAGGACCTGCATCACACCCCATCAGGACACTTTCCTAAAGGTGCAGGAGAGGCTGTAGCTGTCTGTAAAAGGAGTGTGTGGTTGGGGTGGGGTGGGGGGGTTAATACTTTATTACGTAACAGAGCTGCAGTGGAATAAGAGGATAGCACCAATATTCCATATTGTCCAAATATGAAAATCTCAATTTGGGGGTATAATAGTCATTTAAGTTCATACATCTAACTTGTTTATACTTGAAAGGGATTGTACTCTTCTGTAACAGGGGTTGACGAAGGAATGAAAGCCCAAGAAGACATTCAGTGCCATAGACTTTCAAAAACAGGGACCAGCGCTAACAGAAGGGAGGGGGTACAGCACATTTAACCTAATTTATCACTATTCCCAAAACATTTAAGAATTGTTACATCCCAGCAGAACAATGAGTGACCTGTGACCCCGGACAATCTGCTATTGGAACCTACAATGTAACAGCAGGCAGCAACTCTGGACAGGAGACTTTTGGTCACCCATTCGCTATTAGTCGTGCTCCCCATTTCTGGAATATATCAATGTAATCACTTTAGACCTGACCCATGCTACAGCTGTCTGCACCATCGTACACCTCACTGGAGATGTGTTCTTCTGCATGCAGCGAGACTGGACCCTATTACTGTATCTTACTATGAGGGCACTTTCCTGAAGCATCGATAGACTGCTGGTTTCTGCCATAGCCCTGATGCATGTGTTCTCCTACATGCAGAGAGACTGGATCCTATTACTGAATCTTACTATGAGGGCACTTTCCTGAAGCATCGATAGACTGCTGGTTTCTGCCATAGCCCTGATGCATGTGTTCTCCTGCATGCAGAGAGACTGGACCCTATTACTGTATCTTACTATGAGGGCACTTTCCTGAAGCATCGATAGACTGCTGGTTTCTGCCATAGCCCTGATGCATGTGTTCTCCTGCATGCAGAGAGACTGGACCCTATTACTGTATCTTACTATGAGGGCACTTTCCTGAAGCATCGATAGACTGCTGGTTTCTGCCATAGTCCTGATGCATGTGTTCTCCTGCATGCAGAGAGACTGGACCCTATTACTGTATCTTACTATGAGGGCACTTTCCTGAAGCATCGATACTGCTGGTTTCTGCCATAGTCCTGATGCATGTGTTCTCCTGCATGCAGCGAGACTGGACCCTATTACTGTATCTTACTATGAGGGCACTTTCCTGAAGCATTGATAGACTGCTGGTTTCTGCCATAGTCCTGATGCATGTTGGTTGTAGGTTGCTGAGGTGTCAGAATGGAGCTTCTGAGAGTTGGTGGACACAGGGTCCTGTTAGAAGTTCTGTTTATTGAGATATCTGCACATTATTCACAGAGATGACCAAATGCAATCAAATAACTCTAATCTGTCAATGAGAGGTCTGCGTACGATGCACCAGGATTTCACACCATGGCCTGGACTATATATTGCCAGTTCTGGTCAGATCCCTACTCAGGTCAGTCCCAAGTAGCTCCCCAGCATGTACAGCTCATATAGTTCCTTGCTAGAGGTACTGCAATGCTGTTTCTGCTGTAACGTGTTCTATGTCCCTACGCTAACACTATGGGCTGACGTCAGCCTGGTACAAGCAAAGTATTTCTAAATGTCTCCTTGTATAGCCAGCAATTGCAGAAAACATAAAACAAATTACCACAAATCTTTAGTGGGGCTTCCAATTCCAACAGTATGGGCTGGCTGAGGAAGATCTCCCGGGATTTTATGCAGAGCCCCCGGACCTCTGCCTCCGTCATCTGCACAATCTTCCCCGGGCGGCATCCTCGCACTGCAAACAGAAGATTGGGACAGTGACATGGCTGTACAAGGGAAAGGAAGCAAGGTCTGTGTGTGTGCATGGAGAGATGTGGACATTGCGTCACAGGTCACTGCTTACAGCTTGGAACAGACAAATGTCACTGTAGCCTTGAGCCAGACATGGAGTAAGACACCACATGCGCATTGGAGAGAACTTATACACAAAACATGAGCCTGCAACATTGCTAGTGGTGTATGTATTCGTTCATATATTAATAGGCCATAATCTACACTTCAGTCTGAACGTCATCCTCATATAAATAAGGTAACACTGAGTGAGAGGGTACATTGCAAAACACCTTCTAAAAAATGGGGTAGTTCTCCCCCCCCCCCCCTCAGCTAATGAATGATGGCAGATCATTAGCCTCTCCTGGGCTAAATCCCCACTCCGCACGCACAGCTCTCAGCACAGCCGGCCGAGGGGACTATTTTTAGAGATTGGGAAGATCTGCCAGACACCCAGCTGCCCATGACTCTCTCCATCAGAATGGAAGGAAGGTTACGCGGATGACGTCACGTGCCCAATACCCCGGGAACGGCGTCGGAGACTGATGTCCCATGAGGACAGCTTACACTTGTGTTTGCTGGCAGTCTGGAGGATTAAATCAGTCCTGTGACAGGGACAAAGGCAGAGGACACAGGGGATCTAACGGCTCAAGACAGGTTGTTCAGCAGAATGAAAAACAGCTTAACGGGATGTACACAGCACTGTAACCCGACTCACAGGGGCTTTAATACACGCTGCACGTAAGCGAAACATGTGCAGCAGTCACCGCGGTCAATCAGAAATTCACACTTAGGGGATCTATTTACTAAGCAGTGTTAGGAGACAGAGTGAAAAGTGATAATGTGCCAGCCAATCAGCTCCCAACTGTCATCTCACAGGCTGTGTTTGAAAAATGACAGTTGGGAGCTGATTGGCTGGCACCTTATCACTTTCTTATCACTTTTCACTATGTCTCCTAACACTGCTTAGTAAATAGACCCCTTAATTTCCCTCTTGCAAAGAATGAAAGTGATTGGCTACTGTGGCTAAGTGTAAATATTTCATAAAAAGGAAGTTTTAGCAAAACAGCGCAGGTGTCTCAGTGGTTTCCCTGTGTGTTTAGACTAGAGTGTGTAAGCCGACTCACATCTGTCCAATACGTTCAAATGGCGCACATCACATTGATCAGTGCAAGCCAGCAATGTAGTTTTAGTGCAAATTGGTTTTTATTATACTTATAATAGATAAACTTATAAATCTCAAATCACCAATTACATACAAATAAAATATAAAACAAAGAAAGCAAAACAAAGAACACAAGACACAAAAAACAAGGAAAATAATAAAATTATTTTTTTTTTATGAAATACAGCTCCGGGTTCAATAAAAGCCAACAGAGAAGCAACTACACACTATTAAATCTAAGGGCCAGTCGAATTATAGACCCCGAGGGCATCACAAACCATCAAGAGGCTTAGGAATTACATGCAGCAATAATATTTTTAAAGGTGCTCGAATCTTTGAAATCCAGCCAACGAAACCATGTATCCCTAAAAGCTGTGCCGTTGTCTTCTGTAGAAGACAGACTATCTTCCATTTCCATGTAGAGGTCAATCCTATCGAAGCAGTCTCTAACCGTTGGAGGAGATGAGGAGCGCCACTTTACCGGGATAACCGACTTAGCCGTATTATTTAAATGGCACAACGGGGACTTCGAGATGGGGACGGGGGATAGGTGAAACAGCCAGAACAACTGATCAGAAGGAACCGGTTCCCCAATTATAATTGCAGAGAGTTTAAGGCAGCAATGTAGTTTTGTTGCTCCTGGTTATTTTGTAAATGATAAAGAGTCACGCATTGAGTGAGAAAGGCGCACAGGACCTGGCAGGCAGGTGTTCTTTGGTGCGACTGAAGCAACAGTAAGAGAGGACACATCCTTTGCGATGTGGCCATATCACTCGTGCTGCCATCACACATTGACCCTCGCATCTCTGTGGGAAAACTTCCGGTACCAGTGATCGCAATGTGCCATCCCGTAATAGCACATGGCTTCCATGTCAAGGCATTGAATCCCCCCTACTCCCGTCTCCAGGAGGAACACTATTTAGCAATATGAGTACTTGTGTGGAAAGAACATATAAACAACCCAGGCACTGTAGCAGATGAAAATCATTGGTGATTTATTTAATAGAACGGGTGATAAACAGTTTCAGTAATTCAATCCAATAGGTCCACATGGATAGTTCCCGCAAGGAACCCCTAGTGGAGACTAACCCCTTAGCCTAGGGGGGTTAATGACTCAGCAAGGCAGTGGCCTAGCTTCACCTTCACTGGCAAGGGCACAGAATTACAAGACCTGGGGTAACTTATCCAAAGGAAGAGAACAAGGGTCCTCGCAGCCCTTCTCCCCCTGTCATAGGCAGCAGCCATTACTCCCTACATCAGCCTCAGCTGTGTTCTCCCTTGAACACTGAACTGCTCCTCCTTATACCCCCCAGAGCAGCATCAGGCTGTAGGGGTGTGTTCGGCTTACTTCGGTGTTCTTATGCTGGGTACACACTGTATATCAATATATCTGCTGCCCGCCGGCCAGTATGTACAGACGATATGTCTGTGAACCGGATCATTCAGACATATCGCATTGGCTGCGCTGCATAGCTGATGGACAGATGTGTCTGCAGACCCCTCGGCAAGTGTGCACGGGCGGTCTGCAGACCTCCCGTATACACAGTGGCAACTGCGGGGAGAGGGGGCGGCCAGACCAGCCTCGTTGCCAGCGGGTACCAGATAGGTAATGGCCGTTCAGCGTGTATCACTCGATCTGCACATTAGGATTCTAAGGCATAGGAATACAATATACATTTCCTAATTAAGGTGATTAATTCAGGCAAACAGAGTTACCCTTGTTTGGCTAGATGTGAAACAGAGGGGGGGGGGGCACTACAACTAGTGAGATCTCCTGTGGTTTAGGTAAACAAAGATATCTTCTGGTCACACAATAGTCTGGTATACATGACTTGATAATCTAATTATTGGTGTATACGGTTTCTACAGATCTAGAACACACAGACTTATAGATATATTGCGGCCACATCGGCGGGCTGTGTACCAACGTTATTTTAATTTATTTATTTTATTTATTACCAGTTATTTATATAGCGCACACATATTCCACAGCGCTTTACAGAGAATATTTGGCCATTCACATCAGTCCCTGCCCCAGTGGAGCTTACAATCTATGGTCCCTATCACATGCACACACACATACACACTAGGATTAATTTTAGTTGGGAGCCAATTAACCTACCAGTATAATTTTGGAGTGTGGGAGGAAACCGGAGTACCCGGGGGAAACCCACGCAAGCACAGGGAGAATATACAAACTCCGCACAGATAGGGCCAAGGTGGGAACCGAACCCATGACCTCAGTGCTGTGAGGCAGTAATGCTAACCACTACACTATCTGTGCTGCCTGCCTGTTATGTCTGAACAACGGCGCTCACAGACACATCGCATCGGCTGTGCGGCACAGATATCTGCTGGTGTGTACAGACTACTTGCCAATCACCCGTACACATGCTACAGGTACCTGGCAGGGAGTGACCGCTCAACTGGGCAAACAAATTTAAATGTCTGCCCAGTTTTGACGTCAGGGGCAGACGATTGGCAAGTGTATATGCACTTATCAGTCCTCAGATAGGTCAGCAGGTCCGACAACCTAGTGCAGCGATTCCCAACCTCGGTCCTCAATGCACACCAACAGTCCTGGTTTTAGTGATATCCATGCTTAAGCACAGATGGTTAAATCAAAATAACTGAGGTACTAATTAAGTCACCTGTGCTCAAGTATGGCTAGCCTTAAAACCTGGACTGTTAGTGTGCCTTGAGGACCGTGGTTGGGAACCCCTGACCTAGTGTGTTCCCAGGATTATTCCTTTGGCATAAGTAAATCATGGGAATCGCTGGGGCTACATGAACATAAGAGAACATGAGAATCTCATATTAGCAATACTAAGGTCACACACAGTATGGGGATGAGCAGAGACATGTTATGGGGGACGATAGAACTCACATACTGAATGTGGATAGTTATAATGAGTGCTAGGCAGGCACTCTAGGGGGACATGGGGATAAAAAGTACATATGAAATTGGTTTTGTCCCAGCAACCTTTAGCTAGCATTCATCCAGTGCATTCTATAAAATAATAGGTAGAAGCTGACTAGTTGCTATGGGCACCTTCTGCACTCTTTAGAAAGCTTGATACATTCCCCAAACCCCTCCCCCCACCATGCACATACATCCCATTAAAATGCTGCACACATATATTCGCATCCATGCACCTTGTAAAGACAAATCCCCCCCCCCCCCACTACAATACAGCATCAGGGATGTAGCAGGTATATGTGGCCATTTATGCATCATCCTATCCTTACTCAGAAACTGGATAGAAAAATAAATAAATGCACATTCAAACCTCTCTCTTACCATTTACATACATAACACATTTCTAATTAACAAGCTTCTGTCATTAACTGGGAATTAATGGAAGTAATTCCGGCTACAAAAGGTAATAAATAAAATGCGGTATTGGCACGCTAGGAGAAAGGACAAAACCAAAAACATTAGTACATCCTGTAAGTAACATTTTATACACAAAAAAAAAAAACATACAAAAAGTTTCATGAATCCAAGTAAAACAAGCGCCTGATAATTTGCCTCAGATTATACGCTGCTATAACAGCTGGAGGTACACACCACACACCCATTCACTAATAATCTAGTACTGGCAAACCGGGCACCAGCCTCCAGATTAACGTGCATGTTAGGGAGCACACATTAATGGCTAACATATGTCGTCTTCTAGTGCAGCACGCCAGACACCCGGTCACAGAGTTACACGCGGCGGAGGCACCGCACTCTACGCTGGCAGAGACATGTTCTGACATATGAGGAGAATAATGTCCCAGACTCTGCCAAGATCAATATCCTTCCAGCCTAATAACGTAACATTTTACTTGCTGGAAAACCGGCTCAGTGAGGGGAGTCTGTTTCCCGTCTGTGCACCAATGGCGGGAGGTTGAAGCCAGCACGTCTGCCGCCGGTGGCCAGGGCGGCGTCACCAGCTTTATAGAAGGCACGCAGAAAGTCACTAGTAATCTATTACCCTTAGCAATACCTGTATTAGGAGAATATAACAATTTCCTCACTTAAGTCTCTAGGACACCAATCTTCAAAGTACAGATTAACAGTGCCAACAAATACACAACGTTGTGGATGATATTCAGAGATGTGAGGCCCAGTGTTGCTTCCCATCTTGTTAGAGCACAGCAACGTTTTCCTAGTTTATGTTCCGGGTAACCCTCCAAGGTGCACGATTCTACTCTATGCGATGTGAATAGAGCCGGTAGATCGCTCCTGGAGCTATTCAATTGTGCGCGGTGTTTAGTCGGAGAATGCCCGTTCTCGCGACTAAACACCCTGTTTAAAGGCGCAATAACGGGCATGCCCAGACCTAACTTCCCGGCGCGATGCTGTTTTCCCGGCGCTAAGGGCAGAAAACAGCCTCGCGCCGGGACTTTTGTTGGATTTCTGCTCGCATCCCCGGAGGGATGCAAGAAGAAATCCTAGTCGGCCTTGGCAGCGCGGTGCATTGAATAGCTCCGGGAGCTCACTCCCGGCGCTGTTCACATTGCATAGAATAGAATCGTGCCCAATGTACTGTAGGCCCTCCGCCCTAGGCTCCGGACTATCCCTTATCCTGTTAGTGTAGACTCTGTGCAAAGACATTTTGAAACAGACACATAGTAGAAGCAGTGTGGTGGCCCAGGCTCTGCCTGCTCAGGGACAAAGGTCCATCCATCATCTCAAGTCACTGACTTCAGAACTCCCAGCCCAGGCCAGAGATTTTACGGCATCCCCATTCCCCTCTGAACACCTGCCACCAAATGCTTTTAGCTCCCAGCGTCACTCACCCGGACAACATAACGTGGAAATACTGGAAATCAGTAAACACGAGAATCTTAATTATCCACTTGAGGTTTCAATTTAAAGAAAAACACAACGTTTTTTTTTATAAAATATATTATACATATCATCCCTTATTTATATAGCAGCAATAAATTCTACGGTGCAGTGCAGCCAGAAAGTTTATTCAGGCCCATTACTGCACAAGTGGAGCTTACAATCTACCTCTCCTACCACAGTCACACAAATACTTACACAACAGACAAAAGTCATGGTAGGAGGAGCACCAATTTGGGACTACAGCAGCCTAGTCAGACACTCATGGACTGGACTAATCACCTAGAACAGGGGTGGGGAACCTTTTTTCTGCCGAGGGCCATTTTGATAAATATAAAACATTCTTCGCATGCTCGGTACAGGCCACTCCCCTCTGTGTGATGTCACATGGGGGCAGGGCCACAATTGCTGGTGATTACAGCAATGCCCGAAGCATCCTCAGGATGTTCCGGGGAACTGTTAGGGCAGCAGTGTGACCATCTGAAGCATCCTAAGGATGCTCCAGGCGGAACTGCTGCATAGATTCTGGCTGCAGGGTTCCAAAAAAGCTCAGACGGCCAGACCAGGGATGGGGTACCCGGGCCTGAGGTACCCCATCCCTGACCTAGAACCATATATACAATCAGAGTGATGGGAACAATATCCAGGATGCCAGTGAGGAATCTTACAAACACTACTGCCACATGAATCACAGCATTTATAATGGGCGAATCAATCCAGCACCATGGCAGATACATTGCGTTCCGGACCCTAACCTGGTACCCACCAAAACTGCAAGATTTGCCTAGCAACCCACAGGAAACCCTGTGACGTACAGCCTTCCGTATATGGCTGATATGTGCGCAGCTGAGCAATGCAGCGAGTCTTGCCGGTACTTTGCATAGGCAGGTCTTCAATTAGCGGCGGGGTTCACCCCGTGACTTATTGGCGACCAAAATCCCACAGCGCGGGGAAAAGCTATTCAATAAATTAGCATTTTCCCAAGGCGAAAAATCGGGACTCGCGCACGGAGACTCACTGACTCTGCGCAATCGATGCTTTTTGTTTGTTTGTTTTCTCTCCCCCCCGCGCGCGAGCCCGATTTGGTGGTTTTTACCTCGCACCTCCATGGGCTGCAAGGTAAAGTCCGACTTGCGCAGGAGGAATACCCGCTAATTGAATAGGTTCGGCGTGGCTAATTGAATATGCCTCATATAGTTGCTGGTTTCCAGAGCCAGCGCCAGAGTGGTAACACTGGAAACGTCCCTTTTGTTTAATATCGACCAACTGTACACAGGACCATTCCTCCACATCGTGCAACCTGCACAGCATTCTTGCCTTTTTCATGCTATTGTTAGCTTACTAAGCAAGGAATCATTTATGTGAATTGTAGTTTCCACAGTTTTCCCTCAACTTATCACGTTGGACCAGATGAAATTCCCGTCCAGGGACAAAATGGCTGGGGAAATGTAATTTGAACGGCACAAATAAACACAAAAATAAAAAGCGCAAACTTTAGACTCAATTGCAAAACAGACAATTGTCCGTGGCCTGTGAAACGTGAGCACTGCCTACTGCAGAGCGGGGAATGGTTACAAGGGTCATTTTGTCTGGACTTCGGTCTGCATTTACTCTGTATGAAATAACAGAGACCAGCACTTTGTGTCACCAGAGCCTGCAGCGTTTCTTCCACACTAGTCATTACGGCAGCCGGAGGAGTGTTCTGGCTACAGAGGAAAACTTCCTGCTGTATTATTTTCTCCATGGGTGACAGTCAGCCCTTAGCCTCTGACCAGCAAAGGAATCTATGGGACAGCAATAGCCAACGTGTGGAAATGAGTCATCCGAGAGCCGTACAGGATATTCACAACTTTACACTGAAACACAGCTCTGATGTATTCAGTGCGAGAAGCCAAAACTTGGCATTCCTTTATATAGGCAATAGGAGGAGAGAGTACACAGAACGCACACATCAAAGGGGAAGCGATTAGCTCTTTGAAGATGTTTTATTACTACAACCTAGCCTAAGCCCAGCAGCTGGATCTGAGGACAGATTGAACCTGTCTTTGTTGTCCTGCACTCCAGCCAGATGGTCGGTGCAAGGTGACTAGTCGGACAAGGACCTCAAACCCGGAGCTTAGTGCCTACAGTGTGACTGCATCTTCCAACCAGTTCCCATCATCAGATATCAACTGGTATCTGCAGTCTGTGGGGAATTCAATGCTCTTCGCGGGGATGTAGCTCTCAGATTAAATGCCCAGAGATATTCAATAGACTGCATTGCGTCAGGCACTTATGCCGGGAGATGAACCTTACCACGACTAATACCCGATGCTTAGTCGCAGTAAACTGCATCTCTTGGCTTAAGTGCTGGGCGCGATGCTGTTAACACCGCAACTAGCCCTAAGGCCCTAGTTTTGGCAACTGAATAGCTCCGGCCACTTAGCCCAGGAGATACTTCCCCGCAAAGAGAATTAAGTTCCCTCCCTTGAAATGACAAGTGCTACAATTTGTGGACAATCAGGCCTAAGATGACCTAAGCAAATAGATAGAGAACCATTACAAACTTCCATTTGTTTGCTTCAGTCATATACAGGGTAATGCTTTCCAGATTTGGCCGTAAAAATAATTAGTTTTCACCAAATATTCCAGCATTTCCCCCCTTGAGATGCACAAAGTCCCTGCTGTGGGGAACATTTAGATGTCAATGGACACTATTGGGAACATCCCCAAAATACAAAAAAGTGTCATACGAGGTGTCAAAACAATAAACAAATACTCAGACAGGAATACTGGTGACTGATATATAGTATGGGAGGGGGGGGGGGGATAAGGATGGAAGTACATGTAATAAGTGTGCAGCATTGCTACGAGCCAGTGCTCGCTCCTCCTCCTCCTCCTCCTCCTCCTCCTCTAGTGGGTGTTGCATATTGATGACATTCGGAACGCTGGTTTGGTCGTTAAGTCGACAATCACAAAATGAAACAAAGTCGACAATGGGATTTTCAATGCAAATCTAAGCTTGACCTTAATAGCAGCCTAACCCTAATATCCGGTGTGACAATTCTGACTTTCAACATTTGGAATGTTTATATGACAACTGCATATCCCACCGACTACCTCCAAGATGAAATATTCTCTAACATAGGTGTAAGCACCAGGTACACCTAATGCAGATAAAGATGTAGCGGCTGTTTGTTTGCTAGACAGTTGCCTGAAGGTACCTGTAGCTGCCGGCTTATAACAGGATAGAATTGGGCAGCAACATTGTGTACAATCGATAGTGTAGCGCCCTGTTAAGGTGCCTACTTACTAGGCGATTTTTTTTTACATTATCTGCCCTAATCCGACGCGTCGGAACGACAGATAGTGTAAAATGTCCTAATCATGAGTGTCCACTCACGATCACTATGCACGTACCCGCTGGTCGTACATCGCATCTCCAGATCTTGCCTGCTGAAGGCAAGATCTGGAAATCTCAGGCACAATGCATTGGAATAGTTAGGATGCACAATAGATTGTGGGTCAATTTGGATAGTTTTTACACCAAATCGTGACAACGACTGCAGGGGGAGAAATCGGACACGATATTGCATCGTCACCAGAGCGCCTAGTGTGTAGGCACCTTACAGTTTTGCTGTCGTACAGCTATTGGTTTCTGTTACATGAGAGATGCAATATCCTGCACAGGATCTTAACCGTAATGTAACAGAAGCGTATATGTAACCAGCAATCTAGTACGATTTATTAGATATAAAAATTATTTAACATTATATATTGCGCTGGGAGGTGCTCCCTGGAATCGAATATCTAGTACGGCTAATTAACAATAATTGGTTCCACCAATTTTCAGCAAGAGATTCCTTTGTGGGGCACGCTTTTGTATGTAAGTGGATAATGAATTCATATTAAAATATAACATTGTTCTTCCTTTAAAATAATGGGGTTACATTGGCTCTGATGTAGAGTGTATTGACAGAGCCACCTTATATAATCCTATTCAAAATCATGTAACATAAATATGAACATAATGGTGACTATGGCCCTGATTCAGAGCCGGATGCTCTGAATCAGGGCCCACCTCCATTAAAATGGAGCGTCCTTTTGGACGCTCGTATAGCTGTGGGTCACCACCCACAGCATATACGAGCGTCCAACAAGATCGTCGTGATGGTCTTGACCATCGCGACCATCGGACTTGCGAGTGAAACCCTGTGGTCGGGTTTCTCAACCGCAAGGCCAGGAGTGATTTTGGCTCTATCAGAGCCAAAATCACTCCCACTGACATCACTAGTGATGTCAGTGGGGCCGGCTTCAGACGGTAGGCGTTCCCATAGGAACGCCTCCGTCTGGCAGGCACGCCCCCGGAACGCCCACCAAAGGGGGCGTGCTGTCTATCAACATCGACAGCACACCCCCCTTGGTGCGAGACCTGGAGCGATGGAAAGTCCTTCGCTCGCCGGGTCTCGCGCATGCGCACGACGGAGCTCCCTCCGTCGTGCGCATGCGCAGTGGGGACCATCGACCCACTTGCAAGAGGGTCTGAATGACCCCCTATGACTGAATCAATACGTCTCTTAATGAGTATAATTAGCAGGTTTGGCACATTTGGTCATCTAATGCAGTAAATATATGTTAATAGATATGATATCAATGAGATAAATAGCCCTATGTGCAAAATTCCCTGTACATCAAATAGGTTTCTAAAGTTCATACACCTCAATAGCTCTTCACACACACTATTGTGTAATTGGTCACACATTAGATATTCCGGGATTAATTATATAGGTAACCTGCAGCTGACATCCTCCCCCTCGCAGTCCTAGCAACAGAAATATGATGGATGTAAAAGGGTTAAGGTGCGTATCCACTACACAACCTCACTGAGCAATTGCACCATTACGACATCGTAATCGTACAATCGCTTAGTAATCGGCCGCAAGGCGGGCACTTAAATGTCAAAAACGACCAGCGATGCGCGCGCCCGCTGGTCGTTTCTGATCTATCATCACCCGTACATGCTGGTGTCGAAGCTGGATTATTGACTGAGACAAGATCAGTTTAAAATTGGATTGCAACGACGCCATCTTGGAAATGAGATCGCAAGACGCCATTTTGAAAAGGCCGCCTAAGCACCATTTTAGATAAACTCACACTTTAGTACATGCGGCGATAGTACTATTAGCATCATGCGATTGCACCTTTCACCATTTCTCATACACACATTAATACGCACAGTTGCGCTGTTAACTAGTCGCATATTAGCGAATGCATAAGATCCTGTATGAAAACGCTGAATATTAGCTTCATGCACACGCATCTGCCCCAAGTTAACTAGCGTCTTTACATCAAACCCCACATAACTCACACATTACATATTCACATACAAGGTTCCATAAGCTTTAAGGTATAAGATTCAAGTATGCACATTTATTATCATTGCTAGGAAATAAAGGTTATTGTGTAACTAAGGTTTTATACGTGATAAGTAAGCCATGTCTGGTTTTGTACTGATACGTACTCTCTCAACAGTATTCCGGTAATATCGATGGAGAGATCGCATCATGCATTCTCAACTTATGGACCGCAGAGACTTCAAGCAACAAAATGTACATTATATGAACAACTGTTAGGATTTGCCTGAGGCGGGAAACCAGAGACCACCAGTTGTTAGAGGCTGGACTGTGTCTATTTGAACCAACCTGTTAAATGCCTTGTAACATATGCCCTCTCCTTTAGGACCAATGGTATTAGCAACAAACTTCTCTGTTGTGTTTATTTCTGGGGGGGTATAAATATGTGTACTCTGACCCTGGGTTCCTAGTCTTTGTGCTGAATGCTGATTGACGGGGGTTTCTTGCTGATGCCTAACATCTGGACCAGAGAGCGCTGCGTATGTATAATTGTACTTGGGTCTGTATAATTTCTTTGCACTAAGATTATATGAGGATCATAGCATGTAACTGCTGTACTTTTACTTGAATAATTCTTTGTGCTTTGGAACCACATGTTCTAGGTCTGGAGTCCTTATTTACTGTATGACTGCGTACGCAAAATAGCGTCATCCTTAGAGGTTTATAGGCAGGATATTAGAAGGTATAGGCAGGGGTATATAGAGGTTCAAAGGCAGTATCGTTACTGGTCAACCTGATGATCACGCCAAGTTCAGCATGTACGGGGATGATGGATGTGCCTACACTGAACGAGCGAACGTTCAGTGTAGGCACATCACAGGGGGAGAAACGACAGCACGATTACAATGTCATAATCATGCTCTCGTTTCTCCGTCTATTAGTGGATACGCACCTTAACACAGAAATACAATGTTGTAGTCCTCTTGGGGTAGTGTAAATATTAACCAGAATCTAAATACAATGTTGCAAAATTCTCCAAGGCTGCACTTCCATGCAATCACATTGAAGATATCCCGATACCCTCTATGCTTCTAAGCAAAAAATATGAACATAATCCATAAATGTCATATACTCAGTGACCATGTAAGTGAGGCATGTACAGCATACATAGATTGCTTATTGTTCTAGGAGATCTTGGGGGTGATAACATATAGCGATAAACATCTAAGCTCATATTAGAAGCATTATGGGATATCAGGATATTTACAATGCGATTGAATTTAAGTGCAACATTGTATTTTGGAATTACCCTTTTACATCCATCATATATTTGTTGCTAGGACTGCGAGGGGAGGGGGGTGAGGTAGAGCTGCAGGTTACCTATATAATTAATCCCGGAATATCTAATGTGTGACCAATTACACAATAGAGTATGTGTCAAGTGCTATTGAGGTGTATGAACTATAGAAACCTATTTGATGTACAGGGAATTTTGCAGATAAGATATCAATGATATATATATAGCCCTATCTATGAACATATATTTACTGCATTAGATGACCAAATGTGATTTAACCATTTCTTGTTCCAATACTCTACATCAGAGCCTACGTAACCCCATTATTTTAGGAAAAACAGGAAAAATTTATATTTTAATATGAATTAATTATCCACTTATTATATATATTATACAAAAGTGTCCCACAAAAAGGAATCGCTTGCTGATAAATGGTGGAACCAATTACTGTTAATTAGGAGAACTTTCCAGAACTGCAGATAAAAGCCTGCGATCCAGACGCCGGCTACTGTTCAGCATAAATATTTTTTTTTTATGAATTAGAATTTAATATAAAATATATTTAAAACTATTCTGGCATCTTGATCTTATATGGTTCTGCCATATTTGGTTATAGTATTGAATAGCATTATTATATAATTTTTACATATATCAAATTAGCGCAAAACCCATTAATTTGCTAGAAAATATATACATAAAAACGCAATACAATAGCTACATAATTGGATGCATTTAATACATAAATATGTCCAGTATTTAGGCCTTTCCTGCAGACTCTCCCCGCTGTAATGATCCCAGCATATGAGACAGGGAGAGAATGGGTGTTGTAGTGGGAGAAATACTTCAGACATCAGTGAGTAAGTCAAATCCCCACCCTTCTGTCCATGCTCCCTCTAACCCAATCCTCAGCATCACAGCCCACTCAATCCTCGTCTCCACCCCACTGATCCCCCCCCCTCTAATCCACTTACCATGTCCCATTCATCCCAACCTCTTCCCTCCATCATAATTAATCCTCCTCCACCCATTATTAACCCCCTCATCCTCATTTACCCCTAATTCCTGCATCAACTACTGATTTGTGCACCATCCTTTACCCTACCCCAACCACCTGTCATCTTATTACCCCCGTGCTGTGCCTCCGCATGTACAGAGAGGGGAAGTGATCACATACCAGCTCCCCCCACTACATCCATGCAGGAGAACACCAACCTGTCATCTTATTACCCCCGTGCTGTGCCTCCACATGTACAGAGAGGGGAACTGATCACATACCAGATCACCCCCCACTACATCCATGCAGGAGACCATCAACCTGTCATTATTACCCCCGTGCTGTGCCTCCACATGTACAGAGAGGGGAACTGATCACATAGCAGCTCCCCCCACTACATCCATGCAGGAGACCACCAACCTGTCATTATTACCCCCGTGCTGTGCCTCCACATGTACAGAGAGGGGAACTGATCACATACCAGCTCCCCTCACTACATCCATGCAGGAGACCACCAACCTGTCATTATTACCCCCGTGCTGCACCTCCACATGTACAGAGAGGGGAACTGATCACATACCAGATCCCCCCACTACATCCATACAGGAGACCACCAACCTGTCATTATTACCCCCGTGCTGTGCCTCCACATGTACAGAGAGGGGAACTGATCACATACCAGATCCCCCCCCACTACATCCATGCAGGAGACCATCAACCTGTCATTATTACCCCCATGCTGTGCCTCCACATGTACAGAGAGGGGAACTGATCACATACCAGCTCCCCCCACTACATCCATGCAGGAGACCACCAACCTGTCATTATTACCCCCGTGCTGTGCCTCCACATGTACAGAGAGGGGAACCGATCACATACCAGCTCCCCCCCCACTATATCCATGCAGGAGAACATTAACCTGTCATCTTATTACCCCCATGGGTGCACTCTATAAGTTATATCATTCTGATTCACAGTGGAACGATAGATCAAACAGATCGTGCAGTGCGTACACCAGAATGCGTATGCACAGTGGTCATTTATCGCACTGTCCCATCTGCTGTGCTGCAGCATGTAATACCACATCGCACCATCGTATGTGTTGATACATCGCATCGTCACTAGGTACACACATCGTATAACGTGGTACTCAAGGATGCCAGCCCATGTACAGGCAATTCTGGAGTCCATCAGATGCCAGTGCTTACTACAGCGCTCTCTGCCGCCATCACCTGATCACGTCATTCAAGGGCCAATATCCCGCTTTACTCCATGTGTCCGGAGAATATTCAGAGTCGTACTTTTAAAGGGTAATAAAACAGGAGCACAATAGACATTTTGACACCTGGGGGGCAATTCAATCGTTTGTAGCTCTGGTAAATCCAGCCCAAACTGTACAGAAGGTATTCCATTGTTTGGGTGACAGACCCTGACTATATGCACTCACCGTGGATTTATGCTCACACTCCCCTGCGGTGCAAAGCAGAAATCCATGTAACGTAGCGCATCAAGGCTGGTCGCACCATAACTGCAGCGCGCCCGCAACGTAGCACAGGAGAAGGTGCTTCACGCGGCTAATCCTGCGCAGCCACGGGAATTCATTGAATATCCAACAATCTAACCAACCCTCACCCTAAAGCAAGTTTGGCTTAAAAACAATGAAAACCCGATATCCAAAATTTGGTGTGGAGACATTAATCAGTTTCATTTGTTCAGGGCAGGACGAAACCCAGGGGAAAAGATATTGTCGTTGGAGCTCAATTTCATCATCTGTAGTCATCCTAAATTGAGGTTCTCTTTCTGCTTATTAGATGTCATTTAAATAACTTCTGATTGGCTCTGCTAGGTCAGTGTGCATGCTGGGAAATTGCATGGTAATTTACACAAGCTACAGTGGGAAATTGTCATTGATCTCTAATGCAGTATATAGTAATGTGGGTGGGTTATTTCTGAACATTAATTCTTCCCGCTGAGATAACTTGCTGCCTGCCGCCAAATCCATCTGTGGGGAAACGTCCTGCTTAAAAGCCATTCTGTTTGTGCTGTAATAGCAGCAGCTTAAGCAACGCACGAGAAAAAACTAAAATTCCCCTAAATGGCAGGATAGGCACGGTGCGTTGCAGGACTGAACATACAATGAGCTATTCACAGTCACTTCAATAGAAACTACAGTTACATAGCAACACTAACAGCATATTTCCCTGTAGTGAGCCACCTTTTACGGAGCATGTAATATTACGTAAGTTATAAAAAGATAAAAACACAACAAATCCAACATTCCGCCAACAGATCATCCCACCGCCGACCTGCGTGATGTGTCTAGTAGCGTAAGTAACACATCACCTCATCACTGAGCACCTTTTATATGGCTCAGCTGGCACTCTATTCTAGATCATACATTGGGGTACGATTTCAGCTTCACTTTCTAAATAGGACTCAAGAACCCCCCCCCAAAACCACCCCCCCTGCCTACATTAGCAAAACTGCAGGGATCTCACGTCCAGCAGAAACCCGGACGCATCAGCTGCTGCGGGCAATTCTCCTGGGCTGGAGAATAATTGTACAAACATAAACAGGTGTTTACAGGGGGGTTCAATAATAGATCACAAAAGGCACAAATCCCACACTGGGCTCATGTAGCTGTGTACAAAACAGTTCAATCTGGCAACGCCGGAGATTAATGGAGCATACACACGGTCAGATTTGTCAGATGAACGATTAAACGATTTGAACGATTTTACCAAAGTTTTGAACGATTTTTGACTGCATTAAAATGAATGGAATCGTCCAAGTCTGACTGCAAACACATCAGATGTCAGATATCGTTATCTGACCATCGGGAACGCGCATCGTTGATCGTCCAGGCATGTCAGATATGAACGATTTTCCTTCAGATATGAACGACTGAACGATTTTTAAATCGTTATCGTTCATATCTGAAGGAAAAATCTGACCGTGTGTATGCACCATTACTTGTTCAATATCAGAAGCATTTCCACATCTTTAACGGCACCTCATTGTCTACAATGCAATGAAATCACAATGCGTTATCGCGCATCAGACACACTGGAACGGAATAGGCAGCGTTCAAACTAAACGCACCACAGCATAAAACGCAAACATAAGTCACATAACCTGGTTCAACGATCTTAGCGTCCACAACCTCTGCCATGCGATATTAACGCCAGTCAGTACAAACTCTCATACTTGAATAAATGCTCTATATACGCCTCGCACGGTTGGGAAATATTCAAACGCTTATGGGTGTCAGTCACGGTAGAGTGACTATAAGCAGGTGTCCTCTATATGGGAACACAGTGCAATTAGCTAGAAAGTAACAATCATGTTTCCATGCATCCAATTCAGACAATGGAACAATTTATATTTGCAACAATTCCAAATCGTGAAATCCAACCATGAAGGAAAACAGCGCCATCATCAGCCGGTAAGACAAGTAGGCGCCTCCATAGGACTGCTCGGTATTATAATTTATAGACATGCCAAGATCGGTCTACATTATATTGTTTCACTGTTGAGAGGAGCTTGGAAACCATGCAGGGAATGAAGCTGTTTTTGCGCACCCAATTGCGCCTTAACTTAATAAACCCCATCCGGCTCGCAATACAGCCGCGGGCGAAGAGAACAGCTGAATCCCCCCCTATATGACTTCAATGAATGATGCCTCAGCCTCTAGACACACTTTGATCATGTCTCAGACATGCCTAATAGCCATTATTATATTTTACATGCTTGGGGCTTGACGGTAGCGCCTCGCAACTATCCTCCATCTGCTTTACAATGGCCACAATTCAATTCAAAGCGATAACGAATAGCCCCAGGAGGGAGCTCCCGGAGCCATTCAAGTCAGCAGGATGGTAAGCCAGAGAATGCTGGTTCTCGCGACTTAACCTGTGTGTTTAGTCGCGAGAACTGGCATTATTCGACTAAAGTGGCGGCCGCACGGCTGTTAACGCTGCGCTAAGCAGGAAAATAGCCGCCTAGGCATCACTTTAGTCGGTTTTCTCCACACAGCCCGATTAGGGTGCGAGCAGAAACCCTTCAGGTCGGACCAAACATTGCGCTGAATTGAATAGCTCCAGGAGCTCCCTCTCAGGGCTATTCAGCATCCCTTTGGACTCGATCCAATTGACCGCAAATTAAATAGCGCCGGGAGGGAGCTCCCGGAGCTAGTCAATCACCATGAAAGGAATAGAGCCATTTGAATTGAGTCTTGGCCAATGGCAGTTAGAGGACATCCTTAATTGCCCCATTAGCGAAAAGGCCATACATCACATGTCATAAAACAGTTTGGGCAGCACTATACTAACAGACTGATAAAGCAGTGCTGCACAGCATGATGGGGCCCATATAAAGGATTCATACACAGAGTGCTCCAGTGATGCAGAGACGGTGTAATGGTTAGCATTACTGCCTCACAGAACTGAGGTCGTGGGTTCCATTCCCACTATGTGGAGTTTGTATATTCTCACTGTGCTTGCGTGAGTTTCCTCCAACAATCCAAAAAATATGAGATATGGTAAGAACTTACCCTTGTTATCTCTATTTCTACGAAGTCCATAGGGTTCCACAGGACACCTTGGGTATAGGTGTGACGTCAGTCGCAGGGCACCAAAGAGTTAAGCTTTCAGCCTCCCAGGATGCACTAGGTCCCCCTCCTATACCCCGCCCCCGGGCCAAGGCACCTCAGTTAGTTACCAAGCCATAGGCCGGAGGAGGAGAAGGAAGAGAGAGAACAAAGATCTGGACACATACAAGAATCACATTCTCACCAGAGGGAGACGGAAAACCGGTGACCAGAGCAAAGCCCATCTGCAGCACAGGTGCGACAGGGCGGGAGTCCTGTGGAACCCTATGGACTTCGTAGAAATAGAGATAACAAGGGTAAGTTCTTACCATATCTCATATTTTCTACTTCAGGGTCCATAGGGTATCCACAGGATACCTTGGGGATGTCCCAAAGCAGTATCCTTTAAGGGTGGGGACGCTCCTGTGCAGAAAGGAGAATCCGCCGCCCGAAGGAAGCATCCTGAGAGGCGAAGGTGTCAAACCTGTAATACCTCACGAAGGTATGGACAGAAGACCACGTAGCAGCCTTGCAGATCTGAACTGCCGAGGCACCACGTCGAACTGCCCACGAAGGACCCACAGACCTAGTGGAATGAGCCTTCAGAGAAGGAGGGACCGGTAGGCCTTCATGAAGATAAGCTTCAGAAATAGCCATACGGATCCAGGCTGCCAAAGTTTGCTTTGAAGCAGGCCAACCCTTTTTACGGAAGCCAAAGAGGACAAACAAAGCGTCCGACTTCCTAAACGAAGAAGTGCGGTCAACATAAGTCCTTAAGGCCCGCACAACATCCAATGAGGCCTCACCCACGGAAAGACCCGGTGAGTTAAAGGCCGGAACAACTATTTCCTCGTTAATATGAAACTGGGAAATAACTTTGGGAAGAAACTCGGGCCGAGTGCGGAGCACTGCCCTGTTCCCATAAAAAAACAAGAAAGGGGGTCTACAAGAAAGAGCCCCTAACTCAGAAACACGTCTGGCCGAAGCAATAGCCAGAAGGAAAAACAGTCTTAGCTGTTAGCCATTTAAGATCCACTGAGCCCAGTGGTTCAAACGGCGGTCCTTGGAGAGCCCTCAGGACCACAGCCAAATCCCAAGGCGCCACAGGTGGAACAAAGGGCGGCTGAATGCGGAGAACACCCTGCATAAAGGTGCGCACATCCGGGATTGTAGCAATCCTACGGTGAAACCAGACAGATAGGGCCGAAACCTGTACCTTCAAAGAAGCAAGGCGAAGCCCATGATCTAGTCCCGCTTGCAGGAAGGCGAGAATCCGAGACAGACGAAACTCCCGCGGTGCATAACCTCTCGGTCGACACCACTGGAAGAACGTATGCCACACGCGATGGTATATCCTCGCGGAAGACGGTTTCCGAGCTCGTAACATGGTACGCACCACAGAGCTGGAAAACCCCCGGGACCTCAGCATGGCCGTCTCAACAGCCACGCCGTCAAAGACAGCCGAGTCAGGTCCGGGTGAAGGCAAGGACCCTGAGACAGAAGGTCCGGTCGTAGCGGCAACCGCAGAGGAATGTCCACGGACAGACCCTGAAGGTCTGAGAACCAGTGCCGTCTGGGCCACGCGGGAGCTATCAACAGGAGCGTCCCTCCTTCCTGTTTGAATTTCCGGATTACCCGTGGAAGAAGGGAGACCGGAGGGAACAGGTATGCGAACCGGAACGTCCACCGGACGGACAGAGCATCCACCAGAGACGCCCCTTTGTCTCTTGTGCGAGACCCGTACACCGGCAACTTGTTGTTGTGCCGGGACGCCATGAGGTCGATTTCTGGAAGACCCCACCTGTCCACCAGTAGTTGAAAAACGTCCGGGTGCAGGGACCATTCCCCCGGATGAACGTCCTGGCGACTTAGAAAGTCCGCCTCCCAATTGAGCACTCCCGGGATGAAGACCGCTGATATGGCCGGAAGATTGCGCTCCGCCCAAACCAGGATCCGAGAGACCTCTACGAGAGCCGCCCGACTGCGAGTTCCTCCTTGCCTGTTTATGTAGGCCACGGTGGTAGCGTTGTCCGACTGGACCTGCACCGGGCGACCCTGGAGAAACCGCTGTGCCTGCTGGAGAGCATTGAAGACCGCACGGAGTTCCAAGATATTTATTGGAAGCTCCGCTTCTGTCGGCGTCCACCTGCCCTGGAACAAGTGTGGACCCGAAACTGCTCCCCAGCCCCGAAGACTGGCGTCCGTTGTCAACAGGACCCAATTTGGAACCCAGAACGGACGTCCCTTGTTGAGGTGGGTCGTCTGTAACCACCACGTAAGGGACAGGCGAACCTCCTGGGTGAGCACAATCGTCTGGGACTTCAGAGACTGAGTCAGCCCGTTCCACTTGGACAGGATCAGGTGCTGCAGAGGTCTGGAGTGAAACTGGGCGTATTCCACCATGTCGAACACCGACACCATGGAGCCCAGTAACCTCATCGCCGAGTGTAAGGACACCCGGCGGCTGTGCAGACAACTGCGCACCCTTGACTGTAAAGCAGAGATCTTGTCCTCCGTCACGAAGATCCTTTGCTGTCCCGAGTCCAATAAGGCTCCAAGATGCAGAATCCTCCGAGACGGGATTAGAGTGGACTTCTGCCAGTTGATTAGCCAGCCGTGCCGTTGCAGCAGTGCAATGGTCAGGTCCAAGTGGCGTAACAGGAGCTCTGGAGATCCTGCCACCAATAACAGGTCGTCCAAATACGGCAACATGCGGACTCCCTGCAGCCGCAGAGAAGCCGCCATGACCGCCATCACCTTGGTGAAAACACGTGGTGCTGTTGCCAGGCCAAAAGGTAACGCCCGAAACTGGAAGTGGTCGCTGCTGATTGCAAACCTGAGGAACTGTTGATGGCGCCAAAGAATAGGGACATGCAGGTAAGCGTCCTGTATGTCCAATGACACCAAGTAGTCCCCAGGTTCCAGCGCCAGAATGATGGACCGTAGGGTCTCCATCCGAAACTTCGGGACCCGCAAAGACTTGTTGAGTGCTTTGAGGTTGAGTATCGGACGATATGACCCATTGGGTTTCTGTACCAAAAATAGATTTGAATAGAAACCCTGGCCCCTCTGGGAGAATGGAACCGCCACTATAACTCCAGCCTGGAGCATAGTGTGCAATACCTTCCGCAGCTCCGTAGCCTTGTTCCGGTCTGATGGGAGACCCGTGGTGAAGAAGCGAGCCGGGGGTCTGTGCCGGAAGGAGAGGGCGTATCCGTGGGAAACCACCTCCAGAACCCAAGTGTCTGTCGTAGTGGTCGACCAACACTGGGCGAACTGTAGCAGGCGGCCTCCCACCCTGGGATCCCCCAAAGGGAGGCCCGGACCGTCAGGCCGCAGGCTTGTCATCTGGCTTGGGGGCCGGACGTCTGGTACTCCATGCCTGCTTCCGGGGCTTGACCGATTTCTTAGGGCCAGCCTGTCGAGGAAACGACTGTGGTTTGGGCCTGCCCTGGGCCCTAGATGACCGAAAGGACGATGGTCCCGAACCAGAAGGAGCAGCGGCCGACGGGAGACAGGCAGATTTGGCTGCCGCCAGCGTGGCCACAATCTTATCCAGATCCGGACCGAAGAGAACTTCTCCGGTAAACGGCAACGCTTCCAGACCTTTCTTGGAATCTGCGTCCGCCTTCCAGGATCGCAGCCACAAGGTGCGACGAGCAGCTACCGCTGCTGAAGAAATTCTAGACACCAGAGTACTAATGTCTAGAGCCGCCTCGTTGATGTAGGTGGCCGAATCACGGAGATTGCCAATCAACTCCGCCTGATCGGCCGGACAGTCGGATTCAAAAGAAGCCTCTAATGAATCCGCCCAGCGCTCCATCGCTCTGGCAACCCAGCAAATGGCCATAGCCGGCCGTGCTGCCCCCCCTGCAAGGGAATAAGCGGACTTCAGGCAGATTTCTACCTTGCGGTCCGTAGCATCCTTAAGGGAGGACATGGATGGCATCGGCAATGTGGCACTACGGACAAGACGGGTCACGTGAGAATCCACCTGTGGAGGGGATTCCCACTTAGCAAAATAATTATCCGCGAACGGATAAGCCACCGCCAGGCGTCTCTGCGGCTGGTATCTTTTGCCAGGTTGTTTCCACGCCTCCTCTAAATGGTCCACCAACTGACCCGAAAGAGGAAAGACTGTGGCATCGCCCTTCACATCTTTGAAAAAGGCATACTTAGATTTAGCCGCTGGGGGAACTTCGTCCTCAATCACCAAGGCTGTGCGGACCGCCCGAATAAGTCCAGGAATATATACTTTGGACTTAGCATCAGCGTCCTTAGTATGGAGAGGTTCCTGATCGTAAGGATCTAGAATCTCCCCATCATCAGACGTCCCTTCGTCATCCTCATAAGGAGCGGACAGAGACGCCACCGGCCTTTTATGAGACCGCATCACAGACTCCCCTTGCAACACATCCGACAAGTGCTGTACAGAACTTGTCAGGGAGTTAACCCACGCTGGCTCCTGAGAACCCGGGAGCGGGGAAATAGGGAGACTGTGGGGTACCACCAATTGTCGTGGGAACCCCTGCATGGGTGACGACACCACAGACTGCTGGGACAAACCCATCGGAGTAAACGCGGGCTGCGGAGCTAACTGGCCCACTAAAGCTGTTAACGCCTGAGCGAAACAAGCCCAGGGCGGCTCCTGTACCGGTGCTGTAACCGTAATAGGCCGCGCCATGGACAAACACTGCCGGCAAAGGCCCTCCGCGCTACCCTCCCCCTCCGCTAACGGTACTTTGCACGTGGTACACTGTAGCCGGAGGGGAAAATCACTTTCAGACATGATGGCACCACGTATGTGACCTCTCTCACCAATTAAGTATTAAATAGGCGAGAGACCACCCTGCAGCACCGCACCGCAAGGGCTTTAGCAGAAAGAACAGGGACAGTAATAAAGCTGACAGTTTAGAGAAGAAAAGATTACAGGCAGCAGCGCTAGCACAGTCACATACAATGCAGAAAAATAACAATTCCTGCACTAACAGCGCTGATCACTCAACTACACAGACACAGGGCCTGGTAGGACACAGCGCTGCATACACAGACCTGACCACAGCGGAGGAGAGGTATGCGGGGGGACCCAGACCACGATGCTTCCGTCCAGCGCTTCCAGCAGCGTTCACCATGCGTTCTGGAGAAGATGGCCGCCGAGGAGCAGAGAGGAGGCTGGCCTGGGGGAGGAGCGCTGCCACAGGACCAGTCGGCAGCATGCAGAGAGGGCTGTGTGCAGCGGGGGAGGCGCCGGCTGTGAGACAGGGAAGGCGCGCTCCCCTGGCATGCATTTAACCCCTGGGACGCCGCAGCGCTACCGCTCTGCTGCGGTCTGCTGTCCCAGGGGGTAGTGGAAGCGCAGGTTGGTCGCCTGGCTCCACGCTGCAGCCAGTCCCCAGGGAGCCCCCTGCCTGGGGACTTAGGACCATGTGATCAGCGGGGACCCACCGCGGGACCCCGCTGCTTACCTCTGTCCCCCTTGAATCCGGCCATGGTCCGGAGCATCTGGGGTCACCGCTAGCTGTGACCCCAGACGCCCACCAGCATCCCCGGATCAGTACCGGCGTTCTGGTACCGGCGGGGTGTAGGGAAGACAGCATGGACGTCAGGACTGACTGTCCATGCTGTTCATCCAGATGTGCAGCCACAGCTGCATGAAGAATAAGCTTCAGGGGCTCTTCTAGCCCCCACTCCAACAGGTGCACCCGACTCCGGCCGGGCACCAAACTAAACTGAGGTGCCTTGGCCCGGGGGCGGGGTATAGGAGGGGGACCTAGTGCATCCTGGGAGGCTGAAAGCTTAACTCTTTGGTGCCCTGCGACTGACGTCACACCTATACCCAAGGTATCCTGTGGATACCCTATGGACCCTGAAGTAGAAATATACTGGTAGGTTAATTGGATCCCAACAAAAATGATCCCTAGCGTGTATGTGAATGCGATAGTGAATATTGGGCCTGATTCAGAGCCGTTCGCTATTTGTGGTCGTTCGTTCAAAAACAAGGGGTGGCTATTCAAATGATCCGTTCGCACATTGCAGTCTGTTCACACCTCTAAGTCTGAACGAGCGAGCAAAACATACGCTCGTTTTTTTGATAAAAACGCCCCCTGGCCGCACGCACCATACGTCATGTCCGCTATTTATTAGATTAATCGAGTACATCGTACAGCGTATGAACTGCTCGCTATTCTTGTGGTTGGTTTTTTCAACCGCTATTTTGCGAGCAGTTCTGAGTTAAAAAAAACCAAGTGACGTGGTCAATGACGCTGCTGTATTAATTATGCACTCCCTTAAAACGCCCGTTTTGACCTTTAAGCATGCCTGCGTTCGAATTCCACTCCCCCGTTTTCAAGCACCTTCCCCTGTTACCACCCACATATGCCTCATTCTGTCACTCAAAATAGCAGGCCCTCGCTATATTGCGTACCAACGATTTTCGGCCGCACTGACTGGTTCGCGCATGCGTACTAAAAACCGTACGCATGCGCAGATGTGCGAACATCGCTCGGAACGAGCGTACTGCCGCTAGCGAGTGGCTCTGAATGAGGGCCATAGACTAAGCTCCACTGTGACAGGGACTGATGGGAATGGCCAAATATGCCCTCTAAAGTGCTGCAGAACATGTGCGCTATATAAATAACTGGTAATAAATAATTAAATAGTTTATCATTTATATATAGCGCAGACATATTCTGCAGCAATTTACAGAGAAAATTTCAGTCTCTCCCCCAGTGAAGCAATTCAAATGTTTTATGAGCACCCAAACTGAATGGGCGCCTGATGGAGCAATTCAACAGTTGCTCCATTCGAGGGCCCGTGCAGTGTGTGCACACCCAAAATCACAGGGGTCCAGCTACATATAGCAGCTTACCCCGGTCTAAAGTCCTGCTTTGGCTGCCCAAACAGCTGACTTCTGTGAGCAGAAACGTGTGCAGCCCCTGCTATTCATGCACGAACCCAAAAGAAATACCCACGGCTATAACAATTGAACTGCTCATTGACACACTAGGGTTAGTTTTTGTCAAAAGTCAATCAACCTATCCACAAAGATTGGTCATGACCAGGAACAGAACTCCTGACCTCAGTTCTGTGTGGCAGCAATGCTATCCACTACGCCAACTGTGCTATCACACTCCTGGCGTTTATGAGCCACTAATTGGCTGCTTCCACCATTTTCAGGAAATACGTAAGCTATTAGCCATAAATTGTGATCTCTGATGCCAGGCACTAATAAGAGAACAGTAAACTAACAGCTGCAAGGATGTGCCAAAAAGACATTCCAGCTAATCAACCAGGATCATTAACCCTTTCTGGCTCGCCAGACGTCCCACAGAGCGAAACGCCAGACCTCTGCAGTGAGACGAGCCATATTCCGGGCTGTCCGGCAGCCAGGGACGATCACTGGAAAATCACTGGCTCGCACAGCGGAACTTTACTGGGCTGGGGCCATGCTGCATTCATGAACCAGGATCCCTCTAATAGGAATGCATGTGACCACAGAGAGGAAACAAAGCTCAGAGCGTTTAAGTCTGACCAACTGAGCATTAACATGAACCACAGCGGGACTAATAAATGTTACAGAGAAGAGGAGTCCTGGAGACAGGAGAATGGAACGAGAGCACTACATGATCATTTCTGCATAGGAGAGGACACAAGGGAGCATAAGATTAAAATCACCCATAGGAATGATAGAAGCATTAGGTCCAGCATAGAGACAATTAAAAGAGATAGATAAAAAAAAAAAACTGTGCATAATGTGCAGGGAGACTAATAAATGGCAGCTCATTTATAGGACATAAATATACCACGAGTCGCAGTAGGGAGCATCTACAGACTTTAGTGCCTGGTGTGATGCCGTTGATTTGAATAGCTCCGAGCACTTTACCCGGAGCTACATCTCCATGAAGAGAATTGAATCCCGCCCCCCCCAATATTCACTACAGATAACAGACACTTTCAGTATAGACAGTAAGAGGGATACACAGTAGCTAGCTAGGTCAAACAACTATGGGTAAAGCAGCTAAATCAGTTTAAAGTCCTTGTTAGTGTCTACAAACCACGGACATTTCCGATCATCACATCAGGAGGCTGAGAGCAGAAGTGTGTGCAACCGTGGCACTCGCGCCTGATCTGAGCAACAATTGAATAAGTGGAGCACCCATTAAAGCCGCGATAAAAAAATAAACTTTACCCCGATAATGGAAAAAAAAAATAAGTTATATATACACATACATACAGTATACCCACACATATATACAGTATACCCACACATATATACAGTATACCCACACATATATACAGTACATAAACACATTCAGTCAGTTCCATTCATACGATTTCCCCAATACAGGAACTGCGCGGCCACACTTGTTTTTCCAGTAATCATGTACGGTCTCATTATTACAACAATGCTGGTACACTGACAAGAGTCAAGGTTTTAACTCTTCACTTTCCTCTAGAGAATCCAATTATATTATTATTACCCAACTATTTACCTGTCCGTTCAGACGCACAGGATACGCAGGTCTGACAGATTATTCTGCAGCTCCATAGACCGGCCTCTTAGGAGCAGTGTAAAAGGGGTACATATAGGACCTTATTATTGGGCTACACAGTCACACTCATTTATATGTGATTGGTTGTGTACGCTACAAAACAAGAAGCGTTCTTGTGTGGAAACCCTGGTATAAGCCTAATCAGCACCATAGAAATAACAGCGCCATTCATTAAGGGTCAGCTAAAAGAGAAAGTGCTCACCAGAAAGACTTAGTAAAAATAACCATCTACTGCCCTAGACAGACCCCATCACCCACACACATCATAAGGCAAGGGTACCCAACATGCAGCCCTCTAGCTATTGTGGAACTACACATGGCCCAATCGGCTGAGTATTGGCACGCTTTACACATGGCCCAATTGGCTGAGTCTTGGCACGCTTTACACATGGCCCGATCGGCTGAGTCTTGGCACGCTTTACACATGGCCCGATCGGCTGAGTCTTGGCACGCTTTACACATGGCCCGATCGGCTGAGTCTTGGCACGCTTTACACATGGCCCGATCGGCTGAGTCTTGGCACGCTTTACACATGGCCCGATCGGCTGAGTCTTGGCACGCTTTACACATGGCCCGATCGGCTGAGTCTTGGCACGCTTTACACATGGCCCGATCGGCTGAGTCTTGGCACGCTTTACACATGGCCCGATCGGCTGAGTCTTGGCACGCTTTACACATGGCCCGATCGGCTGAGTCTTGGCACGCTTTACACATGGCCCGATCGGCTGAGTCTTGGCACGCTTTACACATGGCCCGATCGGCTGAGTCTTGGCACGCTTTACACATGGCCCGATCGGCTGAGTCTTGGCACGCTTTACACATGGCCCGATCGGCTGAGTCTTGGCACGCTTTACACATGGCCCGATCGGCTGAGTATTGGCACGCTTTACACATGGCCCGATCGGCTGAGTATTGGCACGCTTTACACATGGCCCGATCGGCTGAGTATTGGCACGCTTTACACATGGCCCGATCGGCTGAGTATTGGCACGCTTTACACATGGCCCGATCGGCTGAGCATTGGCACGCTTTACACATGGCCCGATCGGCTGAGCATTGGCACGCTTTACACATGGCCCGATTGGCTGAGTCTTGGCACGCTTTACGCATGGATTGATTTTTAACCAGCTCACACCAACAGTAGTTACAGTTCAATAAGAGATGGCAATACATCGTGTAATCAGGATACTGAGGGGAATAACGTGCTCAGAAAGTGATCACCACAAGATGTGAAGTGATTCTTCATCACTATTTAAACCCCATCTGTGCACACATCCACACGCCTTGAGAAAGACCTCCACAAGTCGAAACACATTGGCGCTGGATGTCTACACAGATTAGAGACCAGGAGCCAAGACACCCTCGTGTAAGCATTGGGACCATATGATTGACCCCTTAAGTTAGGAGATTCTAGATACATCCGAAGACCGGTTACCTAGGGGTCCCAGTGCTCTGTTCTGCCGTACATTTCATCCATACCACATGTGCACCCTGATCATTTATTTATCCCAGGGTGAATACATGTGCAATTGATATACATGCGATCCTCATTTATTGTATTTATACTGTGGGATTAGAACCACACATGCGTTTTACTTATTTTCCCCTATTATCAGAGTTCGCATATACGCGCTATAGCACGCATTTTACCCTGTAATAAGGATACAGGGTAAAAAGAGTCCCGGGGACGCGCTGTGCCGCTGCCAATCCCTGTCTGGCTGTCATGGATTGGCCGCGGCACAGCGCATCTCCTATGACATGGCCCAGCCGCCCTGCACGCATCGCTAAAAGTACCGCTGTCAAATAGGCGCCGGTCGTGAGCAAATTGGAGCTCGCGGACCGGCAGCCAATCAGCAGCAGGGCCAGGCACAGAAAGGTGAGGTCTGCTAGAGGGACACATTAGGTAAGAGGCTGCTGGGGAGGGGGGGATGCATAATGTATAAGGGGTATTACTGCGTGGCATAATGTGTAAAGACTGGGCACTGCTGCAGTGATTGCGGTGAGTGACAAAATGTGGGTCCCAGGGACCCTCCACTTAAAAAAAAAATTGGGTCCTACCTGACAATTTATGGGTCCCACTGTAATGGTTCCCCTTATGCAGTGCCCACTGTAAAGGTGCCTTACGCAGTGCCCCCAGTAATAATAATGCCCCCTGGTAATAAAGCCCCCCAATAGTATGGGCCCCTGTAGTGCTCCCAGTAGTAATGCCACTTGAAGCACCGCCAGTAGTAAGGTCCCTGTAGTGCCCCATATGATGCCCACAGTCGCAAGGCCCCTGCAATGCCCACAGTCGCAAGGCCCCTGCAATGCCCACAGTCGCAAGGCCCCTGCAATGCCCACAGTCGCAAGGCCCCTGCAATGCCCACAGTCGCAAGGCCCCTGCAATGCCCACAGTCGCAAGGCCCCTGCAATGCCCACAGTCGCAAGGCCCCTGCAATGCCCACAGTCGCAAGGCCCCTGCAATGCCCACAGTCGCAAGGCCCCTGCAATGCCCACAGTCGCAAGGCCCCTGCAATGCCCACAGTCGCAAGGCCCCTGCAATGCCCACAGTCGCAAGGCCCCTGCAATGCCCACAGTCGCAAGGCCCCTGCAATGCCCACAGTCGCAAGGCCCCTGCAATGCCCACAGTCGCAAGGCCCCTGCAATGCCCACAGTCGCAAGGCCCCTGCAATGCCCACAGTCGCAAGGCCCCTGCAATGCCCACAGTCGCAAGGCCCCTGCAATGCCCACAGTCGCAAGGCCCCTGCAATGCCCACAGTCGCAAGGCCCCTGCAATGCCCACAGTCGCAAGGCCCCTGCAATGCCCACAGTCGCAAGGCCCCTGCAATGCCCACAGTCGCAAGGCCCCTGCAATGCCCACAGTCGTAAGGCCCCTGCAATGCCCACAGTCGTAAGGCCCCTGCAATGCCCACAGTCGTAAGGCCCCTGCAATGCCCACAGTTGTAAGGCCCCTGCAATGCCTCCACATGATGCCCCCAGTTGTAAGGCCCCTGTAGTGCCCCCCAGTAGTAAGCCCACCCCACGTGCACACATACCAAAAAAAACACAATACTTACCTTAAACCCCCGCTCCAGTGCCTGCTGCCACCAGCTCCTAGGAACTATGGGAGTGATGTCATGACGTCACTCCCATAGTGTACTGCAGGACCCGGAAGCCAGAGCTCAGGATTGAGCTCAGTCCTCCGGCTGCCACTGGCGCCGGGGAAGGGAGGAGAGAAGGAGCTGGGCGCCCGCGGGTAACACATTCTCAGCAGGCGCCCAGCAAATGGAGGGGCAGGGGGTGTGATCGCTGGGCGGGCGGGCCCCATAGCAACCGCACCCCCTGCACCCTCCATAGTTACGCCTATTACAGCCGCCTTCATTCAAAGCTTGTGGCTGCCGCGATCCAATCTGATCTCGTGGACCGGCAGGCGCTGCTGATTGGCTCACGACCGGTGCTTATTTGAATGACAGCGGCAGCTGTGCCGTGTCTCCGGGGATGCGCTGTGCTATGGCCAATCGCTGACAGCCTGTCAGGGATTGTCCACAGCACAGCGCGTCCCCGGGGATCCAGACACTTTCTATAAGGGAGTCCTTGGGCTGCAATACCGGGTAAAATAAGCGCTATACGCGTATTTGCGAACACTGCTGCTGTGTGGCGTAATGTGTAAAGGGCATTAATGTGCGGCATAATGTGTAAAGACCGGACATGGCTGTGTGGCATCATTTGTAAGGGGTAGTACTGCATTGCATAATCTGTAAAGACCGGGCATTAATGTGTGGCATAATGTGTAAAGGCCAGGCATGGCTGTGTGGCACAATGTGTAAAGACCGGGCATTACTGTGTAGCAAAGCGTGAAGGGCATTACTGTGTGGCATGAATGTGTAAAAGACATTACTGCGGGGCACTATTGTGTGACGTAACGTGAATAAGGCCTACTATACAGTGAAAAGCTAAAACAGCCATCCCCACCCGTGGGCCACAGTGACTGGCACGGCATGGGAAGTATTGACAATGCAGGGAGAGCTTGCCTTGAGGGCAGCCAAGCATCTCCTTGAGTGTTGGGCATGCCCCCTACAGTGATGAAAAGGGGAAGCATCTCTAGGACACATCCCCTTTTCTAAATGGCCACACCACTTTTACGGGCGCGCACAGAAGCGCGCGGAGTGTCCCTTTCTGAAAGGCGCCCCCTGCCTGCCCTAACAAGACGACTAGGGCACTGCAGCAGATATCTGGAATATGTGCTGTGGTCTCCTGTACATACATCCCGGTAGTTTTTTAATATTTATATACAACCTCAGAAAATGGTTTCCTTCTTGGATAGACCACATATATCCTTTGATAAATATGCCTCTTATTACCTAAAGAGATATTCATAGGCTAACCATACTATCGCTTTAAAACGGGAACCTCATGCATTAATTACACAGATTCTGTGACTGGCTGACTTCAAGCCTGCATTTCACCTGGTTTTAATGAGCCACTGAACCTGTGTAATCCATGAGTGTCCCAGTTTAAAGGGATGATATGGTAAGCCTATGTATACTTATATATAAAGGGATGATATGGTAAGCCTATGTATACTTATATATAAAGGGATGATATGGTAAGCCTATGTATACTTATATATAAAGGGATGATATGGTAAGCCTATGTATACTTATATATAAAGGGATGATATGGTAAGCCTATGTATACTTATATAAAGGGATGATATGGTAAGCCTATGTATATTTATATATAAAGGGATGATATGGTAAGCCTACAGTATGTATATTTATATATAAAGGGATGATATGGTAAGCCTATGTATACTTATATATAAAGGGATGATATGGTAAGCCTACAGTATGTATATTTATATATAAAGGGATGATATGGTAAGCCTATGTATACTTATATATAAAGGGATGATATGGTAAGCCTATGTATATTTATATATAAAGGGATGATATGGTAAGCCTATGTATATTTATATATAAAGGGATGATATGGTAAGCCTATGTATACTTATATATAAAGGGATGATATGGTAAGCCTATGTATACTTATATATAAAGGGATGATATGGTAAGGCTACTTATTCACTATGGGTTTTGTGAACAGACAAGACATATTACCCTGTAAGATCATGGAGGCAGTAAAACATGCATTTAAGGGGCATGTTGAGATATCTGATGCTGTTGGGGGTATCAGATGGGCATTTTAGGGGCATGTGGAGAGGTCTGAGAGGCATATGGGGAGCTTTAAAGCATAAATTGTGATGGGACCCAGAAATGGTCAGGTAGGACGCCATATTTGGAGAGTCCCTGGGACCCACATTTTGTCACTCACCGCGATCACTGATAGGGGTTTTTATATGTCACATTACTACTTCATATTAAATACGTATTGGTTTTAATTATTTAATCTCCGGTTCCTATTTATCATACAGCACTTTATATTTATATTATTTTTTATATACTCAGCGCTTTGGTGGAATTTATTATTGATCCAGTGGTGGTGATAATAGGACGCTAACTTATTCCCTAACAACTGCAGAGTTGTGCGCCAGGAGTGTCACAGTCCTTTTCCATTTCCCCCAGGAAATAGGTTTTGTAGTTCCAGGACTTTGAGGCAACTTTCCACACTACAGCTGCCGGCACCTCTAGGTGCGATGCCAAATCGCTGTACTCGCGGAGGAAGCCGCAGGGTAAGCTAAGGCCCAATGGACTCTGTGAAGTGTGGGGCGTCTGGGAAAGGCTGCCATTTAGTTTTCCTTGTTTTAGGTGGAGAACTCTTCACTGCGCAGCAGAGAGACAGGTGGTGATATGAGGGGTGGCCCCAACACAGGCTGATGCTACAGCCGAATGATGGGAAGAGGGAATGGAGTAACCCACCTCTCTATGTATTATGAAGGGGTAGCAGGAAGGGAACCCTAAGGAAAGTTATACATTTTAGGAAAGTGTAACCCCAATGCTAATTCCATTGCTTCATCCAGCATGGGGGAGAGGATGGGGAATCATTAAATTGTTTTTGGTGCCCGCAGCAGTATTGCGTGCTCGTCGGCAACTATTCAATTGTTCCTGCCGACGGGCATAATAGCCTGATTTTTGCTCGCAAAAACTATTTTTTTTCCACCACATGTCAACATTTTCCAGGTGTCGACAAGTATGTCAACATAGTGACAATTTGGGGGTGAACATTTTTTATTTTAGGCGCACATTAATCACTCATGTCGCGCTAAGACTGGTTTAGCTGTGTAAAACAGCAGTTTGGGCACCCAGAACCAGGACTGATCGCACATTTCTGCTCGCCGCCACAGAAAGCGACAATTTAATTGTTTTTTCAGGCGGCCGCAACTCCCAACTGATTTGCACCCTATGGGCAGTATTTAATTGTTGTCGCCCCTTTGCGCCTGCCAGAACTATTCAATTGTTGCTCCTGTCGGGCACGAACACAGCTGCTGGCACCAGCATTTCAGCTCGCACAAACCCGGGACTGGCGAGCTAAAATGCTCAAAAAGTGACCAGTTTGGCCGCTCCACCTGCCCTTGTTCGCACCCAGCACTTTGGTTGGGTTTTGCAGTTTTACGCAACTAAACCCGACCTTTTTGGGTGCGATCGGTGAGATAATCGGAATCAATATTGCCTCACAATCTCCCATTACTTTAGATGGGAGATCAGGCATGATAAAACAATTGAATACCGCCCATAGACTGCACACCAAACTCCAGATATAAACCAGGCAGACGTCATGCAGACGGTTTACTTTAAATTCATATTAAGTTTGTGCGCAAGTTTTTTAGTCTGCTAGTTTGAGACAATGTAAAGAACAGGAAATGTGGACAGCGTTAAATCATGGACGCGCTGCCTGTAAAGTACAGAGGGCTCATTCATATACCTGCTTGCAAAAACGGGTAGAAACTAGAACACATGGGCTCGATTCAATTGAACGCAAATTAAATAGCGCTGGGAGGGAGCTCCCTGAGCTATTCAATTCTGCGCGCTGTTAGGTTGGGGAATGCCTGCTCTCCTGCCCCTCGCGCC
This sequence comes from Taudactylus pleione, assembly GCA_031769625.1. Taxonomy (NCBI): domain Eukaryota; kingdom Metazoa; phylum Chordata; class Amphibia; order Anura; family Myobatrachidae; genus Taudactylus; species Taudactylus pleione. Next base: position 1,860,365 of record JAUIMM010000078.1, on the reverse strand, counting down.
TGAAACAGGGTGTTTTTAGTCGTGAAGACGGGCATTCTCCGACTAAACTTTCCGACGCGATGCTGTTTCCGCCGCACTAAGGGCAGAAAACAGCATCGTGCCTGTACTTGTGTCGGATTACTGCTCGCACCCCTGGAGGGGTGCGAGAGGAAATCCTTAACAGCGTCCAGAACTGAATAGCACCGGGAGCTCCCTCCCGGCGCTATTTAATTTGCGTTCAATTGAAATCGAGCCCATTGTAGTGATGAACCTTACATGTGTTTTCACTTTACCAAGGTTATCTACTGCATTTTATACAGTAATAAAATGAAATGAATCAGTGCATGGATTATATTAGACCTGGACATGATTTATAAGTTATAGCAAAATATGCTTTTTTTTTTGGTCTCGATATCAACTCTCAGATCACTTGATGCTGGTCTTACAGATGTCGCAGGACCAGCGATTCCATCAGAGCTTTGTGGCCATGGCACGAGTATGGAACCAAAATGGACTGTAATGGGAAGTACGATTGGGGAAAAACTAGAAGGAGATCAGTGCCTCTATCTCCAGAAGAATACAGCATTTGTGCGGGGGGCACCGCAGGGCAGTTTCCATCCACTAACATTTTAAACAAAGTAGTTAAACATCCAAACTAGTTTTACTGCTGGCTGGAGTGAGCTACTAGCAAGTTATTTAAACTATGGTCCATGTCAGCCACAGAATGCGGTCCTGAGCCAGCACAACCGCTGGACCGCTATAAGTACCGGCTGACACGGGTCACACAGTGCGGATATAATTACCAACATAAAGGGCACACAACACCACAAAGCTTAACGCAGCACAGCGACCATCAGGAAGCCATTCACTCCCAGCAACTGACTCCTAGAAATTGTTATTTACAGTGCACGAATATATGCAACTAGCTTCCATGTTCAAGCAACAGACTATACTTTGACATGTTTCCGTGCACAGAATTATCTACAGATCTGCGAATCCATGGAGCATAATCGCAGCACTCACTTTAGACAACAATCCTGAGCAGAAATGTTATGGGAGAAGTAACAGAAGTTAGAAACTTATAACTAGCCACCTGCCCCACCCGAAGCAATTCTGAATTGACAGCAATAGTTTTTTTTTTAACAGAGGTCTTACAAGATCGCCTTTTTCCTCCCGACGTCAATACTAAAATATTTTGTTTTGACGTGACGCGCAAAAGAGCCACGTAAAGTTGTCCATGGCAGAACAGTCTCCACTTAGGTCAGCTCCAACCACGTTACGTGTCTGTCCCTGTGCTTTATTTATTGGTCATTCCAAAGCAGAGTCTTAAGGGGCCTATCCATTAGGCGACCTGAAATACTGAACTTCTAGCGTTCAGTCCTTCGGGTCGCCGGGTGCGGTGCCCGCACTGAACGGCGTTCACTGAACGTCTTTCAGTGCAGGATCCCGACCTCCTATCTCGGGAACATGGGGAACCTGATGATCGTCGTCAGGTTGACCAGCATGTTCCGTAGATAGTCGGGGCCAGCAAGGACCCAGCGGTTCCTCCTGGTTTTGGTCGGATCGTTCCAAGAGTCATGTAATGGATAGGCCCCTTTAACGGGAATTGGACTAGTTTGAAATTAAAAAATCTTTTTTTTTATCACATAAATGGAATGTTAACAAAAAAGGGAAAAACTGAAATTCTGTATCAGTAAACAGGGCTTACATCAACTTTTCTGGAGAAACCGGATAATACGCATCAGTCTCTACATGGTATAAAATACAGTCCATTGTTGTGATATTTCCATCGGTTTAGGCAGCGTACTACAAGAATGCGCTCAGACGTCCGTTTTACCATTGACCTCCGTCACTAAAATCGTCACTGCTCAGCTCCCCATTGTCATACATTAATGGGCGGAATTCAATGGTTTCCAGCCCCCATCCCACCCGACGGAGCTATTCAATTCTAGCTCCTGTCGGGCGCGATCAGCTGCCAGCGCTCCAGCCCCAGCGGGGTGCGAGCAGAAATCGGCGAAAAGCGACCTGTTTGGGCGCCCAAACTGCACTTTTCGCGATCGCTCCCAGCACTTTGGTCGGGGTTAGCTGATTTACGCAGCTAAACCCGACCACTTTTGGCGCGGTCAGCGCGAAAAGCTGGCACAATTGAATAGCGGCCCGTGACTTTAGACGGGAGATCCGGGCCGCAAAAACAATTGAATTCCGCCCAATGTGTCATACACCTAAACCTTCCTCCACAAATGCTCTATAGAACAGTGACAACTGCATCAAAATCCATCCAGCGGTCTTCGAGATTCGCACAGACAGACGCCTACCAGGGACTTTATTTTATACTATGCATAGATGTGCCGCGATATTCGCAGTGCCGTAATATTCACTGTGCATATACGGCAGCAGCAACTCCGCCAGTTTCCTGCGCACCTTCTATTAGAAATATAGAATTTGACGGCAGATAAGAACCCCTTGGCCCAACTAGTCTGCCCCTATTTTACCTTCTGGTAACCTCAACCCTATATGATCCTCAGTTCTTTGTATTGGCTCAGGCACGGTTATTACACATATTAACCGTATTGTCTACTATAAAGAAAGCTAAGTGCCCTCTAAGTTACAGAGACATGCGCAGTGGCCCATCAGTGCGAAACTGCAGTCACGAAGAATGGCGAATTATCAGACGTCTCTTCTGAAGTGTGAAAGCAGCGATACCATATGAAGGACATCATTCAGGTGTCAGCACTAATGGGATTACACAGGCTGTATACAGGAGACCATGGAGTGCAGTCACTGTTCCTCCAGCAACGCTGAGACTGCTGATCTCTGCACGTTTTATAGGAAATCCCAACTCCCTGTAAACAATGGCCAAATATAGTATAAGCGCCTCTCTGGAACATTCAGCATATCCCTCGCTGTACAGTCACTCGCAGGCAGCAGTCATTGCAGCACCAGGCCGATTCCTAGGGGCGGCCCTGGTCTACAATGCACAGCTCCGGCCGGCTACAATCTGCACAATGCCTCACTCCTAATAGAGGGAAGTTGCAAAACTAAAATAAATAAATAAAAAAAAAAAATTTAAAAACTCTAAGGGGTCAATTCAACGCAACAGAAGTGCACAGGAACACTTGGGATAGCAGGGGGTACCCATCACCATCGGGAGGGCAAGAGCAGAAATCCTGTAGTCCGACTTAATAGCGCGGTAAAGTAAATAGCTCCGGCTACTCCTTTCCAGGGCTATTCAGCATCGCACCAAATTGTATTGCCCTCCAAAATGGTGGATACATGCAAAAATATATTTTTTTCCCTCATATGAATTATTAAATACAAAACACCTTCTCCATTAACTACTTTGTGATCTAATGGGAACCTTATATCCAGCGGTCTAAAAGTGCCCATAGAAGGTGCGATATAGCAGCCGATCCGATGGATCGGTACGATATCGCTGCTACATCGTACAGTGTGTGGGCATGATATCGGCCAGTGCGCTCTCCCTGTGGGGTCGTACATCGCACCTCCAGATCTAACTGCATGTTCAGTTGATCTTGGTGCGATGTACGATCCCATGCAGTGCTATGCAGGGGGGGGGCCCCGACATATCGGGCGGTCGGACAGCGGATCGCTCCGGGTCGCAAGGTGCATATTGCACAGAGTATGGGCGGCTTAAAACTCTTGCAGAAATTAATCTCAGCTACACAGAAGTTTTTTTTTTTTATATATACTTATCACACAGAGCTTTATTGTCACAAAGCAAAGAAACACACCCTAGAAACTAATGAACACAGGCCCTCATTCAGAGCCACTCGTTATTTGCGGTCGTTCGTTCTAAAACAAGGGGTGGCTATTCAAATGAACCGTTCGTTGTTTGTGGTCTGTTCACGCCTCTATGTCTGAACGAGCGAACAAAACTTGCGTTCGTTTTTTAAAAATACGCCCCCTGGCCGCTCGCATCCTACGTCATGTCCGCTATTTATTAGATTAATCGAGTACATCGACCAGGGTATGAACTGCTCGCTATTCTTGTGGTTGGTTTTTGCTACCACAATTTTGCGAGCAGTTTCTGGCTATAAAAGAACCCAGTGACGTGGTCAATGACGCTGCTGTTTTAATTATGCACACCCATAAAACGCCCGTTTTGACCTTTAAGCGCGCCTGCGATCGGATCTCACTCCCCGTTTTCAAGCACCTTCCCCTGTTACCACCCACATACGCCTCATTCTGTCACTCAAATTAGCAGGCATTCGCTATTTTGCGAGCACATGAATTTCGTCCGCACTGACTGGTTCGCGCATGCGTATAACGATCCGTACGCATGCGCAGTTGGGCAAACATCGCTCGGAGCGAACGAGCAGCCCACTTGCGTCCGGCTCTGAATCAGGGCCACTACACCTTAAACAGATCACAATTTGCTTTCATGCATACACGGCTAATTATATTATAATCTGCTAGGAAAACCGTCTGATCACCAGAAGCTGCATAGCTGACACTACATAAAAGCTGGGCACCAGGCTTAACTCAGGAGGTAAGCAGAAAACTAATTTAGAATTGAAAATACAACAATATATAAATCCAGTGTGTGATCCCCATATGCAAAGATCAAGGTGCCACGATACAAAACAATAGATGAGGAGTAAGCAACATCCGGCACCCCAGCTGCTGTGCAACTATATATCCCAGCAACGGTTTTAGCACCCCCTAGCACAGTGTTGGCTAACCTTGACACTCCAGCTGTTATGGAACTACATAACCCAGCATGCACTGCTACAGTTTTGCTATTAGGGCATGCTAAAACTGTGGCAGGGCATGCTGGGATATATAGTGCCACAACAGCTGGAGTGTCAAGGTTAGCCAACACTGCCCTAGCAGAAAAACTATTGCAGGGCATGCTGGGATGTGTAGTTCCACAGCAGCTGGAGTGCTGCAGTTTGCCTACCACTGCTATAGACCATATTCAAACTAAACGCAACACTAATTCACCGTGATCATATATGGGACATGCCTGCAAGTAATCAGAGGAAGCAGGGCAGGACATCAGGTAACCTTTCATATGTGCACGAAGGTCAATCAATCGTAGCTCCTACAGTATTGAGTCCAATATCCGCAATTGTAGGATCCGTGATTGCCATACGAATAGGTTAGCACCAACATTTACAGCAACCTCCAGCCGAGACTCGAGCAAATTACAGTACATTTCATGCTTAAACCAGTCACACAGACGTCAGCGCACAAATACGACATTGTATCGCACAATACAGAGAGAAATGGACACCCACCTGGATCATTTGTGAAAGCACATTTTAAAGTGTTTATCAGCTATACAGAATGGAGGCAGCTATATGTGAACTGAACTTAAGCTGGGTACACATTAGGACGACATCCTATTTGGTAAGTGCATACATTACCACCAATCATCGGCCTGATGCGTCGTGCCCGTCACAATTGGACGGGTATTTACATGTGCCCGCCCAGATGTGACGTCAGTCACTGACGGCCTGCGCTGCAAGTGTGCAGTCGGTCGTCTGTACACACTGGCCAATGCACACAAAATATATCATCGGTTGTGTACCGATTCTAGCGAGTTAGCCCATATTTATAAAGTGTCAATCATTTAAAAGGCAAAACCAACATGGTGTCGCCTTTTAAATAAATACTGCTTTAAAAAAAATTATACAAAGTAAAAGGGCTCACACATCTGTCTGCCGATCCGACCGGAAATATTGATCGGTGACCACTGATGTTCACCGATCCGTCAAGGATTAATCGGTTAAATTCTTCATGTTAAAAATCGCCAATTTGCTGATCATGGTCATATTTTGGTTGGGATTGTTGAATTTCAACCGATACCCCAACTCAGCATCTGAGGATTGAGAATTGCGACAATCTGTCGCTAAAGTTTGGAGGCCTTAACTCTCAGAAATCGTGACACGTACCTACATCTCACAGGTTATTACATAGGAGCAATTATGTCTGCTTTAGAGCAATTCAGATCTTTCCTACATCAGCACACGTTATCACTTTATACATTAATTTATAGGACGGACATAGAACAATAACTTTCAAATACACGTCTTATGATTTTATATTCAACTTTTAAACCAGGTTACATATGAATTTGTTGTAAGCACACCGCAAATGACGACAATAGAAATGCAGATAATAATGACACGTTTATTTAGGCATCTATTCTTCGCCACAATGGAACAACATGAATACAAGTCTATTGAAATAGGCTAAACGTAGAACAACTGATACTATTTATCAGCATTAATATTACAGTAGGAGGCACACCCCTCCTCAGCACTCACACACTATAGGTAGCTGCTGTAATGATAACAGCCTACGACTGTAATATAGAGAACACACAGCTCCTTACATAGAGTTCTCCAATTCTCCCTACACCACCTAGTACAGTACAAGCTCGGGATTTGCACAGAGTCCCCTCCCTACATTGCATCTCTCTCTTCCCCTCCGTATACATGGCACTGCAGGAGGAGAGTTACCCCACAAACCAGAGCATTATAGGCGCCAGGGTGCTCTCACAAAGCATTCAGCACCAACAAGGCACAGCTGCAAGTGTCTGCACAGATCCGTCCTGCCAGCACCCTCATGTCTGCATATATCACCAATCATCCTACCCCTCTCTGTCCACATGCCACTTACCCCCAAGTCACTGCAATATTCACTGCTAGTGGTCTTTAGTGTACAAAAAAGTCCCCCCCCTCCCCCCACATCCATCAACTCTTCTGCATATATGTTACACACATGCGCACCCCCCCACCCCAGCTGTTTTGTACACAGCTTCCAGCACTTACCTACCCAGAACCCCCTTCTTACACCACAGTTTGTATTTATCACACAGTGACATTACTAATGCGAGTGTTCCCCTTCCAGCATCAGTACCCGGCCTCTGCATACATGATCTGGTGACATCTCACTTTCCATACATGATCTGGTTACAATGTCTGTGCTGCCTCTAGTCACATACACTGCCCCACCTATCTCTGCAAGAGTCCCATCATTATCTGTCAGTGCTATATGTATACTGTATTTCTATACAAACACATAGATTTACCCATACAGAAGTCTACAATCACAACCACAGCCTATACTGAGCCCCGTACACATCCTCTGCATCCTCACCACCTAATATGAGGCCCCCACATTCCCCTGCACCCCCAATACTGCTCACCACCTAATATGAGGCCCCCCACATTCCTCCCTGTCGCATTCCTCTGCATCCCCAATACTGCTCAGCACCTAATATGAGACCCCCACATTCCTCCCCGTCACATTCCCCTGCATCCCCAATACTGCTCACCACCTAATATGAGGCCCCCACATTCCTCCCCATCACATTCCCCTGCATCCCCCAACACTACTCACCACCTAATATGAGGCCCCCACATTCCTCCCCGTCACATTTCCCCTGCATCTCCAATTACTGCTCAGCACCTAATATGAGGCCCCCACATTCCTCCCTGTCGCATTCCTCTGCATCCCCAATACTGCCTCAGCACCTAATATGAGGCCCCCACATTCCTCCCCCGTCACATTCCCCTGCATCCCCAATACTGCTCACCACCTAATATGAGGCCCCCCACATTCCTCCCCGTCACATTCCCCTGCATCCCCAATACTGCTCACATCCTAATATGAGGCCCCCACATTCCCCTGCATCCCCAATACTGCTCACATCCTAATATGAGGCCCCCACATTCCTCTCCGTCACATTCCCCTGCATCCCCAACACTACTCACCACCTAATATGAGGCCCCCACATTCCTCCCCCGTCACATTCCCCTGCACCCCCATACTGCTCACCACCTAATATGAGGCCCCCACATTCCTCCCCATCACATTCCCCTGCATCCCCAACACTACTCACCACCTAATATGAGGCCCCCACATTCCTCCCCGTCACATTCCCCTGCATCTCCAATACTGCTCACATCCTAATATGAGGCCCCCACATTCCTCCCTGTCGCATTCCTCTGCATCCCCAATACTGCTCAGCACCTAATATGAGGCCCCCACATTCCTCCTCGTCACATTCCCCTGCACCCCCAATACTGCTCACCACCTAATATGAGGCCCCCACATTCCCCTGCACCCCCCAATACTGCTCACCACCTAATATGAGGCCCCCACATTCCTCCTCGTCACATTCCCCTGCACCCCCAATACTGCTCACCACCTAATATGAGGCCCCCACATTCCTCCCCTTTCTCATGGCCACCCAGTCTTTATGCAGACGCAAGCCCTCTATGCAAAACCTGCACCTAAACGGTAATTGACAACCACTGCACACCCTCATTTACGCTCTCACACGACCCAGTACTTATTTATGTCCCTCATCTCCGATCACCCCACAAGCTCGGGACCCTCATACAGACTGTGTTCTCCATCGCTCCCGTTTGTGCTCCTTGCACACCCTCAGTACTCAGTGTGACACCCATGACAGTTTGTGGATCTAACACACCCCCAACTGTGTCTCCCCTCATGCTGAGAGAGTACCTTTACTCACTAATAGTCCCCTACAGCCCCCAAGTTTCCTGCCATCATACCCTCTGAACTGTGTCCCCATCACATCCCAGTCTGTGGTCCTCACACCCCTTCCTGCATTCAGTGGGGACCCCATCACCGCCAGCCTGTGGCCCTCACACCCACCCCCCCCCCCCCTGCACCCAGTTTGGCCACCACCACCCCCAGTCTGGACAACATCACCCCCAGTCTGTGGTCCTCACACCGCCCTCCCCCTCTACAACCAGCCTGTTGCCCTCACACCCCCTGTACCCAGTTTGGCCACCATCACCCCTAGCCTGTGGCCCTCACACACCCCCCTGCCCCCTGTGTGACCCCCCCCCATCACCCCCAGCCTGTGGCCCTCACACACCCCTTGCCCCCTGTGTGGCCCCCCCCCATCACCCCCAGCCTGTGGCTCTCACACACCCCTTGCCCGCTGTGTGCCCCCCCCCCCCTGCCAGCATCGCTTCCCGCTTGTGGTCCTCACACACCCCCCAGCTGCGGCCTGGACAGAGGGGATCTGAGCTCGTTGTCATTACTCCTCCCCAGCACTCGGGCCTCGGTCCCAGCTGGGCCCGTCTCCCGCTCCCCGCCCTCACAGTCGACAGCCAGCTGTCACATTGCTCCGCTCCCTCCGGTCACACTCCGACCCGCTTTCCGGACGCCCACGGGACACTCACCCTCCAGCAGGCGGCTGATCAGGCTGTCCACGTTCAGCTCTCCGTCCGCCATTTTGCGCTTCCCAATCCCCTCACCTCACCAGAGCCAAGCAGTACAAGCCGGGCGGAGCTGCGTCACAACACGGCAGGGGCCACGCCCAGCAGGGCGGCTCCGGGAGACGGCAGCAGCCAGTCACCGGGGAGTGCAGGCGCTAGCGCAACAGGGCACGCCCACTGAGGGAGACAATGGCACATTGTAAGAGGAGGCGGAGAGAACAAAGGCCGGGGACCGCCCAGAAAGGCGGGATCAGGACGTTGACACTTTGACAGACCAATCACTTGGCTGTATGCAGGTCAGAGTGCGAAACCACGCCCACAGGGCGGGAGTGCAATAGCCTCACCCCCAAAATCCCCCCCGCTGCCCGCGTCCTTGCTCTGACTGTTGTGTTTTAACCAGATGCAGAATGGCGCGCGGTGACGTGGCCCCCGCCCCGCAACCCGCCTGTTGTCATGGAGACTGCAAGAGGATGAGCTGTGAAGGGTTGGGCCGATCTTCTTCGGGTGTCATAGCAACAGTGACGTCACTGTGACAGAACTGCTGTGTGTGTGTGTGTGTGTGTGTGTGTGTGTGTGTGTGTGTGTGTGTGTGTGTGTGTGTGTGTGTGTGTGTGTGTGTGTGTGTGTGTGTGTGTGTGTGTGTGTGTGTGTGTGTGTGTGTGTGTGTGTGTGTGTGTGTGTGTGTGTGTGTGTGTGTGTGTGTGTGTCAGAGCTGGGATGTGCGGGGCTAGTAGTAGGGATGACCATCGGTCTGGTTACTATCGATGGCATTTTTACAAGTAACCATCGATGGTGGCCAACTGTTCAATGGATGACCATCAATGGGTTCATCACCAACCGATGGTCATCCCTGTCTTTTGACTGACTAGCACGTGGGCCAATTAGACCATGGGGACAGGGCTTCGCGGGTGTCGGAGCTATGCTCTGTGTCCCGGCACTTGGTAAATAAAAACAATCGGTTATGCTTAGACATTGATGGATGGGAACAGGCTTTGCTGCGCCCAGTGCCGTCCTGTGTTGCCGCCCCTTCCCTCCTCTGCTCCCTCCCCCTGAGCTTACATATTCACTATAGCGCCGGGAGGGAGGGTGGTCGTTTCTTGCGTCCGCCGGATAGAGAGGCGCTACGGGTGACTGCCCGGCTTGCCCGTGCCTAGAGCCGTCCCTGGATGGGAACCATCTGGTTCTCCCCCATCGATGGCAAAAGCATTCGGCATCGCCCAGAAACCATCAATGATTATGAATCGTCGATGGTCAATGGCCATCCCTAGTAGTGCTGTAGCTCTGTGAACTGGAGAAATGTCTCACTGGGCGCCGCCATTGTTGTGTGGGCTCCACTGATGTTACAGGGAAAATGTAATTGTGTCTCACCGAGTCCTCAGGATATAGTCATACACCATACTTGCCTACTTTTGGAAAAGCATTTCAGGGAGATTGTGAAAGGGACATCCGTGAACACGCATTAAAGTGGGCGTGTACTGTTACATCTGAGAGGCGTGTCATAAATTACATAGAAATGTAAATGAGTCCAAAGGAGTTAGTAATGGTGCATACACACAATCAGATTTCTAGTTAGATATGAACGATAACGATTTTAAAAATCGTTCAATCCTTCATATCTGAAAGAAAATCTGACATGTGGGCCTGCAACGATGAACGATGCGCGTTCCCGCATGTCAGATAACGATATCTGACATTGGTTTGTATTTATTTTAATACTGTCTCAAATTGTTCAGTCGTTCAAATCGTTGGTTAAATCGTTCAACTGACAGATCTGACAGTGTGTATGCATCATAAGATCTAGTGTTGATGAAAACATACTGATACTTTTCAGAAAATACATGTAGCCATAGGGATCATAGGCCCTCATTCAGAGCCGTACGTTCTGAGCAGAGCGCACGCTGTGAATGAGGGCCGCCCTCCATAATTATGGAGCGTCCTCCTGGACGCTCGTATAGCTGTGGGTCACCACCCACAGCCTATACGAGCGTGCAGTTTGATGGCCGCGATGGTCTTGACCATCGCGATCATCGCCACTGCGAGCCGGAGCCTGCGGTTGAGGTTTTCTATCAGAGCCAAAAACACTCCCACTGACATCACTAGTGATGTCAGTGGGCCGGCTTCTGACGGTAGGCGTTCCCTTGGGAACACCCCTGTCAGGGAGGCACGCCCACCAAAGGGGGCGTGCTGTCAATCAACATCGACAGCACGCCCCCTTTGATCAGACACAACGAGCGAAGGAAAGTCCTTCGCTCGTCGCGTCTGGCGCATGCGCACGACGGAGCTCCCGCCGTCGTGCGCATGCGCAGTGCACAACATCGACCCACTTGCGAGCGGGTCTGAATCAGGCCCATTGTGCCTTATACCCAATGCAGGGGAATTATACTATTGATCACATTTGAATGTATATATCTATTTTTTTCTTTATATAACAACTTCATAATTGTGGTCAGGTGAAATCAGGGAAATTACAAGACTCTTCAGGGAGACAGGGAGATTGCTGCTATTTCAGGGAGTCTCCTGACAATCAGGGAGAATTGGCAAGTATGTCATAAAGTCATACATTGGCCCTCATTCAGAGCCGCTCGCTAGCGGCTGTACGCTCGTTCCGAGCGATGTTCGCACATCTGCGCATGCGTATGGTTTTTAGTACGCATGCGCGAACCAGTCAGTGCGGCCGAAAATCGTTTGTACACTATATAGCGAGTGCCTGCTATTTTGAGTGACAGAATGAGGCGTATGTGGGTGGTAACAGGGGAAGGTGTTTGAAAACGGGGGAGTGGAATTCGAACGCAAGCGTGCTTAAAGGTCAAAACGGGCGTTTTAAGGGAGTGCATAATTAATACAGCAGCGTCATTGACCACGTCACTTGGTTTTTCTTAACTCAGAACTGCTCGCAAAATAGCGGTTGAAAAAACCAACCACAAGAATAGCGAGCAGTTCATACGCTGTACGATGTACTCGATTAATCTAATAAATAGTGGACATGACGTATGGTGCGAGCGGCCAGGGGGCGTTTTTATCAAATAAACGAGCGTATGTTTTGCTCGCTCGTTCAGACTTAGAGGTGTGAACAGACTGCAATTTGCGAACGGATCATTTGAATAGCCACCCCTTGTTTTTGAACGAACGACCGCAAATAGCGAACGGCTCTGAATCAGGCCCATTATCCCAAGTGTCCCTACTCTCCTGGCTGCCCCTCCTATTTATTGTCACGCTCTGGCTAATATGATTCTCCACGAGATTGGCAGACGTGGACCCAGGTTGAGCAGGGAACTGGAGGCGAGGGGCCTGGATTAGTGTTTTCCTCATACACCAGTACCGGATGTTGTCGAGAGCAAACCAAAGGGTGCGGAGTAAAACCTACTGGTAAAAGTGTTCACCAGTGACCCCTCCAAGCGGGATTTGAGCTTAAGCTGCACCCAGCAGGCAGGTCGTTGCCCATTTATTCAGGTACCTGGCAGTGGTGTAACTTCATCCCAGGTGCCCGGAGGCAAGATAAATGTTGGTGCCCCCCCCCCAAACTAAAATGTACCACCCCCCAGCACCTATGCCAGCCCCAGCTGCCGCCGCCCCTCTTATGCAGTTCCTTTTATATAATGCCCCCAGTAGTGGTCCCCCTATGCAGTGCCCGCCTATGTAGTGCTCCCCAGTAATGGTCCCCCTATGCAGTACCTCCAGTAGTGAGCCCCCTGTAGTTGCTCCCAGTAGTGAGGCCCCTGTAGTTGCCCCCAGTAGTGAGCCCCTGTAGTTGCTTCCAGTAGTGAGCCCCCTGTAGTGAGGCCCCTGTAGTTGCCCCCAGTAGTGAGGCCCCAGTAGTGAGCCCCTGTAGTTGCCCCCAGTAGTAGGCCCCTGTAGTTACCCCCAGTAGTGAGGCCCCTGTAGTTGCCCCCAGTAGTGAGGCCCCTGTAGTTGCCCCCAGTAGTGAGACCCCTGTAGTTGCCCCCAGTAGTGAGGCCCCTGTAGTTGCCCCCAGTAGTGAGGCCCCTGTAGTTGCCCCAGTAGTGAGCACCCTGTAGTTGCCCCAGTAGTGAGCCCCTGTAGTTGCCCCCAGTAGTGAGCCCCTGTAGTTGCCCCCAGTACTGAGGCCTCTGTAGTTGCCCCCTGTAGTTGCCCCAGTAGTGAGCCCCTGTAGTTGCCCCCAGTAGTGAGCCCCTGTAGTTGCCCCCAGTAGTGAGCCCCCTGTAGTTGCCCCCAGTAGTGAGGCCCCTGTAGTTGCCCCAGTAGTGAGCACCCTGTAGTTGCCCCCAGTAGTGAGCCCCTGTAGTTGCCCCCAGTAGTGAGCCCCTGTAGTTGCCCCAGTAGTGAAGCCCCTGTAGTTACCCCCAGTAGTGAGGCCTCTGTAGTTGCCCCCAGTAGTGAGCCCCTGTAGTGAGGCCCCTGTAGTTACCCCCAGTAGTGAGGCCCCTGTAGTTGCCCCCAGTAGTGAGACCCCTGTAGTTGCCCCCAGTAGTGAGACCCCTGCAGTTGCCCCCAGTAGTGAGGCCCCTGTAGTTGCCCCAGTAGTGAGCACCCTGTAGTGAGCCCCTGTAGTTGCCCCCAGTAGTGAGGCCCCTGTAGTTGCCCCCAGTAGTGAGGCCCCTGTAGTTGCCCCCAGTAGTGAGCACCCTGTAGCTGCCCCCAGTAGTAGGCCCCTGTAGTTACCCCCAGTAGTGAGGCCCCTGTAGTTGCCCCCAGTAGTGAGCACCCTGTAGTTGCCCCCAGTAGTGAGCCCCTGTAGTTGCCCCCAGTAGTGAGCACCCTGTAGTTGCCCCCAGTAGTGAGGCCCCTGTAGTTGCCCCCAGTAGTGATCGCGCGCAAACACAAAAAAACAAACAAACACTTACCTTTATCCCCGTTCCAGTGCTGCTGCCGTCCATCCCCGGCGTCCGCTCCTCGGCACTATGGGAGTGACGTCATTACATCACTCCTATAGTGACCTGCGGGACCTGGAAGACGGAGCTCACTCCTGAGCTCCGTCCCCGGCGTCTGCTCCTCAGCACTACGGGAGTGACGTTATGACGTCACTCTCATAGTACACTGCGGGACCCGGAAGACGGAGGGAGCTCCGTCCTCTGGCTGCCGCCGGGGGTTTGAATAGGAGCTGGGCGCCCACTGGTAACACACTCAGCGGGCGCCTGGCAAATAGGGGGTGCGACCGCACCCCTTGCACCCTCCGTAGTTACGCCAATGGAGGTGGAGCGCCGATCAGCGGCGCTCCTTCTCCATGCAGCTCCCGGGGACAATGGAGCCATGTGCCCCCCTCAGGGCTGACGCCCGGCTGCAAATTACTCCATTGCCTTCGGGAGTTCCACCACTGGTACCTGGCACAAGTGGGAAAAAAAATGAAAGAACACTACCACAGGGCAAGCACAGGAGAAAGATATTGGAGTATTGTACTGAAGTGATGTACAGAGAACACACTTAGTGGTTTCAGTCGCAATGCTGGCACAGGAGATGGTATAATGAGCCGGTACTTGGATGATGTACTAAGTACGCACGCTGTGGCCTCAGACGCAGCACAGGAGAATGGTATCACGAGATAGTACTTGAATGATGAACTCAGGGCCTGATTCAGAGCCGGACGCTATTTGCGGACGCTCGTTCAGAAAAAGGGGCCGGCTATTTAAATTGAGCGCTCGCTCTTTGCGGTCTGTTGACGCCTCTATGTCTGAGCGAGCGAACAAAACATGCGCTCGCTATTTTGTAAAGACGCCCCTTGGCCGCTCGCATCATACGTCATCTCTGCTATTTATTAGATTAATCGAGTACATCGAAAGGCGTGTGAACTGCTCGCTATTCTTGTGGTAGCATTTTCCTACCGCAATCATGCGAGCAGTTCAAGCTAAAAGACAACCAACTGACGTGGTCGATGACGCTGCTTTGTTAATTATGCACACCCTTAAAACGCCCGTTTTGACCGTTTGGCACGCCTGCGTTCGGATCTCCACTCCACTACCTTTTCAAGCACCTTCCCCTGTTACCACCCACAAACGCCTCGGATTAGCAGGCACTCGCTATTTTGCAAGCACACGATTTCCGACCGCACTGACTGGTTGGCGCATGCGCATTACAACCCATACGCATGCGCAGATGTGCGAACATCGCTCGGAGCGAACGAGCGGCTGCTTACGAGCGGCTCTGAATCAGGCCCTCAGTACACACACTGTGGCCTTAGACGTAGCACAGGAGAATGACTCTTAATGGATTGTACTCAGAAGACGTTCTGAGTACACATACCATGGAAAACATTAGGAACAAGTCACTAGAAGGAACGGAGATTTGTAACCTGGAACGCTGCAACAGCAAGCTAACACTGGTAGTAAAGACATCGTACAGGCAACTTCCTGTTGTCCAGAGCCCGGTAATATACCCTAAGGTAGCTTGTCATTGGAGGACACTGTCAGCTGACCGCAACCAACGCTACCATTGGGTAAAAAATAGTCAGATGAAAACAGACTGTCATGGCTGCGTCCATGGCGGTAACCGCAGAAACCACATCACAGAGCGAGCACATGAATGTTCTACTGGACCCCAGGTATAATCCTCAGCGCGTCACTCGCCGCCGCACCTGGCGTCTGACCGATCTAGGGATCAGGGAAAGCCGGCGCTGAGGTGTGTAACAGCCCATCCTAGGCCGCAACCTGACATTTATCTAGGGTCAAAGCAGAAATCCGAGGTGCCACAGCATCTAAAGACCGCAGCCAATGAGATAGACGGAAGCTTCCCAAATGGCTTCCAAAGACAGATATACAAGATAATCTGCAGCTCTGACTCTAGTGATATAAATGTCATTTTACGTAAACACCTTGAATCTGAATTAAAAGTTCCATCTATGGCCAGGACTTTGTCTGTCCAATGAGCACTCTCCTTTTTTACTCACTATGGGGCATGGTTGCCTACCCTCCCGATTTTAGCGGGAGGCTCCCGATTTTTAGTGACGCCTCCCGCTGCCCCGCAAAGTGTGCATTAACTCCCGGTTTCTTCTGTGCATGCACGAGTCCGGAATGCCGGGGGCGAGGTCTGCGGGGGGGACGTCACGTCGCGTGACGCCATGTTATTGAAGCCGGCCACTGCGGGGTAGTGGATAGCGGTGGCCGGCTTGTCAGCAGTGCACACATACCTGTAGTGTGCTTGTCCGCGACTTCATCGGCGGCCCCCGGCAGAGGTAACAGCAGCACTGCAGTGATCGGGTGTCGGGCAGCAGTCAGTGGTGCTCGGTGACCTTTACTCCCCCCCACGGTGGCTGGCTCCAAAGTAAGGCAACTGCGTCTCATATATATTATATTTTGTCCATGGTGGCTGGGTGCTGAGTGTCACAGGCATACAGAACTGCCTCTGGAAGTGCACTCTCTGACAGCCAATAAATGGATAGCTGTCAGTGAGTGCCCTTTCAGAGTGCAGTTCTGTATGCCTGTGACAGGATGTGTGTGTGTCAACATCAACAACTAAGTCCAATAATGTTTTAATACAACATCCCACTAAGCTATCACTGAGAATTTACATGCATGTAGTTTGTGGAGAGTGCACTTTCAGTGAGTGCACTTTCAGGGGCCTATTAATCAAGGAAAGGAAACTGCGCCATATATAAATATATAGCCCATGGTGGCTGGGTGCTGAGGGGGTCATTCAGACCCGGTCGTTAGCAGCGATGCGCTCGGACCGGGTCGATGGCCCCCCACAGAGCATGCGCACGCCGGCGCCGTCATGCGCATGCATGCTGCCGGTCGTAGCGGGTCTCGATCCAAAGGGGGCGAGCTGTCGATGTTGATTGACTGCTCGCCCCGTTTGGAAGGCGGGCCGGGGGGGTGGCAGCCCAAACGGAGGCGTTCCCATGGGAACGCCTACCGTTTGGGGGCAGCCCCACTGACATCACTAGTGATGTCAGTGGAGAGCTTCCGGCTCAGACAGAGCCAGAAGCTCTCCGGGGCTTACGACAAGGGAGACCCTACCATAGGATCTCGTCGTAAGCCCCGATGGTCGCGATGGTCTCTGACCATCGCGACCATCACCGGAGCGGTCGTTAGAGCTGTGGGTGTTAACCCACAGCCTAACGACCGCAACAGAGGCGGGCGTTCAGGATGCAAGCGGCCGCCCAGTTTCTGAGCGACCGCTTGCATTCTCCGAACGCCTCTGAATGAGTGTCGCAGGCATGGATCCTAGATACAGTCACATATATATATATATATATATATATATATTTTATTTTTCTGTATCCTGAGTGACAATAGACACACCCATAGGTGGAGCTAGACATGCCCTTTGGGCGGAATATGACACCCCCCTCAGTGGCGCAGAGCGCGGCACATTCTGCTACCTCTTACAATCTCCCTGAAACTAGTTTTCAAAAGTAGGCAAGTATGCTATGGGGTCTATTCATTATGTTAATTATCGGGGGCCGAGCAGTCCCCAATAACATGCCAACTCGCCGCGAGTGCCGGAGCATTTCATCATTGGTTCGGTGCAGAGACAGCAGATCCGAAAATCAGCTGTCTCCACGAGCGGATTCACTGCTCCTTTCGGAGCAGTTAATCTTTTCACTTTTGGAAGGATCCCTCTTCACAACCCGGGACTCCTTCCCTTATATGACGAATGCTCACGCAATCAAGCTCCAAAAATATTGTATTTTCAGAGCTTGATGAATTCTAGGCCTGATTCAGACCCGCTCTGTCAGAGCGTCCGGCTCTGAATCAGGGCCTCTGTCCCCATCCTAGTGTATGGGGACAGTGGGCCATTCCGGGAGAGGAAGGTAAGCAGGAGATATCTGTGATTCTAGTGTATGGGGACAGCGGGTCATTCCGGGAGAGAAAGGTAAGCAGGAGATATCTGTGATACTAGTGTATGGGGACAGTGGGCCATTCCGGGAGAGGAAGGTAAGCAGGAGATATCTGTGATACTAGTGTATGGGAACAGCGGACCATTCCGGGAGAGGAAGGTAAGCAGGAGATATCTGTGATACTAGTGTATGGGGACAGCGGGCCATTCCGGGAGAGAAAGGTAAGCAGGAGATATCTGTGATACTAGTGTATGGAGACAGCGGGCCATTCCGCGAGAGGAAGGTCAGCAGGAGATATCTGTGATACTAGTGTATGGGGACAGCGGGTCATTCCGGGAGAGGAAGGTAAGCAGGAGATATCTTTGATACTAGTGTATGGAGACAGCGGGCCATTCCGCGAGAGGAAGGTCAGCAGGAGATATCTGTGATACTAGTGTATGGGGACAGCGGGTCATTCCGGGAGAGGAAGGTAAGCAGGAGATATCTGTGATACTAGTGTATGGAGACAGCGGGCCATTCCGCGAGAGGAAGGTCAGCAGGAGATATCTGTGATACTAGTGTATGGGGACAGCGGGTCATTCCGGGAGAGGAAGGTAAGCAGGAGATATCTGTGATACTAGTGTATGGGGACAGCGGGCCATTCCAGGAGAGAAAGGTAAGCAGGAGATATCTGTGATACTAGTGTATGAGGACAGCGGGCCATTCCGGGAGAGAAAGGTAAGCAGGAGATATCTGTGATACTAGTGTATGGGGACAGCGGGTCTTTCCGGGAGAGAAAGGTAAACAGGAGATATCTGTGATACTAGTGTATGGTGACAGCGGGCTATTCCGGGAGAGAAAGGTAAGTAGGAGATATCTGTGATACTAGTGTATGGGGACAGCGGGCTATTCTGGGAGAGAAAGGTAAGTAGGAGATATCTGTGATACTAGTGTATGGGGACAGCGGGCCATTCCGGGAGAGAAAGGTAAGCAGGAGATATCTGTGATACTAGTGTATGGGGACAGCGGGCCATTCCGGGAGAGAAAGGTAAGCAGGAGATATCTGTGATACTAGTGTATGGGGACAGCGGGCCATTCCGGGAGAGAAAGGTAAGCAGGAGATATCTGTGATACTAGTGTATGGGGACAGCGGGCTATTCCGGGAGAGAAAGGTAAGCAGGAGATATCTGTGATACTAGTGTATGGGGACAGCGGGACATTCCGGGAGAGAAAGGTAAGCAGGAGATATCTGTGATACTAGTGTATGGTGACAGTGGGCTATTCCGGGAGAGAAAGGTAAGCAGGGGATATCTGTGATACTAGTGTATGGGGACAGCGGGCTATTCTGGGAGAGAAAGGTAAGCAGGAGATATCTGTGATACTAGTGTATGGGGACAGCGGGCTATTCCGGGAGAGAAAGGTAAGCAGGAGATATCTGTGATACTAGTGTATGGGGACAGCGGGCTATTCCAGGAGAGAAAGGTAAGCTGGAGATATCTGTGATACTAATTTATGGGGACAGCGGGCTATTCCGGGAGAGAAAGGTAAGCAGGAGATATCTGTGATACTAATGTATGGGGACAATCGGCCATTCCGGGGTAGAAAGGTAAGCAGGAGATATCTGTGATACTAATGTATGGGGACAGCGGGCTATTCCAGGAGAGGAAGGTAAGCAGGGGATATCTGTGATACTAGTGTATGGGGACAGCGGGCTATTCCGGGAGAGGAAGGTAAGCAGGAGATATCTGTGATAGTAGTGTATGGGGACAGCGGGCCATTCCGGGAAAGAGAGGTAAGCAGGAGATATCTGTGATAGTAGTGTATGGGGACAGCGGGCCATTCCGGGAAAGAGAGGTAAGTAGGAGATATCTGTGATACTAGTGTATGGGGACAGCGGGCCATTCCGGGAGAGAACGGTAAGTAGGAGATATCTGTGATACTAGTGTATGGGGACAGCGGGCTATTCCGGGAGAGGAAGGTAAGCAAGGGATATCTGTGATACTAGTGTATGGGGACAGCGGGCTATTCCGGGAGAGAACGGTAAGTAGGAGATATCTGTGATACTAGTGTATGGGGACAAGCGGGCTATTCCGGGAGAGGAAGGTAAGCAAGGGATATCTGTGATACTAGTGTATTGGGACAGCGGGCTACTCCGCGAGAGGAAGGTAAACAGGAGATATCTGTGATACTAGTGTATGGGGACAGCGGGCTATTCTGGGAGAGGAAGGTAAGCAGGAGATATCTGTGATACTAGTGGGCTATTACGGGAGACAGGGGCGGATTAAGGTCTGTGGGGGCCCCTGGGCAACAAACTTGTGGGGGCCCCTATGTACCACTGTACCCTGTAGTAATGCCCCTTATGCAGTACCCCCAGTAGTGCCCCTTATATAGTGCTCCCAGACCCAGTAGTGGTCCCCCCTTTGTAGTGCCCCTTATATAATGCCCCATTAGTGGTCCCCCTATACAGTGCCCCCATTAGTGCACCTTATATAGTGCCCCCCGACCCAGTAGTGGTCCCCCCCATGCAGTGCCCCTTATATAGTGCCCTCAGTAGTCTCCCCTTATGCATTGCCCCAGTAGTCCCCCCAGATACACTGCCCCCAGTAGTAGCCCACCCCTATTCAGTGCTGCCAGTAGTTGTCCTATGCATTGCCTCCAGTGCCCCCATGAAGCGGCCCCCCCTATGCAGTGCCCCTTACACACACAAAAAAACCCACAACTTTCCTGAATCCGCGCTCCTGCCGCGACCGCCGCTGTCCGCTCCGGCTCCTCTTCTCCTGCAGTATGGGAGAGACGTCAACGTCATGACGTCTCTCCCATCATCACCCGGGGGGGAACCGGAAGACGGAGCTCATAAGTGAGCTCCAGCCGGCTCCCTCTGTTGAAGCAGCAGCCAATGACAGTCTGTGTGACTCTCATCGGCTGCTGTAACAAACACACAGCTGCCGCCGGCTGTGTGTATGTCACTGTGTAGTGTGGCCGCGCTCACTGCGCAGTCTACACTAGCGGAGGGACACTAGCGGCGGGCGCAGACAGCAGCGCAGACCGCTGCTAGTGGGGGCCCCTCCGTGTGTGGGGACCCAGGGACGACCGCCCCTGTCACCCCCCCCTTAATCCGGCCCTGACGGGAGAGAAAGGTAAGTAGGAGATATATGTGATATCTCCTGCTTTACCTTTCTGATGAATGGCCTGAAAACTTAATTTCTACAAAAGCAGGTGAAAATTATAATTTTCACCTGCTTTTATAGAAATGATGAATAGAGACCTATACGTGAGCTGTGCACACAAGAAAAGAAGAATTGTCCTCTACAATAGTGGACAAGAAATGTATTTCAAATTACACATGCTATAAGATATACTGTACATCATACTTGACAACTTACCTGGAACGGCCGGGAGACTGTCCCCATCTCTGGCCACGACCTCCCACTTCTCCAGTGAAGCGGACAGTACAGGCGACCGATGGCACGATTTGCTTTAAATCACGTAATCTTGGCCCCTGCCTCCATTTTACAATGTCTATAATCGTGGCATTGCCTAGTTGGGGGGGGGGGGGGGGGGGGTAGGCCGTGATGACGCAATTGTGTCGCCAGGCCCTTAGCACCTGCCACTTATGCAGCTCCAAGCCCACTGCAGTCTTTCATGAAGGAAGGACCTTTACCTGTGACCCTCCATGTGGCTGTTATAATGGTGCTGTTACGCTGCTCTCTGTGGCTGTGATACTGTTATGCTCTTGCTCTATCACTATAATGTTACTGCTGGAATACATTTTAAAGTAAAAATCGATGTGAAATTAGGTTGTGAGAGATGACATTTTTCAAACTCATCTCTCAAAGAACAGGATATATCATATATCACATATACTATGCTCTATTTGCCACCCTCTATCACATACATAACACCTTTATGCGTAAAAACTTGCGTCTCCGGACATCTCTTCTGATTAGAGGTCTGACGTCCGGGTTTATGACCCGGGATTACTATTGTGCATGCTTGGCAGACAGGGGGATGAATTAGGATCTTTCGGATCCCCCTCCAGGGGCTTCTTGTTAAAAGAAGCTCATAGGCTTCAATAGTACACCTCATATAGGGGATGCAGTCATAATCCTGGCAAGTGGGATAAAGGTGCCGAAATCCCGACACCTGAAGAATCCCAACGCCGGCATCCCGAAGGTAAGTAGTGGGGTTAGGGGGAAGGGTTAGGCACTAGGGGGAGGGTTAGGGTTAAGCACTAGGGGGAAGGGTTAGGCACTAGGGGGAAGAGTTACGGTTAGGCACTAGGGGGAAGAGTTAGGGTTAAGCACTAAGGGGAAGGGTTAGGCACTAAAGGGAGGGTTAGGGTTAGGCACTAGGGGGAGTATTATGGTTGAGCACTAGGGGGAGGGTTACGGTTCGGCACTATTGGGAGGGTTAGGCACTAGGGGTAAGGGTTAGGCAATAGGGGGAGGGATAGGGTTAAGCACTATGGGGAGGGTTAGGGTTAGGCACTAGGGGGAAGGGTTAGGCACTAGGGGGAGGGTTAGGCACTAGGCGGAGGGTTACGGTTAAGCACTATGGGGAGGGCTAGGGTTAAGCACTATGGCGGAAGGGTTAGGCACTAGGGGGAAGGGTTAGACACTAGAGGGAGGGTTAGGGTTAAGCACTATGGGGAGGGTTAGGGTTAAGCACTAGGGTGAAGGGTTAGGGTTAAGCACTAGGGGGAAGGTTAGGGTTAGGCACTAGGGGGAAGGGTTAGGCACTAGGTGGAAGGTTAGGGTTAAGCACTATGGGGAGGGTTAGGCACTCGGGGGAAGGGTTAGGGTTAGGCACTATGGGGAGGGTTAGGGTTGAACACTAGGGGGAGGGTTAGGGTTAAGCACTAGGGGGAAGGGTTAAGGTTAGGCACTAGGGGGAGGGTTAGGGTTGAGCACTAGGGGGAGGGTTAGGGATAAGCACTAGGGTGAAGGGTTAGGATCTAGGGGGAGGGTTAGGCACTTGGGGGAAGAGTTAGGTTTAGTGTGCAGGGAGGGTAGGTTTGGCTTGGGCATACCTCCTAACATTTGAATTTTCATTTTCGGGATTTACAGGCGCATCCGTAAAGGGTTGTCTCTGAGTTTACATCACTCAGGGGCATGCCCAGCATTGTGAGATGCTGGGTTTCCCCAGGACTTCCCCCCCACACTGTGAATAGATGCACTAAAGCATCTATTCTTCCTCTGCTTACCTGCTGCTCTGCTAGGCAGAGCAGTGGTGTGTGCTCCCCCCAACTTCCTCCCCACCGCGGGACACTGCGGCCTGCGGGTGGGACAGCGGGACCGTCACAGAAAAACGGCACTGTCCTGCTGAATGGGCACAAGGGGGGAGGTTAGGTTTAGGCAGCAGGGAGGGGTAGGGTTGGGATACCTACAGACAGGTGTTGGTATCCTAACCCTGTCGGGATGCCAGCGTCTGGATTTTGACTGCCGCTGGCATCCCATACCCAACCCTCATATATAGATGGCTTTGCCTATTGAGCAGAGGCTCTGGATAGTTTTGCTCTCCGTGTTTCGGTTGTTGCCTTTACACCCCGATGCTATGCAATTTATGGGTTTTCATTTGGATGGCGGTTTCTTTGTGGATAAATGTTTACCCATGGGTTGTGCGGTCTCCTGTGCCTATTTTGAAGGGTATAGTTCTTTTTCACATTGGTGCATTTCCAGAGAAAATAATAAAATGAAGTAAATTGTGCTGACCTGTCATCCTTAGGGTCAGTTATGTTGGGGTGGACAGGGCTGTGCTTCTGTTTGTCCACATATTTTATGATTGTCAGCCACTATCACTGGTTTTGCCTACCACATGGACCAAACCTGAATGTGGTCCTGGACCACCAACCCGTGGCACCCCTGCAAGTGCACAGCTGCACCCTAGGGTGCCACGGCACACAGAACCACTGAATTAACCATTAAACCCACACCCACCGTCACCAGGGATGTGGGGAATAGCCCTGTGCTTTCAGCCCAAAACTGGTTGTTATTTATGAGGCTATACCCCCATTTTATTTTTGGGGACCCGACTTTCAAAGATATTTCAGCCCTGGGCTAACCAGTTTGGGACTAGTTAATGTTATGGCAGGGGGACCCCATGCTGAGTGTCTGTCTGCTATGGCATTATCCCCACCAGCTGGCTCAGCCTGGTGCTGGTTATAGGTAACAGGGTGAGCCCCTCACCGATCTTCCTCTTATATACCCATCCCAGCCTAGACTGAGAGGTCTATTGTTTGGGCGAGTTTGCCATCGTTTTACAGTCGGGTTTTGATCGATTTTAAAACCAACCATTAGTAAATCTGCACATCCTAAATCTGATCAATGTTCATTCACTTTATCGTCCATTTTTTCACCAAAATGATGAACGATAATGCCGAATGACCAACGATGCGCGTTCCCGCAGGTTGTTCGTCTATATCGTTCATCTGGCAAACATGCAGGCCAACCTAACAATATTGTCAGGTAGCTGCGGGAGGTTGGGGTCCATGGCTGCAGCATGTCGGGATTCAAGCGGCCAGGTAGGTGGGGAAGGGGAGCGGAGGGGAGGGGAGGACGAACACAGAGTTACCGCAGCTGTAATCAGTGCTGCGCATGCGGCGCTTTTGTGAACGTAACATCGCCTGCGCAGCACTGATTACAGCTGCGGTAAGGTAGTGTAGAGAGGGAAAAGTATCTGTTTTCTGAAAAGCTGCCATCGCAAAAATGACAGCTTTTCAGAATAGATAGTTATAGGGAGGAGGAATGATGAATTCCTCCGGTAATTAGGTAGAACTCCATGCCAGTTCTAAACCTAATTACCTCCATTTTTATTTTGGTGTTGATGAATAGGCCCCACAATGAGCTAGTGGTAGACAGGGGAATGCAGGTTAAGGTGGGTGGGGTGTGGGGTGTGGCATAAGCAAATATATGTAGGTTATACCATGTTATTAAATACATATCAGTATTCACTCCCTGAATTCTGAGAGGCTGATGCGCAGTTAAACACAGGTCAGTTTTGCAGTCGGACCTTGCGTGCTTTTTGCACTGCAGATGCTCTGGAGCTGAGTGTACACACATACGGGCGATGCTGGGTCGTTGCATCCAGGGCCAGCGCTACCACTAAGCAAGCTTAGGCAGCTACCTAGGGGCGCCAGCCACTAGAGGGTGCTTCTGAGTCCGCCTAACTACGGAGGGTGCAGGGGGTGCGTTTGCTATGGGGCCCGGCGGCTTAAGGGGCCCACCTGCCCAGTGATCGCACCCCCCTGCACCCTCCATTTGTTGGGCGCCAGCTGAGATTGTGTTACCAGCGGGCGGCCGGGTCCTTCTCTACCCCCCCTCCCATAGTTCCGAGGAGCGGGCGCCGGAGACGGACAGCAACAGACGCTGGAGCGGGGTTTAAGGTAAGTATTTTTTTGTTGTTGTGTGTATGTGTGTGCGCGGGGAGGGGGGGGGTTACTGCTGGTGTCACTACAGGGTTCTTACTACTGGGGGCATCATATGGGGTCACTACAACTGGGGGAACTACAGGGGCCCTTACTGCTTGGGGCACTACAACTGGGGGCACTACAGGGGCCCTTACTACTGGGGGCACTTCACGGGGCATTACTACTGGGGGCACTTCACGGGGCATTACTACAGGAGCACTGCAGGGAGCATCACTATTGGGGGCACAACAATGGCATTACTACTGGGGGCACTGCAGGGAGCATTAATATTGGGGACACTGCAGGGAGCATTACTACTGGGGCACTGCAGGGAGCATTACTACTGGGGGCACCTCAGGGAGCATTACTACTGGGGGCACTGCAGGGGGAATCATCCCTTTAATTCCGGTCATGTGAATATTATTAGGGTGCTGTGTATCTGTCTGTGAGCTGGGCAGAGGGTTTGGGGGAAAACAGGGGCAGCATTGTGAACCATTGCCTAGGGCGCCCTGAAACCTTGCACCGGCCCTGGTTGCATCTCCACTTGTAGTTGAAGGAGCATAACTGGGTGTTTTGGATCTTTTGCGTATAGAGTATAGACTAAGTTTAACAAGGGTGTGTTGAGGGCATTTTGATGGCGTGCACGTAGATTCGCCTGTCTCCAGATGGATAGCGCTGGTGAAAGTGCGTACTGATAGAGATGATGTCAATGAAACCGAGCGTAAGGATGGGGCCGGTCCAGCTGCAGAGATACGTACTCCGGAACAGAGATATGTGGCTTCCGGAACAGAGACGCCTGAACCACTGCTACTGCATACAGGATCACATTCGCAGGCTGAGACCCCAGTGAAAATGGTCGCAACAAGCCTGTGTTTGAGTCCCCCCCCATTGCTGCCCACAAATGGCTCCTGCCTGTCAATCACTCTGTGAATACGTCCTCACTGTGAGTGACAACTAAAATTAAACTTGATGCCCTCAGACACATGTGTGGATTACTGATAATCGCTAAATTGTACGTATATGTTAAAAAGTTAAAAACGTTAACACTTTATAAATGAATAATAATAATTCTGGCTTATCAGGAGACAGTTAAAGCAAATAGGATTAGTGAGGGTCCGCTCCAGTCGCTGTGTCACTGAAGGGCGTTACCACTTAGCGAGGCTCAATAGATGCGTCTGTCTCCTATTATGTGGTAAATTCATTCAAATCAACAAGTTACTATGGAGACGGGATGTGAAAAACACTCAGATCAGCCTCTATTTATTATTTCTTCCCCGTATATGTCTCCTGTAGGTTCATCACAACTAATGCAGGGAGAGCGTCACTGTGTCATATCGTGTGAGCGAGACAGAGGAGTGAGTACATCTGACAGCAGATTAGCGCTGCCCGCTGATGTATACAGAATGCGCACATCGGGACGTATAAGGTCATGTGGAAACATTGTGGGGACATTTATAGAAAATGTTGCACAGCAATTTTTTTTTACCTCAGCGTCTACAGAAAATAAAAAAGGGCATTTTCAAATGTAAAAATACAAATTTATACTAGTGACCGTTTTTATATATATATATATATATATATATATATATGTAACTGAGGCGTGAGCATCTACTGTATTCCATTTTCTCCAGGCACAACGGCGTGTAGCACTCACATCTCAGCTCTGGGCGGCTGATGTAGAGTGGATAGGATTTTGCCTCCAAAATGCAGAAGAAAAATGTCCCTGAAAAAGAAATCTGTATGTTGCAGAACTTCCCTGTCCTGAACGCATCTCAAGAAGCACCCAGCACTGCAAGGGTGGCATATGTGCCAGTTTTACGCCAGGAAAAAACAGTGGCCTGTGCGATAAGCTGAGTACACACTACGCGATATATTGGACGGTATATCATTCCGATGCGGATAAGAACGATATATATTGCCATATCGCTAAGTGTATATGAGTAATTGCGCGCTCCCGTGCATTGCAGATCAGAAGATCCGGTGGCTGACACCATGCTTTTTTTTTTTTTAAATATCTTTTTATTATGTCCAAAATTTCAGTAAATTACACACATACAAAAAATGTTACAACAAATGTATACCTTGCATTATAAAAAAAACATATATATGCAATAAAGTACATACATTTTGTGAAATATTGAGTATCTGAATTCTGTATGTTTTTACCTTTTTATGGGGAGAGGGAAAGAGTCTAGAACATACACCCCCAAACCAGATATATAGACCATGTTTATAATAGTAAATACTATTAGACTCAGGGTCAATAAACTAGATATACAATAAAACAAAAAAATAAAAAAAATACAATAAAATAAGTAAAGAAAAATAAAGGTAAAGAAACAAAATGTAATGAAAATAAAATAAAAATAGAAATAGAATGAATCGTCTTACAATCATCAAAACATATGATTATATATTCTGTTAGCTATTCCTCAGGGAGAGTAAATCCTACAATGTGATATCATTATGTACCGATTTTAGCTGTCAAGTTATTCGTCTCATCAGAGACCAAGTGGTATTGTCAAAAACTTTCATAATATTATCGGATGTTGTAATGGGTAGAAAGTGTAAATATATTTCCCATTTCAAGATAAAGGTCTTGACTCCCCTTTCAATATCAAAAAGAGCAGCACGTCTATCAAAATATATTACAGTCAACAATTCATATTCCAATATTTCTAAATTTTAATTTTAATATCACCATGCTTTTGAATGCAGCTGGGGAATGATATATCGAGTGATCGTACACCAGATCATGCAGTGTGTACAGACCGCCCGATATATCATCCAGTCGCATCTGCTGTCGCTGGGTACACACATTAGACCTCATTCAGACTAGGGGTGTGCACCGGCCACTTTTCGTGTTTTGTGTTTTGGATCTGGATCTTTCTTCGTGTTTTGGATCTGGATTGGTTTTGCCAAAACCACCCTTCCGTGTTTTGGGTTCTGGGTTTTGTGTTTTGGATCTCTATTTTTTTTTAAAAAAGCATAAAAACAGCTAAAATCACAGAATTTGTGGGTTTTTCTGCTCCTATTCAATTATTAACCTCAATAACCTTCATTTCCAGTCTATTCTGAACACCTAACACCTCACAATATTGTTTTTATGGCCAAAAGGTTGCACCGAGGTAGCTGGATGACTAAGCGACACGAGTGGGCGGCACAAACACGTGGCCCATCTAGGAGTGACACTGCAGTGGCAGACAGGATGGCAGTTTGAAAAACTAGGCCCCAAACAGTACATACTGCAAAGAAAAAAAAGAGGTGCAAGATGGAATTGTCCTTGGGCCCTCCCACCCACCCTTATGGTTGTATAAATAGGACATACACACTTTAACAAACCAATCATTTCAGCACCAGGGTCTGCCACATGACTGTGGCTGAAATGATTGGTTCGTTTGGGCCCCCACAAAACAAGCTGGCAATTAATGCGTCCCTGCACAAACTGCCTCTACGGAGGCAAGATGTCGTCCTCATCCTCCTCATCCACCGATTCCTTGGATAAAACAGGAAAAAGGGATTTAAGTGTCCCTGGACTGCTTACGGTCTTAGCCAAAGTTTCTGAACTTGACAGTAACTTTTTATGAACGCGCTGCAGGTGCTGTATAAGGGAGGATGTTCCTAGGTGGTTAACGTCCCTACCCCTACTTATTTCACCTTTATATATGGTACATATGGCAAGACAGTTGTTGTCCGGATTTGGATAGAAATATTGCCAGACCAAAGAGGTGGAATGTTTGGTCTTCTGCCCAGGCATGACCGTGATGGGCTTTTTCATCCCACGGACAACAACTGTCTCCCCTGGAGCCTGATTTAAACAAACCAAATCACCATCAGAATCCTCCTCGCCAACTTCCTCCTCAGCGCCAGCTACACCAGTATCCTCATCCTGTTGTACTTCAACAGTGACATCTTCAATTTGCATATCAGCAAGTGGACTGTGGGTGCTCCTTTCAGCACTTGCAGGGGGCGTGCAAATGGTGGAAAGAGCCACCTCTTCCCGTCCAGTGCTGGGAAGGTCAGGCATCGCAACCGCCACCACACTTGGACTCTCCTTGGGCATTTGTGATATCTTCTTAGTACGCACAGTTCTTCGCTGTGCTTTTGCCAGCTTAACTTGTTTGATTTTTTTAGCGGGAGGAGGAGGGCTTCCATCGTCATGTGAAGCTGAACCACTAGTCATGAACATAGGGAAAGACCTTAGCCGTTCCTTGCCACTCCGTGTCATAAATGGCATATTGGCAAGTTTACGTTTCTCTTCAGATGATTTAAATGTTTTTTTTAAGGTCATTTTCCTGAACTTTGTCATTTGGGATTGTATGTGCCCTCTACTATGACATTGGGCATCGGCCTTGGCAGACGACGTTGATGGCATGTTATCGTCTATGTCATGACTAGTGGCAGCAGCTTCAGCACTAGGAGGAAGTGGTTCTTGATCTTTCCCTATTTTATTTTTATCGGAGAAAGTTTGGTCCTCCATTTATGTTATATTGATTTGATATATACGTGCGGCTAAGGCGCACACAAACACAGAAAATATTTTTTTATTTTTGCTGGAGAGTAGTGCACTTTGTGGGTTACACCACCCTTTAAGAAATGAGCCAGCCGGCTCTTTACTTATGGGACACAGGCGCACGCTTGGCGCTGCTCCTTTGTTGATGCACATGCAGCCACAGTGCACACAATTCACAAACACAGAAAATATTTTTTTATTTTGTTTGGAGTGTACTTTGGGGGTTACAGCACCCTTTAACGGACAAGCCAGCCGGCCCTTTACTTATGGGACACAGGCGCACGCTTGGCGCTGCTCCTTTGTTGATGCACGTGCGGCTACAGTGCACACAATTCACAAACACAGAAAATATTATTTTATTTTGTTTGGAGTGTACTTTGGGGGTTACAGCACCCTTTACCGGACAAGCCAGCCGGCCCTTTACTAATGGGACACAGGCGCACGCTTGGCGCTGCTCCTTTGTTGATGCACGTGCAGCCACAGTGCACACAATTCACAAACACAGAATTTTTTTTTTATTTTGTTTGGAGTGCCCTTTGGGGGTTACAGCACCCTTTAGTGGTCAATCCAGCCGGCCCTTTATTTATGGGACACAGGCGCACGCTTGCCACTACTTTGTTGATGCACGTGCGGCTACTTCGCACACAATTCACAAACACAAAAAAATATATATTTTTATTTTGTTTGGAGTGCCCTTTGGGGGTTACAGCACCCTTTAGCGGTCAATCCAGCCGGCCCTTTATTTATGGACACAGGCGCACGCTTGCCACTACTGTGTTGATGCACGTGCGGCTACTGCGCACACAATTCACAAACACAAAAAAATATATTTTTTTATTTTGTTTGGAGTGCCCTTTGGGGGTTACAGCACCCTTTATCGGTCAATCCAGCCGGCCCTTTATTTATGGGACACAGGCGCACACTTGGCACTACTTTGTTGATACACGTGCGGCTACTGCGCACACAATTCACAAACACACAAAAAATAATATATTTTTATTTTGTTTGGAGTGCCCTTTGGGGGTTACAGCACCCTTTAGCGGTCAATCCAGCCGGCCCTTTATTTATGGGACACAGGCGCATGCTTGCCACTACTTTGTTGATGCACGTGCGGCTACTGCGCACACAATTCACAAACACAAAAAAATATATTTTTTTATTTTGTTTGGAGTGCCCTTTGGGGGTTACAGCACCCTTTAACGGACAAGCCAGCCGGCCTTTTACTTATGGGACACAGGCACACGCTTGGCGCTGCTCCTTTGTTGATGCACGTACAACCACGGTGCACACAATTCACAAACACAGAAAAAATATTATTTTTTTTTGCACTTGGGGGGAGCACCCCTGACGGACAGAGCACCCCCTGGACAACACTACAGCACCCCTTTAGGACTGGGACACTGCACAGGACTTTGGAGTGGACACAGCCCCTATGGACAACTGACTGCACAACACAGTCCAGCCAGCCCCTATGGACTTTGAAGTAGTGGACACAGCCCCTATGGACAACAGCAGCGCAGCACAGCACAGCACAGCACTGCACTACACTACACTACACAGCCCAGCCAGCCCTAACTCCCACCCTCCCTCTTCACTGTCCACAGCCGAGTGAGAAAATGGCGCCGACACGGGTACCTTATATAGGATCCAAAACCCGCGAGACCCGGAAGGCGGGATGATGATGTTTTGCCTCGATTTCAGATCCGAGTCAGGTGGGAAAAGTCGAGCCTGACTCGGATCGGCCTCGGATCGGGGGGGCTCGGGGGGGTTCGGATTTCAGAAATCCGAACCCGCTCACCCCTAATTCAGACCCAGTCGCAAGCGCTGAGCGCTCGCAACCGGGTCGATGTTTAGGCCCTGCGCACACGCAGCGGCCGCACTGCGCGTGCGCAAGCCCTGGAGCGAAACTACAAAAGGGGCGGCTGTCGATGTTGATCGACAGCTCGACCCATTTTGTAGGCGTGGCAGGGTGGTGGTTTCACAAACGGAGGCGTTCCTTAAGAAACACCTGCCGTTTTGTGGTCAGCCGCACTGACATCAGCAGTGATGTCAGTGGGGAGCTTCCTGCTCAGTCAGAGCAAGAAGCTCCCTGGGGCTTGCGGTTGCCGAGACCCAACCTTAGGGTCTCGTTGCAAGCCCCGATGGTCGCGATGGTCTTGACCATCGCGACCATCAACCTGGTCGGTCGTTAAAGCTGTGGGTGGTAACCCACAGATTAGCTAGCGACCAGGAGGCCGCACTAGAAAAGTCAAGCGGCCGCCCTCATTAAGAACGAGCGCTCACTTCTTGCAACCGCCTCTGAATTGAGGGCCATTGTCTAGTGTGTACCCAGCTTAAGGTAAATGCTAGGATAACACTGTTGAATGTGCGCCTGATTAACTACAATGAAATGTGCCTTGACAGTGTTAATAAGATATGCAAGGCCGGCTCTATGGGACGCCACCCCATAGAGGGCGCACCCCTCCCCAACATCCCGATTTCATCGGGACAGCACTGTTCCGCTGTTCCACCCGTGGGCTGAAGTGGCCCGCGGGTGGTCTGGTCGGGAGGTTGGGTACCCCCACTGCCAGAGCTGTGCGACGGTGCCGGACCCTGGAGGCTGAATTGATGCTGCGCGCATGCAGTTGCTTATAAGCACGCAACCGCCCAATTAATTCTCACTGCGCATGTGTATGTATCACAGAGCGCGTGCGCGAGCCAGACGCTGCAATCGGTAAAGCGATGGCAGAGGATATGCAGACCCATGGCTGAGTGATTGACAGGAAGTGCCGTTTGTTGGTGGTGATGGGGGGGGGGGGGGGCGGACAAACGCAGGCATTGCCAGTGTGTTTCAATGGCGTTGCATGGGCGTGAATAAATTAGCCACTGCGATACTAGACGTAGCCTGAGGTCTCATAGCAAGCGCTGAAGTTAGCAATTCCTGAATGAGGTCTGACCTGCCTTACCTGGGCGTATGGGTCCGATGTTACTCAATGTTACCGATTGTTGCGCTATGTAACCCTAGTATACGGAATGTGAGTAAGGGGAAGTGGGCGTCCTTATGTTAGGCTGCGATCACAATCTGAATACAGACATTTGCATATCACCACTGATATTAGCAACTGCGTTGCGGCGTATAAGCAGAATAGCGATCCTTGCTGAATCAGGCCCTCAGTACACAATTCGCACACAATGCATTGCTTTCATTAAGGATCCTATGCATAAGATAGAGGGGCTGATTTTTCACCAAAGTGCGCAACTTACAAATTTTTTGGGAGGTAATTTATCATTAGGGGGGTGTTCTGAAAGAAATCCCCAAATTTTTTGCCAAAAATAGGGATTTTGTATTTTTTTGTCCGCCTGGTCTGGGATGGAGAAAACTTATCTCCAGTTTTTTTTTCGCCAATTGCGTTTTCGCCTATTTTTTGGGAAAATTTTTGGTTAGAAATGGCCATTTTCGCCTACGGCAAAAAAAAAGTCAGTTTTCGCCACTAATTGAATATGGCCCTTAGGCTGTATCATATATATTTTATTTGTCATTTTCAGTGGTGGAGGGGGGCGATAGGCCGGCAGGAGGACTCTCTGTGACTACCTGGGTACAGGTAGAGGGGGTATTGCTCCTGCCTTTTCCCCCATACTTGGCGAGTTTCTAGCAACACTCCCTCCGGGAGAGGGAAGCCAGGTCGGCAAACTCGTCACATTAGGGGTGTGACATCTGTATAGCTGGGTGGTGCAGGGGGCTTGGTGGTTCGATCGCCTCATTGTGGCCCCTACTCCAGGTAGACAGTGATGATATTACAGGCTTTATAATTAATATCCCCTCAGGACCACCCACTTTTCCTCAGTAAATGGGCGCCTGCTATGTGGGCAGCTATGGGGGGATGTGGGCAGATGGGTGGTTGGCTCCATAAGACAGCCGGGAACACCACCCAATTTTCAGGAGCCTCCCGCCCGTTCCAGGAGAGTAGGCAGGTAAGCTGGCTACCCCTCCCCCTCAGCATCACTGACCCTCCCCCCGTGTCAGAACAATATAGACAGGAAGCTGATCAGTAACAAGTGCATTGGGCTGGGTGGAGGAATGACTATAATTAAGGGAAGTTATTGTTCAGAATACAAGGGTTAGCAAGGATTATTGGGTTTGATTATGGGGTAAATGGGTTAATGATCTTAATGGGATTAACTAATATGAAAGGGTTCTTTTGATGAAACTGAGGGAGGTAATTAGAGGAATATAATTAATGATGTGGCATGTAATTAATAAAGGGGATGAGAGAGTTAATGATTATAATGTAGTCGATAATGTGAAATGGGATTAATATAATGATGCTAAAGGAGTTAATGATTTTTTAGATTAATTCATTATGATGCGATGATATATGCTATATAGGGTTCTGTGGCATGCTCTTTGTATTGTTTAACTGTCAGAAGCTCTTTGTACTGTATAGCAGTCACTATTGTGTTTTCTGTTTTGTATTGCAGTCACTGGGAAGCTTTCTGTACATTATGGCACCAAGATTCTCTCTATACTGTATGGTGGTCACAAGAATGTTCTCTATATTGTATTGCAGTTACTAAGATGCTGTCTGTAATGTATGGTGGTCATTTGGGTATTCTCTATATTGTATAGTGGTCAGTGGAATGTTTTCCAGACGATATGGTGGTCACTAGGATGCTCTCTGTATTGCATGGTAATCACTGGGATATTTTCTGTGCAGCATGGTAGCCGCTGTGATGCTTTATGTAATGTATGGTTATCACTGGGATGCTTTCTGTATTGTATGGTGCTCACTAGGTTGTTCTTTGTATTGTATGGCAGACACTGGGAGGACATTTGTAATTTATGGCAATTCCAGGCTCCCAGCAATGCTTTTGATGTCGTGATTTGCACAGATTGCAAGAAGGGTGACAGGTTGCTCAAAACAATTAGAAACACTGGCGGAGTGGTGCACTATAAGTGTATTAGCCAAGGGCAGCCTTAACCCTCAATCAGGCCTTAACAGTAAGATGTAAGGAAGAACTTACACACAGCTTTTATATGAAATTACAAATTGCAAGGTGAGCGACACACAGTTCTGGAGAGCTGTGATCAAAGGACCTGGCTCTGAGCTGTGATAACAAGCCCAGCTTACAACAAGAGCAATTATAACATAAAAAATAAACACAACTTTCAGAACACGCATATGATGTGCTGCAAGTCCATTGTAAAACTGCAAAACTATCATTGAGGAAATGTACTGTTCTTTATAACCATCATTACTTTGCATTGTATATATCGCTGTGATATGTCAGAGTGAGTAACAGCTCTGAAAAT
This sequence comes from Taudactylus pleione, assembly GCA_031769625.1. Classification (NCBI taxonomy): domain Eukaryota; kingdom Metazoa; phylum Chordata; class Amphibia; order Anura; family Myobatrachidae; genus Taudactylus; species Taudactylus pleione. The sequence goes on along the minus strand of JAUIMM010000078.1, from coordinate 1,825,220 downwards.
CACGGCTAGAAGAGCACTTGCTTGTCCTGGATAGTAGTTTCCCTGTACGTCTTTATCTGATGAATAGCGGGAGCAGACTCTGCCAGAGATCTGTTCCAGGTTCGTAATTTACAGACAATCGCCTGTTCAAGTCAATTGCTCAATTACTCCTGTACGGGCAATGATGTGCAGCAGAGTTTCTATGCAATCTCCTGATTCAGATACCGTAAAACTAATATCCTAATGCCTGCAGGAGGTGTGTGAGGGGGAAAAGACACCTCCATCCGGCATCGCAGAACCGATTGTGGCGTCTGATGATGCCACATCGGACCAACATCGTATCGCAACCATTGGTAGCCGTGTTTGTAGCACTGGCCCTCTGAGTAAGCCGCTTGCGAGACCAGGAAATCTGTGGGGGTCCCTGTGCTGCGATCACATGCGATGAACAGTATCGGCTCCACCATTGGAAATGTACCTAAGTCATAAACCATCGGGTTTGTGGACATTTCTGAATAAGACCCTCAGTTCAGGTAAATCCTAAGCGGTACCAGGGGCGCAACTAATAAAATGTGCATTAATATTTATAACCTGCTTTTTGCAGGACCAGCAGTGAGCACACCCCTGCTCCCCTCTATACAAGCCCATGAAACCAGAGCTCTCACACACAAATTAAACTATCTTAGGGGCCTATTCATCATCGAAGGCCGTATGGCCTCTGACGATGAATATCCAACTTGCAGCGGAGGAAACTTTGCACCAGAGCAGTTGATCATTGCTCCGGTGAGGGTACAACTGCTCCGAAAAGCAGCTGTCCCCTCATTTAGTATCGCAGCTACAGAAGTAGTTGCCTTACTTACCTCCTCCCCATCGGCCCGGCTACGCATGCGTGACCCAAGGCCACACATGCACACAACCGCCGGGGAGGTAGTAAGGAGGCGGCGGAGGGATCCACTTGGATCCCTCTTCGCATCCCCAGAACTCCCTTCCCATAGGAAGGAGCGGAGATCCGAGAACAAGTGCCGTCTGAAGATGGCGCTTGTTCTCAGCAACAAACTCCGAAAACTTTCAGCTTTTGGAGTTTGCTGAATACCAAGGGGGTCCTGTCGGATCCCTGATGATGAATGGCCCAGTAACTAGCGTCCGCATGGTTACCACGCCATTTATCATGTGATGAATAGGCCCCTTATTGTCTTTATCAACTCGGCTCTTGCTGACTGTTAATCTTTACTCTGCAAATTTATAAAGTGCTGATGTCTGTTCCATGGGTCCAAACCAGGAATTAAAGTGAGCGCATAGGCAGCAACTGGCACCCACTGTTATCTGCATTAACCAGTTTGTTTCTTATTTACTCCAAGGCAACTAAAATAAAGAACTGATGATATACTGTATGTATATGACTAAAAAGAACAGGAGGGTGTTGCCAAGGTAAAGCAATGTATCTAGTAAATGTTGTGGCTTGAGCGTAGTTATCATAGATGCAGTGTGTGCGCATACCCAGGGCCACCGAGAGCTCCACCCGGCCTCGGTACTGGGAGGGGGCGTGGCCAACTCTGGAAGGTGTGGCCAGACCACTTCCTTAACCACTTAACTGACGTGGCCTCATGGTATGCGAACGCAGCCAACTGTGCTTCAGCTGACAAGGTGCGACCGCAGAGCCACGCTGTGTTTTTGAAGCGGAAATTTGCTCTACACATTTGCAGAACGGATCTCCTCTGACTCCCCGGACTCTCCTGCGGACTCGGCTATGTCTGACCGGTTTAGCCTGAAAAAATTGTCAGTTAAGCTGTGAAACAAACCATAACAAATTGTGCGGCACGGGGCGGAGGTGTTTGGCGGTTCGAGTGTGATCGCTCTCCCCGCAGCAGTCTCTGCTCTCTCCCTGCTTGAAGTGGCTCATCCTGTTACGGAGGCAGGTGGGGATCTGCAGGAGCTATTTCCCTGCCAGACCCTTCCAACTTGCCCGGGTAAAGAGTACCCGCTCACTCTTTCTCTTGGCGCGTCTGAGCATACCTCCCAACATATGAATATTTAGAAATGCAACTTGCTGCGCGTTCTGACGGTGGGTGCAGGCTCATGCCCAGGTTCCCTGGAGTATGATGTTTTGGGGGTGTCACCATGTCACGCACTGGGACAGAGGTGTATCTAGACCTCAGAAACCCTCATGCATTTGTGTAGCAAGTTCATAAATACTGTTTCTGGAGTTTGCCGATGGCGTTGAGATAGTGTTGCCTACCCTACTGCATCCTGCGGGAGACTCCTGATTCCCCGTGGAGTCTCCCGCTGCCCCGGACAGTTCAAGAAATCCCCCGGGTTTCTCCCCACTGCCCGTCGGGTAACCGGACAGACTGTGCATGTGTCGGGGGGCGGGGTCTGGACAAGATAACGTCACCTGTAGGCAGCCGCTGAGGACCAGAGTGACTTTACTGTTGTCATTACAGGGAAGAGCCCACTGCCCGTCATGTAACTGGACTGCGCATTTGTTGGGGGCGGAGCCTGGCCAAGAGGACGACACCCAGAGCAGATGCAGCCGCTAAGGACGAGAATGTACGGGTTACTAGTGTTATTATAGGGGGGAGGAGCCGGGAGCTGTCCGTGCGCGCAGCCCCATCCCAGGAGGAGAGGTATTGACAGGTTACTTGACCGGAGATGGAGTGGAGAGACTGAACATCTCCTCCAGGTTCACAGATCTCAGCTAGTGGGTCGAGTAAGTGGCATAATACCGATTCCAGTGCAGGCACCCATGGGAGAGTGCTGTAATGGTGGTGGGTGAGTGACGGAGGAGGAGGAGCTGTGCTGGGTGAGAGAGGAGAAGGAGGAGGAGCTGCGCTGGGTGACAGAGGAGGAGGAGGAGCTGCGCTGGGTGACAGAGAAGGAGGAGCTGTGCTGTGTGAAAGTGGAGGAGGAGGAGGAGGAGCTGTGCTGGGTGACAGAGGAGGAGGAGGAGCTGCGCTGGGTGACAGAAGAGGAGCTAAAAGCTGCGCTGGGTGACAGAGGAGGAGGAGCAGGAGCTGGGTGACAGGAGGAGGAGGAGCTGGGTGACAGAGGAGGAGCTGCGCTGGGTGACCGAGGAGGAGGAGCTGCGCTGGGTGACAGTGGAGGAGGTTGAGCTGCGCTGGGTGACAGAGAAGGAACAGCTGCGCTGGGTGACAGGAGCAGGAGGAGCTGCGCTGGGTGACAGAGGAGGAGGAGCTGCGCTGGGTGACAGAGAAGGAAGAGCTGCGCTGGGTGACAGGAGCAGGAGGAGCTGCGCTGGGTGACAGAGAAGGAGGAGCTGCGCTGGGTGACAGAGAAGGAGGAGGAGCTGGGAGCTGCGCTGGGTGACAGAGGAGGAGGAGGAGCTGCGCTGGGTGACAGAAGAGGAGCTAAAAGCTGTGCTGGGTGACAGAGGAGGAGGAGCAGGAGCTGGGTGACAGGAGGAGGAGGAGCTGGGTGACAGAGGAGGAGAAGCTGCGCTGGGTGACAGGAGGAGGAGGAGCTGCGCTGGGTGACAGAGGAGGAGCTGGGAGCTGCGCTGGGTGACAGGAGGAGGAGCTGGGAGCTGCGCTGGGTGACAGGAGGAGGAGGAGGAGCTGTGCTGGGTGACAGAGGAGGAGCTAGAAGCTGCGCTGGGTGACAGGAGGAGGAGCAGGAGCTGGGTGACAGGAGGAGGAGGAGCTGGGTGACAGAGGAGGAGGAGCTGCACTGGGTGACAGAGGAGGAGGAGGAGCTGCGCTGGGTGACAGTCATGGCGTATTCTATTACTGAATATAATCTCCCTGAAACTAGTTTTCAAAAGTAGGCAAGTATGCATTGAGTCATACTTATCTACTCTCCCGGGAGTTGGGGGAGGCTCCTGATTTTTAGGGTAGCCCCCAGCACCCCCCGGAAGATTAGGCAGACCTCCCGCATCCCACTTACTTCCCAGTGAAGTGAGCTGGATGGGGAGATTTTACGAGGAATTTGCAGGTCCACGAGGAGGGGCGGGTCTAAAGTGATGCAAATCGCATAATTTAGCCCTGCCCCCTCCTCACAGACCCACAAATCTCTGACCTTTCCCGGAAAGGGCGAGGCCTAATGACATATACAGTCTGTCCCCGCTCCCCGGACCAGTCAGCAGCATCTCCTCTCCGGGCTGCTCCTGGAGAGGAGTTCTCTAAAGGCTATAAGTAGGCGTTGAGTGAATGTTTGGTACTTTTCATGTTACAAGCACCAAATTTTTTTTTATTTTTAAAATCACTTTTCAACATAGACAGCTTTTAAAGGCTGCTGCTGCTCCTCAGTGTGTAATTTGGAATGATAAGACAATATCCTGACTGTTACCTTTATAGTGGTAATGTTGTTTACCCAACTCCACCCTACTAAGCGTCAAGAGGAGATCACATGGGGCCTAATTCAGCAAGGAACGCACGGATGTAGATGCACGCAAGCAGCCGATGTTCAGTCTGCGCATGCGCCTGGGTCGCAGTGCGTGTGCGCGAACCACTCACTGCGTCCGCAAAAGCGAGCGCAGTGAATACTCAGTTGCAGAGAAAAGTGATTGACAGGAAGTGGCGTTTGTGGGTGGATATGGGAGTGGTTGGCTGAACGCAGGCGTACCAGTGCATTCGCACCCCGTTACAGCGGCGTGTATAAATTAGCCACTGAGATGCCGGACGCAGCCTGATGTCCCTCTGCGTGCAGGCAGTCTCTCAACTCCTGCGGCAGGGTCAGGTCTACCTTTAGTCAGCGTGTGGATCCGATGTTACTCGATGTTCCCGATGTTTCCTTGCGCATCAGTACGGACGTTAGTGGAGGGTAAAGGGAGCGGTATTATGTATTGCTGGGCGTCTGCATCTTTGTGCTGCGATTGCCGTGTGTATGCAATCATTAGCATATTCTCGCAGCGGCCAGGTGCGTGCGTCTGCATCCGTGCGTTCCTTGAAGCCGCCTGATTGCCTAGGAATAAAGCCATCACCAGGGGCATATCTATAATGGTGCAGGGTGTGCGGTGCACACGGGCCCCGGGTTCAGGGGGGGGGGGGGGGGCTGGCACCGCACACCCTGCACCCATATTATGTAAAACTTACCTCTCCGAGGTCCCGCGTCGGGTCTCCCAGCAATTTTTCCGGCGTCTTGCGCATGAGCTGTGAGGAAATTGCCTGGAAAATGGCACCGCGCCATTTCCTCGGCGATCTGCACATGCGTGATAGACTCCGGGCACACTCTAGTGCCCGGAGTCTATTGATTCTGAGGTGGCCGGCCAGCCGTGTCAGTCATCTGCCGGCCACCAGAGTGAGAGGAGGGGGCCCATGATGTGGGATGCACACGGGCCCCCTCCTCTCTAAAGACACCCCTGGTCAACACCATGCAATAGAAATTCAACCAGATCATACATAGTAGTAACAGAAGTTTTGGGGCAGGGCAAATTGTGAGTTTTTCTGATCTAACTATTTTATATTAATAAAATATATTTGCTAATTTGGCACCATTTGTATCAATAATATGATTTCTAGAATTGGTGTTTTATTGAAGATTATTTTACCAGCAGTCCGGGATGCGGTCAAAATACCGACCGCGAGGATTCCAGCGGTCAGTATGCCGGCGCCGGAATCCCAAATCCTGTTAGAATCCTGGCGCTGACATCCCAACTGCTGGAATCCTGAAGGTAAGTAGTGGTGTTAGGGGGTTAGATTTAGGCACTAGAGGGAGGGTTAGTCACTAAGAGGGGGGGGTTAGTTTTAGTGTGCGGGGAGGGGGAGGTTAGGTTAGACACTAGGGGGGAGGTTAGGTTCAGGCATCAGGAACGGTGGGTTAGGGTTAGGGAAAGGAGGGGGTTTAAGATACCGACCGACTGCGTTGGGATTTTGAACGCCGGAATCCTGAGCACCAACATCCCAACCCAGTGGTCCTAATGCTGGGGGAGATAAAGTGGTGGCTGCAATGTTCACAGAGAGGGAGATCACTGGCCTGGATAGGGGGGGAGGCTGGGGGGAGGGAGCGAGTGATATATGAGAGGGACACTGGGCTAGATGAAGAGACAGTGAGATGGGGGGTGCACTGGACTGGATGGGAAGGGGAATCACTGGGCTCAATGGAGTGGGCACTGTTACTGGGCTGGCTGGGGGTTTTTAAGAGGTGGGGCAAGGATGGGGGAGAGGGACAGTGAGATGGTGGGGGTATACTTACTTACCTACCCTCCCGAAATGGTTGGGAGCCTCCCGAAAATCAGGTGGCGCTCCTGACCACCCGGAAGACTAGGCAAGTCTCCCAGAACTGCTAACCATTACGCCAACCATGCAGCATCCAACCATAATATCAAATGTATGTCTCCCACAGAAGGGCACTCACCAGTCTATCTTACTTGTGTTGACTTAGGACGGAATTGCAAAGCTGCACGCAGTTTTGCAATTCCGTCCTTGCTAATATGCAAATGCAGCAGGAGGTGTATGGCACCCCCTGTTGAATTTGCGAACCCAACACTTCGAGCGAGGTCGCAGACTGAGATTACCGGTCGCGATGGAGGATGGCGCCTGGCCGCTGGCTGGCTTTGGAGGCCAGGAAACTGCATCCCTGGACGCAGCCCCTGGCCTTGTCACTCCCAGAAATCGGGGCGGACACGCCCCATTTCTTGGAACACGAGCTGTCCTCGCCCATTAAATGCTTCTGCCTTTCAATCATACGATCGCATGCAGCCTCTTCTATGCCTCTGCCTGACTGACAGGCAGAAGCATTTCTACGTGAGATGCTGAATTAGCCCCTTAATCCATTATGAAACTATGCTCACCGCCCTGTCCCCCACCTACCTGGCCGCTGCAGCTGCGGACCCCGACCTCCCGTCTGAAGAGGAAAAAACAGTATAAATAAAAATGTATATATATATATTTAAAAACTTTACTGTGTTCTGCTTGGAGAACACAGTTGGAGCAGCAGTCGGAGCCGGAGGAGTGATAGAGGGAGTGATGGAGGGAGCCGAGGAGGACCTGCTCACGCTGATAGCAGGTAAGTATAACCCGCTATATGCCACCTGAGAGTGGCGTATAGTAACACCATCAAATTCCGAAAATACATAATTTTCGGAATTTGATGAATAGCCTAATTTCTACATCCCCATACTAATGTACTAATGTAATGTATGGGGAGTGTGGAAATTCATCCCCTCCCTTTTAAAATGTAAGCTCTTACGAGCAGGGCCCTCTACCCTCTTGTGCTTCTCCCTACTTTAGTTCTATCTGCTTCTTACTCACCACTAGGGCACCTAACACTGGGCTGCTTGTGCTCTGTTGCTTATCTGGGTGTTATGGTCGCTAATGTAGCAATATATATTATCCATGTCCTGGTCCTGTATTGTATTGTTCTGTAAGTCTCTTGTCTACAATTTGTTTATGTACTTTGTAAGGCGCTGCGGAACATTTGTGGCGCCATATAAATAAGTGATAATAATAATAATTAACCCAGGCGGACTTAACCAGGATATATCAGTGATATCTCCTGTGTTAAGTGTGTCCATGAATACTAAAAAACGGTAATGAAGGAGAATGTCCTTAAAACTGTTATTTTAGTGTTGATGAATCTGAGTCAGGCATGGCAGTGTGACCAGGAAGAGTATCAGAGAACAGCACGTGGAATTCTAATCCGCTCCTAGTTGTGCTTATAAGCAATGAGCAGTCACGCTGCGGTTACACGCTGCCACACTAACCAGGGAGCATCGCTGTGTCCCCTCAGCAGCACCGGGCCTGCTGATGACATTCTCTAATTACAGAAATCACTCTCAGCTGCTCGGTGCAGATGGCTGACAATAGGAATCCTTTGTCTAGTGACGGTTACATAATCCATGTTATCTACTGCCGGAGATTGGCTCATCCATTACGTCGGAGCTGTGCTTCTCTCCCATACACCAATAACACCATTAATGGCCGCCGTGTATCATTTTTACGGAGCATCACTAATAGACAAAGAGAAGTGAAGGGCGGGTTAATGGCGGGAAGGGCGGCTGCTTATTAAAGACTGGCATTACAAGATCATATAATTCATGTGCAATGTCGTGCATACAGTCTCCTTCAGAAAATGACCCAACGCAGAGCAGTGAAATAAGATTCAACGCTCATTTAACTGTCATCCCCAATTAGATACCAGTGTGATTACCAGCACAGTCTCTGTGGCAGAACCTGTTACACTTTCTATCCACTGTGACAAACTTAATATAATAATCATCCCTAAATCTGGCAGGGGTATGTATAGCTAGGAATCAGTATGATTTACCGCCGGCCACAAATCCCGACAGTGGAAGCCCGACAGTGAAGATCCCGACAGGTGAGTATTTTTTCTATTTACTAACCTAACCTCCCCCCCTAACCCTAACCTCCCCCCGGGGGTGCCTAACCCTAACCCCTCCTTCCCCTAGCCTAACCCTAACCTCCCCCCCTAACCCTAGTCCTCCATTAGGGGTGCCTAACCATAACCTCCCCCCGGGGGTGCCTAACCCTAACCCAGCCTTGCCTAGCCTCCCGTTTTGGCCGGGAGCCTCCCGATTATCGGGTGCCGCTCCCGGCCCCCCGGGAAGGCAGGCAAGGCTCCCGCAAGCCGCCATCCCTCCCTTATCCCCCGCAGTTACTAGCAAAACCCCCGCAGCGGGGGGGCCCGGTGACGCGATTCGCGCTGAATCGCGTCATCGTGGCCCCGCCCCCCACTTTACAATGCCGTTTACTCCGGCATTGTGAAGAGGGGGCGGAGCCGCGATGACGCGATCTCGCGGCCACGCCCCTGGCCCACACTGGTCACGCCCCCGCAACAGCATTAGCGTGCGGCCACGCCCCCCGCTGTAAGCTGACATTCAGCCCCCTCCCGGAAGGAGGGAGCTGAATGTCGGCAAGTATGCCCAACCCCCCCTTCCCTTAGCCTATCCCTAACCTCCCAGGGGAGAGGGCCTAATCCTAAATCCCCCCCCCCGGAGCCCCTAACCTAACCCTCCCCCCTTCCCCCGCGGCTGTCCACGCTCGGCGCCCGGCTTACCTTCGATCGGTAAGCCGGGTGTCGGGCTCCCGGTGTAGGTCCAATGACAGACGATTTTGACGCCTGTCATTAGACACTTGCCGATATTAGACAGTCAGGATGCCGACGGTCGGCATTTAGACCATCGGCATCCCGACTTCATACCGTATTGCTACTACTTTTGTTGGTTACTTAAATATTGGGGGCCCCCGATGATGAATAGGTCCCCAAGTAACAGACAGAGTGGTCTATTCATTATGTTAATTATCAGGGTCCGGACAGACCCCGATAATTGACATTCCTATTTGCCGCGAGCACCAGAGCAATTCATCACTGCTCTGCAGCGGAGAAAGCTGATCCAAAAATCAGCTTTCTAATCGAAAGTTTTCACTGCTTCTTTCAGGGGAGCGAAACTTAGCACTGCCGAGTCTGAGTAGTCTAAACTAGAGTTCATGCAGATGCACAGAGCCTCAGTGTCTGGCGGACAGGGGCGAAGGGACCCGTAAAGATCCCTCTTCGCAACCAGGGACTCCTTCCCAAAATATTGTATTTTTGGAGCTTGAAGAATTTAGGTCCCCATACTAGGGCCACAGCGTGAGAGAAAGGTAAGCAGGAGATACTTCATCTGTGATATCTCTTGCTTTACCTTTTTTGATGAATGGCCCCAAAACTTAATTTCTACAAAAGCAGGTGAAGCTTTTGTAGAAATTAAGTGATAATGGGCCTGATTCATTACGGATGATTGTTGCCTACTGCGCAAGTGTATGCATCGCAGTGTGCGTGTGTGAAGGCACCACTGCGATGGCAGTGCGATCACAGGGCCTGATTCAGACCCGCTCGCAAGCGCTATGCGCTCGCAAGCTGGTCGATGGCCGGGCAGTGCGCACATGGCACGTGCACGAGCCCCGGAGCGAGCGAGAAATCACTCGTTCCGGGGCTCACAACAAAACGGGGTGGCTGTCGATGTTGTAGGCGGGGAGGGGGGATGGCTGGCCAAACGGAGGAGTTCCTGAAGTAGCGTCTGCCGTTTGAGGGTGGCCCCACTGGGGCTTGCGGGAACAAGACCCTACCACAAGGCCTACTACGACCATCGCGACCATCAACTGGCCGCTCGCAAAAGCTGTGGGTAGTCACCCACAGTTATGCGAGCGGCCATTAGACCGGCACCAAGCACAAAAAAACAAAAAAAAACGCCCTGATTCAGAGCGAGCGCTCTGAAAGAGTGTCCGGCTCTGAATCAGGGCCACAGAGCCCATGCAGACCCATCGCAGAGTGATTAACAGGAAGTGAGCGTTTGGGGGTGGTGATCGGGAAGGGTGAGGGGGTGGTTGGAGAAATGCAGGCGTGCCAGTCCGTTTGAACACTGTTACAGGGGCATGAATAAATTAGCCACTGCAACGGCATACGTAACTTGTGTACTCACTGTGTGCAAGGAGGTTAGCAATTTCTGAGTAAGGTCAGACCTGTTGTCATTGTGCGTGAGGCTCTGATGTTACTCGATGTTCCCGATGTATACGCAGGAATGCAACGTATTACGGATGTGTGAAAGTGGTAGTGGGCGGCTCTATGCTGGCTTTGGGCGTCTCTATAATAGCATGTTACCAGGGGTGTATCTAGGGATCCAAGCGCCCCTGGCAATGTAATGGACTGGCGCCCCCCCCTATGCAGAGCCCCCAGTAGTAACCCTCCAGTAGCAATCCCTCTATGCTGCGTTGCCCCCATTAGTAGCCCCCCTATACCGTGCCCCTAGTAGAGTGTCCCCCCTATACAGTGCAACCCCCCTAAATTACCCCCAGTAGTGGTCACTCCTATACAGTGCCCCCAGTAGTGTCCACCCCTATACAGTGCCCCCAGTAGAGTGTCCCCCCTATACAGTGCAACCCCCCTAAATTACCCCCAGTAGTGGTCACCCCTATACAGTGCCCCCAGTAGTGTCCACCCCTATACAGTGCCCCCAGTAGTGGCCACCCCCCTAAATTGTCCCCAGTAGTGGCCACCCATATACAGAGCCCCCAGTAGCAGGCACCCCCCCATAAAGTGCCCCCAGTAGCGGCCATCCCTTATTTCAGTGCCCCCAGTAGTGGCCACCCCTATAGAGTGCCCCCAGTAGTGGCCTCCCCTATAGAGTGCCCCCAGTAGTGGCCACCCCTATACAAAGCGGTCACCCCCTATTTCAGTGCCCCCCCTACACACACACACACACAAAGAGAGAAAAAAAAAAACTTACCTGATCCTCGTTCCTGACGCGACCTCCGCTGTCCGCTTAGTCCCGCCCGCTCTTCTCCTGCATGGGAGAGACATCATACGTCATGACGTCTCGCCCATCACATGCCTGCAGAGGGAGCCGGAAGACGGAGCTCATTAGTGAGCTCCAGCCGGCTCCCTCCGCGGACGATGCAGCAGCTAATGAGAGTCAGGCAGACTCTCATTAGCTGGCTGCTATTACAAACACACAGCCGCCGCTGGCGGCTGCGTGTTTGTAAACTGTGTAGGGCAGACCGCTATCACTGTGGTCTGCCCTACACTTGTGGGGCCGAGGGACTTGTCCACCCCTTGGCTACTGGTGGCACTGCCGGGTGGCGCCCCCCCCCCCTTTGGTCGGCGCCCCTGGCGAGTGCCATCCTGGCCAATGGGTAGATACGCCCCTGCATGTTACCAGCACTGCTGCCTACCACATGGTTCTAGCAGTGTTTATTAGCAAGAGATATCGGGGGAGAGAAATAGAATGTAGGGAGCTGAGCTAAAGACCGGATGTTAGTGAGAAGATGAAACATAGGATAGCCTGGACCTGACTGCTGAAGAGCAGATTGTGACATTCAGAGGATCTGAACTAGTAGAGAAAGTATTGGTATGAGGAGTATCTGAGCAGTGTATGACTGTCTGTGGAAGACTTACTGTAGGTGGCTGGGAATCGGTATGATTTACCACCGGACCCAGGCCCAGCGGTTGGAATCCCGACAGCGGCATCCCGGCAGAGGAGGAAATCCTGATCGTCCTAAGGTAAGTATTCTCTAACCTAATTCTACCCCCTAACCCTCCCTTAGGGGTGCCTAACCCTAACCTTCCCCCCCAGTGCCTTACCCTAATTCCCCGCCACCTAAACCTAAGTCCCCCGGGGGGGGGGGGGGGGTGCCTAACCCTAAGTCCCCACCGGGGGTGCCTAACCCATAGGCAAACGAAGGGGGGGGGGGGTTCTGGTTGCCTGGAAACCCCCTTCCCTAGCCCACACCATGACCAAAATAGATATAGCAATATAATAGAATTTCACTTGTGCTGCATGTTCTTCTCAGTATCAAAAATGTAATAATTAGCACCACCTGTGTATCTTTTAACATGTGTCAGCCAGTAATAAATGCACCTGTGCACCAACTAGGAGATCTAGAAAACATGCACTGTGAGGGGTGCACTGCTATAGATCATCAACAGCGTCAGTTATTAATACTGTATAATAATACACTATCCAGTACATAAGGAGACCACTATGTCATATGTCCAGGGCAGTGCTGGGTTCTTCTGCTGCTTCCCCCAGACTCCTGGACTTGCTCCCATCAGAGCCGGCCCTAGGCAGAGGCAGAATAAGCAAATGCCTAGAGCGGCATCTGAGCAGGGGGGCACCACTGAAGCTGGACAATTACGTATTTATTAATTTCAAGATCAGCGCCATTTATAAAGCGCTTGCAGCGGTGATTGATCAGATCCACGATGCAGGGAGCTCAGGTTCCTAATCTCTCTCCCCCCTGCAGGTTCTGATCAGATCATTCTGAGAGAAGCTGTAGACAGGAGACGGAGAGACTATGGACCTCATTAAGAGTGGGTCGAATCGGTCGCACGGTCGTACGCCGCCGATGTTCGCTATACTGCGCATGCGTAAAGTTCGCAATGCGCGTGCGCAAACTAGCCGCTACGATCAGAAATTTCTCTCTCCTTGAACACAGCCAGGTCGGTAGTTTGAGTGACAGATTGAGCGTTTGTGGGTGGTAACAGGGGAAGGTGCTTGAAAACGGGGGAGTGGAGATCTGAACGCAGGCGTGCCTAATTATGCGAATGGCGTTTTATGGGAGTGCATACGGTTTATGGGAGTGCATAATTAACAAAGTAGCGTCATGGCACATGTTACATGGGAGGTTTTTACACTGACATGATCGTAGAGCTTAAGAGAGAGTATGGTCAACCTTAAGCTCTACGACCAGTTCCAATGGTTCCCGATGGTCTCGATTAATCCTTATATGCCCGGAGATGACGTGTAATGCGTACGAAAAGGGGGCGTATTTTTTTGAATTCCGGCCGCTTCCTCCCCTTGGTCGGCCAGCTACCGATCCGAACTTAGGGACGCAACTTGCGAGGGAATCATTTGCTTATCCGGCCCCTTTTCCCGTGCGGCCGCTTCGACCGACTCTGAATGAGGTCCTATGACCCTGAGCTCCCTGCATCACTCTGTCTCCTTGCTGTACATGTATATCCGTGAGTCAGAGGCTAGTGTCATGTGACACTCCATGTGAATGCCAGATCTCCCGGTCAGCCTGCGCGCTGAATCTTTGAAGAGCACCAAGCGGGCAGAAGACAGAGAGAATGAAAAGAGAAGAGCTCGAGCTGGGACTCAGGAGATAGAGAAGTAAAGTAAACCAAAGGGACAGACTATTAGAACTTTGCTGAACGTTTTTTTTTTTTAAGCTGTCAGCTTCCTGAATAATTGTTTTACTTGCTCTCTAGGGGGCCTATTCATTAAACCTAAAAATTCTCTAGAGATAATTAGGTTTAGAACTTGCATGGAGTTCTACCTAATTATATCATTCCACCTCTCCATAAGTATCTATTCCGAAAAGCTGTCATTTTTGCGATGACAGCTTTTCGGGAAATAGACACTTTTCCCTCTCTACACTAACTTATCGCATCTGGAAACAGTGCTGCGCATGCGCTGTTACATCTGTAAAACCAGCGCATGCGCAGCACTACCTACAGATGCGTTAAGTTTGTGTACCCCCCCGACTTACCTGTCCGCGCAGCAGCCTCCGGCTCTGTCCTGCTGGTCTGTCATGTGTGCTCCCCAGCAGACCACATGACAGATTAGAAAAAAAAAAAACTTTTTTTTTTTTTTTCAAAACTTTCTTGTGCTCTGCTGGGGAGCACACATGTCCGACCAGCCTCTGGAGCCTGTGGACGGAGCAGAAGGGACTCGTCGGGGGACCAGCACACGCGGATACAGGTAAGTCGATTCTGCTATTCGCCACCTCACAGTGGCGAATAGTAACTGCATCAAATTCTGAAAATTTATAATTTTCGGAATTTGATGAATACCACAATTTCCACATCCCCATACTAATGTATGGGGAGTGTGGAAATTAACGCAGGGGAACTTAGCAAGGAGATATCTGTGATATCTCCTGTGCTAAGTCTGTTCATGAATACCAAAATAACGTTATTTAAGGAAAATGTCCTTAAAAACGTTATTTTAGTGTTGATAAATAGGCCCCTGGGTTTTACAGCTACAAAATGTGTGTTTTGCATAAATTCCATTCTCATCTGCATCACACCATGTTTATCATGCTCCCCTCTATCCTGTGCTCATACCTATCCCTCTTTCCTTTACAACAGGGGTGGGGAACCTATTTTCTGCTGAAGGCCATTTTGATATATATAACATTATTTGCGGGCCTGGTTTAGGCTATGCCCCCTCCGCATGATGTCACATGGGGGCGGGCCACAATCGCCGGTGATTACAGCAATGCCCAAGCGCCCTAAGGATGCTAGCAGAAAAAAGCTCTGAGGGACAGACAAAATGATACCGAGGGCCTTATAAGGCCCCCGGGCAGGAGGTTCCCCATCCCTGCTTTACAAGATCTCAATATCACTACACTTATACAGTCCCCTCCGGGACACACACAGATGCACACACACAGACACACTCCTCCTCAGCACCCAGACGCACAACTGCAGCTATTGGGACAGAATGGATAGTGGTGAGGCAGTTCATCACCCTCAAAGCCCCATGGAAACAGTGGAGTTATGAGGAGGTAGGTAGCTGCGGCTGCGTTACTTTTACAGCTGCCTGAGCTCCTCCGTCTACAAAAAAAAAAAAATATCGGTCACCTGCGGCGATGGATCGGCGGGCAGGGGGGAAGGTTCTAGGTTACTTTTGGTGTCCGTATATAAACACTAAGCTTAGTGGTGGGATTATCTGGTAGGGGGCACCAGCCATAATCTTGCCTAGGGCACCAAATTGTTTAGGGCCGGCTCTGGCTCCCATGCTCAGGAATGGTGCACACATCTGAAATAAAAACAATCAGCTCAGGCAGGATGGCCCTACTGCCGCATGTCAGGGCTTACTGTGATCTCTGGTCCTGTATATGCTGGAATTATGACACACATTACACTTTGTATGGCGCATATTAAAGCTGGATAAGTGCTAATTCTGCCCTCTTCATGGACTGGCCACACTCACTCTAAAATCAAGCATTTGGAAACTCCCCTTTCAAAATCCTGCACTTGCCACACCAACCCTAACTCTCCCTCCCCCTAGCCTAAACCTAACCTCCTAGGGGGGGTGCCTAACCCTAAGTCCTCCCTGGGAACCCTAACCCTAAGCCTACCCCCCCCTGTGGCTATCCGCGCTCGGCATCCCTTCGATCGGGATGCCGGGCGCCAGTCTCCCGGCGTCAGCAAAATGGCAGGCGTCTAGATTTAGACGCCTGTCATTTAACCCTCGCCAGGATGAAGCAGTCGGGAAGCCGGCTGTTGGGATTAGGTCCGCCGGCTTCCTGACTGCATACCGGCAGGGGCGCCGAGAGGGGGGGGGGAGCGGGTACAGATTACCCGGGCCTGGGGCATGACAGGGAGCCCTGGCCGCTAGAAGCACACTGCCGTTTTTTTTTTTTTTTTAATAGTCCCTTCTCCAACCAATCATCGCTGTCAGAGGGCGCCGAGCGGCGGCGGGGGACCCCTGCCGCCGTCCGGCGCCCACTGACAGTTATGGTTGTCACGGCCATGATCGCACACTGTCTGTGTCAATTGTACACAGACAGTGTGTCACTGCTTATACGCTCCAGCCGCGCCGCTGCGGAGCACTCGCGAGATGATGACGTCATCATCTCGCGAGGTTCTCATCACCAGAAGGCAGCGCGGCTCCGTGCGGCAGCAGTGGACGGGGCCTGAGGGGTTTACACAGATAGAAGAGGTGAGCGTGGGGTGCGGTGCGGGCATCCATGTTTGTGTGGCGCAGGGAGGCAGCACTGAACTGACAAGGGAGAGGATGACTGGTGTGAGACTGAGGGCGCCGCCGCCACTGACTGTCTCTGCTGTGCTGTGAGTCTGTGAGCCACTGTCTGTGACTGTGTATCAATTGCATATTAGATATATATGTATATAATTAATGCTCGGTTACGCAGCTTTGCTCCTGGGGACAGAGTGTTAGTATTGGTTCCCACTGTGGAAAATAAACTTTTGGCTAAATGGCAAGGGCCCTTTGAAATCTTAGAAAGAGTGGGGCAGGTCAATTACAAAGTTTACCAGCCGGGGAAAAGAAAGCCGGAACAGATATACCATATAAATCTGTTAAAGCCCTGGAAAGATAGAACGGCACTGTCGGCCGTCCGAGCCCCTCCAGTAAATCCAGGGCCCTTAGTTCCCGAAGTGACAGTGGCAAAAACCCTGTCGGCAAATCAACAACAAGAGGTCAAGGAGTTTCTGATCAGAAATAGGGTGCTGTTCTCTGACGTACCTGGGAAAACCTCAGTCGTTAAACATGACATCATCACTGACCCAGGGGTTAAAGTTAATCTAAAGCCCTATAGGTTACCAGAAGCACCAAGAGCATCGGTGTCGAAAGAAATTAAAAATATGCTAGAGTTAGGGGTTATTGAAGTATCACATAGTGAATGGTCAAGTCCCATTGTGTTGATTTCTGCAATGACTTCCGAAAGTTGAACAGTGTTTCAAAATTCGATGCCTACACGGTGCCACAGTGAAGAAGGAGGCGTTGGCCATAAAGTGGGCGTTAGAGGCTCTCAGGTACTACTTGATTGGAAGAAAGTTCAAATTGATCACTGATCATGCCCTTTGAAGTGGATGTCCGAAAATAAGGACAGTAATGCGAGAATTACGAGATGGTTCTTGGCGTTACAAACTTTTAAATTTTCAGTGGAACACAGGCCAGGAAGCCAGCTGACCAATGCTGACGCGTTGTCACGCGTTCATTGTTTGGGGGCTTCAGTTGTTCCGGCCCACAGGTCGAAACAAAGGGGGGGGGATATGTGATAGGATCACTGGTAAAGTGGTCTGTGGCAGGTACATTTGTCCCAGATTCCTGTCTTTTGTGTTTTAAACCCCCAGGAGAAAGTCTGCAGTGTAGCAGGCTTGAGTTTCGGCTTTTTGAAAAGCCGGTTTGGGACCTGGGGGTTGTGGGTGAGAGGAGAGGGAGGGCTCCACCCACGGCCACTCCAGGTTTTGGTTCTCTTAGCCTGGTAACAGGCTTGTTAGGGTTTCCACCTGAGAGTGGCCAATATAAGCCTAGTGTGTTGAGGGCTGATTGTCTCACCTGGGAGAGCAGACAGGGAGTTTGCTCAGAGACACTTGAAAACCTAACTGTGAGTGTTGTGCTGTGCCCTTGTTGCTGGTGAGGGCATTATGCCCTGCCAGGTTCTGGTAGTGAGGGAACTACCTGTGAAGTTAGTTCCCCGACAGGGCTAGGATTTATGTTTATGTTTTCTTTATGTTTGTTTCTGACATTGTACAATAAAGACTGGCGCCGACCAGCTTGTACTTGCATCCAGTCTGGCGTACTGTTTCCCAGCTGCTGTGTGTGAAAGGAAGGAGTCCTCTACCCAGGAGAGGGACCCCCTAACCTAACTGTGTCACAATATATATATATATATAACACCCCCTCCATGGGGGGGGGCCCTAGGAAGTTACTGTACCGGGACCCAGGATTTCTCTTGGCAGCCCTGCATACCGGTGGCTGTTGACAATGAGTTGAGCACAATAGCCAACAAGGAGATCATAGCGAAGGGCCAGCAAGAGAGGGAGCAGTGAGAATGTCTTGTGTGTGTGCAGGCCGAAAAGTGGGCTAAGGCCACAAAGGCCAGGCCTAGGGCGGCTGGTGTTCAGGATGGCATTATTCCATTTTTTTGTCATTTATATATTATAACCATTTACATATGACCAACACAGAAGTAATGGCCTAATTTATTTGAATCTAATTATTTCATACAGAAATGCCGGCCGAGGGTCTGTAATTTTGCACATGTGCAGCATTGCGATCCCGCACATGCGCACTAATTAACCATTCGGCCAGCTTCTAGGGGCTGCATCAGACCTCGCTGTAAGACACCTACAAGATGTAGCCATACAGCATTTATTAAACTTTGGAAGATTTTCTGCATTATGGAGTGTGAAAGATAATGTGATTTTTCCCCTTTGAACTTGCAGCCTCACATGTGTCCAGCTGATAGATGCGTCTTTCTCATGTTTTGTTCCATGGCGAGAAAGCGACAGATAAAAACATCATCTCAGACAGGAACTTCCCAGCTCTGTTCTCGGTCATTATGAGAGAGTCCAGCAAAGCAGATTGTTCCTAGCTGGAAAATAACTGGAATCCCAGATCTCTTTTTTTTAATTGGCCATTATTAATGAAACAGAACGGCTCAGACAATTGTGACTTCAGCAAAAAATAAAGGTATTTTAATTAAAGTCAGGGGAGAAGGAAGAGGCCCAAGATCCTGAGCCAAGGATGTAAAATCTGGATAACTCTCTGCTCTGGATTCAGAGGTGTCTGAGGCCGCAACTGCCTCTTATGCTAATACTGCAACCAATGGCTTTCCTACTGAGACGGTCACTGGCTGCAACGCTAATCCATCGCTATGCGTTTTAAGATGTACCATTAGTCGCACCATCGGAGACTGCACCAGCCTTACGGAGGTGCAGATTCTCTGTCTCAACATGGCCGTCTGCTCTGCGCCATGGCAACTGCGGCAGCAGCAGCAGAATCAGCCCCACTATGAGCAGCAGTGAATTATGGTCCTAATACACTGTCCATCCAGAGGTTACCATAGCAACCGTAATCTTTACCTGTGACTCCTCACGACATGCGGGGTATCACTAAAAGAACAAATGTCCCCAAATATGTTGAAGCCCCTTGTGCATTGGTGGTATAGGGCATATACCTTGCCCCTTGCGGCCCTGCCCCTGTCCCCTATCTCTGCAAATCTTCATACTTGTCACCCAGATCTAACTCGGTCCTCTTCTCCCGGTGCACTGGATGCATTTTGTATTGGTATGACCTACTGGTGGAACCTATGTGGTTTGCAATAGTTATCAGTGGTATGTGAGATGGATGGTCAGTCCAGTCCTTGAACCAGTATGCTAATATGCCTTATTAGGAACAGCGGTATACACAGGGTTAACAGCGGTGGTCACAGTGGCTATAACAGCGGTAATAGCAGTGGTCACTTGAGGAGCTGAGTTCTCCATGTCTGTGCAGTACTGTGGCACTCTAACAGTGGCGTGCGCAGTGTCGCACATGCACAGTGATATAATTCTGCCAGGGTCACTTCTCAGAGAAGGGTAGACGGTGTAGGAGCGCACTTCCCTCTAACATTTTGATGATGCTGGGTCATGGTGTGGGCAGGGGAGGGGGGGTTTGCAGGCAACCAGGTATCAACCAGTTAGGCTCCGAGTCTAATACAGATGCCCCTGTGGCGCCCTCTAGACCTTGCCCCCTGGGCAGCAGCATTGGTAACACCGCCCTCGGATCTGGGGCAGAAAGAATTTGATGATCCTACCATCAAACAGAAAGTACATCTTATCCTGGGCACTGCAAAGGACATTTAAATGCTCTAGCTCTGGCACTCACCCTTGGGACCGCCTCTGAGGTACTTCATCCACATCACTCACATTAAATCAAAAGTGATTCTTAATTTTTGGGTAAGTTGCATAAGAAAAAAAATGTTGCAATTTGATTAGATAAAACATGGACTTAAGGGTCATTCCATTGTTAAATATTATACTGTATTTGACATTAATGGCACTGTGTCCTCTGCAAGTGACAGAGATAATTATCACACATAGGTAGAGGAAATGGCAAACATGGATAGTTAGATTGACAGATAGAGACAGCGCTGTAACGTCGAGTTACAGCGCCTGGTGCCGGCCACGCCCCCCCTCAGCGCATGATGTCATGTCACGGGGGTGGGACTACAAGGATACTCCGGGCGGCACTGCATCTGCGATTCTGACTGCAGGGTACTATTCCAGGCACCCTGCTTGCCAGATACAGGGGCCGTGGAAGGTCAGCGGTGCCGCACACAGAGTACTGTGCTCTGTGCGGTGACATTGGTCATCCATAGCTAGTTGTGGCCCTGGATAGACAGAAAGATAGAAAACAGGGGTCTATTCATCATCAAATTAAGATTTCTACTTCAGGGTCCATAGGGTATCCACAGGATACCTTGGGGTATAGGTGTGACGTCAGTCGCAGGGCACCAAAGAGTTAAGCTTTCAGCCTCCCAGGATGCACTAGGTCCCCCTCCTATACCCCGCCCCCGGGCCAAGGCACCTCAGTTTAGTTTGGTGCCCGGCCGGCGTCGGGTGCACCTGTCGGAGTGGGGGCTAGAAGAGCCCCTGAAGCTTTCTTCAGTGCAGCTGTGGCTGCACATCTGGATGTACAGCATGGACAGTCAGTCCTGACGTCCATGCTGTCTTCCCTACACCCCCGCCGGTACCAGAACGCCGGTACCGATCCGGGGATGCTGGTGAGCATCTGGGGTCACAGCTAGCGGTGACCCCAGATGTTCCGGACCATGGCCGGATCCAAGGGGGACAAAGGTAAGCAGCGGGGTCCCGCGGTGGGTCCCCGCTGGTCACATGGTCCTAAGTCCCCAGGCAGGGGGCTCCCTGGGGACTGGCTGCAGCGTGGAGCCAGGTACTGAACCTGCGCTTTCCACTACCCCCTGGGACAGCGGACCGCAGCAGAGCGGTAGTGCTGCGGCGTCCCAGGGGTTAAATGCATGCCAGGGGAGCGCGCCTTCCCTGTCTCACAGCCGGCGCCTCCCCCGCTGCACACAGCCCTCTCTGCACTGTGCTGACTGGTCCTGTGTCAGCGCTCCTCCCCCAGGCCAGCTTCTCTCTGCTCCGCGGCGGCCATCTTTTCTGCAACGCATGGTGAACGCTGCTGGAAGTCTGGAAGGAAGCATCGTGGTCTGGGTCCCCCCGCATACCTCTCCTCCGCTGTGGCTCAGGTCTGTGTATGCAGCGCTGTGTCCTACCAGGCCCTGTGTCTGTGTAGTTGAGTGATCAGCGCTGTTAGTGCAGGAATTGTTATTTCTCTGCATTGTATGTGACTGTGCTAGCGCTGCCTGTAACTTTTCTTCTCTAAACTGTCAGCTTTATTACTGTCCCTGTTCTTTCTGCTAAAGCCCTTGCGGTGCGGTGCTGCAGGGTGGTCTCTCGCCTATTTAATACTTAATTGGTGAGAAAATGCAATATAGGAGTTTAAGCTCAAAATTCCAAAACCAACATACCAGCACATACTTAGCATTACAAAAAATGTGCTGTAACGTATAGTATTTGCATAATGTACACATTTGTACTATTTACATCACATTAATAAAAGATGGTGCCATCATGTCTGAAAGTGATTTTCCCCTCCGGCTACAGTGTACCACGTGCAAAGTACCGTTAGCGGAGGGGGAGGGTAGCGCGGAGGGCCTTTGCCGGCAGTGTTTGTCCATGGCGCGGCCTATTACGGTTACAGCACCGGTACAGGAGCCGCCCTGGGCTTGTTTCGCTCAGGCGTTAACAGCTTTAGTGGGCCAGTTAGCTCCGCAGCCCGCGTTTACTCCGATGGGTTTGTCCCAGCAGTCTGTGGTGTCGTCACCCATGCAGGGGTTCCCACGACAATTGGTGGTATCCCACAGTCTCCCTATTTCCCCGCTCCCGGGTTCTCAGGAGCCAGCGTGGGTTAACTCCCTGACGAGTTCTGTACAGCACTTGTCGGATGTGTTGCAAGGGGAGTCTGTGATGCGGCCTCATAAAAGGCCGGTGGCGTCTCTGTCCGCTCCTTATGAGGATGACGAAGGGACGTCTGATGATGGGGAGATTCTGGATCCTTACGATCAGGAACCTCTCCATACTAAGGACGCTGATGCTAAGTCCAAAGTATATATTCCTGGACTTATTCGGGCGGTCCGCACAGCCTTGGTGATTGAGGACGAAGTTCCCCCAGCGGCTAAATCTAAGTATGCCTTTTTCAAAGATGTGAAGGGCGATGCCACAGTCTTTCCTCTTTCGGGTCAGTTGGTGGACCATTTAGAGGAGGCGTGGAAACAACCTGGCAAAAGATACCAGCCGCAGAGACGCCTGGCGGTGGCTTATCCGTTCGCGGATAATTATTTTGCTAAGTGGGAATCCCCTCCACAGGTGGATTCTCACGTGACCCGTCTTGTCCGTAGTGCCACATTGCCGATGCCATCCATGTCCTCCCTTAAGGATGCTACGGACCGCAAGGTAGAAATCTGCCTGAAGTCCGCTTATTCCCTTGCAGGGTGGGCAGCACAGCCGGCTATGGCCATTTGCTGGGTTGCCAGAGCAATGGAGCGCTGAGCGGATTCATTAGAGGCTTCTTTTGAATCCGACTGTCCGGCCGAACAGGCGGAGATGATTGGCAATCTCCGTGATTCGGCCACCTACATCAACGAGGCGGCTCTAGACATTAGTACTCTGGTGTCTAGAATTTCTTCAGCAGCGGTAGCTGCTCGTCGCAATTTGTGGCTGCGATCCTGGAAGGCGGACGCAGATTCCAAGAAAGGTCTGGAAGCGTTGCCGTTTACCGGAGAAGTTCTCTTCGGTCCGGATCTGGATAAGATTGTGGCCACGCTGGCGGCAGCCAAATCTGCTTGTCTCCCGTCGGCCGCTGCTCCTTCTGGTTCTGGACCATCGTCCTTTCGGTCATCTAGGGCCCAGGGCAGGCCCAAACCACAGTCGTTTCCTCGACAGGCTGGCCCTAAGAAATCGGTCAAGCCCCGGAAACACGCATGGAGTACCAGACGTCCGGCCCCCAAGCCAGATGACAAGCCTGCGGCCTGACGGTCCGGGTCTCCCCTTGGGGGATCCCAGGGTGGGAGGCTGCCTGCTGCAGTTCTCCCGGTGTTGGTCGTTCACTACGACAGACACTTGGGTTCTGGAGGTGGTCTCCCACGGGTACGCCCTCTCCTTCCGGCACAGACCCCCGGCTCGATTCTTCACCACGGGTCTACCATCAGGCCGGAACAAGGCTACGGAGCTGCGGAAGGTATTGCACACTATGCTCCAGGCTGGAGTTATAGTGCCTGTTCCATTCTCCCAGAGGGGCCAGGGTTTCTATTCAAATCTATTTTTGGTACAGAAACCCAATGGGTCATATCGCCCGATTCTCAACCTCAAAGCACTCATCAAATCTTTGCGGGTCCCGAAGTTTCGGATGGAGACCCTACGGTCCATCATTCTGGCGCTGGAACCTGGGGACTACATGGTGTCATTGGACATACAGGACGCTTACCTGCATGTCCCTATTCTTTTGCGCCATCAAGAGTTCCTTCGGTTTGCAATCCGCAGCGACCACTTCCAGTTTCGGGCGTTACCTTTTGGCCTGGCGACAGCACCACGTGTTTTCACCAAGGTGATGGCGGTCATGGCGGCTTCTCTGCGGCTGCAAGGAGTCCGCATGTTGCCGTACTTGGACGACCTGTTATTGGTGGCAGGATCTCCAGAGCTCCTGTTACACCACTTGGACCTGACCATTGCACTGCTGCAACGGCACGGCTGGCTAATCAACTGGCAGAAGTCCACTCTAATCCCGTCTCGGAGGATTCTGCATCTTGGAGCTTTATTGGACTCGGGACAGCAAAGGATCTTCGTGACGGAGGACAAGATCTCTGCTTTACAGTCAAGGGTGCGCAGTTGTCTGCACAGCCGCCGGGTGTCCTCACACTCGGCGATGAGGTTACTGGGCTCCATGGTGTCGGTGTTCGACATGGTGGAATACGCCCAGTTTCACTCCAGACCTCTGCAGCACCTGATCCTGTCCAAGTGGAACGGGCTGCCTCAGTCTCTGAAGTTCCAGACGATTGTGCTCACCCCGGAGGTTCGCCTGTCCCTTGCGTGGTGGTTAAAGACGACCCACCTCAACAAGGGATGTCCGTTCTGGGTTCCAAATTGGGTCCTGTTGACAACGGACGCCAGTCTTCGCGGCTGGGGAGCAGTTTCGGGTCCACACTTGTTCCAGGGCAGGTGGACGTTGACAGAAGCGGAGCTTCCAATAAATATCTTGGAACTCCGTGCGGTCTTCAATGCTCTCCTGCAGGCACAGCGGTTTCTCCAGGGTCACCCGGTGCAGGTCCAGTCGGACAACGCTACCACCGTGGCCTACATAAACAGGCAAGGAGGAACTCGCAGTCGGGCGGCTCTCGTAGAGGTCTCTCGGATCCTGTTTTGGGCGGAGCGCAATCTTCCGGCCATATCAGCGGTCTTCATCCCGGGAGTGCTAAATTGGGAGGCGGACTTTCTAAGTCGCCAGGACGTTCATCCAGGGGAATGGTCCCTGCACCCGGACGTTTTTCAACTACTGGTGGACAGGTGGGGTCTTCCAGAAATCGACCTCATGGCGTCCCAGCACAACAACAAGTTGCCGGTGTACGGGTCTCGCACAAGAGACGAAGGGGCGTCTCTGGTGGATGCTCTGTCCGTCCGGTGGACGTTCCGGTTCGCATACCTGTTCCCTCCGGTCTCCCTTCTTCCACGGGTAATCCGGAAATTCAAACAGGAAGGAGGGACGCTCCTGTTGATAGCTCCCGCGTGGCCCAGACGGCACTGGTTCTCAGACCTTCAGGGTCTGTCCGTGGACAGTCCTCTGCGGTTGCCGCTACGACCGGACCTTCTGTCTCAGGGTCCTTGTCTTCACCCGGACCTGACTCGGCTGTCTTTGACGGCGTGGCTGTTGAGACGGCCATGCTGAGGTCCCGGGGGTTTTCCAGCTCTGTGGTGCGTACCATGTTACGAGCTCGGAAACCGTCTTCCGCGAGGATATACCATCGCGTGTGGCATACGTTCTTCCAGTGGTGTCGACCGAGAGGTTATGCACCGCGGGAGTTTCGTCTGTCTCGGATTCTCGCCTTCCTGCAAGCGGGACTAGATCATGGGCTTCGCCTTGCTTCTTTGAAGGTACTGGTTTCGGCCCTATCTGTCTGGTTTCACTGTAGGATTGCTACAATCCCGGATGTGCGCACCTTTATGCAAGGTGTTCTCCGTATTCAGCCGCCCTTTGTTCCACCTGTGGCGCCTTGGGATTTGGCTGTGGTCCTGAGGGCTCTCCAAGGACCGCCGTTTGAACCACTGGGCTCAGTGGATATTAAATGGCTAACAGCTAAGACTGTTTTCCTTCTGGCCATTGCTTCGGCCAGACGAGTTTCTGAGTTAGGGGCTCTTTCTTGTAGACCCCCTTTCTTGGTTTTTCATGGGAACAGGGCAGTGCTCCGCACTCGGCCTGAGTTTCTTCCCAAAGTTGTTTCCCAGTTTCATGTTAACGAGGAAATAGTTGTTCCGGCCTTTAACTCACCGGGTCTTTCCGTGAGGCCTCTTTGGATGTTGTGCGGGCCTTAAGGACTTATGTTGACCGCACTTCTTCGTTTAGGAAGTCGGACGCTTTGTTTGTCCTCTATGGCTTCCGTAAAAAGGGTTGGCCTGCTTCAAAGCAAACTTTGGCAGCCTGGATCCGTATGGCTATTTCTGAAGCTTATCTTCATGAAGGCCTACCGGTCCCTCGTTCTCTGAAGGCTCATTCCACTAGGTCTGTGGGTCCTTCGTGGGCAGCTCGACGTGGTGCCTCGGCAGTTCAGATCTGCAAGGCTGCTACGTGGTCTTCTGTCCATACCTTCGTGAGGTATTACAGGTTTGACACCTTCGCCTCTCAGGATGCTTCCTTCGGGCGGCGGATTCTCCTTTCTGCACAGGAGCGTCCCCACCATTAAAGGATACTGCTTTGGGACATCCCCAAGGTATCCTGTGGATACCCTATGGACCCTGAAGTAGAAAATATGAGATATGGTAAGAACTTACCCTTGTTATCTCTATTTCTACGAAGTCCATAGGGTTCCACAGGACTCCCGCCCTGTCGCACCTGTGCTGCAGATGGGCTTTGCTCTGGTCACCGGTTTTCTGTCTCCCTCTGGTGAGAATGTGATTCTTGTATGTGTCCAGATCTTTGTTCTCTCTCTTCCTTCTCCTCCTCCGGCCTATGGCTTGGTAACTAACTGAGGTGCCTTGGCCCGGGGGCGGGGTATAGCAGGGGGACCTAGTGCATCCTGGGAGGCAGAAAGCTTAACTCTTTAGTGCCCTGCGACTGACGTCACACCTATACCCCAAGGTATCCTGTGGAACCCTATGGACTTCGTAGAAATAGAGATAACAAGGGTAAGTTCTTACCATATCTCATATTTTTCACCTACTTTTGAAGAAATTAATTGCCAGGGTAATTCATCATTCCTGTAATGCAGGTAATATCACTGATATCTCCTGGTTAAAATTGTATCCTAATAATTCCCATAGTTCCCATACTATAGTATGGGGATGTGGAAATTATGTAAGTAATCAAGTTCAGAAAAAGCATCCTGAGATGGCGTACAGCACCCGATACACTGGGCTCTATTTATTACCATTATTTTTACTAAAATAAAGTGAAAAAAGGGTGTTTTCACACCCTTTTCACATTATTTTACTTTGCCTAAATTTACTAAAGGGCAATTGGAGGTGGCGTTATCCAGGAAGTTGGTGTTATCCAGGGTCACCTGGAGGTGGCGTTATCCAGGGTCTCCCCCAGTTACCGGACTCCTACTCCGCTCTAACAGGCAGAGCAGAGCCCGGAGCCGGCAGCAGTGATCAGCTGTGTGGTCTAATTAGACCACATGCTGATCACTACTCAAAAAAAGAAAAACAAAACTTACCTGAGTCCAGGGCCGGTGATTGATGCTCTGGTGACATCCTCCCTCCAGGGCTCCGGTCAGCTGGTCTCCCATCCTGCACTGTTACCCGGTCAGCTGCTGCATAGAACGGCTGACCGGGTCACAGTGCAGGATGGGACACCAACTGACCGGGGCCACAGAGGACATCACCGGAGCAGCGATGACCTGTCCGGCGGTAAGTGAAATTAACGAGGGGGGCTCATACCAAAGCAATTCTGTATTGCTCTGTTTGCAGTACACATACTTGCCGACTTTCTGGCTGCTCCTTCCGGGAGGGAGCAGCCAGATCGGCAGGACGGGGGGCGTGGCTGGGACAAGGGGGAGTGGCTAGGTGGGTGACTGGCATTTGTGGGCATGGTGGGGGCGGAGCCATGCAATCATGTAATTTTGGCCCTGCCCCCACTACACAATTACAATAATACAGGCATTGTTGAGCAGTTGTGCTGTGCTCCTGTCTGTCGAGGGGCTGCTGCCTTAAATAATAAATAAACAATTTTTATTGTGTGCGTGTCAGCCACACCTGGCTGTAACTGTCAGCGGCGTAGGTGCGCAGGGGTGCTGTGCTCCGGTCTATCGAGGGGCTGCTGCCCAAAATAATAAATAAACAATTTTTATTGTGTGCGTGTCAGCCACACCTGGCTGTCACTGTCATCGGCGTAGGTGCGCAGGGGTGCTGTGCTCCTGTCTGTCGAGGGGCTGCTGCCCAAAATAATAAATAAACAATTTTTATTGTGTTCATGTTAGCCACACCTGTCATCAGCGTAGCTGCGCAGGGGTGCTGTGCTGTTGTCTATCAAGGGGCTGCATGAATATTGCAATAAAAACTTTTTTTAAGTTATTGGGTTACAAAAAGTTGTTTTTTTATATCTTAAACATAGCAGGAATGTTATCCTAACAGCTTATAAAGTTATATGCTCTAAAAAACTAAAGCCTATATTTATTTACAAACCTATATAGAGAAGACATCCTAAATTCTAAAACTGTTCTATTCAAAAATTTAAACAAAAGGAAAGATTATAAGTCTAGTGTGTTATAGTGTGTTATTAGAACAAGCGGAACAGAGCATTAAATGCAACATTTCATTTTAAGGTTTAATTTTACGTGGTGTCTAGAGATCATTTAAAAAGCAGAAAAAAAGCTCCACCATAAGCGGCAGATGACTAAACTCACACACAAAAGTTTAATAGAAATAGATACAACATGAGATCAGATGTTTACCCTGCAGGATCTGTCTGATTCATCATGGTGCCCCCAAGACCGTGCAAATTCTGCCAAAAGAGAGACTGACACCACAGCTAAAAAAAGAGTCACCTTCTGGATGTGAATTGTCTCATTTGCATGGGCAAAACCCAACCCTCAGATGAGATGGATCTCAGCCAGTGGACAACATTGAAATCACCATTAAAAAGTCACAATGGAAGACTACAGTGTGGAGAATCTTTCTTCACAGTCAGGAGAGGCCTCAGAGAACATGAAATAAGATGTTCTAGGTGATGAACTTCAAGGGATTTCTCCATCATATTCTGCAGTGTGAAAAGGTTTCATTCACATGTTTTCTATAAAGCAGTTCAAAGTTACAGCCTTCAAAGTGTCTGGCTGTAACACCCAGCTTTGCCAGGAATTACCAAAGATTATTACAAGCAAAGGATTCATCTGTCCGGAATCTGTCTGGGAATACATGGATCGTATTTGGCCTGAATGCACTAAGACATCCAGTGATTCTGTCACTGTGTTCTGTAGCTGACTTTATTTCTACCTGAATCGCAAACTGAAATACGGAATAGTAAGCACAGACAACATGGAGGCCTTTGTTATTCCGCTGCCTGCATACCAACCAATACCTCCCAGACTACACCCACTGGGGGGACCAGGTCTTGATAATGACCATCCCCATCTGTTGCTAGGCCTTCTTCTTCCAAACCATCCATCCTGGACTTGCTGTCCAAAAAGGGTGAGCAGGGTACAGAAAGAGGAGCTAGATGTCCCCGATTACATTTTTTTAATCTATAATAGATGATGTGGAGAGATAAGAGCTTCAGATGTTGGAACAGGGGCTCCCACCTATTTGGCTTCCTTCTAGAGAACAGAGCTCTGTTCCTCAGGAAGTATCTATGCCTGAGCTGATAGGTAGGTAGTCTCTGTCTGTTGGTAAACACCCTTCAGGGGATGGCAACCCAAAATAACAACAACTATAATAAATTAATGTGTCCACTGATAATGATAATCAGCCTGATCCCTTAACAGCAAAATACCCCATATGGCCAACTCATAACATGACACCCAATTTGCAGCCTCCTCTTCCTTATGAGACTAATCCACTTGCCATGGTTGATCAATCAGCCATGTGTGGTCCACCCAATTTTTGTCCTTCTGCATTCTAACATATTCACATATCTAAGAAGTGGACAGTGGGAACAATGGCAATTTGAAGGCCACTAACTCTGTTTTTTTTTAATGCCCCTGTACAGGTTGGGAAATTCCTTTACAGAACAGAAGGTTTGCAAATGATTATTTAAGTCAATTGTTTATTTATTTTTGGAAAGCACGCTTCCTGGCCCCCTCCTAGTATGAAAAAATCCACTCCCAGCAAGCAGGAATGGCGCTCAAAAAAGAATTCCCAAGAAAGACACAACGTAAGACTTAAACCTTAAATCTGAAATGTTGCATTTAATGCTCTGTTCCACTTGTTCACATATCTCATATGGTTAAGTGGACAGTGAGAACGGCAGTTTGAAGGCCACTAAATCTGTTTTTTTGAATGTACCTGTACAGGTTGGAAAATGCCTTTACAGAACAGAAGGTTTGCAAAGTATTATTTAAATCAATTGTGTTTTGGAAGCACTCTTCATGGTCCCCTTCTGGGATGAAAATCCACTCCTAGCTGCAGAAGCAGGCACAGGATTCTCAAAAAAGACACAAATTAAGGCCTTAAATCAGGGGTAGCCAACCTCAGTCCTCGAGAGCTCACGTTTTCCAGATGACCTAGCTGGTGCACAGGTGTATTCATTACTCACCAAAACATTTAGAAAGATCCACAGGTGGAGCTAATTATTATAGTATTATATAAGTCAATTGTTCATTTTTTTTGGAAAGCACTCTTCCTGGTCCCCTTCTGGGATGAGAAAATCAACTCCCAGCAGCAGCAGCCATGCTCAAGGATTCTTCTGTGGCAAGGACTAATGTAAATTTACTGTATCACTTTTTTTTGTAAATGCCTCCTCCCCTCCTCTTCTCCCTCATAAATTTTCTTTTGAATATAAAAACGAAATTAAATTTACTACCAAACAACCCTTCCTGTCCCTGCCCTACCTTCAACTACATACATACTCCAACTCCCTCAGGCCTCTCTTGAATAATAAAAGTGTTTCCTGATGTGCCATGTTTGAAGTTGAACTGCCATGTGTATGTGCCGCCCACTGCTGCAGCTTAGCTTAGTCAGCCAGCTATCTTGGTGCAAATTTTGGGCCTAATAAAGATGAACAAATCAATATTGTGAGATGTGAGGTGGTCATAATTGACTGGAAACTAGTGGAAATAAATGTTATTGAGGTTATTAATACTGTAGGAACATAAAAGGCCCATTTTATGTGATTTTAGCTTTTTTTTTATTTTTTAAGAAAAAATCCAGATCCAAAACCAAAACACGGAGGTGAGGTTTTGGCAAAGCCAATCCAGATCCAAAACCAGGGGAGATCCAGATCCAAAACCAAAACACGGGGGTCGGCGCACATCTCTAGTTTACCATGCAATCCAAAACCCGAATTAGATTTTAAAATTCGAGTTCAGAACCGCGGGAAGATCCATAACGAGACTCATTTCGACTCGGGAACCCCAAAGTGATTCCGAACTCGGACTTGGTTTGACTCGAAAATCCCTAAATTTGGGTGTTGTCAGTTTTCTGACAACTAGATATATAGTGAAAACAATGGGAATGAAGGTAGCGCTAGTACTAATCCTATTAGATTGCTGCCTATAGAGAAAAAGTTGGTGGGGGATCACCTTCCCTAATATGGTGCGTATCAAAAAGAAAGATCCTCTGGCGCCTCCTATAGGTTCCGTATATGGCAAATGAAATAGTAATCACAAATTAGTATTAAAACAAATGGTTTATTTTAAGACACCATGAGCATGCTTATGTATGGTGATATAGAGCAATGTAAGATAGGCTTTAGCCAATAAAAAATTATACAAACTCACTAACAACATATAACATAAAACATAAAACAGATACAGTGATAGATAGGAGAACAGACACGCTAAATATGCGTTTTACTCTGTTCCTAGAATCCTTTTAAAGATAGTCCAAATATGAGGAGGTAAGATATATGCAGATATCCTCCTAAGTGATATAAGTCTCAAGTGATAGTTCCAAAATGCATATGCACATGTGCTTACCGCACTGGATGATGTTCCTCCAAATAGTGGCTTTTTCGGGAGGTAAGTCAGTTTGAAGTAGTTTGCCGGCAAACTTGGGGTGCTCTACGTATATGGACGTGAACCAGGTCCCCCTCCACTGT
Organism: Taudactylus pleione; assembly: GCA_031769625.1. Taxonomy (NCBI): domain Eukaryota; kingdom Metazoa; phylum Chordata; class Amphibia; order Anura; family Myobatrachidae; genus Taudactylus; species Taudactylus pleione. Next base: position 1,793,797 of record JAUIMM010000078.1, on the reverse strand, counting down.
CATCAACGCGTTTCGCCTACTACTAGGCTTCCTCAGGATGTCAGTCTCAGCAACTTCACACAGGAACCGGTCTCCTATGGGGACCTGCACAATACAAATCTCCATTTACAGCTCATCCCTAAAGTATGAGATATAATCTCCATCCGCACACCATCCTATCTTACATTGCTCTATATCACCATACATAAGCATGCTCATGGTGTCTTAAAATAAACCATTTGTTTTAATACTAATTTGTGATTACTATTTCATTTGCCATATACGGAACCTATAGGAGGCGCCAGAGGATCTTTCTTTTTGATTCTGACAACTAGACCCCGCACATCTCTCAAGTAGATCGGATTGCATGTAAATGCACCTTATAATGCTTGCATCTTTTCCTGTGCGCAGTCTGGGTGCAAATGCGTCCAACTTGCCACCATTAAACTCCAGATGTTGCTTTAACTCTCTTTTATTCGCAGGTGTCTCTGCAAACAGCTCGGCCCAGAAAAGCCTATGTCACACAGTATAATTCCTTTACTGTATGCAGCAGAGATATTGGAGCAGAGAGCAGCTGTTGTAAAGGTGCAGCAGAGACTGTGTGATCTCACAGCGACTTACACGGAGGCAGCAGGTGCTCAGCCTGCAGCAAAGCTCTATCATTTCTTGGCTGTAGCAGAGGACATTCCCTACTCTCAGGGACCCTGACTCACTCCGTGACTGAACAGCACAATGGACTGAACAGTAAATGTCAGTGCGCGCTGAATCCAAGAAGCAAGGGATATACTGTATATATAATATATCTGTGCTCATAGTATAGTGAGTCCACTGAGAAATAACTTGAGAACTTTAATGCAGGAGATTCCAGGGACGTGTAAGTCAGGGGAGGCATGGTAGGCAGAGCCTGTCATACTCCTGAGATTTTATATAAAAATGATTAAAATAAAATAAAGAAAATATTTAGAACTTATAAACACCTTCTTTGTTTATTGTAATAATTTTTATAGTTAACACGCAACCAGGGCCGCCAAGAGCCAAGGCGGGCCCCGGTAATAGGGGGCGTGGCCTAATCTTGGGAGGCGTGGCCACGCCCCCTTGGCGAAAAAAGAAGAAATAAAAAAGATTTGCTTGCGCCGCTGCGCGCTGGGGAGGGGGGCGCTCTGAGCCCCCTCAGCCCGGCGCAAAGCCAGGGGGGGCGCGATCAGTGTGATCGCTCCCCCGCACAGGCATAGGAGACTGCTGTGGCTGCTGTGAGGGAGGAGGGGGCGGCGTCGGACCCGGGCCCCTCAGGAAGCCCGGGCCCGGGTAATCTGTATCCGCCCCCCCCCCCCTCTCGGCGCCCCTGCACGCAACAGCTTTGTGGAGCTCCCTGGGACTGCAGGGACTTGAGAAAAGAAGCAGCAACAGCTCAGCCTCTCCACTGTATAGTCAGACACTACTTGCAGAGCTGGGGGCGGGGCCACCCCATAGGCAGTAAGCTGCACAGAAAGTGAGCTAATAGAGGCATGCTTCTGAGTATGGGGGGGGGGCATGCCATGGAGCACTGATAGATACCTTGGATGTGTCATGTGACAAGGAAATGTTTAGAGATCGGAGCTCAGTCAGCAAGAGAAGACACAGAGCGGGATGTACGAAATGTAAAATACGATAAAACTCTGTTCTCATTCTTTTTACCGCATTTTGCATATGCACTATTGGGTGGACGCCGGGGCTCCGACGCTGAGGGTAATGCTAGCTTTAGCTGGAGTTACCCTATAGAAGCCTATCTACCGTATTGCGCTGGTATGAGGGATCCAATCGAATCCCCCCAAGCATGCCCCAAGGCTGCTGCGTCACTCTGCACATGCGCAGATGGACTGCCGGGTCATAAACCCGGAAGTCCAGGGCGCAGCGCTGATCGCAAAGGACAGTTTTTATTGGAAGAGCTGTCCTTTGCGGTACTAATCGCTTATGTTAGTACATATGCGATCAGTAAAGATGCAGTGACTGGCCGGATGTACTCTGCACGGTTAGTACATCCCACCCACAATGATGCAGGTAAGAGAATCAATGGACACTGAAGATTAGTGTGAGGGGAGAATTACAGTGAGTAGGGGGTGAGACAGGCTCTCAGCACTCAGACCCATCTCCATGTATGCCTCCCCAGCCATTGACCTCACCGCACGTCACTGGAAGATTCAGTCTTCTCTGATTATACCTCTGTGCCTGCCGGCAGAGCAGGTAAGGTGTCAGTGGGACACCCTTTCCTCATTACCACCCTAGACCACCAGGGTGTCGGACATTAGGTTCATGACGTCGGGTGGTAGGCCCACGGGCATGGTAGGAGGGTGGGCATCATCTAAAATCTTGCATAGGGCACCAAATTGCTCTGCCACTGCAGACAAAATAGTTTAAGCAAAGTTACAATACAGTCACCAGTTCACATCAAACTGCGCATGTTCTGGACCTTGCCAGGGTCACCATCAGGGGGGGACGGCCAGGACTCTAGTACCGGGCCTGGAGACAGAGGAGGCCCGGCTAACAGCGGCGAAGAATGCACCGGGCGGCTGGCAGGGGCCAGGGAGAAAGCATCAGCGCTGTGGAATTTCACGTATAAGTGCTGACAATTGCAGCTGGGGACGTAAAACAGTGGGCGGTGCGACTATACCAGTGTTTCCCAAACTCGGTTCTCGTGGCCCTCTTACAGTCTAGATATTAGGGATATCCCTGCTTCAGCACAGGTGGGTAAATCAAACTGACTGATGGCTTGATTCACTACGGAACGCAACTGTGAATGCAATAGCGATTTCACACACAGTTCAACTGCGATAGTATGCTAATCCATTGAGCTCGCTATCCTGTCGCAGCACAACATAAGGACGCCCACTTTACCTTACACACATCCGTCATATTTAGCAAGACTACGAAACCATCAGTAACATTGAGTACAATCGCAGCCTCACGCACACTTGCACGAGCTCTGACCTTGTTAATTGCTAACTTCAGCGCACACTATGAGGCCTTAGGCTACGTATGATATCTCTGTGGATAATTTATGCACGCCCCTGCAACGCCGTTGAAACGCACTGGCACGTCTGCGTTCACCCGACCATCCCTCGTCACCATCCACAAACGGCACTTCCTGTCAATCACTCTGCGATGGGTCTGCGTAGTCACTGCGATAGCAGTTGTGATCGCAGTGGCCTGTTCGTGCATTGCAATGCGTACGCATGCGCAGAACGCTACAATCGGCTAATTGCGTGCGTATTAGCAGTTGCGATCCAAGCTGAATCAGGCTCATACTTACCTTCCTGTCCACACAAACGCAAACTAAAGCTGGGCACAATCGGCGATATATCGGTTGTGTGTGTGTCTGTGTGTAGGAAAGTGTGGCCAGTGCCACTGCACAGGGTAAAATTCGCCAAGGTCACAGGTCGTCGCAAACTGCCTGAGATTTTGATTTGAGAGGGACGTGTCCAAGCCTAAGGGCATTGCTGGGCATTGTAGTTACCGGACGGCAGAATGTTATATACCCTTGTGCATAGTTGCACTATGGGCCTGATTCAGACCCGGACACTAAGCCGCGTATGCAAATTCTGTAATCGCACTGTGTGGTGTAAGGACGCCCTCTATGTCTGAGTGACGACAGTGAGTGAACGCCGGTATAAAGACGCCCACTTTCCTTTCTTAACGTCATCTCCAGGAAGTGTATGAACATCGAGAGCCATCGGAGCTGCACGCAGCGCTTGAGGTAGACCCTACCCCGCCGCAAGCACTGCGATCACTGCTGACTGAAATACAACCAGGTGACGTGTACAATGACGCCTCCATGCTAATTATGCACGCCTTTTAAACGCCGTTTTGACGGCCAGACACACCTGCGTTCGCACCACCACTCCCCCGTCCACAAGCACCTTCCCCTGTTACCACCCACAAGCGACGCTATCTGCCACTCAAGGTAGCGCTCAGTCTTTGTGCTACGAGCGCACGATTCCCAATCGCAGTGACTGGCTCGCGCACGCACACTGCGATGCATACGCATGCGCAGACGAGCGACAATCGCCCATGGCGAGCGATCGCGGCTTAGCGTCTGGGTCTGAATCAGGCCCTATGTCCCTTAGTAATAGCATTGGGGTATAGGGTATCTTGCTGCAGAGCCGTAACTAGACATTTTAGTGCCCTGTGCTAGAAAGAGCATTGGCGCCCCCCCTCATATTTTAAATAGGTATAGCGTGTGCCGAAAAAGGGGGCAGGGTCTTGTGGGGAAGGGGCCTGGCCCTACAATAGTACCCCCACTTCAATTAACCATTTAGCTGCATATCAACAGATACCTCCTATTATTACTGTATACAGTACCAAGAAGCTCTTTGAGTCTGGCTATCACATTTTCCATGTAAGACCAAGAAAGACATTGGGCAACTTGATCCTTGAAAAGTGTGCTATGCCCGGGTGTTCAGCATGCAGTGACCAGAGGGGGGATGCCAGCAGCATGGATATTGGGGCTGGTGGTCTGTTTCTGGCTCACCTTGGTGCCGGTTCAGTATTATGGACATGACCGGGGTGGGATTGGCTGCAATTTAAGAGCCGCCAGCTAAAATCTTGCTTAGGGAAACAAATTGGTCAGGGCCAGCACTGCAGAGCTGAAAGAAGAAGAGCGAGTGTGGCGTAGGACTGGTGTTGAAAATGATGTGTGTGCAGGTGTTACTATTGCACAGCAATGTAGGCACACACCAGCAGATGATTCAAACTATGAACAGCTCAGTTACTAAACAAGTGGTGTTGGTTTATTGATAGATAGTAGGTACAACCGTACTCACTGTTACAGGCACACTGAAGATGGCACTGAGCGGGTTTCTATACAGTTCACCAGCCTGTGAGTGTATTCTGCAACTGGGTAGTGGAACAGCTTTATATGCAGGCATACACTGGGGGTCTCTCACGAGCTAAGCAGGAGGCTTCTGTCTCCCACCATGTCACTCTTAGACAGTACAAACAAGATGGCCCCTGCACAGGCTCAGTAGTGATCACGGCGGCCATCTTGGGACAGGGCATGAAGCCTTCCTGGAGAAAAGTAAGGCTGGAGTCTGCACAGTAGCTCCCTCCTCTTTCAACAACTGGGACTTCAGAAATGTTCTTAATCCCCATCCACAATCGCTTGAATAAAATGCTTAATAAAAGTTAATAAAGGCCCCTGAGAATGTCTCTTTAACATACCAGGTACAAGAATAAAATGCTTCATGCTCTCCTGAACGCATCATGGATGGAAGAAAAATACCAATGGCGTTTTCCTAAAAAAAAAAAAAGGTGCATCGCTATAATTACAGTTTCTAATAACTAGATTATTCATAAACGTAAAAGCACTGTAACCCAGCTGCATGACTTGCATATCTCACAAGGAAAACAAAGATTTAAATATAATCCCAGATCATGTTTAACCTCGGCAGGTAGAAACACAGTGGCATTTTTATAATGGGTGCAGTATCTACGGTGCTCAATTGCCCATTGGTCCAGGTGGGCCCGGGCTGCACACTCCATGCCATCTCTCCTGCAATGTATTCGGTAAATGGCGCCAGCACAGCAAAGTGCGAGAGAGAGATTATAGCTGGCCACACCCCCTCCAGTGACTGGCCACACCCCTTTGTGGGCCACTAGTATTGCGTTCCCCTGTGGGCCCTTCATGCTCTCGTCTGCCATTGCCAGCACAGATATGTGAGGGGGTCTGCTGCACGGTCTAAAAGTGCCCCTGAGCGGATATACAGGTATAGATATATGTCATGATTAATTATATTGTAATCATTATGTTTTAAAGCTGACTAACGAGACACACGAGAGGCAAAAAGTAATAATGTGAATTTCCTAAAAAAAAATTTTAAGTGAAGGATCGCATTAGTATTAATCTAGATTGTATTACTCTGTCACTTACAGTACATCCATACACTTTCCACACACACATACTGTATTGTATTGGGATCGGTATAAATGACCGCCGTACCTATGGAAGACCGGCACCAGTGAAAATCCCGATGGGTAAGTAAACTAACTGTACCTAACCCCCTCGCCCCCTAACCCTCCCTTAGGGCTGCCTAACCCTAACCTCCCCACCTAATGCCTAACCCTAACCCCCCCTGTAAGTTCCTAAACCTAGCCCCCCCCCCGTCCTTGTAGTCTAAACCTAAACCTCCCGGCGGGGGGGTGCCTAACCCTCCCCTCCCCCGTGGGTGCCTAACCCTAACCCCCCCTTCCCCTAGCCTAACCCTCCCGGGGGGGTACCTAACCCTAAGTCCCCCCTGGGAGCCCCTAACCTAACCCTCCCCCCCGACGGCTGTCCGTGCCCGCAGCCCGGCTTACCTTCGTTCGGCATGCTGGGCGTCGGGCTCCCGGCGTAGGGATAATAAATAGGCGTCAGGATTTTGACGCCTATCATTAGTCCCCTGTCGGGATTGCACAGTCAGAAAGCCGGCGGTCAGCATTTCGACCGTCGGCTTCCTGACTGCATCCCATTGTATTACTGTGTCACTTACATCCATACACTTTCCACGCACACATATTGTAATATTTTGTTACAGAATATAGAAGAAAGAGTCATTGGCAAATAAGGGCAACATTACAGCACAATGAGGGCTCGCTGCACCCGGGTGGACAGTACAATGACACGACTGGACACAGCTGGGATACACCAGTCATTTTGTCAGCCAATTTTAGCCGTAGCGAGCGCAGGTTATTTTGAAGGCTGGAGGCGAAACAAATCAATATGTCAGATTGAGATAAATCATTAATTAAGGGCTGTGTAATTCCCACCCCTAGAGAGGTCGGAGCCGTGAAGGCTCTCAGTCTATTCCTTGTAATTAGGGAACCTGATGGAATTTATATTACAATGCAGCTCCACAATCCGGGGCCGGGAACGTCTCATCCTGGAGTGTGGACGTGCAGCAGTCTCTCGACAGGGCATGAATGTGACTCTTGTTAAGGAAAAATCAATCATTTATTGAAGGGACTGTTTGCATCTTAATGAGAAATTACATTTTAGAGCTTATATAGACAGGGCTTGCAGCAGGACACTGAGGGACAATATTTAGTACAGCGACCATACAATAAAACGGAGAATAAAAGCGTTCTGCAAGGACAATACTGCAATCACCCAGCTAAACCTATGGACAAAGGGGTCTGGATTCTGAGTCTCACAGAGGTCCGAATATTGTCGTATTCTGAATGCGAATAGATTGCAAACGGAATGCTGATGTGACTATACACTCCTTGTAATACATAACCCTCCCCAACCGTCCAGCTTTTGGTTGGACATTCCCGCTTTTTGGGCACTGTCCCTGTCCCATCCAAGGCCAAAGTGCTTATGGGGACACTCTTTGTCACCTTCTGCCAAGAGATTCGGGCAGCCCAGCAGCTCGGTGAGTGCATGTGACGAAGAACATGGAGCATGATGTGAGACCACATCCCAACAATGATATGTAATGGGGCATGGCCTCATGTGGGAGGTACTTAATGCATACACATTGCTCCGCCCAATCATTATCTTCAGCACTTACACCTACACTATGCAGAGTGTAGGAGATATGAATTAAATTGGCGCCCCCTTGGCATACACAGGAGTCAGAATTTGCTGTAACTCTGGCCACATGCCCACGACACGCCCATAAGACGGGTTATTTACGTGCTGATGCCCAGTTGACCCCCAGTGGGCAAACTGCAACATACGGGGAGAAAACGGTCGAGATCCGCGCGACTATGAGATTCGCCATAATGCCTAAGTTTGCATGTGGTGCATGTGCCATCTGCAAGAAATTCAGTCTTGCATGTGGCTCACTATGGTGCACGTTTATTATTGTATATTTTCGGCTTAAATCCCCGAAAATATCAGTTTTTCGGGGTTAACTGCAAATCTTAAGTTTCCCCCAGATGTATGAAGGAGGGACAGCAGCAGATATCTCCGATACCTGCTGCCATTGCTCCATTCTTGCTGGCAACCGCATCCCCCATAGGTTTCTATGGGGGATGCGCTGCTATCAAATTGACCAACTTCCGGAATACTAAGCTTTCCGGATATTGGCCCCCGCAGCTAACGGCATCTCAGGACGGTGTTAGCCGCTGTAGCCTATGGGCTACACATAGCATAATTAGCCGGGTGAGGGTTCCCCCGGAACTCTCCCCATCAATGGCGGAAGCGCATGCGCAGTAGCCTCGGCAGCTCTCCGGGCACATCCCGGCGCTATGATCGCATCTTGCAACGCGATTATTAATAAATGGGGCCCTTATCCTGCAAAATCATCTGGTTTAGGACCCTATTATACTGTTTAAACGAGGCGCATTTTCCACCTTCCGGTTGCACTTCGATGAACACGCGGTTTCTCCGGCCCTTTCAGACAACTAAAGATGTCACATGTAATACAGCCCCAATATCCCTTCTTGTTCATTATTTATTTAGGGCTAAGCCAAGAAGTGTCCATGGGGAAAAACGATTCTGGCAGCAGATCTTCCCTCCTGCTTCCGGGCCCCTGTTTGGGTTTCTTAGGGCCCCTCCCCATGAAATTCTCATCTCACAAATTGGACGCACCAAATCCTCTGATTGCTGATAAGTACACTTATTACTTACACTTTTTTTTGGGGGGGGGGGGGTATTAACATTTCGCTGTTTTGTGAAACAGTTGTGATTAGTTGCATGGACCCCAATTTTGTAATGTGGCCCTAAAAGTGACCCCACGGTGTGCAGTCGGGATGCTGACGGTCTAAATGCCGACCGTCGGCATCCCGACTGTCTAATCTCGGCAAGGGTCTATTGACAGGCGTCGAAATCCCGACGCCTGTCATTTTACCTACGCCCAGAGCCTGACGCCCGGCATCCCGATGGAAGGTAAGCCGGGCGCGGACAGCCACGGTGGGGAGGGATAGGTTTGGGGCTCCCGGGGGGATACTTAGGGTTAGGGCAACCCCCCCGGGAGATTTAGGTTTAGGCTGCGGGGAAGGGGAGTTAGGTTTAGGTAATTACAGGGGGGGTTAGGGTTAGGCACTTGGGGGGGAGGTTAGGGTTAGGTACCCCTAAGGGAGGGTTAGGGTTAGGGGGGGGTTAGGTTAGTGAATAGAAAAATACTTACCTGTCGGGATTAGAACCGCCGGTCTTCCATCGTCGGGATTAGAACCGCGTTCGGCGGTATTTCATACCGATACCGGCCCCACATGGGCTGTTACTTCCAAAGACTGCAAACTCCAAAGAATCATCTGCTTTAATAAAATACTCTGATTGTACAGAGTTGTTGAATATATAGGTGCTATATAAATAAAGGAATAGGAATAATTATAATATTGCTTAGGTTTATTGAAACATTGAAGCTGCTCATGTATAGAAATGTACATTATTATCAAGATTATTAATAATAATTTACTATTATTATTAGTAATAATAATATTTTTTATTATTAATGTATTATTATTATTATTATTATTGTGTATAAAAACAAAATTATTATATGACTGGGTTAGAAAAACCCTGAGCTAAACAATATAATAAGATGATAAAACAGGTGATGAAAAATAGCTGTTTCCTTATTTTGTCTCTTGTTGGAAAGCAATTATCCCTGGTGCTGAGCTATAAACAATGACAGAGCCAGATTGACAGATGGGATAGTAAAGTCCTGGCACAGGATTCCTCCTTCTCAGCTGGAGGTATAGGAGCTGTCACTTTGCAGGCGAGAGGCGGGAGATTAGTGTACTCTGTATGATAAATCACGCCGAGGCCTACAAGCAAATATGAGCAATTCCACCCTGCCCCAATGACTGTGTTATTCTTCCTGCAAATAGCGCCATAAACCATCCCGGAGATGTGGCACAGCTTTACGGTGCATTCATTGTGAGAGAAGAAATGAGATGTCGTGCTGCATTTACTTGACTCACAATGACAGTAATAGGAGTCAACTGACAAAGACGAATCTCTCCATGGAATACGCCTGAGCCCATAGTGCTTTACATTTATATTAATGTAGCAGCAAATCTGCAAAAAGGAAAAACAGGCAGCAGCTCAAGGGCACCAGGAGGTGACGGTCACCCAGGACAACGCCTTGTGGTGCCCGTCACCCTGGACAACGCCATCCTGGACCTCTACACTGGAATATTTATGCTGTGATTTTGGGTCTCTTTGTTTCCACTCAGAATAAGAGGTTTATTGATGAGTGTTATCTGCAGAAATGAAATGGGGTGTAAAGAGGGGTGGACGATCGATGCCACTTCCCAGGGCGCATGGCCATGGGGGCAACAAGGTTACTGCCCCTTTAGCAGCTAGCAAGGTGTCTTGACACGCACCCCACTACCTAGAAAGGCATAGATCATCCTGCACGGATCTTTCACTTTTTGTGTTATAGAATTACATAAATATAGTGTCGTTAAAAAATGGAGACCGTCAGTAAATATTTAAAAATTGTCAGTAAATTATATTTTCCTGTGGTTGCCAACACTGTGACATCTAATAAATAAATTGACCTGTATTGCGTACAAGGCAAACAAAGAAAAAATATTATTGTGAATTTTAGGTATAAACTTTGAAAAATATGAAATATAGAATTTTGCTTAAGAATTTAACCTACAGGTGACGACCCATCCATTTTACCCTTAGTGTTTTTTTTGTTTTTTTTGTTAAATTTTAAGACTTAAAATTGAACAAAAAAATAAATAAATCACAATATGGATAAACTGAATGGGCCGTCACCTGTAGGTTTATTTGGGATCCGGTCTATAGATCTATACAGTAAAAAGGTTGACAACGTCCAGATAGACACCAGATGTTAGACAGTCAATAGGGCGACAGGGACAAAAGGTGGACACGCCAAAGGTCGACATGAAAGAAGATCGACATGTAACACAGTCAAAAGGTCGACACTAAAATGGTTGACACTTTTTTTTTTTGCAGGGTTAGGCACTTACCCCGACGGTTAGATTTAGGCACTTACCACGACGGTCAGGGCTAGGCACCAGGAGGGAGGGTTTGGGTTGGGGTGAAGACTAAGGTTAGAAAACATAAAAAAATGTGTTGACCATTTTTGTGTCAACCTTTTGACCCTGTCGACCATGTGTACCCGTCGATCTTCTTACATGTCGACCTTTAGTGTGTCAACCTTTTGTCCCTGTCATCTTATGGACTGTCTAACATCTGGTGCCTATCTAGACATTGTCTACCTTTTTACTGTAGATCTTTCAATCCAGAGGCGTCACTAGTGTTGGTGTCACCCGGTGCTATAACTCATGGTGACACCCCCCCCCCCCACCCCACCAAAAAAAAATAAAAAATTGATGCGCAGCTCCGCAAACTCTCCCCAAATACCAGTCCAGCAGACACATTTACACAATGCCTCCAGTAGTGGTGCCCCGTATGTAGTGCCCCTTATGCAGTGCCCCTATGCAATGTCCCCAGTGGTAATGCCCTCTAATAGTGCCCCCAGCGGTAGTGGTAATGCCCCTTATAGTAGTGCCCCCTATAGCAGTGACCCCATTATTAATGCCCTCAGTAGAAATGCCCCTAGTAGTAATGCCCCCATTAGTAGTGCCCCTAGTAGTAATGCCTTCAGTAGTAATGCCCCCTAGTAGTGCCATCAAAAGTAATGCTCCCTGTAGTAGTGCCCCCATTAGTAAAGCCCCCTAATAGTGCCCACAATGGTAGTGGTAATGCCCCCTATAATATTACCCCCAGAAGTAATGCCCCCTATTGTATTGCATAGAGTGTAACAGTGACTGCCAGATAATGCAGAGAGCATCGTAGTAACCGCCAGATAATACAGAGAGCATTGTAGTAACCGCCAGATAATGCAGAGAGCATCGTAGTAACCGCCAGATAATACAGAGAGCGTCATGGTAACCGCCAGATAATTCAGAGAGCGTCATGGTAACCGCCAGATAATTCAGAGAGCATTGTAGTAACCGCCCGATAATGCAGAGAGCGTCATGGTAACCGCCAGATAATTCAGAGAGCATTGTAGTAACCGCCAGATAATGCAGAGAGCGTCGTAGTAACCGCCAGATAATGCAGAGAGCATCGTAGTAACCGCCAGATAATGCAGAGAGCATCGTAGTAACCGCCAGATAATGCAGAGACCATCATTGACCCACATATAACCCATAACATGAATACACCCCTTATATATACAGAAACACAATGAGTATACCCACGCACATACATTAATACACCATCCCCAGCATAGACACTCTCTCCTCACTGAATTAGTTACTTCCCATTACACATACTGTATACATTACACCATAGTCACTGTGCTGGCAGCATGCTGTCTCCCAGCTCCTTCTCATCCTCTCTGACTGGGAGCTCAGAGGGTCACGCTGGGAAGAAGCAGGGACAGTGTACAAACTACTTGTCAGTATTCAAGTGTAATCAACAGTATTTGAATACACTTGTAAACTGGCAAATGTTTTGTAGACTGTCCCTGCCAGTGCCTGCTCCCAGCGTGACGATCTGTAAGGCAGGGAGGGAGCTGATTCACTGAAGAGAGGAGGAGCAGGAGCTCAGCTGCCATGATCCTCCCCCGCGGCGGCTTCAGTCAGGCTGATGGTCTTTACACTGACAGCAGGTAATCAGCCCCGTGCCTCTAGCGCCCCCCCCCACATGTAGGGGACTGTATGAAGAGCACAGCCGCACTTACTGTATAGTAGGCTGCCGCTGGCTGTCTCAGTGTGACAGGCGCAGCGGCAGCCGGCAGAAGTAAAAGCTGTCTCAGCAGCTGCTGCAGGGAGAGCGCCTCTCCAGCCTGGCGTCTCCCTGCAGTGCAGGCTCTGCTGAGCGGGGGGCGGGAATGAGTCGGATTTTGGTTTCACCCCCTTAGAGGGTGACACCCGTTGCAGCCCGCACCCACCGCACCCCCCTTGTGACGCCACTGTTTCAATCCACACCCGTTCATTTCTTCTGCTACATTTTATGTTTCATATTTTTCATGTTTCTTAACAATACTCTTATCTATGTATGTTCCAGGCATTCTTGGGTTCTTTTATTAAATGAGTTTCCACCAGAAACTCGGAGACTGTTCCAGGGATCAATCAACTGTCTGTAAACAAGTGCTTATAATGTTACTTTACAGTCTTCCTCCAGTATCAGTGTGTCCCCTTGTTCTAGAAACACCTTCTGTCGTCTCATTTTATGTGACATGTACTAAGTGACTCATATTACATATTACTATATTGTGCACTTACTTCCCAGAAAGCAGTGGCCTGGGAACACTCCTGTACGGAATGGATTGTATAGCCGCCGGTTCAAATCCTGACAGCAGCTGGCCGAAGGGAGGAAATGCAGACAGCGGAGGAAAGTACAGCTAACCCTCCCTCTCCCCTCCCTAACCCTCCTTTAGGGGTGCTTAACCCTAACCTCCCCCCCGTTAGTGCCTAAACCTAACCCCCCCTTCCCACAGCATAAACAAAACCCTCCCGAGGGGGGTGCCTAACCTTAACCTCCCCCCAGGGGTGCCTAACCCTAACCCCCCCTTCCCCTAGTCTATCCCTAACCCTCCCGGGGGGGTTGCTTAACCCTAACCTCCCCCCCCGTTAGTGCCTAAACCTAACCCCCCCCCCTCCCTGCTGTCTAACCCTAAACTCCCACCGGGGGTGCTTAACCCTACCCCCCTCTTCCCCTAGCCTAACCATAACCCTCCCCGGGAGGTGCCTAACCCTAAGTCCCCCCGGGTGCCCAAAACCTAACCCTCCCCCCCCCGCGTCGTTCTGCATTTCTGGCATCGGGATTATGACAGGCGTCGGTATCTTGATGCCTGTCATAAATCGCTAGCCGGCATTCCGGCGATGGGATTTCACCGGTCACATAACTACATCTCCTCCTGTATAGTGTTTGGGCAGAGCAGGTAAATAATATATTGACAAGTGACTTTTTTCATTGTAAGGAGTCGGACATAGGTTTTCCTGTGATGGACAGGGTGCCATATTTATCTTGTGTATACAGTACCTTGATAATAGCGGTGGACCCCTTCACCCTCATTTTTAAAACTACTGCATGCAAAAAAACTTAATTGAAAAATGAGTTACATCATCAGTTTTATCTTATTTCCTAACCTTTGCAGTCTAATACAGTGGTTCCCAAACTGTGCACCGTGGCACCCTGGGGTGCCTTGGGACACTTGCAGGGGTGCCTCAGGTTGGTGGTCCAGCACTAAATCAAATTATTTATGGTCGATATGTGAACAAATAGAAGCGCCAACCTGTCCACCACCACATAACTGAACCTAAGGATGACAGGTCAGCACAATTTACTTCACTTTACTAGATTTTTTTTCTGAATTTCTCAATAACAAACTTAAACTTAGGGGTGCTGTGAAAACAAATCTGATACTCTAGGGCGTCGTGATTCAAAAAAGTTTGGGAACCACTGGTCTAATACAAACAATGAGAAGAAAAAGGCGCCCTCTAGTGTAGTAACTAGAGTACACATCCAATATCCTCACAGTGCAAACATACATGGGGGGGGGGTTATTTATCAAAGCTGGGAGAGAGATAAAATTGTGGGAGATAAAGGGCTCTATTTATTAACATAATTTTTTCTAAAATAAAGTGAAAAAGGGTGTTTTCACACCCTTTTCACATTATTTTAGTTTCCCCTAAATTTACTAAAGGGCAATTGGAGTAGAATTCGTAAAATTGTACTCCAAGCCCTAATTATCATATAATTTTAGTAAGCAAATCGCATAATTATAATGAAAAATGCAATCTGCCTGAGATTTACTAAAAATAAAATGTGAAAAAACACCAGTGGAAGCCCTGTGATAATAACACCACCTGGAGGTGGCGTTATCCAGGCTTTCCCCCAGTCATGGGACTCCTGCTCTGCTCTAACAGGCAGAGCAGAGCCGGGAGCCGGGCTCCAGTGATCAGCTGTGTGGTCTTAATCAGGCTTGCCTACCCTCCCGATTTGGGCGGGAGCCTCCCGAATATCGGGTGCCACTCCCGGCCACCCGGAAAGGCAGGCAAGCCTCCCCCCTCCCCGGCGCATATTTTTTTACGAAAAATACAGTGATAAGGCTGTGGAGGGGATTCGCAGGGCGCAGACAGAGCTTTATCGCAAGCTCTGTCCCTGCAAGGGATTTTTAATAAATCCCTGTGATATTGCCTGAATTGGCAATGCGAATTCAGTCGGTAATATCACACTACAATCTGCATTTTAATGCGGATTGTAGTAAATAGAGCTCAAAGTACTAACCAATCAGCTTCCAATTTACATTTTGCAGGCTGTGTTTATAAAATGATAGGAGCTGATTGGTTGGTATTTTTTTTTTTTACAATTTTATATCTCTCTCAGCTTTGATGAATACCCCCCAAAACTTAAAGCAGTGAAACCAATCTAATATTAATATTGTTCTTTGGTTTTCCAATTCTCTGATTTACACTGCTCAAACCACATTGGAATAAAAAACAAATGTAGGGGTATACTGTATTTACTAAAGTGCGGGATTTTAGAAGTGGAGATGTTGCCCATAGCAACCAATCATATTCTAGCTATTATCTTCTAGAAGGTGCTAGATGAATGATAAGTAGAATCTGATTGGTTGCTATGGACAACATCCCCACTTCCAAAAACCCGCACTTTAGTACATATACCCCATAGTATAATTCTGGCACATATAGTTACTTAGGGCTTGTTTCAGACATGGACAAAAGTAAAATATTACTTTTGGGTGATGTAGCTGGGATGTAACTGAGGGGTCTATATTCAGTATGTTAATTATTGGAGTTTGAGCGGATACCGATAATTAACATACTAACTCGCCGTCAGCGCCGGAGCAATTCATCATTGCTCCGGTGCGAAGACAGCTGATCTGTTTATCAGCTGTCTCCATGAGCAGCTTCACTGCTCCTTTCGGACCAGTGAAACTAGTACGCCTGCATGACCTACAGGCAGGGCTGGTGCAAGCTCTCTCAGCACCCTAGGCAAAACTTCAGCCTACTGAGCCCCCTTCCCAGACCGTCACAATACCCACTTTCCAGCCCCACAGGTGAAAGTGAGGACGCGTTGTCTTAGAAGTTACACAGCTGCCACCTGAATTTAGTACAATAATGTCTCTTTCAGAGACATTCTTAATATTGTAATAGGCAGACTCTGTGGCGTCCCCAGAACCCGGCGCTCTAGGCAGCTGCCTAAAGCTGCCTAATGGTAGAGCCGGCCCTGTCTACAGGTATGCGCACAAGAGCCTCGGCGCCCGGTGGAAGGAACCGGACAAGGGCAGAGGGATACGAAAGGATCTCTTCGCAATTTGGGGCTCCTTCCCATAGAGAAGGAGCAAGTTGTGGGACCAAACGCCATTTGAAGATGGCGAATGCTCACGCAGTCAAGCTCTGAAAATACTGTATTTTCGAAGCTTGATAATTTCTACTAGTGTATGGGGACAGCGGCCATTCCGGGAGAGAAAGGTAAGTAGGAGATATCTGTGATACTAGTGTATGGGAACAGCGGGCCATTCTGGGAGGGAAAGGTAAGCAGGAGATATCTGTGATACTAGTGTATGGGAACAGCGGGCTATTCCAGGAGAGGAAGGTAAGCAGGAGATATCTGTGATACTAGTGTATGGGAGCAGCGGGTCATTCTGGCAGAGGAAGGTAAGCAGGGGATATCTGTGATACTAGTGTATGGGAACAGCGGGCCATTCTGGCAGAGGAAGGTAAGCAGGAGATATCTGTGATACTAGTGTATGGGGACAGCGGGCCATTCTGGCAGAGGAAGGTAAGCAGGAGATATCTGTGATACTAGTGTATGGGGACAGCGGGCCATTCTGGCAGAGGAAGGTAAGCAGGAGATATCTGTGATACTAGTGTATGGGAGCAGCGGGTCATTCTGGCAGAGGAAGGTAAGCAGGGGATATCTGTGATACTAGTGTATGGGAACAGCGGGCCATTCTGGCAGAGGAAGGTAAGCAGGAGAAATCTGTGATACTAGTGTATGGGGACAGCGAGCCATTTCAGGAGAGGAAGGTAAGCAGGGGATATCTGTGATACTAGTGTATGGGAACAGCGGGCCATTCTGGCAGAGGAAGGTAAGCAGGAGAAATCTGTGATACTAGTGTATGGGGACAGCGAGCCATTCCAGGAGAGGAAGGTAAGCAGGAGATATATGTGATACTAGTGTATGGGAACAGCAGGCCATTCTGGCAGAGGAAGGTAAGCAGGAGATATCTGTGATACTAGTGTATGGGGACAGCGAGCCATTCCAGGAGAGGAAGGTAAGTAGGAGATATCTGTGATACTAGTGTATGGGGACAGCGGGCCATTCCGGGAGAGAAAGGTAAGTAGGAGATATCTGTGATATTAGTGTATGGGGACAGCGGGCCATTCCGGGAGAGGAAGGTAAGTAGGAGATATCTGTGATAGTAGTGTATAGGGACAGCGGGCCATTCCGGGAGAGGAAGGTAAGCAGGAGATATCTGTGATACTAGTGTATGGGGACAGCGGGCCATTCCGGGAGAGGAAGGTAAGTAGGAGATATCTGTGATACTAGTGTATGGGGACAGCGGGCCATTCCGGGAGAGGAAGGTAAGTAGGAGATATCTGTGATACTAGTGTATGGGGACAGTGGGCCATTCTGGGAGAGAAAGATAAGTAGGAGATATCTATGATACTAGTGTATGGGGACAGCGGGCCATTCCTGGAGAGAAAGGTAAGTAGGAGATATCTATGATACTAGTGTATGGGGACAGCGGGCCATTCCGGGAGAGAAAGGTAAGCAGGAGATATCTGTGATACTAGTGTATGGGGACAGTGGGCCATTCCTGGAGAGAAAGGTAAGCAGGGGATATCTGTGATACTAGTGTATCGGGACAGAGGGCCATTCCTGGAGAGAAAGGTAAGCAGGGGATATCTGTGATACTAGTGTATCGGGACAGTGGGCCATTCCTGGAGAGAAAGGTAAGCAGGAGATACCTGTGATACTAATGTATGGGGACAGCGTGCCATTCCGGGAGAGAAAGGTAAGCAGGGGATATCTGTGATACTAGTGTATGGGAACAGCGGGCCATTCTGGCAGAGGAAGGTAAGCAGGAGAAATCTGTGATACTAGTGTATGGGGACAGCGAGCCATTCCAGGAGAGGAAGGTAAGCAGGAGATATATGTGATACTAGTGTATGGGAACAGCAGGCCATTCTGGCAGAGGAAGGTAAGCAGGAGATATCTGTGATACTAGTGTATGGGGACAGCGAGCCATTCCAGGAGAGGAAGGTAAGTAGGAGATATCTGTGATACTAGTGTATGGGGACAGCGGGCCATTCCGGGAGAGAAAGGTAAGTAGGAGATATCTGTGATATTAGTGTATGGGGACAGCGGGCCATTCCGGGAGAGGAAGGTAAGTAGGAGATATCTGTGATAGTAGTGTATAGGGACAGCGGGCCATTCCGGGAGAGGAAGGTAAGCAGGAGATATCTGTGATACTAGTGTATGGGGACAGCGGGCCATTCCGGGAGAGGAAGGTAAGTAGGAGATATCTGTGATACTAGTGTATGGGGAGAGCGGGCCATTCCGGGAGAGGAAGGTAAGTAGGAGATATCTGTGATACTAGTGTATGGGGACAGTGGGCCATTCTGGGAGAGAAAGATAAGTAGGAGATATCTATGATACTAGTGTATGGGGACAGCGGGCCATTCCTGGAGAGAAAGGTAAGTAGGAGATATCTATGATACTAGTGTATGGGGACAGCGGGCCATTCCGGGAGAGAAAGGTAAGCAGGAGATATCTGTGATACTAGTGTATGGGGACAGTGGGCCATTCCTGGAGAGAAAGGTAAGCAGGGGATATCTGTGATACTAGTGTATCGGGACAGTGGGCCATTCCTGGAGAGAAAGGTAAGCAGGGGATATCTGTGATACTAGTGTATCGGGACAGTGGGCCATTCCTGGAGAGAAAGGTAAGCAGGAGATACCTGTGATACTAATGTATGGGGACAGCGTGCCATTCCGGGAGAGAAAGGTAAGCAGGAGATATCTGTAATACTAGTGTATCGGGACAGTGGGCCATTCCGGGAGAGAAAGG
Organism: Taudactylus pleione; assembly: GCA_031769625.1. Lineage (NCBI taxonomy): Eukaryota > Metazoa > Chordata > Amphibia > Anura > Myobatrachidae > Taudactylus > Taudactylus pleione. The sequence goes on along the minus strand of JAUIMM010000078.1, from coordinate 1,774,827 downwards.
TAAGCAGGGGATATCTGTGATACTAGTGTATGGGGACAGTGGGCCAATCCTGGAGAGAAAGATAAGCAGGAGATATCTGTGATACTAGTGTATGGGGACAGCGGGACATTCCGGGAGAGAAAGGTAAGCAGGGGATACCTGTGATACTAATGTATGGGGACAGCGTGCCATTCCGGGAGAGAAAGGTAAGAAGGGGATATCTGTGATACTAGTGTATGGGGACAGTGGGCCATTCCGGGAGAGAAAGGTAAGCAGGGGATATCTGTGATACTAGTGTATCGGGACAGCGGGCCATTCCTGGAAAGAAAGGTAAGCAGGGGATATCTGTGATACTAGTGTATGGGGACAGTGGGCCATTCCTGGAGAGAAAGATAAGCAGGGGATATCTGTGATACTAGTGTATGGGGACAGTGGGCCATTCCTGGAGAGAAAGGTAAGCAGGGGATATCTGTGATACTAGTGTATCGGGACAGAGGGCCATTCCGGGAGAGAAAGGTAAGCAGGGGATATCTGTGATACTAGTGTATGGGGACAGCGGGCCATTCCGGGAGAGAAAGGTAAGCAGGGGATATCTGTGATACTAGTGTATGGGGACAGTGGGCCATTCCGGGAGAGGAAGGTAAGCAGGGGATATCTGTGATAGTAGTGTATAGGGACAGCGGGCCATTCCGGGAGAGGAAGGTAAGCAGGAGATATCTGTGATACTAGTGTATGGGGACAGCGGGCCATTCCGGGAGAAGAAGGTAAGCAGGAGATATCTGTGATACTAGTGTATGAGGACAGCGGGCTATTCCGCGAGAGAAAGGTAAGTAGGAGATATCTGTGATACTAGTGTATGGGGACAGCGGGCTATTCCGGGAGAGGAAGGTAAGCAGGAGATATCTGTGATACAAGTGTATGGGGACAGCGGGCTATTCCCGGGAGAGGAAGGTAAGTAGGAGATATCTGTGATACTAGTGTATGGGGACAGAGGGCCATTCTGCGAGAGGAAGGTAAGCAGGAGATATCTGTGATACTAGTGTATGGGGACAGCGGGCCATTCCGGGAGAAGAAGGTAAGCAGGAGATATCTGTGATACTAGTGTATGAGGACAGCGGGCTATTCCGCGAGAGAAAGGTAAGTAGGAGATATCTGTGATACTAGTGTATGGGGACAGCGGGCTATTCCGGGAAAGAAAGGTAAACAGGAGATATCTGTGATACTAGTGTATGGGGACAGCGGGGCATTCCGGGAGAGAAAGGTAAGCAGGAGATATCTGTGATACTAGTGTATGGGGACAGCGGGCTATTCCGGGAGAGGAAGGTAAGCAGGAGATATCTGTGATACAAGTGTATGGGGACAGCGGGCTATTCTGGGAGAGGAAGGTAAGTAGGAGATATCTGTGATACTAGTGTATGGGGACAGAGGGCCATTCTGCGAGAGGAAGGTAAGCAGGAGATATCTGTGATACTAGTGTATGGGGACAGCGGGGCATTCCGGGAGAGAAAGGTAAGCAGGAGATATCTGTGATACTAGTGTATGGGGACAGCGGGCTATTCCGGGAGAGGAAGGTAAGTAGGAGATATCTGTGATACTAGTGTATGGGGACAGAGGGCCATTCTGCGAGAGGAAGGTAAGCAGGAGATATCTGTGATATCTCCTGCATTACCTTTATTATAAATGGGCCGATAACTTAATTTCTACAAAAGCAGGTGAAAAAGTTAAATTAAGTGATGATGAATAGAGCCCTTAGCAGCCGATTTATCAGTTTTGTTAAAGTTGCCCCCTTAATATAATATAAGCATCGAGTCGCAGCAATCAGAAATCAGTAAATTGTGAAGTGATATCACTTTGCTGCTGTGTGTGGACCCAGCTTGCCTAATGTACATCAGGCCGGGCATGTGCAGGTATAGGCTACCAGTGGGGGATCTGAAGTAGCCCTCTCCAAGCACTCGGGGCCAAGCTCCAAAAAGACTAATTTGGCAATTTGGTAGAACCCATAAAAAGCTACAGGTACTGATCATATTTACTGATGTACCCTTATACTAAATCACTGTATTACTATATAACGTTCTGTTGTCCAACGTTAGCTCCTACATGTCCCCCTACTCGCAGGCCTTTGCCCCGCATGTTCTAATCCTCACCGGCCTATGGACCACATTCCACCTTCCTCATCATCCCTGATCGCTCCCCCTCCTTCCCCGAATTTCGCGGCGCTGCAACTACTTTTTTCCCCTGAAGGGGAAGTGGCCATGCCTCCTGCGAATAGGCCACGCCCCCTTCACCTGGGTCGGCTCTTATCGGCCCTGCCAATACAGAGGCACGGAGTCTAATGTGTTGGTGGTATTCACCAGGGACTCTGGAGGTTTGGACTTAGCTGTGCCTAATATGCAGGTCGTGGCCCTCTGACTAGGTGACTAGGGCCCTGATTCAGTGACGGACACTCTAAAAGAGCACTCGCTCTGAATCTGGGCGTTTTTTAAATTTTTTTGTGCGGCCTTCTGGCCGCTCGCATAGCTGTGGGCGACCACCCACAGCTATTGCGAGCGACCAGGTTGATGGTCGCGATGGTCAAGACCATCGCGACCATCGGGCTTGTGACGAGACCCTTGTGGTCAGTGGCGGACTGGGCCGCCGCTCTATTAGCAAGCATCGTGGGCCGCCCACCTCCTCCTTGCAATCGACTGTGGAGGAGTTGGACCAGTATGCAGCTCAGGGGTTTCCGCCGCGGCTGCGTTCCGACTTTAACTGTCGGAGGCAGCCGCGGTCACGTGCTCTTCTGGTTTGTACTACAGGGCTACGGAAGCCCTGTAGGTACATAATAAACACGGCACCAACCCCGGCCGTCCCGTCGGCGTCGTGCATAGGCGGCGCCGGCCGTACATAACGAGCGGCAGCGGCTGCAGAGGGAGGAAGGGAGGGTGGTGGTGGTTATGGGCCCGTCGGCGTCGCGCATAGGCGGCGCCGGCCGTACATAACGAGCGGCAGCGGCTGCAGGGGGAGGAAGGGAGGGGGTGGGGGGGTGGTGGTTATGGGCTCGCAGGGCAGCAGCTATGGGGTATGCTGCTATGGGGAATCTGCTGCTATGGGGTATGCTGCTATGGGGTACGCTGCTATGGGGTATGCTGCTATGGGGAATCTGCTGCGATGGGGTACACTGCTATGGGTTATGCTGCTATGGGGTACGCTGCTATGGGGAATCTGCTATGGGGTATGCTGCTATGGGGAATCTGCTATGGGGTACGCTGCTATGGGGTATGCTGCTATGGGGAATCTGCTATGGGGTACACTGCTATGGGGTATGCTGCTATGGGGAATCTGCTATGGGGTACGCTGCTATGGGGAATCTGCTATGGGGTACGCTGCTATGGGGTATGCTGCTATGGGGAATCTGCTATGGGGTACGCTGCTATGGGGCATGCTGCTATGGGGTACGCTGCTATGGGGTACGCTGCTATGGGGTATGCTGCTATGGGGTACGCTGCTATAGGGTACGCTGCTATGGGGTACGCTGCTATGGGGTACGCTGCTATGGGGAATCTGCTATGGGGTATGCTGCTATGGGGTACGCTGCTATGGGGAATCTACTGCTATGGGGAATCTGCTATGGGGTACGCTGCTATGGGGTATGCTGCTATGGGGAATCTGCTATGGGGTACGCTACTATGGGGTACGCTGCTATGGGGCATGCTGCTATGGGGTATGCTGCTATGGGGAATCTGCTATGGGGTACGCTGCTATGGGGTATGCTGCTATGGGGAATCTGCTATGGGGTACGCTGCTATGGGGTACGCTGCTATGGGGTACGCTGCTATGGGGCACGCTGCTATGGGGCACGCTGCTATGGGGTACGCTGCTATGGGGTACGCTGCTATGGGGTATGCTGCTATGGGGTACGCTGCTATAGGGTACGCTGCTATGGGGTACGCTGCTATGGGGTACGCTGCTATGGGGAATCTGCTATAGGGTACGCTGCTATGGGGTACGCTGCTATAGGGTACGCTGCTATGGGGTACGCTGCTATGGGGTACGCTGCTATGGGGTACGCTGCTATGGGGAATCTACTGCTATGGGGAATCTGCTATGGGGTACGCTGCTATGGGGTACGCTGCTATGGGGAATCTGCTATGGGGTACGCTGCTATGGGGTACGCTGCTATGGGGTACGCTGCTATGGGGCATGCTGCTATGGGGTACGCTGCTATGGGGTACGCTGCTATGGGGAATCTACTGCTATGGGGAATCTGCTATGGGGTACGCTGCTATGGGGTACGCTGCTATGGGGCATGCTGCTATGGGGTACGCTGCTATGGGGTATGCTGCTATGGGGAATCTGCTATGGGGTACGCTGCTATGGGGTACGCTGCTATGGGGTACGCTGCTATGGGGCATGCTGCTATGGGGCACGCTGCTATGGGGTACGCTGCTATGGGGTACGCTGCTATGGGGTATGCTGCTATGGGGTACGCTGCTATAGGGTACGCTGCTATGGGGTACGCTGCTATGGGGTACGCTGCTATGGGGAATCTGCTATGGGGTACGCTGCTATAGGGTACGCTGCTATGGGGTACGCTGCTATAGGGTATGCTGCTATGGGGTACGCTGCTATGGGGTACGCTGCTATGGGGAATCTACTGCTATGGGGAATCTGCTATGGGGTACGCTGCTATGGGGTACGCTGCTATGGGGAATCTGCTATGGGGTACGCTGCTATGGGGTACGCTGCTATGGGGCATGCTGCTATGGGGTACGCTGCTATGGGGTACGCTGCTATGGGGTACGCTGCTATGGGGAATCTACTGCTATGGGGAATCTGCTATGGGGTACGCTGCTATGGGGTATGCTGCTATGGGGAATCTGCTATGGGGTACGCTGCTATGGGGTATGCTGCTATGGGGAATCTGCTATGGGGTACGCTGCTATGGGGTACGCTGCTATGGGGCATGCTGCTATGGGGTACGCTGCTATGGGGTACGCTGCTATGGGGCACGCTGCTATGGGGCATGCTGCTATGGGGAATCTGCTATGGGGTATGCTGCTATGGGGCATGCTGCTATGGGGAATCTGCTATGGGGCACGCTGCTATGGGGTACGCTGCTATGGGGTACGCTGCTATGAAAGTGGAGAGAGAAAAACAGAGAAAAACAAAGAAGAAATAAAGATAAGTGTATGTTTAGTATGGATTTTCTACTCTTATTTTTCTTTTGAAATAAAAATATGGTGGGAGGGATTTCTTGTATGTAATATTTCTCTACACTGACCGTTGGGGAAAAGGTACAAGGTGCTGCAAAGTGACAAATGCGCCTTAACCAGCGCTATTTTACACTTATACTTTTGTATGTTAGCAGCGCTGTTTAAATTAGCGCTGCTGACATACATAAGTGTACGTGTAAAATAGCGCTGCTGACATACATGAGTGTACGTGTAAAATAGCGCTGCTGACATACATGAGTGTACGTGTAAAATAGCGCTGCTGACATACATGAGTGTACGTGTAAAATAGCGCTGCTGACATACATAAGTGTACGTGTAAAATAGCGCTGCTGACATACATAAGTGTTCGTGTAAAATAGCACTGCTGACATACATAAGTGTACGTGTAAAATAGCGCTGCTGACATACATAAGTGTTCGTGTAAAATAGCGCTGCTGACATACATAAGTGTTCGTGTAAAATAGCGCTGCTGACATACATAAGTGTACGTGTAAAATAGCGCTGCTGACATACATAAGTGTACGTGTAAAATAGCGCTGCTGACATACATAAGTGTTCGTGTAAAATAGCGCTGCTGACATACATAAGTGTACGTGTAAAATAGCGCTGCTGACATACATAAGTGTTCGTGTAAAATAGCGCTGCTGAAATACATAAGTGTTCGTGTAAAATAGCGCTGCTGACATACATAAGTGTTCGTGTAAAATAGCGCTGCTGACATACATAAGTGTACGTGTAAAATAGCGCTGCTGACATACATAAGTGTACGTGTAAAATAGCGCTGCTGACATACATAAGTGTACGTGTAAAATAGCGCTGCTGACATACATAAGTGTACGTGTAAAATAGCGCTGCTGACATACATAAGTGTTCGTGTAAAATAGCGCTGCTGACATACATAAGTGTTCGTGTAAAATAGCGCTGCTGACATACATAAGTGTACGTGTAAAATAGCGCTGCTGACATACATAAGTGTTCGTGTAAAATAGCGCTGCTGACATACATAAGTGTTCGTGTAAAATAGCGCTGCTGACATACATAAGTGTACGTGTAAAATAGCGCTGCTGACATACATAAGTGTTCGTGTAAAATAGCGCTGCTGACATACATAAGTGTTCGTGTAAAATAGCGCTGCTGACATACATAAGTGTACGTGTAAAATAGCGCTGCTGACATACATAAGTGTTCGTGTAAAATAGCGCTGCTGACATACATAAGTGTTCGTGTAAAATAGCGCTGCTGACATACATAAGTGTACGTGTAAAATAGCGCTGCTGACATACATAAGTGTTCGTGTAAAATAGCGCTGCTGACATACATAAGTGTTCGTGTAAAATAGCGCTGCTGATATACATAAGTGTACGTGTAAAATAGCGCTGCTGACATACATAAGTGTTCGTGTAAAATAGCGCTGCTGACATACATAAGTGTTCGTGTAAAATAGCGCTGCTGACATACATAAGTGTTCGTGTAAAATAGCGTTGCTGACATACATAAGTGTACGTGTAAAATAGCGCTGCTGACATACATAAGTGTTCGTGTAAAATAGCCTATTTTACACGTACACATATGTATGTTAGCAGCGCTATTGTACACATACACCTCCATTTAAGGATGCGCCGTTACTTATGGGCCAGTGCCTTGGACTTGCCCCCAGGCTAAAAGTTGCCAGCCAGCCCCTGCTTGTGGTAAGGTCTCATGGCCGCAAGCCCCAGAGAGCTTCTGGCCGGAAGCTCTCTCACTGAGAGACAGCCGCCCCTTTTGTAGTGAGCCACGGAGTGCGAGATTTTCTCGCTCGCTCCGGGGCTTGCGCACATGCAGTGCGGGCGCTGTGCATGCGCAGAGCGCACCATCGACCTGCTCGCGAGTGCTCAAGCGCTTGCGAGCGGGTCTGAATCAGGCCCACGGTTCCCTAGTACAGGTGCTGGTGTACACTGGAGTGTAGTAGGAAGTACGTAGAAGGCGTACAAAGCGTAGTCGACAAGCCAGGTCATAACCAAACAGACAATACTGTACTGGAGATCAGATGGAAACAGGTCGCTGAGAATAGCCAAGGTCAATCTGAAATCACCAAGTGCAGTACCAGGGAGTAGACGAAATCAGGTCAGGTGCCGAGCCAAGGTCAGAAACGAGTAGTAGAAATCACTAGTAGTAAGCAACACTGGAATACTGTAGGTGTGAGCCTATACACTGGCACTGTCTAGTGCTTAGAGACTCCCTCTATACGTATCACGTTTGGCGCGCCTATCCCTTTACATCTTCACACAGGTTGGCATGTGTCCCTAGGGAAGCCACAGTCTCCTGTACACTACAGCCAGAAGCCAGGGGTGTGGGGGGGGGGGGGGGGGAGAGTTACAGCGATGGGCGCCAGGGACTCCTAGTTCCCGCCTGCTGCCCAGCCACTGAGCAGAGCTGCCGGAGCCGGTAAGTGGGTGCCGGTGTCTGGCGCGCTGTGACACAAGCCCCCATCCCACTTCATTGTGTCTCATTTGCCCCCTCCTCACCAGTTTCTTCCCCCCCGTGCCACTCCCTCACCCAGCAGAAGACAATTTGTGGTACACATCAGCAAAGAACCACATTTGGTTTACATTCTTTATTTTGAGATCATTTGCACAGAGATTCACATTACAATGAACGTTTATTTGTCCTTCAGTAGATTATCTTTAAACGTATATCCTGTTATTGTGGGAACGTAATACATTCCATCACCAGTGTTAGATCCTATCATATATTATTATCTATTTATGCAACGGTCGGTGTCAAGCCCCCATCGGGTCTGCACAAGGCCATAAGGAAGAATTGTTCTTCTTACGTAATCTGCTTTAATCACAATGCCTATGTAGACATGGCAGGTATTCGGTTGTGATTCATTTGTAGGTATAACATATACTGTATTATTGGGGGGGGATTAAATGATTCAATTACCGTCCATGAGACACAGCAATGTACGCTGAGCACATCCTCACCAATTATAGTAGCCCAACATTGCTAATTTTCCTACGATCCTGTATGAGGGAAAATTGTTGATGTTGGCGGACGCAAGGTTCCATCGTTCCCCATGGGTTTAGGTAACACTTAGTGGTCACTGCCGAGTAGTAGTCTCTTTGTTATACAATAAATTACATTCCATTTCCAGGGTGTTTTATGATATTGTACTGGAGGGCCTGAAGACAAATTTGATATTGTGGAGACAAGTTCTATTGAGAGCCTAAATACAGCTCTTGATCATAAGGGCTCCACAGGCCCCCATCAGAACGAGGAGCCGCTCTCGCTGAGGTTCTTCAGATTACGCAATCTCTTCCGATAAATCATCGACATCGCAATCCCAACAACTGCACATCCCAGAACCACGCCACCAATGGAGCCCACTATCACTGCCCAGTACGGCACCTGGTCGTCATCTTTTGGCACAGTGCCTGCTGGTGGGACCAGTGTTGGCTCTTCATCCTCTAGTGCGAAGCTGTTCTTTATAGTGAAGAGGTACGGGTGGTCCTGAGAGATTAACACAAGGTGGAGATCAGCCATGGACAATCATTTCTCATCAGACCCTGTCCTATATTATCAGTACACCGGTAACTTGGAGAGCTTGATCCTACAGTCACAAAAGTCTAATTTGTTGTTATGTTTATACTAGATGTTATTAGTAGACACCAGCGGATTATAATTGGTAGACACACCAGGCTGATAGACTTAACCAGTACAGTAATCAGTGTTTATTGCAATGCTCAGTGATCGTACAGCTGTACTCACAGTTCTGATACAGACAGCGGTGATGGTGCGGAGCATAAATATGACCATGTATGTAAAGCAGGATCAGAGGATACAGAGCTCAGTACAATGCATGTGTGTGTACCACTGCAGCGATCAAACACAGAGAACAAGATGGTGAATGTGCAGACTAACTAACGGCAGCCATCTTGCTATAGGAGAATGCTTCATGTAATGGAGCATTATGGAGGAAAGCAAAGTAGTACGCTACATAATCGTAAAGGTGTCAGAATGCCTAGGTAAGCATGAAGGGGTCTGAGGTGTGACCACTGTACTCTACAGGGAGTGGGCCAGAATAGTTCTCCTCCCAAACTGCTTCTCAAATTTCAGGCTAATGTTGGGCATACACTGGGCCTGATTCAGACCCGGACGCTATTTGCACTATGTGCACTATGCGCTCGCACCTGTATAAAGACGCCCCTTTGCCACTCGCAACACACGTCATCTCCGGCAGTTGTAGGATTAATCAGGAACATCGAGAGCCATTGGAGCTGCTCGCAGCGCTTGTGGTAGACTTTTCCCACCACAACATTGCGAGCAGTTCAGGCTAAAATACAACCCAGTCACGTGTGTAATGACGCTACTTTGCTAATTATGCACGCCCATTAAACGCCGTTCTGACGGTCGGGCACGCCTGCGTTCGCACATCCACCCCCCCGTTTACAAGCACCTTCCCCTGTTACCACCCACAAACGGCACTATCTGTCACTCAAAATAGTGGCCCGACTGTGGGCTACCGGCGAGCAGTTTCCCATCGCAATGACTGGTTCGCGCACGTGCATTGCGACTCATACGCATGCGCAGATTGCGTAAAATCGCTCAATGCGAGCGCAGCATAGCGTCCGGGTCTGAATCAGGCCCACTGTCTGATAAAATGTCTGTCAGAACGACATACATTTTATCTGGCAGCCTGACACCCATCAGATATCGTGGCAATACTTTTGGGTCTATTTACTACAATACGCATTTAAAATGCGGTTGTAGTGTGATATTACCGACTGATTTCACATTTATTAAAAATCCCTTGCAAGGACAGAGGGCCTGATTCAGAGCCGGACGCTCTGACCAGAGCGCTCGCTCTGAATCAGGGCCCTCCTACCTCATTTTGGAGCGGCCTCATGGACGCTCGCATAGCTGTGGGTTACCACCCACAGCTATAGCGAGCGTCCATGATGATGGTCGCGATGGTCAAGACCATCGCGACCATCGGGCTTGCGACGAGACCCTGCGGTAGGGTCTCGCTGCCGCAAGCCCTGGAGTGATTTTGGCTCTATCAGAGCCAAAATCACTCCCACTGACATCACTCCCACTGACTCAGACGGTAGGCGTTCCCATGGGAACGCCTCCGTCTGGCAGCCACTCCCCCGGCACGCCCACCAAAGGGGGCGTGCTGTCACTCACCATCGACAGCACGCCCCCTTTGTAGCAAGACCCGGAGCGACGGATTCCCCGTCGCTCGCCAGGTCTTGCTTATGCGCATGACGGAGCTCCCTCCGTCGTGCGCATGCGCACTTCGGCACCATCGACCCGCTTGCGAGCGTCCAGCGCTCGTGAGCGGGTCAGAATCAGGCCCAGAGCTTGCAATAAAGCTCTGTCCCTGAGAATCCCCTCCGCAGCCTTATCATTGTATTTTTGATATGCTGTTGTATTTTTCCCAAACCCTGAGGGTATAGAGCTTATATTTTTTTGTCCTTTTTTTTATTGTGTAAATCATTGTAAAATGTTTGCCCAACATAAGAAGTGCCCATAACGCGACTTTCCTGGCTATAGGGGGTGGGGTACGTCAGAGGCCATCCCTGTAAAGGGGGGGGGGGACAATTTAGTTAGAGGCAACATTTTAGATCTCTCTTAACCATGAGACAAACATTGGAGCTGATTCAGACCCGCTCGCTAGGATGCGATCGCTCGTAGCTGGCCGATATTTGCAATCTGCGCATGTGTATGCATCGCAATGTGCGTGTGTGAACCACTGTGAACTATCGTGAAGCGTTAGCTCACCCAGCATAGACAGCCCAGCTGAATGAGTGACAGGAGAGGCCGTTTGTGGGTGGTAACAGGGGCTGGCCACTAGAAACGGGGGAGTGGAGGTGCGAACGCAGGCGTGCCTGAGTGTAAACGCCATTTCAGAGGCGTGAATAATTAACAGCCGGCGTCATAGTACATGTCACTTGGTTGTATTTCACTCTGAAGTGATCGCAGTGCTTGCGGAAGGGTATAGCCAACCTCAAGCGCTGCGATCGCATCCGATGGTGCTCGATGTTCCAATGGTTTCATGCACTTCCAGGAGATGACGTGCGCAAGTGGGCATCTAATGAATGGCTGGTGGGCGTCTGCATACACATAGCGATCGCACGCCAAGTCACAGGGCGTGCTAATGCCTTGCCGTGCGATCGCCTGCCTTGCTGGGCGTGCGTTGGATTTGCATACGCAGCGAGCGAACGCATCTAGCAACGGGTCTGAATGAGCACCATAGTCCCTAAGACCCTGCTCGGCGGTAGTGCTCCGGCCAGCTACATTGTGAGGTACTACAGCAGGAGAGGACACTACAGTTGTATCCGTGGCAATGGACGTAGACTACCCTGAATGGGAGCACCAATGGCGCAGACGCCTTAGCGGCAAGTTCTAATTGTACCAATCTTCAATAAACGCAATCACTTTATTCCTGCCATACATCTGCCCTCTTGCTTTGTTATTTCAATGCTGGTTTAATGAGTGAAGTCAAAAAGAGCGGAAAGTATCAGCAGTCAGCACCTTATAGGAACACAAGCGCCTGGGGTGACGAGCGTAGGAAGGAGACGCCTTACATAAAATGTTTTAATGGTCCCCGCTGGATACTAAGAGCCTGATCCAGAGATGGACGGATTTGCAGGGACGCACACAAGCGGCTGTGCCATTCCGTCCATCTCACATGCGAATGCAGCGGGAGGCGTCAGACGCCTCCTTGCTGCATTTGCGATCTCAGCACTTGCGACCGACGTCTCAGGCACATCTACAGAACAGGTCCTGCGCCTGTGCAGACCCGAAACACTCCGATGATAAACGTACATCTCTGAACCAGGCCCTGAGACAACATCACTGCACAGTTCAGGACAGACACCCGTCAGGTACGGGGTTTATGCGCAGAGCTTATTCCCACACTTGTCACCCACATCCTGCAGAAACGATTCAGGAAGAAAGATGGAAAGCGACGTTTTTTTATACGGAAGGGCGTAAGAGAAGACGGCGTAGAGGAATAAACGTCACAATCCTGACCGCCTCTACTTACACTGGACGGACATTTCAGCTTGCGGCGATCATGGGTGAAGTTGTTGTAGTTTTGTTTCTCCCCGACGGGCTCCAGCTGGGAGGGAAATGAGAAATAGGCAATAATTATACATTAGGTTTATAGATATTGGGCCTAATTTTGAGTCGCACAAAACGCCGTAGCAATTCCATCCGCTTTTTTGCATTTAGAAGTCCCGTGTGGTCAGTGGTCGCCCAGCCGGCGCATCTATGCAACCGCAATGCCCCCAGCACTGCCGGGAGCATCTGCCATCAGTATCATCAGCATTTGCACCAGCCCCATCCGTGGCGCAGTAGGTGTGACTCTAATCAGACGGCTCTCTGCATGCGCACACCCAGAACACAGCTCTGTGTACTCGCCCCAAATGTATTCTATGTGCACATGCCCTGTTACTGCCCTGCTGTCACCCAGGAACGCCCATCCAGTCGAAAGAACCAATAACTTAAAATACGCAGCTCGGTGTTACCCTGATTGTCCTCTGCAGCTCTGTGGAAAAATGACGTATGAGCTGCCCCTCCATAGTCCATAACAGACAGAAGAAGCCCCGCCTACACATCTATAGCCAATGAGATCTAATACAGGACAAACAGTGGCACATATTACTGAACTCAGTAATATACTGTCTTTTATATACATTAAAGTCAAATATTGAATTAATACATTAAGCAAATAAATACATTGTAGCATTTTAGTGTATCTTTGTTCAAAAAAAAAAATAGTGTCCCCCACAAAGAGAAAGTGGTATATCCCACAGATCCCATGCAGTAACAAAAAGCTCAAATAACCTAGCAGATCAGTTGTATTTACCATGACATTATTGAACCTGCAGCTTTGTGCTGTTACAATAATATTGGTTTTGGTGACCACCAGTCTGGCTCTCACACTCAAGCAGCTGCACTGTCTCTTAATGATACAAGATAGAGAAGCTCTACCTATAACTACTTGCCTGGTGGGGTCTCATTGATTTCAACTAGGCCACGGCTGTGCCTTCCCTGACATGGTTGCAGACAATGCGACGTGTCAGAAACGCCCACTGGACAGCTGGCGGAACATAACTTTTCTACAACCGCCAATCACAGAGGGACCTCCCGGCCCCCCTGATCCCTGCACCCTCCCCCAGTGTCTGCCGTGCTGCCGATCACTGCTGATAGGTCAGCACAGTAGTACCCCCCACCCGGCAGCTGCAGAGAGTAGAACTGTAAATGAAACAGCCCCCAGCCCCCCATTCTATACCCGGCGGCTGCTCAGAGGAGCGTCCGCTGGGGAAATGCAAAGTCGCAATTATCAATGGTCTGATATATTGCTGATTGATGTTTAATCAATATTAATTTTATGCGTTTACAAAAATTAAAATTGTGTTGGATAAGTCATAAATAGATGTTCTTGATCTAATTCAGTCATAAACCCCCCACCCCCACCCCTACCCCCAAACCCACCCTCCACGACAATTTCTGAATGGTTTGTAAATATTAGCCAGTTACGGTGGTTACAGAGGAAGATGGCCGAATGTACATATACTTTGTACAGCAGGCCTCATTCAGAGTTGTACGCTAGGCCGACATTTTCGCGAAGGGAGCAATTTTTTGCTTCTGCGCATGGGCCAAGGTACATCACCGTAGTCGCACGCTGCGGGTCTTTATTCACAGTGCGATTGGCAGTCAGGGTGCGTTTGGGGGATGCAATGGGGAGTGTTGGCTAAAAATGCAGGTGTGTCCCAACCGTATTGGGGGCGCATGTCACATCCTGCGTCTGTGATCCCGTTCGCAGCAAACATCGCTCCGGCGGTGGCCAATCTGAGTGACCCGCGACTTTGACTGGAAGTCGATCTGTGCATGATCCACGTCCCATGCTGCCTATGTGTACACAGTTGCGCACAGCTGCGATGGCACCGGTGGGCGCCTCAGTACAAGTCCCAGCCGCTGTTTCATTAGCATATCTTCGCACATCCACAGCAATAGAATAAGCCCCATTATCTGTTATATATGTAATGACCATGACAATAAGGGAGTGGCGAACAGGTTAACAGTCATCTGAATACAGGGACAAGCATAATATCTCAGGGCGAAGATTATGTCATAGGACAACATCCCAACCTAAGTGTCAGAAGCTGCATCTACATAAATAAATACTGTCCTCATAGCTCCAGCCTACAGACGATACAAAGGTTTGAATGGAAGGGATCTGCCACCCAGTGGGTGTAAGTGGAACTGTAGCTTTTATGTTAAACATGATTAGTTTTGTCTTGTATTTGTTTTTGGAGGATCTAAGGCACCATTCAATCTCCCTTAGGGACCTATTTATCAATTAATATTTCTTGGATATACCCCAAAAACACCGGTTTTCTTGGGGTGCCTGCAAATATTAAGGATCCTGGGGATTTACCATTGTGGGGCCGCAGCAGATATTTCCGAGTGGACAAATATACAGCAGTCGTGTCCCTGACATAAAGCGGGCATATATACAGCAGTCATGTTCCTGACATAAAGCGGGCATATATACAGCATTGGTGTTCCTGACATAAAGCGGGCACATATACAGCAGTGGTGTTCCTGACATAAAGCGGGCATATATACAGCAGCCGTGTTCCTAACATATAGCGGGCACATATACAGCAGTCGTGTTTCTGACATAAAGCGGGCATATATACAGCAGTGCTGTTCCTGATATAAAGCTGGCGCATATACAGCAGTGCTGTTCCTGACATAAAGCGGACACATATACAGCAGTGCTGTTCCTGACATAGAGCGGGCGCATATACAGCAGTCGTGTTCCTGACCTAAAGCGGGTACATATACAACAGTCTTGTTCCTGACCTAAAGCGGGCCCATATACAGCAGTGTTGTTCCTGGCGTAAAGCAGGCACATATACAGCAGTGCTGTTCTTGACATAAAGCGGGCACATATACAGCAGTCATGTTCCTGACATAAAGCTGGCACATATACAGCAGTGGTGTTCCTGACATAAAGCTGGCGCATATACAGCAGTCGTGTTCCTGACATAAAGCAGGTACATATACAGCAGCCGTGTTCCTGACATAAAGCGGGCATATATACAGCAGTCGTGTTCCTGACATAAAGCTGGCGCATATACAGCAGTCGTGTTCCTGACATAAAGCGGACTCATATACAGCAGTTGTGTTCCTGACATAAAGCGGGCACATATACAGCAGTCATGTTCCTAACATAAAGTGGGCACATATACAGCAGTGGTGTTCCTGACATAAAGTGGGCACATATACAGCAGTCATGTTCCTAACATAAAGTGGGCGCATATACAGCAGTGGTATTCCTGACATAAAGCGGACTCATATACAGCAGTCGTGTTCCTGACATAAAGCGGGCATATATACAGCAGTCGTGTTCCTGACATAGAGCGGGCGCATATACAGCAGTCATGTTCCTAACATAAAGTGGGCGCATATACAGCAGTGGTATTCCTGACATAAAGCGGGCATATATACAGCAGTCGTGTTCCTGACATAGAGCGGGCGCATATACAGCAGTCATGTTCCTAACATAAAGTGGGCGCATATACAGCAGTGGTATTCCTGACATAAAGCGGACTCATATACAGCAGTCGTGTTCCTGACATACAGCAGGTACTTATACAGCAGTCGTGTTCCTGACATAAAGCGGGCGCATATACAGCAGTCGTGTTCCTGACATAAAGCGGGCATATATACAGCAGTCGTGTTCCTGACATAAAGCGGGCACATATACAGCAGTGGTGTTCCTGACGTAAAGCGGGCACATATACAGCAGTGGTATTCGTGACGTAAAGCGGACTCATATACAGCAGTGGTATTCCTGACATAAAGCGGGCACATATACAGCAGTGGTGTTCCTGACGTAAAGCGGGCACATATACAGCAGTGGTATTCGTGACATAAAGCGGACTCATATACAGCAGTCATGTTCCTGACATAAAGCGGGCACATATACAGCAGTGGTATTCCTGACGTAAAGCGGGCACATATACAGCAGTGGTATTCCTGACATAAAGTGGGCACATATACAGCAGTCGTGTTCCTGACATAAAGCGGGCATATATACAGCAGTCGTGTTCCTGACATAAAGCGGGCACATATACAGCAGTCGTGTTCCTGACATAAAGCGGGCATATATACAGCAGTCGTGTTCCTGACGTAAAGCGGGCACATATACAGCAGTGGTATTCGTGACATAAAGCGGACTCATATACAGCAGTCATGTTCCTGACATAAAGCGGGCACATATACAGCAGTGGTATTCCTGACGTAAAGCGGGCACATATACAGCAGTGGTATTCCTGACATAAAGTGGGCACATATACAGCAGTCGTGTTCCTGACATAAAGCGGGCATATATACAGCAGTGGTATTCCTGACATAAAGCGGGCATATATACAGCAGTGGTATTCCTGACATAAAGCGGGCATATATACAGCAGTCGTGTTCCTGACATAAAGCGGGCATATATACAGCAGTCGTGTTCCTGACATAAAGCGGGCACATATACAGCAGTGGTGTTCCTGACGTAAAGCGGGCACATATACAGCAGTGGTATTCGTGACGTAAAGCGGTCTCATATACAGCAGTGGTGTTCCTGACATAAAGCGGGCACATATACAGCAGTGGTGTTCCTGACGTAAAGCGGGCACATATACAGCAGTGGTATTCGTGACATAAAGCGGACTCATATACAGCAGTCATGTTCCTGACATAAAGCGGGCACATATACAGCAGTGGTTTTCCTGACGTAAAGCGGGCACATATACAGCAGTGGTATTCCTGACATAAAGTGGGCACATATACAGCAGTCGTGTTCCTGACATAAAGCGGGCATATATACAGCAGTGGTATTCCTGACATAAAGCGGGCATATATACAGCAGTCATGTTCCTGACATAAAGCGGGCACATATACAGCAGTCGTGTTCCTGACATAAAGCGGGCACATATACAGCAGTGGTGTTCCTGACGTAAAGCGGGCGCATATACAGCAGTCATGTTCCTGACATAAAGCGGGCGCATATACAGCAGTGGTATTCGTGACATAAAGCGGACTCATATACAGCAGTCATGTTCCTGACATAAAGCGGGCACATATACAGCAGTCGTGTTCCTGACATAAAGCGGGCATATATACAGCAGTCGTGTTCCTGACATAAAGCGGGCATATATACAGCAGTCGTGTTCCTGACATAAAGCGGGCACATATACAGCAGTCGTGTTCCTGACGTAAAGCGGGCACATATACAGCATTCGCGTTCCTGACATAAAGTGGGCATATATACAGCAGTGGTATTCCTGACATAAAGCGGACTCATATACAGCAGTCGTGTTCCTGACATAAAGCGGGTACATATACAGCAGCCGTGTTCCTGACATAAAGCGGGCATATATACAGCAGTCGTGTTCCTGACATAAAGCAGGCATATATACAGCAGTCGTGTTCCTGACATAAAGCGGGCACATATACAGCAGTCGTGTTCCTGACGTAAAGCGGGCACATATACAGCATTCACGTTCCTGACGTAAAGTGGGCATATATACAGCAGTGGTATTCCTGACATAAAGCGGACTCATATACAGCAGTCGTGTTCCTGACATAAAGCGGGCACATATACAGCAGTGGTGTTCCTGACGTAAAGCGGGCACATATACAGCAGTGGTGTTCCTGACGTAAAGCGGGCATATATACAGCAGTCGTGTTCCTGACCATCACAGTCCCCCCCTAACACAATGCTGGCTGAGAACCCTAACACTCACCATATTGTTCCACAAAGCGACGGCCATCTCTGCATGTCCCCTTTCACTAAAGTGGAAGCAATCAACGGAGAAGAAGCTGATGTCTGGCTGCCCGCGCTGGTGTGTAGAAAACAGATTCAGCAAGTTAAATAAAGGATATAGTATATAGTGTGTATTTCTGTATGACATGTACCACCACAAAGTATAATACAAATTCATGCATTTTACACTGCTAAAAGAAATATTAAGATAATTCATAAAAGGGCAGATCAGCTCCTTATCATGGTGTCATTGGTCCCCACAACATGTTCCTTGTGTGCCATGTGTCCTAACCACATGCCTCTTATGTGCCGTCAAACCTTTCTAGATGCCCATTATGTGCAGTCAGACCCATCAATGTGTACCTTATGTGCCATCAGACCTCTTTACATGCCCCTTATGTGCCATCAGACCCCTCCACATGCCCCTTATGTGCCATCAGTCCACGTCATATGCCCCTTTAAAAGCAACCTCCCTTGAATAATTTCCTCTGACATGTAATATTGTCCTAGTGTAGGTGGCAGTCTAAGCATTAGCCCAGATCTCAAGAACTTTCTTTCCCCACACAGAGAGTATTTTTCCTTCTATGTCATATTAAAGTTCACCTTTGAAGAAGAAATAAACATTCCACCTAACTTGTCTTGTTTATTTGTTAGCCCATTACATAGAGAAGGACGGTAAGTATATGGATAAACTAAAATATTTAAAATGTTTACAATTTGGGGGTGCCCTCTCTCACCAAGGGGTCTATTTCCTAAGCTGTGTTAGGAGATAAAGTGAACGGTGATAAGGTACAAGCCAATCTGCCCCTAACTCCCATGAAACAGGCTGTGTTTGAAAAATGGCAGTTAGGAGCTGATTGGCTGGTACTTTATCACCGGTCACTCTGTCTCCTAACACTGCTTAGTAAATAGACCCCTAAGATTGCTAAAGTGCCTAGTTACGGCTATGCACAGTCCTACCATAGTAGAGAAGACTGTGAATGGGGCAATAAAGAGTCACCTGCCCCCCGGACCGCGTTATCTGTGTATCCCCCAATCCCAAGTTCCCCACAATACTCCCTGAATCACTGTAAAATAACTACAATGAACCTTCTCTAAATCATCTCATGGTTAAATGATTATAATATGGGAACAATACATATTAAATTAATACACATAATGAAAGATTGAGTTCTGCCCCTGCCGCCCTGGGACAGTCCCTGAGAAAGGGGATAAGGAACCGATCAGGGCACGTGATGGGTAGTATATGACTTACATAGTCCACTGGCACCACAGTATTTTTGAAGAAAGGTTGTGCCACCACAGCAAAGTCTTCCCGGGCCTGGTATTTCTCAGCCAAGGCAGCCACTTGTATCTAATTGGAGAACAAGAGAAGACGAACTAATAAACTCGCATTATCTAAACATAAAATACATTTATTTATCTTATTGCTGCTCTTCATTTTCAGTTACATTTTCTATAGGTTCCAGGATATAAGTTTTCATTTTCTCTGCATATTAGATTGTATTTCCAGTGGAAATGCACTGTTCATTGTTGGGGTACATGACCTGGAGTGTGGCCGTGACAGTCACCTCTTCCACCAGAAATACTCCGCTGCTGCTGCTGCAGGTTCTCCTGGCCGACAATAAATATAGGGATTTGGCCAGGAGTATCCATCAGCTTTAAGGGGTGAATGTAAAAAAATATTCATGTTATAGGACTTTACTTTATAGTCTTTATAATAGTTGTAAAAATTCTGGTGTGCCGTTATTTCCCTTCTCTTTTCCATAGAGACAGGTCTATCAACGTGGATTAGTGTTAAATCTGCAGAGCAGTCCTCATCATTTTCTACTTGAATGTATCAATGTATGTACTGTATGACTGATAAGTGAACAGTCAATTGGCTGGAGGAGCCGTTCTTTTACGTATCCCGCGTATGTGGGCTGCAGTGTTAAAGTGACTGATGGCCAAACACGCACTATTCTCAATTATGTCAGTGAATCCTAGTGATGTGACGGGCTGCACTCTCAGTGATGTCACTGGTTACTAGTGACTGGATAGGCTGCACTCTCAGTGATGTCACTGGTTCCTAGTGACTGGATAGGCTGCATTCTCAGTGATCTCACTGGTTACTAGTGAAAGGATAGGCTGCACTCTCAGTGATGTCACTGGTTCCTAATGACTGGATAGGCTGCATCCTCAGTGATATCACTGGTTACTAGGAATGGATAGGCTGCACTCTCAGTGATGTCACTGGTTCCTAGTGACTGGATAGGCTGCATCCTCAGTGATGTCACTGGTTACTAGGAATGGATAGGCTGCACTCTCAGTGATGTCACTGGTTCCTAATGACTGGATAGGCTGCATTCTCAGTGATGTCACTGGTTCCTAGTGAATGGATAGGCTGCATTCTCAGTGATGTCACTGGTTCCTAGTGACTTGATAGGCTGCATTCTCAGTGATCTCACTGGCTACTAGTGAATGGATAGGCTGCACTCTCAGTGATGTCACTGGTTCCTAATGACTGGATAGGCTGCATTCTCAGTGATGTCACTGGTTACTAGGAATGGATAGGCTGCACTCTCAGGCTGCACTCTCACTGGTTCCTAGTGAATGAATAGGCTGCATTCTCAGTGATGTCACTGGTCCCTAGTGACTGGATAGGCTGCACTCTCAGTGATGTCACTGGTTCCTAGTGACTGGATAGGCTGTATTCTCAGTGATGTCAATGGTTCCTAGTGACTGGATAGGCTGCATTCTCAGTGATGTCACTGGTCCCTAATGAATGGATAGGCTGCAATCTCAAATATGTCACTCATCCCTAGTGACTGGATAGACTAAATTCTCAGTGATGTCACTGGTTACTAGTGACTGGATAGGCTGCATTCTCAGTGATGTCACAGATTCCTAATGAATTTATAGGTTACATTTCAGGAATTTTGTTTGAGGTCACCGTACGGCTTTCATCAATATGTGTTTGCAACAGGTGCACTTTAAAAAGTATACATGTATCCATTCTCCAAATCTCATTGACAGTGGAAGCCTCAATAACACATCTATGTATCTAACGCATTCGTTTTTATAAATAGCTAATGCTTTTCTATTGCTATACTGCTAATTAGCTTAGTAAAGAAGTTTGTTTATTGATGAAAACTTCATAGATGGATGGCAATTGGTCTGGGATGCCTAAAGTAAGGTTTGGGGTCCCGGTCGGACCTCACGGTGGAGTGCGCCAGCAGGGAGCCTGTTCTGGGCCTTCCACTGGATGGATTTGGAAGACATCACATAATAAAACTTAATAACTTTAGGATTTAAACACGGGCAACGCCGGGTACATCAGCTAGTCTATTATATAAACCTAATATAACCCCCGCTCACCTGCAAATCTCTGTTGAATTTCTTTATCTCATTCAGTTCTGGAGAACCGTCTCGTGGGTTTATGAAGCATGGACAGGCGATGCTACAACAGATGAAGAAGATAAATGACAATTGGGTGAATCCTCTTTAGTGTGCGGCATAAGAAATATGTGTACTGTACAGAAAGCAAATATATAATTAATTTATAATTAATTTTACTAGGAGAACCCTGTTTCTGGGATATATTAGGTGATCCGGGAGAGACTATAACATTGTGCTTTTCACCCCTTCTATAACAACTGTATTATATAGTGCTCCCATATGTCCCTATTTCCCAGCTTAGAGCTGTATCCAATTAGCCCCGAACATTGTTGACCCCCGCGATTATCCACGATTTTTGCCGAAGTTTTTTTCACCCTATCCTATTATTTCGGTCGAAATAATAGGATAGTTCTCCCGAAAACACATAGGTGCCGCGATAAGCTTGCGGACCTATGTGTTTTCGCCTTTTTTCAGGTGAAAAAACAGCAGTTATCGTGGATTATTTTTCGGGACACATCAGGTCCTGAAAAAAAAAAAAACGATAAGTGCCGGCGTCAGGCCGACTTCGGGGCCAATTGGATAGGCCCGGGCGAGGTTATTAGCCGCGGTAAATTACAGTGGCTAATTAGATGCCCCCCATAATCATCTTTTGTATCACCAAAACATACACAGAATGATACTCCGCTGATTGGCAAAATAAAAGTGGAGCTCAGGCACTGTATCCCAGGATTTCCACATTTGGTGGCAACATATTTTGGCGTGAAGTGTTCTCAGTGCAGTCCCGGGTACACCACACAGCGGAATTAATTCACCAATGTCACCGCAGCTCTATAATTACATTCTAAAGGCGCTAAAACGTGAATTTACACACCAAGGCAAAGATAGGGCAGATTGCAAAGATTAGATTGCTGGACCTACAAAGCTCTGCAATACGTACATCCCATTCTGTAGGGTAACGTTATTTGGTCAATAGCTCTTTGTGGACCTGTCGTCAAATTTAAGGAATTCAAAAATAGGATTTGCAGTGGCTTCCAACACTTGGGTCTGGATTACCAGATAGGTGGTCTAGGCAGGCACCTACTGTAACATTCTTACCTACTCTTTTGTGGGTTTCTCCTATATAGTACATCAGCCTTGTGCATGTTGTCCACTTCCAACCATAAAGTGGGGGTTTGGGGGATTGCTGACGCATTTTGCGTTGACTCGCACCATGGTGGCCCCAACCCGCTGTATAATCCCCCAAATCCTGGAGTGATTAAGTTCAAAATCAGCAAGCCTGCCTCCGAGGAGCAATTTAATTTGATTCCTCTCCAAATAAAAATGGCATTTTGGGTGCCTTTATGACAGCTATAGGGCAGCAGCAGGGACAGGTGCACCGTCTCTCTAGTGCAGGGGCTAGAGGAGCCCAAGCCTGTATCTTGCCTAGTCAGGGCCGGATCAAGGTCTGCGGGGGCCCCTGGGCAACAAACATGTTGGGGCCCCTATCAATAAAAGTTGAATAAATATTATATATATATACAGTCTGTCTTTGGTTTTCAAGCTGAAACATGTTTGCTGTGATGTCCTGAAGAAGGTCCTCCATTGGACCGAAACGTAGACTATGACTATTGCACTTTATGGCTCTATGCACTTTCTCCCTCAAGATGGGTAATTAAAAAACAATTTTTTGTCAGCTACCTGGTGAGTGCCAATTCTTCTTATTTAATATATTTTTGGCCTTCTTTTGTCCTTAATTGAGCACCCCCAACTTGATTTTGGTGTTGCAAGTGCGGACACTCTGTACGATTATATATATATATATATATATATATATATATATTATATATATATATATATATATACAAAGGGGTCTACCACACTCACGCCGATCATTCAGATATTGATGGAACCTTTGTGGCGGGTGCATTATAAATAAAGGCAGCTGTGAGAAGCAAAGGGGTGGAGCCAAATCAAATCTGTGTCTTACAGGAATGTCTGACAATATAAGCCCAATAATACTAGCCCTGGTGTCTCCAGTGGCAGCCCACCCTCCAACCGGGAGGTAACAGAGGGGGTTTCTTAGACTGTACAGTGCACTCTGTCAGCGCTGCTGCAGCTGCACTAGTTGTGCCAAATGTGAAGGAGCCGGAGGAGGCAGAGCCAGCCAAGGGACACTTCAGCTACAGCTAAGAGACAGAGCCGCGCGGCTGCACGCTGTGTTTGACTCATACCTGGCAGTTAACACAGCCGCATCAATTCTGCTGACTGAAACGGAAGATCGCAGACAGGCTCCGGTCTGGAATCTGCTTGCTCCTCACCTCCCGCCATCACCAGCCCGCGGATAGGGTCAGGTCAGGACAGAGTGCAGCCATGGGGCACTTACACCCTGCACCCCTGGCCCAGCCCGCCCACCCATTGTGATTAGGGTGGCCTCGGCCCGGCCAGGGTACTTCTGAGGCGGCTCGTGTTCTTGGTGGGGCAATCCACCCTTTGAAACACTTCCCTACTTGCGGACAAGTGGCAGGGGTTGCCGGGCCCCCTATGACCACCGGGCTCTGACAGGCACATACTAACAGGGGGGCGGCAGAATACTGCAGGGCTCCACAGTGTTAAGGCAGGCTGTCAGCAGGAGTCCAGAGCGTGGCTGAGTGAGATTGTGATTGTCACTCAGCACGTAGCGTCCACGCTCTGCACTGAAGCCACGCCTCCACCAACAGCAGCGCTGTTCTCATTGAAATTTGCAAAAAAAAAAATGTTTAGTGCACAGTGTGTGGGAGCCCCCTATGTGTGGGGGCCCCCGGACGACCGCCCCTGTCGCCCTGCCTTTAATCCGGCCCTGTGCCTAGTGGCCGCATGAGGTCTTAGGGGGTCATTCAGACCCACTCGCGAGCGGCAGTACACTCGCAAGTGGGTCGATGGTCCCCACTGCGCATGCGCACGACGGAGGGGGCTCCGTCATGCGCATGCGCGAGAACCGGCGAGCGAAGGACTTTCCATCGCTCCGGGTCTCGCACCAAAGGGGGCGTGCTGTCGATGTTGATTGACAGCACGCCCCCTTTGGTGGGCGTGCCGGGGGCGTGCCTGCCAGACGGAGGCGTTCCTATGGGAACGCCTACCGTCTGAAGCCGGCCCCACTGACATCACTAGTGATGTCAGTGGGAGTGATTTTGGCTCTGATAGAGCCAAAATCACTCCTAGCCTTGCGGTTGAGAAACCCGACCACAGGGTTTCAATCGCAAGTCCGATGGTCGCGATGGTCAAGGCCATCGCGACCATCTTGTTGGACGCTCGTATATGCTGTGGGTGGTGACCCACAGCTATACGAGCGTCCAGGAGGACGCTCCATTTTAATGGAGGTGGGCCCTGATTCAGAGCGAGCGCTCTGGTCAGAGCATCCGGCTCTGAATCAGGGCCTTAATCCGGTTCTGCAAACACAATGACCTTGTGTCGTAATATGTCTTTCATTCAAACAATTGGAACAGTTTTCTTTTACCAAACTAAATTAACCACATTAGATAAATTGCAGGAAACTAAACGAAAACAAAGTGAAAGTTTTTGTCTCCAGTTCTGATAACACAAATCTCCCTCACACTAGAGCCCCAAACCGGACTGTGATATAATAACACTTACGGCTTTAAGAGGCTGCAGCCTATGTCCTCTGAGGTGACTGTGCGCAGTCCCTCCACCTCCATTATCTCCACCAGGTTCACGAAAACTCTGGGAATCTGTGGAGACCAAAAAAAAATAACAGGTCGGACATAGGAGCTTGGTAAATACAGAGGTGGGTGACCCTACAATCTCCTGCATCAGGTAGGGGACATGGCTGCTCTCTTCTGTATTAAAGTGGACCTGTCTTCAGTACCTTGTGAAAAATATGGGGATCAAAAGAATACCCAGGAGGGATGCTCTTATGCTATTGGGGTTTTGGAGGATCCACAGAATACACAAGATGGTGACAGGTGCTCTTTACCATTTAGTAGCTCGTACTGGCTACAGCTTTAAACCAACCTCCACATCAAACCTAATGAAATACTCTGTGCTGCTGTTAACCTTCTAATGCCCTACTTGGCTACATGTTCTTCAAGCTCCATCCACTTAACATCCAATGTGTCTGCAATTACCCCTGTTCAGGGTCGGACTGGCCCATTGGGGGGCCGAAGTGATCCCCGGTGGGACTCACTGACACTGAGCCCCATTCCCTTTTGGTGGAGGGGCAGGACCCAGTCTATCCACAAAGCTCCTGACTATGCACGGCACCGCACAGCTGCTCACCAGAGGTGTGTGTGATGTGTCAGTCCGGCTAACAACGCTAACAATAGATGAACCCGAACACTGGGAAGGGGATTTTGGTCTGTGTTGTGCATCATGGGACTTGCATTCGTATCCACCCTCTTAGTGTTCTGTGATTTACCTTCATTTTCAGTATATGACACCATATTTTTGACACCACTTCCCCACACCACCAAGTTTGACATCCCCGCCAGGATCTCCCAGAGAGGACATTTAAAAAGTAGGAAACAATGAGTATACCGGTGACTGTATCAGGTATTGCGGTCTTGGTGCAGGCGCTGGAACAGCAGTCATATGCTGATAGATGTTTCAGGCCTCAGTAGCTAAGGGGAGGACAGAAGTCCTCCACTGTAACGCTCATACACAGTAAACAATATGGCACTGTAGTTATGGTATCGGTGGCCATCTTGGTAAGGGAACAGAAGCGTCCTTTGAGGAGCCATTTTGTTGGAGACTGCTCATTAGCACACTCCACTTCCTTCACTCACAGCATAGTTGCATTATATAAAAAGGGCAGAATGCAGTTGCTGCTCTCAGCTAGCATAGTTAATTTATACAGCGGGTATAGTTACCAGAGGCGTAACAAGGGTATTTGGCACCCAGGGCAAGATGAAAAATGCCCCATTCCCCCCACCCCCCCCAACTGTGTGTGCGCGCAAGCTGAAAAATAGGCATGACCACATGCCAGAAGGGGTGTGGCCACTGGAAAATGGGGGCCACCATTTCTCCTCACTGTGGGATCATTCCAGTTTGAATCCCAGGTATGACTGTATTTTAAATGGAAGAGAATGTGAAGTAGCTTGATATAGTTAGAATTCACAGTCTTCTCCTGTAATGTCATTGGCAAGCTGTCTGACTGCAAAGCATGAAGTGACAGGTTCGATTCCCATATATGACTCTATTTTGAAAAGTGAATATGACTGAAGGGAGGAGATGGCGGGACTCACAAAGCAGGATGCTAGATTGTCGAGGGACGTTTCTTCTATGAACAGCAACTTCCAGATATGCTGCCCTGGCTGGTGGAGACCCCCTCTGCTGGGCCTGGCATGTGCCTAGCTTGACCCCCCCCAGTTACGCCACTGATAGCTACCACCAGAGCCAGTTCTGACCAGTTTTGTTCCTTAGGCAAGACTTTTGCTGGTGCTCCTTTAACTGCAGCCAGTTGCATGGTGGCTGGCTGCAGTGCCAGCTGGGTAATCCCCAGAAGCAATAGTACCCTAAGCATTAGCCTGTATGGCCTATGCCCGGGGCCAGCTCTGGACCACCTTAAACTTAATCTTGTGTGGTAAGCATACGGCTGGGTGTAAGACAGGGAGAGGAGCTGAGCCTAACATCACATACAGAAGAATAAAGGAATAAACATGAATAAAATGGAGAATAGCTGATGAAATATATTGGTGATCAGAAGGACTATATTTGTTCTGCTCCTCATATAAAGGCATATCTATCACAACGCATATTTTAATGCGAATATAATAGTTTTGTGTAAATCTGCAATGTGAAAATTAATATTTTCTAGCACATGTACTATTTTGCTGTTGCCGTGAGATAAGAGCTGGTCCTGGGGAAGAGCTGGAGGCAGTGTAATAGTGTAACCCTATCACACTGCCTCCTGGTTCGGGTCCTCGGCGCATTCTGCGCATTCGCGGCTGGTGCATGTGTCACTGGGGGACGGGGCTGTTGCATGTGTCACTGGGGGGCGGGGGCTGGTGCATGTGTCGCCGGGGGGCGGGGGCTGGTGCATGTATCGCCGGGGGGGCGGGGGCTGGTGCATGTGTCACCGGGGGGCGGGGGCTGACAGAGAGGGATATGGAAGATTTGTAAGAATTTGTGAAAATAGTATCCCATAGGCTTCTCATTGTACCTCATTGTAGAATATGTCCAGCGTATGTTTAAGATGTTGGATGTGATTCCTCAGAGAATACCGATCCTGAAAAGAAAGTCAGATCATTAGTTGTGTGTTCAGTGTGCTGTCTACATGTATGTTCAGTGTGCTGTCTACATGTGTGTTCAGTGTGCTGTCTACATGTGTGTTCAGTGTGCTGTCTACATGTGTGTTCAGTCAGTGTGCTGTCTACATGTTATTATTATTATTACCAGTTATTTATATAGCGCACACATATTCCGCAGCGCTTTACAGAGAATATTTGGCCATTCACATCCGTCCCTGCCCCAGTGGAGCTTACACTCTATATTCCCTATCACATGCGCACACACTTACACACTAGGGGTCATTTTGTTAGGAGCCAATTAACCTACCAGTATATTTTTGGAGTGTGGGAGGAAACCCACGCAAGCACAGGGAGAATATACAAACTCCACACAGTTAGGGCCGTAGTGGGTATCGAACCAACGACCTCAGTGCTGTGAGGCAGTAATGCTACCATTACACCATCTGTGCTGCCCACTACATGTGTGTACAGTGTTCTGTCTACATGTGTGTACAGTGTGCTGTCTACATGTGTGTACAGCGTGCTGTCTACGTGTGTACAGCGTGCTGTCTACATGTGTGTACAGCGTGCTGTATACATGTGTGTTCGTGTCTGCGACTTTTGGTAGTCGCCCGTCTGCGACTTTGTGCCAATGCCTCTAAAAGCCCTTCCCTGGTTCACATCCGTGCGTAACAATGTGCAATGACTGTGACGCCCACTGTCAGCATCCGTACACGCTGATATACCGATTGGTGCATCTTTAGACGCCGTCGGTCGCAACATCAAAACTTGCACAAGATCAGTGGCGTCGCAAGGGGTTCGCACGCGGGTGTCACCCACCAAACCAGGTGCTGCACTGTAGTATTATGTGTAGCACCCTGCTCCTGATACATTGAGGGAGCCGGCACTGCACACAGACTGATCCCCGGCGGCTCCGGGACTAAAACGGGGGTTCAGCCCGCAAGGCCATCCCCCTGTCCATGAGACTACACCCCTTCCCGAGAGGCCATGCCCCTTTTGTCGGCACACTACAAAGACACCCCCCCCCCGGAGTGTCACCACGGGGTGTGGCAACCACTGCACAAGTTCTATGACAGGTGCAGATTATTATCGTCCTAGTATCGCCTCCCATGTGAGCATCTCCATGCGTCCAATTAGCCACCTTCCTGTCACTGCCAACTACATTTACAATACACTTCTCTGCGTGTGCATCTGAAATCACTACTGAGACTCTGTACGGACACAATCGGGGGGCATGCGCAGTGCGACTTGGACGCATGAGCAGCAGCAAAATATCGCTCCACTGCGTCAGACATCAGCAGTGTGCACACGTCTGATCCAGGCCCATAGAGGCTGTATCAGGGGGGAACGCTGTGTTGATGGCGCACGCAAATGGCTGATGTTTTAAACCTGTGCATATGTCTGAGTTGCACGGCGCACAGTCTCAGAATTTTAGTGGACGCTCCTGGGAGGTAACATGGAGGGTGGCGAAGTTGACACGGGCGTGCCGCTGAAAGCGGCTATGTTCGGAGACGCACAGCCGGTCACACAGAACGCCATACTCAGACGTAGAAACTGCACTTGTCATAGGGCTAGTGTAAGTTTCGATGGTGTGTCAATGGTGCAGCTAAATATGCACAGGGATGGGAATGAACTCGTTAAGACGCTGCAAGTTGTGTGAAAATGCGGCATTGGCATAAAGACGAAGACGCGTTTGCGGCCGCCTCTGAATCAGGCCCATAATCTCAACACAAAATATACCGCCTTCATCGTGACATTATACAAGGACAAAGTAACGTTTCCTAGTAACATCGATTAGAAAGGAATATGACATCTCTCTGAAGACCAGGTCAGTGAGCAGTAATAGAATAGTCCTGTGATGAGATATGCTCTTCTTATATCGGCCAGTGAACGCACCTGTGTGTCTGAGAGGAGGCGCATCAGACCTTCTAACGAGGACAAGTGGAGGCATCTCTCTTTAGAGGTTGGATACATCTCTTCCTGAACCCCGAAGAAAATACTATTGTACAGTGATGTAATCATTCACTTACCCTGTTCTGGCAGTACTGGCAGAGGTCATTGCCACCAATAAGAATTGTGATTATTTTCCAGTCTTCATTGAAGTTAATAACCTGATGGAGGATGAAACAATAGAGCGTCATTTGTACATCTGTGTTACTGCTGCTTGTTTGAGGCTCTTGTGTTATATCACGTTTTCCAGAACGCAGTGGTTTGTGGGTGTTCATCTGCCCAGAGTGTACAGTACTTAGATTAGCACAAGCATTGGCAACAGAGCAGTTATCTCACTGCTTTAGAACCACCAATTAATACAATAGGTGGTTTTTATGGGCTGAGCAAGGTCAATGTTTAGGGGGGTTGGGTATGAAATACTGACGGCTTAAAAGCCGCCGGTCCAAATCCAGACAGATCAAAATCCTGACGCCGGCTGGTAAGTATATTTAACCCTCCCCTCTCCCCCCCCAACCCACACTTGGGGGTGCATAACCATAATGGTGTGTACACACATACCGATATAAATGAGCGATTTGAACGATAACGATACCCCTACCAACTCACCAACGACTAGGGATGCGCGGCCACGTACGGACGATAGCGATATCGTCCATCGGCCGTACATGCAGGTCAACTTGCTCGATATCGAGCAAGTTACTATAGGGACCCGCGATCGTTGAAATCGATCTTCCAGCACACCAGGATATCGTATCGCTGGCTGATTGTTACGTGTTGCATCATAAGACTCCGGGGTTGGTGCCTAACCCTAACCTCCCGCAGCTAACTGCTTGCGACTTCTGGCTAACCTACGTTCGGTATGCCGGGCATCAGGATTTCGGCGTGGGGCTAATAATAGGCATTGGTATTGACACCTATCTTTAGTCCCATGCCAGGTTTTCAGTGTCTGGATTCTGGTGGTCGGCATTTCGACCGCAGGCAGCTTGACTCATCCCATTTAGGGATGGCCACCAACTGGAAGATGAACAACCCTTTGTAAAGGGGCTTCCAACATTCTGATGACTGTATTAGTTTGTTCATGTCCTCTTGTAACGTTTACCAAAGTACGACTTTGTGGCTTCCCTGAGCAAAAGCTGTCTACTTTAATTGCTTTTGGATACAACACAGATCTGGTATAATGGCCCTCATTCAGAGCCGCACGTTAGCGGCAGTACGCTCGTTCCGAGCGATGTTTGCACATCTGCGCATGCGTACGCTTTTTAGTACGCATGCGCGAACCAGTCAGTGCGGCCGAAAATCGTTTGTACGCTATATAGCGAGTGCCTGCTATTTTGAGTGACAGAATGAGGCGTATGTGGGTGGTAACAGGGGAAGGTGCTTGAAAATGGGGAGTGGAGATCCGAACGCAGGCGTGCTTAAAGGTCAAAATGGGCGTTTTATGGGTGTGTATATTTAAAACAGCAGCGTCAATGACCACGTCACTGGGTTATTTTATAGCCAGAACTGCTCGCAAATTTGTGGTAGCAAACACCAACCACAAGAATAGCGAGCAGTTCATACGCTGGTCGATGTACTCGATTAATCTAATAAATAGCGGACATGACGTATGGTGCGAGCGGCCAGGGGGCGTTTTTAACAAATAAACGAGCGTATGTTTTGCTCGTTCGTTCAGGCTTAGAGGTGTGAACAGACTGCAATGTGCGTACGGATCATTTGAATAGCCACCCCTTGTTTTTAAACGAACGACCGCAAATAGCGAACGGCTCTGAATGAGGGCCAATGTCCTTGGTGGAAAATACAGGAGGGAAAGAAACCAATGTACTAGCAACAGCCGGGAGGGGGCATGTACACACAGACCTCCCAACTATCATTTTTATGCTCCGTTTAGTCTTTTTAGACAAGAACGGTTCTTTCAGTTGCCCCCAGAATGATTGTGCTGGCGGAACAGCAGGGAATATGGGGAGCTTTAGAGGTAGGGGGTTAGGTTACTTGTCATTTTGGAAAGGGGGCGACTTTGCCATCTAGGTCATACTCACAGAGCTCTCCTTCATCTTCTGTACCAGAGCTTGTGCCTGAGATGTCATGTTCCTAGGTGATAAGATACGACATGATACAAACTATAGGCAGCGTCTAAAGAAGAGATTCACTATGAAAGGGCCACTTAGACCAGTTTCTAATGACAGTCACAAATGTACATGACAAAGTTCTTATACACTCCCAGACATTGAGATATCTGACATTGCATTTACATTTGCTCTAAGTGACAGCTATTGTTCTATGTTATCAGACATTTTCTAAATAATGCTGCAGGCTGCCGGGTACTTCAGTGGGATTGCTGACAGGACGACTGCTCTGTGTAGGAGAATATCTCCCCTCAACCATGATCACAGCATGGGATGTTTTCTAGTCTAACAAGTTCCTGCAGTTATATATATATTAGTGTGCCTTCATATACCTCAGCCTAGGCGTAAGCCCCATATAGATAGCTGAAAGCATGGCGTGGGTAACTCCATCCACTCACACCAAGAAATATAGATCCTGGCAGAAACTGGCTTCCATGGTTATAGTTTGGACAATGTTGTCTGAAAACCAATTTGCCTTTAAGATAGCAGCTTCAATAGCCATACTGTTAAAGCCAAACTAGGTAAAACTAGGTGCCAGAAAGTCCGTAGTAGTAGGCACCACAGAGGAGACTCTACCATACCTAGAAGGTCTAAATACGATGACCCCTTGGCCAGTCAAGGGCCACCAGGATGAAGTGTACTCCCTTTCTTTTTACCGACTTGAGTAACCTCATTAGGCCTTCCAGTTAAGGGATGACCATCAATCTCCTGGTTCTGAGTAGGTTGGTCATGATCACCAGATTGGGGCATGCAGATATCCATGACCATGCTGTTCACCACATACCTCAGCAACTTATCCATGCGCAGGTGAGCATTGAGGGAGTTCAGATTGAGAATGGATCTGGAGGATCCATCTGGCCTCTGAACCAAAAAAAACCAGGAGTAAAATCCCAAACATCTATGACTCACTAGGACAGGGATTGTGACCCTGGAAAAGAGCCAGGTGCATGCTTTTTGTTGTCTGTACAGTAGGTAGACCAATGATGAAGAACTATTTTGGGGGAAGTCCCAAGAGATCTATAACATATTCCCCCAATATGGTCCCCCGCACTCATGCATCCAGATTGGTATCTAACCACCTGTCTCTGAAGATGAGCTCTTTCTACAGGAGCCCTTGGGGTGGGTGAGGTGTCCATCATGTGGATGGTACATGGACTTGGAGCAAGATATCATGGTGACCAGGAATGATTACCTCTTGATCAACCTACATGGGGTGTGGAGGCCTGACCACGAGATATGGTATGATGCCTTGCTCAGCCCTGGGGGCAAAAGTAATGAAAGGAGGGGCCCAAAGGTTTATAGGTGGAAGATAAAAGAAACAAACTCTCTCCCCTGTAATCAAGAATATAGTATTGCCAAGCTCATGTCCAAACAAAATTCCATTGTGAAGTGAAGATGTATCAGAGTCCTTTCAGATTCTGTGTCAAACTGCACTGCAAACTTCTGAGGCAGAAATACATGCTCCCGCAAGGCCTGCATAGATGGCAGCTTCGCGCACGTAGACTGAAGCCTGCCTGATGTGCTGAAGTGTAGTGACAATTTTGACCTGGAACTGCCAAACCTAAATGCCTTCCTTATTTACCCAGGAGGAGGCCAGGCTAGGTCTGCATGAAGCACCTGCCACAATTCAGGCTGGATTCAGTCTCTCAGTGCTGTCCTGGAGGGTAGCTACATTGAGAAAAGGATAGATAGTAGTTTAGACAGTTGAATGGTAGACAAATGGATAGGGACTCCCATCTTGTCCTATTAGGAGAATTCCACACATCCCATAAAAGATCCTCCAACTAAGAAGAAGGTAGAGCACTACTGCGCATATACAATATTGTCTCCTTTAGGGAGGATTCAATCCCTAACCAAGATGGCCACTGTACTTCTGCTTATGCGCAGCGCCAACTTGTCACTGTATTAGAGTGGCACAGTGTCCCACACGCGCAGCGATTGCATTGCGATTACGCACACGCTTAGGATTCACTCGCAAGTTGAGTGACTGGTATGTTTGGTGGAGGCAACAGGGGTGGGGTTTTTTACAAAAATGCAGGCCTGTTTGACCATTTAAATGCTGTTCCATTGGTGTGCATACATTAGCCATTTGTGTTTCTTTCGGAATATGAGAGCTCTCAGTGTGTCAGGAGAGACGCAGTGTTTGAGACAGGTCACACTTGACTGCGTGGGGTGCAGGGGTGCATCAATAATACTGATGTTTGCACTGTTGTACATCGTCCCTACACTTGGGTAGGCTTTGGAAGGCATTAGCATATTGCGATCAGTGAGAAGTTTCAGTTGCAATTTCATCAGCAAACATCTTGGAATCAGACCCTAACAGTCAGAAGCTTAGAAAATGTAAGTACAAGAATCAAAAAATAGGTCACAAAGCATTTGAATATAGACAAATTTAAATGCTGTGCAGAATTAGAAGTGCTATGGCAAAGATGAGTTAGCACTAAGGAGCTCATTCAGAGTCGGTCGTGAGCACTGAGCACTCACAACCGACTCGATGTTGCCCCACAGCGCATGCGCACGACGGAGCCGGCTCCGTCGAGCGCATGTGCGAGACCCGGCTAATGACGGGCGCTCCGTCGTTAGAGGTCTCGTAGCAGACGGGGCAAGCTGTCGATGTTGAGTGACAGCTTGCTCCATTTGCTGGGCGGGCCGGGGGCATGCCCGGCCAAACTGAGGCGTTCCAGTCAGAACGCTTGCCGTTTGGGGGCGGCCCCACTGACATCATTGCTGATGTCAGTGGGGAACTTTCTGCTCGAACAGAGCAGGAAGCTCCCTGGGGCTTACGAGTGCCCAGATCCTACCCTAGGGTCTGGTCGTAAGCCCCGATGATCGCGATGGTCTTGACCATCGCAACCATCATCCATGTCGGTCGTTAGAGCTGTGGGTGTTAACCCACAGCTTAACGATCACCAGGAGGCGGCCGTTCAGGATGCAAGCGGCCGCCCTGATTCTGAGCGACCGCTTGCATCTAACGAACGCCTCTGAATGAGGACCTAAGTGCCACAGACAGCCGTAGAAAAGATTGCTTGTATATTGACTCAGGCGCTACCATGCATTTCAGCAGCAATGAAGAGTGATTTACCACACTAGTCGCATGTGATTATATAAGAATAAAGTGCTTACAGCTACAAAGGTTGGAACCGTTACAATCGCTTGAAAATTGGGACTAAAACTAAAGTCATAGACATTGAAGATTTGCTTTATGTACCAGAGATGGGAACAAATCTCATAGCCATCAGTGTTCTAGAGCAAAGAGATCACAGAGTAAATTCCGCAAGAGGAAAGTGCTTTGCATGGAACAGAAAAGGGGCCTTAATAGCAACAGGTACCTGGAGCTGTCAATTATATGTCCTTGACACACAGCAATGTTATGCAATAATGACAACTGAGTCACAGTCTATGGAACATTGGTACAGAAGATTTGGTCACCTTGGATATAACAGTTTTAAAAAATTACTGAACAGTTACAGGAATATCAGTAACTGATACAGAGAAACCCTTATGTGAAAGCTGCATAACAGGAAAACAAAGCTGTCAGCTATTTCCAAATTCAGCAAGCAGTGTTGAAGCACCATTAGAGTTAGTAAATAGTAATACAGATGTGTGTGGTCCAATAGATGGCAAGTCATTTAATGGATATAGATTTATTTATTAACAGTTTCTTATATAGCGCAGCAAATATCGTTGCACTTTACAATTTGAATCAACATTAACATTTTACTGGGTTGTAAAAGACATACATACTGTACATACATAAAAGACATACGTAAAGGTAAGAGGGCCCTGCTCGCTTCATAAGGTTCATTGATGACTTCACAAAAATAACACACATTTTATATTCAGAGAAGTCTAAAGTAGTGAAGAAAATTGCAGACTATAAGAGACTTGTAGAATATCCAACAGGTCACAGACTAAAAACCGGAAGATCTGACAATGGTGGAGAATATCTAAAGACAGATGTGGAATCCTTCCTAAAAAAATATGGCGTTGAACATCAATTGACCATTGTATACACTCCGGAACAAATCGGTGTGTGTCTATAAAATCCTGGCGGCTGTGAAATCAGCATATTTGCGCACAGGAGCCGCCTACAAGGATGCGGTCGCGATGGGCTTTGTGTGCATCCCTGAATCTGGCTTATAGGCCATAGCCTTTTCTTCTGAACCCTTTACTTGGATTGTCTCCAAAACCAGGGTGGAAGATTAGTGTGACATGAACAATAATTTTTACACTACTGAATTAAGTGAATTAACCTGTTGATAGTTAATTAGATTGTAAAACATGCTCTGTTTCTGGTATCGGCAGGCTTGGTAAACTTTGTTCTTTGCGAGGAACACCCCCCTCACTACACCCAACTGTCGCAGACAGTGCGGAGCTGACGGGATACTCAGCCTCCGCCATCACGCTTCAAAGAAATTGAGGATACAAGTTGGTACGGCAAAGAGAGTCAAAGTTCTAGACTGTCTCTGTCACACACAAGCCAGGCCATGGTATTTAATTACAATGTATGTGTTACAGTCTTATGGCAAAAAAGGCAGCCAGGGCGCATGTTGATGCGCTCTAATGGGTGATCAGGTGATGGCGACATGTGGAGGAGGAGTGATAGCATGTAAAGGCCTGGAGCATAAGGGGGCTCTGATGGCCTATTTAGGGGCATGCTTAGCAGATGGCATATAAAGGGGCATGGGGGCGCTATGGGAGCCCCTGCAAAATACTGCTCCTCATTGAGGCGCATTACTGTGTTATTGTACAGTAGGAACAGAAAGCAATAAAAATGAATCCTTATTTAACTGGTGAGATGGCGCAATGCGCATTCATTTTAACTGTATTTGTACTGCGCTACCATGCCTGAGCCTACTCCGGGCATACATTTCTTTTGTCACTAAACCTACATGATCTGGGGCACCTGTCCATATAATTATGCCCTGTACCCCTAGTGGAGGTGGACTGAGAGGAGCTTGGGTAGTGACAATACCAATGTGAGTACCTGCACCACCCCACAAACAGACGGACGGACTACATGTACAATATAATATATACACTTACTGTGCCTTGGCACCACTAACTGCAACATTAAACATTTGGTTTTGGCTCCCAGTACCGGTGGAGAATCCCTTTATGTTAGGATTGAACTTCTTCAAAATATCTGAAAGGTTAATGAAAAATAATAAGTGAAGACACAGAAAATGTCGAGGAGATGCATTAACTACTCAAAGACTAAAATGTGACCCCTTATTAGTCATCAAATGATGATTACACCTTTCCTCGTTTCCATTACAAAGTAGCCCCCATGTTGTAGGTTTCTATGGGGGAGGTTAAAATGGCAAATTGACCAAGGTCCGGAATGCGAAGCACTCCAGCGATTGGCCTCGATAGCCAACCCCATCATCAGATACAAACCTCCTCATACTCAGCACCCTAGCTTTGCGCAGTCCTCTTCCTCTTCATGTGGCGTTAGACCTAAGGACTACATTGCGCAACATTTACCATGAGAGGGACCTGTAGTTTGATGACCACGTACAGGCCCCGCCAAGAGCCGCGGCGGGCCCGGGCAACAGGGGGCATGGCCTAATTGCTGGAGGCGCGCCCACGCCCCCCTACGCTCTGAGCCCCCTCAGCCCGGCGCAAAGCCAGGGGGGGGCGCAATCAGTGTTATCGCTCCCCCCCACAGGCATAGGAGACTGCTGTGGCTGCTGTGAGGGAGGGGGGGGCGGCGTCGGACCCGGGCCCCTCAGGAAGCCCGTGCCCGGGTAATTTGTACCCGCTCCCCCCACCTCTCGGCGCCCCTGACCACGCATGTGCAGTAGCGAGGCCGGCGCCCGAATCAGAAAGTAAAGTGATTGCATTTGCAATCACTTTACTTTTACACATTGCAGAGACAAGCTCCTTCGTGAGCTACTGTCTCTGGATGTGTTTGTACATACATTCGGACAATAACGAATTTTTTTTTGCTACTTAATGTGGCAAATAAGAAATTATACAGTAATTATCGGGACCAAGTTCTGATAATTAACAAAATATGACCCATATAGTACAGACTTCTATCTCCCGCTATTTCACTCTCACAGTACACAGTAAATACAAGATGGACCCTGCACATGCTCACTACTAATCTCGGTGGCCATCTTGGAACAGGGCATGAAGCCTCCCTGGAGGGACAGGAAGTTGGAGTTTGCACATAAGCGCGCTCCTCATTCAACACCCTCCCCCCCTCGCTACAAGTTTCTTCTTGTTACAGAAACATTTAATTTCAGCTTTTCTGTAGCGACCTGTGTAACAAATTGTGTTAAACATATGAAAATACATCACGTGACTTTAGCTTGGCCTTCTCGGAAGATACTTTAGCAAAAGTTCTCTCGCTAAAGCATGGGCCATAACAATAGTCTCTCTACTCACAAACTTGGGACTGTTGCCAACATCACGATTCTTGATGCTTTTCACACTTGTGGTTTTTAAATCTTGCTAAGTCTTTTTTTCCTATCTTGTATTTACGTTCACACCAATCACACTTTGGTTTTGCATTCCAAAGCTTGGAAAATCTGACAAATTTGCGTCCCCCTTCTCCATACATTTGGGGGATCCTTAATATTTGCAGGTATCCCACGAAAACCGGTATTTTCAGGGAATATCCCGCAAATATTGTTTTGATAAAATAGGCCCCTCAAACCTTTTGTGAATCCACATGAGCCTACAGCTCTAGAACGTAAGTCATGAACTGGATACTAAAACTCATTTGGAAAGTTTAATGAATGAACTTATAAAACTTACTCGGCAGCGTTGTACATGTCTCTAGAGTCTCATCTCCTCCGATACTAGAATGAGAGGAAAGCATCACATGAAGTAGCATATCATACGTATGTATGATTTATAATTCAGAACAAAGGGATTGTGTGCAGAGACCCCAGTAGGCCAATGACATCAAGGGGCCGGATGGGCCCACTTCATGTGTTTTTAATAATTTTAAATTTTCTTAAATTATTTTTCATCTGTCGGGGCTAAAGTGGGATGGGAGGATGCAGACCGGCACCGGGAATGGGGGAGGGACATGGGGCGGAGCAGCTGCACATAACTAGTGGGTAGTGCGGCTGCTCAGGCCAATCCTATCAGCCACAGTTTCAGGAGGGTGAGCCAATCATGAGTGCTTGCAGACTTGCAGCAGCCAATGAAATTAGCTCTACATTGTGACCTTAATCTCATTGGCTGCTGGTTATCTGCAGGCACTGATTGGCTTTGTGGCTGATAGGGAGAGGGAGAGAGAGAGAGAACGAGGGAAGAAGAGAGAGAGACAGAGTATAAGGATAGCATTGTCAGAGAGGTGGCAAGTGAGACGATTGTAGACAAGCCTCTCCAGTTTTTCAGAGTGGGTGAAAAAAGGGCATGTTTGAAGGATGAGGGGAAGATGCCAGTGGGGAGGGATAGATTGAAGAGGTGAGCAAGGTGGGAGCAGGCAGTGGGGGAGAGGGAGCGAAGGAGATGAGAGGGGATGGGATCCAGGGGGCAGATGGAGGGTGGGAAGGATTTGCTTTACTGTAGGATACATTGGGAATTAAAGGGATGTGTATTCACAGTCAAGTCAGTGACTTGTTGTGTAGAAAGGATATTAAAGAAAACAGAATGGTGCAGTGAGCTTTAAATAGAGAAAAAATAATAATCTGTGTCTTTGGGAAAACAAAAGCAAGATGTAATTACAGTCTACTTCCACTATTGATTATATAATCCAATACGGTGTCAGTCACATGCAGGTGCCCTGGACATCGTACATACGGCCCCACCTCCACCCTCACTAATGACAGTGACAGCACAAGTAGAGAAGAGCAGTGGAGAGTTCTGCCCTGTCAGTAGCCCCGACATTCAGTGCAAGTTGCCTCCAGCAGGGGGAGACAACCATGCACCTGAGCGCAAAAACAACAGATCCGTCTTTTGATAGAAACTATCATAGGGAGCTTCGGAAAACCAGAAGGGGCAGTCTAATGAGAGAGAGACAGAGACATGGGGGAGATAGGGAGGCACAAGGAGAAATGGAGAGAGCGATGGGGAAAGTGACATATGGGGAAAAGGAGACACACATGGAGAGAGAGGCACAGGGAGGGACAGACAGACATGGGGGAGGGAGAGATGTTGGAGACGGGAAGGTGTTAGAAGAGATAGGAAAAAAGAAACCCCTGCAGTGATGGGCACAATAGCTAGCAACCCATCAAATGACGTGTCCAAAATACTAATGAAAGATACTGCAACAGACATCAGAGCTCTCACCTCCAGGAGACTCCTCTCCACTCTGTGCCAAGCACCAGGAGGGATTCCGCTTTAGCACCAAAACCAGCCTAATAACAGAATTTAAAATAATCAAATTAAATTTACAACTGAAGATATGCAGATTCTTTACCCTCACAGGGAACGTAATATGAAGGAAAACACATGCTAAGTAATATAAGTCTTGTGCTAATACCCCTAAAACACATCCTCCTGTGTTATTTATGCCCCTCTAATGTGCCCTTGTGCATTATATTATAAAACCTTTCTGGAATATTTATACCCTTTTATTTAGTACACCCTCCTGCGTTATTTATACCCCTTTATTTAGTACACCCTCCTGTGTTATTTATACCCCTTTATTTAGTACACCCTCCTGCGTTATTTATACCCCTTTTGTTTAATACACCCTGCTGTGTTATTTATACCCCTTTATTTAGTACACCCTCCTGTGTTATTTATACCCCTTTATTTAGTACACCCTCCTGTGTTATTTATACCCCTTTATTTAGTACACCCTCCTGTGTTATTTATACCCCTTTATTTAGTACACCCTCCTGTGGTATTTATATCCTCCTGCGTTATTTATACCCCTTTATTTAGTACACCCTCCTGTGTTATTTATATCCCTTTATTTAGTGCACCCTCCTGTGTTATTTATACCCCTTTATTTAGTACACCCTCCTGCATTATTTATACCACTTTATTTAGTACACCCTCCTGTGTTATTTATATCCCTTTATTTAGTACACCCTCCTGTGTTATTTATACCCCTTTATTTAGTACACCCTCCTGCGTTATTTATACCCCTTTATTTAGTACACCCTCCTGTGTTATTTATACCCCTTTATTTAGTACACCCTCCTGTGTTATTTATACCCCTTTATTTAGTACACCCTCCTGTGTTATTTATACCCCTTTATTTAGTACACCCTCCTGCATTATTTATACCCCTTTATTTAGTACAGCCTCCTGTGTTATTTATACCCTTTATTTAGTACACCTTCCTGTGTTATTTATACCCCTTTATTTAGTACACCCTCCTGCGTTATTTATACCCCTTTATTTAGTACACCCTCCTGCATTATTTATACCCCTTTATTTAGTACACCCTCCTGCATTATTTATACCCCTTTATTTAGTACACCCTCCTGCATTATTTATACCATTTTATCTAGTACACCCTCCTGTGTTATTTATACCCCATTATTTAGTACACCCTCCTGCGTTATTTATACCCCTTTTGTTTAGTACACCCTGCTGTGTTATTTATACCCCCTTATTTAGTACACCCTCCTGTGTTATTTATATCACTTTATTTAGTACACCCTCCTGCGTTATTTATACCCCTTTATTTAGTAACCCTCCTGTGTTATTTATACCCCTTTATTTAGTACACCCTCCTGCATTATTTATACCCCTTTATTTAGTACACCCTCCTGTGTTATTTATACACCTTTATTTACTACACCCTCCTGTGTTATTTATACTCCTTTAGTACACCCTCCTGTGTAATTTATACCCCTTTATTTAGTACACCCTCCCGCATTATTTATATCCTCTATTTAGTACACCCTCCTGCGTTATTTATACCCCTTTATTTAGTACACCCTCCTGCATTATTTAAACCCCTTTATCTAGTACACCGTCCTGTATTATTTATACCCCTTTATTTAGTACACCCTCCTGCATTATTTATACCCCTTTATTTAGTACACCCTCCTGTGTTATTTATACCCCTTTATTTAGTACACCCTCCTGCGTTATTTATACCCCTTTTGTTTAGTACACCCTGCTGTGTTATTTATACCCCTTTATTTAGTACACCCTCTTGCATTATGTATACCACTTTATTTAGTACACCCTCCTGTGTTATTTATACCCCTTTATTTAGTACACCCTCCTACATTATTTATACCCCTTTATTTAGAACACCCTCCTGTACTATTTATACCCCTTTATTCAGTACACCCTCCTTCGTTATTTATACCCCTTTATTTAGTACACCCTAGTGCGTTATTTATACCCCTTTATTTAGTATATCTACCTGCGTTATTTATACCCCTATATATTGTACACACTCCTGCATTATTTATACCTCTTTATTTAGTACACCCTTCTGGAATATTTATACCCCTTTATTTAGTATACCCTCTTGCATTATGTATACCACTTTATTTAGTACACCCTCCTGCGTTATTTATACCCCTTTATATACTATCCTGCATTATTTATACCCCTTTATTTAGTACAGCCTCCTGCATTATTTAAACCCCTTTATCTAGTACACCGTCCTGTATTATTTATACCCCTTTATTTAGTACACCCACCTGCATTATTTATACTCCTTTATTTAGTATATCGTCCTTCATTATTGATACCCCTTTACTTAGTACACCCACCTGCATTATTTATACGCCTTTATTTTGTAAACCCACCTGTATTATTTATATGCCTTTATTTTGTACACCCACATGCTTCTGGAATATTTATACGCTTTATTTAGTACACCCTCCTGCATTATTTATACTCCTTTATATAGTACACCCTTCTGGAATATTTATACACTTTTATTTAGTACATCCTCCTGCATTATGTATGCCCCTTTATTTAGTTCACCCTTCCTGCATTATTTATACCCCTTTATTTAGTACACCCTTCTGGAATATTTATACACATTATTTAGTACACCCTCCTGCATTATTTATACCCCTTTATTTAGTACACCCTTCTGGAATATTTATATGCTTTTATTTAGTACACCCTCCTGCATTATTTATACCCCTTTATTTAGTACACCCTTCTGGAATATTTATACGCTTTTATTTAGTACTTCCTCCTGCATTATTTATACCCCTTTATTTAGTACACCCTTCTGGTATATTCATACGCTTTTATTTAGTACACCCTCCTGCATTATTTATTCCCAGTTATTTAGTACACCCACCTGCATTATTTATACCCCTTTATTTAGTACACTCTCCTGTATTATTTATACCCCTTTATTTAGTACACCCTTCTGGAATATTTATACGCTTTTATTTAGTACACCCACCTGCGTTATTTATACCCCTTTATTTAGTAAACCCTTCTGGAATAATTTATACGCTTTTATTTAGCACATCCTCCTGTGTTATTTATACCTCATTATTTAGTACATCCTCCTGCATTATTTATACCCCTTTATTCAGTACACCCTCTTGCATTATTTATACCCCTTTATTCAGTACACCCACCTGCATTATTTATACCCTTTTTTTTAGTACACCCACCTGCATTATTTATACCCCTTTATTTAGTACACCCACCTGCATTTTTTATGCCCCTTTATTTAGTACACCCTCCTGCATTATTTATACCTCTTTATTTAGTACACCCTTCTGGAATATATATACACATTTATGTAGTACAGCCTCCGGCATTATGTATACCCCTTTATTTAGTACACCC
This sequence comes from Taudactylus pleione, assembly GCA_031769625.1. Classification (NCBI taxonomy): domain Eukaryota; kingdom Metazoa; phylum Chordata; class Amphibia; order Anura; family Myobatrachidae; genus Taudactylus; species Taudactylus pleione. The sequence goes on along the minus strand of JAUIMM010000078.1, from coordinate 1,731,443 downwards.
TTCTGGAATATTTATATGCTTTTATTTAGTACATCTTCCTGCATTATTTATACCCCTTTATTTAGTACACTCTCCTGTATTATTTATACCCCTTTATTTAGTACACCCTTCTGTAATATTTATACGCTTTTATTTAGTACACCCACCTGCGTTATTTATACCCCTTTATTTAGTACAACCTTCTGGAATAATTTATACGCTTTTATTTAGCACATCCTCCTGTGTTATTTATACCTCTTTATTTAGTACATCCTCCTGCATTATTTATACCCCTTTATTCAGTACACCCTCCTGAATTATTTATGCCCCTTTATTTAGTTCAACCTCCTGCATTATTTATACCCCTTTATTCAGTACACCCACCTGCATTATTTATACCCCTTTATTTAGTACACCCTCCTGCATTATTTATGCCCCTTTATTTAGTACACCCTCCTGCATTATTTATACCCCTTTATTTAGTATACCCTCCTGCATTTTTTATACCCCACTATTTAACATACCCTCCTGCATTATCTATATCACATTAACTAATATAGAAAATGTATTATACTTTTATTTGTATTCTCTTCTTGGTACAGTTGCGTATTTGGTATACATTATAAATACAGCCCTGGTGTATAATATGGCCAATATTACTAATATTGCACATGGGTATAGTTAAACTATTCATATGTGTTATTATCACTATAGTCCAAATTAGGGATGTGCTTCAAGCTATCTTCTTTATAAAGACTATCCAACACCAGCAAGTTTCCAATTATTAGGCAACAATATTATTTCTTGTAGGAAAAGGACAATGTATTTGTAGGAAATATTACAAGGAATTTTTTTTATTATGAATGAAACTGCTCTATATGAGCACTTACCGTCAATGAATCACCCAAAGCTGCCACCACTTTAATGTCCCCTGGACGTAGCCTATGGACTGGTAGAGATACAGATGTTAGTTCATTATATAGTGACATCATCAACCATGGTCAGTATAAATTGGGTATTAGGCTACTCAGCATGTTATATGCAGTAACAGCTCTGGTCAGTGTATATTGGGTAGTAGACTACTCACTGTATGATATAACAGCTCTGGTCAGTATATATTGGGCACTAGACTACTCACTATGTGATATAACAGCTCTGTTCAATATATATTGGGTACTAGAATGCTCACTGTATGATATAACAGCTCTGGTCAGTATATATTGAGTACTAGAATACTCACTGTATGATATAACAGCTCTGATCAGTATATATTGGGTTCTAAACAACTCACTGTGTGATATAACAGCTCTGTACAGCGTGTATTGGGTTCTAGACTACTCACTATGTAATATAACAGCTCTGGTCAGTATATATTGGGCACTAGACTACTCACTATGTGATATAACAGCTCAAATCAGTATATATTGGGTACTAGACTACTCACTATGTGATATAACAGCTCTGGTCAGTATATATTGGGCACTAGAATACTCACTGTATGATATAACAGCTCTGATCTGTATATATTGGGCACTAGACTACTCACTATGTGATATAACAGCTCTGGTTAGTATATATTGGGTACTAGACTACTCACTGTATGAAATAACAGCTCTGGTCAGCATGTATTGGGCACTAGACTACTCACTATTTGATACAACAGCTCTGGTCAGTGTATATTGGGTACTAGGCTACTCACTGTATGATATAACAGCCCTGGTCAGTATGTATTGAGTACTAGACTACTCACTCGGTGTATAATGGTCTCTATGGACACAGGCCCTGATTCAGAGCCGGACGCTATTTGCGCTCACTAGTTCATTAAAAAGGGGTGGCTATTCAAATGAACCGTTCGCACTTTGCGGTCTGTTCATGCCTCTATGTCTGAACGAGCGAACAAAACTTGCGGTCATAATTTTGAAAAAGACGCCCCCTGGCCGCTCGCACCATACGTCATGTCCGCTATTTAATAGATTAATCGAGTACATCGAACAGCGTATGAACTGCTCACTATTCTTGTGGTTGGTTTTTCCTACCGCAATCTTGCGAGCAGTTCTGACTATAAATCAACCAAGTGACGTGGTCAATGAAGCTCCTGTATTAATTATGCACACCCATAAAATGCCCATTTTGACCTTTAAGCACACCTTCGTTCTGAATTCTACTCCCCGTTTTCAAGCACCTTCCCCTGTTACCACCCACATACGCCTCCTCCTGTCACTCAAAATAGCAGGCATTCGCTATTTAGCGAACAAACGATTTTTGGACGCACTGACTGGTTCGCGCATGCGTATTACAATCCGTACGCATGCGCAGATGTGCGAACATCGCTCATAACGAACGAGCGGCCGCTTACGAGCGGCTCTGAATGAGGGCCACAGAGCACAAGTAAGGTCAGGGCTTCTCACCTGATGTGGGAATGCTGTCGGAGATCGGGAAGACACTGATGCACGACATGTCACTGCCCCAGTTCTACATCACGGAGGAAAAACAGGTTATTATACTGGCCGCAGGAACTACAATACAGACGCTGATGCAGAATGAGCACTATTACACCAGTCACATGCTCAGAGAGGAAACGCACACATATGTAGCCATGCAGACCTGCACGCATTTAAGTATAAAATGTTACTACCGGAGAGGAGAAACGGGGTGGAAAGGAGCATACTCACACAGGCAAAGTTCAGTAAGGGTACGTCTTTACGCAGCTCATTGCAGACCAGCAAGTATGCGCATATACGCTTGTCAGGAGGCTGCGGGGCAGGTGCAAATTAGACGCATATGCTGCAGATGCGCCAGTTTATGCTTCTCGAGATACAGTACGCTCATTTTCTGTGCACCCCAACATAATGAATACATACTGTAACATTACGCTAAAAATAGGAGACTAAGGGGCATATTCATGATAGATAAATGGCCCGGTAACATTGCGGAAACGCTAGTTTCTGCATATTTTAGTTACCGGGTTATTCTTCATCAGTGGTCCCATATTTTATTCAGCAAACTCTGAAAACTGAAAGTTTTTGGAGTTTGGTTCCGGGGACAAGCGCCATCTTCAGACGGCGCTTGTTCTCGGAATCCTGCTCCTTCCTATGGGAAGGAGATCAGGGAATGCGAAGAGGGATCTGAGCGGATCCCTCTACCTCCTCCTTACTACCTCCCCGGTGGCTTTGCGCATGCATGACCTCGGGTCAAGCATGCGTAGCCGGGCCGACGGGGAGGAGGTAATGCAGCTACAGAAGTAGCTGCGATACTAACCGAGGGGACAGCTGCTTTTCGGAGCAGCTGTCCCCACTCCGGAGCAATGATCAATACTTAATTATCGGGAGCCATACTGTCTCTGATGAGGAATAAGCCCCTAAGGCCGAGGGACCTATTTACCAAAGGAAATTTGCAATAGTCCCAGAATGTATGTCGGGGGTACTGCAGCAGATTTAGGAGTCCTATACAGTATATTGTATAATCTATCCATCCATCCGAATGCATTATGTTACACCCACTGTAGGCAGATCCATAGCTTTAAGCAAAATATGTAGACAGAAAATCCTACAGAACACAATATATAAATATACTGGACAGAATCAAGGGATGAGCAAAAATTTTCAACATATTTGGCCACATTTTGCTCTTTTTGGGGCCTGTTCAAGATGTTTATTATAGAGGTCAGAACGGACCCCAATAATTAACACCCGGACTCACCGCGGACGCCGGAGCAATTCATCATTGCTCCGGCGCTGAGACAGCTGATCCGAAAATCAGCTGCCCCAGCGAGCGGCTTCACTGCTCCTTTCGGTGCAGTGAATCTTTTCACTGCTCGCGAGAGCAGTGCGCATGCGTGACCTACAGGAGATGGCGAATGCTACCCTAATCAAGCTTGAAAAAATAATATTTTCGGAGCTTGATTAATTCTGTCCCCATACTAGTGTATGGGGACAACGGGTCATTCTGCAAGAAGGAGGTAAGCAGGAGATATCTGTGAGATCTCCTGCTTTGCCTTCGTGATGAATGGCCCAATAACTTAAGTTTTACAATTGCAGGAGAAAATGTGTATTTTCACCTGCTTTTTAAAAATGAAGTGATGATGAATAGGCCCCTTTGTCAGCAAATGTAGATGTCCCCGGTACCTCCCTGACCTCACCGCACAGCAGACTGTACGACCATCGTCACCCCAGCTCTAGTCACTGACTACACATTCTGCCTAATGAGGAATTTGCAGTCGCAGCGCTGAGGGGTGTTCCGTGACGAAAAAGCAGTAAGTGACAGTTGTGTCGCTGAAACATCGCAGGTCTGCAAACCGCCCTGTTCTGCCACAAAACTCTAGTAACGACAACGCCAGCTCAGTAATATTACAGTATCATTACATCCACAGGTTTCGGCGTTGGTGGTTGTGCGGGATAATCATAGTTGCTGTTGTTGTGTGTCCTCAGGAAGGGCTGTGCCTAAAATACAAACGGAAACGTATATAATAAAGACAAACAACCGGTGGGGTATGTAACATACAGTTGAGCAAGTTCCCGGCTTCAGTCCTGTTCATTTCACTGCTCTCCCAAACATTTCATTCTGCATCCCGCAGCTGCACGTTATATAACACAGTTATCAATATAAATGGAAACAATGTAAATTTTTTTGCTCAAGTTCCCCCAATTGAGTAGTTAGTTCCACTCCTTCGAAATAAATAGTTTATTGAAGAGTCGTAGCATGGCATTAATACAAACGTGTCTTGATCACCTGGTACAGCACAGCGTGTGATAAACTGCATAAACTTTGCTACGCGTTTCACAGGACTGCTGCCCGCTCCTTCAGACAGTCTATGCCTATTTGTTTCTGACAGTCCTATTGATGGAATCAGAATGAACATGCTTTTTATCCTTGCAGAGGACCAGCGTCTAGCTTGTTCTGCGCTGGGAATTTTTCTTAGCAGAGTGACAGCAGTCCTGTGAAACGCGTAAGAAGTTGTACTAACTACTCAATTGGGGGAACTTGTGCCAGAAAGGACATTGGCCCTCATTCAGAGCCGCACGTTAACAACAGTACGCTCGTTGCGTTCCGATGTTGACTAACCGCGCATGCGTCGGTGTTACACTGCGCATGTGCGTACGGCAGATTGCGAGTTTTTTTTCTCTCGTTCCTAAAATAGCGTACAGGAAGTGACATGTCAAATGTGATTGACAGAACAGGGCGTTTTTGGGTGTTGACGGGGGTGGAGATGAAAAAACGCAGGCGTGGCGAGGCGTTTTTGGGGCGTACATACATTAGCAGATGCGAACGTCAAATGTGTTCGGACCGTCTCATACGTCACTGGAACATCCGCTTTCCCTTCAAAATGCTCGCACAGCTTAGGGTCAGGATTACTCGACCACATTGGCGATGGCCTTCTCCTCCGTCCCGGGACTCCACGATGGTGCTGCGATTAATCGCGGCTGGTCAGTAAAGTAATTAGTGTTGGATTGAAATCCGGCTTGGTATGTGTTTGGAAAGCAGTTTATTGGGATAGCACAAAAGCGTACGCAGGTGGAAATCAGAGCTGCTAATGTCATGATTACACAATCAATTAGCGTACATTTTTGGGGTTTTATTTTGGCCACAATTTGTTGGTTATGGCCTATTGTAACAATAATGTCATCATCTTTTAATTAGCTCCCCTTTTTTTTGGTTTACTGTGGAATTTGCATCGCTATGTGATTTTTTAAACGTTCCTTAAAGAGGCCTTTTTTTTGTTTTAAGAGGGTCAGTTTTTGCCTTTAGGGCCAGGATTAAATGTAACCCATTTGTACAATAATGTCACAATACAATCTCATTTTTTTGTTTTTAATTTATTGTTTAAACACAAACAAATTGGCCTAATATTTTGTTGCCTTTTTTTGTGGCAAAGATATTTGTTCAAAAAAAAAAAAAACCATAACTGCTAACATAAGCGTAAATACAAAATTTAAAAACATTTCACAAGAAAGGAGAGGGAAGTTTTGACCAGAAAGGAATATGAGCCAAGCACAGAAGGAGTGTGGGAAAAGTCGCCATTGCTGTCACCGTTTTCTCGCCCGTTTGGCTGGGTGAGGGTGGGCGCCAGACCGGGTCCGGGATGCCATCGGGCTGGCCTGTCCAGAGGCAGATGTTGTGGCCTCTGGACTAGGCACAGGGTTAGGCACATTTGGAGGATTGGCTGATGTTGTGCCAGAGGTGGAGGATCCGGATGTTCCGGCAGGAAGGGAGGTCGGCTCCACCATGTGCTGGCGAACGAGCTGCTCCAGGGCATCGGCGATGCGGATGTTGGCCCTGGTATTTTCCGCCAGGGCCTGACCAATGGTCACGTTGGCCGCAGCATTTTGCTCCAGGGCCTCAGCCACCCGTATCAGACTGGCGTCCATCCTCTGCAGAATCTCCGTATGGCAATCCGATTTAAAATTGAGTTCTGTGAGGAGGCCCACTGCCTGCGAGGGGGCACGCCCTGGACTGGCTTCTGCAGGGTCCTCAGCCGGATGTACTGGTTCCTCCCCTGCAGAGCCAGCAGAAATTCTGCGGCCAAGGCTCCCCTCTGGAGCAGACTCATCCGCCTCTGTCTCTGTTAGGAAAATTGCGAAAAGACTCACATTAGAATCTACATATTGGCACAATAGCATTTCAGAGTTGGTGACATCACAAGACTTACCTTGGCCAACATGAGGAGCCGCAAAGTCTGGCATGTCCGTATCCATGTTGGACACGCCAAACACCTCCACAGCCTGCACACACCCCTGTGCCAGCTCTTCTAAGTCTGTCAACTCCAATGACACAGGGGTGGGACCCCCACCTGTCCCCCTTGCATGCCTAGCCCTGTCGGCAAGTTTTTGCTTGAGACGATATTTGAAGTCTGCCCATCTGTGGAATGAAATTGGAACCATTATCCTTTTTTTTACAATGGGGTTTGTTTATAGGATGGGAAAGTGTTTACTTACCGCCGTTTGACATCCCAGGCTAGACGGACATAATCACCCACCCTATTGACAGCAACGGCGACCTCCTCCCACATTCTCCACTTCTGGCTTTGGCTCATATTCCTGGCTGCCTGGGGCAGGATGTCAACGCACTTCTGGATCAAAACCTCCATCTCCTTGCTTGTGAAATGTGGCTGCCTTTTTTTTTTGGCAGCTTTGGCGGGTTGACTGGGGCCAGCAGTCTCTTCCATGTCATCCTCCTCACCTATTTGGGTAAATATGCAGATTTAGCCACTTCACAACTTGACCAATATATTTGTTTTAAAATAATCATGGAGACAAAATGCATGAAGGCCTTACCGCCGGATTTTTGGCCATTGTTTCCCTGGTCTGAAGCCATGTTTCTGCTTCCAGAATGAAATCAACCAGAAATTCAATGTGATTTCGTGACGTATTTATACATGCGTCCTTTGTTTGCGGCCGCATCATTGATTGTGCGTCCCTATGATTCATCCTTAATTTGTGCGGGAAAATAAACACTATTTATGGCTTGGTGTGTGTGGAGTCGAGGTGGGGTTGTTGGATTGTTGGCGGTTAAGTTGTTTGGATTTGGTTGTTTGCGGTTGGAGGATTTGGCAGAGTTGGTTTTTTGTTTGTTTTTGCTACAGTTCTTTTGTTTTTCCGTTCGCATTATTTTCCTTTTTTCCACATCCTTTCCTGATTTGGTAAGTTTTGTGCAGTCAAATTTGTGGCCAATTGGTGTCTACTTCTGTTTTTTGGTTAGCTAATTTTTTTAACACTAATTTCATCTTTTTTAGTTTTTTTTGGCTTTCGGACCCAAAGACCTTTTTTTTGGAAATCTTATATATTCGAGTTGGGTAAGTCCATTTTTTGTCTTGCATTTGCGAACTAATTACCGCATTTTTGACTGTTGGTGTAGTGACTTGCATTTGCGAATTAATTACCGCATTTTTGACTGTTGGTGTAGTGACTTGCATTTGCGAATTAATTACCGCATTTTTGACTGTTGGTGTAGTGACTTGCATTTGCGAATTAATTACCGCATTTTTGACTGTTGGTGTAGTGACTTGCATTTGCGAATTAATTAACGCATTTTTGACTGTTGGTGTAGTGACTTGCATTTGCGAATTAATTAACGCATTTTTGACTGTTGGTGTAGTGACTTGCATTTGCGAACTAATTAACGCATTTTTGGCGGCTTATTCATCATGTAAACCAGTTTTGCTTTTCCCTTTTCCATTTTTGGGGTCCATTTGAACCCTATTTGACGTACGGTGTGCAATGTCGTTTTCATCGATGGCCAAATGTGTGTTTCGGCTATTTTCTGTGTTGGCTTGCAACAATTTGAAAAACAAAAATTCACCCTCTAAATTTTTGATGTCTCATTTTTGGCTTTTTTACAGTTTATACGTATCATGACAATACCCCGGCATGTAAGCAGCTATGGATGGTATCAGAAAGCTAAGTTGTTTTTTGTTACTTTTGGGGTGGCTCAAAAGCCTTACATTGTAAACTTTGAATTTCAGGTAGATCTGGGGCGAATTGTTCTGGCCCTGCTCCCGGAAGACGACCAACCTCAAACTCGTCCCAGGCGTAGGCATCGTAGGCATGCAAGGCCCCAGATATTTCGAACACGTGTCACCCTTTTTGGAATGCCCGATGATGAGGTTTTAAGACGCTACCGTCTACCTCCCAAAATCATCATAGACACTCTCTCATTAATAGAAAGTGATCTTGAGCAGCAAATTGACAGTCCAACAGCAATACCACCACTGACGCAATTTATGGCGGTGTTACATTTCTGTGCCTCAGGATCGTTTCAAACAATGGTGGGAATAGTGGCGGGCATCTCCCAATCCTCCTTTTCCCGGATCCTGAGGGCAGTGATGGAGGCACTTTTCAAGCACCTCCATCATTTTATTAAAATGCCTTTGGATATGGGTGCCCTTAGTGTGGCCAAGGCCAATTTTTACCAAATAGCTGGCTTCCCACACATCATAGGGGTTGTGGATGGTACTCACATACCACTTCAGCCTCCAGCACGGCTGGAGGCAATATTTAGAAACAGGAAACACTATCACTCCCTGAATGTAATGGTGGTATGTGATGCCTCCCTCCAGATCCTGTCCCTGAATGCTAAATTACCCGGAAGTGCTCATGACTCCTTCGTCATCCGGCAATCAGGGATATGGCAGAAATTAACCAACCTACAAGCTGGTGATGCGTGGCTTCTGGGTAAGTGGAGACCTTTAGTACATAACAATGTTAAGCTTGATACACAGTGTTCCTGATGTGGTCTATTTTTGTTCACAGCAGACAGTGGATACCCTTGCATGTCCTGGCTGCTCACTCCTTATTTGGCTCCCACACCAGGGCCACAAAGTGCGTATAATTCCGCACTTACAGCCACCAGGCAAGTGGTGGAGCGCTGTATCGGCCTTTTAAAAGGCCGATTCAGATGCCTCCACCGCTCTGGTGGAGAGCTCATGTATGTGCCGGATATGGTGTCTAAAATTGTGGTCCTGTGTGGGATATTTCACAACATTGCCATAAGGAGTGGTGTCCCAATGCAGCCAGAGGATGCCTTACCTGAGGATGGCCCCCCCGAGGTTGGTCGAAGGTCAGTATGTGGGGGGGCCATACGCGATGATGTGGTGGCCAGATTTTTTAGGTAAGTTTGAACAAAACTCCAGTGTTTATACCTAATGTGTTTGTGTTTGTTTGCGAACATCTAATTTATTTTTATTTTTCTCACCATCTTCTGTTTGTTCACATAATCTTTGGCACTCCAACGCTCACTACTTCCTGCTACCCTTACCAAACCTGGATCTGGTCCTTTTGGGCATATATTCTGGAACCCATATCGCAACGCCATGTTTGTGGAATCATGTTGGCATGGTCCTTCGTCAACCAGTTCTTGATTTTGTGTTTTTATTTAATTATTTCTTGGTATGTGTTGTATTTGAATTTATCACTGTGTTTTTTTTTTGGGAGTGACCACTTTGTTTTCTCTGTTATGTTGTGAATAAATGTTTGGAGAGTGAAATGGTCTTCCTTTTTTGGGACGTTAACAGCAAGTGTAACCAGGTTAACACAAGTTACATTTGACTAAGGGGTAAACCAGTACTGACGCCAGTTGAGCTAAACTGAAATATGTTTTCAGCTTCCCAATCCACACCAAAAGGAAGCCTGGCCCAACCTTGGGATTTGTAAGATTGGCCTAAGCAGCTTGCGCACCAAGTAGGAACCTGGAAAATGTAGAAATATGTAATTGACACTACACCCAAAAAGGGAAATGACATTGTTACTGTTATGTGTTTCTTGTGTCTGTTTGACATACAAAGACAAAACACAATCTAACTTTTAAAAAAGGGAAATCCTTGCAGGAACAGTCTACTTATGTCATGCTAAACTATCTTGGTTTGGGTTTTTAAAAATGAGCCACAACGTATATTTGTCTTAATAAATTTAATTGGAAAATATAACAAAAATAAAAAAACTACTGCCGAAGGAGGCCAGACAGCCGGTCGAGGGCCACCAGAATGCCGATGACATGTTGGCGCATCTGCCCCACAACATCCGCCACCTCTTGCCGACGCCTCTGTTCCTCTGTGGGTGAGAAAAGTGTGTGGGTTAATACAACAATAGGGAATCCACATAAAAAAAAAAAAACACAACCAAATCACTCCTAAACCTAAACCAAAAAAAAAAAAGGGGGGCTGGCAAAAATACAAGGCCTAGGTACAAATTCCCACAGGTATGATATGTGTATGTTTAAATCACCAGGAAGAGGTAAAGGCAAACCTTCACAATCACCAAAAGTCAAGCCACAAAAACACGAAGAAAGGCACGACACATGATTACATACAAACAGTTTGTGCTTTAAAAAAAAAAAAAAAAAAAACATACCGGGAGACAAAACGGGAGCTCCGGGCAAACCTCCATGATCCTCCTCGGAGGATCCGTCATTACCCAAAGAATGGGGAGGAGTTATGATGGACTCCGGGGAGGGGGTAATTGGAAGAGGGGTGGGTGGAGGAGAGGGGGAAGTGGGACGGAGGGGAAGGAGGCCCGACATTTCCGGGAGAGGGTCTGGGAAGGATGGGGAGGAGTGGGGAATAGGGGAAAGATTTGGGGTGGAGTGTTGGCTGGGGGTTGGGGATAGTGGCCGGGAACGCCGTCTGGACGGACGGTGACAGCGGAGTCTTGGCTGTCCCCCTAAAATATGTCAAAGAAATTGCGTTTAGTTTATGGACAAATCCGGGCAACCAAACTAAAAAAAAAAAAAAAAAAACAACAAATAAGCCAAATAGCAGTAGAATTAATAAATCAGAAATAGAGGGGAAACATGCACACGCAGATATGAGTACAAATAATAAATAGAACAGACAGGAAAACATGCACACGCAGATATGAGTACAAATAATAAATAGAACAGACAGGAAAACATGCACACGCAGATATGAGTACAAATAATAAATAGAACAGACAGGAAAACATGCACACGCAGATATGAGTACAAATAATAAATAGAACAGACAGGAAAACATGCACACGCAGATATGAGTACAAATAATAAATAGAACAGACAGGAAAACATGCACACGCAGATATGAGTACAAATAATAAATAGAACAGACAGGAAAACATGCACACGCAGATATGAGTACAAATAATAAATAGAACAGACAGGAAAACATGCACACGCAGATATGAGTACAAATAATAAATAGAACAGACAGGAAAACATGCACACGCAGATATGAGTACAAATAATAAATAGAACAGACAGGAAAACATGCACACGCAGATATGAGTACAAATAATAAATAGAACAGACAGGAAAACATGCACACGCAGTTTGCCCCACAAACACAAACATTAAAACCACAATACATAACACTTACTTGCCAGGATCTGCATGCGAAAGCATGCCAGCAAGCGGGGCGTTCGCCGTTGCAGGTCGGACCACCTGCGCTCCAGCTGCCCGATGTTGCGGCGTGAGCCGAAGGACCGCAGGCGGGACCGTGCCTCCGCATACGCGGAGCGCTTCTGCCGGTTGGTCATGGGTTGAGGCTGGCTGGTGATCCGGCGATCCATGACCTCCGTAAGCACCAGCAGCTCGCGCCTGGTGAATGCGGAGGCTCTCATGATGGCAATGGTGTTTTTCTTAAAAATCATTTTTGATAAAGTGTGTAAAAATTTTCTGATTGGCTAATGTATTTTGGAAATTAACAGGAGCAATTTTATTGGTTAGTGTATGAGTCATGTGTTCGACAGGGCCAGAAATCTCTGGAGAGTTAGGATAGGCTTGATGCAGTGACATGCGTAAGCAAATTTAAATAAAGAAATGAACCCAGGGAAATATGCGGGGATCCACAGCAATAGTACAATTGTTTAATTGTGGTTCACATGTTTTTTGAACAATAAAAGCGAATGTTCCATCCGTACGTATTCTGCGGGTAAACACAAACACGGACAAGAGTAAAGTTTCTTGCATTGTGTTGAAAAAAACAAACAATTAAGCTAATTGATACATTGATTGGCATGATACGATTGAGGGAGGTAGGCAGAATAAAGGAGCAGGTAATCGACATCTGACAAGGCCACTTCCTGTTTATACTTGTGCGTGCGTTCCTTTCAAGCCATTTCGGGGATGTACGCTCGCTATTTCGTACGCTCGTTAGTTAGAGGAGGGGTCGTCAGAGTTTTGGGAGGAATTTTAGATGCGAACGAAAATACGAGCGAGCCATTGAATTTAAATATTTTTGTACGTACGCCTAACGTACGTGCGCCCGCTTGCGAGTGGGTCTGAATGAGGGCCATTGTTTGCATTTAGATTCAGTTGGAGAATTTCTGCACTTTTCTTCTCCTTTCCAGGCAGCCACCAATTGTTTGGACCTAATTCTCCAAGAGGTCATGGCGCTGGTCTGTATATATTCCCACACAGTTATTAATATAGTCGTAGAAATCAATGCACACTAAAGAGTGTATTTACCTGTGTTGGACAATGAAGAGGAACACTGGCTTCTAAATCCAAGGTGTCTGTTTTATTACCAAGGGGTTCAAGCTGAAAATAGAAGATGAAGCTACTGTATGAATTTAAGACTTAAGAGTGATATGATTTTGGTGAATAACTTTCCTTGTTTTACTTACGCTATTCTGTCATTGGTTGCTATACGTTTGCTTCTCACCTACTAGACTCCACCAAGAGTCACTTACACTCAGTGATCTCTGATTGGCTTTTGGCGTATACTGGTGGAGTAGCAACTACTTTACAACCAATGGGTCAAATTCAAAGATGGACGCTAATGCATGCTCGGCTATGTTCCCATACACAGCAGTTGTGCGACAATATGGAGATGTCACAGCCACCGGGATTTGTGTTGAGACGTCCACTAGCGGCTTCTCATCGATTGCGCCATCAATTTTCTGGGCAACCCTATGGTTGCTCAGGAGTTCCATTGGAAGAAAGCCGATGGGGCCTTAACCAAGGAGAATTTGCAGGCTCAGACAAGCCCCCAAAACGTTTTTACCCGCCACCGCCCCGTTACCTCCTACAAATGCTCTCTGTCTGTCAATCTCAGTGCATCCAAGTCCACACTGCGGCCACCATCAGTAATGATACGGCGCAAACGCAGCGCGACTCATACAAATGTGCAGTATAAAAAAATAAATCACTCAACTGCGCAAACTGCACTGCATCCCACTCTGAATCAGGCCCAATGAGAGCAGGTTTTTTGGTGATCAATGCACCCAATCAGCGCAATAGACAGGCAGTGCGTTCTTTATAAATGGCGGCATAAGGGGTTGGCGAGGGTAGTGATAGGCACATGTGAGACAATGGATTTGTTTCAAATTGCAAATGAATATCAATGAGATGTAGTCAAAAGGTCGACAGTAACATTGTCAACAACACAATGTTAAAATGTCAACAGGTACCTGGTCAACGTTCTCAGAACGGCCCATACAATTACTACTGGGCAAAGAGCTGTATAACATACCTGGCATGGGGCAGCACTGTATACTGGAATGAGCCATGGTGTGAACATGCTGGATGGATAAATGTTTTTCCATACATAAGTATGTTCAAGGCCACAATACCCCCACACTAGATTCACATGAGCTTCACATACTTCCTAACATCTAGACGCCCCTACTGGCCCAATGTTTGGCCCCTGTCCATATAATCTCACCCAGACACGGTACATGTTGTATTTGACTGCCAATGTGTAACCCGTTTGCCAGAGTGAACACAATGGGTGCTCTCACCCTTTCCATGCTCACCCAAATAGATAGGAAGAGCATCTGTCACTGCCAAACGGGGCTGCACCCACCTCGGTCAACCTAGATCCCCCCGGGCCCTGTAGTAACGGCGCTGAATACATGATAGAGCGCCTGGTGTACAACTCGCAGCTACTGTATATCGTTACCATGTTGTTCCAGAGCATCCTGGCCAGCTGGGAATGAGCCTTCTGGCTGAGGTGGAAGCAGTCAGGAGCAAAGTAGGAGGCATCAGGGGTCCCATCCTGAAAAACAAGCAGATCGTCAGCGGTGCTGCTATAGGAAGTACTATTACTTTAGCGTTTGAAATTATAAATGATTTTCAAAGAACAAAAAAAACCTAAACTCAGCAGTGTGAATATTGAAGGTGTAACCTGTTAGGAGACGGTACAGGACTGTACAATATGGTGATGACTGGTAGTAAAGTTGGTGTGTACTCTGGCGATGGGGAGGCTCACGTATGTTGTCATGTACATTTCTGTGCATATCGGATGTACGCTATTTTTCTGGGCTGTGATTTTTTATTTTAATTAACGCCCATTCTGCTACCACCCTGCATCAGCCGCAGAGTTCTGGGTCTCACAACACTAGGCGGCTACAAAGTTAGGTCGCACTTCAGAGAGAAAAGATGTCAACAGGCGGAATTTCTTACTGTCAGCTAACACAGAAACAAACCATGGGGGAATTAATTTTTTTTGGGGGGCGTCTTAACTAATGGCCATCTAGCAGAGCAATTCAATTGTTTCTCCGATAGACGCCCATTACTGTTTAACACGCCCAGAATCACCGGTTTTACACACGTCTAAACTCCTGGTTTGAGTGCCCAAACTACGGGATTTGCAGTTTTGCGCACATGTTTTCTCGCACCTCAGGAGGCTGCGAGGAAATATGTGTCTGCCGCAACTAATGGACGTCTATCGGACAAACAATTGAATTGTTCTGTTTATGGTATACCTGTAAAATCCATCTATCGTGTATGGGCCTGATTCATTACAGATCGCAGCTGCGATTATGCACGCAGACCCACTGCGAAAATATGCTAATGTTTGCGATCGCTATGCCATTACAGCCCAACATAAGGATGCCCACTTCCCCTTACTCGCATCCGTAATACCCTGCAAGTCTGCGAAACCACCGGTAACATTGAGTACCATCGCACAAGGTCAGACCTTACTCAGAAATTGCTAACCTTCCGCTACGCAGTGAGAGATCAAGCTACGTATGCCATCGCAGTGGCTAACTTATGCACGCCTGTAACGGCGTTCAAACGCTCCAACATGCCTGCTTTTCGCCGCCCCCCCCCGACAACACCCCCAACCGTTCACTTCCTGTCAATCACTCTGCGATGGGTCTGCGTGGTGCCTTCACGCACTGCGATGCATGCGCACGTGCACTACGCAACAATCGCCCATCTGCGTGCGTCATCGCAATTGCGATCCTTGCTGAATCATGCCCTGTGCACAACGATGTCTAGGAAATTAGAAATCTGTAAACGCACACACATATATATAACATAGACACACACACGCACACATAACGCAGATTACCGGGAGCTGTGGGAACTTGGTGTGGCGGAAAAACGGCTGCAGGACCACAGTGAAATCCCCTTTGTCATATTTTCCAGAATTTACCAAATGACGGAGACCTTGCTGTAATTTCAGGGGAAAATCATGTAGCTGGTTATTTATGGGGTGAGAGACCTCCATACTTATAACAAGGCAGATCATCCTTCACCTTCTTATATATGTATAACTAAGTGTACTAGCCAAGGCTATTATTATATGATAGCTGTCATCAGCCATTAGGGAGCACACTCCGAAGCTGGGTATACACACTGACAGTTATATTGGCCAATCAATTGATCGGCCAATATATCAAGTGCCCGTCGGCCAGTGTGTACCAGAGATATGTCTGTGAACGACGTCATTCACAGACATATCGCGTTGTCTGTGCTGCACAGCCGATGGACAGATATATCTGCAGATATATTTGTCCATCAGGCAGTGTGTACGGGCCGTCTGCTGACCACCCGTACACATGCAGCAGAGGCCGCAGGGAGGGAGGCGGGACACGCCCCCAGGCCAGCAGGACCCGCGGCCAGAAGCAGATGATGGTCGTTCAGGGTGTATGAAAGACCATCATCTGCATATATCTGTGCTGTGTGTACCCAGCTTGAGTCCCTAAAGCTGGGTACACACTTATAGATATATCAATAGTGCAAGGTGTGTACAGCAGATATGTCTGTGATCGACGTTGTACAGACATCGTACAGTCAGAATAACTATTAGTGCCAGGGTACGCTGAAAATTACAGTCAGAATAACTATTAGTGCCAGGGTACACTGTATACTACAGTCAGAGTAACTATTAGTACCAGGGTACACTGCAAAACTACAGTCAAAATAATTACTAGTACCAGGGTACACTACAAACTAAAGTCAAGATAACTATTAGTACCAGGGTACACTGTATACTACATTCAGAATTACTATTAGTGCCAGAATACACTGTATTCTACAGTCAGACTAACTATAAGTACCAGGGTACACTGTATACTACAGTCAGACTAACTATTAGTATCAGGGTACACTATACTACAGTCAGAATAACTATTAGTACCAGGGTACACTGTATACTACAGTCAGAATAACTATTAGTATCAGGGTACACTTTATACTACAGCCAGACTAAGTATTAGTACCAGGGTACACTATACAACAGTCAGAATAACTAGAACTACCAGGGTACACTGTATACTACAGTCAAACTAACTATTAATATCAGGGTTCACTATACTACAGTCAGACTAACTATAAGTACCAAAGAACACTGTGTGCTACAGTCAGAATAACTTAGTACCAGGGAACACTGTATACTACAGTCAGACTAACTATTAGTATCAGGGTACACTATACCACAGTCAGAATAACTATTAGTACAAGGGTACACTATATACTACAGTCAGAATAACTAGAAGTACCAGGGAACACTGTGTGCTACAGTCAGAATAACTATTAGTGCCAGGGTACACAGTATAGTACAGTCAGACTAACTATTAATACCAGGGTGCACTATACTACAGTCACAATAACTATTAGTACCAGGGTACACTATATACTACAGTCAGACTAACTATTAGTATCAGGGATCACTATACTACAGTCAGACTAACTATAAGTATCAAGGGACACAACAGTGTGCTACAGTCAGAATAATTTAGTACCAGGGTACACTGTATACTTCAGTCAGACTAACTATTAGTATCATGGTACACTATACTGCAGTCACAATAACTATTAGTGCCAGGGTACACTGTATAGTACAGTCAGACTAACTATTAGTACCAGGGTGCACTATACTACACTCACAATAACTATTAGTACCAGGCTACACTATACTACAGTCAGACTAACAATTAGTACCAGGGTACACTGTGTATTACAGTCAGAATAACTATTAGTACCAGGGTACACTGTAAACTACAGTCAGAATAACTATAAGTACCAGAGTACACTGTGTGCTACACTCAGAATAACTATTAGTACACTATATAGCACTGTCACACATCATATTAGTATCGGCCCTATCGGGGTACACTATATGGCACTGTCACACATCATATTAGTATTGGGGTACACTATATAGCACTGTCACACATCATATTAGTATCGGGGTACACTATATAGCACTGTCACACATCATATTAGTATCGGGGTGCACTATATAGCACTGTCACACATCATATTAGTATCGGGGTACACTATATAGCACTGTCACACATCATATTAGTATCGGGGTGCACTATATAGCACTGTCAAACATCATATTAGTATCGGGGTACACTATATAGCACTGTCAAACATCATATTAGTATCAGGGTACACTATATAGCACAGTCACACATATTAGTATCGGGGTACACTATATAGCACTGTCAAACATCATATTAGTATCGGGGTACACTATATAGCACTGTCACACATCATATTAGTATCAGGGTACATTATATAGCACTGTCTCACATCATATTAGTATTGGGGTACACTATATAGCACTGTCACACATCATATTAGTATCGGGGTGCACTATATAGCACTGTCACACACCATATTAGTATCGGGGTACACTATATAGCACTGTCACACATCATATTAGTATCGGGGTACACTATATAGCACTGTCACACACCATATTAGTATCGGGGTACACTATATAGCACTGTCACACATCTTATTAGTATTGGGGTACACTATATAGCACTGTCACACACCATATTAGTATTGGGGTACACTATATAGCACTGTCTCACAACATATTAGTATTGGGGTACACTATATAGCACTGTCACACATCATATTAGTATCGGGGTGCACTATATAGCACTGTCACACATCATATTAGTATTGGGGTACACTATATAGCACTGTCACACATCATATTAGTATTGGGGTACACTATATAGCACAGTCACACATCATATTAGTATCAGGTACACTATATAGCACTGTCTCACATCATATTAGTATTGGTGTACACTGTATAGCACTGTCACACATCATATTAGTATCGGGGTGCACTATGTAGCACTGTCACACACCATATTAGTATCAGGGTACACTATATAGCACTGTTACACATCATATTAGTATTGGGGTACACTATATAGCACTGTCACACACCATATTAGTATTGGGGTACACTATATAGCACTGTCACACATCATATTAGTATAGGGGTACACTACATAGCACTGTCACACATCATATTAGTATTGGGGTACACTATATAGCACTGTCACACATCATATTAGTATCGGGGTACACTATATAGCACTGTCACACATCATATTAGTATCGGGGTACACTATATATAACGGTCAGTTAGACCTGCACCTGATATGCGCTGTTAGTGTCTTTTACAACTTGCATCTCGTATGAGGTCACAGGGACATTCAGCAGACAGGGACACAGCATCCTAGATAAAGACACAACACACAGCTGTCACACCTGCATAGCGTCATATTGGGTGTATGGTGCAGCTAGAAATTAAGCAACAAAGATTTACTCAGTGTAGTCTAAATGGTACTAGGTGTATGAATCACAGGGTACACAAAATTTTTTAAATAAAGAGTTGGTTCAATTAATGCAATGTTAGATTACACGTTCCAGTACGAGGTGCAATGGACACATCTCCCATACATATGGTAGCCTTACCCTATGGGACTATGAGGTAAAAGGCAAGGGTGATGTAATGGTCATGTAGGTGTAATGTACGGGTGATGCAGGCTGCTGTTGCCGGTATTCATACGCCATATCAGCGGCACATCACCCCTACATAGTAATTAATTGGATAACTCCCTATTTGTTTGATACATATGAGTTAGACATATCCTTTAGGCGCCATTACTTACTTTGTAATGATAGTGGGACAGTCCAAGCGGTTATCCAGCACCGCATCTCTCATGGGGATTATATCCATCACCTCCACCAGATTGACGAAGGCCCTGGGTACCTGGGAGAGTTACAGCGATGGAAAGCACAGATTACACAGACTATAACGCCAGATAATGCGCTGTGACCCCTGGGGGGGGATGACTTTCCCCCTGTTTAGTAGACATGTATGAGTGGTAGGCACAGAGTACACTAACCACTGGGGACAGGGCAGATGGTATACATGACCCATACACACTACTGCATAGTAAATGGGTACATTATCAAAGAGCATGAAAGGACTCCTCAGTGTAAATCCACTGTACAGCATTGGGGAGAGCGCTGTCACAGAAGGAGACGTTAAGGACCACTTACTGTACATACAGAACATCCGCCTATGTAGCTATGTGCAGCCCCTCTCTCAGGGGAAGGGTCTTTATGACCATATGCGGGATTGGCGAACGTGACCTGATCAGGGCCAGATGGGACTATGGCCCCAGCATTATGATGATCACTCACCAGCCGCACGGTCGGCCATAAATCATAAGTATTACATTTTTATTTCTATTTATCTCACAAAATTAGGCAATTTTTCTAGTTTTATGAATTTGTGGAGACATTGGGGCTGATAGTGTATGAGATGTACACACCCACATGGCACTGGTCACACCCACACAGCACTGGCCACACCCACACAGCTCCTCCTCTTCTCACAAAGGACCATTGACCATGTGACCCTATATATAGCCCTGGAACCTATCCCAAGGGTCCTTCAGTTGTTCACTTTACATAAAACTTAGGTGAATTACACTGTACCAAAGTGACAGCATTTCCCCATATTGTCATTTAAACAACAGCTTCTCTCTGGGAACTTTCTTTATCAACCAACCTCCTTGTACAGCATGTCCAGAGCCTCTTGGATATGGTTGATGTAACTCACTGCGGAAAATGCATTCTGTGGGGGGAAAGGAAGAAACATAGCGGGTCAGTCTCATCTGGGTCTATTTTCTTTCTGTGTGTTCCTTGTGTGTGTGTGTATGTGGCCGCTGTGAGGGAGATCACCCCTTCGAGACTCTCCCAATCCTTACTTTCACTGTCTATTCCTATGGAGCCTATTTATCAAACATCATTTGAGAGATATTCCCCGAAAGCACCCATAGTTTGGCCCCAGCAATGGCCGCCACACATGCGCAGCAGAGCTGCAGGGTCCGGAAAGAGAAGTGAAATTATAGCATTAGCGGTCACTGCATGTCTTACACCTCACAGGGATGGGCTCCTTTTGGATCCCTTGTCCCTGCGGGTGATTAATGATACATTCAGGCGAACCATAATTTCTTATTGCCGCGCATAGCGTAGAAAAGTATTATAATTATTGGGTCTGAATAGGAAGAGACAGTTTGCACAATGGAAAATGGAAAACTTTAAGGAATAACTACATAAATAAACTTTACTAAACCAACTATGCTCCTCTCTGCTACCCTTCCAGTTTTTATTTATTAATACCGTACATGTGAGACATTCTACTGTATTTTGCTGTGCTATAAACTAAGCCAAAGGGGCATATGCATCAAAGCGTGATGTGAGATAAAATTGTGAAATATATATCACCAACCAATCTCTAAATCCCGAGTTTGTCCCTGGGAAGCAGTGGAGCCTGGACAGCATTCTGTAGCAGACATTTATGCATCTGGACTTCAACCTTGACAGCCAGCCAGGAGTGGGAGGTAATTTCTATTTTACAAATGTCAAGTGTCTCTCTGGAGTGAGTATAAGGGGGAGGTGGAGCAGTTTTGCCTAGGGTGCCGAGAAACCTTGCACTGGTCCTGCTTATGGTATATTATCTTTTGTATGATCTACATTAGATGATACTGCAGATTGTACCTGCATGCACTGCCGAAGTATAATAATATAAGATAACTTACACTGTCAGTACAGGAAGCACACAGGTCATTGGTGCCAACAAACATCGTGATCACTTTCCAGTCGCTTGCAAAAACTACCCTCTGCAAATGAAATTTAAATAATCGATTATTACCTGTTGAAAGTATAGGAAAATGAATTAAAGTGCAATTAGATTATTGTAAATATGTTTGAACTCTCAGGAGATTATTTTCAAAATTCACCCTCCTACCATTTCATGGGATGAAGTCAGGAAGCCAGCGGTCAAAATGCAGACCGCTGAAATCCCGGCAGTGAAACCCCGGCATGGGACTAAATATAGGCATCTAAATACCGACGCCTATTATTAGCCCCACGCCGAAATCCTGACACCCGGCATACCGAACGTAGGTAAGCCGGGAGCTCTTAGCCATGGGGGGGAGGGTTAGGGACTCCTGTGGGGACTTAGGGTTAGGCTCACCCCCCGGGGGGGTTTGGAATAGGATAGGGGAAGGGGGGTTAGAGTTAGGCACCACCGGGGGGAGGTTAGGGTTAGGCACCCCCCGGGAGGTTTTGGGATGGGATAGGGGAAAGGAGGTTAGGGTTAGGCACCTCCCCGGGAGGGTTAGGTCTATGGTGTGGGTAGGGGGGGTTAGGTTTATGCATCCCTGGGGGGAGGTTAGGGTTAGGCACTAGGGGGGGAGGGTAGGGTTAGGCACCACTAAGTGAGGGTTAGGGTTAGGGGGGGAGAGGGGAGGGTTACGGTACTTACTTACCCTAGTAGGGATCTTCATCTGCTGGCCTTCTGGCGTCAGGATTTCATCCGCCGGGCTTAGATTCGACGGTGTTACATATCGATTCCCATTTCACTACTAACTCTTTCAATTAATAAAAATTTTGTGGGTTTACTCCTAAAATACAGCTAATTTATGTCCTAAATTTATAAGTGCTGGGACATTGGGACTTTATTAATGGTGGCTATCTTGTGTGAAGCTTTCTATTACATTGCTTGCCAAATCTTTCCTCTCCTGTGCGCATCTTCCAGAATATCACCGGGAAGTTTGGCTCCGCAGAGGAGGAGGGACCCCCTTGCCAGCACAAGGTAAGATGCGGAGGGGTCTGCTGCTCAGGGCCCTCTGCACACGGGCCCCCTTCAAGCGTTATACCGAGGGGGCCTGAATTCTATGGGTGACTCACCTTGTCTTGGCTCATCTGGTCAATCAGTGCTCTAACTTGGGTGGTCATATCACTGCAACACAGGACATAAGGTACAGTCGATAATTGTCATTTTTCAAGAACACACATAACACACAAAAAAAGATTACTTAATTTAATAATATTAAGTAACAGAAAATTGAGTGAAAAATGAATGGTCCTTCCTACAAAGATTATTACTCTTGTCCACTTGCTGAGTGCTTCTAACAAAACAGAAAGACTTTTCTTATTGATGCTAACACAAGTACTGCCAATCTGTGTATTGCAGTGCACTAGTATTGGCACAGATCACAAAAGTCTGCATATATGGCATTGATATTGCCACACAGCCAGTGGCGTAACTAGGGTATTTGGAGCCCAGGGCAAACTTGAAGAGGGAGCCCCTAACCCCCCGAAGGCGCGCGCGTCAAAAAATGGTCGTGGTCACTTAAAAATGGGGCGTGTCAACATGACACACCCCTTTATTTTCACACTGAACGTCATGACGTCTGTCCCATTACCCACTGCAGGAGCCGGACGGAAGTCCGGCTCTTGCAGTGGGTGCTGCAGCAGTCAATGAGAGTCTATCTGACTCTCATTGGCTGCTGTTTAACACACGCATCACTGCCAGCGCTGGCGGCGATGCGTGTGTTATGCACAGCCTGAGCCCGCCTCCTAGTGCTATTGGGCAAGCGCTCAGGGGGAGGGAACGGGCTCAGGTGTGCAGCACAGGACCGGCGCTGGAAGCCTAGCGCCGGTCCTGTGTAAATGTGTAGCGTGACCGCACTCACTGCGGTCGGCGCTACACTGGCTAACTAGGGCGGGCGGGCCGTTACCGTGGCCGGAAGTGCCCCCCCGCGCCGCCGGTCCAATGGCGCCTAGGGCACGCACCCTGCCCGACCCCCCCTAGTTACGCCACTGCACACAGCTGGTACCATGTACAATATGGGTAACTGAGTGCAGGCATATTTCTTTCAGTTTTACTTATTAGCGAAGTATATCGTTTTCTCAGGTATAATGGACTTATAAATTCTCTCGACTATGTTATATAGAAAATTCATTTCCGGTTATGCATTCGGACACCCCTGCACCAATTGGGATGAAACCAACGCGAGGTGGTCCAGTTGGATCCTTGTCAGGTTTTAGGTGGGTTAGGGTCCCGGTCGGACCTCCCGTTGGTGTACGCTGGGCAGAACTTTGTCCCAGGGAGCATGTTCTGGGCCTTCCGCTGGATGGATTTGGATGAAAACTTCACAGTGGCATGGTAATTGGTCTGGGATGAATAACTTAATAACTTAAACATGGGCAGCGTCGGTAATAAATAATAATGATGACAATGATGCAGACCCCCCCGGCGAGTGTTTTCTCACTTTTTTACGCAACCTGGATATATGGCTCCACAGTACATGCCTGACAATCTCTCTGCTATAAATCAGCAGCTATGCGGCGACATGTAAGAGATAATTTGAGTGTCTTTGCCCAAAATTCCTTAAATAAGGATTAAGGAACCCATTTATCATATTCGCATTTTAAACGCGGTGAGCATATGACATTATTGTCTCAATTCGCCTAGGCTATCGCTCTGCTTCTGGGTTCGGACTTGCGCATGTGAGGCCATTGACCTACACGTGCATCAATGTGGCAGATGGAGAGGCTCCCCCTCCAAAAGAAAATTGGCGCTACAGTAAATAGGCTGCCATCTTCAGACAGCGTTAGCGGCCGGGACGAGCTCCAGAATGGTAAATCTGATGGCTTAGCATCCTCTATATAAACCTATAGGGGCTGCTTTTGAGGTTGGCAATGGATGGAACTTGTCACAAAAATTCTTTAATAAATATGCTCCTAAATTTCTCATGTGTGGAGCTAATGATGTGAAGCTGTTATTGGTATAAATATCTTTTCCAGGAAGGTTGTTTATGATTTTTTTTTTACAGCGAAGGGTTATTTTATTCCCTTTAGCCCACATCACCCCCACCCTGGACATTATACACTGAAACCTAGTAACTGAATCCATTAATTGTCTAATTATCTGGGTTATTTCTGGATTGTGTATGTCCTACATAATTCCGTAATCACCCAGATAATTAGACAGTTAATGGACTGATATGAAACGGAATGCAAGGTTACCTGCGAGTCTTATACTTAAATCAATAACATAATGGAGGTTAGCTGTCATTTTATTACGTGCTGTAAACTGTACATTTATCTGTTCTATATAATATGATCAGCTCAGCAATGAGATTAGATATACAGCCATACAGTGGAGCAAAGTACAGGGCAGTGTATAGGAGATCCTAACATGACCTGGTGCATTTCTGTGCAGTAAATCATATTTTATTTTTATGTCACAAACAGCGGCGGATTTTGCCTAGGGGCAACGAGGCTGCAGCCCCCCCCCAGCAAAATCCACCACCTCAATGTAGTCAGTGCAGTCCGTGACTGCACTCTCTACACTGTGACTGGCAGTGGCTTCCTATTGGAAGCGCCACCTGCCAGTCACATATACTCACAAGTGTCTTTTAGATGAAAGGGCCTTTTCTGGCTTTGCCCTGTATAATAACGGGATTGTTACCCCTTCAAAGGGAAGCGGGCAATGTTCTGCAGAATTCTAGGAACTACCGATTGTATCTTAATGATCTGTTTGAAAGGGACAGATGAGCATTATACAACTTGCTGGTAACAATTGAGAAAAGGGGCAATAGCAGTGTGTCTGGTAATAGTATAAATCGGGAAAGGGACCGGGGACGACTCTTACAAAGCTTTGGCTCCAGGGACGGCTTCATTGAGGAACGAATTGTGAGCAGCACTACTTCCGTTCTCCGTCGAGTATCCAGTGACAAACGGGTTGAACTCAAGAAGAATATCTTTAAAAATAGAGAGGAACATTCTGTATTGAGTAATCCTGAGGAGAGGATGTTCGACGCGTTTCATAATCATTTTATACTGTCTACAAACACTGGCTCAGGGCTGTCTATAGGAAAATAAATGTTACTGACGCTAATATACCAAATAATTTTTTGTCTCACTGTGTCTAGTTTTATTATATTTCTGTTATTTTACCTGGGGTTGTATAGTCATTTGTTAAAGGTGAGTTGTGCAGCTTCAAATAACAATTGGCTGGCACAATGCCTTCCTACAACTACTATGAAAAATCTTTTTGTTTTTCACCAAGGCTTCCACACTATTCACCCAGACTTATATATGTTTGTGGCCCTTGAATATGATGCAGATCGACTATGCCCCATGATGTGGATACTGAATAGTGTTGTAACCAAAGAGCAATGAAAATAATTATCTCTATAAAGATGAAGTAATAAAGCAATGTGTTTAGTAAACATTGCAGTTTGGCAAACAACACCAGTACATTAAAGTTGACTGTAGTTGAAAGACATTTAAATGTCACAATAATTAGGACTTTTTCTGGTGGAATGTTGGCAACACTTTTTATAACATTGTTTTCTAGCTGTAATCATGAAACAGTAAGAAATATTTTATATAAACACAGCCACAAGTACTCTATACTTACATAGCAGAATAGACATACATTATAAGATACTGATTAAATGCCACATAAATAGGCTGAATCACATTATCTAGCAATAGAGTTCTAGTACAGCAGTATTATTGCCCGGTCAGCATGAACAAAGCACTACAATAAAAATAGATTAAACGTCATCAATATATCTCTCCAGGAAGGCAATTAGAGGGCTTATTTTTTTTTTACTTAATTGTTTTATTCTTACTTGGTAGGGTAGTAACAAGGTCCAGAGTAGAATCGCCGCCAATGCTGTAATACATAGGAATATGAAGTTATTATCTTTATTGATTAAATTTTAATTATTACTGCTGTTACTAATATTATTATATGACTACAGTACATACACATATACACACTCAATATATGTGCTATTTGTTATAAACCCTTTCTTGTTAATTTGCAGAAATGTTGCAAGTACTTGATGTTAATTTTCCAGTACAATACACAAGTTAGGTTAAAGTTGCATTATGGCTACCCCAGCGGGTTGCTGCTTGGTGCCCGGAAGGAGCTCACCGGCAGCGGCCCAATCGCACTGAGGCTTATTATGGCAGTTGGCAGATGACCACAAACACAGGTAGGTAGCAGTCATCTGCCAACTGGCTCTACAGACATGTCTGATCCAGTCCCACTCTACCGTTCTCACAAGCTACTTTCAGACCAATATTAGTCCAGTTTGCCATCATCGCCATTACTGACGCCTGTGTGACCACCAAAACGTTTACAGCCCTCACAGGGTGGGTTGGGCAGGTGATGGAGGCTGAAAAGTTTAGGTAATGAGGAATGCGCTACGTCCGTCATTGCCACATTGTTTAGCTGCTGTTATATCTTCTATATTCTTATTTCTTTAGTAAGGAAGTTCATTGTCATTCTGAGATAAATTCGGTTTGTCAGCGGAGATAATATTGTGTATTATGTCAGTGTTTTTACCTCCAGGATAATCCGCGGTACTGTCTGATGACATCTAACACATCTCCTGGGTTGGAACCAATTCCGTTCCCCGCCTGAAATGGTGCCATAGAAACAGTACATTATATTATGCTGTAACTCCTACTCCTATAATGAACCTGATGTATCGCACATGCCCATATATAGAGACTGCACTTAGTATTTAGTGCCATCTGTATGGAAGTGGGCTGTACATAAGACCGGCGCACACGCCCAGTCTCTTTAAACATTGTACCTTGCATGACCTAGTGAGATCGTTGGACTGAGGCAGGAATGAGCATAACAAGAACAGTAAACCGTCATTTCAAAGCCTGTCTGCATCTGGATGACCACGATCTTATTCTAATTATGTCATAAAACACTTCTTGTTCGAGCCTTATTTATTTGAGAAATAAGCTACAATAGTAAGTGTAATTCGTGGCTGTCTGCAATTTATGTATCAAAATTGTGCATGTTAATGTTTTTGTTACATTGGGCTTTGAATGATATAAATGCACTTTTCTGTGTGAAATTAGTCTGAAGGTACCTATATTAAATCCCTAAAACCTGCCCAATGGATCAAGCCCCGGCACCTCTCTTCCACCATCCACTCGTTACCTACCCACCCCCTCCAAGATCCTTGTTCCCGCACAGCTTGTGAATTCGCCAAACAATTAACATGCAAAGTCAACACCATCCGCCAAGAAACTTCCACTCGTCAAATTCATTACCCAACGCCCTTCTTCTCCTCAACTCACCTGTCCACCCTGACATCTTTCTCTTCTGTTACTGAGGACGGAGTCTTCATAGTCCTTCTCATCCCTCCTCCACCCTCTTCTTTTCTCTTAGGGGTCTATTCATCATCACTTAATTTCTACAAAAGCTCCTTCTGCCGGACGTCGGGGCTCCGGTGCGCATGTGTGACCTGTAGGTCACACATGAGCACTAGTGTCACTGCTCGGAAAGGGATCAGCTTTCCCCAGGCCGGAGCAATGGTGAATTGCTCCGGCGTCCGCGGAGAGTTAGAAAGTAATTTATGGGGGGATAATTAACATCATGAATAGACCCCTTAATGCTTCCTCTCTCTGTGGGCTACGTATGCTCCACTACCACTCACAGATTGACCTTTATTCCATGATCATATATTTACCTCTCTTCCGAAATTTAGCTAAACATCTTACCCCTTCCAAGTGTCACTCCACCCTCAGCTTCACTTACTTACAACTTGTCCAATTTTTCACCATCTCCCGCTTTGACTACTGCAACCTCCTGCTCTCCGCCCTTCACCACACCTGTCTTTCCCCTTTACAATCGGTCAAAGCCACATCAAGACTTCTCCACATCTGCTGCACCGCTCCACCAGTCCCTACACTGACTCCTCGCTAACTCCAGAATTCCAATAAACCATAACCATGCACATCCTGTCCAATTAATTTAGATTGCTTGTCTGCAACTCAAAATCTCCTCCCATCAGGAGAAAAGTTTTGCACACATTGGGCCTGATTCAGAGCCGCTCGCTAGATGCGATCACTCACACGATGTGTATGCAAATTGCGTAGGTAGTGCTGTCGCACAGCAATGCATTAGCACGCCCAGTATTTCTTAGAGAGCGATCACATAGTGTATGCAGACACCCACCAGCCTGTTTTAAGACGCCCTCTTGTGCACGTCATATCCAGGAAGTGTATGCAACCATCGGTACATCGATAGCTATCGCAGCGCTTGAGGTTGACCATGCCCTGCCGCAAGCACTGCGAGCACTTCAGTGTAAAAACCAGCCAGGTGACGTGTACTATGATGCTGTATTTTAATTATGCACACCTCTAAAACGCCGTTGAGATGCTCAGGCACGCCTGCGTTTGCACCTTCACTTCCCCGTTTTTAATGGCCAGCCCCTGTTACCACCTAGAAATGGCTTCTTCCCCTGTCACTCACTCTGCTGGGCTGTCTATGCGCAGCGAGCGAATGCATTGTGAACTTTCGCTAAGGTATGCGCACAATACATACACACTGCATACCATCGGCAGCAGCGAGAGTATGCATCTTAGCGAGCGGGTCTGAATGAGCTCCATTCTCCGCTGTCAGGAGGACCTTATGGGAAGAATGTCGCACACACATAGGACCAATGCATGGCAATATTGGAAGAAACCGTCATTTGCGTTTTGCTTCCTGATATTTCACTTTCAGATAATATGATAAATATGTGTGAGTACTGCCTCAGGTTCCAGAATGACTTATTGTATAAATGAGGCAGTTGAGAAAGTTGATTCCTAAAAAAGCAAAAGAACATGATTATTATCTCTCATATCCTATATATTCTGGCAGATGAAATAAAAATAGTGGCATTTCGAGCTCGATTCTGAGGGGTATATTTACTAAAGGTCGATTTTGATCGATATAATACTGATGAAAATCGATTAACATCAATGATGTGCTTCTGGGACCAGAATTTTTGATTTCAATTAAAATTGATCTTTAGTAAATATATCCCTAAGTTTGTGAACTGCCTCTGTAAATGGGGAATGTGGGTCTCATTCAGAGCCGCTCGTAAGCGGCCGTTCGCTCGTTCCGAGTGATGTTCGCACATCTGCGCATGCGTACGGTTTGTAATACGCATGCGTGAACCAGTCAGTGCGGCCGAAAAACGTTTGTTCGCTATATAGCGAATGCCTGCTATTTTGAGTGACAGAGGGAGACGTATGTGGGTGGTAACAGGGGAAGGTGCTTGAAAACGGGGAGTGGAATTCAGAACGCAGGCGTATTTAAAGGTCAAAACGGGCGTTTTAAAGGTGTGCATAATTAATAAAGCAGCGTCATTGACCACGTCACTTGGTTGTTTTATAGTCAGAACTGCTCGCAAAATAGCGGTAGGAAAAACCAACCACAAGAATAGCGAGCAGTTCATAAGCTGATCGATGTACTCGATTAATCTAATAAATAGCGGACATGACGTATGATGCGAGCGGCCAGGGGGCGTTTTTTTCAAAAAAAACGACCGCATGTTTTGTTCGCTCGTTCAGACATGGAGGCATGAACAGACTGCAAAGAGTGAACGGTTCATTAGAATAGCCACCCCCTTTTTCTGAACGAGCGAGCGCAAATAGCGTCCGGCTCTGAATCACACCCTGTGTCTGTATTTGGGGGGTTTGTGGGTCCACCTAAAAACGCACATGGTGGGATTAGTAATAGAGGTTACTATAGAGGTCGCTTCTGGATCCCCATTTTTGTGAACTTTTTGGCTCTTCTCGGGTTTCTCCCCTTTTACAGTATGTGCTAAATTAAGTATAAACGTGAGGAGACGTGTCACTTTTTGTGCTTTTATTACACTGGGCGAAGTCACTGCTGTCTCTGATTTCCAGATACAGTCCCAGATATTAAAGATTTGTCCCTATAAGTGGCCTCAGTTTTTCTATACTGCACAATAATATTCTGGGAGAGCAGCTAGTATGCCTACGCTACAGTAAATTTACGGTCTAAGACATTTATTTTCGGAGAGCAGTCATATGATTCTTTCATGGTATTAGACAAATTGCCTTCATGCTACAATAGATTATTTCACCTTCACTTCTCAACCGCACTAAAAAGTCTTACGGTCAGTGAGTCGCCAACAGCTGCGACGACAGTGATGTCCGCCGGCCTCAGTTCATGAACTACAATAAAATAAGAAAGGAGATTTAGCAGACATTAAAGAAATCACAGAGAAAATAGAATTGGTTCTCTACAAGAGAGCATTTAAAATAGAGATGTCTGCGTTACCGGAAGTGGGGTTCGCAGGTGATGGAGAGCGGTCTGTACACGTAAGTTTGCTCCCATGCACCTACAACAGATAAAAAGAGATGTTGTTTGCATTGTATTTAAATAATGGTGATAAACTGTCATAATTATTAAACCAGTCTTGGGGACATATGTATTAAAAATTGCGGAAGTGACAAATTTTTTTTTCAGTGCACATCAGAGCGGGGATGATAATTTTTTACACTATTATGCCCGCTATGTACTAAATATAACTCGCATGGACAGTGGTAGTGATAACTGCTGTCCCTGGGAAACTGACACTGCACAAGCGCACCCCAGTGGTTTCCGATGCCGGTCGGAGGCTGTGGGAGAGGATAGCGTAAACTAACAGGACCAAACTGCGAAAAGTTTGGTACATAGGGGTCAGATTGTATTCCTCACTGACAATAATGGGGACTGCGGGGGTTCAGTGGTTATTAGCTTTTTGCAGGAGATCTCTGCAACATTCCTACATTAGGATGTTGTTGCATAGATGGGAAGCTTAAGCTATGCAGAAACTGATAATCAATTACACAGCTCATATTTTTTAGAGACATAAAAACCACATAAAATTGTGAATAAAACAAACATATGTCATTATGGGGCCTATTCATCAAAACTAAAATAACGTTTTTAAGGACATTTTCCTTAAATAACGTTATTTTGGTATTCATGTAGCCACTTAGCACAGGAGATATCACAGATATCTCCTTGCTAAGTTCCCCTGCGTTAATTTCCACACTCCCCATATATTATTATATTAGTACATTAGTATGGGGATGTGGAAATTATGGTATTCATCAAATTCCGAAAATTATCAATTTTCGGAATTTGATGCAGTTACTTTCGCCACTGTGAGGTGGCAAATAGCAGGTGAAACTTACCTGTATCCGTGTGTGCAGGTCCCCCGACGAGTCCCTCCGGCGCTCTGCTCCGTCCTCAGGCTCCGAAGGCTGGTCGGACATGTGTGCTCCCCAGCAGAGCACAAGAAAGTTTAGACCAAAAAAAAAAAGTTTTTCTTTTTTTTCTAATCTGTCATGTGGTCTGCCGGGAAACCACATGACAGACCAGCAGGACGGAGCCGGAGGCTGCTGCGCGGACAGGTAAGTCGGGGGGGGGGGGGAGGTGAGCGGGGGGGGGGAGGTGAGTGGAGGGGGGCGGAGGGGGTCGGGGGGGGGTACGAAACTTAACGCATCTGTAGGCATGCGCTGGTTTTACAGATGTAACAGCGCATGTGCAGCACTGTTTCCAGACGCGATAAGTTAGTGTAGAGAGGGAAAAGTATCTATTTCCCGAAAAGCTGTCATCGCAAAAATGACAGCTTTTTGGAATAGATACTTATGGAGAGGTGGAATGATGAATTCCACCTATAATTAGCTAGAACTCCATGAGAGTTCTAAAGTTAATTATCTCCAAAGATTTTTTACGTTTAATGAATAGGCCCCTATATCTGGCTCCATTGTAAGCTATACGATGCTGACATTTTGTGAAGCATTTATATAAAACGCATCACAGTGGCCATTTTAGACTCTTAGATTAATGCTCTCCAATATCAATCCAGTTCCATTTTGTTTCCAGGGTTATGTCAGTCACAAAATGACATTACAGGTGCATTTAAAGAAAAAAAAAAACGTTATAAAAAGTACGTGTAATAAAAGAAATACAAATATAAAACACAAATTTTTAAAGTGCCTCTCTCACCACACCACGCAGCCATCTTGTGAGTTCATGAAAATGTAGCAAATCGATTCCCTAGAAAGTGGTGACATCACTGAGGCAGAGTGTCTCTGATTTCTAGTGAATGAACATTGCCTCAGCTCTGAAAATGGCTGCCTTCGCTGTGTGCACAGGTGGCTTTTAAAAGAGCATATATGGAATTATATAAACATATTTCACTAAAATTACACAGGTCTGCTATGAAAAAGCTTTTTTAATTAATTTATGTGATATTTATAGATTTTTGGCTTCTGAACATGAAAATGACTCCCGATTTTGCATATCACATCACGTTTTTCTGCAAAACGTGTATTTATGAATAAGTCATTTTTTTCATATTCTTTAAAGTAATAAATGCATTCTGCCTACAATTATTATAATATATTGTCTTAAATGAATTCAGTCAGTTGTATAGAACGTTGCAATCAGGGGCGCCGAGAGGGGGGGGGGAGCGGGTACAGATTACCCGGGCCCGGGCTTCCTGAGGGGCCCGGCGGGGGCCTGGCAGGGGGCCCGGGTCCGGCGCCGCTCCCCCTCCCTCACAGCAGCCCAGCACACAGCGAGTGCTGAGCTGCAGTGGAGACTGCTCCTGGTTGCTGAGCAGCAGCCACAGCAGTCTCCTAAGCCTGTGGGGGGAGCGATCACACTGATCGCGCCCCCCCTGGCTTTGCGCCGGGCTGAGGGGGCTCAGAGCGCCCCCCTCCCCTGCACGCAGCGCCGCTTCGCGGCGCTTCATATCTTTTTTTTTTTCGGGCAGGGGACGTGGCCACGCCTCCCGCGATTAGGTCACGCCCCCTATTACCCAGGCCCGGCGCAGCTCTCAGCGGGCCTGGTTGCAATTCAGTTCTCATCATAAAACTTCCCCCCGCCCAGTGCCAGATTAAGGTCCACATGGTGCTGGGGCTGAAATTACA
Organism: Taudactylus pleione; assembly: GCA_031769625.1. Taxonomy (NCBI): domain Eukaryota; kingdom Metazoa; phylum Chordata; class Amphibia; order Anura; family Myobatrachidae; genus Taudactylus; species Taudactylus pleione. The sequence goes on along the minus strand of JAUIMM010000078.1, from coordinate 1,697,882 downwards.
AAGGGACTAAACCCCATACTGTCTAAAGGAACATTGCACACACACAACACACCTACAACTGCAAGGTGAGCTGAGGAAGGTGGAACCAAATACAACAGATGTAACACAGTATTGCCCTGTGCCGGCTCATTTTAACCGCTGCCTAAAAAAATTTAGAAATTTTAAAAAATAATGTTATCAAATCTAGTTTAGTAGATCCAAATAAAGTTTTACTTCCAACTCTACACATAAAATTAGGACTAATTAAACAATTTGTAAAAGCACTGCCTAAAGAGGGAGAAACTTTCAAATGGCTTTGCACCAAATTCCCTAACCTATCCGATGCTAAACTGAAGGAAGGCATTTTTACAGGCCCTGACATTATAAAGTTAAAAAAAGATCAACATTTCGGGCGTGTAATGAATATTGTGGAACTTTCTGCGTGGACTTCGTTCAAACAATTGATTTCAAAATTTTTAGGCAATGTCAAGGATCCAAACTACAAAGAAATTGTCAGGGAAATGCTTATTAGTTACAGAAACCTTGGCTGCAATATGAGTTTAAAGGTACATTTTTTGAATTCCCATATTGAGCATTTCCCGAATAAGCTCGGAGACTACAGTGAAGAACAGGGTGAACAGTTCCACCAAGACGTTAAAGATGTAGAAAGAAGATACCAGGGTCGTTGGGACGTCAGCATGATGTCTGACTACTGCTGGATGATACACAGAGACGACACAGAAAAAGCTTATAAGCGAAAAGCGACAAAGCCACGTTTGAAGACGAAAAAAGCCAAGATATTAACGATTTTTTTCAATAATTATGGTTTTGTTTCTATTATTGTTTGATTTTATTGCTATTTTATTATGTAATTAAGACAAAAACACAGTGGCATCATCTACACTTCTTCGTATTTCACAATAAATATGTCAAAAACAATTAAACTTCTTGTTTTTTCTTATAAATGTATGTAACCCCCTTATAGGTAAATGTGATGTGGTAATTTTTTTAATATACTATTTCTTGATGTACACAGGAGTACAATTAAGAATATAAAAGTATTATTAAAAAAAGCTTTCAATACCTTAAATTTCACAGACTTGTGTTATTATTATTAAAGTGTAGAATCACAATAACATATCATCAACAGTATCATCAATAACAGTCATATCAGCACCTGTTCTCAAGCAGAGAGATTTCACCTGAACATAGTATATATTGGTATACAGACTTTATAGAGGGTACTTACAGGATCCGGAGTAACGGTTGGGTAAGTGTAATTGCTGTTCTTCGCAGTCTTCAGATAAGGGTCACTCTAAATAATAACAAAAAGTACCATTTTCAACAAAGCCAATTTACGATCTGCTTATTCCATGAAACAATTTTCACCATACACTAAATCTCTGAATCTCATTTCTGTACAGCAGGGATGGGGAACCTCAGGCTCGTATAAGGCCCGTGGATTCATTTGGTCTGGAGCTTTTTTCTGCTAGCCTCATCTGGCTAGCAGGGTGCCTAGAATGGCACCCTGCAGCCAGAATCCATGCAGCAGTGCTGTCTGGAGCATCTTTAGGATGGTTCAGACGGTCACACCACTGCGCTTACAGCTCCTCGTAGCATCCTCAGAATGCTCCGGGCATTTTGCTGTAATCACCAGCGATTGTTGCCCCATCCCATGGGATGTCACAAGGCACAAGGAGGGGGGTGGTCTGCACTAGGCCCGTGAATAATGTTATATATATATAAAAAAGGCCCTTGGCAGAAAAAGGTTGCCCACTTCCTCCCGGATAACGGCAGGCAGCACATCCCTACTTCTCTCAGATAACAGCAGGCAGCTCATGCTCACTTACTCTCGGATAACGGCAGGCAGCTCATGCTCACTTCCTCTCGGATAACGGCAGGCAGCTCATGCTCACTTCCTCTCGGATAACAGCAGTCAGCATATGCCCACTCCTCTCAGATAACAGCAGGCAGCTCATGCCCACTTCCTCTTGGATAACAGTAGGCAGCACATGCCCACTTTCTCTCAGATAACAGCAGGCAGCTCATGCTCACTTCCTCTTGGATAACAGCAGGCAGCTCATGCCCACTTCCTCTCAGATAACAGCAGGCAGCTCATGGCCACTTCCTCTTGCATAACAGCAGGCAGCTCATGGCCACTTCCTCTCGGATAACAGGTGACCAAGCCCTGTCGGCGAAACGCGCGTCCTCTCAACGCTGCACACAGCAGCGGGATCTCCCATACACATCAGACTGCAGTCTCGTTTTTCATATTTACTATCAGGTACTTACTCTTTCCCTCTCAATGTGCTCTCTCATCTGAGTACCTAGCGGGTGACTCCCCCTGCAATGCCACATTGGTAACAGGGGAGAGACGCAGCTTTCTCTCAGACAGCAGAAGCGCTGTCTGTTGTTTCATCTGGGCTAGATGCTGGCTGTGTGCTCTCTCATCCCCTGTTTGATTTAGACAGGGGACTGTAGAAGTGACACCACGTTCTTTGCACCCCAAACCTTACTTCCTTCAGCAGTGCTTTATTAATAATATTTTTATCAAGGTGTCATATTATCATAATTTATACGAGAGATGCTTATTTACAGGTGACTATTTACACTCTGCAGACCATTGCAAGATCTGCACTAACCATTGTGGGTTCATAATTTATACTTTACTGCTTTATAAATATAATTATTCAGGTCAAGCACATTTATTTATTGCTCTGCTTAAACATCTGTTGACTGTGATATATGCATAGTACGGTATATACCTAGTATATGATCTTAATGTGCTATTTTGCATCACATTTGATACATATTATCAGAATATCTTTTGTCATTTATAAAATTTACTTTGCCTGCATTTAGGTTTCTATGGTCATCTTTCTGATTCAGATTTATATATTTTTTCAGTACCAGTTTACTATTAATTACTCTTTTTGGCTGCAAGGATATCTTTCTTCTACATTCTGGACTGTTAGAAAGAAGCATTTTATCATTTGCACTTATGTTTTTGTTCATTTATGTGTTATAGTTATTTATGGTTGAATTCTGCCTAAATGAGTAGATATTGAGATCCATAATATATTCATATTTTCGCCTTATTTCTGCAATTACTGTATGATTCACTTATTCAATGAGTTTACAATTTTTTTTTTCTTGGTCTTTACTGATTAAATTTTCATCATTTTTTTGACCTAACTATTTCAATATGATATATCTTTTCATTAATTACCCATAGGAGAGAATATATATTTTTTTAGACGCTTTATTAAACGTTAAATTTTAGCTCTATGTAATTTATCATTCTATAGATTTCATAAATTTTTTTCTAAGAGTTCCCCAACCTAGGCATATTTGTCTTTCCTCTATTTTTTGTTCTATACAAAAACTCTCTTTATACATGTGTTTTGCACAAATTTTGTGGGCGCACCACCAACCTAGAGTCATCTGGGAATTATATATTATAGATAGACCTTAATGTTGGTACTTTTTCATTTTCATTTCTAATTTAATGCTCTACTAGCATTTATTTTAACTAGGGGTGTGCACCGGCCACTTTTCGTGTTTTGTGTTTTGGTTTTGGATCTGGATCTTTCTTCGTGTTTTGGATCTGGATTGGTTTTGCCAAAACCACCCTTCCGTGTTTTGGGTTCTGGGTTTTGTGTTTTGGATCTGAATTTTTTTGAAAAAAAGCATAAAAACAGCTAAAATCACAGAATTTGTAGGTTTTTCTGCTCCTATGCTATTATTAACCTCAATAACCTTAATTTCCACTCATTTCCAGTCTATTCTGAACACCTCACACCTCACAATAGTGTTTTTATGTCCAAAAGGTTGCACCGAGGTAGCTGGATGACTATGCTAAGCGACACGAGTGGGCGGCACAAACACGTGACCCATCTAGGCGTGAAACTGCAGTGGCAGACAGGATGGCAGTTTGAAAAACTAGGCCCCAAACTGTACATAATGCAAAGAAAAAAAAGAGGTGCAAGATGGAATTGTCCTTGGGCCCTCCCACCCACCCTTATGTTGTATAAACAGGACATGCACACTTTAACAAACCAATCATTTCAGCGCCAGGGTCTGCCACACAACTGTGGCTGAAATGATTGGTTCGTTTGGGCCCCCACAAAACAAGCTGGCAATTAATGTGTCCCTGCACAAACTGGCTCTACGGAGGCAAGATGTCATCCTCATCCTCCTCATCCACCGATTCCTCACCCTCTTCAGTGTGTACATCCTCATCCTCACAAAGTATTAACTCGTCCCCACTTGAATCCACCACCACAGGTCCCTCTGTACCTTCTGGAGGCTGGTCTCCCTGGAAGAGCTGATAATTCATTTTGATGAACATCATCTTCTCCACATTCTGTGGAAGCAACCTCCTACGCCTTTCGCTGACAAGGTTCCCGGCTGCACTAAACACTCTTTCGGAGTACACACTGGAGGGGGGGCAACTCAGGTAAAATAGAGCCAGTTTGTACAGGGGCCTCCAAATTGCCTCTTTTTCCTGCCAGTACAGGTATGGACTGTCTGACATGCCTACTTGGATGCTGTCACCGATGTAATCCTCCACCATTCTGTCAATGGTGACAGTATCATATGCAGTGACAGTAGACATGTCACAAATTGTTGCCAGGTCCTTCAGTCCGGACCAGATGTCCAAACTTGGTCGTGCCTGCCCTGCATCACCGCCAGCGGGTTGCTTAGGATACCTAAGTTTTTTCCTGGCAGCCCCAGTTGCGGGAGAAAATGAAGAAGGAGCCGTTGACGTGTCACGTTCCGCTTCAGCTGACAGTGTGTTCACCAGCAGGTCTTTGCACCTCTGCAGGCTTGTGTCGGCCGGAAAGAGAGACACCACATAGGCTTTAAACCTAGGATCGAGCACGGTGGCCAAAATGTAGTGGTCTGATTTCAACAGATTGACCACCCTGGAATCCTGGCAAAGCGAATGAAGGGCTTCATCCACAAGTCCCACATGCCGAGCGGAATCGCTCCGTCTTAGCTCCTCCTTCACTTTCTCCAGCTGCTTCTGCAAAAGCCTGATGAGGGGAATGACCTGACTCAAGCTGGCAGTGTCTGAACTGACTTCACGTGTGGCAAGTTCGAAGGGCTTGAGAACCTTGCACAACACGGAAATCATTCTCCACTGCGCTTGAGTCAGGTGCATACCCCCTTCTTTGCCTATGTCATAGGTGGATGTATAGGCTTGTATGGCCTTTTGCTGCTCCTCCATCCTCTTAGGCATATAGAGGGTTGAGTTCCACCGCGTCACAACCTCTTGCTTCAGGTGATGGCAGGGCAGGTTCAAGAGTGTTTGCTGGCGCTCCAGTCTTCGGCACGCAGTCGCTGAATGGCGAAAGTGGCCAGAAATTTTTCGGGCCACCCAAAGCGTCTCCTGCACGCCCCTGTCGCTTTTCAGAAAATTCTGCACCACCAAGTTTATTGTGTGAGCAAAACATGGGACGTGCTGGAATTTGCCCAGATGTAATGCCCGCACAATATTGGTGGCGTTGTCAGATATCACAAATCCCCAGGAGAGTCTAAGTGGGGTAAGCCACTGGGCGATGATTTCCCCCAGTTTCTCTAAGAGGTTGTCGGCGGTGTGCCTCTTACTGAAACCGGTGATACACAGCGTAGCCTGCCTTGTAACGAGCTGGCGTTTCTGAGATGCTGCTACTGGTGACGCTGCTGCTGTTGCTGCGTAAGGTGATACATCTACCCAGTGGGCTGTCACAGTCATATAGTCCTTAGTCTGCCCTGTTCCACTTGTCCACATGTCTGTGGTTAAGTGGACATTGTGTACAACGGCATTTTTCAGGACACTGAGGACACTTTTTCTGACGTTTCTGTACAGTCTCGGTATCGCCTGCCTAGTGAAGTGGAATCTAGACGGGATTTGGAACCGGGGACACACAACCTCCATCAATTGTCTAAATCCCACTGCACTAATGGCGGATACCGGATGCACGTCTAACACCAACATAGCAGTCAAGGCCTCAGTTATACGTTTTGCTTCAGGATGACTGCTGTCGTACTTCATCCTCCTCGCTAAGGACTGTTGGAGCGTCAATTGTTTAGTAAAAGTAGTGGTGTTCCTACTTCCTCTCTGGGATGATGAACGACTCCCAGCAGCAGCAACAGCAGCAGCGGCAGCAGTAGGCGTAGCAATGCAGGATCCTCCGGAGGAATCCCGGATAGGAGAGTCAGTCATGCCAGTGACATGGCCTGCAGGACTACTTCCGATCCTGACTAAGGAGGAAATTGACGAGGAGGGAGTTGACGGTGTGGTTTGCAGGCGCTTGGATACAACAGGACAACGGGATTTAGGTGTCCCTGGACTGCTTACGGTCTTAGCCAAAGTTTCTGAACTTGACAGTAACTTTTTATGAACGCGCTGCAGGTGCCGTATAAGGGAGGATGTTCCTAGGTGGTTGACGTCCCTACCCCTACTTATTTCACCTTTACATATGGTACATATGGCAAGACAGTTGTTGTCCGGATTTGGATAGAAATATTGCCAGACCAAAGAGGTGGAATGTTTGGTCTTCTGCCCAGGCATGACCGTGATGGGCTTTTTCATCCCACGGACAACAACTGTCTCCCCCGGAGCCTGATTTAAACAAACCACATCACCATCAGAATCCTCCTCGCCAACTTCCTCCTCAGCGCCAGCTACACCAGTATCCTCATCCTGTTGTACTTCAACAGTGACATCTTCAATTTGCATATCAGCAAGTGGACTGTGGGTGCTCCTTTCAGCACTTGCAGGGGGCGTGCAAATGGTGGAAAGATCCACCTCTTCCCGTCCAGTGCTGGGAAGGTCAGGCATCGCAACCACCACCACACTTGGACTCTCCTTGGGGATTTGTGATATCTTCTTAGAAAGCACAGTTCTTCGCTGTGCTTTTGCCAGCTTAACTCTTTTGATTTTTTTTGTGGGAGGAGGGCTTCCATCGTCATGTGAAGCTGAACCACTAGTCATGAACATACTAGGGATCGACCTTAGCCGTTCCTTGCCACTCCGTGTCGTAAATGGCATATTGGCAAGTTTACGTTTCTCTTCAGATGATTTAAATGTTTTTTTCAAGGTCATTTTCCTGAACTTTGTCATTTGGGATTGTATGTGCCCTCTACTATGACATTGGGCATCGGCCTTGGCAGACGACGTTGATGGCATGTTATCGTCTATGTCATGACTAGTGGCAGCAGCTTCAGCACTAGGAGGAAGTGGTTCTTGATCTTTCTCTATTTTATTTTTATCGGAGAAAGTTTGGTCCTCCATTTATGTTATATCGATTTGATATATACGTGCGGCTAAACACAGAAAATATTTTTTTATTTTTGCTGGAGAGTAGTGCACTTTGTGGGTTACACCAGCCTTTAAGAAATGAGCCAGCCGGCTCTTTACTTATGGGACACAGGCGCACGCTTGGCGCTGCTCCTTTGTTGATGCACGTGCGGCTACTGCGCACACAATTCACAAACACAGAAAATTTTTTTTTTGGTTTGGAGTGTACTTTGGGGGTTACAGCACCCTTTAACGGTCAAGCCAGCCGGCCCTTTACTTATGACACAGGCGCACGCTTGGCACTACTTTGTTGATGCACGTGCGGCTACTGCGCACACAATTCACAAACACTGAAAATTTTTTTTTTTTTGGTTTGGAGTGTACTTTGGGGGTTACAGCACCCTTTAACGGTCAAGCCAGCCGGCCCTTTACTTATGACACAGGCGCACGCTTGGCACTACTTTGTTGATGCACGTGCGGCTACTGCGCACACAATTCACAAACACAGAAAATAATTTTTTTTTTGGTTTGGACTGGAGTGTACTTTGGGGGTTACAGCACCCTTTAACGGTCAAGCCAGCCGGCCCTTTACTTATGACACAGGCGCACGCTTGGCACTACTTTGTTGATGCACGTGCGGCTACTGCGCACACAATTCACAAACACAGAAAATATATATTTTTTTGGTTTGGACTGGAGTGTACTTTCGGGGGTTACAGCACCCTTTAACGGTCAAGCCAGCCGGCCCTTTACTTATGACACAGGCGCACGCTTGGCACTACTTTGTTGATGCACGTGCGGCTACTGCGCACACAATTCACAAACACAGAAAATATATTATTTTTTTAGCACTTGGGGGAGCACCCCTGATGGACAGAGCACCCCCTGGACAACACTACAGCACCCCTTTAGGACTGGGACACTGCACAGGACTTTGGAGTGGACACAGCCCCTATGGAGAACTGACTGCACAACACAGTCCAGCCAGCCCCTATGGACTTTGAAGTAGTGGACACAGCCCCTATTAACAACAGCAGCACAGCACAACACAGCCAGCCCCTATGGACTTTGAAGTAGTGGACAACAGCACCACTACACTACACTACACTACACAGCCCTAACTCCCACCCTCCCTCTTCACTGTCCACAGCCGAGTGAGAAAATGGCGCCGACGCGGGTACCTTATATAGGATCCAAAACCCGCGAGACTCGGAAGGCGGGATGATGACGTTTTACCTCGATTTCAGATCCGAGTCAGGCGTGAAAAGTCGAGCCTGACTCGGATCGGACTCGGATCGGGGAGGCTCGGGGGGGTTCGGATTTCAGAAATCCGAACCCGCTCACCCCTAATTTTAACACAATTTATGAACTTGTGCGGACTCTTACTTTTTTTCATCCAATTTAATCTCTGATAACAACCAGGTATCACATGCTCATCCCACTTAATCTCTGATTACAACCAAGCACCACGTAATTATTACAATACTTCACTTACCTGAGGGGGGCACTCAATAATGATATCTTCATTAAGTGCCTGGTTATTGGTCTTCTGGCCGACTGGTTCAAACTAGGAGAACACAGCAAATATATTACTGTAGTTGGAGACTGTGGGGGGAAATGTATCAAGCCTTTGAAAGAAATAGTGGAGACGTTGCCCAAGGCAACCACTCAGCTTTTAACTGTCATTTCAAGGCTAGATAAATGACAGAAACTGATACATTTCCATAAATATCTGCAACAATAGGTGTAACCTCATCTTAATGGGCCCATAAATCTGCGACTGATTGCTGCATATCCCCGCTCTGCCGACGTCAGGGTTGTGGAATTGGGGATATTCAGCCTCTCAATTCACCAATTCCCTCATCCCGTCCTGAAAATAGTCAGAATTGGTTATTCTGGGATTTTTTACATATTGAATTTCCCCGTTCCACCGACAGATTTCCGATATAATAGATGGCCGCCAATCTGCAGATCGGATTGCGGATCAAGTTGGATCGGCAGAATGGGGAATGGGGGGCCATAGATGTATGGGCCCCTTTAATCAGTGTTGAAAGGGTTAAAGAGGGTTGGGGCTTAGATGGGGACTCTTGTTGGCCATGAAATAGACTTAGAACTTGGATATCACAGGATTTGGGGTTTGTCTTAGGCTGATGTTTAGGGGTTATGCCTAAAGCTCAGGATGGGGACCAGTCCCATTGACGAACAAGTGGGGACCACGAAGGAGGTGCCACACACCATGAACTCACCATGTTTTTCCACAAGCCACGGGCTCCATAGGCGTGGGCTTTCTCTCCAAAATGGAAGCAGTCTGGAGCCATGAAGGATCTGTCAGGAACTCCATCCTAGATGTAAGACATAATCAAACTCTGCAGGTGAGACCCAAACTAAACTGGCATCACTGCTGGAACTGCTAGTCTGCCATTACATTACTGAGAAAGAAAACAAAGCAAATATAGACATAAAACAGCAGGGACGTGCAATCAGGGGAGGCAGAGCCTCCCCTGTCATAATGAGTCAAATAATACAAAGAAGATATTTATAACACAGATTCTGTGTCATAAATATCTGCTTTGCATTATTTTAATTATTCTCTACAGTTAAAATCAGTCAAGAGGCAGCGAGAGCAGTGCCTCACACTGACAAAAGAAACGTGCAGAAGAGGGCCATGGCCATGCCATGGGCTGTAAAAGCCCATTGAAAAAATAGGCCTCATTGACAGGGACGTGCTTGCAACCCACATGAAAGCACGCCCCTGTCAGTCAGGCAGATGTGATTGGTCGCTGTCATCACTGGGTGGGTAGCGTGCATATGCAGTGTGGTCGCAGCGGGGATACAGCAGAGGAGCAGGCGTTAGCGGCGACGGGACCCGGTGGAGATAGCTGGCATGGCAGCGGGCATGAATCCAAAAGGATCCGGGGCCTCATTCAGAGGCGGTCGTAGGATGCAAGCGGTCGCTCAGAAACAGGGCGGCCGCTTGCATCCTGAACGGCCGCCTCCATGTCGGTCGTTAGGCTGTGGGTTAACACCCACAAGACCATCGCGACCATCGGGGCTTATGACGAGACCCTAGGGTAGGGTCTCATCAAACTTAAGCCCCAGGGAGCTTCCTGCTCGGTTTGAGCAGGAAGCTCCCCACTGACATCACTGATGATGTCAGTGGGGACGCCCACAAAATGGCAAGCGTTCCGAAAGGAACGCATCCGTTTGGCCGGGCACGCCCCCTGCCCGCCCAGCAAACGGAGCGAGCTGTCAATCAACATCGACAGCTCGCTCCATCTGCTTCGAGCCCGCTAACGACGGGTGATCCGTCGTTAGCGGGGGCTCGCGCATGTGCACGACGGAGCCGTCTCCGTCGTGCGCATGCCCTGTGGACCAACATCGAGTCAGTTGCGAGCGCTCAGCGCTCGCGACCGACTCTGAATAAGGTCCACAGTCCCTGCCAGTCATGCTGCAGAGTTCGGCAACAGTTCCAATTTCGAAACTGGCTGAAACTCCTGCACTATCAAAATCTGAACAAAGTGCCCTTCACCAATAACAACCCCCTTTCCGGAAACACACATTTGTTCGTAGGTACTCAGCTACCGCCTGGACTTCGCACTTAAGGTAATAACATTGCTGGAAGCACATCAAAATATTGCCATAGGAATGTGACACTCTAAGAACTCATGTAGGGAACTACCCCAAGATTCTCATGAGGTCTCCCATCCAGGACTAAACCCAAGCCCTTACTGCTTAGCTTTCCACACTAGAAAGAAAAAGTCTGTCTTAAGATAATCGATGTAATAATACAAATAACACTCTTAATAAGTGATTACCAGAATACTCTCCCGCAGTTAACGTCACTGCAAGTTAGTAACAAACAAGGGTTCAATTTAGCTACTTACTATAAAGCAGCTAACAAAAAGGGTATGTTGTTATATTTTCACTACATTGATAATATATACAGTCTTAAGCAATATACAATCTTAAGCAATAGTAACAATTCCAGAATAATAATTCAATAAACATGAGAGAAATTGCAAAACTCAGCAACTTATTTAGATATACAGCAACTGCAGGATAAGACATTTTAGAACACATGGAATATCCAGAGTAGTATGTAAGCCAAGTGTACATCTGCTAACAATAATATGTAATAGAATGTACCCAGGATACTTAGCAGATGAAGAAACCAGCAATCCTTCCTAGGCAGCTTGCAAACAGCTAAAACCAGGGACCAGGCATGACATGGAATCCTGTGGGGGACTCAGCCAGAACAGCCTCAGCATCATTTTTTAAATTCAAGATGGCCACAGCGAGCCAATCACGGCTTGCCACGTCATTGCCCCGACAAAAGTCTATGAAAGATGGGGTTTTAGCTCTTTCTGGGACCCAAAATTTGTCAGGAAAGATACAAATTTGGTGGGAAAATCCGACCACTCCGAACTTTCACATCTCTAGAATCAACTCAAAGAAACAAAATCTTTACATTAAAGGTTCTATAGAGAAAATGCTGTATTTATGTAATGTACCCATTAAAAACTTAAAGTACATAAACCATAGACACCTATCAACACCATAGGTTTTGCCAATATATTTCACTTTGAAATGAAAGATATATATTTTTTGCATTTGTCATCGTTATTCCTTATATACACTCTGTCTATTAGGGATTGGGGCTAGAAATATTGTATATATAAAGTAATAATATCTTTCTTAGTCCTGTTATTTGTTTTGTTAAATGTGGGCTGTTTACCGCATCTTTTGGTATCTCGAGATGTTCCAAAAATGGCTGAATGACGACGGTGAAATCTTCTGTTGTGTCGTACAGTCCGCTCTCCACCAGCTGGCGGGTCTTGTCCTGAAAATGAACAGAACAATGTTGCATTTACATAAACCATCATTATTCTGCTATCTTCCCAGGAGAGAATACAGCGGAGGGTGAGAGGACAGAGGGCCTGATTCAGAGTTGGGAATAGAGAGAGATAGCACTTAACTGTGTACCTGGACAAACCATGTTGCAATGCAAGGGGTGTAAATACATGCAGGGTAAATACTGGCTGCTTTTATATGTAGCCCACAAATACTGCACAGCTTTATTATTACTCTACAATTTAGATGTCAGTTTGGGCACCTCCCTCCCAAATCTAAATCTCTCTGCATATTTTAAATCTGCCCCCCCTGCAGTGCAGCATGGTTTTACCTAGATGATCAGTTGAGAGAGATGTCTCACTCTGGGCCTGATTCAGACCCGCACGCGAGCGCTCGCAAGCGGGTCGATGGTGGGGTACTGCGCATGCACAAGCCCCGGAACGAGAGAGAAATTCTCTCGCTCGGGGACTCACTACAAAAGGGGCGGCTGTCGATGTTGATCGACAGCTCACCCCGTTTTGTAGGCGGGGCGGGGGGGTGGCTACACAAGCGGAGGCGTTCCCGAAGGAACGCCTGCCGTTTGTGGGAGGCACCACTGACATCACCAGTGATGTCAGTGGAGAGCTTCCTGCTCTGTTAGAGCAGGAAGCTCTCGGGGGCTTGTGACGGACGAGCGGACGAGACCCTACCACAAGGGTCTCGTCGCAAGCCCCGATGGTCGCGACCATCGCGACCATCACCTGGCCGCCCGCAAAAGCTGTGGGTGGTCACTCACAGCTTAGCAAGCGGCCAGGGGGCTGCAACCGAAAAAAAAAAAAAAAACACCCTGATTCAGAGCGAGCGCTCTTAAAAAGCGTCCGGCTCTGAATCAGGCCCTCTATTCCCAACTCTGAATCGGGCCCAGAAACCATAGGACAATATATTACACAGACTTAGGAATGAAGATGAAACACCTATGCGGAGATCAGTACATATAAGTATATTATGGGCACAGAAGTCAGAGCATCGCTGCACTGGTACTGACTGTACCGTCTGTGGGTGGCACATTGGTATTGTATAATTTCTGCTACACTATTTTATGTGTACTGTGTGTATCATTACATTATTTATGATTATGTTATGGAGTATATATACAGTATTGTAATGTTGCTCTGTGTGAATTATACAGGGAGCGAACCAGGCCCGGCTCCTTAGGCTGCCTTCCTCCCCCTTTCCGGTGCACCCTATCTTGCCAGGCTGGGGACTGGCCCAGTGATCCGTCAGCCTCTCCTGGCACAGTGTGGTGTCATCCATTCATTGTAGTCATAGGCAAAGCGATACACTGGACCGAGCCACATGACTCAGCTCAATGGCTCTTTTGGAATGCAGACTGCATTGAGTGCAGAGACTTCTGGCAGTGAAGGGACTCGGGGAGAGACTGACTGAGATCTCTGGGAGTGGTTCGGCTCTCGAGTCTCAGTCTGCAGCAGCAGCCCTGTGTGGCTTCATTCCCTGCTCCCTCCCAAAGGGGTGTCACCCGGAGTGCCGACGCCCAATCACAGTGTGGCTGTGCACAACGAGTGCATGTCCCTGGGGGTGACTGACTGTGACTAACTTACAAAGAAAAGAGAGGCGGGTGTCTCGACACATCAAACTTTGAGTGACTTGAATCATTTGAACATCTAAATGATTTGAGTCATTGTGTGGAGACATTCACTCACTAGCCATCTCTATATTACTGCTCTATTATGCAGAGCAACGGTGACAGAGTGCCCCTAACCACCCCACACGTCCGCGGGACACTGCAGCCCATGGGTGCTACAGCAGGACAGCGCCCGAAAACCGGGACTTTCCTCCTGAAATCTGAATGGTTGGGAGGTATGTTTAACAGTTTATCAGTCTGCTTTATCTGTCAGTGTGACAGACAACTTTCCTACAAACAAAATAACTTCTTCTTGGTGATCCCTTGCACTAAACTAACAGAGTCCAAATGACTATTATATTGGCCAGCTGGTCCAGCGCTGATTGCCCAGCTCAGAGGAAACTCAGGCCTTTCAAACTCTAAGCACCACCAACAGCTCTACCCTGATAGACAGGTGTCACTCCCATATATACCTTCCTCTGAGTCTACCAACAGCCACTTCCCTATATAGGGATGATTACAGCAGGTGTATTAGTATTCACCACTCTTCCCTGATGAAGTCGATGGCAGGCAAAACGCATTGGAATTATTGCTTGGGACCACTGGACACTTGTTAATTCTGGGCTCACTCCAGTTACAGGAATAGGTTTGAAAGCCAGAGAGCAGTGCACTAAGGAGGAGATTTATCAAACTTTCAATAGAGGACAATGGTCCTCTATACAAGTTTTGATTACCCTCCATTACAGAAAGAAAAAGCTGCATAAAAGTGCCACTGATATCTACCTGTACAGACAAGACATCATCCGATAGATGGTACAAAGTAATTTATTTTGTATAAATAATAAAATGTAACATTCAAAATTATTTTATTGAAAATGATACAGTGACCGTACAGCAATCTTTTCTTCTCACGGGATATTTGGGACAAACTGACCCATATGCAATTGAGGAGGTATAGAGGGGGGTGTAAAAACAAGTAACAGGTGCACATATTTTGATTTATTTGTTGGTATGAGGCCACCTGATATCTTTGTGTTTGATTGAACTGTAATGAACTATTGCTACACTGGAGGGCGCCATTTCTCCATTTCTCTTGTTAGCATTCACATAAGTGCCCGTTACTATAATCTCAGCACTGCCGCAATTATTAACAATCTGTATCGCGACGGATATTTTATTTTTTTATGAAAATATCCCCGCTATGTACTAAACTGAACCCACAAGTAAAGTAGTAGTGATAACCACTGTACCTGCGAGTTACTTTCCCAGCATTTTGGAGGAGTTTTTTCCCAGTTGTTAAAGATTCGTCTAGGGGAAGCTGACACTGCGCATACCTACATCCAGGGGAAGCTGACACTGCGCATGCCTACATCCAGGGGAAGCTGACACTGCGCATGCCTACATCCAGGGGAAGCTGACACTGCGCATGCCTACATTCAGGGGAAGCTGACACTGCGCATGCCTACATCCAGGGGAAGCTGACACTGCGCATGCCTACATCCAGGGGAAGCTGACACTGCACATGCCTACATCCAGGGGAAGCTGACACTGCACATGCCTACAGTGCCAGGGTTCAGAACCAGCCGGAGCCTGCCGGAGAGGGATCGGAAGATGTCTCTCCTGCGTGTAAAGCCTCCGTAGGCTTAAATAGGTTTACACCATGTGAAGATGGTACAAACTAATGGGGCCAAACTCTGAAAGGCTTTGCAGGGTTTCGATCGCTGGATCACATACTCTCCATCACATGGTCGCTTCCCAGTTCCCATGCCCGAAAACACAACTTTTATGGTTAAGACAGATCCAGCAAAGATTTGTCCAACTCAGAATGGGCTGGAGATACCCAAAAGCATGTAATTCACATCTGCATATACACTGTACGCTAAGTCTACGGCATATTCAATTGGGTGCGAATAAAGCAAAAAAAAAACGCACCTGCAAAGTTTTTCCTGCAGGTGCGGGTTTTTTGCTGTACTCGCACCCAATTGAATATTCAATTCGGTGCGTTTTTTTTTCTATTTTGCGCGTTAGGAGGTTTTTATTCTCGCACCTCCAGCGCAAGTGTGATTTATTCTAAAATCTCTAATTTTAAGAAAATCAGTGGGACTTGCTCTGGGACCCCGGCGTCACCCCTCCTAATGAGTAATTAAGCTTTTGGACGTTTCCAATTTGCTTAATTAGTCAGTAATTACCAGCAGCATCGGTGAGTACGTCAGTGTGTGTGAGTGTGTGTGTGTGCATGAGTGTGTGCGTGTGACCCCCGGTGTATGTGTGTCCCCCCCAGTGTCAGTGTGGCCCCCCAGAATGGGCGCTGGGAGAACTACATCTCCCAGCAGCCCTTGCCTTTCAGAGCTGAAAACTCCACGACCACTTTTTTAAAATTGGATACTGCGGGTATCGGGAGCGCGCATACCCGCAGTAATCCATTATTGGGTGCAAGGTTTTTTACCTCACTAAACCTCACACCCAATTGAATATGCCCCTAAAACTCATATTTGCACCTGGCCGAACCAAGATCAGCCCATGTATGGTAACATCTCTAATATACTCCTATATACAGATGTGTCCTTATGCTAATTACACGACAAGCCCACGAGCAGCCCTGAGGCCACAGTTAACGCTGATTACTGCTCGCACCATCCGGAGTAACTGAAAGCAGAAATAAGACTTCAGCTGCAGCGAGTGCCCTGAAAAGCAGACTCTAGAGGATGGACGGGCATCACTTGGGGTCCACAACCCCGGAACCCATAGCAGCCGCAATGACTGTTCTGGGAATAGTCAGCCTGTCTGTAGCACATGAATTTATCAACATCTGGATTTTACCCACATTTTATACACTTTGTTTAAAACTATATATACAAACAATGCTACTCGGGGTGTCTCACAGCCATTACTGTACTTACTTGGTACTGCTTGTTGAACGTTCTAAGAGTTGCAATTTCTACAGAGTCATGAGCATTATCCACCACACATCCACACAGTGCACTGCACAAAGAGTCAAAGACACAAAATAAGTTCATTTTTCTATTGAACGGCTCTTACATGTTTGAGTCATCACCTTCAGGCTGGGGAGGCGGCCATTTTGTTGGCTAAACCAACATTCTTGAGAATGCACCAAGAAGGACAGCAGAGGCGGGAGCCGCACCGTCATAGTCTTCGGACCTCGGTGCGGCTCCCGCCTCTGCTGTCCTTCTTGGTGCATTCTCAAGAGTATATGGGAAAGATTTCTGGGACTGCACACCCTGTAATATATATATAATGGGAGGTGCTACCTGATGAACCTAATTGCAGGCACAAAAACAGACAAATCTCAGGTGCACAACTCCAAATTATTAATAATACATAAATGCAATAGAATTTTGCAATCAATAGAGGTTTTTAGCATAATCTTGGCCAAGGTTATTGGTCCTACCCAACACATCCAGGTAACCTCTTTAGGGTAGGTCCCTAACATACGAGGATTCAAATCCAGAGCGCAGGACCCCCCAAACTAGCCCAGCTATGCCGCCCCAGGGCAGCGCCATAGTAAGAAAAGCGCAGTGTAAAAGAGATAGTTAAGAGCAGCCACAGCTGCAAATAAAGAAAGCTCTGGATATGAATCCTCGTATGTGGTGAGTAGGCCCATAACCTTGGCCAAGATTATGCTAAAAACCTCTATTGATTGCAAAATTCTATTGCATTTATGTATTATTAATAATTTGGAGTTGTGCACCTGAGATTTGTCTGTTTTTGTCCCTGCAATTAGTCTCCTCAGGTAGCACCTCCCATTATATATATATTACAGGGTGTGCAGTCCTGAAATCTTTCCCATATACTCCATTTAATGTGCTTTATTGCACACCTGAGGGAAAGGAGATGCCCTCAGTCTGGTATAAGCACCCCTATCTTATTGGTTTAAAAGCATGGAGTATGGTAATGTATATGCACACTGGTATTAGGCACAATTCTAGGTAAAGTCCTACAAGTTTTATATACTGTAGTGCAACTTTGGTTCATTTTTGGGGCGTGGGTCCCCCTGGATTGCCTTGGTTGATCTGTTTCAGGGCACCGCATTATAACACATTTTTCTTTTATAACACATTTTAACCCTTCACTGTTTGTTTATTATACATGTACTTCACTTTTTATTTTCATTCTTTATATGCAGCAGTAGCTGCTCCTAACTATCTCTTTTACACTGCGCTTTTCTTACTATGGCGCTGCCCAGGGGCGGCTTAGCTGGGCCAGTTTGGGGGTGTCCTGTGCTCTGGATTTGAATCCTCGTATGTTAGGGACCTACCCTAAAGAGGTTACCTGGATATGGTGAGTAGGCCCATAACCTTGGCCAAGACTATGCTAAAAATCTCTATTGATTGCAAAATTCTATTGCATTTATATATATTATTAATAATTTGGAGTTGTGCACCTGAGATTTGTCTGTTTTTGTCCCTGCAATTAGTCTCCTCAGGTAGCACCTCCCATTATATATATATTACAGGGTGTGCAGTCCTGAAATCTTTCCCATATACTCCATTTAATGTGCTTTATTGCACACCTGAGGGAAAGGAGATGCCCTCAGTCTGGTATAAGCACCCTTCCTTATTGGTTTAAAAGCATGGAGTATGGTAATGTATATGCACACTGGTATTAGGCACAATTCTAGGTAAAGTCCTACAAGTTATATACTGTAGTGCAACTTTGGTTCATTTTTGGGGCGTGGGTCCCCCTGGATTGCCTTGGTTGATCTGTTTCAGGGCACCGCATTATAACACATTTTTCTTTTATAACACATTTTAACCCTTCACTGTTTGTTTATTATACATGTACTTCACTTTTTATTTTCATTCTTTATATGCAGCAGTAGCTGCTCCTAACTATCTCTTTTACACTGCGCTTTTCTTACTATGGCGCTGCCCAGGGGCGGCTTAGCTGGGCCAGTTTGGGGGTGTCCTGTGCTCTGGATTTGAATCCTCGTATGTTAGGGACCTACCCTAAAGAGGTTACCTGGATGTGGTGAGTAGGCCCATAACCTTGGCCAAGATTATGCTAAAAATCTCTATTGATTGCAAAATTCTATTGCATTTATATATATTATTAATAATTTGGAGTTGTGCACCTGAGAATTGTCTGTTTCTGTGCCTGCAATTAGTCTCATCAGGTAGCACCTCCCATTATATATATATTACAGGGTGTGCAGTCCTGAAATCTTTCCCATATACTCCATTTAATGTGCTTTATTGCACACCTGAGGGAAAGGAGATGCCCTCAGTCTGGTATAAGCACCCCTACCTTATTGGTTTAAAAGCATGGAGTATGGTAATGTATATGCACACTGGTATTAGGCACAATTCTAGGTAAAGTCCTACAAGTTTTATATACTGTAGTGCAACTTTGGTTCATTTTTGGGGCGTGGGTCCCCCTGGATTGCCTTGGTTGATCTGTTTCAGGGCACCGCATTATAACACATTTTTCTTTTATAACACATTTTAACCCTTCACTGTTTGTTTATTATACATGTACTTCACTTTTTATTTTCATTCTTTATATGCAGCAGTAGCTGCTCCTAACTATCTCTTTTACACTGCGCTTTTCTTACTATGGCGCTGCCCAGGGGCGGCTTAGCTGGGCCAGTTTGGGGGTGTCCTGTGCTCTGGATTTGAATCCTCGTATGTTAGGGACCTACCCTAAAGAGGTTACCTGGATGTGGTGAGTAGGCCCATAACCTTGGCCAAGATTATGCTAAAAATCTCTATTGATTGCAAAATTCTATTGCATTTATATATATTATTAATAATTTGGAGTTGTGCACCTGAGATTTGTCTGTTTCTGTGCCTGCAATTAGTCTCATCAGGTAGCACCTCCCATTATATATATATTACAGGGTGTGCAGTCCTGAAATCTTTCCCATATACTCCATTTAATGTGCTTTATTGCACACCTGAGGGAAAGGAGATGCCCTCAGTCTGGTATAAGCACCCCTACCTTATTGGTTTAAAAGCATGGAGTATGGTAATGTATATGCACACTGGTATTAGGCACAATTCTAGGTAAAGTCCTACAAGTTTTATATACTGTAGTGCAACTTTGGTTCATTTTTGGGGCGTGGGTCCCCCTGGATTGCCTTGGTTGATCTGTTTCAGGGCACCGCATTATAACACATTTTTCTTTTATAACACATTTTAACCCTTCACTGTTTGTTTATTATACATGTACTTCACTTTTTATTTTCATTCTTTATATGCAGCAGTAGCTGCTCCTAACTATCTCTTTTACACTGCGCTTTTCTTACTATGGCGCTGCCCAGGGGCGGCTTAGCTGGGCCAGTTTGGGGGTGTCCTGTGCTCTGGATTTGAATCCTCGTATGTTAGGGACCTACCCTAAAGAGGTTACCTGGATGTGGTGAGTAGGCCCATAACCTTGGCCAAGATTATGCTAAAAATCTCTATTGATTGCAAAATTCTATTGCATTTATATATATTATTAATAATTTGGAGTTGTGCACCTGAGATTTGTCTGTTTCTGTGCCTGCAATTAGTCTCATCAGGTAGCACCTCCCATTATATATATATTACAGGGTGTGCAGTCCTGAAATCTTTCCCATATACTCCATTTAATGTGCTTTATTGCACACCTGAGGGAAAGGAGATGCCCTCAGTCTGGTATAAGCACCCCTACCTTATTGGTTTAAAAGCATGGAGTATGGTAATGTATATGCACACTGGTATTAGGCACAATTCTAGGTAAAGTCCTACAAGTTTTATATACTGTAGTGCAACTTTGGTTCATTTTTGGGGCGTGGGTCCCCCTGGATTGCCTTGGTTGATCTGTTTCAGGGCACCGCATTATAACACATTTTTCTTTTATAACACATTTTAACCCTTCACTGTTTGTTTATTATACATGTACTTCACTTTTTATTTTCATTCTTTATATGCAGCAGTAGCTGCTCCTAACTATCTCTTTTACACTGCGCTTTTCTTACTATGGCGCTGCCCAGGGGCGGCTTAGCTGGGCCAGTTTGGGGGTGTCCTGTGCTCTGGATTTGAATCCTCGTATGTTAGGGACCTACCCTAAAGAGGTTACCTGGATGTGGTGAGTAGGCCCATAACCTTGGCCAAGATTATGCTAAAAACCTCTATTGATTGCAAAATTCTATTGCATTTATATATTATTAATAATTTGGAGTTGTGCACCTGAGATTTGTCTGTTTTTGTGCATTCTCAAGAATGTCTCTCGTAAAACAAAGCACTGAGCTGTCACAATGGTCACATCAGGGGCCTAATAGTATGAAGGCCCCCGATGTGACCATTGTGGCAGCTCAGTGCTTTGTTTTACGAGAGACAAACGCTTTGGCCTAGTCAAATCCAAACCGCTCATCTCTATGCGGGGGGGGGGGGGGGGAATTCAATTGATAGCAGGAAAGATAACAGGACAGATTTAGAGTTGGACGCAGTTGGAGCCACGTCTGTGTCTTTTGCTGTGACTCCGTCTTTATGGTGATGTTGCGGCTGATGGTCTTCCTGCTGGGATGCCCGCCAGCTGAAGCGCCAGACCGTCGCTGTGCATACTAAGATACACCATCGGTTGTACCCAAGGGCGTTTCTAGAGAGGAGGGGGCCCGTGTGCAGTCTCCGACACGGGCCCCCCCTCTCCGCCCGGCGGCCAGCAGCGCACTGAGCTGTGCGCGGCCAGCGCCGGAGTTATAGACTCTGGGCACTAGAGTGTGCCCAGAGTCTATAATGTATGCACAGGTCACCGGGAAAATGGCCATGGCGGACATTTTCTCTGTACTGCGCATGCGCAAATGACAGAAAAATGGCCACCGCGGCCATTTTCCAGTCGTACAGCACCGGACCCCCGCGCCGACGTGGGACTCCGGAGAGGTAAGTAATATTACATACCTCCCAACATGACCCTCTCCAGGAGGGACACTATGCTCTGGTCCTGGACTTCCCTGGTAAGAGGTGGGGCTGCAGCGCAGTTCAAACTTCAAATAGGGGAGCCTCACCAACTGTCATTTCACACACTGCCAAACATCACTGGCTGGGACTCACTGGCAGTTGGTGTGACTCCCCTATTTGAATTTTGGACTGTGCTGCAGCCCCACCTCTGGAGCTTCCACCAATCATAAATTACCAGGGAAGTCCAGGACCAGAGCATTGTGTCCCTCCTGGAGAGAGTCATGTTGGGAGGTATGGTATTATGGGTGCAGGGTGTGCGGTGCAGGGCCCCCCTGGACCCGGGGCCCGTGTTCCCCGCACACCCTGCACCCATTATAGATACGCCCCTGGTTGTACCAGCCCTAGGGAGGCGCAGATTATCTGTCTGAACCAAATGTGTGAGTGGTACTGCGTCTTTAGATGAAGTCACTGTCTGCGACACCCCTGCGTTTTGCTAGCCGCCCCACTGTTACGCCACCCCCAGAAATGCCCACTAAAATGGCACCTTTCTGCATCCAATTTGTTCTGCATTTCCCAGCAGTAGCTATCAGGATTCAAGCGCAGTATGACACGTACTTCCAACATGGGACGACTGCGTGAATATCGGCAATGCGCGCAGTTAGCGTGCACATCTGAATCGGGCCGATCACTACTGTTGGATTATTCTGGTAGACAGTCTTAGCTCATTCTCTCTCATACCGGAGGCACTTTGCTATTCTTTGTCCTCCTCTCCCCACTGTGACCACAAAAGCACCAGCTCTGATTCAGGATTCAGGATCTCGGATGGTGTAAGTGTTACAGGAGGGTTGAGTGACATGTGCTCGATCTATACGTTAACCATTTCTGATCAGAAGTTAAATGACTGCAGACCTCGGTCTGTCCTCGCCGGCAGGGTTTACACCAAGCAACCAGCTCCGCTATTGATAAGGAGTCACAGATGTCTTACTTAACCCCGAGCTGAGCTCTTATCTATGTTAATATCCTTTTTTCTTGCTGTCAAACAACTTCTATGTCAGACTGTATAGCTAGAAAACACTGCGCTCCAATACGAATGCAACCCAACAGACCTTTAAAAGAGTCTTCAGTACATTAGTCAACAAAACACAAATAAAAAGTCCAGGCGCTATCTCCAGAGTATATAGTGCTCATACGATGAAAGTGTAGTCTCTAATTAGTGTATAATTCCCAGATGTGTGTTCAATTCACACTTTTCCTCAGTTATTCCTCATTGCCTCATGGTCACAGATATGGAAAAGAAGAAAAAAATATCACATATAGTGAAATACCATTTATTCAAGTTAAAACACATCAAACAACAATGGTTTCAATCCGGATTTAAAACCAGCTTGAGCATCCGCTGGATACGGAGATCTTAGTATCCTACAATAAACTAGACTTCACTGAACAACATCCTCCATCAGCTCCTGGTACAATCAACCAATCACAGGGAAGGGAGGGGGATTTAAAGTACTACTGTCCACCAGAAGAGATACACCTTGAGAAAGACTTTTAAAGTTGAAAGTGAAACGCGTTGGCGGAAAGTGGGAGCAGACTACCAGGACTGTGAGCGGTGGGAAAGATCTCCGTATCCAGTGGATGCTCAAGCAGGTTTTAAATCCGGATTGAAACCATTGTTGTTTGATGTGTTGTCTGCTGTACAGGATACATCTTCACTGCTGGTACGTTGAATATCCCACGAGGGATGGAGTGGTTTTTTAGGGAGTTTTAACTTGAATAAATGGTATTTCACTATATATGATATTTTTTTCTTCTTTTCCATATCTGTGACCATGATGCAATGAGGAATAAATGAGGAAAAGTGTGAATTGAACACACATCTGGGTATTATACACGGATTAGAGACTACACTGTCATCGTATGATCACTATATAATCTGGAGATAACTTCTATGTCCTACACTTTGAACCTCTCTATGTATTGACTTATTTTTACAAGTACGTCAGTATAACGTGATCGATACTGAGTTATACTTGTGCTTGTAGTATCTATATAGATAGTATAACAGTGCTCTCTTCTAGTTATTAGTCTATACAGCATATAGACAGACTTATTTCTACTTGTTGAAGACATACAAGATTTATATAGGATTGGGACGATGCAGAGATAATTGTAAGTTGGACATAACTGCGACCGCATTGCATGCATGGAAATAAATGGGAATATTCGCCCGTATGCACAGTTAAGAATCCCTACACCTGGTTTCGGCATCATCCATGCATGCTTGATGCTTGACCCACCCTGTTCCTTGGTGCAAAGACTCGCCTGAAAACAGATGTAATTACGTATTCTCAGCTCTCTGTAGACCACGGTTACGAAGACGCGCCTGGAATTTGTATGACTCGGCATCACCCTGAGGTGGGTACGTTTGGTTCTGGAACATGTGCAAGGCTAAAAAAATAAAAAATGTGCCAAACGAACTTGTGTTTAACTGTGCATTGGCCGCTCAAAGTGTCTACGCCTGTGCATGGGGTGTCTGACAGATTTTTGCACTCTAATGTACTAATATAGTTGTTGAGAAACACAGATCGCCACATTACTGACCTCATCAACCTCTGCGGACAGTGAGTTCTCTTATCATCGTACAATGCTTTCAGTGTCACAATGTCCAGGATTGTCACCAGGTTCACAAACATCCTTGGAACCTGTTGTGTAAGATAAGTTGGTGGGTTTAACTCATGAAGCGGGGAGATGTATTAAAGCTTTCAGAGAGATATACAATGAGGAAGTTGCCCATAGCAACCAGCCAGCTGCTAGCTGTTGTTTCAAAGACTGTGCTAGATAAATTACATTTAGAAGCTGATTGATTGCTTTGGCAACGTCTCAATTTTATCTCTCTCCAAGGCTTGATAGATCTTCCCTACGGACAGTCAAAATTTATAGAAAAAATATATATATTTATGTGTATACATATACTAGCCCCCCCCTCTGCTGCTTATGACATAGGCAATGATGATGGTACCATCCATGGATCAGTGCCTGGAGAAATTGAAAGTTATCAGACAGTTTTCCCCAGCAGGACAGGTGGTACAGCCCAGCCGATAGGGCACCGTGGATAAGGGTTAGACGGGATGGGATTCTTGGGCAGGCCATGACTCTGTCACCGCTGTAATAAGCATGGACCTAGGTCTAATTAGTCATATAAGCAATGTAGTTTGTGTCCTTGTCAGACAATATACCTCTTGCTGCAAGTAGTCCAGGGCTTGCTTGATGCGGTAGACAAACTGTTCTGGAGAACGAAATCTCTGTTGAAGATCAAAGTAAATAAATTAGGACTTGTTCCCTGGATTTGGACAAGTGTTTGTTTGCACTTGTACAGTGTGACAGAAGGGAGATGGCAGCTGAGAGACAGTCATTTCTCCAGAGAATAAGCCGCAATGGGGTGTGAACGCCGCTACGGAAGCTGTGGGCAGGAAGGTCACACAAACATCCCACTATCCTCATCCCAAATCAGTTAAGGGTCTATTCATCATTACTTAATTATTTGGAGATAATTAGGTTTAGAACTCGCATGGAGTTCTACCTAATTACCAGAGGAATTCCTCTGCTCAATAAGTATCTACCCCGAATAGCTGTCATTGGCCCTCATTCAGAGCCGTACGCTGTGAGCAGAGCGCACGCTCTGAATGAGGGCCGGGCTCCATTTTCATGGAGCGTCCTCCTGGACGCTCGTATAGCTGTGGGTCACCACCCACAGGCTATACGAGCGTGCTTTGTGATGGCCTCGATGGTCTTGACCATCGCGACCATCGAAATTGCGAGCCGGAGCCTGCGGTTGAGGTTTTCAACCGCAAGCTCCGGAGTGATTTTGGCTCTATCAGAGCCAAAATCACTCCCACTGACATCACTAGTGATGTCAGTGGGCCGGCTTCTGACGGGAGGCGTTCCCGTGGGAACGCCCCCGTCAGGGAGGCACGCCCCCGGCACGCCCACCAAAGGGGGCGTGCTGTCAATCAACATTGACAGCATGCCCCCTTTGATCGGACACAACGAGCGAAGGACTTTCCTTCGCTCGTCGCGTCTGGCGCATGCGCACGACGGAGCTCCCTCCGTCGTGCGCATGCTCAGTCCATAACATCGACCCACTTGCGAGCGGACAGCCGCTCGCGAGTGGGTCTGAATCAGGCCCATTGTTGTGATGACAGCTATTTAGAAAATAGATACTTTTCCCTTCACGCTGCAGCAGCGTGCAGCGGCGGGGGAGGGATGGACCGCAAAGAAGGCGGGGCAAAATCCCACTGCTTCACAAGCTGCCACGTAAACGGCAGCTTGTGAAGCCTTACGAGGGCTGTACGCCATCTGGGGATGGCATACAGTAACACCATAAAATTGCAAAAATAAATAATTTTCGGAATTTGATGAATAGCCTAATTTTTACATCCCGGTACTAAAGTAAGGGGAGTGTGGAAATTAACGCCGCAGAACCGTACCCAGGAGATATTGGTGATATCTTCTGCGTTACTAGTCTAATGAATGGCTCACTTACTTAAAAGTAGGGAACTGTTTGAAAAAAAAAATCTTAATTAAAGTATGATGAATAGGCCCCTTATTCTTTAGACATGTTATTTAAGCATTACAGTAATAATTATTTATGCTAAACTATGTGTAAGTAATGAGAATGGAGGCACACCGCCCCCCGGTTATCAGCTCCAACGATAACTGGGACAGGATAGGGGCAGCAGTGGGGTCACATGTCTCATTGACCCCGGGCTGTAACGAATCAGTCCTATACATTGTGAGTGCACAAGTAATAATTGTGTACAGCATAGCTTCATCTCCCTGTCATATACTATCTAATCCATTATTATTACTGGGATTATACATTGTGGTAAAGATAAAAGCAAAGAAAGGCAATTAAAATACACAAACTAATAAAAAAAAACAATCTATATGGTGTCCCCTGAATTGCGTTTCCCTTGGCCCGTATAATGAATACTGCGCTATCACTAGAAATTCACCAGCAGTAGCTGAAAATATAGCGGTCGCAGTGTTGGACAATGGCAACCTCGTGTCATTTTAAAGACCTAATTCTGTGTCACACACAAGGTTTGCGGTCGACTTGTCGACATTCGGAAGGTAGACATGGAATGTCGTCAGGTTCTGAATGTCGACATGCAAGCTGTTGACACTGTCATTAGGTCGACAATTAAATCAATATGTAGATAATGATCAGGGGCGTTTTAAAAGAAGAGGGGGCCCGTGTGCACTCCTCGTGCGGGGCCCCCTCCTTTCTCCTTGGTGGCTGGCAGCCGACTGACACGGCTGGCCAGCCACCGGAGCATTAGTAGACTCCGGGCACTAGAGTGTGCCCGGAGTCTACTGCACATGCGCAGAACGCTGGAAAAATGCCCGCGGCAGCCATTTTTCTGGTGTTCTGAGCAGCAGTGACACCCGATGCGGGACCTCGGACAGGTAAGTTTAAAAAAATATGGGTGCAGTGTGTGCGGTGCGGGGCCTCCTTGGACCCGGGGGCCCATGTGCCCCGCACACACTGCACCCATTATAGATACGCCACTGATAATGATATGCATTTAGGTCCACATGGTAAAAATGTAGTCATGTTCAGAGACTACGAGGGAAAGGCAGCTTCTAGCTAGCATTTATCAAGTACATTCTATAAAATGATAGCAAGGAGCTGGTTGGTTGCTATGGGTAACTTCTCCATCTATCTTCTTCAGAAGGGCTGGTAGATCTCCCCCAAAACATGAGTAAATTTACATGAAATAGAACGATGGTTGAACAGATAATTTATTACATCTTAAGGTGCCCACACACTGAGCGACTCGCAAACGATGCAATGTCGTTAACGATTTCCTTTGAACTCCCCGGCAGCTCCCTGGCAGTCCTGGACAAACGATATCGTGCATAAAGTGTTCATATTTTGACAAACGATCTACTAACGACCTATAGTGCGTCCTTAACGATTTCCAGCGCTTTGTTAAAGAGATTTCCAGATCTTACCTGCAGTGGGTAAGATCTGAAGATATGATTAACAACCCGCAGGGACCGAGCATCCGATCGTTATCGCTCAGTGGAAACTGCACGACTTGCACAAATTTGAGGGATTTATCGTTACGATGCATCGAAATCGTGTAAATCGTGCATATGATTGCCTAGTGTGTGGGCACCAGTGTGAGATTTTCTCTGGTCACCCGATGTTACATGTAAGATCAGGGCCGGCTCTACGGGTGTTCGACCAGTGCGGCCGAACAGGGGCACCACCCATAGAGGGCACTCCCTCCCCAACATCCCGATTTCAGCGGGACAGTACTGTCCCACTATATCTTCCACCCATGGGCCAAAGTGGCCCACGGGTGGTGAAATCGGGAGGGTGGGGACCCCCACAGCTGTGGTGGTACCGGACCACGGAGTCTGAATGGATTCTGCGCGCATGCATGTGGCATCCATCCAGTGATGGGAGAGGGCTGGGGGAAGCCTGATGTTATTTGAAGGTGTGCCATGCGGGCACGCCTCCAAATAACGTCACATAGGGGCGGTGGTCTATGGTAATTAGGTCACGCACCCATTTTAGGTCACTCACGGCTTCGGCGTGCGTGATGTGAGGGCGCACTTTGAAGAGCTGGCACAGGGTGCTCCAAACCCTGGAGCCGGCCCTGTGTAAGATAGTTGCACAGTCATTATCACATAGGAGACCGTAAGTGAACTTGGGATTAACATGAGGGTTACTGGCCAGGCCGATATCTCAGACAGAACAATAGCGAATGACGTGTCAGTTACTAATTTAAGAGCTTATCCCATTATATTGTGTTTGTCAAAGATTACAGATAAAGAAGCCGTTTATCATCAAAGTGTGGACTGTAAATTGCTGGCATTATGTGCTATTTTAAGAGGCAAATTCTCATAAATGACGTAATATGTGTGTATGTTTTTAAATCAACGAGGCTCGTTGTGTAGCTGTGGTGAGTCCTGCTGGAGGCAGGAGAGAGAGAGGCTGGAGGCCAGTGTTGGCACAGGCAACGGTCTGACCGGGCAACATAACACAGGGCATCTTATTGTCTGGGGCACCATATTGAAATTCGTTTACCTCAGAGCTAAAGTATGGGATGGCCCAGTGAGAGGTGCGTCATGGGTAATCCATGCTAAAAAGCCCCCCCTCCCAATGATCACTGCCCTCATCAGTCTTCCACAGTGGAGGCTAAGGACACTGGGTCTCATTCAGACCCGGTCGCAAGCGCCGATGTAATGGTCCCCACAGAGCATGCGCATGACAGAGCCGGCTCTGTCGTGCGCATGCGCGAGACCCGGCTAGCGACGGGCGCTCCATCGCTAAGGGTCTCGTAGCAGACGGGGCGAGCTGTCAATGTTGTGTGACAGCTCGCCCCGCTTGCTGGGCGGGCCGGGGGCGTGCCCAGCCAAACTGAGGCGTTCCAGTTGGAACGCTTGCCGTTTGGGGGCGGCCCCACTGACATCATTGATGATGTCAGTGGGGAACTTCCCGCTCAAACAGAGCAGGAAGTTCCCTGGGGCTTACGAGAGCCCAGACGCAACCTTCGGGTCTGGTCGTAAGCCCCGAAGGTCGCGATGGTGATGAAAATCGCGACCATCACCCTGATCGCAAACTAAGCTGTGGGTGGCAACCCACAGCTTAGCTTACGACCTGGAGGCAGCACTTCTAAACAAGAAGTGCCCGCCCTCATTCAGAGTGAGCGATCGCTTCTTGCGATGGACTCTGAATGAGGACCACTGTGTATCGCATGTCCGTGTGATTATCACATAGGCATGCAGGATAAGTGCTTACATATTTGAAATGTCACTGGCCCCTACCTTGGCTGCCAGATCTGGCCGTGCTGCTGGTCCAGATCATGGACCATTTTCCAGAAAAGAGGGCCGGCCCCGTCCTCTTTTTTTCCCCCAAACAGGAGCAGCCTGTCAATCAGGCTGCGATTTTGGGGAACTATGAGATATCTTGCAGTAGAAGACCGGCCCATGCGCAGGATCTGAGCTTCTAACATCGGAGTTCTACTCTGAATCAGGCGATCTGAGAGCAGATAGTGGCAGATTCGGCCACCTCTGTGCTAGGTGTTGCATGGCTGAGCACTGTCATTGTGATGCACAGGCTGTTCAATCCAGGAGTAGTACCAAGGGCAGTGTGACCGGTGCTGCCGCCAAGGGGCGCAAGGCTGAGGGGACTGCTTAGCTACTGCCCTGGCAGCACCGGTCTCCAGCTTGTGAGGTGCCTGGAAGGCCACCCTGCTGCCTGGAGAGCTGCCCGAACCACGTTGGGACACTCTCGACACCCATCTTCCTACTGCCTGGAAAATAACATACCGGGTTCTTACAGATGGCGCACAGATCATTCCCTCCTATAAATATAGTCAGCAGTTTCCAGTCTTCTGTATAATTGATGTTCTAGATGGAAACATTAAATACAATAACATAAAGTAGAAGTTTCACAATGTTTTTTTTTTCATTTTTTACAAATGTTTCACTTAGTATTAATAATAAAGCAACACAGTAAAGTATGAGTAATAAATCAGGTCCAGAGAAATAAGATGTAATAATGTCAGCTTAGTAAGTTATTTTGTAGAACAATCCCCTCCTTATGTGATACAGTAACATTGTGTTTAGGGGTGTGGTTCAGAATGCTGACATGGACGGGAGCTGTCATAATGTCAACAATGTGACTGTCAGCAGGCGACATGTCGACCATGTGCTTTTCAATTGACGAGGCAAGTACCCCCAACGCTAAACCCTAACCACAGCCTAACCCTAACCGTAATTGCAGCCTAACCCTAATCCTATGCCAGGGGTGTATTAGGAGAGGAGGGGGCCCGTGTTCACTCCCCATCCGTGGCACCCTCCTCTCTCCCCGACTGCCGCCAGTGAACTGACAGCAGCGTTAGACTCCAGACACTAGATCTCCTATTGCACATACCCAAAACGTAGAGAAAATGGCAGCGGAAGCCATTTTCCAGGTGTTTTGTGTAGCGCTACTCCATGGGACTTCAGAGAGGTAAGTATAAAAAAAAAAGTATGGGTGCAGGGTGTGCAGAGCGGGCCCCCCTGGACCCAGGGGCCTGTGTGCACCGCACACCCTGCACTCATTATAAATACGCCCCTGTCCTAACCACAGCCTAACGCTAACAACAGCCTAATCCTAGCCATGCCTAACCCTAATTGCAATCTAACCCTAACCATGTCTTATTCCTAGCTACAGCCTAAACCTAACTACAGCCTAACCATAATTGCAGCCTAACCCTAGCCACAGTCTAACCCTAACTCCATTCGCAGCTTAACCACAGCCTAACCCTAACCCTAACTACAGCCTAACCCTAACCACAGCCT
The DNA here is from genome assembly GCA_031769625.1 of Taudactylus pleione. Classification (NCBI taxonomy): domain Eukaryota; kingdom Metazoa; phylum Chordata; class Amphibia; order Anura; family Myobatrachidae; genus Taudactylus; species Taudactylus pleione. The sequence goes on along the minus strand of JAUIMM010000078.1, from coordinate 1,666,903 downwards.
TACCCTAATTGCGTCCTAACAATAATCACAGCCTAACCCTAGCCCTAACTGCAGCCTAACCCTAACCACAGCCTTACCCTAATTGCGTCCTAACCCTAATCACAGCCTAACCCTAACCCTAACTGCAGCCTAACCCTAACCACAGCCTTACCCTAATTGCGTCCTAACCCTAATCACAGCCTAACCCTAGCCCTAACTGCAGCCTAACCCTAACCACATCCTTACCCTAATTGCGTCCTAACCCTAACCCTAATTGCAGCCTAACCTTAACCACAGCCCAACTCTAACGCTAAGTACAGCCTAACCGAACCATAGCCTATCCCTAATCACAGCCTAACCATAACCACAGCCCAAACCTAACCGCAGCCTAACCCTAATAGCAGCCTAACTCTAACCACAGCCTAACCCTAGTCCCAGCCTATCCCTAACTTTAACCACAGTCTAACCTTAACCCTAATTGCAGCCTAACCCCAACCACAGGCTGACCCTAATCATAGTCTAACCCTAATCACAGCGCACATGTGCAGAATGACAGCAGAGGGACTTCTGGGTCTTAGACCCGGAAGTCCTTTATTCACAAAGGACCGCTCTTACCGAGAGAGCGGTCTTTTGCACATTCCATCATGCATACTGGCGTTACCAATGGCGGCATGCATGCGAAGAGCGGCAGGATGCATCGCATCCCGAATGCGATGCATCATGCATCCCACCCTGGATGAGTGACATAAAGATCAGTGTCTTAGCTGTCCCCTAGCCATTGATGTTGTAGGCCACCATCTCGGTTCACCTAATGATTGCGCCGGCCCTGCTGTCAGTAACACAACAAATTAAGCATTTCCCCAAGAATATATAAATCTAGTTAGTTATCGTACTCACCCCAGCAGCGTTCATCTGCTTCATCTTCGTCACCAACAACTTGGCCTGGTCGATCATATCTCTGCAGAGTACAGGGAGGTGCGTTAATTTAACCCCAGATATCAGTAGCAAATATAAACCTGTATTCATGGCTAATATAGAACATCCAATCTAAGTTTTGCCCTAATTGTCCCTACACAGAGATGATAGATTTTGGGGATGAGGTAGAGCTGGACGGAAGTTGGCCATAATTGCCCACAAAGAAACCAGAGGTGGGCGCTGCTGTGTCTGTTCTTGCGTCAGTTGCCGGCAGTGATAATATGCCAATGCTACATCTCCTGGTGTAGTAGCCTGCGTCTGAGTGTGCAAGGACTGACACGCCCAGTTTCAGCATCTTCGCACACTGTAATACCGCCGGTGATTCTTTAGACCCCACCATTGGTGCACTATAGAGCTTACCATCGTCACTTGCACCGGACCTATAACATGTGCAGAGTCTCTGTGGGAACATTTCCTGTGTGGCTGAGTCTCTGCATCTGAGAACGCGGCCGATGAGACTGACGTATATTGCGATAATTTATGACCACCTCCCAGGAACGCCCACCACTTTGCCGCCCCATTTCTGATACCATCTGCACGACCTACACCTGGACAAACCATGTTGCAATACAAGGGGTATAAATACATTTATTATGTTTGCATGCAGGGTAAATCGTGGCTGCTTTTGCCTGTAGTCCACAAATTATTTTTACCCTGCAATTTAGAGTTAGGACATGCCCCTCCCACATCTAACTCTCCCTGCATATCTTACATCTGCCCCACCTACAGAGCAGTATGGTTTTACCCAGGTGCAAAGTAATCTGCTTTTATTTTACTCCAACCTTAGGATCGGGCCCAAACTGCCTGTATATATGGAGGTAGATGTATATATTCGCCCGTATGCAGAGTTCTGCACATAATTGGGAGCAGACCGTGCCTATACGAACGTTTGGTTTGATAACATCATCAGCACAAGGACGCACTTGCATCAGCCCTACCTTTGGGAAGTGACATGATGTGAGGAGAGGAATGGAGGTAACAGGAAGCCACAGACAAAGAGTTATATAGAGGAAGGAGCGGGTCCTCCAGCAGCACAGAGTATATCAGGATATGACTGATGTGTCAGTGAGGACGGGGCTGCATGTGACGGGGGCAGTGACATGATGTGAGGAGGGGAATGGACTGGAGGCAGTGGTAAGCCAGAGACTGAGAGTTATATAGTGGGAGGAGCAGGTTCCCCAGCAGCACAGAGTATATCAGGTTTGCATGTGACAGAGGCAGTGACATTATGTGGGGAGTGGAAATGAGGCAGCAGGAAGTCACAGACCGTAGAAGAAGCTGTATATAATAGTAATTATTTCTCAGCTTGTGACATTATTCCCAACGTACACTGAGTCTGCTCCTGGCACAGCCCGGTTTAGTTTTGACCTCGAAAGAGTGTGAGGCCCCTTTCCAAGCGAATAACCTTCAATATCCGGATTGAACTGCCGGAAGATGTCTGCAAAACAAGTCAGGTTTTATGTGCTACATATTCTAGATGCATAACTAATCCATACTTTCCTACCCTGCCGGAAGTTGCAGGATTATTCGGGTAGCCCCCCCTGCACCCCCAGAAGAGTGGCCGGACGTCTCACATCCCGCTCACTTCCTAGTGAAGTGGGCAGAATGGAGAAGATAAAACGGGAATTGATGATCTGTAAGTGGAGGGGGGCTAAAATGACCCATCCCCCTCTCCACGCACTGATGATTCACGCCATTTTGCGCAATGGGACGGTGCCTAATGATGTCAGAGCCCGACCCTGAAGTATTGTAGCAAGCAGCATTGAGGAGATGAAAAAAGTAGGTATGTACTAAGGGCCTGATTCAGACCCGTTCACTATATGCGTGCGCTCGCAAGTGGCCTGATGTTCTGCGTACACGCATGCGCACGCTTCATTCTAAGCTTGCGCGAACAACTCACTGCGATCGCATACCGCTCGCTCGCCCTGCAAAGACAGCCCAGTGTAATGAGTGACATGAGAGGCCGTTTGTTTGTGGTAACAGGGGCTTTCCTGTAATAACGGGGGGTTGGAGATGTGAACGCAGGTGTGCCTGAGTGTTTCAATGCCGTTTCAGAGGTGTGCATAATTAACAGGCAGCATCATAGCACACGTCACTTGCCATTTTTTACACTGAAATGCTGGCAGAGCTTGCGGTAATGTAAGGCTACCACAAGCACTGCGTTCGCATCCGATGGTCCTCAATGTACCAATGTTTTCATACACTTCCTGGAGATGACGTGTGCCAGTGGGCATCTCTACATATGCTAAGAGGTGTCTGCATACACAGAGCGATCGCTCGCACAGCCAAAGGGTGTGCTTATGCCTTGGCTAGCGATCGCATCCCATGACGTCAATTTGGAAAATTTGCTCAGTGCTAGCGTACGCATCTAGCAACCGGGTCTGAATCAGGGCCTAAGCCCATGCTTTTTTTTACTATTTGATAATACAAATAAACATAGCCCTGCAGATTCCACCCACTTTATAACAAACTCCCATCTGCCGCACTGCCATCTACAGCTGATACAATCAGCTGTTTTACTTGGACATTCCTCCGTTCCTCTTACAGCCCCGGACAAAAACCAGGCAGTGAGGAGTGGACCAATCACAACATTCTTCTGTAGACTCAGTGGCGGAACTCCCGGAGACAATGGAGTCATTTGCCGCCGGGCTCCAGCCCTTAAGGGGGCACCTGGCTTCATTGTCCCCCGGGCCGTTCCGGGCACTGCTATGGAGATGGAGCGCCGCTGATCGGCGCTCCACCTCCAGCGGCGTCAATACAGGGGGTGCGGATCGCACTCCCTATTTGCCAGGCGCCCGCTGAGTGTGTTACCAGCGGGCGCCCGGTTCCTTCCTTCTCGCCCGGCGGTAGCCGGAGGAACGGAGCTCACTCCTTAGCTCCGCTTCCGGGTCCCGCAATGCACTATGGGAGTGACGTCATGACGTCACTCCCATAGTTCCGAGGAGCGGGTGCCGGGGACGGAAGGCAGCAGCACTGGAGCGGGGTTTCAGGTAAGTATTGTTTTTTGGGTTTTTTGTATATGTGTGCGCTCGCTCGTGGGGGGGGCTCACTACAGGGGGCATTATTGGTGGCTCACTACAGGGGGCATTACTGGGGGCTCACTACAGGGAGCATTACTGGGGGCTACTACAGGGGGCATTACTGGGAGCATTACGGGGGATTACTACAGGGGGCATTACAGGGGGCTTACTAAAGGGGGCTTACTACAGGGGCATTACTGGGGGCTTACTACAGTGGGCATTACAGGGGGCTTACTACAGGGGGCATTATGGGGGCTTACTACAGGGGGCATTACTGGGGGCTTTCTGCAGGGGGCATTACGAGGGCTTACTACAGGGGGCATTACTGGGGGCTTTCTACAGGGGGCATTACTGGGGGCTTTCTACAGGGGGCTTACTACTGGGGGCACTACAGGGGCCCTTACTACTGGTGCACTGCATAGGGGGACCTCTACAGAGGGCACTGCACAGGGGGACCACTACTGAGGGAACTGCACAGGGGGGCGGCAGCTGGGGCTGGCATAGGTGCTGGGGGGTGGTACATTTTAATTTTGGGGGGGCAACAAAATTTATCTTGCCTCCGGTCACCTGGGATGAAGTTACGCTACTGTGTAGACTGAAAAATTATTCATAAGGAAGCCGCCCCTATCTATTCCCTTGGAAGCAATGACATCACTGAGGTTTGAAGTGACATCATTCATTAATGTCACCGGTCCTAGTGAATTGATAAGCTGCCTTCTCCTGACTATTGGTTCAGCCTTTACCACATCTAGGCTATGGGCACACTTTAAAATAACAATATTAAATATGTATTGTAATACAACATCTATTAACCATGAATGTTAATGTTGATAGCGATAATGTTACAGTTTAGATGTTGATAGTGATAGGATACAGTTTAAAGGGTTGTATCTTGGACAAAGTCTTGGAACTGATTAATGCTCTGGCAGGGGGACCCCATGCTGTGTCTGGTTCATCCCGGTGCTGGTTAATGGAAAATAGGGGGAACTCCACGCTGGTTTTCTCCTCAATTTTCCATGACAAGACCATGCTGAAAGGTGCAGGGCTATGGATTTAGGGGGAGACTCCATGCCATTAAAAAAAAATAAAAAATGAATGCTTTGTTTAATACTTTAAACTCCAAAGCCGACTGTCAGCCTAATCATGCTTTGATGTGACAGCAGAGTCTATTGTACAGTATATGGGGAAATTTGACTGATCTCGTACCCAACAGAAATCTCTGAGTATTACCATTGAATGTACATAGTCAGTCAAATACGCTGATTAGTAAATTTGGGTTTTTGATGGTAAAACATTCTGGCAATGTCTAGCGATTATAGATAGACTATAAATCTTAGTAAATTTACCCCTCAGAGTGCGTCCTTACAGAACAACAGGCAGCAAGTAGATTGGAGACATTTGGATATTAATGTAACGTTGGCAGTTGGTGAGGAACAGAGATACTGAAGTCATTGTAAGCATATAAGTGGGGGTGTTGAAGATGGTAAAACATCATTTGTCTAGTAGAACATTGAGCAAGTCCACTTACAATATGGTAAAGAAACGTAAAGAAACGCGTCTCTCTTCTAGTGCTGTAGCTTTAATCTACATGTACAGGATAATACATTTAAACAGTAAAGAAATAAGATAAGTGTACATACTTGCCAGTGTGGTCGTGTTACTGAGGTCTCCATCCCCACCAATACTGTGGGCAAAAAAGAAAAAAGGGTAATGAAAAGACCATGAAATGTGTTGGAGTATTAGGAAGTGAGAGAAACGCGTAACCATGGTTTGGAATCATTGGATTATTTTCACTCATAAAGGAGTATTTGTGAAGTGGAATTTTTAATTAACTCATCTCAAAATTTCATTTTTTACTAACAATTTACCACATACTAAGGGGTATATTTACTGAAGGTCGCTTTTAATTGATTTTGATCACTTTAAAATCGATCAAAATTGATCAACATGAATGTTGTGTTTCTGGGGATAAATCGCACATTTGCTAATACAGGTACTTAAAAAATAAATAAATAAATAAAAAATTGTCTGTTAGTAAATTTGTACCCCAGAAACACAACATCAGTGTTTATCCACATTTATTGATTTTAAATAGATCAAAATTTATTAAAATCGACCTTTAGTAAAGAATACCCCTCAGAGATTTTTGTTTTATCTTAAAAACTTCTTTAAAAATTAAATAGCAGAAGTAAAATATTTGCAATTTAATTAACTTAAAATGAAGCTCTGGCTCATTTCAAATGGTTTAGATCACTGGTTCCTAATGTGGGGGGTGACCCAATGGGCAGTCGCACGTTAAATGAATCACCTTCCAGAACCTCCAAATCTACAAATACTAATTGATTATTATTTGTCAACAAGTAATATTGCTAAATAGTGCCACCATATATTGCCAAAAAAATTTGTGAAATTGTCATGCTTGAGCCTTGTGTATGTGTATTTATTGCTGACAGCTGTTTGCCACCTCTACAGCATCAATACTAACAACTAACAGCTGGTCATTTACATTCTCAATTTGCTGATTTATTTCTACCAATCACTTCAATAGAGGACTTCCTGATTAGGGGTCACCAATGGTCCAATATATTGTCCTTTGGTCAAGGCACCATTCATGCTAAAACCCCTCCCTTTTATATATTTATATATATATATATATATATATATATATATGAGGTACTTTCGAACAGTCAACGTGGTTTGCAACACTGTATTTTTACTTTTTTTATATATATTTTTTATTTTGTGTCTGTGTTTGTTTATTTAGTTTTTATGCTTTATTCAGATTTGATATTTAATATTAACGTTCAATTGTGCCCCCTGCTGGCCATCTATTGTAATGGGCATCTATTAGAGCAATTTAATTGTTTCTCTGATAGATGCGTATTAGCTGTGGTAGTCACATTTTTTCTCTCAGCCTCTGGAGGTGCGAGAATAAATGTGTCTAAAGTGCCTAGTTTGGGCGCTGTGACAGTGGTTTGGGCACCATAATCTCTTTAGACGGGTTTAGCCGTGCTTGTTGGCACGGTAAATGCCAATGGGCGCCCAAATGGAGAAAACAATTGAATTGCTCTGTCAGGCGTCTATTCGCATAGACGCCCAGCAGAGGGCACTCTCTGCAAATGAATTGTCCCCTAAGAGGGTGAAGCACAGTTCTCACTGAATTGTATTTTACTTGTTTTCTAGAGGAATCCTCTTCAATATAGAAAACAGTGAGCAACTTCCCCTTCCACCGAACAGGGAGGGTTGGATTCTGAACCTTTACAATTTTGGACTAAGAAATAACTTTGGTGTATGTCTTGTTTCACACAAAGGGGGAAGATCATCCTTGGAGCGAAGTAAAGTGGAGTAGTAGCCCAAAGGTAACCAATCAGCTTCTGTCACTTTAAATACAGATAAAGAACAGTGGGGTAGATGTATGAAGCTCTGGAAATTGATAAAGTGCAGAGTGATAAACGACCAGCCACTCAGCTCCCAACTGTCATGTTACAGCTCAGCTCCCAACTGTCATGTTACAGCTCAGCTCCCAACTGTCATGTTACAGCTCAGCTACCAACTGTCATGTTACAGCTCAGCTCCCAACTGTCATGTTACAGTTCATCTCCCAACTGTCATGTTACAGCTCAGCTCCCAACTGTCATGTTACAGCTCAGCTCCCAACTGTCATGTTACAGCTCAGCTCCCAACTGTCATGTTACAGCTCAGCTCCCAACTGTCATGTTACAGCTCAGCTCCCAACTGTCATGTTACAGCATAGGCAAATGCAGGGGGGGTTTCCGTATGCCTGGAAACCCCCCTTCCCAGCCCACACCATGACCACAATAGAAATAGTAGATTGTTACTAGTGCAGCATGTTCTTCTCAGTATCACAAATGAAATAATTAGCACCACCTGTGGATCTTTTAACATGTATCAGCCAGTAATAAATAACCTGTGCACTAACTAGAAGACCTGGAAAACATGCACTGTTAGAGATGCACTGCTATAGAGCCCATTATGTACATATATGTCCAGGGCAGTGCTAGGTTCTTCTGCTGCTCCCCCAGACTCCCGGACTTGCTCCAATAGTCTGGAATGGAGCCCACATCTAAAATGAATACATTCAGCTCAGGCAGGATGACCTTACTGCCGCATCTAATGGCTTACTGTGATTACCGATCCTGTATATGCTGGAATTATTACACACAATACACTTTGTATGATGCTTATTAAAGCTGGATAAGTACTAATCATGCCCTGTTCATTGACAGGCCACACTCGCTGTACAATTAAGCATTTGGAAACCCCCCTCTGGAAATCCTGCGTTTGCCACTGTACAGCTCAGCTCCCAACTGTCATGTTACAGGTCAGCTCCCAACTGTCATGTTACAGCTCAGCTCCCAACTGTCATGTTACAGCTCAGCTCCCAACTGTCATGTTACAGGTCAGCTCCCAACTGTCATGTTACAGCTCAGCTACCAACTGTCATGTTACAGCTCAGCTCCCAACTGTCATGTTACAGCTCAGCTCCCAACTGTCATGTTACAGCTCAGCTCCCAACTGTCATGTTACAGCTCAGCTCCCAACTGTCATGTTACAGCTCAGCTCCCAACTGTCATGTTACAGCTCAGCTCCCAACTGTCATGTTACAGCTCAGCTCCCAACTGTCATGTTACAGCTCAGCTCCCAACTGTCATGTTACAGCTCAGCTCCCAACTGTCATGTTACAGCTCAGCTCCCAACTGTCATGTTACAGCTCAGCTCCCAACTGTCATGTTACAGCTCAGCTCCCAACTGTCATGTTACAGCTCAGCTCCCAACTGTCATGTTACAGCTCAGCTCCCAACTGTCATGTTACAGCTCAGCTCCCAACTGTCATGTTACAGGCTGTGTTTAAACAAATGACAGTTGGGAGCTGATTACTGATTACCCCAGTTACAGTTAGCAGCTGATTACTACTCTACTTTATCTCTCTCTATGGCTTGATACATCTCCCCCAAGATTCTAAAACCTCTCAAAAGTAGAAGGAAAATGTATTGAGGTAGCATTATTCAAGTACAGTACATTCTATAAAATGATGGGTAAAAGCTGATTGGTTGCTGTGGCCAACTTGTCCACTTCTCCACTCTTTAGGTTTGATACATCTCTCCCTCAATCTCTAATGAGAAGATCCTCCCCTTTAGTACCTAACATGCCCCTAGGTGGGGGCAGCACTAGAAACAGCAGAATTGTTCAAATATAATACAAAAAAAATACATTGAAACATATTAATTAACCAATGCTGCTAAGGCAGCACTACCAGAGAGCTCCTGCTCCCAAAGTCCCTGAGAACAAACTGATGATTTCCCGGCTAGGGGATATAGAGGGGGAGGAGCTTCATTCAGCGCTAACACCTATATGCCATGTCAGAGACATTCCGCATTACTCTTCCACTCACCTCCAGGACAATCCACGGTACTCAGTCACCACGTCTAGGAGGTCAATGACGATGGCACCCGCTCCATTCCCCGCCTGGTACAAGTAATGACAACCTGGATTACACCCATAGCACTCTTTACATGTGAGAAGACATGACAGCAAGCTACTGTATCTCAGTTATACAGCTAGAACTGATTATGGAGCCTTGTCTAGAATGTGACCTGGATTACATATATTCACCTCTAGTAACATCAGATAGCAATGTAACCCTGGTGGCATGGCCGGAATGGGCATCTGGCAACCAGATGGGCCGGTCCGGCCGTCTGAAGGCATGGATGTGCAGCTCTGCCTCCCGGCGCTCTGCTTAGGGATGGCCATCGACCATCAATAGTTAACAATCATTGATGGTTAACTACCGATGGCCAATGGTTTTGCCATTGATGGCAGAGATCTAATGGTTCTCTGTTATCGATGGCAGACTAGGACCTGATGGTTCTCTCCCACAGCACAGAGCTTTGCCTCGCCCCTGGTTGCCTGCTAAACCCCGATTATGATTGGCCCACGGGCCACCATGCCTGCCAGCAGCAGTGGTTAATGAGGGGTGCAAACCATCGACGGTTCACCATAGATGGTTGTGTGCCATCGATGGTAATCACCGATGGAACCAATGATGGTGACCATTGATGGACTGCCCATTGTTGGCCATCCCTAGCTCTGCTTGGCCGGCAGGCTTTAACAAGACATCAAGTTGCGCAGCCGCATACTGGAGGGGGGGGATTGTTAGCCCCAGTCCGTCCTTACCTGGTGGCTAGGGAACCTATGCGAGTACCTATGGCCAGAGCACTAAGGCAGGCTACTTGACTTCAAGTGCTTAGAATTAATTTGAAGTTTCCCCTTTGATAGTTAATACTTACAGTCAGTGAGTCTCCCAAAGCACCGATGACTTTAATGTCTGCTGGCTTCAATCTGTGAACTAAATAAGTCAGGTTGTGTTAATTGTGTCATTGCCCAAAGGAACGAAGTAACACATCAGAGATAAACACGTTAACAAAACTTATTATATATAGCAAAATGCCCCCCCCCCTTACTGTACACTACTGTACATGGATATTAGAAGTCCTCAGGAATTGGGGCAAGTGCTTTGATATCTGTAATTATTTACAGCAGTTCATATAGTGTAGGTTTTTCGTGTGAACACTGAAACAATGGCATCAGAAATCGCTGCGCATTCAGATAATGTTGGCAGGAGTTTATACATATATTAACATCACTTGTGCATCAGCTAGAGGCTTATACTTCTTTATCCTACATCTGCCGAGGACAGGAACCCATACTGACCAGAGATGGGGATTGTGTCTGAAGGACTCAGGTCAGCACAGGAGAAATTGGACCCGATCTTCCTTGGCTGCAAACACAAATAGAGCTGTGATTGTTTCATTTCCGGGAACATTCTGCAAACTGAACAGGCAGATTCTAAATGTGATCACATAAGGTGCAGTATCATATACAAAAAACGGCTTTTCTATGGGTCCTGAGAGAAGCCAGGATCTGATGGCACAGCAATGGGGTCAGTATAGCACCCACCTCCTTTCTGAATTTATTAGCATGTGCTTTAAAGTTGGCATCATTAGAAGATGCATATAAAGAGGAGCTTAATATGGAATTAAGGAAAAGGACACTATCAAACTCTCTGATATCATCTGACATCTGAGACAAAAAAAATGCTGCAGGTCAACAGACTAAAGTTGGGTACACACTTAGCGATGTGTACACGAACGATATGTTGGCTTGAAGGGCGACATATTGTACTGCGTGTACACATTGATCAATGTAATGAACGAGGGAACGATCGCCTCGTTCCATCTTTCATTACCTGCAACGGCGCCGCATGCGATATCGTGCGATTGGCCCTGCAGCACGGCCGACAGGACGATATCGCATGCGACCGCAGGTGCATGTAGTTACTTCGTACAAACTGGATGATCTTCTGATACTGTATGTCGTTCCGGCTCGGCCGACATTATCCTAGTGTGTACCCAGTTTAAGAATTGCTTATTAATTTAAAATGTTGATTATTTTCACATATCAACATTAATAAAGTGAAAATTTTTATTTGGCCCAGTGTTAAACATGTTAAAAATGTATAACAATTAGAGATGAGCGGGTTTGGATCTAAGAGATCCGAACCCACCCGAATTTGGGGGATCCGGGGCGATCCGAGTGCAGCTCGGATTTCCCTGCCTGCCCCGGATCCCTGACCCGAGGCAAAACCTCGCAACTCCTCTGTGGAGTCGCGAGGTTTTGTTTTCAGTGGGCTTAACGCTGATTGGCTGAGAGAGCCGTCTGTCATGGCTCTCAGCCAATCAGCGTTAAGCCCATTGAAAACAGCACAAAAGAAGAAAAAAAAGATGGCGCCCATCATCCCCCGCCGCCGGCACCCCCGCGTCAGACACCACCGGCACCCCCACTGGCAGCATCCCCCGCTGCTGGTACCATCACCGCCGACACTCCTGCACCGCCGCCCAACGTACTGAGGACACCGTCAGCGACCCCCACACTGCCGACACTCCCACACTGAGGACACCACCAGCACCCCTGCACTGCCGACACAGTCAGCAAATCTGCACTGAGGACACCGCTGGCACCCCCGCTCTGCCGACACCACCGACACCCTGCATTGAGAACACCTCTGCACTGCCGACACAGTCAGCAAACCTGCAATGAGAACACCGCTGGCACCCCCGCACTGCCGACACAGCCAGCAAACCTGCACTAAGACACTGCTGGCACCCCCACACTGCCGACACAGCCAGCAAACATGCATTAAGACACCGCTGTCACCCCCGCACTGCTGACACAGCCAGCAAACCTGCACTAAAGACACTGCTGGCACCCCCGCACTGCTGACATCACCGGTACCCTTCACTGAGGACACTGCCAGCACCGCAGCACTGCAATTCCATGTACTGAGGAGGACACCATCAGCAACCCCGCTCTGCCGACACTGCTGCCACAGTAAGTGCACTATTGGTGTATCCAACCCACTCTGTATAACCCACTGTATCCATGTTGGAAATTAGAAAGTGAACTGCCACATGTTAGTGCCGCCCACTGTGTCACTTAACTTAGTCAGCCAGCTAGCTGGATGAAACCTTTTGGCCTTAACTAGATGAAGCAAATAATATTGTGAGGTGGTCAAAATTGATTGGAAATTATTGGAATCAAATGTTATTGAGGTTAATTATACTGTAGGAACAAAAACAGGCCCATTTTATGTGATTTTATCTGTTTTTATGATTTTTTAAGAAAAAATCCAGATACAAAACCAAAACACGAAAACAAAACACGGAGGTGAGGTTTTGGCAAAACCAATCCAGATACAAAACCAGGGTAGATCCAGATCCAAAACCAAAACACGTGGGTCAGCGCACATCTCTAATAACAATTGATCAGAGAGTACTGATGGTGATTATGTAGTATATACTGGTGTGTGTGTGTGCGTCCCAACATTCAAGGATCCAGCCCAGCAGCAGCTGAGCTTGCTGGGTACACACTGGCCAAAATATCAGCCGTTCAAGTGAATGTCCGATATATATCGTGTGGGCGTCGGCCAGTGTCTACAGACGAGGATACCGCCTGTACACTTGCTGCAGCGGACACCGGGGAGGGGGGCGCGAACCAACCCCCCCGGCCAAGATGGAGTGATGGTTGTTCAGTGTGTATGAACAATCATCATCCACAGATCAGTCGATCTGCAGGTATATCTTTCAGGTGTGTACCTAGACACCAGCGGGTTCTGAAAACTGCAGCTACAGATAGGAGAGAGACTGTCTGCCAGCTGTCGCTATTGTGATGGGTCTATGTCGAACACTCTGAACTTTGTCCCAGGTATAGGGACAGTCAGGGAGGTACAGTAGGTTCTTCTTCACTCATGTCTTGCGTTAAAGGGGAGCCTACTGAAAATGATACCACACCTACCACCAGGACACTTTCAGAATATTTCACAGGACCTGTCTGATGAATGGTGGCCTAAAGTGATAATAGGATGGAAAGTGAAGTAACATTTTTAGTTTACTGTGTCCACCTTAAACTTTTCCTGTTGGACCCACAATCCTGCAAACCTAGGTACAGTCTGACTTGACAAGGGTGGTAAGCGTGTACATTATATATGTACTTGGCAATTATGCGCATTCTGTGCTTTATAAATAACCTTTTGTGTGGGTACATAGGGCTCACACCAGGCACAGACGGCTGCTACAACAGTATTTTTAGTAAATGTATAGTGTCACAGAGCAGGGCTGGGGGGAGATCACATGATCACATGACAGTACATAGGGGATGTGGTGTCACACATATTACCTGTGCTCCGCTGTCTGCGGTCTGCATCATCTCTCTCTGCCACATGTAGGGACTGTTCTTATGCGTGCTCAGGAATGGCGTGTCCTGTGTGCATAACAGCAAACAAACCATTAAGTCATCACAGCATTGGTTACTATTATCAGACATAATGTAAATGTTTTTTTCTTATAGGAGCAAAACATATTAAACATGTACCGTCCAGAACCTTATTCTTTGCCTTTGTGCAGTGTCCCCACGTCACCTTTCACTGTATGCACTAATAATATGCACATTATCATGTATTATACTATTTTCCTCTCAAGAGATCTGCAGAAGATCGCTCGTCCTAACTCAGTAGAACTAGAAACTAAACAATATTACTCTTAGCTTTTGTTTGTGGCTCAATAGGTAACAGCAACAATTCTTTTTCATCTATATACTATTTGCTTTGATATCCTATCGGTAATTTATTGCTGTATGCGCTCTGTAGTAGACTCTATCCAGCTATTACTTCTCCTACTGCATCCATATTGGGGGTCCTGTCCCGGCGTGTATTAATACATGGTAGTCGGTACATCATTTCTTAAGCTATCACTGTGTTTCTGAGCTCGGCGTCAGTGTCGGTAGTGCGAATGAGCGCCCATCAGGCTGCGCATGTGTCAGGGGAGGGCCAATGGGGAGCGGGGTCCCAGGGAACCCTCTCTGGTAAAATTTGCGTAACAGTGTCCTACAGGCAATTATGGGCTAATGCCATCCATATGTTACTATGGGCTAATTCTGAAGCTTAGTACATCCCGACAACCATCAAACCCTATGGGAGCTGCTTTTGTGGTTGGAGATGCCACTGTTGTATAATGGAGGTCCCTCCTCATTGTGTTCAGGGGTTCCTGAAGATTTGCGGGTACCCCCAGAATCAGGTGTTTTCGGGGGATGTCCAGCAAATATTCTTAAATAAATATGCCCCTTAATCTGCTCCCTAATCATCCCAGACGTTCCACTGTCGGCCTGACGCTGCTGGGAATCGAACTGCTGCCCATGCGGCCGGCGGTATTGCATATCGATTCCTCCCAGACCCCTGCGTCTGACAAGGTACCGTCTCTCTCCATCTCTCCGTATGGCCCTGTCCATTCCATGCAATACATTTGTCTCAAATTTGAACAAAATAGAATCTTCACCCTGTAATAGCCACAGACACTAACATGCTATAATCAGTCACGCAGGCTGGAGTCTTCTGCATGTATACGCCACCATGCTATTATTAAGTGGAGAAGTATTAGGCGGGGTAGGTAACGTGCGGCACTCCAGCTGCTGTGGAACCACACATCCAGGCGTAGTAGCATACCAGTCACAGTTCTGCAGTTAAGCATGCGGAAGCTTTGGCAGTGCATTCTGGGATGTCACCATTGTGCAGTTCCTTCCACAGCAGCTGAAGTGCCAGACACTGCCTTCCCCTCGTGTAATCTATGCCCTGTTTACAGCGAAATAGGTCAGATCACTCACTGACTTAGAACTTACCTGCACCGAGCACTGCACCGTGTACATCTCTCCATAGTTATTGAAGTTATTTCTCTCAGAATCCACCTGCAAAATCATTCACGTTGGTGTATTAGTCTTATATAGCTGTATATACAGAACTACTTCTACTGGTATTATATTACTATGGGATTATTTCTATGTGAGGAGCATTACTGATAATGTATGTGTGTGATCAATGTGTCAGATATATGGAAATATAGTATCAGGAGATGATAGTCTATGTACTTCTGCACAGAACCTATATGGGTACATTTCTTTGGACTGTACACTGTGGGACTGGTTCAGCAAGGATCGCATTTGCAAAGCTGCACGCAGGCTATAGATATATGATGTATGCACGCAGGCTATAGATATATGATGTATGCACACAGGCTATAGATATATGATGTATGCACGCAGGCTATAGATATGATGTATACACGCAGGCTATAGATATGATGTATGCACACAGGCTATAGATATATGATGTATGCATGCAGGCTATAGATATGATGTATGCACACAGGCTATAGATATATGATGTATGCACGCAGGTTATAGATATGATGTATACATGCAGGCTATAGATATGATGTATGCACACAGGCTATAGATATATGATGTATGAACACAGGCTATAGATATATGATGTATGCACACAGACTATAGATATAAGATGTATGCACGCAGGCTATAGATATGATGTATACACGCAGGCTATAGATATGATGTATGCACACAGGCTATAGATATATGATGTATGCACGCAGGCTATAGATATATGATGTATGCACGCAGGCTATAGATATAAGATGTATGCACGCAGGCTATAGATATGATGTATACACGCAGGCTATAGATATGATGTATGCACGCAGGCTATAGATATATGATGTATGCACACAGGCTATAGATATCTGATGTATGCATGCAGGCTATAGATATGATGTATACACACAGGCTATAGATATAATACATCATATATTTATAGCCTGCGTGCGCAGGCTATAGATATAAAATGTACGCACGCAGGCTATAGATATGATGTATACACGCAGGCTATAGATATGATGTATGCACACAGGCTATAGATATATGATGTATGCACACAGGCTATAGATATAAGATGTATGCACGCAGGCTATAGATATGATGTATACACGCAGGCTATAGATATGATGTATGCACACAGGCTATAGATATATGATGTATGCACGCAGGCTATAGATATATGATGTATGCACGCAGGCTATAGATATATGATGTATGCACGCAGGCTATAGATATGATGTATGCACGCAGGCTATAGATATATGATGTATGCACGCAGGCTATAGATATGATGTATGCACGCAGGCTATAGATATGATGTATGCACGCAGGCTATAGATATGATGCATGCATGCAGGCTATAGATATGATGTATGCACGCAGGCTATAGATATATGATGTATGAACACAGGCTATAGATATATGATGTATGCACACAGACTATAGATATAAGATGTATGCACGCAGGCTATAGATATGATGTATACACACAGGCTATAGATATGATGTATACACGCAGGCTATAGATATGATGTATGCACGCAGGCTATAGATATATGATGTATGCACGCAGGCTATAGATATATGATGTATGCACGCAGGCTATAGATATAAGATGTATGCACGCAGGCTATAGATATGATGTATGCACGCAGGCTATAGATATGATGTATGCACGCAGGCTATAGATATATGATGTATGCACACAGGCTATAGATATAAGATGTATGCACGCAGGCTATAGATATGATGTATACACGCAGGCTATAGATATGATGTATACACGCAGGCTATAGATATATGATGTATGCACGCAGGCTATAGATATATGATGTATGCACGCAGGCTATAGATATATGATCTATGCACGCAGGCTATAGATATATGATGTATGCACGCAGGCTATAGATATGATGTATACACGCAGACTATAGATATGATGTATGCACGCAGGCTATAGATATATGATGTATGCACGCAGGTTATAGATATGATGTATGCACGCAGGCTATAGATATGATGTATGCACGCAGGCTATAGATATATGATGTATGCACACAGACTATAGATATAAGATGTATGCACGCAGGCTATAGATATGATGTATACACGCAGGCTATAGATATGATGTATGCACACAGGCTATAGATATATGATGTATGCACGCAGGCTATAGATATATGATGTATGCACGCAGGCTATAGATATAAGATGTATGCACGCAGGCTATAGATATGATGTATACACGCAGGCTATAGATATGATGTATGCACGCAGGCTATAGATATATGATGTATGCACACAGGCTATAGATATCTGATGTATGCACGCAGGCTATAGATATGATGTATACACACAGGCTATAGATATAATACATCATATATTTATAGCCTGCGTGCGCAGGCTATAGATATAAAATGTACGCACGCAGGCTATAGATATGATGTATACACGCAGGCTATAGATATGATGTATGCACACAGGCTATAGATATATGATGTATGCACACAGGCTATAGATATAAGATGTATGCACGCAGGCTATAGATATGATGTATACACGCAGGCTATAGATATGATGTATGCACGCAGGCTATAGATATATGATGTATGCACGCAGGCTATAGATATATGATGTATGCACGCAGGCTATAGATATATGATGTATGCACGCAGGCTATAGATATGATGTATGCACGCAGGCTATAGATATATGATGTATGCACGCAGGCTATAGATATGATGTATGCACGCAGGCTATAGATATGATGTATGCACGCAGGCTATAGATATGATGCATGCACGCAGGCTATAGATATGATGCATACACGCAGGCTATAGATATGATGTATGCACGCAGGCTATAGATATATGATGTATGAACACAGGCTATAGATATATGATGTATGCACACAGACTATAGATATAAGATGTATGCACGCAGGCTATAGATATGATGTATACACACAGGCTATAGATATGATGTATACACGCAGGCTATAGATATGATGTATGCACGCAGGCTATAGATATATGATGTATGCACGCAGGCTATAGATATATGATGTATGCACGCAGGCTATAGATATAAGATGTATGCACGCAGGCTATAGATATGATGTATGCACGCAGGCTATAGATATGATGTATGCACGCAGGCTATAGATATATGATGTATGCACACAGGCTATAGATATAAGATGTATGCACGCAGGCTATAGATATGATGTATACACGCAGGCTATAGATATGATGTATACACGCAGGCTATAGATATATGATGTATGCACGCAGGCTATAGATATATGATGTATGCACGCAGGCTATAGATATATGATCTATGCACGCAGGCTATAGATATATGATGTATGCACGCAGGCTATAGATATGATGTATACACGCAGACTATAGATATGATGTATGCACGCAGGCTATAGATATATGATGTATGCACACAGGCTATAGATATATGATGCATGCACGCAGGCTATAGATATATGATGTATGCACGCAGGCTATAGATATAAGATGTATGCACGCAGGCTATAGATATGATGTATACACGCAGGCTATAGATATGATGTATGCACGCAGGCTATAGATATATGATGTATGCACCCAGGCTATAGATATATGATGTATGCACGCAGGCTATAGATATGATGTATACACACAGGCTATAGATATAATACATCATATATCTATAGCCTGCTTGCGCAGGCTATAGATATAAGATGTACGCACGCAGGCTATAGATATGATGTATACACGCAGGCTATAGATATGATGTATGCACACAGGCTATAGATATAAGATGTACGCACGCAGGCTATAGATATGATGTATACACGCAGGCTATAGATATGATGTATGCACACAGGCTATAGATATATGATGTATGCACACAGGCTATAGATATAAGATGTATGCACGCAGGCTATAGATATGATGTATACACGCAGGCTATAGATATGATGTATACACGCAGGCTATAGATATGATGTATGCACGCAGGCTATAGATATATGATGTATGCACGCAGGCTATAGATATATGATGTATGCACGCAGGCTATAGATATATGATCTATGCACGCAGGCTATAGATATATGATGTATGCACGCAGGCTATAGATATGATGTATACATGCAGGCTATAGATATATGATGTATGCACGCAGGCTATAGATATGATGTATGCACGCAGGCTATAAAATGGGGCCTGCGCTGATTCCCAAACATCGTGAATCTGCGTTCAGCAGTGCACAAGCGTTCATTGCTGAATCAGACCCAGTGTTTGGGGACATGAATGAAGGTTGGTGCCCAGATAAAAGGTGCTTACACTTGGTGTAAAACACAGCAACAAACTGTACTCTGTTATTTTTCTAGCACTGAGTAGGAGACAATATACTGTTTATTTCCGAAATTTCTAAGTTGATGACCCAGATATCCCCCTGTGCATGCGTCGTATGATGTACGCGCCATGGGGGATGCTGGGAGGAATACGATTGGATCTCTCTCGGGGAGGAATGCGGAGAGAAACGCATAGGCTTCTATTTGGCAATACCATCTATTGCTGGCGTTGCCCATCGATTCCCGGCTCGGGAAAGTAATGCATTTCAGAGCTTGGTACATACGGGGAATGCGGCTAAAACTCAAAAAAAGGTATTTGTCAGAGTTTTGCCCGCGTTTTCCCTTTAGTAAATCCCACATATGTAACTAATCTATATTACACTCTTCATCTACATCATGCACCATGCCATGCACCTACACATTGGCATCAGGGCCGGTGCTACCATTAGGCTTATTTCACACTTGCTGGTTTTAACCGGGCGGCAAAAAGCCGCCCATTTTTTTTAGACAGCCGCCTAAGGGCCCCGGCCACTGGAGGGCACCGCTGAGTCCACAAAAAGCAATTAACGGTATAATTCATGGCTGAGTGGCATATTATGAATTTGCAGCAGTGTTATTAGGTACATTATGCTGTGTGTCATATTGTATATAGTATATTATGAATTTGGGACACTGCTGTGTGGCATGTTATTTAATTGGGGAGACTGATGCGTGGCATATTATGAATTGGAGGGAGCAGGGGCTGTTGGTGACATGTTGCCTAGGGCGCCTGGAAACTTTGCACCGGCCCGTGCGTCATTCACCTACGTATACCATGGGTCTAAAACATGTCGTTCCACTACACAACGCAATTTATCTACAACATGTCATTCTCTGTGTCATTCACCTACACCACTATACCCCAGAGTTGCCTACCTTTACAGAACTCTTCCCGGGAGAAGCCCGGGTAAAAGAAGTAGGAGGGGGGCGATGGGGGCGGGGCCTGACAATTTGCGTCATTAAGCCCCGCCCCCTCGCGGTTAAATTGCCGCGATAGGCAAGAATTTGCATAGGGGCAGGGCCAAGTGACATGATTCATGTAGAATCATGTTTTAAGCCCAGCCCCCTACACGGAGACCCGCGATTGGCGCGGGTATTCTTCTCATTCTGCCCACTTCGCTAGGAAGTGGGCAGAATGCGGGAGAAATGCCTACCCTTCCGGGGGTGCGGGGGGTTACCAGAAAAATCGGGAGCCTCCCGCGAAAACCGGGAGGGTAGGCATGTATGCTATACCCTCTGCTATAGACATAAATATCAGTCAGATATTCATCACTTACCACATTCAGCACAGGATGTAAGGCCACCGTAAAATCTCCCCTCGTGTCATATCTCTCAGAACGTATTAATCTCTCAAGAGCAGCCTGGAACAGAAACAGCCTATGTCAGTGTCAGCTTCCCATGATCCCTACCATCATTCCCTACAGTTATATTACAGTTTTGTGACCTCAGCTCACTTACAAAGCTGGAGATTCAGGGCCATCTAAACATATAGACACACCGTGCAGGACCCCACGCTTCTAGGGGCCTTTGAGCAGGGTGAGGCTATGCCAGGTTGCATCTACACTAAGTAGACAAATGTGATTGGACGCCCCCGCGGAAGCGAAATGCATACCATGCATACTATTGTACCCAAGTTCCAAATGGCCACCAGAGCCGTAACAAGACTTTTTGGTGCCCTGTGCCAGAGAGAGCATTGGTGCCCCCCTCCCCATTTTTTAAATAGGGACATAGGATAGTGCACCTGAAAAAGGGCCATGGACTCAGGGGGAAGAGCCAGGAAGGAATTAGGACGGCCAGCAGATGCTGGGATAAAAGAAGAGGAAGCTACAAGTGAGAATGATAATAAAACAGGGAAATTGACAGGCCCAAACAGCGCCCCCTGCCCTGCAGTGCCCTGTGCCATGGCACTGGTCGCACTACCGTAGTTACGGCCCTGATGGCCACTAATGTGATGGTTCCGACAAGAACACTTGGTAGGGAGGCCCATGCACTTGCAGTTCTGCAATGCCACCTGTCATGTTTCCAGGGCGACGCTGGGCTGGTATACAGAAGATTCGGTAACCCGGGAGGACTGGCCAGCTCAGAGTTCAGATCTTAACCCCAGTGAGAACCTCTGGGACAAATTTGAGCCACGGGTGCGTTCTAGGCCGACTCAATCTTCCTCAGTGTCACGGTTGGTCAGTGTACGTAAGGCAGAATGGCAAAACATACCGCCTGCTGCTATCCAGGGACTTGTGGACAGTTTGCCAAGAAGGGTGTCGGCAGAAATCACTGCACGTGGTGGGCCTACACAGTATTGACATCAATAACATCTCGTTGATCTATTTGCTGTCCGGGTCCACACAAATCCCCCAGGCCCCCCTCTCTCATGGAGCCCTCATACTTTAATCACAGCTGCAGTGAAGAGCAGGAACTGTACTGCGAGCTGGATAAAAGAAGAGGGAGATGGAGTCCGTAATCCTCGCTTTATATCATGAATTTTATGTTTAAACTTTGATTCTGTTGAAAGTACAATACCAATACCTCTAGAGGTTTAATTTTTTTGACCATTTACATTTGTATTCCCGTGAACCGGTGGGTAGGCGCCCCAGTGCATTTGCTTTGCCCAGGGTCTACAATGCTGTTAAGATGGCCTTGGGGAGTTTTTTTAAATCTTGGAGAAAGATAAAGTGGAGAGAGCGCAGCCTGTAACATGACACCTAGGAGCTGGTTGGTTGGTACTTTATCTTTCTCCAAAATTTGATAAATCTCCCCCAGACTGATACAGGTAATGGTTTAGGAACTTTCTCTCTTTCCAATATGTATCTAATGAACCTACGAATGATAGATTACACACAAAGCCCATACACTAATGCCAGTTCTGTTTTTTTGTGACCATGCAAAGATTCCCGAAAACAAAACAGGGAGACTGTGGGCCTGATTCAGACCCACTCGCGAGCGGCTGTCCGCTCGCAAGTGGGTCGATGTTATGGACTGAGCATGCGCACGACGGAGGGAGCTCCGTCGTGCGCATGCGCCAGACGCGACGAGCGAAGGAAAGTCCTTCACTCGTTGTGTCCGATCAAAGGGGGCGTGCTGTCAATGTTGATTGACAGCACGCCCCCTTTGGTAGGCGTTCCGGGGGCGTGCCTCCCTGACGGGGGCGTTCCCACGGGAACGCCTCCCGTCAAAAGCCGGCCCACTGACATCACTAGTGATGTAAGTGGGAGTGATTTTGGCTCTGATAGAGCCAAAATCACTCCGGAGCTTGCGGTTGAAAACCTCAACCGCAGGCTCCGGCTCGCAATTTCAATGGTCGCGATGGTCACGACCATCGCGGCCATCAAAATGCACGCTCGTATAGCCTGTGGGTGGTGACCCACAGCTATACGAGCGTCCAGGAGGACGCTCCATTTTCATGGAGCCCGGCCCTCATTCAGAGCGTGCGCTCTGCTCAGAGCGTACGGCTCTGAATGAGGGCCTGTAACTTCTATTTACTGGTTACTAATTAAGTCAGAAGATGACATTGAACATTTAATTTAGATTTTCAGATAATTGCAATTAAATTCCAATGACTGGTGTTGCTTAAGATTCCCCCTGATAAGTGCAGATCATTTTTATCTCTGCAGGTTTGATCAATTGAGAGAGATGGAATTTCAGTTATATTTATTATGTAATCAGTTTATGTTATAAATTATAATCTTATGTTTATCAGATGAGGACAAGGTGTGTAATAATAACCTCGGGGCCAGGTCAGATCTTCAGGCAGAGCAGATAGATATTGCATGTATAATGTTTATTGAGTGTAACCTGTTCTATGATGCAAATACATTGTGAATGTACAACTGCTACTTCTAAATATAAATGATGGCTACACATAGGCTTGGCATGGCGTTTGGCCTGAGCACCAAATGGTATGCTCTAACATGGGCTTTAATCACTATCACGCTCTTATAATAAACAATAAAATATTATGGAATGACTGTAACTACTGATAGACCAGGATGGCACTCTCCAGGGCTGGTCGAGGGAGAGGGCATCACCTGGCTCAGCCACCCACAAATTTTAACCCTGGTGAAGGCTCTATGCAAATTACCCAATCTTGCCTTTTGGTCCAAGCTCTGGGCTCCATCACGAAACCCCCATAATATTGTGGCCCAGATGTGCTGTGCATACAATATCATGACGTTGTGTAGAAGCTGAGCAAGTCCTTCACTTTGTCCCTATAGTGTTATTACCAGCAATAAGATTATTTTTCACTCAATTTTGACCACCTCACAGCACCTGAAATCTCGAGGGAGGGACTTACATGCAATCCAAAAAACGTGTGATCTTGTTTTTAGATCAGAGATCCAAACTTGGTGAGAAGGCTCGGGTCGGGATTCGGCTCTACTCGCAACCCCAAAGTAATCTGAAACGGGACTTGGTTTGACTCGGAACTCCAACGTTCAGGTGCGTTTGATTTTCAGCAAAACCAAACGACTCATCTCTACTTTTTAGCCTATAATTCCAGTCAGTCGTTGTTTATGATTAAGTCAATGTACCGGATCATAATATCTGGTCACATCGGTAACAGATCTGGCCATTACAGTATGTTATACGGGTACATCAATAGATCATGCCGTGTGTGGTGACCATACGTAAGCCCCGCTGTGTTTACCAAAATTCCTGCATTCTTTCAACCATAAACTTCCTTCAGATTAAAGCTGGCCACACATCTAAAGATTATCTGTCCAATCAGCCAACTAGTTGATTGCTTGGAATGAAAATCTGGTAAGGTATGAAAGCAAATGACAATCAGCAATTTGGTCCCAAACGCCGGAAAATTAACAAAAACTGTTGTTTGAACAAATTGTTTAGATCAAACACTTAACAAACTTGTCTGACGACCATTTTCATCTGTTTTCTGGCATTTAGGAGCAAATTGCTGATCATCAGTTACTCCCATACGTTACCAGATTTTCATTCCAACCAATCAACTAGTTGGCTGGTTGGACAGAAAATCTTTAGATGTGTGTCCAGATTAAGGGCCTGATTTAGTGGTGGAAGCAGGCGCAGCCGCGAGTGCATCTTTATGCTAATGCCGCGGCCTATGGTCTTCCTACTGAGACGCCCACCAGCCGCTGCATTATTAATCCGTAGCTGTGTGTATTAAGACGCGCCATCGATTGCACCATTGAAAATTGCACCAGCCCTGTGTGGGCGCAGATTCTTTGTCTGAACATGGCCACTGGTGTCATTGTAACTGACTGCGACATGCCCGCATCTGGCTAGCGGCCCCCTGTTACCGCCCAGAAACGCCCACTGAAATTCCATCTCTCTACATGCAATTTTGATCTGCGTCTCAGACTGGCAACCATTGAGAAATGGTGTGCCTGGGACCAATGCGCATACTGAAATCATCGGTCGCTTGCGTGCAGCACTGACACAACGTGCACCTCTGAATCAGCACCTAAATGTGACAGTATATTGATCCCCTGACTGATCCACAGATTTGCAAATCATTTTGTACCTAAATTCCCTATCTCATGACTTCCTCCTCACCTGAAAGGAGAAGCGCAGCATAGCGTTGTTGTAGTCAGACGGCTTCCGGAAACACTCGCAGGATTTCCTGGAATTAAATGAAGACACCGAAAATAACACATACAGTATCTAAAAGGTCTAAGTTATGTGTGACCTACAAATCCTCGCTCAGTGATAATTGTGTTATTTGTACTGTAATATGCCTTTATGTGGTGGTTCGGTTGTAAATGTAATGAAGTGACATGTAGTGATACTGATGATTGGTTCAGTGAAAAATGACAGGAGCTGATTGGTTGTTAGTTTATCACTCTCCAATTTATCACTTTCCAGTGCTTAGTACATCTGGGACAAAGGAAGGAGTAACATTACTCTTATATATAAACACAAAGTAAAGTCCCTCTGATGTAAGAGACATTTTGCAGTGTACAGAAGAAATATCTCTATTAGGACTTTCATTTAACAACACACCAACCTTCCCCTAAGGATGGCCTTTGGTGAGTTAATCATTGATGGTCACCATCAGTGGTATCATTGGTGGGTAACCTAAGTGGTATGAAACCATGGACGGAGAACCATCGATGGTCTCTTCCTCTGTTGGTCAACTCTGCTCATTTACTCACAGGGCAGCGGGCCAATCAGAGGTGGGGGTGGGGCTTTGTGGGTCGCATTGCAGGGCAGTGCAAGGCTCTATGTCCCAGGGCCAGGGAGAACAAACACAATAGTTGTGAGGTTCTGTGCCATTGATGGAGGAGATCCATTGGATGGCCATACCTACCTGAGGTTGACACTGACTATTATGTGCACTATTGCACACCGATACACACACATTATATATGTCCTGGTGAAGAGGTGGTGGACCCCGAAACATTGAATAAATAAACCAGTTTTCACGAGTGTTGAGAGTCTTGGAGTGCCACCTTATTTGTTTGGACAGATGTGGGGTATATAAAAATATCCCAAAAGGTGGGCACCCAAGCAGTTACCAACTAGGCTCCCGCTGCCTTCAGAGATGTGGATTATCTACTGTATATATAATATATATATATATAACTATATACACTTATATACATACACACACATTATATATGTCCTGGTGAAGAGGTGGTGGACCCCGAAACATTGAATAAATACACCAGTTTTCACGAGTGTTGAGAGTCTTGGAGTGCCACCTTATTTGTTTGGACAGATGTGGGGTATATAAAAATATCCCAAAAGGTAGGCACCCAAGCAGTTACCAACTAGGCTCCCGCTGCCTTCAGAGATGTGGATTATCTACTGTATATATAATATATATATATATATATATATATATATATAACTATATACACTTATATACATACACACACACCATGTATTTTTTCGTTGTATATTAGCATAAACTGATTTTGTTGTGATCAGATCACTGTCATTTTATGCAGATTAATTTACAACTATGGGCCGTATTCAATTAGACGCGAAAAGCCAAGATCCATGACAAAGTATCAGTGATTGCTTCTTTTCGGAAACTTATGTCCGTAATTAATTCCACCTGCTTTTCGCGTACGTGGAAAGTCAATGCAATGTAATAGGCGAAAAAAGATTTGCCCCTGAATAGCAGGAGAAAAGAAGTGCTACAGTTTTATTTTGGGGTGCAAAGGTGGTGAAACCACTCAGAACTCTTGGGACAGCCCCCCAAAGAACAACTGCATCAAAAATTATTGAAAAAAACTTAAGGACACCCCAAAAAAGTAGCTTAATTTTGGGGGTGAAACAGCAAAACTAGTGAACTAAGGTTCTGGAGGTGCACTAAGAAGGGGTGAAGTGTTTTTGGGATTGCAGGTGCTTTTATGAGGGAGGAATTTCACTTTTATTAAAACTTCACTTTAGAAACTATAAAATATGCTAGCACCCATTTTCAAGTACCCCAAATTTGCTAGGACTACTTATTATCACCAAAAAATACTGCTTTATGCCATTCTTCACCACTTGTGCAAAGACGCTAATTAGAGGCAATTGTACCAACTTAAGTACCCCAATTAGCTTTATTAGGATTAATCGGACACATCTACATTGATCTCCAATGTCAGTGCATCTTTTTGGGGGGTTCAGGCTGATTTCCCCGATTCTGACACCACTTTCCGCCTATTTCTGACTTTGCGTGTCACCGTTTTTGTGTCTTTTGGAATTGAATACGGCGAATAGCAAGGACGCGCACGATAAGTTTCGGCGGCCAAAAGACGCGATGGAGGCAAAAAGTCCGGCGGGTGGAACTTTATTGCGGGTGCGAAACTAATTGAATACGGCCCTATATCTGTTGTGTTTAATTAGAAATGGCAACAGGCAATTCACTGAACCCGTCTGTATCACTACATATCACTATAATAAATACACAAACCACCACCACCACATAAACAATAGTAAAAACAAACATCACAATTAACAATGTTCTAGGATTTGTATTTTCACACGAAATATACGGAAGAGTTATAGCAAGAAAAACCATAGAACCACTGTTATGTGTCTGACAAATCTTATTTATACAGGACGTGCAGTTCATTTAGTACCTACTAAGGCCTACAGTATACACCTTCCTACAGTACCTGATGTCAGCGTTACTGGGATGGGACAGATAGAGGCCGCTCAGCACCGTTAAATCCACTAAACTGACAAACGTTTTTGGCATCTTTGGAGAGAAAACAGATTATCAGATTATAACGTTAGCAAAGGTTTTTGTGCCATAACTCATTAGACCTTCATACAGTATATGGAATTTTATTTTACCATCCTTTTTTACACTCTTTTCTTGTGGTAATGACCATGATGTGACCGTAATTTATTAACACCACAGCCAAACATGGAGGGTTTTTAAATTTTCTTTTCTTTTTTTCTTTTTTGTTAAATAATAACATTATTGTGTGAGAAACAGAATAAAATTGTCTACCTGTTCCAGCAAATTCAGATCCCTCCAATGTGAAAAGGGCTGAATTACATTACATCACAATGTACCATAGCATATAAGTAGCTGATGACTGCTAACACTATAATAAGTCAATTGGTGTAAATATACCGTAAAAACCCCACCACAAGATAATTGTGCAAACTGTAAGCTGTAACTCAAAGCATCCAAACAGATTCTGCCTGTCATACTTCTTGCAGGGTTTGGAAAATGAAAACACACATCTGATTGGTTTCTGTAAGAGTAATGTAATAGTACATATTCTGATACATTCATGCAACCAGCAGCGATGTTCTATCACTGGGAGAGTAAAAGCAACAAAGCTTCATTCACCAGCAACTTTATTATGTTTGTGCATAATGTGATCCCATAAACTGATGGTGTATTTTTATTATACAGCAGACTTCTCCCCCACCCCCTCATTAGACTATAAAGATATTATTAATCTTATATAGACCCCTGTAAACTATCTAATGTATACAGCTGGGAATCAGGTGTGCTAAGAAAGTAAAAGTGATGATAATGACGCACCCAGGTTATCAAACTCGACAGCGATACAGTATGTTACATACCGCTGTGATCAGGGTCTGAATGATAAATAAGCTACATAATGTATTGTATGCGATTCAGGGTATGAGGTGGCATTTACCTGTTGATGGAAATAATCTAAAGCCTCAGTTAGTTCTTTCATTGTATTTTTAGTGTAGTCTTCCTGTATAAAACACAAATCCAAATAAATATGTATTCCCCACATAACAGTACATAGCTAAAGTGCAGTTAAAGTGCAGTTAAAGTGCTGTTAAAGCGCAGTTAAATATTTTCTGGACACAATGTGATAAGGCAGAAAAACAAAAGTTCCACATTCGGGCACATGGAGCCTGTATCTTATATAATATAATGCGGTCTGCATTCTGAGTTGGGCGCGTCTATGTCACTGCAGTGACAGCATTGGCACCAGTGACCCAGCCTTAGTGCAGGTGATCGGACTGAAATCGGGCAGATCTCTACATACTGTACTCTCAGCTCAGGATAGGCCGCAACTTAATCTGCCAATGACACGAACACAGGGAGCTTCTTCTACGCGCAATTGCTGTTGGGGCCCATTTCGCCCTAAGTCAGAAGCAGCCGAGATGGGGGCGAGTTTGAATAAGCTGGTAATTGCTGTAAGAGGCGTATGCAGGCCGCGGTGCGTGCGCAGGTTGCTAAAAACGGAGGGGTCAGTCCGCATTGGGAACTGCGTGCAACTCAGAATCAGGTCTAGTATGTTTCATATATTCTAAAAATTCAGCAAAATGTGACTTTATAATTTCAGAGCAGAGTGGCAACAATTGGAGAAGTGAAATCTGAACCCAGATATTGTATCGACGGATTTTCGCGCGTCTGTGATTCAGCCTGTTCTGCTCCGAAAATTCCCTGCAACTTTGCACATCTCTGGGTGCGCCACATAAAATAGCAAATACGCTCTGCGGCACATTCATTACATGCCTCAGTGTTGCTGCAAATAATTTCATCCCTCCTAGTTACCCCCTCTTAGGTCTGCCATTGGGGTTATTATTTCCACCCCATGGTGCTCCAGCTGCATTGCATACCTCAAGTCCCCCTGCCTGCTGGGAACATCCCAGTGTAATTACCTGCGCACAGAAGCCACACGGGTCTTCTGCTGTCACAAATATCAGGATCATCTTCCAGTCATCAGCAAAAGACACCGTCTACGGAACAGAAAGTGTTAGTCATTGTGGGACCTGATTTGAATGCAACTTGGATGCAGATGTTGCAGCTTTGCCTGCACAGAATAAAATGTATGTATTCACCTGTATGCAGTATTGTGCCAATCTGTGCACACTGACCGGCCCAACCTATGCCCTTGGTTTTTATATTCATCATCATCAAAGCGCCCTTTCCCCCTACTGGGTAGCCTGCAATTCAATCGAATCATCCTCACTTGAGAACACCCCAGTATGGACCAGTTATGTCTTGCCATTCACGAATACATATGCAACTGAAATACATACAACTCAGCAATGCCCGTACTTGCGTACGCTCAGTTTCAAAACATGCGCAGTCTGAAAACACCAAAGAGATGCTCTGCAAATGGGCGCACATTCAAATTCCATTATATGGAGCCATGCATTTAATTTCCAGGGCATGTTGTGGTTATCTTATGGAAAATTCCAATGTGATTAATATATTAAATAGTTAACACACAAGAAAAACAGTTATTAACAGTACAAACAATGCAGGACAAATTCATGGTTTATAATCATTGCTGTATAACACTTAACAAAGAAATAGTGTGAGGTGGTACTTATCAGACACAAGGCAATAAGGATTAAGAATCTATTTCAATCACAATATCACAATAAAAATACAAGATACACATATCCTAAAAAAAACAACCATTTACATGTACATATTAATATCCAAACAGTAAACTGAATCTCAGCAGGGGCCTAAAAGATGGCCTATATATCCTGATTCCACACGGTACTAAACAAATAGGTGCCTGTGTTTTTACAAATAATTGGAAGTTGATATTTATGTAGCCACAATGATTCTATAATGTAGCAGACAATGTTGCAGTAAAGTTAATACGTTACTGTAGTAAAGTTCGAGTGACACACTTCTAAAAGATCCTTTTTATAGAATGTCCTGAGTGGATTTCATATACTCACAATCCTGGATTAGTATAATGTAGGAAATGATCCAGCTCCTCAGTAATTAGGCTGTATGTGAGCTGAAGTATCCAGATCATCCGTATGCACCAGACAAACTGCGCGCCTCTGTCAGGGTACCCCACGTATTCCAGCAATTGCCCAGCGTCTCCAACAAAGCAATGAGAGCAGGGTCCATATTCGCAATAAATTGCAGTGGAACAACAGTGTTCTTAATAGAGCGACTGGGTATTCACTCTCAGTTAGAGCAGCATGCACCCTCTAATAACGGCTTCCATAATAATTGTAATCAGGTGAGGGGCAAACAGAGCAGCACAGTCCCAAGTCTGGCACTTGTATTCTCACCCTCAAATGGAATGTCCGCACTTTCTGTGGTGTAAATCCAAGGTGCAATAAGAAACAGGTTGATTCTCATAACACTTAAATAAGTAGCAGGGTGTCAGCAACCAAGTGTCGTTGTGGGGAGTTAGCAGTAAATGATAGGATAAGTAAGGCAAGGAGAAGCAAGAGAGGGAAGAGGGCCCTGCTCGTGAGAGCTTACATTCTAAAGGGGAGGGGCAGACAAACAGGGGTGACACCGATGAGCTAGATAGTGAGGAAGGAGCATGCAGTAGTGGGTTAGGATGAGCGCTGGAAAGCTCTAAGAAAAAATGGGTCTTGAGAGCCCATTTGAAGATTAGAGCCAGGGAGCAAAGTTAACAAGGAATTTGAGCTAAGGCCAGGGGGGTGAAAAAAGGTAGCTACTCGAAGAAGTTGCAAGAGGCGAATATCACGAGGCTCAAATGGAAAGAATGAAAGGAAGGGTTCAGAAGGTAAGAATTGATAGGAGTGAACAGAGGATAGAAGGACCCCAACACCACCACCATGGCAACCTCAAGGCCAGGGTGAGTGAGAGAATGTAAGGCCCACAAAGGAGATAGCTGCAGGAGAAGTGGTGTCAGGTGGGTAAATCCAGGATTTGGTGATGGCTATGAGATTCAGGGAGTTGGAGACGAAGCTGTCATGGATGAGGACCAGTTGATTATAGACAGATCTGGCTTTCCAGAGGGCACAGGAGAGAGGGACAGAGTTAAGAGGAGAATGAGATTATTAGGGTTGCTGTAGTGTAGGGTTGAGAATGATTGAGCATGGGTATGAGAAGAGTGTGGGTATGTGTTGGGCTTCTGAATGAGGAAGTGTGAAAGCAGGTGGTGGGCAAGGTGGAGGTTTACTGTGATGTTTGTGGAGGAGAGGATAGGTGACTTGGAGAAAAGGGAGGGTGCAGGGCTTGGTGGCGGTGTAACATGACCATGGTGGGAGAGAGGTGAATGATAATGGAGTAATGGAAGATGTGGTGGAGAGTACTAGATGGGATGAAGGGGGACAATGGAGAGGAAAGAGGGGGAGGAGAAGGTGGAGGAAGGAAAGAGGTGGGAACTGCTGAGAAGTATTTAGCTGCTGAGTGAGGGGGGAGTAGAAGAAAAGAGAGACATGGGGGTAAATTTACTAAAGTGAGAGTTTTTAGAAGTGAGTTTTAAAAGTGATGTTGCCCATAGCAACCAATCAGATTCTACTTAACATTTAAATAGCACCTTCTAGAAGATGACAGCTAGAATCTGATAGGTTGCTATGGGCAACATCTCTTCTAAAATTTACTTCTAAAAACTCTCACTTTAGTAAATTTACCCCATGGTGTAGATGAGGGAATTGGGGGAAGGAAAAATGGCTGTAGTAGTGGTGAGCGTGAGATACAGAAACAGTACAGTAAAAACGTCTAAAAATCAGATAAAAGGAAGAACAGTGCTGGTAGATGTAAAGGCACAACTACAATAGTATATTATAAACAAAAGGAGTTAAAAGGAATGGATTATATGATTTTCCTGGCTTGGACGTTGGAAAACAGGAGACTGCCACCAGGTAGAACCGTTATGTGCCAAAACTGAGACAAGCCAGCAACAGGACAGTGTGTTGTGGTTGCACATGCGCAGTTGAGACTGGGAGACAGAGGAGCGGAGTGCAGAATGGGTTGCCCTGCTGTGCGAGACAAGAGACTCAGCAAAGCGTTATCGCCGAAGTGATGAGGTGACAGATGCCAGTGAGACTGCGAGCTGGAGACAATGTGTCAGCACTGGGAGCCTCAACTGAGATCTGAGGTGGCTGTACAGATAATGAGAAATGCAGAGAGATACTGAGATCTGCTATATTTCATGTGCTGTATAACCCTGACTTGTGCAAGAGACTGAGTTTGAGTAAACAGCATGATATTCATATTGCTTGAGCTACTAGAGAAACAGTCCCTGAGTTTGTCAGTGTAAAAAGCAGCAGCCATTGAATACTGAGCCCATTTTGTGTAAATACTGAGCTGAGTTAAAAGAGCACTTTGGGACTGAGTTATTGATACTGTGAAGTGCTGCCGATGATTGGGATATATTGCAAGTGGAAATGTATTTATTGTGCCTTATCATTGGAAAGCCAAATCTATTGCTCACTGGAATCAGGAAAGAACAACATTAGATTCTGAGCTTATTTCTATTACCAGCTGTCGATTACAAATACATGCATGTTATAGGTCAGTGATCGTCCAGCAACAGATTACTCCAATGACAGAACTTTGTGTGCACTTTAGAGTAAAATACTGAACATTTTTGAGGTTTTTGCTATATCTGCTGAATAATAATTAGTGTTACTAATGTATATCCATGTATCCATTGAAAAGTTTAATGTATGTTAAAACATAGTATTGTATTTTGAGACAACCAAGAAATTACCCTTTTCCTATTTATAGCCAAAGATGTACTGCAACAGCAAACATAAAGAAGCCATTTAACTACGGGAAAGAGTTATTACACATTGTCTATTCTATTCAACCATGTGTTTTGCTAACTACTGTGTTAAAATTGCTATATTCCTTTTTTGTGCTGCAATCTCCTGTCATATGTGTGGTGATCATTATTTTCATAAAGTGGCCAGCCCTGGATCGACATCCTCTTGCACCCCTTTGATTAATCTACTGGATTATTCTATTTACCAAGGCTGCCATGTTTGTCATGTTACTGTGTGTACGGGGCTGGCCTCTCTGCTACAGCCTGAGATGGATAAAGCTTGTGGAGTCATTACCAAGGCTGTCATGTTATGTCATGTTACTGTGTGTACGGGGCTGGCCTCTCTGCTACAGCCTGAGATGGATAAAGCTTGTGGAGTCATTACCAAGGCTGTCACATTATGTCATGTTACTGTGTGTACGGGGCTGGCCTCTCTGCTACAGCCTGAGGTGGATAAAGCTTGTGGAGTCATTACCAAGGCTGTCACATTATGTCATGTTACTGTGTGTACGGGGCTGTCCTCTCTGCTACAGCCTGAGATGGATAAAGCTTGTGGAGTCATTACCAAGACTGTCATGTTATGTCATGTTACTGTGTGTACTGGGCTGGCCTCTCTGCTACAGCCTGAGATGGATAAAGCTTGTGGAGTCATTACCAAGGCTGTCATGTTATGTCATGTTACTGTGTGTATGGGGCTGGCCTCTCTGCTACAGCCTGAGGTGGATAAAGCTTGTGGAGTCATTACCAAGGCTGTCATGTTATGTCATGTTACTGTGTGTACGGGGCTGGCCTCTCTGCTACAGCCTGAGGTGGATAAAGCTTGTGGAGTCATTACCAAGGCTGTCATGTTATGTCATGTTACTGTGTGTACGGGGCTGGCCTCTCTGCTACAGCCTGAGGTGGATAAAGCTTGTGGAGTCATTACCAAGGCTGTCATGTTACACCATGTTAATGTGGGGACGGGGCTGGCCTCTCTGCTTAAAGCCTGAGATGGATAAAGTTTGTGAATTATTACCAAGGCTGTCATGTTACACCATGTTAAAGTGTGTATGGGGCTGGCCTCTCTGCTACAGCCTGAGGTGGATAAAGCTTGTGAAGTCATTACCAAGGATGTCACATTATGTCATGTTACTGTGTGTATGGGGCTGGCCTCTCTGCTTAAAGCCTGAGATGGATAAAGTTTGTGGAGTCATTACAAAGGCTGTCATGTTATGTCATGTTACTGTGTGTATGGGGCTGGCCTCTCTGCTACAGCCTGAGGTGGATGAAGCTTGTGGAGTCATTACCAAGGCTGTCATGTTATGTCATGTTACTGTGTGTATGGGGCTGGCCTCTCTGCTACAGCCTGAGGTGGATAAAGCTTGTGGAGTCATTACCAAGGCTGTCATGTTATGTCATGTTACTGTGTGTACGGGGCTGGCCTCTCTGCTACAGCCTGAGGTGGATAAAGCTTGTGGAGTCATTACCAAGGCTGTCATGTTATGTCATGTTACTGTGTGTATGGGGCTGGCCTCTCTGCTACAGCCTGAGGTGGATAAAGCTTGTGGAGTCATTACCAAGGCTGTCATGTTATGTCATGTTACTGTGTGTACGGGGCTGGCCTCTCTGCTACAGCCTGAGATGGATAAAGCTTGTGGAGTCATTACCAAGGCTGTCATGTTATGTCATGTTACTGTGTGTACGGGGCTGGCCTCTCTGCTACAGCCTGAGGTGGATAAAGCTTGTGGAGTCATTACCAAGGCTGTCATGTTATGTCATGTTACTGTGTGTATGGGGCTGGCCTCTCTGCTACAGCCTGAGGTGGATAAAGCTTGTGGAGTCATTACCAAGGCTGTCATGTTATGTCATGTTACTGTGTGTACGGGGCTGGCCTCTCTGCTACAGCCTGAGGTGGATAAAGCTTGTGGAGTCATTACCAACGCTGTCATGTTATGTCATGTTACTGTGTGTACGGGGCTGGCCTCTCTGCTACAGCCTGAGGTGGATAAAGCTTGTGGAGTCATTACCAAGGCTGTCATGTTACACCATGTTAATGTGGGTACGGGGCTGGCCTCTCTGCTTAAAGCCTGAGATGGATAAAGCTTGTGAAGTCATTACCAAGGCTGTCATGTTACACCATGTTAATGTGTGTATGGGGCTGGCCTCTCTGCTACAGCCTGAGGTGGATAAAGCTTGTGAAGTCATTACCAAGGATGTCACATTATGTCATGTTACTGTGTGTATGGGGCTGGCCTCTCTGCTTAAAGCAAGAGATGGATAAAGCTTGTGGAGTCATTACAAAGGCTGTCATGTTATGTCATGTTACTGTGTCTATGGGGCTGGCCTCTATGCTACAGCCTGAGGTGGATGAAGCTTGTGGAGTCATTACCAAGGCTGTCATGTTATGTCATGTTACTGTGTGTATGGGGCTGGCCTCTCTGCTTAAAGCCTGAGATGGATAAAGCTTGTGAAGTCATTACCAAGGATGTCACATTATGTCATGTTACTGTGTGTATGGGGCTGGCCTCTCTGCTTAAAGCCTGAGATGGATAAAGCTTGTGGAGTCATTACAAAGGCTGTCATGTTATGTCATGTTACTGTGTGTATGAGGTTGGCCTCTCTGCTACAGCCTGAGGTCGATGAAACTCTTGGAGTCATTACCAAGGCTATCACGTTATGTCATGTTACAGGTTGAGTCTCCCATATTCAAAATGCTTGGGATCAGGGGTATTTTGGATATCAGAATATTCTGTATTTTGGAGTAATTGCATACCATAAGGAAATATCTTGGGAATGGGACCCAATTCTAAACACAGACAGCATTTATGATTTATATACACCTTATGCACACAGCCTGCAGGTAATTGTATAAAATATTTTCAATAATTTTGTGCCTTAAACATAGTTTGTGTACATCGAACCATCAAAGAGCAAGTTTTCACTATTTCAGTAATGCGAAACAAATTCCGTATTTCGGAAGATTTGGATATGGGAGATTTAACCTGTACTGTGTGCATGGGGCTGGCCTCTCTGCTGCAGCCTGAGGTGGATAAAGCTTGTGGAGTCATTACCAAGGCAGTCATGTTATGTCATCTTACTATGTGTATGGGGCTGGCCTTTCCGCCACAGCCTGAGGTGTATGAAGCTTGCGGAGCCATTACAAAGGCTGTCACATTATGTTATGTTACTGTACTGTGTGTATGGGGCTGGTCTCTCTGCTGCAGCATGAGGTGGATAAAGCTTGTGGAGTCATTACCAAGGCAGTCACGTTATGTCATCTTACTATGTGTATGGGGCTGGCCTCCCTGCTGCAGCCTGAGGTGGATAAAGCTTGTGGAGTCATTACCAAGGCTGTCACATTATGTCATGTTACTGTGTGTATGAGGTTGGCCTCTCTGCTTCAGCCTGAGGTGGATAACGCTTGTGGAGTCATTACCAAGGCTGTCATGTTATGTCATGTTACTGTGTGTATGGGGCTGGCCTCTCTGCTACAGCCTGAGGTGGATAAAGCTTGTGGAGTCATTACCAAGGCTGTCATGTTATGTCATGTTACTGTGTGTATGGGGCTGGCCTCTCTGCTACAGCCTGATGTGGATAAAGCTTGTGGAGTAATTACCAAGGCTGTCACATAATGTCATGTTACTGTGTGTATGGGGATTGCCTCTGTGCTACAGACTGAGGTGGATAAAGCTTGTGGAGTCATTACCAAGGCTGTCACATTTTGCCATGTTACTGTGTG
This sequence comes from Taudactylus pleione, assembly GCA_031769625.1. Taxonomy (NCBI): domain Eukaryota; kingdom Metazoa; phylum Chordata; class Amphibia; order Anura; family Myobatrachidae; genus Taudactylus; species Taudactylus pleione. Next base: position 1,629,613 of record JAUIMM010000078.1, on the reverse strand, counting down.
TATGGGAATGGCCTCTCTGCTACAGCCTGAGGTGGATAAAGCTTGTGGAGTGATTACCACGGATGTCCCATTGTGTCATGTTACTGTGTGTATGAGGTTGGCCTCTCTGCTTAAAGCCTGAGATGGATAAAGCTTGTGGAGTCATTACTAAGGCTGTCACGTTATATCATGTTACTGTGTGTATGAGGTTGGCCTCTCTGCTACAGCCTGAGGTGGATAAAACTCATGGAGTCATTACCAAGGCTATCACGTTATGTCATGTTACAGGTTGAGTCTCCCATATTCAAAATACTTGGGATCAGGGGTATTTTGGATATCAGAATATTCTGTATTTTGGAGTAATTGCATACCATAAGGAAATATCTTGGGAATGGGACCCAATTCTAAACACAGACAGCATTTATGATTTATATACACCTTATACACACAGCATGCAGGTAATTGTATACAATATTTTCAATAATTTTGTGCCTTAAACATAGTTTGTATACATTGAACCAGCAAAGAGCAAGTTTTCACTATTTCAGTAATGCGAAACAAATTCCGTATTTCGGAAGATTTGGATATGGGAGATTTAACCTCTACTGTGTGCATGGGGCTGGCATCTCTGCTGCAGCCTGAGGTGGATAAAGCTTGTGGAGTCATTACCAAGGCAGTCATGTTATGTCATCTTACTATGTGTATGGGGCTGGCCACTCTGCCACAGCCTGAGGTGTATGAAACTTGCGGAGCCATTACAAAGGCTGTCACGTTATGTTATGTTACTGTACTGTGTGTATGGGGCTGGCCTCTCTGCTGCAGCTTGAGGTGGATGAAGCTTGTGGAGCCATTACAAAGGCTGTCACGTTATGTTATGTTAATGTACTGTGTGTATGGGGCTGGCCTCCCTGTTGCAGCCTGAGGTGGATAAAGCTTGTGGAGTCATTACCAAGGTAGTCACATTATGTCATGTTACTGTGTGTATGAGGTTGGCCTCTCTGCTACAGCCTGAGGTGGATAAAGCTTGTGGAGTCATTACCAAGGCTGTTATGTTATGTCATGTTACTGTGTGTATGGGGATGGTCTCTCTGCTACAGCCTGAGGTGGATAAAGCTTGTGGAGTCATTACCAAGGCTGTCATATTATGTAATGTTACTGTACTATGTGTATAGGATTGACCTCTCTGCTACAGCCTGAGGTGGATAAAGCGTGTGGAGTCATTACCAAGGCTGTCATGTTATGTCATGTTACTGTGTGTATGGGGCTGGCCTCTCTGCTATAGCCTGATGTGGATAAAGCTTGTGGAGTGATTACCAAGGCTGTCACATAATGTCATGTTACTGTGTGTATGGGGCTAGCCTCTGTGCTACAGACTGAGGTGTATGAAGCTTGCGGAGTCATTACCAAGGCTGTCATGTTATGTCATGTTACTGTGTGTATGGGGCTAGCCTCTGCTACAGCCTGAGGTGGATAAAGCTTGTGGAGTCATTACCAAGGCTGTCACATTATATCATGTTACCCTGTGTATGGGGCTAGCCTCTCTGCTACAGCCTGAGGTGGATAAAGCTTGTGGAGTCATTACCAAGGCTGTCACATTATATCATGTTACTCTGTGTATGGGGCTAGCCTCTCTGCTACAGCCTGAGGTGGATAAAGCTCATGGAGTCATTACCAAGGCTGTCACATTATGTCATGTTATTGTGTGTATGGGGCTGGCCTCTCTGCTACAGCCTGAGGTGGATAAAGCTTGTGGAGTCATTACCAAGGCTGTCACATTATGTCATGTTACTCTGTGTATGGGGCTAGCCTCTCTGCTACAGCCTGAGGTGGATAAAGCTCATGGAGTCATTACCAAGGCTGTCACATTATGTCATGTTACTGTGTGTATGGGGCTGGCCTCTCTGCTACAGCCTGAGATGGATAAAGCTTATGGAGTCATTACCAAGGCTTTCACATTATGTCATGTTACTGTGTGTATGGGGCTGGCCTCTCTGCTACAGCCTGAGGTGGATAAAGCTTGTGGAGTCATTACCAAGGCTGTCACATTATGTCATGTTACTCTGTGTATGGGGCTAGCCTCTCTGCTACAGCCTGAGGTGGATAAAGCTCATGGAGTCATTACCAAGGCTGTCACATTATATCATGTTACTCTGTGTATGGGGCTAACCTCTCTGCTACAGCCTGAGGTGGATAAAGCTCATGGAGTCATTACCAAGGCTGTCATGTTATGTCATGTTACTGTGTGTATGGGGCTAGCCTCTCTGCTACAGCCTGAGGGGGATAAAGCTTGTGGAGTCATTACCAAGGCTGTCAGATTATATCATGTTACCCTGTGTATGGGGCTAGCCTCTCTGCTACAGCCTGAGGTGGATACAGCTTGTGGAGTCATTACCAAGGCTGTCACATTTTATCATGTTACTCTGTGTATGGGGCTAACCTCTCTGCTACAGCCTGAGGTGGATAAAGCTCATGGAGTCATTACCAAGGCTGTCACATTATGTCATGTTACTGTGTGTATGGGGCTGGCCTCTCTGCTACAGCCTGAGGTGGATAAAGCTTGTGGAGTCATTACCAAGGCTGTCATATTATATCATGTTACTCTGTGTATGGGGATAGCCTCTCTGCTATAGCCTGAGGTGGACAAAGCTCATGGAGTCATTACCAAGGCTGTCACATTATGTCATGTTACTGTGTGTATGAGGTTGGCCTCTCTGCTACAGCCTTGGGGTGGATAAAGCTTGTGAAGTCATTACCAAGGCTGTCATGTTATGCCATGTTAATGTGTGTATGGGGCTGGCCTCTCTGCTACAGCCTGAGGTGGATAAAACTCATGAAGTCATTACCAAGGCTATCACGTTATGTCATGTTACAGGTTGAGTCTCACATATTCTTGGGATCAGGGGTATTTTGGATATCAGAATAATCTGTATTTTGGCATAATTGCATACCATAAGGAAATATCTTGGGAATGGGACCCAATTCTAAACACAGACAGCATTTATGATTTATATAAACCTTATAAACACAGCCTGCAGGTAATTGTATACAATATTTTCAATAATTTTGTGCCTTAAACATAGTTTGTGTACATTGAACCATCAAAGAACAAGTTTTCACTATTTCAGTCATGCAAAACAAATTCCGTATTTTGGAAGATTTGGATTTGGGAGATTTAACCTGTACTGTGTATATGGGGCTGGCCTCTCTGCTGCAGCCTGAGGTGGATAAAGCTTGTGGAGTCATTACCAAGGCAGTCATGTTATGTCATCTTACTATGTGTATGGGGCTGACCTCTCTGCCACAGCCTGAGGTGTATGAATTTTGCGGAGTCATTACAAAGGCTGTCATGTTATGTTATGTTACTGTACTGTGTATATGGGGCTGGCCTCTCTGCTGCAGCCTAGGTGGATGAAGCTTGTGGAGTCATTACCAAGGCAGTCACGTTATGTCATGTTACTATATGTATGGGGCTGGCCTCTCTGCTATAGCCTGATGTGGATAAAGCTTGTGGAGTCATTACCAAGGCAGTCATGTTATGTCATCTTACTATGTGTATGGGGCTGGCCTCTCTGCCACAGCCTGAGGTGTATGAAGCTGGTGGAGTCATTACAGAGGCAGTCACATTTTGTTATGTTACTGTACTGTGTGTATGGTGCTGGCCTCTCTGCTACAGCCTGAGGTGGATAAAGCTTGTCGAGTCATTACCAAGGCAGTCATGTTATGTCATCTTACTATGTGTATGGGGCTGGCCTCTCTGCCACAGCCTGAGGTGTATGAAGCTTGCGGAGTCATTACAAAGGCTGTCACGTTATGTTATGTTACTGTACTGTGTGTATGGTGCTGGCCTCTCTGCTACAGCCTGAGGTGGATAAAGCTTGTGGAGTCATTACCAAGGCTGTCACATTATGTCATGTTACTCTGTGTATGGGCCTAGCCTCTCTGCTACAGCCTGAGGTGGATAAAGCTCATGGAGTCATTACCAAGGCTGTCACATTATATCATGTTACTCTGTGTATGGGGATAACCTCTCTGCTACATCCTGAGGTGGATTAAGCTCATAGAGTCATTACCAAGGCTGTCATGTTATGTCATGTTACTGTGTGTATGGGGCTAGCCTCTCTGCTACAGCCTGAGGTGGATAAAGCTTGTGGAGTCATTACCAAGGCTGTCACATTATATCATGTTACTCTGTGTATGGGGCTAACCTCTCTGCTACAGCCTGAGGTGGATAAAGCTCATGGAGTCATTACCAAGGCTGTCACATTATGTCATGTTACTGTGTGTATGGGGCTGGCCTCTCTGCTACAGCCTGAGGTGGATAAAGCTTGTGGAGTCATTACCAAGGCTGTCATATTATATCATGTTACTCTGTGTATGGGGATAGCCTCTCTGCTACAGCCTGAGGTGGACAAAGCTCATGGAGTCATTACCAAGGCTGTCACATTATGTCATGTTACTGTGTGTATGAGGTTGGCCTCTCTGCTACAGCCTTGGGGTGGATAAAGCTTGTGAAGTCATTACCAAGGCTGTCATGTTACGCCATGTTAATGTGTGTATGGGGCTGGCCTCTCTGCTACAGCCTGAGGTGGATAAAACTCATGAAGTCATTACCAAGGCTATCACGTTATGTCATGTTACAGGTTGAGTCTCACATATTCTTGGGATCAGGGGTATTTTGGATATCAGAATAATCTGTATTTTGGCATAATTGCATACCATAAGGAAATATCTTGGGAATGGGACCCAATTCTAAACACAGACAGCATTTATGATTTATATAAACCTTATAAACACAGCCTGCAGGTAATTGTATACAATATTTTCAATAATTTTGTGCCTTAAACATAGTTTGTGTACATTGAACCATCAAAGAACAAGTTTTCACTATTTCAGTCATGCAAAACAAATTCCGTATTTTGGAAGATTTGGATTTGGGAGATTTAACCTGTACTGTGTGTATGGGGCTGGCCTCTCTGCTGCAGCCTGAGGTGGATAAAGCTTGTGGAGTCATTACCAAGGCAGTCATGTTATGTCATCTTACTATGTGTATGGGGCTGACCTCTCTGCCACAGCCTGAGGTGTATGAAGTTTGCGGAGTCATTACAAAGGCTGTCATGTTATGTTATGTTACTGTACTGTGTATATGGGGCTGGCCTCTCTGCTGCAGCCTAGGTGGATGAAGCTTGTGGAGTCATTACCAAGGCAGTCACGTTATGTCATGTTACTATATGTATGGGGCTGGCCTCTCTGCTATAGCCTGATGTGGATAAAGCTTGTGGAGTCATTACCAAGGCAGTCATGTTATGTCATCTTACTATGTGTATGGGGCTGGCCTCTCTGCCACAGCCTGAGGTGTATGAAGCTGGCGGAGTCATTACAGAGGCAGTCACGTTTTGTTATGTTACTGTACTGTGTGTATGGTGCTGGCCTCTCTGCTACAGCCTGAGGTGGATAAAGCTTGTCGAGTCATTACCAAGGCAGTCATGTTATGTCATCTTACTATGTGTATGGGGCTGGCCTCTCTGCCACAGCCTGAGGTGTATGAAGCTTGCGGAGTCATTACAAAGGCTGTCACATTATGTTATGTTACTGTACTGTGTGTATGGGGCTGGCCTCTCTGCTGCAGCTTGAGGTGGATGAAGCGTGTGGAGTCATTACCAAAGTAGTCACGTTATGTCATGTTACTGTGTGTATGGGGCTGGCCTCCCTGCTGCAGCCTGAGGTGGATAAAGCTTGTGGAGTCATTGCCAAGGCTGTCATGTTATGTCATGTTACTGTGTGTATGGGGCTAGCCTCTCTGCTATAGCCTGAGGTGGATAAAGCTTGTGGAGTCATTACCAAGGCTGTCACATAATGTCATGTTACTGTGTGTATGGGGCTAGCCTCTCTGCTACAGCCTGAGGTGGATACAGCTTGTGGAGTCATTACCAAGGCTGTCACATTATGTCATGTTACTGTGTGTATGGGGCTGGCCTCTCTGCTACAGCCTGAGGTGGATAAAGCTTGTGGAGTCATTACCAAGGCTGTCACATTATGTCATGTTACTGTGTATTTGGGGCTGGCCTCTCTTTTACAGCCTGAGGTGTATGAAGCTTGCGGAGTCATTACCAAGGCTGTCACGTTATTTCATGTTACTGTACTGTGTGTATGGGGCTGGCCTCTCTGCTGCAGCTAGAGGTGGATGAAGCTTGTGGAGTCATTACCAAGGCAGTCACATTATGTCATGTTACTGTGTGTATGGGGTTGGCCTCTCTGCTACAGCCTGCGGTGGATAAAACTTGTGGAGTCATTACCAAGGCTTTCACATTATGCCATGTTACTGTGTGTATGGGGCTGGCCTCTCTGCTACAGTCTGAGGTGGATAAAGCTTGTGGAGTCATTACCAAGGCTGTCATGTTATGTTATGTTACTGTACTGTGTGTATGGGGTTGGCCTCTCTGCTACAGCCTGAGGTGTATAAAGCTTGTGGAGTCATTACCAAGGCTGTCATGTTATTTCATGTTACTGTGTGTATGGGGCTGGCCTCTCGCCACAGCCTGAGGTGTATGAAGCTTGTGGAGACATTACCAAGGCTGTCACATTATGTCATGTTACTGTGTATATGGGCCTGGCCTCTGTATTACAGCCTGCGGTGGATAAAACTTGTGGAGTCATTACCAAGGCTGTCACATTATCTGATGTTACTATGTATATAGGGTTGGCCTCTCTGCTGCAGCCTGAGGTGGATAAAGTTTGTAGAGTCATTGCCAAAAGAGAAGGAAATCCCCTGGAGGTGCCATCTCAGATGTAATGTACCATCTACACCTAACTTATCTGTGCCCACTACAACACCCGGAGTACCACAGGAGACAGATGGAAAGTTAACATGAAGGAATGTGATAGTTCTATTGTATAGTCATGCTGAAGTTGTGTTGGGGACAGGAGCACCCAGAGAGGGGGAGAGCGGGTACACTTTACATGAGCTCAGGCCTGTTGGAAGGGCCCAGTGGGGGCCCCGGGTGCTGCAGCTTTCCTGTCTCCCCGTAGATGCAGCACTTTGGGCAGGGAGAGAGAGGAGACTGCTGCTATGGCAGTCTCTCTCCCCAGCACAACACATGCTGCAGTGCGCTGGTCTAAAGAGAGAGGCTGCTGCAACAGCGCTGCCGCCAGTCCTCTCTCTCCCTGCGTAATGTGCTGTGGGAGCGATTGCACTTGCCCATCACCACCACCGGCCGCGCACATTGCTTTTGTTTTTGTAAGCAGGGGGTCTGGCCCCACCTTCCCGGGTTGGCCACGCTCCCTCCCAGTACCGAGACCCAGCGGAGCTTTTGGCAGCCCTGGTTGGGGACATATATAGTAATAGCGTTCAGGAAGGCATCAGTCAAGCATGTTTATATTGTTAAACCTAAATTACTAACTTCAATATAAAATATAAAAGAAAAGTAACCCCCCTCCAAAACCCCCCACCCCACCAAAATGCAAAATAAGAGCAGATTTAGAAAAGAGAGAACTAGGTGAACCTCAATTAATGTTTCTGTTCTGAAAATCAATTAATATTATTTCTGCAGGGTCAAGGTACAATCTCTCAAGATTTGTTTATCTCACTGATACACTATCCAGAAAAGCTGTACATTGAAGCTCTGTTATGTCACCCAACACAACCCAGGAAGGAAGGAAGAAAGCAAGATGCATTTCCTAAGCCTGGCCCCGCCAGCTCACGCCAACCTTAGATGCCATTAACTATTTTGCCTTCGGGCTACTTTCTACAAAAAATGCCAGGAGAAGTATCTGTAGGGTCTCTCCCCGGCACTCACCACTCGTGCATTCATGGTCATCAGCAGCAGAATGGCATTAGCGATCTCTTCACTCCTAACATACCGAACTGAGGGGGTCATTCAGACCCGCTCGCAAGCGAAGGACGCTCGCAAGCGGGTCGATGTCGTGCGCATGCGCGAGACCCGGCGAGCGACGAGGAATACGTCGCTCGGGGTCTCGCACCAAAGGGGGCGCGCTGTCGATGGTGACTGACAGCACGCCCCCTTTGGTGGGCATGCCAGGGGTGTGGCTGCCAGACGGAGGCGTTCCCATGGGAACGCCTACCGTCTGGATCCGGCCCCACTGACATCACTAGTGATGTCAGTGGGAGTGATTTTGGCTCTGATAGAACCAAAATCACTCCAGGGCTTGCGGTCACCGAGACCCTACAGCAGGGTCTCGTCGCAAGCCCGATGGTCGCGATGGGCTTGACCATCGCGACCATCATCATGGACGCTCGCATAAGCTGTGGGTGGTAACCCACAGCTATGCGAGCGTCCAAGAGGCCGCTCCATTTTTAGGGAGGAGGGCACTGGTTCAGAGTGAACGCTCTGGCCAGAGCGTCTGGCTCTGAATCAGGCCCTGAGCCCGTGTCCCTGCGGGTGTATCTTAATACATCACGGCGATGATTCCTTTCTTATTGCCGCGAACAGCAGCGTTAAGAAATAATAATTATTGTGTCTAGGAACCGATAATTGGTAAATATGCCCATACATATCTAAAAATAAATGTTGACTGTACCGGACTCTGCTTGAGACTCTCCATCAGTTTCTTGGCTTCATCTACCAGGTTTCTAGAACACAAATATATATATTGTGAATGATTAGAGAGCACTAAGGAACATGGCGCCTCCTAAACTTATTTTATTGCTAAATACTTACCCTTTTGGGGAAGGGGATATGGTGGAGGCCGAATAATATAATCGCTCTCCCACGTCTGTAAACGAGAAATATTATTTTTATAAAAACGTCTAAAATATAATCTGAATTTTTTTATTATTTTATTTCTTTAGGTCATGGTCAGATCACCCAAAGGTTCTGCCTAGGGCTAGTGGGCACTGAGGTGCAAAGATTGCCCTAATCAGTGTTTATTTTATTTTACAACACAGGGGAAAATTGGCCCAAACAATGGGGCCTTTAACCGTCTTCTCTTTGGGATGTTCGGTTACACTTTCCTGTGGCCACGATGATGCAATGCACCGCCCACTTCACTTGGAAAGGTGGCAGCAGAGAGAGGCCTGTGGGTCTCGGGTGGTTCTCCCAGACATTCCAGGAGATTAGGTAAGTATATTTATTTATTCATTATAACTAGTTATTTATATAGCGCACACATATTCAGTAGCGCTTTACAGAGAATATTGTCTATTCACATCAGTCCCTGCCCCAGAGGAGATTACAGACAGAAGGGTCGATTCAGAACTGGATGCTAAGCTGCGCTCTCTTGCAGCCAAAAGGGGCCGGGTATACAAATTCCGCGATCTTACGGTCTGGTGTAAGGACGCCCTCTATGTCTTAGAGAGCGACGGCAGAGCGAACGCACGCCGGTATAAAGACGCCCACTCTTCTTTCTTAGCACACGTCATCTCCAGGAAGTGTCTGATTAATCAGAACCATCGAGAGCCATCGGAGCAGCACGCAGCGCTTGAAGTGAGACCCTACCCTGCCGCAAACATTGCGATCACTGCAGACTGAAATACATCCAAGTGACGTGTACAATGACGCTTCCATGCTAATTATGCACACCCACAAAACTCTGTTCGCTGCACCAATCCCCCGTTCACAAGCACCTTCCCCTGTTACCACCCACAAATGGCACATTCTGTCGCTCAAAGTAGCGTCCAGTCTGTGTACTATGAGCGCACGATTCCCGGACGCAGTGACTGGTTCGAGCGTGCGTATTTTGTCGCATATGCAGACAGGCGATAATCGCTCATAGCGTGCGTCCGCGGCATAGCGACCGGGTCTAAATCGGGCTCTAAATTCCCTACCACATATACACACACACACTTACATACTAGGGTTTATTTTTGTTGAAAGCCAATTAACTTAACAGTATATTTTTAGGGTGTGGGAGGAAACCTGAGTACCCAGAGGAAACCCAGGCAAGCACAGGGAGAATATACAAACTACACACATTTATGCCCTAAAGCCTCAATCACATTAATCTACTTGCACTTTTCACAAAGTAATAAACATGTAAAGAGCACATTAAATAAAAAAAAAAAAAAAAATTAGACAATTAAATCATCCCATCACCATATTTTGGACAGACGGAATGTACTAAAAGGAAAAATGCGGTAAAACTACGAAAAATTCCCTTTACGGGGGTTTTACTGCATTTTTCCATATGTACAAAGCACATGTGGGTCCCGGCGAGTAACGCCATCCTCAAGTGGCGTTACCGAATAGAAGCCTATGGACTCCTATTTGGGACGCTCCCCCTTAGTGAGATCCATTCAGATCCCTCCCATCTCCCTCAGCGCCCCGCGTCCATCTGCGCTTGCGCAGAAGAACGCCAGAGGAACATCTGGGTGTTAAACCCAGAAATCCCTCTATCCAAGGGAATCGCAAAGGGCAGCTGTCATTAGGAGAACTGTCCTTTGCGATATTCTACCACGGTATGTACCCAATACGGATGCGATGTTTAGTACATCCCGTCCCCAATTTCTCTTAAAAGAACGCACAACGGAATGTCCTGGTAAAAGTGCAGCACATGAAAAGTACATGGAAAACACGCGTGTTATTTTCCATGTGATTTACTGTTTTTCCAGCACATACAGGGGGATATGTACTAAGCTTTGGGGGGGGCCTGGTTCTCAATAATCGCATTTGCAATGCGATCTGGGCGTGGTCATGTTTACGAAGTGTAGCCCATCTTCAGATGTTGTTAGCTGCGGGTAAATCCGATAGCGTCACATCACCCATAGAAACCCATGGGGGCTGCAGCTACTGTCGGAAATAGAGGGTCCCTCCCTCCACAATACATTGGGGGGATACAAAATCTTTGTGGGTATCCGCAAGTAAAATAGTGCTCATTGAGAGGGAGATTTATCAAATCAGTTTTACAAGACAAAAGTGACAGCACTGTTTGTAATATGTCACTGTGTGTTATATATTTATTACATGGCCCCTGGTATTGTACAGCACTGAGGAATGGTACGTTATAAGTAAAATATCATTATAATGTTAATGCATTTGCTATTGCCAGGATATAAAGTGTCTGTTACACACGTTATACAATCACACAGGAAGGAGAATTGGCACTCACATGACTCGGTGAACCGACTCACTCCCAGGAGAGTCTCTTCCAGGCTAGTAATAAATAAATACAACGGCAATAAGGAAACAAATCAGTTGGCAGGCTGCCTATCGGTCATTAGAGTAATTACACCACATGGCACAGACTGACAGTGCCCAGGTCATGTTTGAGGAAACTGTGACAGGATAAATATCACCAGATCTCAGTACAATTTTGAACTTACCCTGCAAAAAGATTCCCGCGGTGCCCATTTGTGCTGGATTTCTGTGGAGCATAAATAACAGTTATATATTAATCAGCAGCCCTTCCATCCAGAGTCAGTGGCCCTCATTTAGAGGCGCTCTCAAGAAGCGAGCGCTCTCTCTGAATGAGGGTAGCCGCTTGATTTTTAAAGTGCGGCCTCCTGGTCGCTACCTAAGCTGTGGGTTACCACCCACAGCTTTAGCGACCGATCAGGGTGATGGTCGCGATGGTCAAGACCATCGCGACCGTCTGGGCTTGCGACGAGACCCTAAGGTTGGGTCTCGGCAACCGCAAGCCCCAGGGAGCTTCCTGCACTGATCGAGCAGGAAGCTCCCCACTGACATCACTGCTGATGTCAGTGCGGCCGCCCACAAAACGGCAGGCGTTCCGTCGGGAATGCCTCAGTTTGTGTAGCCACCCCTCCGCCCCGCCTACAAAATGGGCCGAGCTGTCGAACACCATCGACAGCCGCCCCTTTTGTAGTGAGCTCGGAGCGAGAGAATTTATCTCTCGCTCCGTGGCTTGCGCACGCGCAGTGCAGTCGCTGCGCGTGCGCAGGGCCTTAACATCGACCTGGTTGCGAGCGCTCAGCACTTGCGACTGGGTCTGAATGAGACCCAGTGTGTGCACTTTTATCCATGAGTAAAACTACGCAGAGGCACAGGCACAAATGCAGAGGCGTAACATTTCATCACCAGGCCCCCTATGAAATTGGGGGACCGGTTATCTGCCCCGAAGGCCGGGTGACATTACAGTGCTCTTACTCTCCAAGCACTCATGGCTAGAGAGAGCTGTCCTTTAGATGGATGTAGGTACAGCCATAGTTGCTATACACCCATACATACAGTACATGGAGGTCTAGTTATGTTCCCCCCCCCTCAGTGCACATGGTATTTTTTTAACTACAAGTTTTAACAAATGGGAGTGACCACGCTCCTGAGTTTATCCACGACCCTCATCTAGCACCTGAGCCCGCAGTGTGCCTTGGCGGCTCTGCGGAGATCACAAGTGCGAACAGGTGGGACAGCCTTCCACATGCAGACGCATGGATGTTCTGCACACGTGGATGGTTTCTCTCACACTAGCATACGCCAGTAAGTAGGCTACCGCCGCCGTTTGGAAAGGAGGCCGCAAAATGCGCCTGCCTCAGAATCGGGCACAATACAGTATGTTGTGTGCACAGTTGTATGTGGGCTGTGTTTTGTAAATGAGCGCTTTGGTTTTCCCCGTCCCCTCTCTCTGGTGTCGCCATCCAATCCATGCCCCCACCCATCTCTGTTTTCATGTATTGGACCATGCGGGATCATTATTCCCACTCATCTCCCTTCTATCATCCATCCTCTTTCCTGTCTCATCCATACTGTCTTCTATGCATCTAAAGCTGGGTACACACGGGACGATTTTCCTGAACGATATGAACGATAACGATATCCCACATGGACGATAAAGATATCTTTCATCGTCCGTACATGCAGACCAACTTGGACGATATCGTCAAATTTCCCTGTTCAGAGATGTGGCAGGATGACTCACTGACAGATATCTTTGAAAGATCTTTGAACGATCTATGGGCCTGATTCAGAGCCGGACACTCTGACAAGAGTGCTTGCTCTGAATCAGGGCCGTCCTACCTAACATTGGAGCGGCCTCCTGGCCGCTCGCACAGCTGTGGGTGACCACCCACAGCTTATGCCAGAGGCCAAAAAGATGGTCGCGATGGTCAAGACCATCGCGACTATCAGGCTTGTGAGGAGACCCTTGCGGTAGGGTCTCGTCTGCCGCAAGCCCGGAGTGCTTTTGGCTCTATCAGAGTGGGGCCGGCCCCAGACGGTAGGCGTTCCCATGGGAACTCCCTCCGAACTCCCTCCGTCGTGCGCATGCGTCTGAATTAGGCCCTATGAATGATCTATGAATGATATCTATGAACGATATCTTTGAAAGATATCTTTCAAGTTGTTGGTGGTACAGATCGTTCCGTGTGTATGCACCTTAAAGCTGGCAAGAGACCGATATATCGGGCAGCCGGAACACATTAGAGGTTCTGGTTCCCTGACCGACCGATATATCGGTCCCTGCCGCAGGGTTGTCAGCCGTATCATCAGGCTGAGCTGCATGTAGGGCCGACCCTACGATGAGGCTGACGACCCCACGGTAGCACACACTGGGTACACACTGCACGATTTGAATGATTTGTCGTTCCAATCTGTCAGAATCAGCCAAAATCATTAAAATAAATCGCTAAGTGTGTATCCAGCTTAAGTTATCGGCACCATTTATCTCTCCCTCTGTGCTTCCACACTTCCCATTGCCATAAAATTATGCTCATTTATCTTCAGTTTCCCCATCCGATCAACCCCCGATCCTGCTACAAATCCGTCCTTATCGCTGTTATAGTGTATCCTGGACCTGTCCCCTTCCTCTGTGATGCCACCTCACATTCACGCCTAATATCGGTAACCGTGTCATTGTCTCTGCAGAATAACGTCATTAGATTTTCTGCTACTTACAATTTTTAAACTTCGGAGAGAGGAGATGACTTTAATGTCCTGTGGATTCAACGCATGTGCTGCAATAGATGAGGAGATGCTCGGATTAATGCAGGTGGCGTCACGGCTGATAGTGAACAGGTAATCAAACACTGTCATTAATGGAGTCATTTGTTCAATTACTATTTCACTGGAGGCCATATGACTCCTTTAAAGAATGTAAGTATTATGAAAACAATGATGGCGCTGTGTTGGTGCAAGAAATAATAAATATTAAAGTTCAAATCTTCCCTTATTCACTTGATGTTGTTCTTCTGTTATTCTTATATTTAGTGATAGGTCACTCCGTTCCAATATAGATAATATGAAAAGAGAAAAAAACAAGGTCCCATGTGTAGTAATTTCTTAAACACGGAAATCCAGTAAATTATTGATGAGACTATATTTTTCAAATATGGGCGTACCCACTCACAGTGAAACGCCTCTATATGTGAACATCAAGGTTTTTGTTAGAGTCACCAGGTTTTGTTAGACCAGGCAAGTAAAAATCCACAGCATCCAATTAGTGTCAACGCGTTTCAGCCCAGTCCTGGGCCTTTATCAAGACATGAGATGTCTTGATAAAGGCCCAGGACCGGGCTGAAACGCGTTGAACTTTACACTAATTGGATGCTGTGGATTTTTACTTGCCTGGTCTAGACACTATTGAGGGATATTATATTCACTTTTTCCGGTTTGATATACACTGAACATATGAATATATGGACGCAACTGTGTGTATATTGGCAAAGATACCTTTATGTGAAAGAAAACTTGTAGAAAATTGTGAGTGGGGTATGCACATTTATCCTGGGAGTGAACTTTCACCTTCATTAAAAGAAGCCATTACACACTGGTGACTTCCTCGTTTTAATGTGAGTGAGGTACACCTGATCCTACCCTAAGATACATGGTGGTGGCATAAGTGTGAGATTGAACCGGGACTCTAACGAAACCTTGATGTTCACATATAGAGGCGTTTCACTGTGAGTGGGTACGCCTATATTTGAAAAATATAGTCTCATCAATAATTTACTGGATTTCCGTGTTTAAGAAATTACTACACATGGGACCTTGTTTTTTTCATTTTTCATATTATCTATATTGGAACGGAGTGACCTATCACTAAATATAAGAAAAGGAATAACAGAAGAACAACATCAAGTGAATAAGGGAAGATTTGAACTTTTTTATCTATTATTGCTTGCACCAACACAGCGCCATCTGTGTGGGAATTGTTTTCACAATACTTACATTCTTTGCATTTGTTTATTCGGGTATGGTGATGACTGTTCTGTGAAATCTAGGGTCTGATTCAGACCCACTCGCTAGCGGCTGTCCGCTCGCAAGTGGGTCGATGTTATGGACTGAGCATGCGCACGACGGAGGGAGCTCCGTCGTGCGCATGCGCCAGACGCGACGAGCGAAGGAAAGTCCTTCGCTCGTTGTGTCCGATCAAAGGGGGCGTGCTGTCAATGTTGATTGACAGCACGCCCCCTTTGGTGGGCGTGCCGGGGGCGTGCCTCCCTGACAGGGGCGTTCCCACGGGAACGCCTCCCGTCAGAAGCCGGCCCACTGACATCACTAGTGATGTCAGTGGGAGTGATTTTGGCTCTGATAGAGCCAAAATCACTCCGGAGCTTGCGGTTGAAAACCTCAACCGCAGGCTCCGGCTCGCAATTTCGATGGTCGCGATGGTCTCGACCATCGCGGCCATCACAAAGCACGCTCGTATAGCCTGTGGGTGGTGACCCACAGCTATACGAGCGTCCAGGAGGACGCTCCATGAAAATGGAGCCCGGCCCTCATTCAGAGCGTGCGCTCTGCTCAGAGCGTACGGCTCTGAATGAGGGCCCTAGTTCCTACAAATAGGCAGCTTTGCGCATAGAGAAACTCCCTCTACCACCATTTTATATTCATATAACTCCTTTAATTTGCCGGATTCTGTGCAAAAAAAGATCTAATTTGCCGACCAAATCTGTATATGTGCGTCGCCAGCATCACGGCACATTGACTTAATGTTGCTTTTTTTCCCGTTTTTATGTGATTTAGATGCATGGTAACTGGGTGAAAAGCCCTCAGAGAATAGAACACAGATCCCTGTGGCGAGATTACCCTCTTTACATCACTTGTGTAGTGTTGGCCCTTATATAATACAGTATACACCATTTTTTCAATGCAGTTGAGTTCCAGTCAGGCTGTCGACATGTTAGGATTTGACAGATAATACCACTGCATCTACAATGTCGACGCTGACATAATGTTGACATGTTCAAAAATGTCAACACTGCGAATGTAGACAGTCACAATGTTAACATATGCAATTAGAGTTAGGCTTACTGCTAGGTTGCATTAGGATTAGCTTGCAGTTAGGGTTAGAGTTAAAATGCAGTTAAGCTTAGTGTCAGATTGCAATTATGGTTAGGGTTAACCTGCAATTAGGGTTAGGCTGCAAATAGCATTAGAGTTAGGTTGCAGTTAGGGTTAGGACGCAATTAGGGTTAGAGTTAGGTTGCAGTTAGGGTAAGGACACAATTAGGGTTAGCGTTAGGTTGCAGCTAGGGTTAGGACACAATTAGGGTTAGAGTTAGGTTGCAGTAAGGGTTAGGTTGCAATTAGGGTTAGGCTCCAGTTAGGGTTTGGCTGCAGTTCAGATTAGGGTTAGGCTGCAGTTAGGGATAGGCTATAATTAGGGTTAGGTATGGTTGCAATTTGGGTTAGGGTTAGGCTGCATTTAGGTTTAGGGTAGGCTACAATTAGGCTTATGGTTATTCTACAATTAGGGTTAAGTTGCAAATAGGTTTAGGGTTAGGCTGCAGCTGCAATTAGGGTTAGACTGCAGTTAGGGTTAGGTTGGAATTACGATTAAGGTTATTCTATAAGTAGGGTTAGTCTGCCGTTATGGTTAGGCTGCAGTTAGGGTTAGAGTTAGGTTGAAATTAGGGTTAGGCTGCAGTTTGGCTTAGGGTTAGATTGCAATTACAGTTAGGGTTAAGAATAGATACAATTAGGGTTACGGTTAGGCTACAGATAGGATGGGTTAGGTTGCAGTTAGTAATAGGCTATAATTTGGGTTAGGTAAGGTTGCAATTTGGGATAGGGTTAGGCTGCATTTAGGTTTAAGATGCCTACACACTTATCGATATTTTACACGATTTGCCCGATTCCGATGCATCATGATGACAAATTGTGTAAAATATGCCCAAACAGTGAGTGTCCACTCACGATGCCAATGCGCATCCCCGCAGGTTGTACATCATATCTTCAGATCTGCCGTGCTGTAGGGCAGATCTGACAATCTCAGTCACGACGCACTGGAATAGTTAGGAGGCACGATAGATCGTTTGTCACATCGGGCAGTTTTTAACACCAAATCGTGCCCACGTCTGCCGGGGAGCTGCTGGGGAGAGTTCAAGGGGAAATCGGACACAATGTTGGATCGTGAGCACATCGCCAAGTGTGTAGGCACCTTATGGGTAGGCTACAATTAGGCTTATGGTTAATCTAAAATTAGGGTTAGGTTGCAATTAGGATTAGGGTTAGGCTACAGTTGCAAATAGGGTTAAACTGCAGTTAGGGTTAGGTTGGAATTACGATTAAGGTTAGGCTCCAAGTAGAGTTAGGCTTCCGTTATGGTTAGCTGCAGTTAGGGTTAGAGTTAGGTTGCAGTTAGGGTTAGGCTGCAGTTAGGCTTAGGGTTAAATTGCAATCAAAGGGATAGGCTACAATTAGGGTTATAAGAGCACCCCTAGTGGACAAATTGCAGCATTGCTACAAGCTGGATACAAGTATGTTGGGCTCAGACCGACAGACATTTTATCTGATAATAAGTTAATAAACCATCAGATATTGTGGCCATACACTCTTAGATAAGTCACAGAGCATGGCCCCCAATATCTGCTTTCCTCTCCTGTGAAAGAACAGGGGAAATGTTGAATCTGGTGACGCATACACTGCCAGATGCGGGCGACCGATGATCGGATTAGTCAGGCATGTTGAAAGATTTCTCATGCCCAACTGTCCGATCATCGCTGATCAGTCACGGCCAAATACTATGCAATTATCACCCCCATCTGCCGATAATCTGCCGAATTGCATAGTAACATTTGAACTAGTCTTGGCTAATACCAAGAAAAACAAGAAAACATTTTCTATAATATTATATTTTATTTTCCATATATATCATATTAGTAAACTTAAACCCTTTATTGTATGTCCTTTCTATACATAGAATAGAAGACTTATCAGAAAGAGCTGAGTCTTATGTGTTGGCTACAACAATACATCATGGAGAACAGCAGTTAAGCTTAGATTTCAGTAAATGAAGTCTTAGAAGAGGCGGTAATCGAGGAGTGGATCCCCCCCCCCCCCAACTTACCACTTATTTATGGTATGTGACACCATAGGTGAACTCACCTGATGTTGGGGCTATATCAGATCTCTTCATGTTATTATTATTACACGGCAACAGGAATCTCTGTTGAAGATAATATGAGTTTAATGAACCCAAAGTAATAATGGAGCATAACCGCACAGCGACCTTTGTACCCAAACACTTACAGTGTTATTATGTATGGGTCAATACGTGCATTAAATTCACCTTAAATTTGACATTTACCAAATAGAGCTTCTGTTTGTCCTCTTATCTTATTACGCTATAGCTGAGAGACAGAGACTTTTGCTAATATTTGTATATCTTTGAGTACAAAAAATAAATAAGACTTTGGATGTTAATAGGGTTTAAAAAAAATGCACACGCACACACACTGATAGAATAAATACATTGCATATTATTATTAACGCTCAGGGGTAGGCTGGGTGGGGAGGCAAACATGGAGATGGGTCTGAGCGCTCCTCTGCATATATATCACACAACAACAAGGAATTGAGGGCCTGATTCAGACCCACTCGCGAGCGGCTGTCCGCTCGCAAGTGGGTCGATGTTCTGGACTGAGCATGCGCACGACGGAGGGAGCTCCGTCGTGCGCATGCGCCAGACGCGACGAGCGAAGGAAAGTCCTTCGCTCGTTGTGTCTGATCAAAGGGGGCATGCCGGGGGCGTGCCTCCCTGACGGGGGCGTTCCCACGGGAACGCCTCCCGTCAGAAGCCGGCCCACTGACATCACTAGTGATGTCAGTGGGAGTGATTTTGGCTCTGATAGAGCCAAAATCACTCCGGAGCCTTGAGTTGAAAACCTCAACCGCAGGCTCTGGCTCGCAGTTTCGATGGTCGCGATGGTCAAGACCATCGCGGCCATCAAACTGCACGCTTGTATAGCCTGTGGGTGGTGACCCACAGCTATACGAGCGTCCAGGAGGATGCTCCATTTTCATGGAGGCCGGCCCTCATTCAGAGCGTGCGCTCTGCTCAGAGCGTATGGCTCTGAATGAGGGCCTGAATCCGCACTAGAAAAAATATATTGGTCTATACAGATGAGCCTATAATTGGCACATAAAAATTTGTTACACAAAAACCAACTCAAAGTATTCCATATACAGAAAACCTGTATTAAATGAAGAGTTGGTGGTGCTCCCTCTGAGTCAGAATACACAAACTTCGTACAAAGAGGAGAGAAAGCAGACTCTTGTGTTATGGGGCCCTCTTATTGATTTGTATGATTCAGCTAAAATATAACCTTTATTAATGTATTAGTTAAAATGAATGAGTCAAAAAATTAATTAGACAAACTATGTTAATAATTATGCTCGGGGTATACACAGCAACATTGTTTATTCAAAAAACATCAGATCCGCAAATATAACTTGATATGAGTTTCGTTTCTCTCATAAATAATGTGGCTCCCCAATTCTGCCACTCCTACTACCGTGTTTCCCCGATAATAAGACACTGTCTTATTTTTTTTTTTGTTAAAAAAAACACCATAGGGCTTATTTTCGGGGTAGGTCTTATTTTAATTAAGATTGACAGCAGTGCCCCTTATGCAGACCCCTTGTAGAAGTGCCCCATATGTAGCCCCCCCCCCCGTAGCAGTGTCCCTTATGCAGCCTCCCTTGTACGGTAGAAGTGCCCCTTATGCAGGCCCCCTTGTAGAAGTGCCCCATATGTAGCCCCCCTGTTGCAGTGCCCCTTATGCAGCCCCCCTCCCCCTGTAGCAGTGTCCCTTATGCAGCCCCCCCCCCTGTAGCAGTGTCCCTTATGCAGGCCCCCCTGTAGAAGTGCCGCTTATGCAGGCCCCCCTGTAGAAGTGCCGCTTATGCAGGTCCCCCCTGTAGAAGTGCCGCTTATGCAGGCCCCCCTGTAGAAGTGCCGCTTATGCAGGCCCCCCTGTAGAAGTGCCGCTTATGCAGGCCCCCCCCTGTAGCAGTGTCCCTTATTGCAAGCCCCTCTGTAATTGATCCCCCACCCACCAGTACGGTAATTACCTGACTCGCTGACGTCCGGGATGTCCCTCACACTTGCGCGCTGACTGGATCTAACACAATCCAGCAGGCGCAGCCGCGCAGTATCCTCAGCGCGCGGGTGACAGCATGACGTCACCCGCGCACTGCATGACTGGGAACGCTGGCCTCTGAGGCGTTCCCAGCTCAAAATTGGATTTTGTTTGGTCTTATTTTCGGGGTAGGGCTTATTTTGGACCGGGTTTCAAAAGTAAGGGTAGGGCTTATTTTTCAGGGTAGGTCTTATTATCAGGGAAACACGGTAATCATCAAATATATACAGTAGGTAGGACATGCAAGCAACTGCGAATTTTGAGTTCCACATAAATGCACCCACATGTAATAAATTGCGTATTAATTGCAAAATAAAAAAACTCAAAAGAAAAAACCTTTAGTGCAAAACCCTTCAGTTCAGCACTAAATCATATAGGCCGACAGAGCAGGTCTGATTTATATCACATCACAAAACCATGTAATGGACACATAGGGCCTGATTCAGAGCCACTCGTAAGCGGCAGCTCGTTCGCTCTGAGCGATGTTTGCCCAACTGCGCATGCGTACGGATCGTTATACGCATGCGCGAACCAGTCAGTGCGGCCGAAATTCATGTGCTCGCAAAATAGCGAATGCCTGCTATTTTGAGTGACAGACAGAGGCGTATGTGGGTGGTAACAGGGGAAGGTGCTTGAAAACGGGGAGTGGAGATCCGATCGCAGGCGTGCTTAAAGGTCAAAACGGGCGTTTTATGGGTGTGCATATTTAAAACAGCAGCGTCATTGACCACGTCACTGGGTTATTTTATAGCCAGAACTGCTCGCAAAATTGTGGTAGCAAAAACCAACGCCAAGAATAGCGAGCAGCTCATACCCTGGTCGATGTACTCGATTAATCTAACAAATAGCGGACATGACGTAGGATGCGAGCGGCCAGGGGGCGTAGTTTCCCAAAAAACGACCGCAAGTTTTGTACGCTCGTTCAGACCTAGAGGCGTGAACAGACCGCAAAGAGCGAACGGTTCATTTGAATAGCCACCCCTATTTTCTGGACGAGCGAGCGCTAATTGCGTCCGGCTCTGAATCAGGCCCATAGTTCCAACCCGGTTTATCACATTCATTAAATATACCCTGTGACTTTTTATACTTGCGACATGTACCACTTTTGCTGGTAACTGAATAACTAGTGTTCTCAGTATATTATCATAGGATTAAATCCTGTTTATAGTAACACAATTAGCACATCCATATATCCATTATAAACATGAGCTGCGGTGTTAGATCTCTGAGTACCTGTGTCATATGTATCAATGTATACAGAGAAAGCATGTGTTTGTGCAACACTGTTAAAATCTTTCAACTACTGTCCGTATATCAATTGCCACAATATTATTAGTAAGTGAATAAAGGAAAAAGGAAATAGCAGCCTCCACTCTCATGACATCTGATCTAATCTCAGCATGCTCGTAGATATAAACATAATGTCAGAATATAAAACATCAGACCACACATGCTAATGAGTGCTCTAATTGAGATAGGACTCTCCGAGCTCTCGGTATCACATGACATTAATGCTCGTTTAGTGGGTGTAGGTATTGGAACAAATGCATATCACCGTCTAATAAGTCGCAGTGTCTGCAGGGCTGGTTCCCGTGTCGGCTGGTCCCGGCTAAGGTAAATGGAAGACGATCGTTTTAACTAATACATTAATAAAGGTTATATTTTAGCTGAATCATACAAATCAATAAGAGTGCCCCATAAAAAAAGAGTCTGCTTTCTCTCCTCTTTGTACGGTCCTCTGCATATGACTGAATTCTGTATATGGAATGGGGATACATTGATATTTACAGACATTACTAGATTGGCCTGAATGAGTTTCTTCCTCCTGCATAGTTAATTTTTTTTTTTTTTAATAAATAATGTCAACTGTTTGTATGTTACCTCACAGACGTGTGATCTGGTCTAACTGTTCCCGGGAATTAGTCTTAATAAATTGGAATCTGATACCTGGTACCAGTGGCCACAATATGCAAATTAGAGGGAGGAGATTGCGTCTTGCATTTTTGCATTCACCATTTGAATGCACAACACTTATAATGAGTCATGTGACACAAGTGGGTAGAGTTTGCTTATTCATAATGGACGAACATATAAAATGATCAAGCACGGCATTTATCCATTTAGCATCTTGTCCTGGGGTAAACAGCCACAACCAGTATATCCAGCTAATTGGGTTGAAAATAATATATCATCTCTAAAGAACTAAATTTACTCCACACAAACAAATATTTATTTATTGAATGGCTTTGTTATATTAAAGGGTAATGAAGGCATATTTATCATACTTGTATTAATGATGATTATATACTGTATTGACTGACATAGCTCTAGTAACTTTAGTGGCTCATACAAATAAAATGTTTTCCATAATATTTAGAGTTTTCTTTAAAAAAAATCTAATATTTCAGTATCAAATTCCCTTAAAATTACCTGGAAATCAGATGACGCAGGACTACAGGATAGCGCTGCCTTCTGGGTGCTCCAATTTCTAACCACAATCTAGGTTATATTCTGCCCAAAAAATTACGTATGTGTGCGTGCATGCGTGCGTCCATGTGATAGGGCATAAAGATGGAGATGTATAGACCAGTGAAAAGAGTGAACAAGTAGAGAAGTTGCCTATAGCAACCAATCAGCCTTTACCCATTGTTTATGACAACAATTTCAGAATTAGGGATGGTCATCGGTGGGTTAACCATCTAGGGTGCCATTGCTGATTAACATTAATGGCATGAAACGCTTGATGGGGGACCATTGATGGTTTGCACTCATCGATGGGCATCCCTGCTGCTAGGAATGGCAGGTGTGCCATAGCTAGGAGTGTGCGAACTGTGCCACCGCAGAGTTTGGGCCCTCACCCATGCCCCTGCATCTGGCTAGCAGGGTACCTTGGATGCTCCAGGCAAGTACCCAACAGCTCTAATCCATCAGGCAACAATGGCTGAGAACCATTGGATCTCCACCATTGATGGCAAAACCATCAACCATCAGTGGTAAACCATTGATGATTGCTAACCATCGATGGCCATCCCTATTTTGAGGTTGTCTCCTTCCCTTCATCATCTCACCAGCCAACCGGGCTTCAGAGTCCTGCTAAAATGAATGTTGCTACCCTTGTTGTATTATTATTATTATTATTATTATTATTAGAATTATTACTATTATTATTACTATTATTATTATTATTATTATTACTATTATTATTACTATTATTATTATTATTATTATTATTATTATTATTATTATTATTATTAATAATAATAATAATAATTGTAATAACAATAATAATAATAATAATAGTAATAATAATAGTAATAATTCTAATAATAATAATAATAATACATGCCAACATCATAGTTAGTTTGTTTTTTTCTGAATTTAGATGTAGTGTTCTTACCGGAGATTCCTCCATTCCTGCTTTCACCCCAGGGTTTCCTAAAATAACAGAATTTATGATAAGTTGCTTAGTTTTTAACAAAATATATTTACAGCAATGAACACCCTTTATGGGAGAAATGTAATAAATGATGTCTATACCCCAACATGTTATTTTTTGCATTTGAAAGTATAGTAACAAATTTGTGCCTCACTCTCGCTCTGAACGAGCGCCCGTTCTGAATCAGGGTGTGTTTTTTTTTTTTCCATCCGGCCTTTTGGACACTCGTATAGCTGTGGGTTACCACCCACAGCTTATGCGAGCGTCCATGATGATGGTCGCGATGGTCAAGACCATCGCGACCATCGGGCTTGCGACGAGACCCTGCGGTAGGGTCTCGGTGACCGCAAGCCCTGGAGTGATTTTGGCTCTATCAGAGCCAAAATCACTCCCACTGACATCACTAGTGATGTCAGTGGGGCCGGACCCAGACGGTATGCATTCCCATGGGAACGCCTCCGTCTGGCAGCCACGCCCCTGGCATGCCCACCAAAGGGGGCGTGTTGTCACTCACCATCGACAGCATGCCCCCTTTGGTGCGAGACCCCGAGCGACGGCTTCCCCATCGCTCGCCGGGTCTCGCGCATGTGCACGACGGAGCACCCTCCGTCGTGCGCATGGGCACTTGGGCACCATCGACCTGCTTGCGAGCGTACAGCGCTCGCGAGCGGGTCTGAATGAGACCCTCTGTCTCCTCTGTTAGGGCACTACATCCCTCCTGACATTGTGCCCTGTTGTAGCAGAGAGCCGGAGACACATGCTGGACACGTGGGGAAGGTATAAACACTTATGTTAGGTATATATATATATATATATATATATATATATATAAAACTCTGTATTACATGTATACAGTATGTAGCTCCATAATACATGACCTTTACTATGTATTAGTCCCAGTCATTTAGACAACATGGCCCATTAACCACTGAGCCAGGAAAAAGCCCGCTGCACCATAGTTGGTTTTATTCCTCCTATTCTAACATCGTGAAACTTCTCCCTTGGTGATGATTGTTACTGTGCCTGGTTCTGCGGGTCAGGATGGCATCTCTGTCTGGTGTTTCACAACTAGGAGCTGATGCTGAGTGGCGCGCTAATACTGTTGCGACCATTTCAGTGGCTTTTGCTGTAGTTGTGTCTGTGACTTGATGCCAGTGCTAGTATCAGCCCTTTTCCTGGTGTACAGCCGTGCGTCTGACTGTGCAAGGACTGGGATGCCCACTCTGTGCATTTATAGACGCAACAATCCTGCTTGGTGCCTCTTTAGACGTTACCATCAGTCGCACCAATGAAAACTTGCACCAAACCCATGCTCTGTGCAGAATCTCCATCAGAGTACGGCCATCAATGTGAGTGATTAGGCTTCTGAGTTTGCAACCAGTTATGCGACACTCCCATAACGCGCCCATAAGACGGACCTTCTCCGTGTGTCTGAATAGCCACCTGCCAGCCACCACCAAGTGCTCATTGTCAATACTGTGCGTCTGAATCACTACTCATACTTCCCTACTCTCCTGGAAGGTGCGGGATATGCCCAATTTTTCTGGTAGTCCCCTGCACCCCGGAAGACTGGCCGGTTTTTCCCACATGCCATCCACCGCCTAGTGAAGTGGGCAGGGTGTGGAGATAATACCAGTAATCGCTGGTCCGTAGAGAGAGGACAATGCGAAAATTATGCGAATTGCGTCATTTTAGCTCCGCCCACTGCCCAATGATGATTTGCGACATTTCCCCATGTTTGAGCCTAATGACGTGGCAGTCCAGCCCCTAAAGTAGTCAGCTGCATCTCCGCTCTGGTCTTCTCCAGGAGAGGAGACTTTAAAAGTAGGCATGTATGTCCTTAATGCGACACCGTGGGATACGTGAGCTGTGTGAATTTTTAGCTACTTAGATGCATGCTCAGTTATCGTGTCTAACTCAGAGTCAGACCCTTAATCTAGAACATTATTGGGGAGACGTATCAAGCCTTGGGGGCCTATTCATCATCGGAGGCCATATTGCCCCCGATGGTTAAGTATTGTTGGGCATACTGAAGTATCCAATTCGCAGCGGGGGATAGATTACACCGGAGCAATTCATCATTGCTCTGTTGAGGGGACAACTGCTCCGAAAAGCAGCTGGCCCGTCGGTTACCTCCTACCCGAGGTCACACATGCACATAGCCACCGGGGAGTCCGTGAGAAGGCGACGGAGGGATCCGGTGGCGGAGGGATCAGGAGCATGGCTACGAGAGCAAGCGCCATCTGAAGATGGCGTTTGTTCTCAGAGCAAAGTCCAAAAACTTTCAGTTTTTTTGAGTTTTGGTTTTACTGCAGGGAGCCTCCCGAAAATTGGGTGCCACTCCAGGCCCCCTGCAAGAGTAGGCAAGTCCCCCGGAATGGCCGATGACCCCCCCCACCCATACGCGAAAGTGGGCAGTCCATGGGTTCAATGATGCAATTTGCACTGAATCGCGTCTTCATAGCCCCGCCCCTGCATTATAAAGCGGCATGCTGGGCCACGATGGCGCGATTGTGCCATCATGCCCACTTCAGCCGCCCCCACACCTCCTGCTGCACCGACCTGGCCGCCCCCTCCCAGATGAGGTTACCAGAATGTCTGTAAGTATGATGCATGGGCTCTGATAGGGGCCTCTCCCTGAGGTGTGTTAATTCTAATGTTGTAATATGTAGTTTATAGGATACAATGGCTAATGCCGTTAGTTACTTGGGCCAAGCTCCAGAATGCCTTGCTTCCCGGAGCTTATTATCTACTAGCGAGAACGCTCCACCATTGTAGTCATTGTAGTCCCAGGTTCCAAAGAAAAACGTTAAAGTTGGAGGGTGCATTGCCATTGCAGGCTGTTCCCTGGGGCACATATAATCACTGTTGCCACAGAGAAAAAACACTCTGGAGGCCTCTGTTTAGCTCTGCTGAGTTCTACTTAGAGATGTGCGCGGACCCCCATGTTTTTGTTTTGGCAAAACCACCCTTAAATGGTATGGTTTTGATTTTGGCATAACCACCTTCAAGTGCTCTACATGGAACCCCGAAAGTGATCCGAACCGGGACTCGATTCGACTTGGAACCCCTAAGTTTGGGTGTGTAAATGTTTTGAGCAAAACCGAACCGCACATCACTTATTGCAATATATGGTAGATATAATATAAAAGTATAATATATCGATCCCACTTCAGCAATTAATATTTATTTTTTGTAGTTGAGGCAATAGCCCCATTAATTAAAAAAACAAGACAAAACAAAACAAAAAAAACATACATCCTCCTGAGTAAAATGATTTATTGCACCACTGAACATGTTTTCTGTTTATGAGATGGCGCAGAGCAGGTATCGTGGTGGTACAATTTCTGCCACAACAATAAATAAGTTCTTTGTGCAACGGTGATGCATCCTGCAGCTGTGGTTGTTACTGGTGAAAGTGATGTTATCACTGACGGTAGCCTCTTACAGTTGTAGGGCAATGTGGAAACAAAAACTATCACCAGAAATAGGACTTTTGCACTTGGATAAATAGAGCCACTCTTGCGAATAGCAAAACTTTCTAATAACAAGTAGCAAAAAAAGTGCTAAAATCTCTCAGACAGCGGAGTAAAATCACAGTCTCTTCCTGATCATCAAAGGTCTCTCTGTATGTGATGTCGCAGTTGCCGTACACCTTTATCCAACATACTGTACAGAACAAGAATAGCAGCAATGGGTTAATGAGAAAGGTGCCGAGGACCCACATTCATTTACTCAGCCAATAATCAGTTACTACAGTTATAGCAATGTGCGTATGGCTGAGAGAAGGCGACTTAAGCCTGAAGGAGGTTAAACCCTGAGGCTGGTCCGGCTGTGTTGATGGTCATGCCCTTTGGGGAGTATACTGTAGTGTGGTTTGGTCATGGCCCATTAGGTAAATAAACAAGGGGAGGGTTTAAAGCAAGTCTGCAATCACTGAGGCCTCTCTCATTTGAATTGTCCCCTACCTCCCTATCACCCTGATGTTTTTTTGTTTTGTGTGGACTGATCTTCCTTTGCACTGTTGGACGGAGTTGAGCACCAGATCTGTGGTATTTGTGGTGCATGGAGATGGAATACTTTCCTTCACCAAAGGGCTTGCCTGATACCACCTGCTGAGTTCCTCCAATCAGAGCTCAGCACATGCTCCGCTTGTTGAAATATGTATGTACTACTGGCGATGGTATGGCAGGGAAATAGTACACGCTAGCAGATATCACTAAACAGCCCAATTCCAGTACTTAACCAGTAGGGTGGCTTATTGAGCTGTTATGTGATTGTACAGCTATACTCACCATTATGCATTCACAGACTTAGCATGGAGTAAAGCTTGTGTGGAGCATACATATCATCAGTCAGTGACTGTATGTGGTTAGTGGTGCATGAATAAGTAGCGGTATGCTACTTAGAAACACTTAGAGTGTTTATCAGGGTCTCACAGAGCTAAGAGGAACATGTCTGTGTTCCACAATGAGGGAGCCGGCACTGCAAATAGACTAGTCCCTGGGGGAAGTCCGCACCTCCAGGACCCGCCTGGAAAGACTAAATTGGGGGGGAGAGTTAGGCTGCATGGACACGCCCCCTACATGAGGTCATGCCCCCTTACTTGGAGAACACGCCCCTTTTTACAGCCATGCTGCAAAGCAGCACACACTACTCTACTCACAGCACCAGGTGTCACCCAGTGGAGGGACGCCACTGCTGAGGAGGGTTGCTGCTGGGATCCTAGAGCAAGTCCCGCTGATTCCTCCTAAAATTAACGATTTTAGTAATAACCATACTTGCTATGGAGGTGCGAGGAAAAAGACGCAGTAATTTCTACAGATATCACCTTGTCCCATTTTCAGTCACTTAATTGAATAGCAAAACCCCACGGCTGTGGGAAAAACCCCGTCCGCATTTGGATATTTCCCGAAGAGGTATATTTACGTAGCTCACCTAAATGCAGGTAAAAAATTAGTTACAACAACTGCAATTCAGAAAAGGATAGACCACCTGCGGTAAAAGGTGCTCCCTCGGGAAAGCCCCCACCAGTGGAGTAATGCTTCGGCAGTAGGGTTTGTGAAAGTTCTGCGTTGTAACCCTTGGTTAGAATTATATGTAGTTGAAGTGTTAAGGGAAGCACAGTTCATGGTAAATATGGGGAAGATAAATCTGAAGGAATAAAACCCACATTGTTAACCCTGCCTGTATTTAGAGAGAGAGGGGAGGGATGCAGCTTGCTGTGATTCGTCCTGTCAGAGAGAGAGAGAGGCGGCGGGATGCAGCTTGGTGTGATTCGTCCTGTCAGAGAGAGAGGCGGAGGAATACAGCTTGGTGTGATTCGTCCTGTCAGAGAGAGAGGCGGAGGAATACAGCTTGGTGTGATTCGTCCTGTCAGAATTTTGACGCCTAACTTTAGTCCCATGTTGGGCTTCCGCTGTCGGGATTCCGACAGCCGGCATCCCGGCCACCGGTAATGTGACCGTATCCCGTTGTAACAGATCTCAGTGATATAGAGTATTCATATCCTCACTGGAGACATTCAGATTATCTAAAACACTAAACCTACGGTCAGTTAGGGTCATCCCACTTATACTGCTTTTACATCTGTGTGCTGGGTCGCATCCAGGACTTTGTTTATGCGTCCATCTTGGATGCGACCCTGCTGAGAACTGTTATAGGCGGGATGTAGTCGGCATCCCGGCATGCGGGATGCCGATGGTCTGAATACCACTGCCGAAATCCTGACAGGTCGGGATCCTGGCACCAGTATCCCGAAGGTAAGTATCGGGGTGTTAGGGGGAGGTTATGGTGCCCGGTTAGGGTTAGGCACTAGGGCGAGGGTTAGGCACCAAGGGAGTGTTAGGATTAGGGTGCGGGGAGGGGGAGGTTAGGTTTAGGCACTGGGGGGAGGCTACGTTTAGGCACTGGGGTGGTGGTGTTAGGTTTAGGGTGCGGGGAGGTTAGGCTTAGGGGGGGAGTTTAGAGTTAGGCACCAGGGAAGGAGGATTAGGGTAGGGGTTAGGAAAATACTTCTCCTCTGAATAAATCCCAATTGGGCAGAAACGCATTAGAGCTTTTGGAGATATTCTACACAGCACGCAGCACTTACTGGTTACCCGTAGCCAACTTGTGCTTTTTGCACTATTTATCCTCCCCGCTCAAGGACGGAGTAGGAGATCGGGAGCTCCGCTATTGATATTAGATCTTGCCTCAGCATTGCTTGTTCTCCTCCCAACAGAACGGAGATGGAGATAGGGTGTTCCGCTATCCACATCGGACTCCTCCAGCTAACACTCTCCTTGTAAGGAGACAGTAACGGAAACCAGGAGACACATATAGCACTCCATTCTGGTGGTTCCCTCCGTAGGAAGACGGAGGTGAAAATAATTGTCTTTTTTATTCTGACACCTGCATCAGCTGCCATATACCATCCAGCCTAATACCGACCATCTGCCTTTGCTTCCCAAATAACATCATTGGCAGGTATATTATACAGCTTCCTTTTTTAATAGAGGCTGGAATAACATTACCATTTTAGCAACATTCTTGCTTTTATTGCTACACTTATATGGAACATTGTGTCTCTGGGGGTCATTCAGACCCACTCGCGAGCGGCAGTACGCTTGCAAGTGGGTCGATGTTCCCCACTGCGCATGCGCACGATGGAGGGAGCTCCGTCGTGCGCATGCGCGAGACCCGGCGAGCGAAGGACTTTCCTTCGCTCGGAGTGTCTCATCAAAGGGGGCGTGCTGTCGATGGTGACTGACAGCACGCCCCCTTTGGTGGGCTTGCCTGCCAGACGGAGGCGTTCCCAAGGGAACGCCTACCGTCTGAAGCCGGCCCCACTGACATCACTAGTGATGTCAGTGGGAGTGATTTTGGCTCTGATAGAGCCAAAATCACTCCTGGCCTTGCGGCTGAGAAACCCAACCGCAGGCTTTCACTCACAGTTCCGATGGTCGCGATGGTCAAGACCATCGCGACCATCTTTTTGCACGCTCATATATGCTGTGGGTGGTGACCCACAGCTATACGAGCGTCCAGGAGGACGCTCCATATTAATGGAGGTGGGCCCTGATTCAGAGCGAGCGCTCTGGTCAGAGCGTCCGGCTCTGAATCAGGGCCTCTATTCTTTAAACGGAGCTACCTACATCTCAATTATAGCAGTGTTTTCATTTCACTTACACCTTGGATTTATTTATTCAAAATGACATTTGCTATTGGAATAAAAACCTAGTGCAATTATCCAAAGGAACTTTCCAAAACCGTAATATCCTTGTAATTTTTTCTTCTTGTGACCAGGGTTGAAATGCTGGGTCTTGACCCTGCTTCTTTAAACCTGGCCCTTTCACACTGCACAGTAAGCTGGGTTGCGTTCATGTGCAATAACCCAGGATATTGGAGCAAGTGTAAAAGGGGTATCATTAAGCTTAAGACATTTCACAACTGCAAACTTTTACAAGGATAGCTTGGTGAATATTTAAACATCAGGTCACACTGGAGAAGGCTGAATCATTATGGGGCCTATTCATCATCGCTTATATTTTACGAAAGCACGTGAATTAAAATTTTCACATACTTTTGTAAAAACTAAGGGCCTGATCCAGACCTGGTGGCTAGCAAGTGTCCGCTCTCTGCTGCCGATGTTCATTAATCTGCGCATGCGTTTGCATCGCAGTGCGTGTGCGCGAACTACTCATAGCGATCGGGACCCGCTCGCTCACCCTGCAAAGACAGCCCAGTGTAATGAGTGACAGGAGAGGCCATTTGTGGGTGGTAACAGGGGCAGGACAGTAGTAACGGGAGAGTGAAGGTGTGAACGCAGGCATGCCTGAGTGTCTCAACGCCGTTTCAGAGGCGTGCATAATTAACACGCAGCGTCATAGTACACGTCACCAGCCTTTTTTTTTTTACACTGAAATCCTCGCAGTGCTTGCGGTAGGGTAGAGGTAACCACAAGCGCTGCTATCGCTTCCGATGGTCCTTGATGTACCAATGTTTTAATACACTTCCTGGAGTTGACGTGCGCTAGTGGGCATCTCACCATACGCTAATGGGCGTCTGCATACACAGAGTGATCACTCGCAAAGTCTTGACGTCACTTAGCTGAATTTGCATACGCAGGGAGCCAGCGGCCGGATCTAGCGAACGGGTCTGAATCTGGCCCTAAGTGTCGGGACTAATCATCAAGTTCTGAAAAAGCATTTTTTTTGGAACTTGATGCAGTTACTGAACAAGACTTTAAAGTGGAGTTCTGCCCCTGATAACCTTCACAGGCAGCCTCAGCAAAACCGCACTGCAGACATGTGGTCTGGCTCACTTAAGGAAGATAGGTGACCCAGGCTAAGGATAAGGAGGGGGGCCGTGGGGGGAAGGGAGGGGTCGGACACCTGGGGGGTGGACACCTACAATATGGGGAGGTGTGTAATGACCGGGCCGGATTAAGGTCTGTGGGGGCCCCTGGGCAACAAACATGTGGGGGCCCCTATTAAATGTGACAAACTGGGGGTATGGACAATGGGGACCTTATGCAGAGCCCCCAGTAGTGTCAGTGCCCCCAGTGGTAGTGCCCCGTATGCAGAGCCCACAGTAGTGTCAGTGCCCCCAGTGGTAGTGCCCCGTATGCAGAGCCCACAGTAGTGGTGTCCTTATGCAGCACACCCAGTAGTAGTGCCCCTTATGCAGTGCCCCCTATGCAATACTCCCATTAGTAGTGCCCCCTGTGGTTGTGTCCCCAATAATAATGCCCTCTGTATAAATGCCCCCGGCGGTAATACCCCTGTAGTTGTGCCCCAATAGTAATGCCCCCAGTAGTCATGCCCCCTGTATTAGTGCCCCCAATAGTAATGCTCCCTTTGTAGTAGTGCCCCAGTAGTAATGCCCTGCCTTCAAGTAGTAGAGCCCCCAATAGTAATGCCACCAGTAGTTATGCCCCCCGAGTAAAGCCCCCAATAGTAATGCCCCCTGAGCAATGCCCCCCCAATAGTAATGCCTCCCCCCGAGTAATGACCCCCTCCCCCCAAGTAATGCCCCCAGTAAGCCACTTGCACTTATAATAAAGAAAATAAAAGCTCATACATACCTTAAGCTAAGCCCCGCGTCCGCTGCCATCCACGTTCAGTCCACTCCTCTGCACTACAGGAGAGACTGCATGAGCCGGAAGCTGGATGGAGCTCAAGAGTCAGCTCCAGCCTCCAGCTCCGGGGAGGGAGCCAGGCGCCCGCTGGTTACTATCACAGCGGGCGCCTGGCAAATGGAGCCTCCCTGCGGCGCTCGGGTTAGGTTGGCTTTGAGGAGGCGGAACTGGTTTTGTCTCCTCCGGTCCACTTTAACCCCGATGGATGTGGGGGCCCTTCACGTGTGGGGGCCCAGGGACGACCGCCCCTGTCACCCCCCCCCCCATTAATCCGGCCCTGGTAATGACGTGCTCTGTGTCTCCAAGACCAGCTCCCCACTGGCCGTTCCGCACTGCAGCACAAACAAAGGTGTCTGAGTGTATATTTCTCTGGATGAAGGGAAGCAAATCTCCAGAGTAATCCAAGGCTGTGAGAGTCAAATCCAATTATAGAGGCAATGCTTAAAATGGAATTCTGTAATCCATATTATGCTTAAAAACACCCTTGATGCATTTCTCCCCTCTCACAGGGTTTTTTTCAAAAGGCAATGATAGGTATCATTGCCTTTTGAAAAAACCCCTGTGAGAGGGGAGAAATGGGAGACACAGAGCACATCATTACACACCTACCCATATTGCGGTGCCCAGCGGAGAGTGAGAACGGGACTGAGTGCACCGCGCTTAGCGGGAGATGAGAGCTGGACCAAACGCATATTGTGCACAGTGCTGCTATACTCACTTCTTAATACTCCTCACTATCAGGATTAGCCGGGAACTGTTTCTATAGCGTGGCTAAAACAAAGATCTGCTAACCTGTCAGGTGGCTCCGAGTTGTGCTGCTGTGCCACTTACTAGAGATCACATGTACTTATCCTTGCAGAGAAATGTCACACAGTTTTGTCATCGGTGTCAGGATTGGTGAATATAACAACATTCATCATTTAATAGATATATACATTATCCAAGTGCTGTTTGGGAGCTTTCAGAGAACATTTAAGATCTATTCATATGTGTGCAAATGCTAGGAGTTTAGGAAATAAAATCCCTGAACTAATTGCAATAATGACAAGGGATGATCTGGAGTGAGGGAGCTCCGTCGTGCGCACCAAAGGGGGCGTGCTGTCGATGGTGACTGACAGCACACCCCCTTTGGTGGGCGTGCCGGGGGCGTGCCTGCCAGACGGAGGCGTTCCCATGGGAACGCCTACCGTCTGAAGCCGGCCCCACTGACATCACTAGTGATGTCAGTGGGAGTGATTTTGGCTCTGATAGAGCCAAAATCACTCCAGGGCTTGTGGCTGAGAAACCCGACCGCAGGGTTTCACTCGCAAGTCCGATGGTCGCGATGGTCAAGACCATCGCAACCATCTTTTTAGACGCTCGTATATGCTGTGGGTGGTGACCCACAGCTATACGAGCTTCCAGGAGGACGCTCCATTTTAATGGAGGAGGGCCCTGATTCAGAGCGAGCTCTCTGGTCAGAGCGTCCGGCTCTGAATCAGGGCCTGTGTTTGTTTTGAGTGGCAGCCAATGAGAGTCTGTCAGACTCTCATTAGCTGCTGCTGCGCCCACTGCAGGAGCCGCTCCATCTTCCGGCTCCCGCAGTGGGCAATGGGAGAGGCGTCATGATGTCATGTCGTCTCTCCAATGATGCAGAGTGGCCCGGCCTGGGAAGGACAGACGGAGGAGTGGATGGCGACGGCGGGAGCGGGGATTGAGGTAAGTGTTTTTTTTTTTATTACGTGTGTCCACTGGGGGAGGGGCGGGCACTACAAGGGGGAGACCACTACTGGAGGCACTGCAAGGGGGGGACTACTACTACTGGGGGCAATACAAGGGGGGCTACTACTACCAGGGGCACTACAAAGGGGGGGACTACTACTACTGTGGGCACTACAAAGGGGGAACCACTACTGGGGGCACTACAAGAGGGAGGGACTACTACTGGGGGCACTACAAAGGGGAGATCACTACTGGGGGCACTACAAGGGGGGGCGACTACAGGGGGGGAGGGCACTACAAGGGGGGACCACTACTGGCGGCACTGCAAGGTGGAGACCACTACTGGGGATTATTACTGGCGGCACTTCAAGGGGGGGGGGACTACAACTGGGGGGACTACTACTGGTGGCACTACAAGGGGGGACTACTACTACAAGGGGGGACTACTACTGGGGGCACTACAAGGGGGGACTACTACTACTAGGGGCACTACAAGGGGGGACTACTACTACTAGGGGCACTACAAGGGGAGGGGACAACTACTAGGGGCACTGCATAGGGGGGAGGGTACTACTACTAGGGGCAATACATAGGGGGTAGGGGACTACCACTGGGGGCACTGCATCAAGGGACCACTGCTGGGGGCTCTATAAAAAGGGCAATACTGGGGGTACTGCATAGGGGGGAGACTACAACTGGGGCCACTATTTAAGGGGCACTGCATAAGGGTTACCACTATTGGGGGCACTGCATGGGGGGTGAACTGCTACTGGGGGCACTATATAAGGGGCACTGCATAGGGGGTACCACTACTGGGGGCACTATATAAGGGGCTTACTACTGGGGGCACAAGGGGCACTGCACAGGGGGGACCACTACTGGGGGCACTGTATAAGGGGCACTGCATAGGGGGGGATCACTACTGGGGGCACTACTGGAGGCCTGCATAAGGGGGTCCTCTCCTGGGGTACAGGGGGGGCACTGCATATGGGCACCACGATGGGGCTGCCCCTAATCTACTCTATTTTTACTTTACATTAATCCCATATGGACCCGCCTCCTCCCTGGAACACTTGAGGGGGCCGAGGTGGGGGGGGCGCCATAGCACGCACGTTGTTTGGGCACCCTGGCTACATGCTACTCCTCTGCCAGGGCCGTCTGCATGCATTTGCCCCCCAGGCTAAAAGTTGCCAGCCAGCCCCTGACTGGGACATAGCTATACCAGGATATATTTTATTTAGGAAGGACAGAATGGGAAGAATAGGCGGAGGAGTAGCAATGTATATCAAGGAAAGCATAAATACTACATTAATACATAGTATTGAAGAAAAAAACGAGTAACTTTGGGTGACTATAGAAACAGGGGAGAAAGTGATTCTTCGTATTGGGGTGACCTACAGACCACCAGGTCAGGAAGAGGAACTGGACAATAAACTATTGCAGGACATCACTAAAATGGCATTAAAAGGAGAGGTTATAATCATGGGAGATTTTAATCTAGCCGATATAAACTGGGAGGTGTCTGTGGCAAGTTCCACTAGAAGTAGGCGCATCCTGAATTCATTTCAGGGAGACTCCCTCCAGCAATTGGTGAGGGAGCCCACTCGGAAAGACGCAATATTAGACTTATTACTTACAAATGGAGACAGAATATCTGATGTAAAAGTGGGTGAAAACCTGGGATCCAGTGATCATCAAGCAGTATGGTTCAGAATAAAGACAGATACTGACTCACCCCATACAAAAACAAAGGTGTTAGATTTTAGGAAGGCTGATTTTGCAGGGATGGGAAGATGTTTAAGCGAATCATTGGCAGAGTGGAGGAACTTGAAAGGCGTGCAGGTGAGGTGGGAAAATTATAAAAATGCAATATTATAGGTAACAGACCTTTGTATCAAAAGGGTTAGGAAAACCACAAGGAAAAGGAAGCCAGTGTGGTTTGGGAAAGAGGTAGCAAGTATTGTGAAAGCAATAAAGATGGCCTTTAGGAAATACAAGCAGACGCAAAATAATGAAGACAGAGGAGTATCTTGTAAAGCAGAAGGAGGCTAAGAAAGTAATCAGATGTGCAAAGGCAAAAGCTGAGGAGAAGATGACAGTCAGTGGGTAAAGGGGGCAAAACTTTTTTTTAAGTATATAAGCGAGGAGAAAAACAAAAGGTGGAATAAAAAGACTAAATAGAGGGAGTCTTGTTGAGGGAGACAATGTAATAGCTGATCATCTTAATATTAATTTTGGTCAGTATTCATTACTGAGAGAGAGGCAAGGGGCCACAGTAAAGTTGCAGGTGTGATCAGAAAAATGAGGTAGGAACAAGCACATTTACAGAGGAGAAGATCCTGACAGAACTCTCAAAACTGAAAGTGGATAAATCAATGGGGCCAGATGGGATACATCCAAGGATACTAAAAGAGCTTATAGGGGTGCTGGTAACACCATTAACAGAATTATTTAACCAGTCACTAGCTACTGGAGTAATTCCAGAGGTCTGGAAAAGAGCGAACATTGTCCCACTGCACAAAAGTGGAAGCAAGGAAGAGGCAAGTGACTACCGACCAGTGAGCCTTACATCAGTAGTAGGGAAACTGATGGAAACACTCTTAAAAGAAAGAGTCGTAGATTATCTCAAATCCAACAGTTTGCAGGATCCCAAACAGCATGGATTTACTGGGGGGAGATCATGTCAAACAAATCTTAATGGCTTTTTTGACTGGGTGACTAAGGAAATAGATAAAGGGGGGTCCATAGATATAGCTTATCTAGACTTTAGTAAGGCTTTTGACACTGTTCCACATGAGACTGTTAAGTAAACTGGAAAGCATGGGATTGGATACAAAGATAGTTGAATGGATAAGATCATGGCTGCAGGATTGGAAACAGAGAGTTGTAGTAAATGGAGTGCAGTCTCAAGAGGGAAATGTTACCAGTGGCGTACCTCAGGGATCTGTACTTGGACCAGTGCTTTGTAATATCTTTATTTGTGACATTGCAAATGGTATTGAAGGGAAACTATGCTTTATTGCAGATGACACAAAGGTATGCAACAGGGTAGACACACCAGGAGGGATAAAATAAATGATTGATGATCTAGGTAGACTAAAGGAATGGTCAAGAACGTGGCAACTACAGTTTAATGCCAGAAAATGTAAGATCATGCATTTGGGTCTTAAAAATCCAAAGGCTAAATAAAGTATTAATGGCTCTATACTGGAAACTACTGAGGAGGAAAGGGATCTAGGAGTCACTATCTCTAACTCCTTGCTACATGCTCATTCGTCCCCATCTACCCCATCTGTGTCAACCCAGTTTGTCTTCCCCCACCTTTTTAGAATGTAAGCTCTCACGAGCAGGGCCATCTACCCTCTTGTGCTTCTCCTTACTATAGTGTCATTTACTTCTTACTCACCACTAGGGCACCTAACACTTGGTTGCTTATGCTCTGTTGCTTATCTGGGTGATATGGTCACTAATGTAGCAATATATATTATCCATGTCCTGTATTGTATTGTTCTGTAAGTCACTTGTATACAATTTGTTTTTGTACTTTGTAAGGCGCTGCGGAACACTTGTGGCGCCATATAAATAAATGCTAATAATAATAATAATAATTTCAGGTGACTTAAAGGCAGCAAACATTGTAACAAAGCAATGAGGAAGGCAAGTCAGATGCTTGGTTGCATAGGGAGAGGAATCAGTAGCAGAAAGAAAGAAGTGATAATACCACTGTATAGGTCATTGGTACGTCCTCATCTAGAATACTGTGTTCAGTTGTGGAGGCCATATCTCCAGAAGGATATCAATACATTAGAGACTGTACAAAGAAGGGCAACTAAAATGGTGCAAGGTCTACACCACAAAATGTACCAGGAAAGACTAAAAGATCTTAATATATATATATAGTTTGGAGCAGAGAAGGGAAAGGGGGGACATGATGGAAACATTCAAATATATATAAAGGGTTTTAACAAGGTAAAAGGAAGGAGATATTCTTCAAAGAAAGAAGTATTAGAACAAGAGGACATGTTCTGGAACTGGAGGGAGGTAGGTTCAAGGGAAATTTGAGGAAAAATTATTTAACAGAAAGGGTAGTGGACAAGTGGAATAACCTCCCATCAGAGGTGGTAGAGGCTAAGACAGTAAAGCAATTTAAACACCCATGGGATAGACATAAGGATATCCTACAGAAAAAGTAAGGATCAATAAGGGTTGATGTAATAATATGTTTAAAAATGGGCAGACTAGATGGGCCAAGTGGTTCTTATCTGCCGTCAAATTCTATGTCTCTATGTTTAATTGTTGTAGTATATATGTATAAGTGTGTGTTTTATATAGGATATTGAATTTATTTTATTTTTGAACTGCAGTTCAGTTTTATATGTAATAAATTGACAATTAATATCAGCTTCTGGGAATCCTGGGCGTTTATACTGGCACAAACACATTGTTTCTTCTTCTATTTGTTTCAGTTGAGGGAATAGACAGAAGCCCTCAGTTGTCAGCTGGAAGTATTTACACAGGATAGTATTTGTATGAAAGCGCACCTTCTGTAGTTTTGTATAGACAGAGAGGAAAGACTCAAAGTGTACAGAGTTAGGAGACTCAGGCTGATTACAGGGTACAGACGGGTACCATTTCACCTATGTTACTTCTGAATTAAACAATCTCATAGGAGAGTTACCTGTTCCCCTCTTTAGACTTCAGGTGCGTATCCACTAATAGACGGAGAAACGAGAGCACGATTATGACATTGTAATCGTGTAGTCGTTTCCCCGTCTGTTTCCCCGACGTTCAGTCGTTCAGTGTAGGCACATCCATCATCCCTGTACATGCTGAACCGGACGGGTTTGTCAGGTTGACCAGCATATACGGGCGATGATAGATGGCAAAAACGACCAGCGGGCACGCGCATCGCTGGTCATTTTTGACATTTAAATGCCCGATTTGCGGGTGATTGAACAATGGCGTTATCGTTCAATCGTCCTGTTTAATCGTCTACTGGATAGGGGACTTTAAAGTTAATACCTCACAAAAGTTATAATTGAGGTCCTGAACTAAAGCAAACAACAAGCCGGCTTGCGTCAGTTTAACAATGACCCATAAGTGCACCGACAATACCACAACCACGTGGCGCATATATGTACTCTTGTATTATACGAACTATGAAAAGATTGTCTGCATAATCTTATTTATATATACGGGGCCAACTCATTTACCTAGTTAGGAGTAGAGTGGTCATGAGCAATAATAGTGCTTGCGTTAACTCATATCTGTGCCGTAATTAGTAATTCACATTAAGGTTCCTTAAATATATTATATTCTGTATATACTGTGATGAAACACTAAAACTATCTACTTTGCAGTGTTATTGTTGGAAGATTATTGATGTAATGTAACCTGTCTCCACCTCAATAAGCCGTTGGGATGGTGTTATGCGATATAGGGGCCTATTCAACAAAACTAAATGGCCCGGTAACCATGAGGAAACGCTAGTTTCCGTATATTTTAGTTACCTGGCCATTCATCATCAGGGGTCCGAAAAGGACCCCTGATATTCAGCAAACTCCGAAAACTGAAAGTTTGCTTCTGAGTACAAGCGCCATCTTCAGACGGCGCTTGTTCTCAGATTTCCGGGAATCTGAGCGATTCCCTTTGACGCCTCCTCACTGCCTCCCCGGCGGCTGTGCGCATGCGTAGCCAGGATGATGGGGAGGAGGTAAGTAATGCAGCTACATCTGTAGCTGCGATACTAACCGTAGGGACAGCTGCTTTTCGGAGCAGCTGTCCATGTACCAGAGCAATAATGAATTGTTCCGGTGTAATCTATTCGCCGCTGCGAGTTGGATACTTAAGTATTCCTCGCAGCAAGTTCCAAACTTCATCATCGGAGACCATACCTCCTATTCTAGCCAAGTAATTAAGAACTCAGAAGTCATTGCCATCATCATCATCATGGAAAATTCCCCAGACTTATGGCATGTATACATAAATAAATGCCCCCACCAATGTCGATCCTAAAGATGCAGTTACGTTAAAAAGGGATAAATTAGAAACAAAATTTTTTAGCATGATATTCAGTTTTCGTTAATACACGCGTTTCGCTTCTTTTAAACCTGGTGAATTTTGACTGACATTGTGCTCAAGTCGCAGATTAATAAATGCGTCAGTTTGTGTTTGAAAACTGCATCTGATTAATAGCGGCTTTAAAAGCACAAAATAGACAGCGATACCCCCCCTCCCCCCAAGTCTGTAGAGTAGCGGCTAATAGTCCCCACACCTGTATATTATACAAAGCATTTCTATATGCTACAGCACAACATGCAGCCTCAAGTTATAGAAAGTACTGTCACATATACTGTAGCTTTAAGCATCTGCACCCAGCAACTATAATGGAGTCATACAATCGATTTTAGAACAATCAAAAATGTAACTTAGTAACATATATAAATTGAAAGGGAAATCTTCATTACAATGGACTCATAAATCACAGTCCCAATCTCCCGTTACTCACCGTCCACAAGCATCAATGAGAGTGAGGCCAGGAGGCAGAATACTGCTCTGAGCTGGACCCCCATGGCTGGGATCCTCTGTGAGGCTTCTCTGTGTCACTACGTCCGGTGTCACTAGCTCTGTATGTTGCTACAATGGAGAAATGCTTTTTTATGCCCCTTTGCTGCTTTTATACTAACATGAGGGCGACTGATAACCCAGCAACCATAAAGTGTGTTATCACCCTCACCTTTGAGAGCTGAAGCCCGGCCTAGTGTACAATAAAAGTAATAACCAGCACAAACATTTCAATGCCACACTTGTAAAATGTTATCTGACACGCTGAGGTGCCCAGCAGTGGCTGTCACTGTATGTTAGGACAATG
Source organism: Taudactylus pleione (assembly GCA_031769625.1). Taxonomy (NCBI): domain Eukaryota; kingdom Metazoa; phylum Chordata; class Amphibia; order Anura; family Myobatrachidae; genus Taudactylus; species Taudactylus pleione. Next base: position 1,588,233 of record JAUIMM010000078.1, on the reverse strand, counting down.
TATAGCAATGGGCTCAGCCGCTAAGGGGCTCATTCCCTTCCTTCCTGGAATTTTCTACTAACTATCACATAATGGCCCCGAGTCTGACAACTGTATGTCCGGACGCCTACAGAGATCGTAAGTCCTATGCGTATGTCGTACGCTTCTATGTAACTGCTCCGCCTTTTTACCCTCCTTTCGCGAGAGTAACTGTCATCACTAGCAGCAGCACACACTGTATGCTTACCCCATGCTTGGTGCAGAAAATGCGGCTAAAAATGGCGCACACAATCCGCATGCACAGCACGGAACTCTGGCTACTCGCCCATGGGGCATTTCTCTTATGAGCCAATGGCTTGTTGCCGGCCCCAGTAGCATCCAATCAGCCGTCGGTAAGGAATAGGGATTAGTTCGGATTTTCCCGCCAAAAATCGGGTCTCAGAAAGAGGCAAAACGTCATCTTTCATGGCCAAACATCATCTTTCATGGACTTTTGTCCAGGAATGATGATGTTTGTCCATGAAAGATGACATTTTGCCTCTTTCTGAGACCCGATTTTTGGCGGGAAAAATCCAAACTTGGCGAGAAAATCCGAACTAATCCGAGCCTGCACATCCCTAGTAAGAAGCATCTGAGACAACCTAGAATTGCTTGTAGCTGCTGTATGGCGCGGCACAGTGTGCAGTTTGCTAACAATCGTGAGGCACGGTCACATTTGGACTTGCACGCAACCCAGAATCAGTCTGAGTATAATTCGAATCAATACACTTGTGCACATAAAAGCATATTTTAAGCAAGTCCAAGATTTATTTCTGTCAATTTTGACACGTTTGTCCTTTTGTTCTGCGATTAAATGTCATGATCCCATCCTCCAGCCACCCAGAGCAGGATAAAGCAGCCGCCCCCTCCTCAGGTAAATCGTGCTACTTAGCTTTCCTGACCCATAGGTCGCTTATCATTTCCCCACCCCCGATAATAGTGGAGATGAGAAAATATCCTGCAATCCTATAGACCTGCTCGGACGAATACTTGAAATTTCAGTTCACTATGCTAAGCCATGTTGATTGGGAAAGTCCAGAACATGCAATTTGTGAATCAATCGGAATCCAAAATAACCTGAAGTCCAATCAGTAAGACGTAACATTTTTGAAATAGAACTTTTTGTATATATATATTTATTTTGTTCTAGTACTGTATATGGGATTTTAACTGGTTGCAAGCACACTTTCTAATTCTGAGCCCATTGCTATGCATTGTCCTAACAGTATACTGTACATACACATTATATTCAGTGGGCGCCCTCTAGAGGGGTCACTGATATTTGCAACACCAACCGTCTTGTAGGGAAGAATCCAGGGTGTTTGAGCCTGTGAATATTATCTATTACAGGGCCAGACTATAACTAGTAGGAACTACATGGCAATAAATCTGTGGGGTCCACGGGCACAGGCGAGACAAACTGCGGACAGCAACAATATTCCACATTTTCTGTATGTTCTTTATTTAGCAAGAGATCATTTGCACAGAAATTCACATTGATATAAACATTAGTCTTCACAAATATTATTTTTTAGCACATTTCCTGTGATTGTGAGAACTTAGATTATATTATCTATTATCTGCATACATAAGAGTCGGTGTGTGTAACCACCAAGGGTATAAGGAATAAATGTTCCTGTTATGTCGCCTGTTGCAAATCACAACTTTTATACAGATACAAACAATAATAACGGCAGATTTACGTTGTGATACATATGTACAAATGACAGAAATAAACATACCGTACTACGAGTCTCTTCATTATTACACAGAATTACATTCAGTTTTTGGGGGATTTTATGATAGGTGTGATGGCGAAACCTTTGTTATTTTGTGAATTTAAGATGATTAAGTAAATAAAGTTATTTAGAGTTATCTAGAGCAGCGGATAACGAGCTGGATAGTCACCGATATGTGTGATCTATTATATACTACAGATCTGTACATAGAAGAACTCTAAATGAAAGTGTGCGGATAATGATTATACCTCTGCTAATACTCTGTTGCAGCTGCAGTAATAATAATGCTGTGCTGGTGGTATATAGGAAAATGCGTATCTTATTGAGGGGCAGCACCAGAGACAGCCCATTCGTCAGTAACACACGGGGGTGTTCCTTCCCTATACATTGAGATGTGCTGCGCAGAAATCAGCCCGGTGACTGAGACCCCTCTGCACTGTGGTGGAGGGGCTGACGACAAACAGGGTAATATGGAGACATGTTCTACTTAAAGCCTAAATATTGCTCTTGATGTTATTATGGGCTCTTCATGTCCTCTCAGAAGGAGGAGCCGCTCTCGCTAAGCCGTTTCTGTTTACGCGCTCGCTTCCGATAGGTCATCGACATCGCAATCCCAACAACTGCACATCCAAGAGCCACGCCACCAATGGAGGCGATTATCAAGGACCAGTACGGCACCTGGTCGACATCATCATTTGGCACAGGCTCCACTGATGGCTTCACTGTTGGCTTCAGTGTTGGCTTCAGTGTTGGCTCTTCCTCCTCTAGTAGTAAACTGTTCTTTATAGTGTAGAGGTACGGGTGGTCCTGAGAGAAGAACACAATGTGCAGGTCAGCCATGGACAAACATTTCTCAGAAGACACTTTTCTATATCATCAGTACGGGATGTAATTAGCAGACCGGCGGACGGGTTGTCGCCGGTCTAAATCCCGACGGTGCAAGCCCGACACGGGATTTAAGATAGGTATTGACACCTATCTTAATCCCGACAGACGCCATCCCAAACGAGGTAAGCCGTGGGCCTTTTAGCTGTTAGCCATGTAGGGGGGGGGGGGGGTGATAGGCTTAGACAGCATGGTGGGGTTAGAATCAGGTCTTGTGGGGGACGTTAGGCATAGGCAGTCCTAGGGGGGGTGGGGATTAGGCACCATGGGGGGGGGGTTAGGGTTAGGCACTAATGGGGGAGGGTTATGGTGCGGGGTGGGGAGGGTTAGAAGTGAGGGGTACGGGAAATAGGGGGGAGGATTAGTATACTTACCTGACCCCTGTCAGGATGCCGCTGTCGGTATTTTGACAAGAGGCACCCCGACTGCCGGTATTACATACACAATCACATCAGTACAACTGTAGCTTGGAGAGCTTGATCCTACAGTCAGACAAGTCTAATTAATAAGTAATAGGAACGCAAGCCCCTGGGCCTCTGGCCGTAGCCGCCTTAGGGAAAACATTAAGTGGTGGCCCAGCTTTAGTGATAAAGTCACTGCACAGTCCAGGACACGTGCCAGGAATTGTGTCTATGTACAGAGCTTATTCCAAAAATTTGTGTCACCAACAAGCGGCATGAACAATTTAGGAAAAACATATAGAAATATATATCTCTCTGGCATCCATTGGAGGACACAGGAACAATTCGGTATAAAATGAATGAAGGCTGAAGCCCTCCCCCTCTACATCCCCCATCCGGAGAGACTGCCGTTTCTTTTGTAGTGATGCCAAGTAGCGTTAATTAATGTTGTTGATTATTTTAAATAAGTTTTTGTTTATTGTTTTTTTTTACTATAGTGCTAATGTGACAGCTACTGGCTCTATGATTCCCCTGTACTGAGGTTCGGGTAGTCAAGCAAGTGCAGGCTCTCCAGCTAAGTGATATGGAGGTGGTGGAGCTCAGACTTCATTCATTCCTGTCTAAAAGTGGCCAAGGTCCTACGCGCTACTCTATGCCCCATTTTTCCGATGTCCCCCCGACGGACAACAAGACTACAAGAAAGGGATTTCACATAAGTACAAAAATCCAGTTTGTATGTAGAAGGTCCTAGTGTAAAGTAGACAGCTTAGAGAAATAAATGACACCATCCTGGCTGGTGTTACTTACAGTGGATGGACATTTCAGCTTGTTTCGATCATGGGTGAAGTTGTCAAAGTTCTGTTTATCACCAACGGGCTCCAGCTGTGAGTAACAGAGAGAAATAGGCAATAAATTAGGTTTATAGACGGTGGGTACATTTGCAAGTTGCTGTTTGGGTGTAGTTACACATATGTCACCATTGAATGGGGTGAAGGGCAAACACAAGTTAGGATGATATAAGAGTCCACAAATCCAAGCTTTTTATTGGAGGAGAACATGGACTTTCATCTTAAAACTCCGCCTCTGTGGATACAAGGGGCATTCTAACTGGTCATAGTGTGGGGAGAGCTGTGCTCTGACCAATCAGTGTACCCCAATGTAGTCCTATGGCAGTGAGAGTTAATTTAGTATCGCTGTTGTGTTTTTCGCCAAGATCCTGTGGATGCCTACATGGACTGAAGAGGACCCTTTCCCTGTGGATTTTGTGTGCAATAAAGATGGGAACAATTGCCAGCATGCCTTGGCAGCCATTTAAATTGGATAAGACAGACCTATCTGGTACCTGTAGAGTGCCAGTAATAAACACTTTTATTTCTTTTAATTAACAATATTTATTAACCCCACACCCAACGCACCATGGATGTGGGTAATAATCTTATGACTGTTGGCACTAGGCTGATTTTACCTAGAGGTGGACACATTTTTTTGCAGGCCTCACCTTCCTAAGGATTACAGCCATGTGCTGACTGGCACTAGGCTTTTGGAGATAGGACTGGCTGACACTCTGTGTGTCACCCCTACTATAGGGCCACCGGGGACCCCCACGCACTTTGTCTCCTCTACCAGCCTTGGCTTAAAAGCATAGTCCACTTTACCAATTTTGAGGGGACCCCACTATTTAAAAAATTAAAATAGAGAAGGCTGCATAGGTATAAAACCCCCCTCAACTAATTCTTTTCAGCATTTTTGGCAGCGGATTTCTAAGTGAATCTGGTGGTCTGTATCATTTTAAAAGGGAGAGATCGGGATGGTGATTCCATTGTAAATTGTGGTTTCTCTGCAATTTTCAGGTGGATGTGGATGTGTTATAGTAAAGCAAGGTTTATTCTAGAGCAGTAGGGACCTGTTTAGCATTGTTTTATACCCATCTGCAGTTAGCATTTTTGGGAATTGTTTTTTGGGGAATCCAGATATCTATAATGTCCGCTGGACACACTCAGCGGATTTCACTACAAGTGATAAAAGCCAATGAATAACGTTATGTAGGCTCTCTTATTATACAGAACAGGTCATTATTATTATGCATGACAGGCTGATACAACAGGCAGCAAACACTCATCTTGTCTATCACATCCCTCCCCTAACACAATGCCGGCTGGGAAGAACCCCCGAAACTCACCATATTGTTCCACAAAGCGATGGCCATCTCCGCCTGTCCTCTCTCACTAAAGTGGAAGCAATCCATGGAGAAGAAACTGATATCTGGCTCCCCACGCTGGTGTAAGAAATAAAAATCAGCAAGTTACACATAGCTTATAGTATGTATTTCTGTATGACACGTACCCCCATAAAGTATCATACAAATGTATGCAATTTATAACGAAGATGTTTCATACAGTATATGGGGAGATCCGACCGCTCAACTCTCAGGACAATGTCTGCATCCTAAGCCCCATTACTGCTTACACACGGGCAAATTGTGCTCATTGGCTCCCCACAAAATTGACTATAGTGTGTATGTATGTGAGCATGTGGTAGGGAAAATAGATTGCAAGCTCCACTGGGGCAGGGACAGATATGAATGGTAAGAAATTCTCTGTACAGCGCTGCGGAAAATGTGTGCGCTATATAAATAACTGGTAATAATAAATAAAAATCCTCCTGCCACATTTTCCATCAACATCCAGTCACTTCTTATCTGATCGTGGTTGGAATCTTGACTCATTCTGGGTCTACACCATCAGTTCCAAACTCTCGTCTTCAAGAGTTCCAATAGCAGTTCAGGTGTTAAGGATATCCATGCTCAAGTACAAGTCCTTGTATTAAATTATCTGAGGCACTTATTAACTCACTTTTACTCAAAAACAGATAACCTTAAATCCAGGACTGTTAGGGGGACAGGAGTCACTGGCCTACACACATAATAGAGATTTACGGACAGCTTGGCCCAACTTTAATTAGGTTCAATATTTGTGTCACATTACCTTTCATCCTCAGGAACTGTGGGCCCAGGGGCGTATCTATAATGGGTGCAGGGTGTGCGGGGCACATGGGCCCCTGGGTCCAGGTGGGCCCCGCACCGCACACCCTGCACTCATAGTATTACTTACCTTTCTGGAGTCCCGCATCAGTGCAGGGGTCCGGTGCTGTAAAAACGACTGGAAAATGGCAGCCGCCGCCATTTTCCTATCGTTTGTGCATGTGCAGTACAGGGAAAATGGCCGCCCCAAAAGAGTAGGCCGATCTCCCGAATCCCGCCCATTTCCTAGTGAAGTGGGCTGGATGGGAAGATTTGTGGAGAAATTTGCGGGTCCGTAGGGAGGGGGAGGAGCTAAATTACATGAATCGCGTCATTTAGCCCCGCCCCCTACTCACGGACCCGTGAATCGTGGGGGTTTCATGTAAAGGGGGCGGGGGCTGAATGACGCAGAAAGCTTGGCCCCACCCCCAAACCAGAGAGCAGCGGCTCCTCTCTGGCATCTCCTGGAATGGAGGTCACTAAAGTCGGTAAGTATGCCTGTCACTCACTTTGCGTATGCATCCTCTGTGCGTGCGTAATCGCAAACCTATCGCAGTGCGTGTGCAGTGCAGTTTATACGCATGCACAATGGCAAACAATCGCTTGATCTGCATAAAAATAATCGCCATTGCGTCTGCTGCTGATCGGGCCCTGTACTCTTTAATCACAGATGACTAGGAAGATACGTTACTGGCTGCTGAATGTCTCACTACAATGTAGGGTGACTGAACCGTGTCTCTTACACAAGTACACAGAGTAAGGGGTATATTTACTAATGCGCGGGTTTATAGAAGCGGAGATGTTGCCCATAACAACCAATCAGATTCTACTTAACATTTATCTAGCACCTTCTAGAAGATAATAGTTAGAATCTGATTGGTTGCTATGGGCAACATTCCCACTTTAAAAAACTTTGGTAAATGTACCCCCCCAGGCTCTTACACACAATGTGAGAGGATAATTGAGCAACTTAGTGTAAAATCTGCCCCCCACCACCTCCCCATAATAACAGATAAGGGAGAGCAGGTTAAATGGAAATTAAGAAGATTCTCTATTCTCTAATAATGTTATTTTAACTGTGATACATGCCCAACGTACACACGCACGCAAACACACAAGCACACGCCCGCACACACGCACGCCCACACACACACACACAAAAGCCCACATGCACGCCCACACGCGCACGCCCACATGCACGCCCACACGCACACATGCACACGCCCACACACACGCACTCCCACACGCACGCCCACATGCGCCTCCTGTCTGATATCATGGTGCAGAATGTAGTGACAGCTGAAAAGGCGATATATAATGGTGGAATATCACAGTATGTAGGTGGTAAATGGTATCAGACAGCAACACAGTAGTGATTAATAATAAAGCACCAATTCCCTGTGGTCAGCACTGATAACTACTTTGTGCGACTTTATCTTCCTGGCGTCAGAAATCCGCGCGAACAGCGAATGCAGCTGCAAGAAAGTGAAGCTCTGGTTTCTTATCTTAAAAGCATCTGCACAAGATAATGATTTAAAGATTACTATATGGAATAATGCAACCTGTACAGTGAATTGAATGGCTCTCACGCATGCTCTCTCTGTCACTCTATGACAGTGGTGTCAAACTCGGGCCCTCCAGCTGCAGTGGAACTACACATCCCAGCATGAAGTGCCACAGTTTTGCTATTAGGGCATGCTAAAACTGTACTAGGGCATGCTGGGATATGTAGTCCCACAAAAGCTGAAGGGCCTGAGCTTGACACCACTGCTCTATGACATCCTGCCCCTCTAATTCAGCTAATGGATTAACATATATAATATGGGAACAATAAATATTCATAATACTATAAATATACATAATGAAAGCATTGAGTTCTGCCCTTGCCACCTGAGCACGGGGCCACCGAAAGGCAATAAGGAACTGATCATGGCACGTGATGGGTGGTACGCTACTTACGTGGTCCACTGGCACCACAGTATTCTCGAAGAATGGCTGCGCCACCACGGCAAAATCTTCCCGGTCCTGGTATTTCTCAGCCAAGGCAGCCACTTGTATCTGAATGGGACACAACAAAAGGTGAACTAATAGACTCACACATAAATGTAATACACCCAACAGATCACCGGACTGCCGTCACGTCACGTGGGTTACTAGGTGCCGGTAATCTAGATATAGAATACGTTTATGTATCTTATTGCAATCCAAGCTCTTTATTTTTCATATCACCAAATATATGTTTTATATAGGGATTGACTATAGTTCTAAACAAAGTTAAGGAGGAGATTTATCAAATCTTGTAGAAAGATAAAGTAGAGAGAGATAAAGTACCAACCAATCAGCTTCTAACTAACTAGAAGCTGATTTTGTTGCTATGAGCAACTTCTCCATTTTAACTTTCTCCAATATTTGATAAGTCTCCCCCTAAAACTTGTAATAATTCATTTTAAAGGAATGACTGGATTATACAACCCATCAATAACCTCCACAATCTGCCTGGACCTATATGCAATATGTCGCACTAATGCCAGGCTTGCCGACTTTCTGGCTGCCCCTTCTGGGAGGGTGTAGCCAGATCGGCATGACAGGGGGCGTGGCCATCTTGAGGATTCGGGGCCGGACAGACGACGTGTATTTGTGGGCGGAGCGGCGGGGGGGAGGCACGATTGCGTCACTTTGACACCCGCCCCTGCTACACAATGCCGATATTACAGGTATTGTGAAGCAGGGGGCGGAGCCAAAATGACGCGATTCAGCGTGAATCGTGTCACTGGCCCCCCCTGCTGCGGGGGTTTCTAAAGTAAATGCAGGGGGGATAGGAGGGGTGGGCGGCAGCTGGGAGGATTGCCTGCCTTCCCGGGCGGTCGGGAGCGGCACCCGATTTTCGGGAGGCTCCCGACCAAATTGGGAGGGTAGGCAAGTATGACTAATGCCCATCTACCAAATTCCTATTTTCCTATAGGATGTAAGCTGGCGAGCAGGGCCCTCTGCCCACAAGAGGTGGGAGAATGAGTGCTTAGAAAGCTCCGTTCTGTCTCCTACTGTTACATGATCTATGAAATATTACGTACACTGCACATTGTATGAGGACGACTAGTTTGTTGATTGCTAATTATGCCCTGGCTAAGCATGAGGGAAGATGTTTCGAACCTTTGAGAGAGATAAACTGGAGAAGTTGCGAAAAAGCAACCAATCATCTTCAAGATATTATCTATCTAGCACAGCCTGTAAAATGACAGTTAGAAGCTGATTGGTTGATATGGGCAAGTTCTCCACTTTATTGCTCCTGAAGGTTTGATACACCTCCCCATCTTGGTGTAAAATCAAGCATTTCAATCTCCCCCTAGAAATCCTGCGTTTGCTTCTGGTATACGCTACATAAACCTAATAACCCCCCTCTCACCTGCAAATCTCTGTTGAATTTCTTTATTTCAATGAGTTCTGGAGAACCGTCACGCGGGTTTATGATGCAGGGACAGAAGTTGCTGCAAGAGGTGAAGAAAAATGACACAATCATTTGTGAAATTCCTCTTCTGGCAATTAGACAGGCGGAAGACATAAGAAGTATATGTACGTACAGGTCTGTCTGGCAAAAACACAAAATGATTTTACTGTGAGAACCCTGTTTCTGGGATAATGGTGCATACACACGGTCAGACTTGTCAGATGTGTCAGATGAACGACGATTTTACAAAAGATTTGAACGACTGAATGATTTTGACTGCATTAAAATGAATGGAATCGTCCAATTCTGACTGCAAACACATCAGATGTCAGATATCGTTATCTGACCATCGGGAACGCGCATCGTTCAAACATGTCAGATATGCCAGATTTTCCTTCAGATATGAACGATTGAATGATTTTTTAAATCTGAAGAAAATCTGACCGTGTGTATACTCCATTAGAGAATAGGTTTCACCTTATTCGAGACCTATAGGGAAATAGTGGGTGTACAGTATTCCCCATGGCCTAAGCAATCGTCCTGTTTTCTTAGGACAAAATGATTTTAGCCCTGTCACAAACCATTACCAGGGTCGGGCTGACACCTGAGAATTTGCCAGGTGAGTAGACCGGCAATTTCCAGATCTTAAGTCTGCAAGGGGTATTATACATCTATTCATACATGGTTATGTCACACTAGGTTTATAGTGAGCGATATCAGTGCTGACAACCAGAAGCTGCCATGATGGTGCTGTTACCCCTTCTCCCTGTACCTCACGTAATAGACCCAACCATTATAACATCGCATCTGTATAACAGAAAAAAACCAAGCGTGTTTTACAAAACATTAATATAGTCACACACTGGGGCCTATTCATCAATACTAAAATAACGTTTTTAAGGACATTTTCCTTAAATAACGTTATTTTAGTATTCATGAAGCCACTTAGCACAGGAGATATCACTGATATCTCCTGTGCTAAGCTCCCCTGCGTTAATTTCCACACTCCCCATACATTAGTACATTAGTATGGGGATATGGAAATTATGGTATTCATCAAATTCCAAAAATTATGTATTTTCGGAATTTGATGGAGTTACTATTCGCCACTGTGAGGTGGCGAATAGCAGGACAGACACCTGCTTCCAGCTGTGCAGCTCCCCCGGAGTCTTCCTCCGGCGCTCTGATGTGTCCTCTGGCTCCGTCCTGCTAGTCTGTCATGTGGTCTACCAGCAGAACACAATAAAGTTTAGAAAAAAAATATTTATTTATTTTTCTAAACTGCACTGTGTGCTGCTGGGAGACCACATGACAGACTAGCAGGACGGAGCCGGAGGCGCTGCAGCGGGCAGGTAAGTTCGGGACGGGGGGAGGTGAGCAGAGGGGGGAGAAGGGGTTGGGGGGGGCGCACACAAACTTACCGCAGCTGTAAGTAGTGCTGTGCATGCGCTGGGTTTACGATTGTAACAGCGCATGTGCAGCACGGATTCCAGCTACGGTAAGTTAGAGCAGGCAGGGAAAACTATCTATTTCCCGAAAAGCTGTCATCGTAAAAATGACAGCTTTTCGGAATAGATAGTTATAGGGAGGAGGAATGATGAATTCCTCCGGTAATTAGGTAGAACTCCATGCGAGATCTAAACCTAATTACCTCCCTCGATATTTTAGGTATGATGAATAGGCCCCATAGACTTGAGAGCAATTTACATAACTGTTTTGCCGACTATTTACCTGATGTGACTGCAGAACTTCACGTGGGTCCAGGTGGAATTGGGCCTGGAGCATCCTGTATGGAATTTCCCCCTATAATGTTTGTTTTACCCAGGATCTTTCCTATTTTTTTAATGCTATTCATGTTTTTAAAGTACCAACAATGAAGAAAATAATAATAAAAAAATAATAATGAAAATAATTGTCAGTACTGTTACAGACTTCATAAACCAAGAGACCAAAGAAAACACAGAAGGTTATCTGGAAGGTGTCAGCAGTTGTTGGATTACATTTCACAAAACCCACTTTTAACCAGACAGTCATGGGAGGTAAGCACTGGTGGCCAGGATGACCCCCTTACATCCCCCAACGTAGTGACTGGTCGTGGTCAGATTCCTTAAATAGGAGACATGGGGACCAAATGGCCTAAAATATTAGAACTCACTTGTCATGGGTAAGACGAGGCCATCCATGGACATATATAGTAATTGTGCCATAAACACCAGAATAGGGAGCTGGTGGTTCACCAGTAAACACGGATTATCGCCTCAGAATATGACATAGCAGGGACGTTTTTTTTTAGAGCACCCGAATCTACATAAAAGATTCAAGTTTTAAAAACTAGGGCAAGAGGGCAATAGATAGTTCTTAAAGTTCAAACAAAAGCATCTCTGCAAGTCAATCAAAACGGAAAAGGATCGTCCAATTTCTCCTAACTCAGGGCCTGATTCAGAGCCGGACGCAATTAGCGCTCGCTCGTCCAGAAAATAGGGGTGGCTATTCAAATGAACCGTTCGCTCTTTGCGGTCTGTTCACGCCTCTAGGTCTGAACGAGCGAACAAAACTTGCGGTCGTTTTTTTGGAAACTACGCCCCCTGGCCGCTCGCATCCTACGTCATGTCCGCTATTTATTAGATTAATCGAGTACATCGACCAGGGTATGAGCTGCTCGCTATTCTTGTGGTTGGTTTTTGCTACCACAATTTTGCGAGCAGTTCTGGCTATAAAATAACCCAGTGACGTGGTCAATGACGTTGCTGTTTTAATTATGCACACCCATAAAATGCCCGTTTTGACCTTTAAGCACGCCTGCGATCGGATCTCCACTCCCCGTTTTCAAGCACCTTCCCCTGTTACCACCCACATACGCCTCTTTCTGTCACTCAAATTATCAGGCATTCGCTATTTTGCGAGCACATGAATTTCGACCGCACTGACTGGTTCGCGCATGCGTATAACGATCCGTACGCATGCGCAGTTGGGCAAACATCGCTCGGAGCGAACGAGCGGCCGCTTACGAGCGGCTCTGAATCAGGTCCTCAGTTTCTTCAAAAACATGTTTTTGAAGTATACTGTATTTGTAGACAATCAGTGTGTTAAGGGGAATCGGTATGGAATACTGCCGGACGCTGAGTCCTCCCCATGAGCCCCTAACCTAACCCTCCTCCCCGCGGCTGTCCACGCCCAACTTACCTTCGATCGGTATGCTGGGTGTCGGGCTCCCGGCGTAGGTTAAATGACAGGCATCGGGATTTCGACGCCTGTCATTAGACCCCTGCCGGGATTAGACAGTCGGGAAGCTTCCTGACTGCATCCCGTGTTAAGGTGCCTGCACACTATACAGATGTGTCCTGCCACATCGTTGCTGCGTACGCAGCAAATCGCACCACACATGGCGTGAGGCGTGCATCCGTGAGCAGATACGTGCACTGTGTTTTCACCCGCACCTCCATAGAATTGTATGGTGCGATCTCAGTGCATGCCATAGCATACCGTAGCATATGCTGCTGCGAGTAATAGCATGGCCTGATGCGTACGCACGTTTGTGGCGCGACCGGCAAAGTGTCCACTTACGATGCCGATGCGCATACCCGTGGGTCGTCCGTCGTATCTTCAGATCTTACCTACAGCAGGTAAGATCTGGCAATCTCGTACACGGTTCGCGGCATATCGTTCAGTGTTTATGACTGAACGATATGTTGTTCTGAACTACATATGATGCCGACGTCACTTTGACACAGATGCATGCACAGATCAGTTAGATCCGTCCATGTATCTGTGTAAAGAAAATGATTAAGAAGTGTAAAAATTTGAAAAAACTATGCGCCCCCACCCACCTCCTAAAGCACAACCAGGCTGGGCTTTTGAGAGCTGGTCATGGTTCTGAAAATACAGGGGACAAAAGACATAGGGGTCCCCTGTATTTAGCACAACCAGCACCAGGCTTTTCAGAGACAGTCTTGGTTGTCAAAATACATGGGACAAAAGACGTAGGGGTCCCCTGTATTTAGCACAACCAGCACTGGGTTAAGCTGAGCCGGTCCTGGTTTTGGAAATACAGGGGACAAAAAGAGTAGTGGTCCCTTGTATTTTCCATAACCAGCACCAGACTCTTTTTAGCGATAGGTGTAATGCCACGGCCAGGGGGACCCTTTCATTGGGTCCCCCGGCCAAAGCATTTCCCCTGACCACTGGTCAGCCCAGGCCAGGTATCCATGGGGAGATGGGGACCCCCCAATAAAGGGGTTCCCCTCTCTAGGGCACCCCAGGCCTGGCTACACAGAAGTACCCCTCCCAAGTAACAAACGTGGCCTCAGGAGGACCATACTCTTCACTATTTAAGCATTCTGTGCCTTTCCTTTTATATAGGGGGATTCACCTTCTCTGCCCTCCATTCTGAAGCCATCCGGCACTGTGATGAGGCCAAAAGTTAAGCTGCACTTACGGTTCTATTAAAAAAATCATTGCAGTGTGAATTTCACAGTGCAGGCAGTTACCCGGAGGCAGGGGTCAGTGTAGTATGACTTTCAGATGCATCACAGTGCTGGGCAGATGCCCGGCGGACCACCCAACAAATAAAACATGGAAAGAACACTGCCGTGACCTTGGAGGTGCCCAGCAAATCGTTTGTGGCAATGTAACACTCTAGAGCCTCCCCAATCTTCTGTTTAGACTATGGGTCTTGAAGTAAGAGGTTATTAAGGTGCCATGAATACTTATGACAGGGAGTAATAATAGCCTAACCATCACCAAAACAGGTGCATGGTCTGACCAGGACATGTGACCAATTGCGGAACTGACCACTAGGTGGAGACAAAAGATAGTCCAGCCTAGTGAATACCTTGAACAAGTGGGAATAACAAGAGTAGTTATGCACATTAGGGTGATGAATACGCCACATGTCAACCAGCTGGTGCTCATGCAGAGTTCACCTAACCCTACGATGAAGCTTATCAGAATACCTGGCCAATGTGTTGGACGAATCTAGGTCAGGGTTCAGGGCCCAACTTAGGTCATCTCCAAATATAAGCAACGCCTTAATATGTGGTTGGACTAGGTCCAAAAACTTCTCACGGAAGACAGGCTGTCCCCGATTAGGGAAGTAGACATTAACAAATGTAAATGCTTGGGAGTAAAGTTTACAATTTAGCAAAAGTGCCCAGCTGGTGACAAGTGACATTAGTTAAGGGGATATGTCGTGCAAATAAAATGGCAGCTCCCAAGGTCTTACCCTCAGGGCTACTGGAGAAGTAACCACAGGGGAAGTCCCTATTCCTGGAAGGCGGGCCAGCACCATGCCAGAAGTACGTTTTCTGATGGAAGACAACATCAGCCTGCTGTTCTCCGTCCACATTGCACAGAGCGCACAGTATCGTCTCTAAGGAACATTGAGTCCCTTAGCATTAACAGAGATAATACAGTCATTGTATGTCTATGTGGAACATAAAACACAAAGTGCAGCGATACAAACTGCAGGCCACCGCTGGCTGGTAAGCTGTAGATACAATGTAGAGCAGGTAGTAACTAGGTAACACTAAAGGCAGCATCATAGGAATTAATGGGGAAGGAGCAAAAGGACAACAGAGAGAGGGAGGACCACACAAGACACAAAAAAAGATAAATAGAACAAAATAGAAAGAGGGAAAAACACCGCTCCTGAGCAGCAAAATGGCAAACTGCAAGATCATTATTAGGCTCAGGATCGAAATTCAGAGGTTTAGAGGACAACAGAGGTAGGTGACAGTGACATAAAACTAATTTTAAAGCATGTTTGGAAAAATAGCTCCAGACGAAGCCATCTAAGCATTAAATACCCAAGAGTTCCACAAATAGGGAGCATACAACAAAGGTAACACATGCCAAGCATCAACAAAGTCATGCAGTGAAAAATAAGGGCCCTTAAACAAATCAATCAACACTGAACTGCAAAACACTAGAAAGGCCCCATTCCCACCACTCCCGGGAAAGGTAAATTGATCGTCCAGTGCAAAAAGTGCAGCATAACGGGGGACAGTACAAATAACAGTACAGGGCCACGAAGGGCATCAAAAGTCAGTAATCAAAATTGCCAGACTCGTGCTCGGCCTAGACTGGGTAATATAACTCACATGTCCCATCGAAGGAGGATCAGGAACATATGGTCCACACAAGGTCCAATTGAGTGTGTAGGCATGGGGCAGCAAGCAATGTGTGTCCAAGAGGAATGGAGCAAAGGCAAAGTCTTGTTGTCAGGATGCAGCCTGGTATCGGCCGCTACTCACCTTCGCGCCGGCATCCTTGGGCTTAGGTGTTCAGTTGCTGGCAGTGGAGGTGAGTGGTGACTGAGTATTCTCCCCGCGGTCTGCTAGGGCTTCCCTGCATGCGTCCTGGTTCCCGTGGTAGCGGGCATGGACGCAGCCATGTTGGTCCATATCACCTGACTAGTCTATCCCAATGGTAGTCCTGCGGTCACTCAGCTGATCCTCTGATCCAATGACCAACTGCCTAGGGGTATTTAGATCTGACTCCAGAATCAGGAAGTTGCCTGATCAACTTCATCTCTTCATTTACTTCAAGTCTTCAGTGTTCCAGAGACTGAGTACTTTTACTTCACTCCAGGCTCCCTGTTGTTTTCAACTTCCAGTGTTTTCCAGCGATTCTCTCTCCAGTGTGCAGTTCAGCTATTCATGCTGATTCCCTGAGTTATAAGTATTTGCTCTCATGTTGAATTCAGATGTGCTGTCCAGCTTTCTCCCTGTGTTACATGCTTCAGCTGTTAAGCTGATTACCAGTATTCTGAGTTTCCTTTCTCATGTTGATTTCCTGTGTTATAAGTATTTGCTCTCATGCTGAATTCAGGTGTGCTTTCCAGCTCTCTCCCTGTGTTACATGCTTCAGCTGTTAAGCTGATTACCAGTATTCTGAGTTTCCTTTCTCATGCTGATTTTCCTGATTTATATGTTCGCCTCTCACATAGTTACAGAACAAGCCTGCGATTGGATCTCTATCAGTTCTTAGTGCATCCCTGTGTCTGCATTCCCTATGTTCCTTACAGCAAGTCAGTCTCAGGATCTTCTGTGTCTCCCAGAGAAAGCCTGCATCTGGTTCATTTGCAGTACCACTCCATTTCCAGTGTTTCCCAGTGCCATCCAATTTCTACTAATCCCTAGTTTGTGTCATTACTAGTAATCTCCAGTGTTACCACAGCTTTCAGTAACTTCCAGTGTTATAACATTTTCCAATAACTCACATTGTTATTTCCTAGTATTATATCCCTGTCTTCTGTCACTCCCAGGTACCTGTCCAGAGGGCTGCGACCTGCTCATTTGGTGCTGCGTAACCCAAATCCCAATAGGAGGGGTCACTGGTGAAGACCACCAAGTGGGTTATACTCCACACCTCTGGGCAGGTCTAGCCATACCTGGGTTTGGCCGCAATAAGAAGACATTTTCACTGTCACCCCCGTATCTGCTGTTGCTTTACTACCCTAACCCCCCAGTTCTTGGCCTCAAAAGAGGTGTCCCTAGTGCCCGGTTGTGAAACTTGTCCACCTAAGGAGCCGCAGAGAGTGTGCCGGGATCTGGAGGAAAAAAGAAACATATATAGGAAACTTGCCAATCTGGGAAAGAGAACTGGGTAATATCCACAACCGAGCAGAAACGGACAATGTCTTCTGGGACACAAATAGAGGCCGACTTGCCACTATTAGTGACCTAAAGCATTACCCAAGCGTTACTCAATATTGAGAGAGCGTAGGGTACAGTATACCTCAGCTGGCATTGAATTTGGAGTGTGTACAAGGAAAGACCCTGAAACCATCAGAGGATCTTGTCCTTCCGGGTGAAATAGTGGACATGACAAATCACATCTCTTGGATGGTCGGACTGGGAACTCCTGGGTTGTAGTGATCTATGGGCCCTATCAAAGACAACTGAATAGTTAGGGTCATCCTAAGATTTCATTGAACAACTTGGTGAGAACATCTTCGAGACTCCAAGGAGGGCATCTTCTGGGATGCATCGTATACGCAAGTTGTTTTTACGGCCTCTATTATCCAGGTTATTTGCTCACTCCCTCAGAAGGTTCTCCACAGCCTGCCAATTCATCACGTCTCCCAACGCATGCTGGAAATCATTCATAACATCCCTGTGGTCCTCCAGGGTTGTAATACGGCCTCCATATGTGTCAAGTTAGCCTGAAGTGTGGTGACTTTGGAATGGACCGCCTCCCGCAATCTTCATTCCAATGACTCAAAGTCCACGTTGAAGCATAGTTCCGATTTAGTAGGGAGTTACTGTGATGGTTGCCATTAGCAAGAGCGTCCGGGTGATCTTCAAGGGTAGATAGAGCATCTGAAACTGTGGAATGGGCCGGAGATGCTGAACCCAGGGAGGCACTCATAGTTGACTCTTTGTGTGGATGAAGACAGGGTAATTCTCAGCAGGCACAGAAAGAACTGAAGAGCCCCTTTTCTTATGACATTTCATGTATAAATTGAGCTGCTAGCAGTACATGGATAAAGAGTATTAGAGTGTGGGCAGTCCTCGCATGGTGGGACAAGCAGGAAGGCTGTCACTGTGCACTGCCCCGCATAGTGATGCTAGCCACACGGAAATAGAGTACTAGAGCGTGGGCAGTCGTAACGTGGTGGAGCAAGCAGGGAGGCTGCCACTGTTCACTGTCCCACACAGTGATGTTAAGCTGCCAAACGGAGGACGCTCACAGAAGTCACATAACCAGTATAAGGCAGGGAGGTTGGTGGACAGGAAGCAATAGACAAACGTCACTCTAGACTGGGTAATAGGGTCTGTACCAAACTACAGGCATGACCAGAAATGTATAGAAGCCCAGGGTGCAAAGGTCACAGCACCACTGACAGCGGAGGCCAGGGTAGCCCCAGTGCAGACTAGCCCAATTATTGGAAAAGGGCCAGAGGTAACAGAGTGCAGTGAGACAGCTGAGAGTGTGAGAGGGCACCCAAGATGGTGTCCAGATCAGTCAGCAGCTGCAGCAGCGTATTGGGAGTCAAGTCCGGAAAAAAGAAACAGCAGCGCAGGCTCCTCGGTGCCTCTCCCCCTCCCTTATGGCTAGCAACAGAATTGCAGCAGCCACTAACAGGATACCGCAACCAGGAAGTCAAGGCTGCAGCTCCCGTCACCTATGTGGGCTTTCTGGTGCGCCACTCTAAAGAGCGTCAGCAGTGAAACAAAGCCGGGACCCAACAGTCAGCTGGGGTCTTTAGCGGTGTCTGGAGAGCCAGGACTACTCGTGGGGGAACCCAACAAACAGAGCTCTTGGTGTCTGCTTCTACCACAATGGCACCCTAGCCATGTCCCCACCACTAACCCAGAATCTTTCCTTAATATACTGTACACTTACAGAATGATATTCCACTGAATGGCAAAGTTGGATCAGGAATGGTATCCTCAGAACTTCTCCTGGTTTCACATTTGGCAGCAATATTTTACACGTTATCCTGGAAGAACTTGACCTTAAGTTTTCTCAGTCTATCCCCAAGCCCACCACATAGTAGAATTATTGAAACATTTGTTCCAGCTTTTTTCACAGATCCTAAATTCTGTAAAATGCGACTTTGCACCCCATTATCGCTGGACCATCATTCCTCTGCTATACATACTGTTCTGCAGCAAAACCCCATTTGTGCAACATTTCTTTCTGGAGCTGTAGTCAAACCGAGGACGTTCCACAACAGGAATTACACTGGCCAAAAACATGCAATGTCCCTGTGTCATTATAGGGTTATTAATTATTCAACATTTAGCACAAACAGTATTTACCAACCTTTTTAATCACATTATTTAAGTTGCAGAAAACACAGTGAAGGTGACTGTGCTCCAAAAGTCTCCCTCACACTAGAGTCCCAAACCAGTATGTAATATGAAAACTTACGGCTTTAGGAGGCTGCAGCCGATCCTGTCTTCTGAGTTGACTTTGCGCAGTCCTTCCACCTCCATTATCTCCACCAGGTTCACGAAAGCTCGAGGGATCTGAAGTGAGACCACAATATAACAGGTTGGACTTTTGAGCTTGTTAGAGGACATGGCATCAGTTAGAAGACATGGCTGCTCTCTGCTGCTGGTAGAGTGGACCTGTCTCCAGTACCTTGTGCATTATGCAGGAAGGTTTCTTGCAATATGAGTTGTATTAAGAATAAACGGGATGGATGGTCCGAGGCTATTGGGATTTTGGGGATCCGCAAAGTACACAAGGTGGTAACAGGTGCTCTTTACAGTTCAAATGCTCATATCTGCTACAGATAGGGCTAGTAACTCACTGCATTAAACACCTGGATCCTCGGAAGTTGACTACTATGAAATACTCTGTGCAGCTGGTAACATTTTAATGTTCTAGCTACAGGTTCATTTAGTTCCACCCACTTGAGTGCCTGCATGTCCGCGTGTACCACTGTTTATTTTTCGGAATGATGACAATAAATGCACCTAAACCCATAAGGAGATACTAATCTGGGCTGAGCATCATGGGAGGTTTTCAAACAAACTACGTTGTCACCCACCCTCATAGTGGTCTGTGATTAACAGGTCTTACTAAATGTCCCACTATTTAAAACTTTGTCAACATTTTTCATATGATACTAGTTAAAGTGACTCACCATGGGTCCATTCAGCTTCCTCAAAGTAGGCGAAAGATTATTTCATTACCCAGGTAGTCAGTGATATCTCCTGCGTACCTTTCACTCCTGTTCCCGTCAGCAGCCCCCATACACTAGTACGTACACATTCATTCATCAAACTCTGAAGACTGTTTTTATTTGAATGCGGGGGCTGCCGCCATCTTCATGCCCCGCTCCTTGCAAAGAGGGAACCATTCGCATTGCTGCATCCGCCCAAACCCTGTGCCCCCGACGGCTGTGCACATGCATGAAATCAGTTCACGCATGAGCTCTAATGGTGCATATACACGGTACGGTCAGCAATAATGATATAGCCGACTGATCTCCCTACACCTTCCCGGTGTGCTGGATGATCGAAATAGTTCATCCAGTACATCACCAACCCACCAACGACGGGCCAGCGACCCTTCCTATGTAACCTGGTCAGTATCGACCAGGTTGGCCTGCATGCACGGCTGATGGACAATATTACGTGCACGCGCATCGCTGGTCGTTTGAGGGTCGGAAGGCACCATAACACTGCCATGTCAGAGCCGGCTATGTAAAATTCCACCACCAGCAATTGGTGGCAGAAGTAGTTGTGTTAGGAATCGCGGATCAGCTGCTTTCCGAAGCAGCTGCCCTAGCACCAACACAATACAGAATTGCTCCTGTGCTATTGTATCCTCCGGCGAGACAGATACATCATTTTACTATAACCCATATCAGACATTTTGGGGCCTACATTGATTTTCAATGAGAATATTCCCGCTATGTTCTAAAGTTAACTCGCAGGGACAGCATTTGCGCTAACCTCTGTCAATGCGATGTAAATCCCTGTCATATTGGAGGAATCTTTCACATTTGTGAAAGGCCCCTCCTGAGAATCTTACATTCCGCACGTGCACAGCGCCAGATCGGGGAGCCGGCTATGAAAATAGGCCCCTTTGCCTCAATGACATTTGTTGCATTGTTTATATAGAGGGGTCCTACAGAGTGACTGTTGGTTGCATTATATAAAGAGGCAAAAAAGAATATAGGAATATCTGACTAATTCAGCAAATCAACTACATCTGTTATTAAACCCTCAATAACTAAATGCCGGTAAATGATTATAGGAGTCGTACCTCATTGTAGAGTATGTCCAGCGTATTTTTAAGATGTTTGGTGTGATTCTTCGCAGAATGCCATTCCTAAAAAAAAGAAAGTCAGATTATTATACCTTTTGACACTTGATAGAAAAGGTGTTCACTGTGCTATATACATGTAGCTATCATATGATAGAATATTTTGTGTTGAGACACTGTAATATGTTATCATCATACTAAATATTCAGGGGTCCATTCATTAAGTTACTGTAAATATTCAACGAGTAGCAGCGGTGGCTACAAATTCACCAGAGCAATTCAACATTGAATTCAGACAACTGATCCGAAAATCCCCCTTCGGAGCTTGATGAATTTAGGTCCCCATACTAGTGTATGGGGACAGCGGGACAGATCGGGGCTGAAAGGTAAGCAGGAGATTTCAGTGATACTAGTGTATGGGGACAGCGGGACAGATCGGGGCTGAAAGGTAAGCAGGAGATATCAGTGATACTAGTGTATGGGGACAGCGGGACAGATCGGGGCTGAAAGGTAAGCAGGAGATATCTGTGATACTAGTATATGGGGACAGCGGGACAGATCGGGGCTGAAAGGTAAGCAGGAGATATCTGTGATACTAGTATATGGGGACAGCGGGACAGATCGGGGCTGAAAGGTAAGCAGGAGATATCAGTGATACTAGTGTACGGGGACAGCGGGACAGATCGGGGCTGAAAGGTAAGCAGGAGATATCAGTGATACTAGTGTACGGGGACAGCGGGACAGATCGGGGCTGAAAGGTAAGCAGGAGATATCAGTGATGTCGTCAACGATTTCCTTTAATCTCCCTGGCAACTCCTAGACATATGATATCGTGCTTAAACTGTGCAATCTGACCAACGACCTATCATGCGTCCATAACTATTTCCAGTGCGTCAGTAACGAGATTCCAGTGAGTCATTAACGATATTGGCAGATCTTACTGCATGTAGGTAAGATCTAAGGATACGACATGCCGATGCGGGAGCGCGCATCGGCATCGTGATAATGGGTACACACTGTGCGATTTATCGTTACGATGCGTCAAAATTGGCCGATCATGCAAACAATTGTCTAGTGTGTACCCAGCTTTAGGTCTCTATTTACTACAATCCACATTTATAATGTGGTTTTAGTGTGATATTTCCGTCTAAATTCGTATTGCGAATTTAGGAAATATCACGTGGATGTACTAACATGCGCATGGAGGGACAGTGCTTATGATAAAGCTCGGTCCCTGCGAGTCCGTACACTCCTTTTTCTGAAAAAATACAGGGAGAATGTGTCAGCTAATGCGTCGCTGCTGTTTACCGCAATCCCCTCCTAGCGACCGCCTCCCCCCCCCGCAACCCCTTTACCTCAGCTTACACTTATCTTGGTGATTGGTGCTCTGGTGATGTCCTCTGTGGCTCCGGTCAGCTGGTCTCCTGGCTCCTGCACTGTGTCACCGGTCAACTACTCTATGCCAGGAGCCCAGCTGACCGGAGCCCAAGAGGACATCTCCGGAGCACCGATCACCAGTCCCTGGATGCAGGTAAGAAGTTTTTTTTAACTATTTTTTTTTTTGCAGTGATCAGTATGTGGTCTATTTAGATCACACAGCTGATCACTGGGGCCGGTTCTCGGCTCTGCTCTGCCTGTTGTTAAAACAGAGCAGGATTTGGGGAACCGGAGGAAACCCTGGATAACGCCATCTGCAGGTGATGTTATTATCACAGGGCTTCCCCTGGGATTTTTCACATTTTATTTTTAGTAAATCTGGGAAGATCTGCCTACTAAAAATATGTGATAATTAGGGTTTGGAGTACAATTTTGCGAATTCTACTCTAATTGCCCTTTAGTAAATTCATGTGATACTAAAATAATGTGAAATGGGTCACATTATTTTAGTAAAAATAGTGTTAATAAATATGCCCCTAAAAATCCCAGATGACCATTTGTGATGATGTCTGACAGATTGTATTCATTCACTTACCCTATTCCGACAGTACTGGCAGAGGTCATTGCCACCAATAAAAACTGTGATTACTTTCCAGTCTTCAAGGAAGTTTATAACCTGTCAGAGGATAAAACAATAGAGCGTCATTTGTTACCGTGTTGTTTTATATTTTCCAGAAAGCCGAGGTTTGTGGGTGTTTATTAGTTAGAGATGAGAGGTTCAGTTTTGCTGAACAAGGAACACACCCCAACTTTGGTCAAAAGGAATCCCGGGTCACTTTAGGTTCTTAGCAGTGGAGTTTCTAGAGAGTCTCCAACACAGGCCCCATCATCTCCGCCCGGCAGCGCACCGAGCTGTGCATGGCCAGTGCCGGAGTTATAGACTCTGGGCACTAGAGTGTGCCCAGAGTCTATAGTGTATGCACAGGTCACCGGGAAAATGACCGCGGCGTCCATTTTCCCTGTACTGCGCATGCGCAAACGATGGGAAAATGGCCACCGTGGCCATCTTCCAGTCGTTTTACAGTGCCGGACCCCCGCGCCGACGTGGGACTCCGAGAGGTAAGTAATATTATGGGTGCAGGGTGTGCGGTGTTCCCCGCACACCCTGCACCCATTATATATACGCCCCTGTTTCTTAGTAGAACCGATTCCCGAGTTGGGAACTCGAGTCTAAAAACTGGACCTCGCATATATTTTGGATTGCATTTAAGTCCCTCCCTCATGACACACGTGCTGTGAGCTGGTAAAAATTGACTGGAATCGACTGGAGATGAATGCTATTGATATTAATAATACTATAGGAACAAAAACAGGCCCATGTTACATGATTTTAGCTGTTTTTATCAATTTTTAAAGAAATTTAAAAACAAAAAACAAAACCGAGCCTTAAAGGGTGGTTTTGCCAAAATCAAAACACGACAATGATTTAAAACCAAAACCAAAACATGGGGGTCTTTGCACCCCCTTAGTATTACTCTGCATAGTATGTACTTAGCGTATTACAAGCAGAGGTAATAGAGCCTTAAAAATTGTTTTACTGTTTTGTTTAATGCAAGAGGTGGCTTTATGGTCAGGTTTATGTCAGCATATATGTGATAAAAATGGTATTTCTGAGGTATGGGTGCCAAGTGGAAGTTGGACAACTCTTATTAAAGGAAATAAAGAGTTTATTTTATCGGTTTCTTCTTCATATACCCTCATGTAGCTTTTACTAAATATCAGCTTTGTCTTTGTGACTTCCAACTTCTGGGCAAAAATGTTTAGTTTAATTGCTCTTACAATGCAATATATATCTGGTTTACTCGGTGTATTGGAACAGAAAGTTTCTGAGTTGTATCCAATGGCAACAGAAATACATTTTACCCCCTAGATATAATGTCTTTTGCGAAAAACACAGGAGGAAAATAAAAAACACAGGGATAATGCAAAAGTTGACCGTACACCTGTTGAGAGTTCACAAAGGGGGACAGTCACATCACGAGACGCTTAGAACTCAACATATAAGCGGTTATTTTCATGCGCAGTATTCTGGAGTACATGAGCTCGATTTCCATCGTGTCAGGCCCAGTTAAAGCTGGGAGGGGGCATGTACACACAGACCTCCCACCTATAATTTTTATGATCAATTTAGTCTTTTTAGACGAGAACTTGGTGCCCGGTTCTTTTAGTTGCCCCCAGAATGATGGAACAGCAGAGAACATGGGGAGCTTTAGGGGTAGGGGGTTAGGTTACTTGTCATTTTGGAAAGGGGGCGTTTTTTGTCATCAAGGTCATACTCACAGAGCTCTCATTCATTTTCTTTACCAGATTTCTTGCCTGAGATATCATGTTCCTAGGTGATAAAATTAAATATAGCATGATACAGACTATAGGTAGCATCTACTGAAGAGATTCACTATGACAAAGCCACTTAACTTAAAATAAACATCAGCAAATGTAAAAGAGTTTCTAATGATATTCACACATTAATATATAAAAGTTCTTATACGCTCCCAGAACTTGAGATATACTTGGGTATGGGATCCCAGCTGTCTGGATGCCAACGGTCAGAATAGCGACAGTGGCATCCCGACAGTGAGAATCCTGACAGAATTAGGTAAGTAACCATAACCCTCCCCTAACCCTAACGCACTTTTCCCGCAGCCTAACCCTAACCTTCTTTCTCACAGCCTAACCCTCCTTCCTACAGCCTAACCCTAACTCTCCTTCTAGCAGCCTAACCCTACTTCCCATAGCCTAGCCCTCCTTCCAGCAGCCTAACCCTCCTTCCTACAGCCTAACCCTAACTCTCCTTCTAGCAGCCTAACCCTACTTCCCATAGCCTAGCCCTCCTTCCAGCAGCCTAACCCTCCTTCCTGCAGCCTAACCCTCCCTCTCGCAGCCTAACCCTCCTTCCTGCAGCCTAACCCTAACCCTCCTCTCCCACAGCCTAACCCTCCTTCCTACAGCCTAACCCTAACCCTCCTTCCCACAGCCTAACCCTCCCCTCACACAGATTAACCCTAACCCTCCCTTCCACAGCCTAACCCTCCTTTCCGCAGCCTTCCCCTCCCTCCCACAGCCTAACCCTCCTTCCTGCAGCCTAACCCTAACCCTCCCCTCCCACAGCCTAACCCTAACCCTCTTCCCGCAGCCTAACCCTAACCTTCCTCTCCCTCAGCCTAACCCTCCCTCCCGCAGCCTAACCCTTGTGTCCCAACCATTCCTGCAGTCTAACCCTAACCCTCTCTCCCACAGCTAACCCTCCTTCCCGCAGCCTAACCCTAACCCTCCCCTTCCGCAGCCTAACCCTCCCTCCCCTCCCGCAGCCTAACCCTAAACCTCCCCTCCCGCAGCCTAACCCTAACCCTCCCCTCCCGCATCCTAACCCTAACCCTCCCTCCCACAGCCTAACCCTTGTGTCCCAACCCTTCCTGCAGTCTAACCCTAACCCTCCGTCACACAGCCTAACCCTCCGTCCCGCAGCCTAACCCTTCCCTTCCGCAGCCTAAACCTCACTCCCCTCCCGCAGCCTAACCCTCCCTTCCCGCAGCCTAACCTTCCCTCGCACAGCCTGACACTAACCCTCCCCTCCCGCAGCCTAACCCTAACCGTTCCCTTCCACAGCCTAACCCTAACCCTCTGTCACACAGCCTAACCCTCCATCCCGCAGCCTAACCATAACCCTTCCCTTCCACAGCCTAACCCTCCCCTCCCGCAGCCTAACCCTAACCCTCCCCTCCCGCAGCCTAACCCTAACCCTCCGCTCCCGCAGCCTAACACTAACCCTCCCCTTCCGCAGCCTAACCCTAACCCACCCTCCCACAGCCTAACCCTCCATCCCGCAGCCTAACCCTCCTTCCCACAGCCTAACTCTCCCCTCCTGTAGCCTAATCCTCCCTCCCGCAGCCTAACCCTCTCACTAGTGCCTAGCCCTAACACCTAACCCTAAACCTCCCCCTAACCCTAATACTCACCGTTGGGATGTCAGCAGTAGGGATTCAGAAGCCGTGATTCTGACCACCATTATCCTGACAGTCGGGATGCCAACTACATCCCTACTTGACATTGCATTTACATTTGTTATATAGCTAAAGTAAAACTACTGTTCTATGTCATCAACCATTTTCTGAAAAAAGCAGCTGGTTGCCATGTACTGCAGCGGGGTCACTGAGGGGATTTAGCCAGGAAGCTAAATGCTGACTGCCGACTTCCCGACTGTGAAAGTCCGGCCGGGAACTAATGATAGGCGCTGAAATCCCCGACGCCTATCACTAGCCCCATGCCGAAATACTGACGCCCGGCATACCCAACGTAAGCCGTGCCTCGGGAGCTCTTAGCCGCGGGGAGGGGGGGGGTAGGTTTCGGGACTCTCGGGGAGACTTAAGGATAGGCACCCCTCCGGGAGGGTTAGGCTAGTGGAAGGGGGGGGTTAGGGTTAGGCACCACCTGGGGGGAGGTTGGGGTTAGGCACCCCCCTCAGGAGGGTTAGGTTTAGGGTGCGGGGAGGGGGGTGTAGGTTTAGGCACCCCTTGAGGGAGGTTAGGGTTAGGCACTAGGGGGGGAGGTTACGGTTAGGGACCACTAAGGGAGGGTAAGGGATAGCCTACTTCCCACCCCTGTTGGGATCTTCCTCATGCCGGCCTTCCGGAGTCGGGATTTCAACTGCCGGGCTTCCGTCCGGCGGTATTACATACCCAATCCATTGCCGAGAGCACGACTGCTGTGTGTGGGACAATATCTCCCCCAGCAACCTGAGCTATTTCCCGTTCTGATAAGTAGCACCTGAACTATTGAGAATTTTTTTTTTAGTGGCATTTCAGTCACAGGGAGTACTAAGAGGTATACTTACTACAGGACGATTTTAATCGATTTCAAATCGTCTAAATCGTTCAACATAAATGTTGTGTCCCACTCGCCGTCTGTAGTGTAGGGGGTTAATTAGCGCATTTTTTTGTAATTTAGATTTAGTCCTCCTTTAAATTGATGCATGTAAATGTAATCAGGTTATAAATCAATACCATTCCCTTTTTATTGATTAAATGAAAACTGTAACAGATTTCCTAAAGATTTTCTGCAATACCATCGTAATATTACCGATATAAATTTATTTTGTCACCAAACCTCCATGTGACGTGGCACCTCTCCGGGTAACTACCTCCCGTACCCTGAGAGACTGAACACAGCCTTGTGGTGAGAGTGAGGAGGTGGGTACAGGAGTGTAAGCAGCACGTGTTCTGCCCACAGACAGACAAAGGGTACATACATACAATATGAAATGATCACTTACGCTGCCTTGGAACCACCGATTGCGACATTAAACATTGAGTTTTCATATCCGATACCGGTGGAGAATCCCTGTATGTTAGGATTGAATTTCTTCAAAATATCTAAAAGGTAAATTGGGAATAATATGTGGAGAGGACACAGATTATAATGAGAAGTTACATTAACTATTCAAAGAAAAAAAAGTGAAAGTTTATCCTTTATTAGTTATTTTCAGATGAAAATTGCAATACATCCTGCCCTCTTTTGTCTGCTTACCGGCATCTGAGATGTATGTAAACCATCAGCTTATTATTTGTTTTTTTATTCCTTTATCTGCCCTGCAAGGCGGTATCCAGACTATAGACAGTCAAAAGGTCGACAATGTCTAGAAAGACACCAGATGTTAGACAGGCAAAAGGTTGACAGGGACAAATGGCCGGCAGACTAAACGGTTAGGTTTAAGCACTTACCACAATGGTTAAGGTTAGGCACTAGGTGGGAAAATTAGGGGTAGGCACTTACCCCGACGGTAGAGGTTAGACAGCAGGAGTAAGGGTTAGGGTTAGGCACCAAGGGGAGAGTTACGGTTAGGGTGAAGATTGGAGTTATATAACAAAAACAACATGCCAAATATTTGTGGCATTGACTATTTTCATGTCGACCATTTGTACCTGTCAACTTTCTTTCAGGTCGACCTTTAGCGTGTCAATTTTTTGTACCTGTCGACATTTTGTCCCATTCGACCTATTGCCTGTCTAACATCTGGTGTCTATGTAGACATTATCAACCTTTTATCTGTCTGTCTATTATACCAGACCCTGAAATGCCCTTTCCCAAATATTCAGCGCCCCCCTTCCCTGCCGTTTGGCCGAAGCAGCGTGCCCCCTGTCGTTTCCTACCTCGAGGGGGCAGGGGCAACCTGTGGCCTTAGCCCTCTCTATCGGGCAGCCAGCGGGTGCGGTGGCCACGGCTTCTGTGGGCAGGCTGTTTCGGGGGCAGTTTTTTCCATTAGCAGCTCACTCATTCCTGCAACCTGTGAGTGTGCAAAGGGCATTACATGCAAATTCCCCCCCCTTGCTTATGTCCCCAATTATTGCTAGTGTGCACATGGTCTATTGGTGGACACCCTGTGATTCGCCATTCCTCTAATGTTCCCTGTTATCCTGGTGTCTGCCTCTCCTCTAATCAGGCAAGTTCGCTGTTTCCTTATTGGTCCACTGTGGTTTCTGCCGCCCCCTTCTTTTCTATTATACTTCATCATTTGTCTTCCTTTCCCCAATTTCTATCAACAGCCCACTCCATGGTGCCAGCCTAAGGCTGCACCACTAACAAACGCACCAAGCCTGGCTCAGTCTGTTTTGCTAAACCCCCATGCTTTCCCAGCCATCTCATTGGCCTCTCCTTTGCCTACTCTGGCAGTGAACCCCACCCTCCTCCCCTTAGCCTCCGGCCCCACCTTTGTCCAAACAGAGGGGCAAAGATGGATTTGGATAAAGCAAACAAGCTGGGCGGCATAGGAGAAGAGACGTTTAGAGGTTACCATAATTGGATAAAGGGCATGTTAGTTGTTGGGTTCTACTTGAAAAGATTATGATGAAAAGTTTCGTCGTAAGCAAGAAGGTCAAAGGATCATTCCCCTCGGGCTTAAAGATGTAGAGGTTCCTCAGGAAGAGGTACGCCCTAAGTGTAGTGTACCGGTAAAAGTCACAGTGGGGTTGTCAGTAAATGTTTTGCTTATAATGACTCTCGCTATTTTAGAAGGGGCGGGTTGTCGTTTTCGGCACCCCTGTCGTATCTGCGGAGGGGGGCACCCAGCTAAGGACTATAAAGGAGGAAAGGACAGGGGGGAGGGAGAGGCGGCGTGATTCCAGGACTGACACTTCCAAAGGCTATCTCGCCGATTACTTTGGGGGAGCTTGCAAAATGTTTGGGCTGGACGTATCCTAGGCGAGACGAGGCACAATTTCTGTTAGATGGTTTTGGGCTACCAATTTATGATTTGCTAAATATTGTACCGGGTAAAGAATCTCCGATCAGTTAGGGAATTTCCTGTTGGTTGTGGCTGAGGTTAGTTTAGGGCGCAGGTGTGGCTCTTTTCCTTCAGCTCCGCTCCCAGGTTTATGCGTTTCCCCGTCATACCTAAGAAAGTCCCCGGTAACTAAATATAGATTATACAGCATCTTTCTTACCCGCACTAATTCCATCCCAGAATGTCACTGCAGTGTGCACTATCAACATTTTCATGATGCATTGGCTCTGGAGCATTAATGGCAGAGTTGGACGTCGAATCAGATTTTCGCTTCCTGCCTTTGCACCCAAAATCGATTAGAGATTTATAGGTTTTAAATAGAATGGGCAGCTTTAGGTAGATAAATGCTTGCCTGTGGGTTGTTCCATTTCATGTGCCTATTTCGCAAAATTAACATTTACCTTTTTTACATTGGTGCGTCCAAGCTGGCACTGGTCATGCTGGTGTAGCACATTATTGTGATTTCTTAGTTTTTTTATTTAAATAAATTAGCAAAAGTCTCAAAAAAATTTTTTAACACGTCATTATGGGGTATTGTGTGTAGAATTTTGAGGACAAAAATGAATTTATTCCATTTTGGAATAAGGCTGTAACACAGAGGCATATCTACCCATTGGCCAGGATGGCACTCGCCAGGGGCGCCGGCCAAAGAGGGGGCGCCGTCCGGCAGTGCCACCAGCAGCTAATGTGTGGAATACCTCAGGGGCTTGGCCCACAAGTGTAGGGCAGACTGCAGTGAGTGCGGTCTGCCCTACACAGAAACAAACACACAGCCGTCAGCGGCAGCTGTGTGTTTGCTTATAGCAGCCAGCCAATGAGAGTCAGACAGACTCTCATTGGCTGCTGCATCGTCCACGGAGGGAGCCGGCTGGAGCTCACTCATGAGCTCCGCTTTCCGGCTCCCCCAGCAGCGGGAGATGGGAGAGATGTCATGACGTCTCTCCCATCCCATAGTGCAGAGCGACAGCGGGCCCGGAGGAGTGGACAGCGGCGGACCAGGTAAGTTGCTTTTTTTTTTTTTTTCTGTGTTTTTTTTTCTGGTACAGCCCATGGGGGGAGTGTGGCTACTAGGGGGCACTGTATAGGGTTAGCCGCTACTGGGGGCACTTTATGGGGGTGGTGGCCGCTACTGGGGGCACTGTATAGGGGGGCCGCGTTATGGGGGGGACTACTACTGGGGGAAATGTATAAGGGGGACTACTACTGGGGGCACTGCATAGAGGGGACTACTACTGGGGGCACTGCATAGCTGGGACTACCCTGGACACTTCCTGAAATTATGGGAGGAGGGGGGCACCAGTCCATTACCTTGCCAGGGGCGCTCGGATCCCTAGATACACCCCTGCTGTAACATAACAAAATGTGGAAAAAGTGAAGCGCTGTGAATACTTTCCGGATGCACTGTATATCGCGCTGTATATACAGGAGGGTAAGTCGTTTGGAGACATTATGAACGCGGCAGGTCCAAGGCTGCCTTGGTGGGTATATCATTCTTTTCTAAATTACACAGTCGTTATGATCCCACAAAATGTTCATCCTCGGCAAGGCGCTTATTGCCTTGACTAAGGACTCATATTCAAGCGCAGATTCCAGGAAACCTGTAGATTTGAAGCCCAGCGGAAGACCTCATTTCTGCAGTTCACAATGTGTTCCAGTTCCAGTTATTAAGCCAATCTTTTTAGGGTCACTCTTTCATTTGCTTTTTTTCGGCGTGTTTCGGGCTAGTGAGCTAGTGGCTGCTAGTAAAGGGTCGGCTTCATCAGGTTTACCGGCGCGAAACGTCCTGATTAAAGAAGGTGAGATTTTATGCAAAATACACTGTTCTAAGACGGACCAGTTGGGAAAGGGGAACTGGTGTAAATTGAAGGTTCAGATAGAGCAATATGCCCAGCTTTGCTTGGCTCCATTTATTGTACATTGAGGTCTCAAGGTAGTAATCAGCGATTAGTTCATGTGGATTCGTCTCCGCTGTTTTTCCATTCTCAGCAATTTGTAAGCATTGTTTGGTTCAGTTAGGTTTAAAGGTTGAAGATTACGGCATATATTCTTTTAGGATAGTTGCGTCTACATGCCTTGAAGCTGCTGAGCTCTTGCCTTGCGACATTCAAAAGTTGGTAGATGGATGTTGTCAGCGTACAAGTAATACATTAGCATACCTCTCAACATTTGCAGGCTGCAAATAGGGACACCCGCGCTCCGAAAAGGGGGCGTGGCCTAGCGGCACACCCCGTTTACATCACTAAGGGGCGTGCCCAGCATCTCCGGGTTGTTGGGCTGCCCCCGGGCTTCCCCTCCGTGCTGTGAATAGATGCTGTGTGCACAGCATCTATTCACGCTCTGCATACACGCTACTCTGCATAGCAGAGCAGCCTGTGTATGCTTCTCCCAACTTCCCACCCACCGCGGGACACTGCGGCCCGCGAGTGAGACAGCGGAACAGTTCCGAAAAAACGGGACTGTCCCGCTGAATGCGTGACAGTTGGAAGGTATGCATTAGTTGGGATAAGCTTTAGTTTTGTGCTTCCCACGTTAACCCAAAAAGGTTGTTTACCTGCCAGTCTTTGAATGATTAGAATGTGAGGGGATTTTTAATTTTTCCTCCAAGGGGGTCTTCAATCTCAATTGGTTTATAATCATGGTTCACTTGAGTTTTTTTTTAAAGTTTTCTCCTTCACTTGGGTTTGTTTCTGTCATATTTCCCTTAAGTTGCTAGGTTTCCTTTCCCCTGTTCTAGTTGTGGTTTTGGGTGTGTTTTTTTTTTTACTCTTAAGGTTTGTTTCTTGCTACAGCTAAAAATTTTTCGACCATAACAGTGAGTTATGTGGGACACTCACATGTTTATTGGGCCAAGAAGCATTCCCTAGCCGGGAATGCCACTTTGTTATTGTGGGGATGGGGCATAGAGTTAGGTGGATTGGTGTTAAAGAGTTTTTTTTGATCGTCCTTGCCCAAAGTCTATTTCACTTTTGAACAAAAATGGGGTCTAGCTAGTGATTCATCTTGGCTGAAATCATGTTGGCCAGGTGAAAGGTATTGACTTTATCCTGAAAGTCAAGGCGCTATTCTGAGGGCTAGATGGCCAGCTGTGTGGCTAGTATGGTCTGAGATAGTGCCACGTTAAGTATGGCGAGGATCTAAGGATCCTGCGGCTCTGGACAAAGCCAAAAAGAAAAGCAACATATCTGTCTCCCATTTTTTCAAGAGTTTGGAGGTTCAATGGTTATACACCCCATGATCAGTTTGGATTCACCGCAATTGTACAGGCCTGACGGGGTTCATTTGTCCTACTTGTGCTAGGGATTTTTCTTAAAGAGCTGTTTTCTTTTTTAAAGTAGCTTGGATTGTTTCCTTTTACGGTGGCAGGCTGTGGTTCGGTGGACCTAGCTGTGGTGGGAAGGGGCTGCAGGTCAGGATCCACACGTGAAGCAAGAAATTGCTGTGGGGCACTTGCCCCTTCGAAGTATTACCAGGTATACTTCTCATGTATAGGGAACTTGGTGCTTCTTTGCAGAGGCGCTCAGTCTGTGCCCAGGCAAGGGAAGGAGAGTCCTTCACAGCGCAGTTGCGCCTTCAGGTTGAGCGTTCTAGTCATCACTCACCTTGTTATATTCAATTTGGCTGGAACTGAATTTGTGGCGCCTTCTTTGCCAACTTTCAAAGATATATTTGGTAATAATTAATAAAAGCTGTGCCATTTTTTAATCCAAGCAGCTGTTGTCTGTGTGATTATTTCATTTAGCGTTATAGGGGTTTTCTCGTTAATGGTTAATTGCAATAATAAATAGATGCCTTAAAATATGGGCTAGTCAGATTGTTGACTTTGTTACCATCCCATATGATCAGAGTGGGTTGGGTACGGGATGCATGCACACAGGATCCTGGCGGTCAGAATCGCGATGCCGGCATACCGACAGGGTTAGGCAGGGCAGATTAACAATGGGGCGGGTGGAGACCATCGCGACCATTGGGCTTGCGACGAGACCCTTGTGGTAGAGTCTCGTTGCCGCAAGCCCCAGAGAGATTTCGGCTCTGACAGAGCCGGAATCTCTCCCACTGACATCACTCGTGATGTCAGTGGGGCCGGCCCCAAACGGAGGCGTTCACATGGGAACGCCTCCCTTTGGGCAGCCACTCCCCTGGCCTGCCCACCAAAGGGGGCGTGCTGTCACTCAACATCGACAGCACGCTCCCTTTGGTACGAGACTCGGAGTGACGGTTTGCCCGTCGCTATCCGGGTCTCGCGCATGCGCACGATGGAGCCGGCTCCGTCGTGCGCTTGCGCACTGGGCCACCATCGACCCGCTTGCGAGCGCACAGCGCTCGCGAGCGGGTCTGAATGAGGGCCTCTGTATGATATGTCAGTCACTATGATGCTCTCTGTATGATATGTCAGTCACTGCCATGCTCTCTGTATGATATGTCAGTCACTGCGAGGCTCTCTGTATAATATGTCAGTAACTGCTGTGCTTTCTGTATGATATGTCAGTCATTGTGATGCTCCCTGTATGATATGTCAGTCACTGTGATGTTCTCTGTATGATATGGCAGTCACTGCGATGCTCTGTATGTTATGTCAGTCACTGCTATGCTCTCTGTATGATGTCAGTCACTGTGATGCTCTCTGTATGATATGTCAGTCACTGCCATGCTCTCTGTAAGATATGTCAGTCACTGCGAGACTCTCTGTATAATATATCAGTCATTGTGATGCTCCCTGTATGATATGTCAGTCACTGCGATGTTCTCTGTATGATATGTCAGTCACTGCAATGCTCTCTGTATATGTCAATCACTGCGATGTTCTCTGTATGATATGTCAGTCACTGCGAGACTCTCTGTATAATATATCAGTCATTGTGATGCTCCCTGTATGCTATGTCAGTCATTGCAAGGCTCTCTGTATGATATGTCAGTCACTGCGATGCTCCCTGTATGATATGTCAGTCACTGCGATGCTCTCTGTATGATATGGCAGTCACTGCGATGCTCTCTGTATGATATGTCAGTCACTACGATGCTCTCTGTATGATATGTCAGTCACTGCGATGCTCTCTGTATGATATGTTAGTCACTGTGATGCTCTCTGTATGATATGGCAGTTACTATGATGCTTTCTGTATGATATGGCAGTCACTATGATGCTCTCTGTATGATATGGCAGTTACTATGATGCTCTCTGTATGATATGGCAGTTACTATGATGCTCTCTGTATGATATGGCAGTTACTATGATGCTTTCTGTATGATATGGCAGTCAGTGCTATGCCCTCTGTATGATATGGCAGTCAGTGCTATGCTCTCTGTATGATATGGCAGTTACTATGATGCTCTCTGTATGATATGTCAGTCACTGCTATACTCTGAGATGGGTGAGGTAGTGTAGTACAGTCAGAAATGCTCCATTGAAAAGTGTAGATACCTCAGAATCACAGAATAAATACACAGGAGCTTAGAGCTTAATATAACGGCACCTACATGTGGCTTGCAGGGTTCCTGGAACGGCACCCTGCAGCCAGTGGCGCTACTACAGAGCTGACTCAGTGTCCGGGGCTCTACTTACCGAAGCTGGTGGCGGTGCGGGCAACCCCGTCCCCTAGGCATGACGTAATGATGTCATGGGTGTAGGGGGTGGGGTGCGGCACAAGGTGCAGTGCTCTCTTGTTACGATACTGCCCACAAGCACTGTCCCCCCATTTCTAGTCACACCAATAGGCCCTTCATAAATTTCAGCTTCAGGCACATGTGGACATTAATCTGGCACTGGGGTCAGGATACCAACACCTGCTGCGAAGTACCCTAAGGCAACCCCCAACCCCTAACCTTACCCTCCCTCCCCGCAGCCTAAACCTTACCCCCTCCCCCCCATAGCATAAACCTAACCATCCCCCCCTTCAACCTAACCCTGCCCCTAGTACCTAACCCTAACCGTAGTACTTACCATTGGGATGCTGGCGCCGGGATTCTGACTGGTGTCGGGACTCCGGCGCCGGCATTCTGAGTGCAGGCATCCAGACAGCCGGGATGTCAACTACATCCTGATCAGAGAGTCACCTGTATGGCAAAGCCACGTTATGACATGCTCCAAATAGATATCAAAGATATTATCATCTGAGACGATTCCTCGCTCCTAGCAGCTGAGAAACAGGTTGGCGCATGCTGGCGCACACATGGATGCCACTACATCCCACTGAACCTCATGTGAGCCGAACACCGTAAGAAATTCCTTTAATGATTTCAAAATTCAAAGATTTCTAGATTGGCAGAGCCCATGTGGGCACCCAGTTTTACATTGTGAATCCACATGGGTCTACTACAGGGCAAGATGGTTTAGCTAAGGACCTCTGAAGACTTACTTGGCAGGGTTGTGTGTTGCTCTAGAGTCGCATCTCCTCCGATACTAGAATGAGACGATAACACCACAAATAAATTATACAAGTATATCAGGATACATGAGTCATAATTCAGCATAATGGGCTTGTGTCTATATATACATATTGGGCCTGATTCAGAGCCACTCGTAAGCGGCAGCTCGTTCGCTCCGAGCGATGTTTGACCAACTGCGCATGCGTACTCGCAAAATAGCGAATGCCTGCTAATATGAGTGACAGGAGGAGGCGTATGTGGGTGGTAACAGGGAAGGTGCTTGAAAACGGGGAGCAGAGATCCGAACGCAGGCGTGCTTAAAGGTCAAAACGGGCGTTTTAAGGGTGTGCATAATTAATACAGCAGCGTCATTGACCACGTCACTGGGTTATTTTATAGTCAGAACTGCTCGCAAAATTGTGGTAGCAAAAACCAACCACAAGAATAGCGAGCAGCTCATACCCTGTTCGATGTACTCGATTAATCTAATAAATAGCGGACATGACGTAGGATGCGAGCGGCCAGGGGGCGTAGTTTCCCAAAAAACGACCGCAAGTTCTGTTCGCTCGTTCAGACCTAGAGGCGTGAACAGACCGCAAACAGCGAACGGTTCATTTGAATAGCCACCCCTATTTTCAGGACGAGCGAGCGCTAATTGCGTCCGGCTCTGAATCAGGCCCATATACCTTAGATAAAAAGCATGTACACTTTACTACAGCAGTTCTAGGTACTAAGTTTAAAATAATAGAAACACAGATTTTCTATTTCTGAGTTAATTACACTGGAATGGTAGAGGGTTATAAATATTACGTTATGCCATGTAAGGTGCTTATTTATATGTTGCATGATACCAGCTGCCCTGACTACCCTGACTGCACGTCGCTGTTAGATACCATGGGCTCCATTTACTAACGAGTTGGAGCTCTGGGCCTGATTCAGACCCGGTCGCAAGGCTGCGTTAGCACGCAGCCTGCCGATGTTTGCAATCTGCACATGTGTACAAGGCGCAGTGCGCGTGCATGAACCAGACGATGCGATCGAGAAGCGTTCGCAGCCAGTGACAGGACATGCTGTTTGTGGGTGGTGAAAGGGGGTGGTCGATGGTAACGGGGGGTGTGGTGGTGCGAACGCAGGTGTATCTGTGCGTCTGAACGCCTTTTCAGGGGTGTGCATAATCAAGACGCATCGTCAGCATACACGTCACATGACTGAATTTCACAGCAGCACTCGCAGTACTTGCAGTAGGGTATGGTCAGCCACAAGTGGTGCGTATGGGTCCAATGTCAGCCGATGTTACCGATTGTTTAATACACTTGGAGATGACGTGTGATACTAAGGGAAAGTGGGCGTCTTGTGTCAGGCTGGTAGGCGTCTAATATCATACCGTGATCGCACGGCAAAACATAGTGGTCGTGCTAATGTCTTGCTAGCGATCGCGGGATTTGGATACTATGATTGCTGCATGCACACGCAAGTAGCGAGCAGGTCTGAATCAGGCCCTCTTTTCAAACTTTTCTTATGTTAAAGAGGCATGTGGTATTTTTATCATTGTAACTCTGGTCTGCAGCCTCCTGCCAGCGGTTTTTAATTTTTTTCATATCCCCATTTAAATTGTATATATTGCTGTTGTCGCATATTTTAGATCTCCCTGTCCTGCTGCAGTTGTTATCTTGCGCTGACGAGCACTATGTTTCTGGCTGGCTGAGCCGTCATCCGGGTATACTCAGAATGCAGAACGTCAGCAGACCCCCTTTCCCCAGTACACAGCACCTCTCCATTCACCCCAGTCCCCCACAGCACAAAGTGGACCCCCCTTCCCCAGCACTGACCGACCGGCACTCCTCCCCTCCGTCCCTCAGTACACACCAGCGCCTCACTCCCCCAGTACACACCATCCAGCGCCTCCCTCCAGCAGTACACACCATCCAGCGCCTCCCTCCCCAATACACACCATCCAGCGCCTCCCTCCCCCAGTACACATCATCCAGCGCCTCCCTCCCCAGTACACACCATCCAGCAGCCCCCTCCCCCAGTACACATCATCCAGCGCCTCCCACAGTACACACCATCCAGCACCCCCCTCCCCCAGTACACATCATCCAGCGCCTCCCCCAGTACACACTATCCAGCACCCCCCTCCCCCAGTACACACCATCCAGCACCCCCCTCCCCCAGTACACACCATCCAGCACCCCCCTCCCCCAGTGCACACCATCAAGGACCCCCCTCTCCCAGTACACACCATCCAGCGCCTCCCCCAGTACACACCATCCAGCACCCCCCTCCCCCAGTACACATCATCCAGCGCCTTCCTCCCCCAGTACACACCATCCAGCACCCCCCTCCCCCAGTACACACCATCCAGCGCCTCCCTCCTCCAGTACACACCATCCAGCACCCCCTCCCCCAGTACACACCATCCAGCACCCCCTCCCCCAGTACACACCATCCAGCACCCCCCTCCCCCAGTACACACCATCCAGCACCCCCCTCCCCCAGTACACACCATCCAGCGCCTCCCTCCTCCAGTACACACCATCCAGCACCCCCCTCCCCCAGTACACACCATCCAGCTCCACCCTCCCCAGTACACTCCATCCAGCACCCTCTCCCCCAGTACACACCATCCACCGCCTCCCTCAGTACACACCATCCAGCGCCTCCCTCCTCCAGTACACACCATCCAGCACCCCCCTCCCCCAGTACACACCATCCAGCGCCTCCCTCCCCCAGTACACACCATCCAGCACCCCCCTCCCCCAGTACACACCATCCAGCGCCTCCCTCCCCCAGTACACACCATCCAGCACCCCCCTCCCCCAGTACACACCATCCAGCGCCTCCCTCCCCCAGTGCACACCATCCAGCGCCCCCCTCCCCCAGTACACACCATCCAGCTCCACCCTCCCCAGTACACTCCATCCAGCACCCTCTCCCCTAGTACACACCATCCACCGCCTCCCTCCCTCAGTACACACCATCCAGCGCCTCCCTCCCCAGTACACACCATCCAGCACCCCCCTCCCCCAGTACACACCATCCAGCGCCTCCCTCCCCCAGTGCACACCATCCAGCGCCTCCCTGCCCCAGTACACACCATCCAGCG
Source organism: Taudactylus pleione (assembly GCA_031769625.1). NCBI lineage: Eukaryota > Metazoa > Chordata > Amphibia > Anura > Myobatrachidae > Taudactylus > Taudactylus pleione. The sequence goes on along the minus strand of JAUIMM010000078.1, from coordinate 1,548,817 downwards.
CCTCCCTCCCCCAGTACACACCATCCAGCACCCCCCTCCCCCAGTACACACCATCCAGCACCCCCCTCCCCCAGTACACACCATCCAGCGCCCCCACCCAATAGCGGTTGCTGCACCGGCCAGGCTTGTTTCTGCGGACCGATGCTGATAACTTTGCCGCCATTACAGCACAATTACCTTAAATGGGAGGAAGCTGCATCAGTCCGCACCAACAATATGGCTCCCCTTCCGGACCTCCTCGGCGTTTGGTCTGCTGAACTGCACATGCGCACAGTTCACACATGAAAAAATTTACTTCATTCGGCAGCGTTGTTTAAAGAGAGAAACAGTGCTGTCGGGTGTTTTAACACTAGCGCTCGCCGGTGAGCATCTCAATGATAAATTCTGGGTTACAAAACAAAAAAATTACGCGAGCACTGGTGCTAAATATCTTTAGTGTAAAAATTGGTTAGTAAATGTTACAATATGTTGTAACGACATTATGGAAAAAACAGGAGATATGGTAAGAACTTACCTTTGTTATCTCCGTTTCTACGAAGTCCTTAAGGTCCACAGGGATACCTTGGGGTATAGGGGCTTCGCACCAGCCATGGGCACCACAGAGTTAAAGATGTCCTCCCAGGATGCACCGGGCCCCCTCCTATACCCCGCCCCCAGGCCAAGGCACCTCAGTTTTAGTATCAAGCCATAGGCCGGGAGAGAGGAAAAAGGAAGAAGAAAGTCTGGAACACACAAGATTCACATTCTCATAGAAAAGGGAGACAGAAACTGGTGACCAGAACAACACCCTACGGAAGCACAGGGCGTCAGGGCGGGCGCCCTGTGGACCCTAAGGACTTCATAGAAACGGAGATAACAAAGGTAAGTTCTTACCATATCTCCTGTTTTCTACCTCAGGGTCCTTAGGAATCCACAGGGATACCTTGGGGATGTCCCAAAGCAGTATCCTTCAAGGGAGGGGATGCTCCTGTGCCGAGAGGAGAATCCGCCGCCCGAAGGAAGCATCCTGAAAACCAAATGTGTCAAAGGCGTAATGCTTGACGAAAGTATGGACAGAGGACCACGTGGCCGCCTTACATAGCTGAAGAGCTGAGGCGACACGTCGAGCTTCCCACAAAGGTCCCACAGATCTTGTAGAATGAGCTTTCACAGAGGGTGGCACTGGAAGTCCCTCGTGAGTGTATGCCTCAGAGATCGCCATGCAGATCCAGCGTGCCAAAGTCTGTTTATTGGCAGGCCAACCCCTCTTATGAAATCCATATAGGACAAACAAAGAGTCCGATTTTCTCAAAGAACTGGTACGGTCCACGTAAATCCGCAGAGCTCGTACCACATCCAAAGAAGCCTCACCAGCTGTGAGATCAGATGAATTAAAGGCTGTTACCACAATTTCCTCGTTAATGTGGACTCTAGACACCACTTTAGGAAGGAATTCAGAACGGGTATGAAGTACCGCCCTATCCGAATGAAAAATTAGAAATGGGGGACGACACGAAAGAACCCCCAAATCCGACACCCTTCTGACTGAAGCAATAGCCAAAATGAACACTGTTTTTGCCGTAAGCCATTTCAGATCCACAGAACCCAGAGGTTCAAATGGAGGATCCTGTAGCGCCTTCAGGACCACAGCCAGATCCCATGGAGCTACCGGATGGACATAGGGAGGCTGGATGCGAAGGACACCCTGCAAAAAGGTACGGATATCAGGCCGTGTAGCAATCCTTCGTTGAAACAAAACCGACAGGGCAGAAACATGCACCTTCAGTGAAGCAAGGCGTAGGCCTAAATCCAAGCCTGCCTGACGGTAAGCCAACACTCTCCATATTCTAAACTCGTGAGTATCGTACGCTTTAGGGTGACACCACTCAAAATAGGTATGCCACACCCTGTGGTAAATCCTAGCTGAAGCTGGCTTACGAGCATGTAACATGGTATTGACCACCGCTCTAGAGAAACCCTTGGACCTCAAGAGGGAAGTCTCAAGAGCCACGCCGTCAAAGATAGCCGACTCAGGTCCGGGTAGAGACAAGGACCCTGAGACAATAGGTCCGGGCCTCTGAGGTAACAGCCAAGGAGTGTCAATGGATAGACACTGGAGATCCGAGTACCAACTCCTTCTGGGCCCCGCAGGGGCCACCAGCAGGATCTTGCTCCTTCCTGCCTGAACTTTCGAATTACTCGAGGCAGCAGGGAGAATGGAGGAAACAGGTACGCGAATTGGAAGTTCCATCGTGCCGACAGAGCGTCCACCAGGAGAGCTCCTGCGTCTCTTGTTCAGGATCCGTACGCCCACAGCTTGCGGTTGTGTCTGGAGGCCATGAGGTCTATTTCGGGAAGACCCCACCTGTCCACCAGGAGTTGGAACACCTCCTGGTGAAGAGACCATTCCCCCGGGTGTACATCATGGCGGCTGAGGAAGTCCGCCTCCCGCACACCCGGAATGAAGACGGCCGAAATGGCCGGAAGATTGCCTTCTGCCCAAGTCAGAATGCGGGACACCTCCCTTAGAGCCGCTTGGCTTCGAGTTCCTCCGTGACGATTTAGGTAAGCCACCGTGGTGGCGTTGTCTGACTGAACCTGCACAGGTTTCCCCAGCAGGAACGGTCTTGCATGCTGCAGCGCCCTGAACACTACTCGAATTTCCAATATATTGATTGGCAGGTCCGATTCCTCCAACGTCCACCGGCCCTGGAAGACGTGTGGGCCTGTCACAGCGCCCCAACCCCGAAGGCAGGCATCCGTTGTTAAAAGGACCCAATCCGAAATCCAAAACGGACGTCCCCTGCTAAGATGAGACTTTTGTAACCACCACGTCAAAGACAGGCGCACTTCCGGAGTGAGCCTGATCATCTGCGTCTTTATTCGACGGGGATTTCTGTCCCATCTGGACAGAATCAACATTTGTAGAGGCCTGGAATGGAACTGGGCATACTCCACCATGTCGAACGTTGACACCATGGACCCCAGTTACTTCATCGCTGAGAGAAAAGACACTCGGCGACTGCTTAGAACATTGCGTATCTTGGACTGCAACAGGGCTATATTTTCCTCTGTCAAGAAGATCCTCTGTTGCTGAGAGTCCAACAATGACCTGAGATGGACCATTCTCTGAGAAGGAATTAGAGAGGACTTCTTCCAATTCACTATCCAACCGTGAGCCTGCAATACAGATATTGTCAGTTGTAGATGGCTGCAAAGGACTTGCCAACAGCAGAAGGTCGTCCAAGTAAGGTAACAGGCGAACTCCCTGCAATCGCAGGTGTGCCGCCATGACCGCCATTACTTTTGTGAACACCCGAGGAGCCGTGGAAAGGCCAAACGGTAGAGCCTGAAACTGGTAATGGAGGTCCGACACTGTAAATCTGAGGTAACGCTGATGAACCCTGGCAATGGGGATATGCAGGTAAGAATCCTGAATATCCAAGGACACCATAAAATCCCCAGGCTGCATAGCTAAAACAATAGAACGCAGAGTCTCCATTCGGAACCGAGGGACCCTTAAAAACTTGTTCAGGGACTTGAGGTTGAGTATAGGTCGGTATGATCCATTTGGTTTTTGAACCAGAAAAAGGTTGGAGTAATATCCGGTCCCTCTCAGGGATAATGGAACAGGTTCTTTTACTCCCATCTGAAGCATAGAACGCACCGACTCTTGGATCGCTAGAGCCTTCGTTGGATCTGAAGGACGTGCTGTTACAAAGAACTGATGAGGAGGCCTTCTGCGGAAGGAGAGGGCATATCCCTGAGATACCACCTCCCTTACCCAAGTGTCTGTGGTGGTTTTGAACCAACAGTGGGTGTATTGCAGAAGTCGGCTTCCCACCTTGGGATCCCCCAAGGGGAGGCCCAACCCGTCAGGCTGAGGGTTTGTCGTCCGGCTTGGCAGCTGGATGTCTGGTACTCCAAACTTGCTTCTTGGTCTTAGCAGTCTTTTTGGGACCTGAAGGTCTCTGAAAAGACTGAACCCTAGGTTTTCCCGGAGGGAGATAGGGCCGAAAGGACGGATTTTTAGATCCAGACGGAGTCGGGGCTGAGGGTAGACATGCAGATTTGGCAGCCGCCAATGTGTCCACTATTTTGTCCAAGGCTGGTCCAAACAGGACCTGCCTATTGTAGGGTAAGCATTCCAAGCCTTTCTTGGATTCAGCGTCAGCCCTCCACGAACGTAACCACAAGGAGCGTCGAGCGGCCACAGCCGCCGCAGAAATCCTAGAAGTAAGCAGGCTCAAATCCAAAGCTGCTTCGTTAATGTACGTAGCGGAATCCCGAAGGTTACCCACTAACACAACCTGTTCGCTGGTACCCTCAGAAGCAAATGATGCTTCCAATGCGTCCGCCCACCTTTCCATAGCCTGGGCCACCCAGCAGACAGTCATAGCTGGTCTAGATGCTCCTCCAGCAAGGGAATAGATAGACTTTAGGCACACCTCCACTTTACGGTCTGTAGTATCCGTCAGAGAAGACATAGAGAGCATAGGCAAAGTTGCGCTCTTTACTAAGCGCGTCACGTGAGAATCCACCTGAGGAGGAGACTCCCATTTAGTGAAGTAATCTTCCGCAAAGGGATATGTACGAGCCAGACGCTTGTGAGGTTGAAATCTTTTTCCTGGAGATTTCCAGGCCTCCTCCATGTGATCAACTAGCTGACCAGATAGAGGGAATACTGCTGCAGCTCCTTTAACCTCTTTAAAATAAGCATGAGTAGGCGCTGAAGGTAAGTTGTCGTCAGTAATTACCATGGCCGCACGGACTGCCCGTATGAGGCCTGGAATGTAAATACTAGACTTAGCCTCTGCCCCTACTTGAAGAGTGTCAGTGTCCGAAAAATCTACAATTTCGCCCTCATCAGACGAGTCGTCATCTTCATCATCCTGAGCGGATGGATATGACAATAACGGTCCTTTAGCAGGTCTAGATTGATCCTGCTGAGAGCCCCGCACCCCAGAATCAGACAAACCTGGGTCAGCCTGATTAAGGACATGTTGCGGGGGGCACTGCATTACAATCGGTCCCGGAACTCCCAGAACAGGAGGCGGGACTACCGCCTGCTGTGCAAACCCCAATTGTGGGAACGTAGGAGGGGCTGCAAGCCTATTTACAAGAACAGTCAGGGCTTGTGCAAAACAAGCCCAAGGTGGTTCCTGAGAGGTGCTGGGTACAGCAGAGGTACCAGGGATGGCCAAATATGCAGCACATAACCCATCCTGAAGTACCGCCCCCTCCCCCTCACCTGCTACATCTGGAGCAGGAAAATAGGAGAGGTGCTCCTCTAACAGAGTCCTCACTGGACATAGTAGTATGTGACACTCCTCTCACAGAAATAAATTTAAAACTGTGAGGTAAATTCCTACCCTGACAGTACTGGCACTGAGAGGGCTGGTCAGGAGGAAGAAATAGGGATAGCTAAAATGGCTGACAGGAGAAAGATCAGGCACACAGCGCTAGCATAAAGTCACATACAATGCAGAAAATCCTGCACTAAATGCACTTACAGCCTGGCAGTGATAGCGCTACATACGCTGACCTTTACTGGAGGAGAGGTATGTAAGGGGCACCCCAGGCTCCGCACCCTGTCACCACAGCATCTGTCACATAAAATGGCCGCCGGAGGATGAAGGGAGGCGGGCCTGAGGAGGATCACTGCCTCAGCCCGCCAAAACCTTAATGTAAGGCGCCGACAGCAGTGATGGGGAGGAGCCTCCTGTGCGCTACAGGGAAGGCGTCCTCCCCTGGCAGGCCATTAACCCCCCGGGATGCTGGAGCGTGTTCCGCAACGTTCCAGTCCCGTATCCCTGGTGGTCTAGTGGAGAGCGCAGGCATCCGCCTGGCTCCACTATACTGCCGTCCCCAGGGAGCCCCCAGCCCTGGGGACGCCGGACTGTGATTCAGCAGGCACCTACCGCAGATGCCCGCTGCTTACCTTAAGTAGCCCCCCGTACATCCGACCACAGTCCAAGGCCCCCAGGGGTTCCACTAGCTGGAACTCCCAAGAGCCTGCCGAGCTCCCCGGATCGCTACCGGTGGTCGGCGCCAGCGGGGGTGTCGGAGCGGTAGCATGGACGTCCGCTGGACAGTCCAATGCTACCGCTCTTGGCCTGGGGGCAGGGTATAGGAGGGGGCCCGGTGCATCCTGGGAGGACATCTTTAAATCTGTGGTGCCCATGGCTGGAGCCAAGCCCTATATCCCAAGGTATCCCCGTGGATCCCTAAGGACCAAGGTATCCCTGTGGATCCCTAAGGACCCTGAAGTAAAAAGGTGTTTTTTAAGTAGAAAAGTTTTGTTACACTATTAACCGTATTATTAAGGACTTGTTTTATCTATGAACAATAAAATGTGGCCGCCACTTTTACGACTCCACCAATGATGGCATCACTACCATCGGGCCTTCTTTCGTTCAGCTCAAAATGGATTTTATTCATTTGTGACCTGTCAGGCTGATTCAGCAAGTGGTTAGTACCTAGACAGTGACCACAGACCGGGGTTTGCAGAAAAAAATCTTGATGAAACTGTGGGGAGGGGGAGGGTTGGACGTTAAGAGAAACTTACATGTCTATACCGTCTCCTAAGTTCTTGGGGAACATGTTGGATAAAATATTAAAACAAAACAAGCAAAACTTTGCGAGGAACCAAACTTTGCCTGGCCAGAGACACTTTCTGTGGTTCTGAGGACCATAAAGATGAAATCATAATGTATTCCGGAAGGAGAGAAGATTGGAGATTTAGAGGGAGAGGTAGGATGCTCGGGGTTTTGAGTAAACGTTTGAAGCTGGTGAGATTTGGTAAAAGTCTGACTTTCCAGGGATGGGGGGATGTAAACAGGGTTTATGGGAGGTGGCAATCAAACAAGAGTGAAGGTTGGGAGGTATACTATGGACAGAAATAAGGTTAGAGATGTTGGAGGGGGCAGACTGACTGAGGGGTCTATGTACTAAGTGGACAGAAATAAAGTACCAACCAATCAGCTCCTAACTGTCATTTTTCAAACGCAGCCTGTAAAGTGACAGTTTGGAGCTGATTGGCTGGTACTTTATCTATTTCCCCTTTTCTCTCTCAAAGGCTTGGTACAGACTTGGTATAGACCCCTCCTGAGTGCTCCAAGGCTTGGTACAGACTTGGTATAGACCCCTCCTGAGTGCTCCAAGGCTGGGTACAGACTTGGTATAGACCCCTCCTGAGTGCTCCAAGGCTTGGAACAGACTTGGTATAGACCCCTCCTGAGTGCTCCAAGGCTTGGTACAGACTTGGTATAGACCCCTCCTGAGTGCTCCAAGGCATGGTACAGACTTGGTATAGACCCTTCCTGAGTGCTCCAAGGCTTGGTACAGACTTGGTATAGACCCCTCCTGAGTGCTCCAAGGCTTGGTACAGACTTGGTATAGGCCCTTCCTGAGTGCTCCAAGGCTTGGTACAGACTTGGTATAGATCCCTCCTGAGTGCTCCAAGGCTTGGTACAGACTTGGTATAGATCCCTCCTGAGTGGTTTGCAGGTGAGGGTCAGGAGATTGAAATGTATTTGGAGGGGAATTGGGAGGTGATGAAGCAGGTCACAGAGGGGGAGGCTGAGCATTTTAATAGGAAAATGAGATGGACAGCGGCGTTCTTGATAGATGGAACCTCTGGTAATGAGAGTAATGGAGGGGCCAGAGAGGAGGAGGTTACATTAGTCGAGTCAGGAGGCGATGAGTGTGTGAATAGGGCCTGGGACACTGGATGGGGGAAGATGTTATAGGGTGAGAGTTTAGAAAATGTGACAGCTTAGCAGTAACCTCTCACACTATTACATTGGTTAAGTTGTATTTTCAAAATTGGAAAACATCTGGATAAGGGTTTAAATCGTGGGAGTTTATTTTGCCTGTTCTCGGACTCTATTACATTGGCCGAGTTCAAAAAGTGTCAGAGGGCCTGATTCAGCAAGGAACGCAGTTGCATAAACTAGGGATGAGCGGGTTCGGTTCCCTGAGAACCGAACCCACCCGAACTTCGGGGATCCGGGGCGATCCGAGCCCAAGCTCGGATCTCCCTGTCTGCCCCGGATCCCTCTCCCGAGGCAAAACCTCGAGATTTGCTGTCGGATCTCGAGGTTTTGCCTCGAGCGGCCATTTTAAAAAGAATGCCTTTGCCTTTAATGGGCAAAGTGCTGATTGGCTGACAGAGCCGTCTGTCACGGCTCTCAGCCAATCAGCATTATGGTGCTCATTTGCATGTAGCACGGACTCGTGAGATCCGTGCTACATGCATCTGTGTGACTGACAGATGTGTGCGCTATATACATAACTGGTAATAAATAATTCTGACCTTGTGGATACAGTATGTTCTAAACTACAAAACGTATTTGTCACGCCCTCCTGCATTATATCTGCATTATCTACTGCATCCTCCATCATTATATTTACCAGTCCCTCGACTCCCCACTTTCTAACATGCCCTTCTGCATTATACAACCTTCTATCCATTACTCTCCCGAGGCAAAACCTCGAGATTTGCTGTCGGATCTCGAGGTTTTGCCTCGAGCGGCCATTTTAAAAAGAATGCCTTTGCCTTTAATGGGCAAAGTGCTGATTGGCTGACAGAGCCGTCTGTCACGGCTCTCAGCCAATCAGCATTATGGTGCTCATTTGCATGTAGCACGGACTCGTGAGATCCGTGCTACATGCATCTGTGTGACTGACAGTGACACAGAGCACAGATGGGTCAGTGAGACCCGTCTGTGCTGCTGTGTATTTCAATGACACAGATGCACGCACGGACCAGGAGATCCATGCTACTTGCATCTGTGTCATTGACACAGAGCACTGACGGGTCCGTGAGACCCGTCTGTGCTGCTGTGGTAAAAAAAAAAAAAAACCTGTGTAAAAAAAGAAAAAAATGGCGTGCCCCCCCCCCAAAAAAAGAGCAACCAGCCCCGGGCATTAGTGACCCAGTGCTGGGTGTGCTTAAATACAGGGGACAAACGACGTAGGGGTCCCCTGTACTTAAGCACAACCAGCACCGGGCTAGTCAGAACCAGCGCTGGTTGCCAAAATACGGGGGACAAACGACGTAGGGGTCCCCCGTATTCTGCGCAACCAGCTCTGGGCTCTGATCCGGTCCTGGTTCTGGAAATACAGGGGAAAAAATTAGTAGGGTTCCCCTGTATGTTCCAGAACCAGCACTGGACTTTTTCTAGCGGGGGGCTGATGCCACAGCCAGGGGAGCCCTTTCACCGGGCCCCCCAGCCGCAGCATCAGCCCTGACCACTAGTCAGCCCAGGCCGGGGATCCCTGGAGAGCTGGGGACCCCCCCAATAAAGGGGTCACCCTCTCCAGGGCACCCCAGGCCCAGGCTGATAGCCCGTGGCTATCCCCGCCACTCCTGGTGGCGGTGGGTGGCGGGTTGATTGTGTGGTGTGGTGTAAATAAAGAATATCAAACATTGTCTTTACAAGTAGAACTGCAAGTCCCAGCTAGCCTGCCCCGCATGCTGGTACTTGGAGAACCACAAGTACCAGCATGCAGGGCATTAAGGGCCCACTAGTACCTGTAGTTCACCTGTAAAAAAAATGTTTAAAAAAACACAGGACACACACACCGTGACAGTATAAGTTTATTAAACATACATACACACACACACACACACACACATACTCACCTATGTAACATCGTCCACTTGTCCGGTAAAGTATCCATAGGGGACCTGTGAAAAAAAACATACTCACCATCTCCTATGCGAGGTTCTGTCCTCTTCGTTCCAAAGTAGGCATCCCCGGACTTGGCAAAAAAACAAAACGAAAACGCGATCCACGAACTTAGTACCGTTCTATAGAACGGTACTTCCCGAATGAGAGCTTAGTGGCGGGGTATCACCATGGAAACCCTGCTGCTAAGCGTTCATTGGCTGAGAGAGGTCATCTCCCGTCTTGTAGTCAATGGTGGGAGCCGCAAGGTTATTAAAGTTTACCCTGCGGAGGAAAGGTAGATTTGAGTGTCATCAGCATAAAGGTATTGTAGGAAGCCGAAGGAGTTGATGAGCATCGTCATAAATTTTTTTTTTACATAGTCTGACATTTCAGTATAAACAAAGTACTTTCATCAGGGATTCAAAATAGTTTGTGTATCTTATCAACTGGTGTACTAGACCTGTTCCTGCAGGTGCAGGCTGTTTAGCATCTGTCCCTAGGTACAGCAATGTGGATTTGATCTATGATGGAGACAACCCTCACAGCCGTACTCTCTGGAATCTGGGAGCAAGGCCATAGTAGGGCGATAATCTGCCCCATAACATGTGACATCATGGCATCACGATGAGTGGATGGGACTCCTGAAAGTGAGCACCAGGAGTGTGCTAGGGCCGCTCAAGAGAAATGCAGATGCCACGGAGCAGTGTTTGTGCCACCCCATACTTATGGCCCTTTATGGCAGCGTAACTTCTATGAGGGAATTTTTAGCAAAAAATGCTGGGGTGCAGTGAGCACCGTGTCAGTGTTTTTCCGGATAAGAAGCACAGCATAAACATAAAGAGAAAACAATATTCTGTCCCAGTGCTGAGGAGCGCCTGTGAGGGTAGAAATAGCGCACTCTCTAGCGTTCATTATCATATTCTGTGGTTGAGGATACTAAAAACAACATACGAAGCAACAAACATCAGCTCTTACCTCCAGGCGACACCTCTCGCCTCAACGGCAAGATCCGCGAGGGATGTCGCTTTAGCACCGAAACCAACCTGAAAACACAATTACAAATATTACAATTAAATTTACAACTGGCGGAATGCAAAGTACTTACTCTCACCCAATGATGGAAACGATGGTATGAAATCCGCAGGAAAATACTGTTCTATCTCACTATTCATATTTACATGGGGCAGCACAGATGGTGTAATGGTTAGCATTACCGCCTCCCAGCACAGGTCTTGGGGTCGATTCCCACCATAGCTCTAACTGTGTGGAGTTTGCAAATTCTCCCCGTGCTTGTGTGGGGAGAATATATATCAGTAGGTTAATTGGCTACTGACCGAGTGTGGGTGTGTATGTACGTGTGGTAGGAAAAATAGGGCCTGATTCACTAAGGATCGCAAGTGCGATTGCAATAGCGATTACGCACGCAGTTCAACTGCGATAGTATGCTAATCCATTGTGATCGCTATGCCGCCCCTGCACTACACAATGACGCCCACTTTACCTTACACATATCCGTAATACTTAGCAAGACTGTGAAACCATCGGTAACATGGAGTACCATCGCAGCCTCACGCACACTTACACAAGCCCTGACCTTACTCAGGAATTGCTAACCTCATCGCACGCTGTGTGTACTCAAGCTGTGTTAGGTATCGCAGTGAATAATTTATGTAACGATGTTCCCCCCTGGCACCACCCACAAATGGCACTTTGTGTCAATCACTCTGCGATGGGTCTGCAAAGTCACTGCGATCGCAGTCCCGATCGCAATGACCGGTTCATGCACGCACACTGCGGAGCATACGCATGCGCAGAACGCAACAAACAGCCGATTGGTAGTGAATCAGGCCCATAGATTGTAAGCTCCACTGGGGCAGGGACTGATGTGATCAGTCAGATATTCTCTGTAAGCTGCTGCGGAATATGTGAGCGCTATATACATAACTGGTAATAAATAATTCTGACCTTGTGGATACAGTATGTTCTAAACTACAAAACGTATTTGTCACGCCCTCCTGCATTATATCTGCATTATCTACTACATCCTCCATCATTATATTTACCAGTCACTCGACTCCCCACTTTCTAACATGCCCTTCTGCATTATACAATCTTCTATCCATTACTCTCCTGCATTATACAACCCTCTATCCATTAATCTCCTGCATTATACAGCCCTCTATCCATTACTCTCCTGCTTTATACAACCCTCTATCCATTACTCTCCTGCATTATACAACCCTCTATCCATTACTCTCCTGCATTATACAACCCTCTATCCATTACTCTCCTGCTTTATACAACCCTCTATCCATTACTCTCCTGCATTATACAACCCTCTATCCATTACTCTCCTGCATTATACAACCCTCTATCCATTACTCTCCTGCATTATACAACCCTCTATCCATTACTCTCCTGCATTATACAACCCTCTATCCATTACTCTCCTGCATTATACAGCCCTCTATCCATTACTCTCCTGCATTATACAACCCTCTATCCATTACTCTCCTGCATTATACAACCCTCTATCCATTACTCTCCCGCTTTATACAACCCTCTATCCATTACTCTCCAGCATTATACAACCCTCAATCCATTACTCTCCTGCATTATACAACCCTCTATCCATTACTCTCCTGCATTATACAACCCTCTATCCATTACTCTCCTGCTTTATACAACCCTCTATCCATTACTCTCCTGCATTATACAACCCTCTATCCATTACTCTCCTGCATTATACAACCCTCTATCCATTACTCTCCTGCATTATACAACCCTCTATCAAGTACTATTAATCTCCTGCATTATACAACCCTCTATCAATTACTCTCCTGCATTATAAAACCCTCTATCCATTACTCTCCTGCATTATACAACCCTCTATCCATTACTCTCCTGCATTATACAACCCTCTATCCATTACTCTCCTGCATTATACAACCCTCTATCATTACTCTCCTGCATTATACAGCCCTCTATCCATTACTCTCCTGCATTATACAACCCTCTATCCATTACTCTCCTGCATTATACAACCCTCTATCCATTACTCTCCTGCTTTATACAACCCTCTATCCATTACTCTCCTGCATTATACATCCCTCTATCCATTACTCTCCTGCTTTATACAACCCTCTATCCATTACTCTCCTGCATTATACAACCCTCTATCCATTACTCTCCTGCATTATACATCCCTCTATCCATTACTCTCCTGCATTATACAACCCTCTATCCATTACTCTCCTGCATTATACAACCCTCTATCCATTACTCTCCTGCATTATACAGCCCTCTATCCATTACTCTCCTGCATTATACAACTCTCTATCCATTACTCTCCTGCTTTATACAACCCTCTATCCATTACTCTCCTGCATTATACAACCCTCTATCCATTACTCTCCTGCTTTATACATCCCTCTATCCATTACTCTCCTGCATTACACAACCCTCTATCCATTACTCTCCTGCATTACACAACCCTCTATCCATTACTCTCCTGCATTACACAACCCTCTATCCATTATTCTCCTGCATTACACAGCCCTCTATCCATTACTCTCCTGCATTACACAACCCTCTATCCATTACTCTCCTGCTTTATACAACCCTCTATCCATTACTCTCCAGCATTATACAACCCTCTATCCATTACTCTCCTGCATTATACAACCCTCTATCCATTACTCTCCTGCATTATACAACCCTCTATCCATTACTCTCCTGCATTATACAACCCTCTATCCATTACTCTCCTGCATTATACAACCCTCTATCCATTACTCTCCTGCATTATACAACCCTCTATCCATTACTCTCCTGCATTATACAACCCTCTATCCATTACTCTCCTGCTTTATACAACCCTCTATCCATTACTCTCCAGCACCCTCTATCCATTACTCTCCTGCATTATACAACCCTCTATCCATTACTCTCCTGCATTATACAACCCTCTATCAATTACTCTCCTGCTTTATACAACCCTCTATCCATTAGTCTCCTGCATTATACAACCCTCTATCCATTACTATCCTGCATTACACAACCCTCTATCCATTACTCTCCTGCATTATACAACCCTCTATCAATTACTATTACTCTCCTGCATTATACAACCCTCTATCCATTACTCTCCTGCATTATAAAACCCTCTATCCATTACTCTCCTGCATTATACAACCCTCTATCCATTACTCTCCTGCATTATACAACCCTCTATCCATTACTCTCCTGCATTATACAACCCTCTATCCATTACTCTCCTGCATTATACAGCCCTCTATCCATTACTCTCCTGCATTATACAACCCTCTATCCATTACTCTCCTGCATTATACAATCCTCTATCCATTACTCTCCTGCTTTATACAACCCTCTATCCATTACTCTCCTGCATTATACAACCCTCTATCCATTACTCTCCTGCTTTATACAACCCTCTATCCATTACTCTCCTGCATTATACAACCCTCTATCCATTACTCTCCTGCATTATACAGCCCTCTATCCATTACTCTCCTGCATTATACAACTCTCTATCCATTACTCTCCTGCTTTATACAACCCTCTATCCATTACTCTCCTGCTTTATACAACCCTCTATCCATTACTCTCCTGCATTATACATCCCTCTATCCATTACTCTCCTGCTTTATACATCCCTCTATCCATTACTCTCCTGCATTATACAACCCTCTATCCATTACTCTCCTGCATTATACAACCCTCTATCCATTACTCTCCTGCTTTATACAACCCTCTATCCATTACTCTCCTGCATTATACAACCCTCTATCCATTACTCTCCTGCATTATACAGCCCTCTATCCATTACTCTCCTGCATTATACAACCCTCTATCCATTACTCTCCTGCTTTATACAACCCTCTATCCATTACTCTCCTGCATTATACAACTCTCTATCCATTACTCTCCTGCATTATACAGCCCTCTATCAATTACTCTCCTGCATTATACAACCCACTATCCATTACTCTCCTGCTTTATACATCCCTCTATCCATTACTCTCCTGCATTATACAACCCTCTATCCATTACTCTTCTGCATTATACAACCCTCTATCCATTACTCTCCTGCATTATACAACCCTCTATCCATTACTCTCATGCTTTATACAACCCTCTATCCATTACTCTCCTGCATTATACAACCCTCTATCCATTACTCTCCTGCATTATACAACCCTCTATCCATTACTCTCCTGCATTATACAACCCTCTATCCATTACTCTCCTGCTTTATACAACCCTCTATCCATTACTCTCCTACATTATACAACCCTCTATCCATTACTCTCCTGCATTATACAACCCTCTATCCATTACTCTCCTGCATTATACAACCCTCTATCCATTACTCTCCTGCATTACAGAGCCCTCTATCCATTACTCTCCTGCATTATACAACCCTCTATCCATTACTCTCCTGCATTATACAACCCTCTATCCATTACTCTCCTGCATTACACAGCCCTCTATCCATTACTCTCCTGCTTTATACAACCCTCTATCCATTACTCTCCTGCATTATACAGCCCTCTATCCATTACTCTCCTGCATTATACAACCCTCTATCCATTACTCTCCTGCATTATACAGCCCTCTATCCATTACTCTCCTGCATTATACAGCCCTCTATCCATTACTCTCCTGCATTATACAGCCCTCTATCCATTACTCTCCTGCATTATACAACCCTCTATCCATTACTCTCCTGCATTATACAGCCCTCTATCCATTACTCTCCTGCATTATACAGCCCTCTATCCATTACTCTCCTGCATTATACAACCCTCTATCCATTACTCTCCTGCATTATACAACCCTCTATCCATTACTCTCCTGCATTATACAACCCTCTATCCATTACTCTCCTGCATTATACAGCCCTCTATCCATTACTCTCCTGCATTATACAGCCCTCTATCCATTACTCTCCTGCATTATACAACCCTCTATCCATTACTCTCCTGCATTATACAACCCTCTATCCATTACTCTCCTGCATTATACAACCCTCTATCCATTACTCTCCTGCATTATACAACCCTCTATCCATTACTCTCCTGCATTATACAACCCTCTATCCATTACTCTCCGGCATTACAGAGCCCTCTATCCATTACTCTCCTGCATTATACAACCCTCTATCCATTACTCTCCAGCATTATACAACCCTCTATCCATTACTCTCCTGCATTATACAACCCTCTATCCATTACTCTCCTGCATTATTCAACCCTCTATCCATTACTCTCCTGCATTACACAACCCTCTATCCATTACTCTCCTGTATTACACAGCCCTCTATCCATTACTCTCCTGCATTATACAACCCTCTATCCATTACTCTCCTGCATTATACAGCCCTCTATCCATTACTCTCCTGCATTATACAGCCCTCTATCCATTACTCTCCTGCATTATACAACCCTCTATCCATTACTCTCCTGCATTATACAACCCTCTATCTATTACTCTCCTGCATTATACAACCCTCTATCCATTACTCTCCTGCATTATACAACCCTCTATCCATTACTCTCCTGCATTATACAACCCTCTATCCATTACTCTCCTGCATTATACAACCCTCTATCCATTACTCTTCTGCTTTATACAACCCTCTATCCATTACTCTCCTGCATTATACAACCCTCTATCCATTACTCTCCTGCATTATACAACCCTCTATCCATTACTCTCCTGCATTATACAACCCTCTATCCATTACTCTCCAGCATTATACAACCCTCTATCCATTACTCTCCTGCATTATACAACCCTCTATCCATTACTCTCCTGCATTATACAACCCTCTATCCATTACTCTCCTGCATTATACAACCCTCTATCCATTACTCTCCTGCATTATACAATCCTCTATCCATTACTCTCCTGCATTATACAACCCTCTATCCATTACTCTCCTGCATTATACAACCCTCTATCCATTACTCTCCTGCTTTATACAACCCTCTATCCATTACTCTCCAGCACCCTCTATCCATTACTCTCCTGCATTATACAACCCTCTATCCATTACTCTCCTGCATTATACAACCCTCTATCAATTACTCTCCTGCTTTATACAACCCTCTATCCATTACTCTCCTGCATTATACAACCCTCTATCCATTACTCTCCTGCTTTATACAACCCTCTATCCATTACTCTCCTGCATTATACAACCCTCTATCCATTACTCTCCTGCTTTATACAACCCTCTATCCATTACTCTCCTGCATTATACAACCCTCTATCCATTACTCTCCTGCATTATACAACCCTCTATCCATTACTCTCCTGCATTATACAACCCTCTATCCATTACTCTCCTGCATTATACAACCCTCTATCCATTACTCTCCTGCATTATACAACCCTCTATCCATTACTCTTCTGCTTTATACAACCCTCTATCCATTACTCTCCTGCATTATACAACCCTCTATCCATTACTCTCCTGCATTATACAACCCTCTATCCATTACTCTCCTGCATTATACAACCCTCTATCCATTACTCTCCAGCATTATACAACCCTCTATCCATTACTCTCCTGCATTATACAACCCTCTATCCATTACTCTCCTGCATTATACAACCCTCTATCCATTACTCTCCTGCATTATACAACCCTCTATCCATTACTCTCCTGCATTATACAATCCTCTATCCATTACTCTCCTGCATTATACAACCCTCTATCCATTACTCTCCTGCATTATACAACCCTCTATCCATTACTCTCCTGCTTTATACAACCCTCTATCCATTACTCTCCAGCACCCTCTATCCATTACTCTCCTGCATTATACAACCCTCTATCCATTACTCTCCTGCATTATACAACCCTCTATCAATTACTCTCCTGCTTTATACAACCCTCTATCCATTACTCTCCTGCATTATACAACCCTCTATCCATTACTCTCCTGCTTTATACAACCCTCTATCCATTACTCTCCTGCATTATACAACCCTCTATCCATTACTCTCCTGCTTTATACAACCCTCTATCCATTACTCTCCTGCATTATACAACCCTCTATCCATTACTCTCCTGCATTATACAACCCTCTATCCATTACTCTCCTGCATTATACAGCCCTCTATCCATTACTCTCCTGCATTATACAACTCTCTATCCATTACTCTCCTGCTTTATACAACCCTCTATCCATTACTCTCCTGCTTTATACAACCCTCTATCCATTACTCTCCTGCATTATACATCCCTCTATCCATTACTCTCCTGCTTTATACATCCCTCTATCCATTACTCTCCTGCATTATACAACCCTCTATCCATTACTCTCCTGCATTATACAACCCTCTATCCATTACTCTCCTGCTTTATACAACCCTCTATCCATTACTCTCCTGCATTATACAACCCTCTATCCATTACTCTCCTGCATTATACAACCCTCTATCCATTACTCTCCTGCATTATACAACCCTCTATCCATTACTCTCCTGCATTACAGAGCCCTCTATCCATTACTCTCCTGCATTATACAACCCTCTATCCATTACTCTCCTGCCACAAGGGTCTCGTCTCAAGACCGATGGTCCTGATGGTCGCGACCATCGCGACCATCACCTGGCCGCCTGCTAAAGCTGTGGGTGGTAACCCACAGCTTAGCGAGCGGCCTGGAGGCCGCCTCCCAAAAAAAAGGCGGCCGCCCTGATCCAGAGCGAGCAGCAAGCAGCAAGCATGGTAAAGGCTAAAGCAGGTTGGTTTAGCCTTTAACATGCTTGCTGCTTTAAAAATACGGGCATACTCGCATGTATTCCCGCAGTGGCGCCGGCTCGCAGGCTGTTACATATAGCCCACAGTTTGTGAAATTTGGAAATATTACAAAGCAAAAGAAATTTATCATGAATGAAATTGCTCTATATGAGCACTTACCGTCAACGAATCACCCAATGCTGCCACCACTTTAATGTCCCCTGCGCGTAGTTTATGAACTGGAAGAGAGATACAGATGCTAGTTAGTTACACAGTGACATCATCAGACATGGTCAGTATGTATTGGGTACTAGATCATTCACAATGTGATATAACAGCTCTGGCCAGTATGTATTGGGTTCTAGACCATTCACTACGTGATATAACAGCCCTGGTCAGTATGTATTGGGTAATAGACCATTCACTATGTGATATAACAGCGATAGTCAGTATGTATTGGGTACCAGACCATTCACTACATGATATAACAGCGATAGTCAGTATGTATTGGGTACTAGACCATTCACTACGTGATATAACAGCTCTGGTCAGTATGTATTGGGTACCAGACCATTTCACTATGTGATATAACAGTGATCGTCAGTATGTATTGGGTTCTAGACCATTCACTATGTGATCTAACAGCTCTGGTCAGTATGTATTTGGTACTAGACCATTCACTATGTGATATAACAGCTCTGGTCAGTATGTATTGGGTATTAGACCATTCACTAAGTGATATAACAGCTCTGGTCAGTATGTATTGGGTACTAGACCATTCACTATGAGATATAACAGCTCTGGCCAGTATACATTGGGGTTGTATATACTGTATACTGGTGGTATACTGGGGATATATAAATATGCTAGATCATTATTTCTCGTCCTTTGTACACCCAACACCTCATGTTTTAGGATATCTATCTTTGAGAACATGTGGGATAATTACTAACACAGCCAAATAGATTTACTCACCTAAGTTGGGAAACCCTAAAAGATTTGGGGGACTTTACTTGTGGACCAGAGTAGAGAAACTCTGTATCGGACCATTTGCATTGTGATATGAGAGCTGTAGTCATTGTACAAGGTTCCCCTGTGACCTCGTCATAGTTAAAGTGACCCCTCTCTGTATTGATGGTGACAGTGATGATAAAGCAGATATTATACTGTGGGGTCTATTCACTAAGCAGTGTTAGGAGGCAGAGTGAAAAGTGATAAGAAAGTGATAAGGTGCCAGTCAATCAGCTCCCAACTGTCATTTTTCAAACACAGCCTGTGAGAGGACAGTTGGGAGCTGATTGGCTGGTACCTTATCACTTTCTTATCACTTTTCACTCTGTCTCCTAACACTGCTTAGTAAATAGACCCCTATGTCTCTGCATTACAGATCTATGGACACAGGACTCAGGGAAAGTCTCACCTGATGTAGGAATGCTGTCAGAGGTTGGATTGCCATTGCACACCAAGTCACTGCCCCAGTTCTACATCACCGGAGGAAAAACAGGTTATTATATTATACAATATTATATTATCACATTACACTAAATACAGAAGCAAAGCAAATCTATTCTGCACCACTCTGACATGTTATTAGGGATAGATTAGATTAGACGTGGAGCCCCATTACTTATACATGATCTATCTATCTCATATCTATGGATCTATCTCATACACAGTACTGTGCAAAAGTTTTAGGCAGGTGTGGAAAAAATGCTGCAAAGTAAGAATGCTTTCAAAAATAGAAGTGTTAATAGTTTATCTTTATCAATTAACAAAATGCAAAGTGAAGGAACACAAGAGAAATCCAAATCGAATCAATATTTGGTGTTACCGCCCTTTGCCTTCAAAACAGCATCAATTCTTCTAGGTACACTTGCACACAGTTTTTGAAGGAACTCGGCAGGGAGGTTGTTCCAAACATCTTGGAGAACTGACCACAGATCTTCTGTGGATGTAGGCTTGCTCATATCCTTATGTCTCTTCATGTAATCCCAGACAGGCTCAATGATGTTGAGATCAGGGCTCTGTGGGGGCCATATCATCACTTCCAGGACTCCTTGTTCTTCTTTAAGCTGAAGATAGGTCTTAATGACATTGGCTGTTTGTTTGGGGTTGTTCTCCTGCTGCAGAATAAATTTGGAGCCAATCAGGCGCCTCCCTGATGGTATTGCATGATGGATAAGTTCCTGCCTGTATTTCTCAGCATTGAGGACACCATTAATCCTGACCAAATCCCCAACTCCATTTGCTGAAATGCAGCCCCAAACTTGCAAGGAACCTCCACCATGCTTCACTGTTGCCTGCAGACACTCATTATTGTACCGCTCTCCAGCCCTTCAACTGCCTTCTGTTACAGCCAAATATTTACCATATTGACTCATCAGTCCAGAGCACCTGTTGCCATTTTTCTGCACCATAGTTCCTATGTTTTCATACATAGCTGAGTCGCTTGATCTGATAACCACGATGAAGGTATGGCTCTTTGGTCGCAATTCTTCCATGAAGACCACTTCTGGCCAGACTTCTCTGAACAGTAGATGGGTGTACCTGGGTCCCATTGGTTTCTGACAGTTCTGAGAGCTGATGGCTATGCTGGATATCTTCAGATTTGGTAGGTAAGTAAGCATGATGTGTCTTTCATCTGATGCACTAAATTTCCTTGGCAGACGATAGCGTTTACGGTCCTCAACGTTGCCCGTTTCTTTGTGCTTCTTCAAAAGCGGTTGAACAGCACATCTTGATACCCCAGTCTGCTTTGAAATATTTGCCTGGGAGATACATTGCTGTTGCAATATAATTACCTTGTGTCTTGTTGCTGTGCTCAGTCTTACCATGGTGTATGACCTGTGACCTGAAACTGTCTTCCACAGCCTCACCTTAGTAGCAGAGTTTGGCTGTTCCTCACCCAGTTTTAAGCCTCCTACACAGCTGCTTTAGTTACTGACTGTGTTTTAACCTACATATGGAAATGATGATCATTATCACCTGTTTGGTATGATTGGTTAATCATACAGCTGACTATAATCCTACAAAATCCCTGACTTTGTGCAAGTGTACCTAGAAGAATGTATGCTGTTTTGAAGGCAAAGGGTGGTCACACCAAATATTGATTTGATTTGGATTTCTCTTGTGTTCCCTCACTTTGCATTTTGTTAATTGATAAAAATAAACTATTAACACTTCTATTTTTGAAAGCATTCTTACTTTGCAGCATTTTTTCCACACCTGCCTCATACTTTTGCATAGTACTGTATATCACATATCTATAGATCTATCTCGTATCTATGTCATATCTGTGAATCGCTCTCATATCTATGGATTTATCTCATATCTGTCTCATATCTATGGATCTATCTCATATCTATCTCATATTAATGGATCTATTGCATATCTGTGGATCTACTGTATCTACACTTATCAGAATACCAGCGTCGGCATTCCAACCGCAGGGATGCCGAAGGTAAGTACTGGGGTTAGGGGGAGGGGTTAGGCACTAGCGGGGGAGGGTTAGGTTTTGGCTGCGGGGGGTGGGAGGTTAGGTTTAGGGTGCAGGGAGGGAGGGTTAGGTTTAGGCACTGGGGGGAGATTAGGTTTAGGAGTAGGGTTAGGGGTTAGGTTAGGCTTACTTACCTGGAGGTGTCAGGATGCCGGCTTCTGGATACTGACTGCTGGGATCCCGAGCACCGGCATCCTGTACCCCCCCCTACCTATCTAGCTGAAGCAGTAAGTGACAGTTGTGGAACATCACTGGAACATTGCAGCTTTGCAAACCGCCCTGTTCTACCACAAAGCTCTAATAACAACAACAACAGCTCTGTAATGTTACAGTATCATTACATCAATAGGTTTCGGCGTTGGTGGTACGGGATAATCATAGTCGCTGTTGATGTATGTCCTCAGGTAGGGCTGAGCCTAAAATACAAAAGGAAACGTATATAATAAAGACAAACAGCCCGTGGGGTATGTAACATACAGTTGGGAAAGTTCCTGGCTTCAGTCCTGTTTATTTCACTACTCTCCCAAACATTTCATTCCGCATCCCGCAGCTGCATGTTATAATATAACACAGTTATCAATATACTTACAGGAATCATTGCACTAAAGACTGTATTTACCTGTGTTGGACATTGAAGGGGAACACTGGCTGCAAAATCCATGGTGTCTGTTTTGCTACCCAGGGGTTCAAGCTGAAAAACAAATAAGGACGAATGTGCTGTATGAACTTATGTTTTTGGCTGATAACTTCGTTTGTATTACTTATGCTATTCTGCCATCGGTTGATCTAAGTTCACTTCTCACCTAATAGATTCCAGAAACCAATCAGTGGGTCTGATTCAGAGCCGGATGCTATTTGCGCTCGCTCGTTCAGAAAAAGGGGCTGGCTATTTAAATTGACCCCTCGCTCTTTGCGGTCTGTTGACGCCTCTATGTTTGAACGAGCGAACAAAACATGCGCTCGCTATTTTGAAAAATACGCCCCCTGGCCGCTCGCATCATACGTCATCTCCGCTATTTATTTGATTAATCGAGTACATCGAAAGGCATCTGAACTGCTCGCAGTGCTTGTGGTTGGATTTTCCTACCGCAATCATGCGAGCAGTTCAGGCTAAAAGACAACCAAGTGACGTGGACAATGACGCTGCTTTGTTAATTATGCACACCCTTAAAACGCCCGTTTTGACCTTTTGGCACGCCTGCGTTTGGATCTCCACTCCCTGTTCTCAAGCACCTTCCCCTGTTACCACCCACAAACGCCTCATCCTGTCACTCAAATTAGCAGGCATTCGCTATTTTGCGAGCACACGAATTTCGGCCGCACTGACTGGTTCGCGCATGCGTATTACAACCCATACGCATGCGCAGATGTGCGAACATCGCTCGGAACGAACGAGCGGCCGCTTACGAGCGGCTCTGAATCAGGCCCAGAGTTCAGTTACACTCAATGAACTCTGATTGGCTCTTGGAGCTTACACTGCAACCAATGAGAGCAGATGTCTTGTGATCGATGCACCCAATCAATGAACTCGTCAAAGGACGTGATCTTTACAAACGGTAATATAAGGGGGTTGTGAGTGTAATGTTAGGCACATACGTTATACCCAGCAAGCCCTTAGAGCGTGGCTGAATGAGCAGAACCAGTAAGCCCTAACAGCCCTGGGTGGCTGAGTGAGCAGAAGCAGCCACCCGGCACCAGAATAAGCCTGCTACATGGTGGACCAGATCGTTTGGTTGTGCATCATATAGAACCAGAATATTGTCAGCTTTCCAAATACTGGAAGTTCAGCCTATGTATTTCTATCCAGAGCTCTAACCATAGGACTAAATTCTAGCTGTCCCTGCTCAGTAGAAGAATCTGATACCTTAAAAAGAAAGAGCATTATTTTGTACTCACCATAAAGAGTTTATCTGGGGGACACTGTGACATTGGGTTAAAGGGGAGGCTGAGGAGTAGGCAATAAATAGATAAGCTGTAAACTCTCCCTTCCTCTAAGTGCTGCCACCTCCTCCAGCTATTAAGGTTTTGATCTGAGAAAGCCGAAGGAGAAACCAATGTACCGTATATACTCGAGTATAAGCCGACTTTTTCAGCACATTTTTTGTGCTGAAAAAGTACCCCCTCGGCTTATACTCGAGTGAAGTGTAGCGCTGACCGGACGGAGTTCGGTCAGCGCTACACACTGCCAAACACACAGCCGCCGGAGCCGGCAGCTGTGTGTTTGCTGTAATCAGCAGCCACTGAGAGTCTGT
Organism: Taudactylus pleione; assembly: GCA_031769625.1. NCBI lineage: Eukaryota > Metazoa > Chordata > Amphibia > Anura > Myobatrachidae > Taudactylus > Taudactylus pleione. Next base: position 1,524,640 of record JAUIMM010000078.1, on the reverse strand, counting down.
CAGACTCTCAGCGGCTGCTGCTGCTCCCACTGCGGGAGCCATCTTCCGGCTCCCGCAGTGGGTAATGGGAGACACGTCGTCATGATGACGTCTCTCCCATGCAAAGCGGCCGGAGGAGCGGATAGCGGCAGGACCAGGAGCGGGAGTTTCAGGTAAGTGATTTTTTTTTTTTTAATTCTTATCACATCTCTCTCTACTGGGGGGGGGACTACAGGGGGCGATTACTACAGGGGGAACTACCAGGGGGCGATTACTACAGGGGGCACTACCAGGGGCACTAAAAGGGGGGATTACCACTGGGGGAACTACCAGGGGAGGATTACTACAGGGGGCACCACCAGGGGGGGATTACTACAGGGGGCACTAAAAGGGGGGATCACCACTGGGGATACTACCAGGGGGGGATTACTACTGGAGGCACTGAAAGGGGGGATTACCACTGGAGGCACTACCAGGAGGGATTACTACTGGGGGCACAACCAGGGGGAATTACTACTGGGGGCACTACCAGCTGCTGCCATTTCCCACACTAGGCTTATACTGGAGTCAATAAGTTTTCCCAGTTTTGTGGGTTAAAAGTAGGTACCTCGGCTTATATTCGGGTCAGCTTATACTCGAGTATATACGGTACTATAGGTACAACCAAACAATTAACACAACATGCCAGAGGCGTAATATAAATAACACACAACCAGGGAGGGGAACGCAGTGTCCCCAGATGGACTCAGGATATTTTTGTACTCACCATAAAATAAATTTCTCTCTTTCATCTCATCTGGGGGACACTGCAACACTGGGACTTCCCAAAGCAAGCCTCAAGGGGGGGGGGGGTCACGCACAAGCTGAGCCGTGCGTAAAACTTTAAGAGCGAGCAAACCTTATACACTTGTACACAAAGTGGGAAAACGATAAAATGTAGAAAAAGTTTGCACAGAGGACCTAGCAGCTGCTCTGCACAGCTGCTCAACCGAAGTACCCTGTTGCACCGCCCAAGAAGCACTCATGGCTGAGTAGAATGCCCCAGAATAGGTACCATCTCACCCAAACCAACGTAACATTGTTTGATAGTAGAAGTAATCCAACAAGCCCCTGATTGCTTGATAGCAGACCAGCCCCCCCGGTTAGCGTTATAGATTATGAAGAAGCAGTTTAACTTCCGTACTGCAGCAGTCCTGTCATTCTAAATCTACAACGTCCGAACAACATCCTAAGTAATGGAGGGCGCTATCAGGATCAGAAGTAATAAAAACCGGTAAAACAATCTCCTGATTCAGATGGAAGCGAGAAACCACTTTAGATAGAAAGGAAGTTCTGCGTGGTCCTAATGTAAAATCAGGAGAGGGGAATTGGCCAATAATGCTGCCAATTCAGAGACCTGCCGAGCAGAGGCAATTGCCAGAAGAAAGGCTACTCTCCAAGTAAGCCAACGCAAATCCACTGACTCTAGAGCTTGTTACATTGGACCAATGATTAGTTCATGAGTGCCCCTTATGGGAAAACTTTTTCTTTGGTGTTTCAGAGGTTCCAAAGGGGCCTGTTGGAGAGCCGCCAACACCAAATTGAGGTCCAAGGGCGGAACATATGGCGGCTGTACATGCAGTACCCTTTGCATAAACATCTGTATGTCTGAAAGAGAGGCCAGGCATCTCTGAAATAGCATCAAGGCAAGAAACCTGACCACGTAACTAGGAAAAGATAAGGCCCTGAGACAATCCAGCCTGTAAAAATGAAAGGAGACGTGGCATATGCAGCTGGGAGGCCGAGACACTGCTGCACTCATACCACCCAATGTAAGATTTCCACACCTAAGGCCGTATTTAATTAGGTGCGAAAAGTCGCAATCAGCGAAAAGTGTTCGCCAATGCAAAGTTTTCACCTCATTCGCCAGTTTTGATTCGATATTTTTGGTAACTATCTCAAGGCGCTCTCTCGCTTTTCGCCCTACTCAGTTGCAAAACACCCAAAAACGCATATATGTGCGAAAACTGCAAATAGCAAAACTAGCGAAAAGTACAGCATATTTTGGGGAAATCAGTCTGTACCCCATAAAAAGTCTCACTGACACTGGAAATCAATATAGAAGTGTATTAATAAAAGTACTTTGGGTTCTTAAATTGAGTCAAATGACTGTTATATGCATATTTGCATAAGTGTTGAAAAATGATATAAAGCAATTTCTTTTGGCAAAAATAATATTTGTAGTTAAAGTGGGGGTACATGAAAATGGGTGTTAGTATATTTTTGTGGTTATAAAGTGCCCAATTTCCAACACTTTTTAAATTTTCACCCCAAAAATGACATGTCATTATTAGGGGGAATTGAGCTAATTTAAATTTTTTTTCCTAATTAGTCATTAGGGGGGGCGTTGTGGGGTGTCCAAAAGGTTCTGATCCAAGTCCCCACATTTTTTGCCGAAAATAGGGATTTTGTAAAAAATTTTATCTGTGGTGGTGAAAACTTTTTGCCGGTTTCTGCCTATGGAGTTTTCACACGTGTGAAACTCCGGGAATTCGATAGCGCAATACGCAGGTATGTGTGAAAAGGTCGCTTTTGGTAAACGCGACTTTTCACCCCTAATTAAATTCGTCCCCTAGTGGTAAATGGCTGCAATGGATGGTTTACAAGCCTGAAGCACAGTGCTGGGGAGGAAGGTGAGCTTTTAGACCAGGACTGGGATGACCATTCTAGTTGGAAAGACAGCTCCCTCGACAGCCTTGGTGAATCAGGTCGATTCAGGCCATCCGCTAGACCTTAAAGATTAAGCCTCAGTGGTTCTGGACCTCAAGCAGAATGTGGACACCTTGTTGTGCTGTCGTTAAGCCACCTCCTAATAATCGACACAACCCTGAAGGTATTTTGCGGAGATCGCTGTAATAAATCATTCTCTCCAAGAAAGTATATGTAAGGACATTTTCATCACCAGGAAGTTCTTCATCCACCCCTGATGGTTTATATATGCCACCGGCATATATAAACCATACATTGTTTAATCCTGTCTTGTCTGTGTTAGCTCATAGCCTGTCATTCCTGTCTGTCTGTGTGCTGATCTAGTGTGTTAATTAATTACTTTCTGTCTGTGTGCAGTATCATCTGCACACTAGTTAATTGTCTTGTCTGTGTGCACAGGCCAGCTGCACACTGGTATGTCATTAAGGAGGCTGCAGGGCTTGCTCTGATTGGACCCTATATCTATTAAATTACAGCCAGCCCTTACCTCCATGCTGGTGATAGAGTTTCACATGTTTCCGGTTCTGGCATTGTCTCCTCTATCCAGTGGACTATCCAGCCCTCCTGTTATCTTGTACATCTGCCGTTTGTGTCATCTGGGCGAAACCATTTGCTTACCATCTATCTGCCCTTTGTGTCATCCAGGCGGCACAGGTCGTACTCCTGCGTCCTCGGTACACAAGCCAGTGTACTCAGGCTTGTGTCAACTCAGAGGCACAGGCCGCAATCCAGCGTCCTCAGTGCACAAGCCAGTGTACTCACGCTTGTGTCAACTCGGTGGCACAAGTCGTAATCCAGCATACTTCCTCCAGTCATCTGTTACAGCAGCCCAAAGGCCTCATCTTATCTTCAGGCCCAAAGGCTACAGCCAGCCAAGGCACTTCCCGCCCCCCAAGGCTGCTACCGGCCCAAAGGCCACATCTCATCTTCAGGCCCACGGGCCACAGCCAGCCAAGACACTTCCAGCCCTCAAGGCTGCTACCGGCCCAAAGGCCGCATCTCATCTTCAGGCCCACAGGCCACAGCCAGCCAAGACACTTCCAGCCCTCAAGGCTGCTACCAGCCCAAAGGCCTCATCTTATCTTCAGGCCCAAAGGCTACAGCCAGCCAAGGCACTTCCAGCCCTCAAGGCTGCTACCAGCCGAAAGGCTGCATCTTATCTTCAGGCCCAAAGGCCACAGCCGGCTAAGGCACTTCCAGCCCTCAAGGCTGCTACCGCCCAAAGGCCGCATCTCATCCCACTGGTCCAGGCTTCAGCCACTCTAGCCTTATCAGCGGTTTACGCTACTACACGGCCGCATCAAGCCAAGGTTATACCAACCCTCAAGGCGGGTTGCGGGACAATACCCTACGAAGTCTTACCCCAGGCTTAACACCTATGCTCCAGTACATCAAAGGGATATAGTGTTTAGGCTCTGGACCAAATGTCCTGTAAGCATAGATGAAGGGTCAGTGCCCTCCATCCCCTGAGACTTGCATCCTTATCACAATCCAACTGAGTATGTAAAATAGTCAACCTTTGCATAAATTGTCCTTTTTCGGCCAGCATCTGAGAGACTGATATATACCTGGTTATTTGGTGTCAATTTGAAAAGTTGAGCAGCTAATTACCAGTTATCGAGGTTGTTGCATTCAAATTTCTGAAAGAGTAATGGGGGGTACATACTTGCACAATATAGGCTGGATTTGCCGTATTGGAATGACAAATCAGGAATATGCAGTGTGTATGCCCGATGGCGCACTTCGATTTAGGCCCAATATAATTTTTACTGAAGACTCACAAATTAAGTGAATAAAAATGGCATAGGAGGTTTATTAGTGTTCAAATCCCTTGCTTGGAGTGTTCTGAAAGTACGTGCAAGTGTATCTCTCTCTCTCTCTTTCCTCTCCCCCCTCCCTCTCTCGATGATGGAGAAATATAGTCACTTTAATCAATATTGGACAATATTGGACTGTATATCAGCAATGTATAAATCATAATTATAGACTTCGAATAAAATTTTTTTTTATTCGACATATTACTGCCCCTTATTTGCTGCCTGAGCTAGTTGCTTAAATTTGCCTCCTGATAGGCACACCTAGAAACAAACCAGAAACACACTTCACATTATCTGTGAATAAAGATGCATATCTGGAAACACACATATACTGTATAGGACGCAGGATAGGATTACCTCGAGATATGGGATCTTGGTGTGGTGGAAAAATGGCTGCAGGACCACAGTGTAAGCTGTACTGTATACTATGCTGAGAGCCATATAGTATGCTTAGCATGGGACAGTACCACTGTACTGTATATACTGTGAATGCGTATGGTTGAATAATTGTTGTTTTTTACAATGGTATCTTCAACACCACACCATGGGTGCTCTGACCCTTTCCAAGCTCACCCAAAAAGCGCATCTGTCACTCCCAACCAGGGGCCACAACCACCTCAGTCAACCAAGATCCCCCCGGACCCCGTAGAAACTGTGCTGAATACATGATAGAGCACCTGGTGTACAACTCGCAGCTATATCATTACCATGTTGTTCCAGAGCATCCTGGCCAGCTGGGAATGAGCCTTCTGGCTGAGGTGGAAACAGTCTGGAGCAAGGTAGGAGGCATCAGGGGTCCCATCCTGAAAAATAAGCAGATCGTCAGCAGTGCTGCCACATAAAGTGATCATAGTATAAACAGAGGGCCTGATTCAGAGCTGAACGCTCTGACCAGATCGCCCGCTCTGAATCAGGGCTGTCCTATTTAAATGTGGAGCGGCCTTTTGGACGCTCGCATAGCTGTGGGTTACCACCCACAGCTTATGCGAGCGTCCATGATGATGGTCGCGATGGTCAAAGACCATCTCGACCATCCGGCTTGCGACGAGACCCTGCGGTAGGGTCTCGCTTCCGCAAGCCCAGGAGTGATTTTGGCTCTATCAGAGCCTAAATCACTCCCACTGACATCATTACTGAAGTCAGTGGGGCCGGACTCAGACGGTAGGCGTTCCCATGGGAATGCCTCCATCTGGCAGCCACGCCCCCGGCACGCCCACCAAAGGGGGCGTGCTGTCACTCACCATCGACAGCACGCCCCCTTTGGAGCGAAACCCCGAGCGACGTATTTCTCGTCGCTCGCCGGGTCTCGCGCATGCGCACGACGGAGCTCCCTCCGTCGTGCACATGCGCATTCGCCCAACATCGACCCGCTTGCGAGCGACCTTCCCTCGCGAGCGGGTCTGAATGATCCAAGATTACTTTATAATTTGAAATGACACCTATTTTATTGCAAATACGAACATAATTTCGAAGAGTAAATAAGGTGTAATATCTTAGGAAATGATAAAACATTGCGCAGCATAATTAGGGGGCAATTTAATTATCGGCAATGTGTGGTCCTCCTATGCAGCTACGCACATCACCGACAATTATGGTACAGCAACAGCACAGATTTTCCTGTGGACTTCTATGGATGCACGGTTAATAAATCTGCAATGCATGTGGTCGCAATGTGCCGGGGAAATAATGCCAGAACCTTGCAGACATTGCCGCTAATTAAATTGCCCCCCCAATGTTATACAAAAGGACTCTATTACTTCTTCAAAATTGTGGAGCAGTCAGCTTATTGGCTCTTGTACACAGTGCGCCTAATTCACAGATGGACGCAATGGCGATTACGTACGCAGATCGAGCGAGTGTTTGCCATTGTGCAAGCGTATATAAGCCGCACTGCACGTGCGCAAATACGGACGCACAGAGGAATCCATCGCAAAGTGAGTGACAGGTAGTCAGCGTTTGGGGGTGGTGACAGGGAGGTGGTCAACAAAATGCAGGCGTGTCTGACCATTTAAACGCCATCACATGGGTGCGTGTTAATTAGCCACTGCGATCCCCTACGCAGCATGAGCGCCCTTTGCGTGTCAGGAGAGCTGGCCAGTCTGCAGCTGGTCAGATCTTCCGCAAGGGCAAGACGGTTGCGCAATGTGCATCGAAGTTACCGATATTTACGCAGGTAGGCGACGACGTACACACGTGAGAAGGCAGCGATGGGCGTCCTTACATTAGGGTAGGCTTTGTAACTATTAGCATATGTTCGCAGTTGCGTACGAAATCGCAGCTGAGATCACATTAGCGTCCGTCTCTGAATGAGGCCCAGTGTCTTGGGACTCTCAAGATTTGGTTAGGAAGTCATGTAGCTCGTCAGGAAAATTAAATGGCAGCAAGTGTCATTTCTTCAGTCAGCCAAACCAGAAACACACTGTACATTATCTGTGAATAAAGATGCATATCTGTAAACACACATATACTGTATAGGACGCAGGATAGGATTACCTCGAGATATGGGACCTTGGTGTGGTGGAAAAATGGCTGCAGGACCACAGTGAAGTCCTCTTTGTCGTATTTCCCAGTATTAACCAAATGCTGGAGACTGAGCTGTAATTTTAGGAGAAAATAATGTGACTGGTTATTCACAGATTTAGAAACTTCCATTTTTATATCAAGATGGGTCATCCTTTGCCGCTGTCTAAGGAAGAGGTTCCCAAACTCCGGCATTACAGTCTAGGTTGTAAGGAGGCTGCAGCGCTGTACAAAGAACATAACTAGTAACAGTGCAAACACAACAAGATAAAAGGCTCACAGTACAAGGCATTACAGAACACGAATACAAGCTATATAACCGCTGCCATAATACCCACACAATCAGTGCCGGGCCCGGCTGTACCCAAAGGTTTGATGCTGCTGTTGGCAGTGGGGAGGAGATGATGGTATAAGTGAGGGAAGGAAAAGTATGCGAGGGAGGAGGGCCCTGCTCATTAGAACTTATCTGCCAAATGATCTAATGTATTTATAGTCACACTTATAGATTCATACCTAGTGATATGTACTGTGCATCATACGTGCCTACTCTCTCAGGTGGCGCTCACGGCCGCCCCGGAAGAGTGGGCAAGCATCCCGGAGCTGGTCGCCAGCCAGAAAGTCGCCAAGTATGCTGTATATTGTTTGCGGCAATGAAGGCTATTTACTAAGCCTTGCAGAGAGACAAGGTGGAGAGAGATAAAAGTACCAACCAATCAGCTCCTAACTGTCATTTTTCAAACACAGCCTGTAAACGGAAAGCTATAAGCTGATTAGTTGGTACTTTATCTGTCTCCACTCTTTCTCTCTCCAAGGCTCAGTGAATAGACCCCAATGATCTCTAATGTGCTGCATCATATACTCATGTACTGAGCTGTCTAGTGTGATCCCCTTTATTTAATTTTTCTGTAGAGTACTCTTTAAACTTAAGGACCAACAATAATGGGCTTTTACGTACTTACAACTTATTAAATCTTTTTCTCCAATTCCATGGGGGGATACTGGGGTGTAATAAGCAGCGTAAGCCGCCCAAGCACATTATACTATATAGCACTGTCACACGTCATATTAGTATCGGGGTACACTATATAGCACTGTCACACATCATATTAGTATCGGGGTACACTATATAGCACTGTCACACATCATATTAGTATCGGGGTACACTATATAGCACTGTCACACATCATATTAGTATCGGGGTACACTATATAGCACTGTCACACATCATATTAGTATCGGGGTACACTATATAGCACTGTCACACATCATATTAGTATCGGGGTACACAATATTGCACTGTCACACATCATATTAGTATTGGGGTACACTATATAGCACTGTCACACATCATATTAGTATCGGGGTACACAATATTGCACTGTCACACATCATATTAGTATTGGGGTACACTATATAGCACTGTCACATATCATATTAGTATAGAGGTACACTATATAGCACTGTCACACATATTAGTATCGGGGTACACTATATACCACTGTCACACATAATATTAGTATCGGGGTACACTGTATACCACTGTCACACATCATATTAGTATCAGGGTACACTATATAGCACTGTCACACATCATATTAGTATCGGGGTACACTATATAGCACTGACACACATCATATTAGTATCAGGGTACACTATATAGCACTGTCACACATCATATTAGTATAGAGGTACACTATATAGCACTGTCACACATCATATTAGTATCGGGGTACACTATATAGCACTGTCACACATCATATTAGTATTGGGGTACACTATATAGCACTGTCACACATCATATTAGTATCAGGGTACACTATATAGCACTGTCACACATCATATTAGTATCAGGGTACACTATATAGCACTATCACACATCATATTAGTATAGGGGTACACTATATAGCACTGTCACACATCATATTAGTATAGGGGTACACTATATAGCACTGTCACACATCATATTAGTATCAGGGTACACTATATAGCACTATCACACATCATATTAGTATCAGGGTACACTATATAGCACTGTCACACATCATATTAGTATTGGGGTACACTATACAGCACTGTCACACATAGTATTAGTATCAGGGTACACTATATAGCACTGTCACACATCATATTAGTATCAGGGTACACTATATAGCACTGTCACACATCATATTAGTATCGGGGTACACTATATACCACTGTCACACATCATATTAGTATCGGGGTACACTATATAGCACTGTCACACATCATATTAGTATTGGGGTACACTATATAGCACTGTCACACATCATATTAGTATTGGGGTACACTATATAGCACTGTCACACATCATATTAGTATCGGGGTGCACTATATAGCACTGTCACACATCATATTAGTATCGGGGTACACTATATAGCACTGTCACACATCATATTAGTATTGGGGTACACTATATAGCACTGTCACACATCATATTAGTATCAGGGTACACTATATAGCACTGTCACACATCATATTAGTATTAGGGTACACTATATAGCACTATCACACATCATATTAGTATCAGGGTACACTATATAGCACTGTCACACATCATATTAGTATTGGGGTACACTATACAGCACTGTCACACATAGTATTAGTATCAGGGTACACTATATAGCACTGTCACACATCATATTAGTATCAGGGTACACTATATAGCACTGTCACACATCATATTAGTATCGGGGTACACTATATACCACTGTCACACATCATATTAGTATCGGGGTACACTATATAGCACTGTCACACATCATATTAGTATTGGGGTACACTATATAGCACTGTCACACATCATATTAGTATTGGGGTACACTATATAGCACTGTCACACATCATATTAGTATCGGGGTGCACTATATAGCACTGTCACACATCATATTAGTATCGGGGTACACTATATAGCACTGTCACACATCATATTAGTATCAGGGTACACTATATAGCACTGTCACACATCATATTAGTATCGGGGTACACTATATAGCACTGTCACACATCATATTAGTATTGGGGTACACTATATAGCACTGTCACACATCATATTAGTATTGGGGTACACTATATAGCACTGTCACACATCATATTAGTATCGGGGTGCACTATATAGCACTGTCACACATCATATTAGTATCGGGGTACACTATATAGCACTGTCACACATCATATTAGTATTGGGGTACACTATATAGCACTGTCACACATCATATTAGTATCAGGGTACACTATATAGCACTGTCACACATCATATTAGTATTGGGGTACACTATATAGCACTGTCACACATAGTATTAGTATCAGGGTACACTATATAGCACTGTCACACATCATATTAGTATCAGGGTACACTATATAGCACTATCACACATCATATTAGTATCAGGGTACACTATATAGCACTGTCACACATCATATTAGTATTGGGGTACACTATATAGCACTGTCACACATAGTATTAGTATTGGGGTACACTATGCAGCACTGTCACACATAGTATTAGTATCAGGGTACACTATATAGCACTGTCACACATCATATTAGTATCAGGGTACACTATATAGCACTGTCACACATCATATTAGTATCAGGGTACACTATATAGCACTGTCACACATCATATTAGTATCAGGGTACACTATATAGCACTGTCACACATCATATTAGTATCGGGGTACACTATATACCACTGTCACACATCATATTAGTATCGGGGTACACTATATAGCACTGTCACACATCATATTAGTATTGGGGTACACTATATAGCACTGTCACACATCATATTAGTATTGGGGTACACTATATAGCACTGTCACACATCATATTAGTATCGGGGTGCACTATATAGCACTGTCACACATCATATTAGTATCGGGGTACACTATATACCACATTAAGTTAGACCTGCACCTGATATGCTTTGTTAGTGTCTTTTACAACTTGCATCTCGTATGAGGTCACAGGGACATTCAGCAGACAGGGACACAGCATCCTAGATAAAGACACAACACACAGCTGTCACACCTGCATAGCGTCATATTGGGGTGTATGGTGCAGCTAGAAATGAAGCAACAAAGATTTACTCAGTGTAGTCTAAATGGTACTAGGTGTATGAATCATCACAAACATTTTTACAATATACAGTTTAGGTGCGTACACACATAACGATTTTTTGGACGATTTAACTATAACGACGGTTATCGTTCATGCGCGTTCACGTTTGTCGATTGTAGTTTGTAGTTCAGTCAGACTGGCCAACTAAATGATTTTCATTAGACGTTGATAAATTTTTCCTTCAACACACAGAAAATCATTTATTATGTAAAGCAAAACCAACTACTGCGTAAAAGATTTTCGTTCACTTTTTCAAGGGAAAAACTGAACGAAAATCATTCTACGAAAATCGTTGGTTACTTACATCGTTACGTGTGTACGCACCTTAAGTCTGATTTTTGGGCGGTAGACACATCACTTCAACGCTGCCCAGAGAGCGAGTAGTATGTTATAATAGTAATAAGCATTAGACTTATTGGGACTGATCCTGGGCCGCACCCAAGCCCGAATGCAGTCGCATCTCACGGCAGCCGACATACACAACTTAGGGGCTGATTCAGGGATGGACGCTATTGTGGCTGTGTGACAAAATGTAAAATGCCCGCAGGAGGCGTCTTGTGTAAAAAGATGCCTCCTGCCGGCTTCTATGATTTGCTATCCTGAGTAGTGGCTATTAATCGTGCACGCCATTTTCAGTCACATCTTCTGCACCCAGCTTTGGGTAGGACTGTAAGTGCTGTTATTAGTGATGACGGGGCCGGTGGCATCACAAGAGGGGTGTGGGCCGTACCCATGTGTCGCCCGCCGAGAGATGACACCAAAGTGCTGACTCCTCCTCGGTGACAGGAGCCGGGAGCTGACCTGCAGCATTACGTGCAGGACCCGGCTCCTGTCATAGTGAGGGAGCCGGCACTGCACACAGACTGGTCCCCGGGGGCAGTCTGCATCTCCGGGATTCCCGGAGTGACTAAAACGGGGGTTCGGACCATGAGACCATGCCCCCTACCCGTGAGACCATGTCCCCTTTTAACCAATGCCTTTGCTTCGCCACCCGCACTACTATCCTCTCTCGAGTCCGCACCGCGTGTCACCAAGCTGAGTGGCACCACTGATGATGGCTGCTCGCGCGACCGGAGGGCAGTGGGATCGCATTGATGAGTAGGACCCAGAATACAGGTGGATAGTTGCATAGTACTAACAATCGTAGTGGGCGGGATGCGCAACGCATCGCATTTGGGATGTGATGCATCCTGCCGCTCTTCACATACATGCCGGCTTTAATTACGCCGCTATGCATGACAGAAAACACAAAGGACAGCTCTCTCGGTAAGTGCTGTGCTTTGCGAATGAGGGACTTCCGGGTCAATGCGCAGAAGGACGCACACCACGGGGGGTGCTGAGAGGGATCCGATTGGATCCCTCCCAGGAGAAACGTCGCAAATAGAAGCCCATAGGCTTCTATTGGGTAACGCTATCTAAAGATTGCGTTGTCGATCGCATTAAAGCCACAGAATGTATCGCATTTCGGGGTTTGATGCATATGAGAAATGCGGTCAGACCCCCGAAAACAGCATTATCGGGGGTTTGGCTGCATTTCTTGCTTTGCTGCATCCCGCCTAGTAGGCGCTCGGGAATTGCGATTGCATTAGGTGTGACTCAGAACCAGGCCCATTGTGAGCAGAGCGATTATGCAGAATTTCCGGTCACCTGCGCTGTTACCAGTGGCGGGCTGGGCCGGAGGGCAGGGTGCCATGTGCCACCCGGTCCGCAGCGTCATGCGGGCCGCGGGCAGTCTGTGTCACTGTGACACAGACTGCACCGCGTGTGTAGCGCTGACCGGACGGAGTTCGGTCAGCGCTACACAGCACAAACACACAGCCTCCGGAGCCGGCAGCTGTGTGTTTGCTGTAATCAGCAGCCGCTGAGAATCTGTCAGACTCTCATCGGCTACTGCTGCTCCCACTGCGTGAGCCATCTTCCGGCTCCCGCAGTGGGTAATGGGAGAGACGTCGTCATGACGTTTTTTTATTTTTATTTAGTTTATTAAGTCTCTCTCTACTGGGGGGGGGGCTACTGGGGGCACTACCAGGGGGGGGGATTACTATGGGGGCACTACCAGGGTGGGATTACTACTGGGCGCACTACCAGGGGGGTGGATTACTACTGGGGGCACTACAAGGGGGGGGACTACTACTACTGGGGGAACTACAAGGGGAGGGACTACTACTACTGGGGGAACTACAAGGGGGGACTACTACTACTGGGGGCACTACAAAGGGGGGGGACTACTACTGGGGGCACTACAAAGGGGGGGGACTACTACTACTGGGGGCACTACAAAGGGGGGGACTACTACTACTGGGGGCACTACAAAGGGGGAGGGACTACTACTACTGGAGGCACTACAAGGGGGGGACTACTACTACTGGGGGCACTACAAGGGGGGGACTACTACTACTGGGGGCACTACAAGGGGGTACTACTACTACTGGGGGCACTACAAGGGGGGGACTACTAGGGGCACTACAAGGGGAGGGGGCTACTACTAGGGGCACTGTATAGGGGGGAGGGGACTACTACTAGGGGCACTACATAGGGGGAGGGGACTACCACTGGGGGCACTGCATCAAGGGACCACTGCTGGGGGCTCTATATAAAGGGCAATACTGGGGGTACTGCATAGGGGGGAGACTACAACTGGGGCCACTATTTAAGGGACATTGCATAAGGGTTACCACTATTGGGGGCACTGCATGGGGGGTGGACTGCTACTGGGGGCACTGCATAGGGGGTACCACTATTGGGGGCACTTTATAAGGGGCTTACTACTGGGGGCACAAGGGGCACTGCACAGGGGGGACCACTACTGGGGGCACTATATAAGGGGCTTACTACTGGAGGCACAAGGGGCACTGCATAGGGGGGGATCACTACTGGAGGCCTGCATAAGGGTGTTCTCTCCTGTGGCATACGGGGGCACTGCATATGGGCACTATGACAGGGGGCTGCCCCATATCTTTATTTTTACCTTACATTAATCCCATATGGACCCGCCTCCTCCCTGAAACACTTGAGGGGGGGGGCGCCGCCGTAGCACGTACGTTCTTCGGGCACCCTGGCTACACGCTACTCCTCTGCCAGGGCCGCCTGCATGCAGCCCCTGGCTGTTACTTACTTTGTAATGATAGTGGGACAGTCCAAGCGGTTATCCAGCACCGCATCTCTCATGGGGATTATATCCATCACCTCCACCAGATTGACGAAGGCCCTGGGTACCTGGGAGAGTTACAGCGATGGAAAGCACAGATTACACAGACTATAACACCAGATAATGCGCTGTGGCCCCTGGGGGGTGATGACTTTCCCACTGTATAGTAGACATGTATGAGTGGTAGGCACAGAGTACACTAACCCCTGGGGACAGGGCAGATGGTACACATGCCCCATACACGCTACTGCATAGTAAATGGGTCCATTATCAAAGAGCATGAAAGGACTCCTCAGTGTAAGTCCACTGTACAGTATTGAGGAGAGCGCTGTCACAGAGGGAGATGTTAAGGACCACTTACTGTACATACAGAACACCTGCCTATGTAGTGATGTGCAGCCCCTCTCTCAGGGGAAGGGTCTCTATGACTATATGCGGGATTGGCGTCCAAGGGGAACGAGAGTGTCGGCCAATGTACCGATGTTGTGTCACGCTCCATTATTCTAACGTGGCCTGATCAGGGCCAGATGGGACTATGGCCCCAGTATTATGATGATCACTCACCCAGCCAGCCTCACGGTCGGCCATAAATCATAATTATTACATATGTATTTCTATTTATCTCACAAGATGATGCAATTTTTCTACTTTTATGTATTTGGGGAGACATTTGGGACTGACAGTGTATGAGATGTACACACCCACATGGCACTGGCCACACCCACACAGCACTGGCCACACCCACACCATATTAGTCAAAGCTCCTCCTCTCCCCACAATAGGCCTTTGGGTTGGCTGTATTTCCCCTTCGTGCTAGGGACCTGGAAGTGACGTGTGTTAGGGTGGAAATGCAGTTCCTGCCCATGACAGCCAGCTTAAAAAGTACTTTGTCCCCACTTAAAGAAGTTTGTTGTCCCCTCGCGGGCTCGCTGCGGGCACGGTGGCTCGCTACGCTCGCCACATGGTTATAGCCACATGGTTATATTCCCCCTCTATGCCCACTTGGATGGCAGGGAATGACGCTGGACACTGGCGGATGGCGTCAGGGTCCTCTCCGTGAAGGGGAGTTTGACATTACCTAGGCCTTTGGTCCTAAATCCGGCCCCGGGCCTATCACAAGTGCCCTTCAGTTGTTCAATTTATATAAAACTTTGTACTTTCTTATTTACCAACCTGCGTGTACAGCATGTCCAGAGCCTCTTGGATGTAGCTGATGTAGTTCGCTGCGGAAAATATATTCTGCGGGGGGGGGGGGAGAAAGGAACACAGGGGTCAGTCATATCTGGGTGCACTTGAGAGGGTTTATGTCACAGTGCAGCAATCCCCCCTCCCATCCTCCTCTGTCTCTTTGCAATAGGTGTGCACAAAACTGAATGGATCAGTTGGAAGCAGTAAGCTTTTTTGCTATTGGTCTCTTCTATTAATTATTTAAAAAAAGAGGTCAGGAGATTCTCTTACCTACAGGCAGAATCAGACCAGCACAAAAAAGGGTCAATTTTACTAAGAGCTGCTCCTGCTTCTAGGAAGTACATGTACTCTAATGTTCAGGTTTTTAGAAGTGGAGATGTTGCCCATAGCAACCAATCAGATTCTACTTATCATTTCTCTAGCACATTTTAGAAGATAATAGCTAGAATTTGGTTGCTATGGGCAACATCTACACTTCTAAAAACCTGCACTTTAGTAAATATATCCCTAGACATACATGCCTACTCTGCGGAAGTCGCAGGAGGCTCCCGATTTTTTGGGTAACCCCCAGCACCCCAGGTAGAGTAGGAATACTCCCACATTCTGCCCATTTCACTCGCGAGTCCCTGTGTAGAGTGCGAGGCTTAATGACGCGATTCTTCAAGATATGCATAATTTATCCCTATTAAAATGTGCGCCAATCGCGGCAATTTACTGTGAAGGGGGTGGGGCTTAATGATGCAAACCATCAGGACCCGCCCCCGTCGCAACCCACCTGCTTCTCCTCCCCGGGCTTCTCCCAGGAAGGAGAAAAAAAGAGTGGGCAAGCATGCCCCTAGATTTAAAACAGCGATACTATTCAAAGCAAAAGCACAGCATGTTTCGCTTTGCGTAATATTGCCTTTTTAAATTTCCTGCCTTAACATGCCAAGAAGCAGCGGCATTTGGTAAATTTCCCCCAACATAACCAGATTAAGGGGCGTATTTAAAAAGTGTACCGATTTAGGGGCCTATTTATCAGGCTTTTTCTTTTTTAATAAAATTGACGCAGAAACATGTCTCCCTTCTATGTGCTAATAGCCAAATGAGGGAGATTTCTACAGAAGGACAATTAGCGCTGCAGATCACAATCCCCATTATTATCAACGGGGACTACAGCCTGACCCCTATGTACCAAGCTGCGCTTTCCTGAGTTTAGCCTCATTGGTTTACGCCATCCGGGAACAGAGACCAGATTCTCAGGAGGAGTCGTTCGAAAAAGAGAAAGGCTCCTCTGATATGCCCGGTATGTAACTCGCAGGAACAACAGTTATCCCTGCCTCTATTTCTGAGAGTTACATTTAGTACATAGCGGGGATACTTTAATTCAAAATGAAAATGTCCATCGCTATACAGATTGCTGCGAATATTAATACGTAAGCACATAAATCATTTGTTTCCTCCATGCCGAAAATTAAC
This sequence comes from Taudactylus pleione, assembly GCA_031769625.1. Taxonomy (NCBI): domain Eukaryota; kingdom Metazoa; phylum Chordata; class Amphibia; order Anura; family Myobatrachidae; genus Taudactylus; species Taudactylus pleione. The sequence continues at coordinate 1,507,642 of JAUIMM010000078.1, read as the reverse complement.
ATTATTTCCTGGTGAGGGGAGGCCATATATAAAATATTATATATTTTATAGAGGCAAATTCTAACACTGCATATAAAAAAATACATGTGCAGTAAATGAGCATTAATCAACTTCCCCCCACTGTCCTCCCCCCTCCCAGTTACTTCCCCTTACTACATGCTGGAGCCCGTTCTTTTCCATCACCTCTGGATATCCTGCCATATTTACCCTTTAAAACAGCAGGGGATTATATACTAATATATTATTTGCATTGTTATGTCATTATTACAGGTTGTCAAAACTGTTTTAGATTAATTACAATAGGCATTGTTCTATTTTTTATTGTAGCACATGTTAGATCTTTTGTGTGATTTACTTTTTTTAATAAAAACCATTTAGGTCTAGAATTTGGTGTATTGACTTGGATGTTTAACTGCTACCAGATTATTTCCACGACTGCTTTTTTATATATGATACTGCAGATTGTACCTGCATGCGCTGCCCACATATAATAATATAAGGTAACTTACGCTGTCTGTACAGGAAGCACACAGGTCATTGGCGCCGATGAACAACGTGATCACTTTCCAGTCACTGTCAATATTCACCCTCTGCAAATGAAACAGAAATATTAGATTGGCAACGTAAGTATAGGATTATAGGCATAGCACTAATATAGTGAATACATTATATAAATTTGCTACAGGATGGTCATATGTGGGTACCGTTGTAAACCTGCTAAAACGCTCAGTGGGTTATTTTTAATGTGCACCCTTCCACCACCTTCGCCTTGTCTTCTAAACTACTGCTTGGCTTTGTTTAGGCTGTGGTTTAAATTCACTATGAGAGCGCGGAGACTTAGGGACATTATTATACGCGGGTAGGCTGGGACTGTACACTCTCATTTTACTACATATGCCAATTTTGCGCGTGACTCTTTATTATATCGCGCGCCTGGAAATGTGCATCTGAGCCGCACTGTAAAAAATGGAGGCGTAAAACTGGTCCCGGTTAAAAATACAGGATGATATATGAAGGTTGACAACTCCAAATTATTAATAATATATATAAATGCAATAAAATTTTGCAATCAATAGAGGTTTTTAGCATAATCATGGCCAAGGTTATGGGCCTACCCACCACATCCAGGTAACCTCTTTCGGGTAGGTCCCTAACATACTAGAGTTCAAATCCAGAGCGCAAGACCCCCCAAAACCGGCCCAGCCAAGCTGCCCCAGGGCACCACCATAGTAAGAAAAGTGCAGTGTAAAGAGATAGTTAGGAGCAGCTGCAGCTGCATATAAAGAATGAAAATAAAAAAGTGAAGTACATATATTAAACACACAGTGAAGGGTTAAAATGTGTTATAAAGGAAAATGTGTTATAATGCGGTGCCCTGAGACAGATCAACCAATGCAATCCAGGGGGACCCACGCCCCAAAAATGAACCAAAGTTGCACTACAGTATATAACTTGTAGGACTTACCTAGAATTGTGCCTAATACAGTGTGCATATACATTACCATACTCCATTTGCACTCCATAATTTACCTCAGGTGCCCAATTCTACATGTGACTCACCTTGTCTCGTTTCATCTCGTCAATCAGCGCTCTTACTTGGGTGGGCATATCGCTGTAACAGAGGACGTAAGGTAAGGGAGACGATTAACAAGTTTCCGACACATGAACATTAGTTGTCTGACAGTGATATGTAACAGAGGAAAGTAAGTGGAATGGACTGGTCCTTTCTATAAAGATTAATAAACTTCTCCACTTGCTGCTGTGTGGTTCTACTAAACAAAAGTACAGTATAGCAAAACGATTATCTCAAGCCTAATGGACAAGAAAACTCCCTACACGACACTCTATAACAATACTCGCAATGGGCCTGATTTAGAGGTGGAAACAAAAGCGCGCACAGCAGCGTCTACTGGCGGTCGCCCGACAAAGCCCTTCCCTTGTGTACATTCATGCGGCCGAATGTGCGAGGTCTGAGACGCCCACTGTCAGCATCCGTAGACGCGGTAATACCTTAAACGCTACCATCGGATGCACCTTCGAAACTAGCAACAGCCCTATCGCAGGCGCCAATTTCTAGCCACCTCCCAGTCACCGTCCAGGGACGCTCATCACCTTTCATAATATTTCTGATACTGCGCATCTCGATCTCAACAGCGCCTTTGTGCGTACACGCTGTAACGCATGCGCCACACCAGTTTTTTTAGGAATTTTCGCACATGCGCAGTTGCAAAGAATCACTCAACGATGTGAATAAGGCCCTGTCTGTTCAAAACGCAGCGTATGACTCAGCATTAATTTATACTTTACCTATAGTAACTGAAGCTGCCCGGCTGCCATCTGTCTTAATTCCTTGCTAATCGGTGATATTTCAAAGCGGTGTAGCTGGATTAAGCTTTTCTACATCATGCCTCAGTACAAATGCAGAAGTCTGCACCAAAACCTAAAGCCTCGTTGAACAGAATAACTAACTGACTTGGGGGTCTGTTTACTAAGCAGTGTTAGCTGTTAGGAGACAGGTGAAAAGTGATAAGGTGCCAGCCAATCAGCTCCTAACTGCCATCTCACAGGCTGTGTTTGAAAAATGACAGTTGGGAGCTGATTGGCTGGCACCTTATCACTTTTCACTCTGTCTCCTAACACTGCTTAGTAAATAGACCCCTTGCTTCCTCATAGGTAACATAATTGCTCAGATTTGAAGATTTAAGAGGGCGCCACAGGCTGCCACTGGGCATGTCTGACTCAGGGCAGACTAGGTACAGACTTTGTAGCATCATCATATACTGTAGATTCTAATTTATGTCACATTTACAGCAGTGGGATGGGTTGCCTGGTAGGAGCCGTCAGGAATAAAGGAACAATATAATTATTTTTTTCATAAGGAAGCTGCCATGGTAAAGTCGTGATGTAATGTTCCGTTACTATATTTCACTTATATTCCACCACTGATTAATGTTCTAGTGACAAGCATTGGATTTTTGTACTTATACTACTTTCTTTTTTTGTGGTCCATTTGGTGACACAGGAACAATGGGGTATAGAGGTGTCGTTAAGAGTTTGGGCACTTTACAAAAAAATAAAAAGCAAATAAAATCCAAGCTCCTTCACCTCTAAATCCCCCAGGCGAGAAGCCAGTTAATCGACTAACACAGCAAAAAGACAAGTGAAATTAGAAAAGAGAACAAAACACAAAGTTATTCTGAAGAATTGCGCCAGAGTGCAGAGCATCCCCCAATGGACTGAGGGCCTGATTCACTACCGATCGCAACTGCGTTTACGTACGCAATCGACCGATTGTCGCGTTCTGCGCATGCATCGCAGTGCGCGTGAGCTAACCACTCACTGCGATCGGGACTGCAGACCCATCGCAGAGTGATTGACAGGAAATACCGTTTGTGGGAGATGATGGGAGGGTGGTCGCAGGGGTGGCAGTGCATTCAAACGCCATTACTGGAGCGTGCATAAATTATCCACTGTGATGCCTTACGAAGCCTGAGGCCTCATAGCGTGTAATGAAGTTAGCAATTCTTGAGTAAAGTCAAAGCTTGTGCAAGTGTGCGTGAGGCTGCGATGGTACTCAATGTTACAGATGGTTTCGCAGTCTTTCTAAGGGTTATGGATGTGTGTTAGGTAAAGTGGGCGTACGACGGCATAGCGATCGCAATGGATTAGCATACTATCGCAGTGAGACTGCGTGTGTAATTGCTATTGCAATCGGTAGTGAATTAGCTCCTAAGAGAAAAAGGATTTAACCCAAGTACAAATATCATATTTTCTCTTACATACATTGGGGGATACTGGAACAATGGGGGTCATTCAGACCCGCTCGCGAGCGGCAGGACGCTCGCAAGCGGGTCGATGTTCCCCCACTGTGCATGCGTACGACGGAGGGAGCTTCGTCGTGCGCATGCGCGAGACCCGGCGAGCGACGGGCTCTCCATCGCTCCGGGTCTCGCACCAAAGGGGGCATGCTGTCGATGTTGATTGACAGCACGCCCCCTTTGGTGGGCGTGCCTGCCAGACGGAGGCGTTCCCATGGGAACGCCTACCGTCTGAAGCCGGCCCCACTGACATCACTAGTGATGTCAGTGGGAGTGATTTTGGCTCTGATAGAGCCAAAATCACTCCAGGGCTTGCGGCAGCGAGACCCTACCGCAGGGTCTCCGTCGCAAGCCCGATGGTCGCGATGGCCAAGACCATCGCGACCATCATCATGGACGCTCGCATATGCTGTGGGTGGTCACCCATAGCTATGCGAGCGGCCAGGAGGCCGCTCCATTTTCAGGGAGGAGGGCCCTGATTCAGAGCGAGCACTCTGGTCAGAGCGTTCAGCTCTGAATCAGGCCCAATGTTCACAGACCAAAGAGTGGAAGCACATAACTTTCTGTCCAAAGGAAGCATTATTGGACGCAGAATCCTTAAACCTATAAAACCTTGTGAATGTGGGGACAGATGACCAAGTAGCAGCTCTGTACACAGACAACCCTTGCAGAATATTAATGGGTCCATTCATTATCAGGGGCCCTAATACTCAGCAAATTCTGAAACTTGAGATTTCTTGCAGGAACCTAGGCCAACTTCAGATGGTGCTGGTTCCTGGAGCTCCGCTTCTTCCTATGGAAAGGAGGTCTGGATTTCGAAGAGATATCTGTTGTATGCCCTCCTGTAAGGTTTCGATGCTAGTAATTAATGGCGGAATTGGTGCCCCTGGGCATCACGGTGGACCAGGATCCGAAGGAACCCTGGTCCCATTCACCGATGCAGCGGGCCTCGGCGGAGACACCAGGCAGGGCAGTAGGCCTCGATCTTGTAGGATCCAGTCCCCGCCCTCCAAAGCTGCAGAGTTAGCATGCGTGGAAGTAGCAGTGGATGTCCACAGCTGCCCCACGTGTGCAATGGCAACTGGCAGAATCTGCAAAGATTCAGATCCTAGCAATCACAGAGTGGCAATTCAAATTTGGCACTGGCAGAGAGCCAATTGCAGCTTGTGCACTAGCGGGCAATCAGGGATGGCTGTGACAAGCCAATTACGGTGCAGTGTTATCGCCCAGTGCCCCCTGGCAGTGGGAAGGAGCCGAGAAGAAGAGCTCATGTAGACTGAAGCACAAGGAAGAACAGGATGGCGGAAGCTCTGGTGGGAGGCGGCCATTGCAAAGGAGTTTAAACACCTGCCGGGTGAAGATCAAAGAGCCGATGCTCACTGGAAGTGGGGTCGGTAAAGACGCCAGAAGCCCTAGGGTTGCAGTGACCAATACAAAAGAGCTTACACTGGCCACTGCTCCCTGGGTGAAGACAACTGGAATCCCTAAGGCTGTGGGAATTGGCCTGCCTCAGGTGAAGACTCCAGGAAGCCCGGAGGTGATGCTAGGGCTATTTCTTTGTGTTTATTTGCAGGTGCTGAGATCGTAACCAATTGTCCATTAACAGGGACAAGAATACATCTAGTAAGTGTACTTGTGTGATTAATCTGTGTTTTGTGCGTTCTCGTTCCCTTTTTTCTGTGGGCGGTTCAGTTCGGGTTGCACACTTGTGCTTTGTACTGAGGGGTAACTAGTCCCCAGAAGTGTCAGTGATGACCATCCACTGATCCCAGTGGAGGTCATCCTGGCTCAGCATATGTTTTTTTGCAGGGTCTGGGTGCAGGAGTTTCAGCCTTCACCATCCGCCTCTGACCTGGGTTCCAGGACTATCAGCCGGAGCATCATCGGCGGCCTGAAGGTTACAGCAAGTGGCTGAGGTAAGTGCCCGATGACACCGGCACCGCAGCAGGCTTCTGCACCGCCCTCTAGCAAAACCCCTCCACAGGCCGTGTCAGGGATTGCCGGAACAGCTGCTTTCGGAGAAGCTGACCCCGCACCAGAGAAATCTTGAATTGCTCGGGTAGTATGGTATCCAACTCCGCAATTCGCGTCAAATAGATTACCATAGTATTGGGGCAATTTGAGGGTTTATTAATAATAATAATCTCAGACCTTACTGTAGGAACAGGAGTAGTATAGAAAACCAAAAGGAAGAAGTGTTAAAGTCTTTATTCTCACACCATGGTATGTAAATCTTCCAAACTCTTTTAAACACTGATAAGAATTGGTCAGCACCTCTATACCCCATTGTTCCAGTATTATCCAGTGGATATAAGAAAAAGCTGTTTATTGTTGCAGACATAAGGGTCTGTTTTCAGTTTGCCTGGTATAATAACGGGGTTACTGTCCCTTTAAGAGGGACGTGGTCAATGTTCTGTGGAATTCTAGAGACGTTAGTGACTTAATAATATCTTAATCATCTACATGGACGAAGACATAACTGAGCGTTATACAAGTTATAAATTACAATGGAGAACAAGGGCTAGATTTACTAATCAGCGGATTGTAAATCTGCCGATGATTGTCAACTTTGACCAATGGATTTACAGCAGCAACAGAATAAATGCTAAAACGGACTGGTTTAGCATTTATTTCTGTTGCCGCTCTAAACCCATTGGATAAAGTCATGGTTCATCAGCAACTTTGACAAACAGAAGGATAGTAAATCCAGCCCCAAGTGTCATTATAAATGTCTTTTAATAGTATAAATCTACAATTGATGCATAAAAGGAGGAATCTTACAACGCTTCGGCTCCAGGGACGGCTTCATTGAGGAACGAGTGGTGAGTGGCACTACTTCCATTCTCCGTCGAGTATCCAGTGACAAACGGGTTGAACTCAAGAAGAATATCTATAAAAATAGAGAGGAACATTCTGTATTGAGTGATCCTGAAGAGAGAGTATTCAACGCGTTTCACAGTCATTTTATACTGTCTACAAATACTGGCTCAGGGCTGTCCGTAGGATAATAAATGTTTTGACATTGATACAGGAAAATCGTTTTGCTATCTCACTATGTCTAGTTTTATTGTTTTTCTGATATCTTACCTGGGTTTTTATAGTATTTTGTTAAAGGGGATTGCACATCTTCTGATAACATTGAATGGTGCAATGCCTTAATACAACTTTTATTAAATATTTACCTTTATCTTTCTGACTTCATTTTGTGTTGCTGACCCGGGGCTGTAACTAGGGGTTTGAAAGATGCCATCACCCAGGGCGCAGGGAATTGTGGGCGGCAAGGTCACCTGCATTTGGCTTGTAGGGTGCCTGGAACGGCACCCTGCGGCCAGTTGCACTGATGCAGTGCTGCCCGGGAAGTTGTAAGGATGTAAGGATGCTCCTGCAGTGCTCTACTTCCTGGTACTGGTGGCCTCACCTCCTCAGGTGTTTGGGGATGACACAGGACGTCACAGAGCCCTGCTCCAGCACTGTTATCACCAAGGCTTTTACATTATTCATCCAGACTTATTTATGTTTGTGGCCCTTGGATGACACAGATAAACTATGCCCCATAAAATGGATACAGAATAGTGTTGTAGCCAAAAAGCAAATAAAATAATCATTTTTTAAAAGATTAAGAGGTCTATTTACTAAGCAGTGTTAGGAGACAGAGCGAAAAGTGATAAGGTGCCAGCCAATCAGCTCCCCATTTTTCAAGCACAGCCTGTGAGATAGCAGTTAGAAGCTGATTGTCTGGCACCTTATCACTTTTCGCTATGTCTCCTAACACTGCTTAGTAAATTTACTCCTAAATAATGTATTCAGTAAAAGTTGTAGTCTGGAACGTGACACCAGTACATTAAAGTTGTTGGAAGGTAAACAACCTTTAAAAATGACAATAATTAGGACTTGTCTGGTGGAGTGATGGCAACACTTTTTATAACATTGTTTTACTACAGTAGCTGTAATCATGGCACTGGAAGAAATATTTTGTGTAAACATAGCCACATCTACTTACATAGCATAATGGTTTCTCATACACTACAAGCTACTGATTAAATGCCTTATAAATAGGCTGAATCGCATTAACTAGCAATAGAGTTCTAGTACGGCAGTAGTATTGCTCTGTCAGCATGAACAAAGCACTACAATAAAAATAGATTAAATGTCATCAATATATCGCTCCAGGAAGGCAATTAAAGTGATTATTTTTCATTTATTTATTCTTTGGTACTTACTTGGTAAAGTAGTGACATGGTCCAGAGTAGAATCACCGCCAATGCTGGAATACATATGAATATTATGTTATAATTACGGTTTACATCATTATTACTATTGCTAACATTATTCATGTGACTACATACACATGTACACAACACATTTATTGCTGCCTATAAGCCCCCCGTGTTAATTTTCAGAAATGTTGCATTTAGTTGTTATTATTATTTTAATATAATACACAAATTATGCTAGTTTTCATTTAAGTAAGTGTTCAAATTAAATCATTTAGCTGATTGGTGCTCGATTTGGGTATATGTCAAGCATCTCCTTTCGCATCAGCGACACGCCTGTGACACTCCAATAACACGGACCATCTCTGACCATGGGCTAAGCCATCTCCCTGTCACCGCCCAGGGAAGCCCACCACATTTTTAAGACGTTTCGGAGACCATGTGTCTCCAGGGCGCCTCAATCGCAACTATTGTTTGGCTACTGCACATGCGCCAAAATCCAGAAATCTCTTACTGCGCACATGTGAAACCAAGAGTCCTATACCGTTCGCAATTGCATACGGAATCACTATCTATAGAGAAGGGGTTCGTGATCTCTGGGCGTTTCAGGGTCGAGACTTGGGCGTGTCTGGGAAAGCTGCTGCGTTCTCAATCGCAAATCCTCAGCTTCAGAGGCTTCTGCAAATGATAATGGTGCGTCCAATGTTGCATCGATGTTGGAGTGTTTACAATCTCCATCGCAAATGTACAGACTACGGAGTCTGAAAGTGGTCATCTCAGCACTCGTACACTCCGCTGAATCATGGAGCACAGATTAGCGTTTGCATATTCCCGCGGAATCGGTATGAAATACTAACGGCTGAATAGCCGCCATTTCTCATAGCGATGCTGGAAGCCCGAAGGGAGAACATCCCGTCAGTGGCTCAAAAGTATACTAACCCTCCCTTGCCCCCCCTTAACCCTAACCCTCCCTTGGTAGTGCCTAACCCTACGCCCCCCCCGGGGGGGCCTAAACCTAACCACCCCTTCCCGCATCCTAAATCTAAGCCTACCGGGGGGGTGCCTAACCCTAACATCCCCCCAGGGGTACTTAACCCTAGCCCCCCTTCTCGCACCCTAAACCTAACCCTCACACGGGGGTGCCTAACCCTAACCCCCCCCCCCCCCCGCGGCTACAACCTAACTATCCCCGGCCTACCTTTAACCGCATCCCATTCCCGCAACCGATGTTGCAAGAGCGGCTGTGTAATGCGGCTGCATTACCAACCACCTCTGAATCAAGATCATAGTCTCCAGCATATGTAAATGCTTACCCCCTCTGATATATACCACATGTGATGTCATAAATTCCCTCAATAACAAGAGATATGGTAAGAACTTACCTTTGTTATCTCTGTTTCTACGAAGTCCATAGGGTCCACAGGGTTGACCTTGGGGTATAGGTTGGGAACCAAATCCGGGCACCACGCAGTTAAAGCTTTTAGCTCCCAGGATGCACTTGGGTCCACTCTCCCCATAACCCCACCCCCAGCCAGAGGCACCTCAGTTTGTAAGTAGCCAAAGGCCGGAGGAGGAGAAAAAAAGAGAGAAAACTGGAACACTCGATAACCATACTCACAGAAATGGGAGACGGAAAACCGGTGACCAGTCACACAGCCCATTTGAAGCCAGGTGCGTCAGGGCGGGCGCCCTGTGGACCCTATGGACTTCGTAGAAACAGAGATAACAAAGGTAAGTTCTTACCATATCTCTTGTTTTCTACTTCAGGGTCCATAGGGGGTCCACAGGGTTGACCTTGGGGATGTCCCAAAGCAGTTCAACCAAGGGAGGGGACGCTCCTGTGCTGAGAGGAGAATCCGCCGCCAAAAAGGAAGCATCCTGAGAGGCAAAGGAAAACAATGCCTAGAACCTTAAAAAGGTGTAGACAGAAGACCAGGTGGCCACCTAGCAAGGCAAACCAGTCAAGGTGCCACCGCGAGCCACCCACGAGGGTTACATGGCCCGAGAAAAAAAAAACAAGCAGCAACAACAGAAAGCCCTACCCATGGGTAGGCCCCTGAAGAAGACATACGAGGCCGTCCAGCCAACATATGGCCATAGGCCGGCCATCCTTTCCTGTTAAAACCAGAAATCTCAGACCACCAATAAGGAGTCCGATTTCCGTCAGGAACTTGAATGGATCACATAAATCCACAGAGGCCGGACCACAGTCAATGAGGCCACACCAGCCGAGAGGACTGGGGACTGAATGGCCGCACCATAAGTTCCAGAATAATATGGAACCTGAAAATCACTAAGAAGAAACACAGGGTGAGAGCAACTCACACCCTAACAAGATGCCCTCCAGAAGAGGGAGCCACATGAGAACGCTCCCAATTCCGACACTCACCTGGTTGATATAAACTCCCTGATAGAAAGAGAGAAAGCCAAAGCAATAGACCATGTAATGGCTATTACAACCAGCGGTTCCATTAACTTTCCCCGGAGTTAACGAAGAACCACTACTAACTCCCAAGGAGACCCTAGGGAGGACAAATGGAGGCATAATCCAGAGAACACTCCAAAGGATGAACTGGATATCAGAGCGGAGCAATTCCATAACCTAATCATACTGACAGTGTAGAGATCTGCACTGTCAGGAAGGCCAGGCCGAGGGAGAAACCCAAGCCAGCCGGAAGGAATGCCAGAAAATCTGGAAATCCTGGACACCAGAGGATCGTATTGATAGGTATAATACCATAAGAATTATGGCTGCCACAGATTGTGGTAGGTCCCAGCAAAAGCTGATCCATGTGCTCCAATCATTCCAACGATGACAAAGCCATGGAAGCCGTAAGACCACTATAGGGACGTAGTCAAAGACAAACGACCCAGGTCCAAGGCAAACCCCAGGACCCTGAGACAACAGGTCTGGGTAGCGAAGCATCAGGAATGGAGTATCGATGGAGAGACTCCGAAAAACCAAGTACCCCTGACATCTGGGGCAATCAGGAGCCACCAGCAGGAAAGCATCTCTGTCTCTATTGAAACACTTCCCTCGAGGAAGAATGGAGACTGGAGAACACAGGTACGCAAATTGGAAGAACCCCTTCACCGACAAAGAGTCACTGAAGGTTGCTTCAGAATCCCCAGAGTTGGACTGTAACACCATAGTGTGATAGAGTCAGAAGGCCATGAGTGTCACCTCAGGAGGGCCCCCCCCCCCTGCTCACCAGGAGATGAAACCTCTCTTGGGGAAGAGACTAGTCCCCGGGATGCACGTCGTAACGGCTGAGGACTCCCGCTTCCCAATGGAGAGCACCCGAAATGAACACTGTCGAGATGGTCGGGAGGAGACCCTCAGACAATTCCCGAATGTATGACATACCTGACATTGGCACCCAACGAACAGTATTGCTAAAAAGGAAGCCACTGTTCTGACCCTGTCGGACTGAACTTTTTCAGGTTCACCTGGAAACAAGGGCTATGCCAGAGTGAAGCCCAAGACAGGCTAAAGTTCCAACAAGTTAATTGACAGGGTGGAATCGACAGACATCCAATTGCACTGAAATGGATGCGAACCAGACACTGTCCTTAGCAAAGAATACCCTGGACGAGATGGCCATAGTCACCCGAAAAGGGACCGACTTGCCTCCGGGGAGAGCATCATCGTTTGAACAGTGATCCGACAGAAAAAACTCGTTCCATCTGTAGATAAGCCAATTATGGAAAGGCCTGGAATGGAACTGAGCCCATTCCACCCTTCCAAAGGCAGACACTGAATAGTGGACCATGCATCCCAGAGTGTAAAGACATATGGCGACTGCGCAGACATCCATGTACTCCTAATGGAAGAGTGGAGATGCCGTCTTAAGCCAGAAGAATTCTCAGATTTTGAGAATCCAGCAGGGCTCCTAGGTGAAGAATACCCAGAGAGGGATGCAGGGAGGACTTTTTTCCCCTTGATTAAACGTCTGCACCCTGAAGAACCCACAGTCAACCAGACCCGGCTGTAAAGTACCCCGGTGATCCTGCTAAGAGCAGGAGGCCATCCAGGTACAGGAGCATTGGGATATACTGAACAGAAGAACTGTCAGAAAATCCCAAATGCTGGTAAACCCCTGTGGGACTGAGATCAGTCCCAACAGGCAGAGCCCGAAAAATCGTAAGTGCTGTGATACAGCAAACCTCAGTCCATGCTGAGGTAAGGTCTCTGTAAGTACCCGTAGGCACGCGTCCTGTATATCCAGTGATACCATAAAGTCCCCGGGTTCCAAACATAGTATGATGGAGCATAGGGATTGCTTCCTGAACCCAGGTAGCTTTAGGAACTGGTTCGGGGAATTGAGACAGAGAATAGGCCAAAGAGGACCATTCAGCCACTGCACCAGAAAGAAAGCAGAACAACCAGTCCCTCGCTGAGAAAGTGGGGATGGCCCAATTAGCTCCGCTTACCGCAACAACTGTATAGCTTTCTGGATTTGTAAGGCCCTGTTCCGAATAAGGGCCTGCGTACCATCACATGGAAATAGGCCGCCTGAGCAAAGAGAGGGCGTACCCTCCTACCCACGTAGCCGCGGCAACTAGACACTAGTACCGGGCAAACTGAGAAATCGCCATCTCCCAGTGGTAGGCCTGTCTCGTCAGGCTGACGATATATCCGTTGGTTCAGAAGCAGGATCGGCTGGCAGTCCAGGCCTGCTCGGAACTGGATATGTCAGCCCTTGTAAAGGCCGACAGTCTATGAAAAAACAGACCTTTAGGCTGACCCAGAGGACAAAAAGACTTAATAGTCTGAGGCCCCGTAGTGAGCATAGCTGACGGCGGGAAATTTGTACTGCCACTGTCAAGGTCAGATATACCCTATAGATGGTATCTGCACCTCTGCATTCCCAGAGCGCAGCCATAGGGTATTACGGAGGATACCGTCGCAGCCGGAACTCTGAAAGTTTGGAGCTGGTATCCAATATAGGCATGTCCACCTATGACAACTGCATATATTACGTGAGCGACCAAATACACTTGAACCCCAGACGTGTTGGAGGGGAAAAACATTACAAATACATCAGCTCAGTATGCAATAGTATTACCCATCCTACCATGGCTATAGCATGGTTGGTTAACAACCCCTGAAAGCGAGTATACTGATTTCAGGCAGAGTTACCACCTACGGATCAGAAGAATCCGACCACGCAGGAATGGGATGCGTAGTAACGTCTGTAATCCGACGAGTAACACGCCCATCCACCCCAGGAGGGGCTCATGATGACCCTCAGGGAATTTGGGACAGGAGACCAAACACTGTTGTAATACCTCATATCTGGCAACAGCCAGAGTCCCGCCCTGCGATCCACCCGCTAGTCAGCAACAGGGACCCAGAATGCACGTAATACTGAGGGTGTATGATACAGGTGCAGGTCAACATTCACTCTAACCAGAATGGACCTGCTACCAGCCCGAAAGCAGGGATAATAATACTTGAGATAGGCTTCCCCCCCGTGTAAGAGGGAAAGAGCCCAAAACAGTATCCAGTTCACGGTAGAGCCAAGTGGGAAGTAACCACAGGGCGTCAACCACGCCAATTTGCGTTTCATAGAAAAACGACTTCCACCCAGGGTGGCTGTTGTGGTAATCCCTGCAAGGGGCATGACAGACTATTGTGGCACCAGGGGGAATTCATATACTCGAAAAACCCCCTGTAGGGAGCGGTAGTCTGTGTCACAGGGGAAGAGTGCAAGAAACTGCGAGATACCCTGAGATGAAAAGGGCAGTATGGTGAAGTAACCCCAAGTGAGGTACAACAATGGGGCCCGCCCGGCGATCCGCAATTAAGAGGATCCCGAGAAAACAAACAGCCCAAGGGGGTCGTGAAAGGGACCGGCACCCGATGACGCCACATACAGAACCCTTTAAGAGTTAAATCCTCCGCACTAACACCTGCAGCACATGGCTTGCAGGATAGTAAAAATGGGTGCAGTATAACGCTCTATCTCCTGGTCAGACATATCTGACCAAGCCTTGTGATCAAGCAGCGCTATACTGGTCCTGACTGAAACTAAAAATTAGCTGCAGGGACCCATTTTCAGCGTATGCAACACACAGTTCCACTCAAAATATGGCAACGTGCAGCACGCAACAGTATGTGACAAACCTCACAAATATTAACAAGTATATAAATGTGAGGTCTCAGAACCACCCCAAGTACAGCTGTATTAGGGCAGATAAGGAAAGGGATAGATATACACTGACAGGTGAGAGAATAAAGTACAGTCAGCACTAGCATAAGTCACATACAATGCAGATATACACATATATACATAAACATGTCATATAATATACTGCACTATTACACTGCATGCAACTTACCCAGATTCAGTGTCTGGGAAGGCTACAGCGCTGTGTACACTGACCTAATGGTGAGGTACGCAGGGGGACTGGACTCACTGCCATCCTGAGAGATTTCTGCTGCACCACAGAGATAAAATGGCCGCTGGAGACCTCAGAGGAAGCGTGGCCCGCGGAGGAAGCAGCTCAGCGACGCCAGACTATGGATACTGAAAGGCGCGCTGAGCTGAGGGGAGGAGCCGCTGTAACAGGGAAGGCTGCCTCCCCTGGCCGGCTATTAACCCCCGGGACGCCGGCTCCCTGCACCGAACACTAAGTCCCTGGTGGTCTAGTGGACACACGGGGTATGGGGGGCCCGCCGCCACTGCCGGCGCCTCCGGTCTGTCCCCAGAGACCGGAGGCACAGGACTGCATTTCAAATGCGCGGATCACCGCAAGCGGTGACCCGCGCCTTACCTGCTCCCCGTGAATCCGGCAGCAGTCCTGGGCGCCCGCAGAGTCCGGCTAGTACAGACTCTGGGGTCCCGCTGAGATCCCCAGATCTGTACTGGCGTCTCAGCGCCAGCGGGGTGACGGAGCGACAGCTTAGACGTCCTATGGACAGTCTGACGCTGCCGCTCTGAAGAATCCAAAGGAAAAATAAAAAACTCTGTCCTTTAGAAAAAAATAAAGCTTAGGGGCTGCTAATCAGCTCCCCACTGCACTAAACGGTGACCCGACTCCGGCCGGGCACAACTTAAACTGAGGTGCCTCTGGCTGGGGGTGGGGTTATGGGGAGAGTGGACCCAAGTGCATCCTGGGAGCTAAAAGCTTTAACTGCGTGGTGCCCGGATTTGGTTCCCAACCTATACCCCAAGGTCAACCCTGTGGACCCCCTATGGACCCTGAAGTAGAAAAGGGGCTTATTCATCAACACCAAAATAACGGGTTTTAAGGACATTTTCCTTAATTACCGTTATTTTAGTATTCAATAACACAGGAGCTATCACTGATACAGTATGTCCTAGTTAAATCTGTCTGCGTTCATTTCCACACTCCCCATAAATTAGTACATTAGTACATTAGTATGGGGATGTAGAAATTAGGCTATTCATCAAATTCCGAAAATTATGTATTTTCGGAATTTTGATGGTGTTACTATCCGCCACTCTCAGGTGGCGTATAGCGGGTTATACTTACCTGCTTTCAGCTGGGCAGGTCCTCCTCGGCTCCCTCCGTTGCTTCCTGGTCCCTCCTCCAGCTCTGGCTGCAGCTCCAACTGTATTTTCCCGGCAGAACACAGTAAAATAAAAATAAAAAATATATATTTTTTTTACTTTACTGTTCTCTCCTCTTCAGACGGGAAGTCAGGGTCCAAAGCTGCAGCGATTAGGTAGGTGGGGGACATTGAGGTGAGCGGAAGGGTGGAGTGGGAGGGGGGGTTGGGGAGGAGGGGGGGTGGACACAGAGTTACCGCAGCTGTAATTAGTGCTGTACATGCCTAACTTTTGTGAACGTAATGGCGCATGCGCAGCACTGATTACAGCTGCGGTAAGTTAGACCATATAGGGATAAGTATCTATTTCCCGAAAAGCTGTCATCGCAAAAATGTCCCCTAAATCTTATTCTGTATTTTCACTTTACTAATATAAAGCTAATTGTGATGCGTTAAGTCAGGTTGTCGTCTGAGATAACGAGCCTGAGTCAGAGATGTACGGTATTCATGCGCTATTGTGATCTTTTACGGATTCGCATGTGTAAAAAATTTAAATATGCAAATGCCAGTTGCCCTTGTGCAGTAATGTGCGACGAACTGCGCAAACCCAGCGACGCCCATTTTGCATATCTGAGCAATGCTCAAGTCTGCTGGTGAATCCGACCACTCCACCATCGGAACATCGTGTCCCTGAGCAGCACCACTTTTGCATCCACTTTTGTCACCTTCCAGTGTCCACCCTGAAACGCCCATGAATCGCAGATGCTGTCTCAAATCATAGCGATGTCGTATGCAAATGTGTAAGTGCTTACAAGGCATTTTGCGCAAGCGCAGTAGCAACAAATTGCTCAGCTGTGCAAACATCGGCTCTGCGTCCATCTGTGATATAGGCATAATGTTGTGCATTGTGTCAGAGATTTTACCTCCAGGATAATCCGCGGTACTGTCTGATCACATCTATCACATCTCCTGGGTTGGAACCAATTCCGTTCCCGGCCTGAAATGATGTAACAGAAACAGTACATTATATTACGCTGAAACTCCTACTCCTATAATGAACCTGATGTAACTCGCTTGCCCATGTATGGACGCAGCACCTAGTATTTAGAGCCATCTGTGTAGAAGTTGGCAGTAAGGTAACTTTGCACAGGATTATGGGCTGATAAAGGAATGTGCATGATGGGAAAAGTGCAAATGTCACTTCCTGTACTGCCCACATTCATACGGCACAATACGTTCATTACAACTTTTCAAATATTTCGCCCTTAAATACCGTACTCCTATTTCCAGTCTCCTTTATGTATGAAATGAGCTAGAGAAATAAGGTGATATTATGGCTGTATGTAATTAATCAGTAACATTTGTGCTTGATATATTTTATTACGCTGGAAGCTACAAAAGCTATCTCATTGTTCTGATACAAGTGAAGGCTGATGCTTAATTACCAATTATTAACACTTGTTAAAAATCTGTTTTGAATTTGGCTGCACAATAGGGTGCTTTTCTATGCCCTCACAGCAAGAGACCCCCAACCCCCATCCACCAATCAATGCTGCCATTTTGACATTATAACAGTGTTAAGGTCTGAACACAGATGGGAACATGACATCTCAAAAGTGGGAAAAAATAACCCCCCCATCCTTTTTTTAAATGACTTAAGGTGCGTACACACTGGGCGATCAGGAAAGACAGTACGATTACAACATCGTAATCGTACCGTCGTTCCTGATCCCCTGTAGTGCCTACACTGAACGATCAGTCGTTCAGTGCAGGCACACTCCATCATTCCTGAACATGGCCGATCTGTCGTTATCGGCAGATTGGCCTGCATGTTCAGGCGATGGACAATGTCGGAAATGACCAGAGGAAGCGCGTATCGCTGGTCGTTTTCGACATTATAGTCCACAATTTGTGCACGATTACTGAGCCATTGCACGATTACGATGCCGTAATCGTGCAATCGCTCAGTAATATCGCCCAGTGTGTACGCACCTTTAGAAATTAAGCAGCTCTAATTGGGCAGAGCTGTACAGTAGACTCTAATGAAGGTTGAGTTCTAAAAAATATTAAAATGTATCTCTATCATATCCAGATCGTTCAGCTGCTACCAAACCTTCTGGAGGTGAAAAAAAACATGTATGAGAATTGGGTGACCCTCTGTGGGGGCTGTTGGTCCACTATTTCAGTTTTCACTTACAAACCTGTACTACTTCTTTATTTATACAAGTGTAGCTAATGATTTGGAGGTGCAAGTAAGGATGGCCATCAACCATTGATGGTTAGCTATGTTTTTTTGCCCAGGGGCAGGACGCTTAGCTCTGCCCCGTTGTGCCATTTAGTCCGCTCCCTTCCCTGTTTGTTCCCCACCTTCACATTATCAACAGCCAGGATACTCATTGATAGTTCAAACCTTCAGTGGTTCTCCCTCTATGGTTTCCTACCATTGGTGGAAACCACAGATGGAGACCATTGATGATGAAGTCTTCAATGGCCACTCCTAGGTGCAGGCTCCCTTCCCTGCATGTGGTCGCTCTTTTAAAGGGATTGTAGGTTTGTATTTTTGCACAGTGCAACTGTAAATGAGACTTCCTGCAGAAAACATTTATTTTTGGAGAGCGGTAACATTATTAGACAAATTGCCGTTGTGTAGTAGTAAAACAAGTGACAATAGATCATTCCACCTTCCATTCTAAAGTACAGTAAAGTCTTACGGTCAGTGAGTCGCCAACAGCTGCTACGACAGTGATGTCCGCCGGCCTCAGTTCATGAACTACAATAAAATAAGAAATAAGTTTACAGTAAGTTGACATTAAAGTGAAACCATAGAGAAAATAGAATCAATTCTCGACAAGAAAGCATTTACAAATACAGGGGTGTTTGCACATTACCGGAAGTGGGTTTTGCAGGTGATGGAGAGCGGTCTGTACACGTAAGTATGCTCCCATGAACCTACAAAAGAAAAAAAATATATGGATTTTTGCATTTACATGAAATTATTTTCTCGAAGTTCATTGATGAAAACTGGAACCTTGGGGTATAGAGGTGGCTGTAGGACCTTGGGCAGTTCAAAATAATCTCACTAAAGTCCTGGCTTCTCCGCCTTTATATTCCCTAGTTGGGAGTCAGTCAGTTAATTTTCAGCACAACCAATACAGTAGTCAAATCGAGAGTTAAATTAGGAGGGAAAGAGAAGGAGAACAAAATAGATGACATTGTCCCTCAATAAATAACAAATTAAAAAAACAAAGGATGAACCAGAGCATAAATTAGGTGAGCAACCAGTGTCGCCAGCAAACTTTGAGAGAAGGATTAAATATAAGCACAAAAATTCCTTCTTTTAATGTATCCATTGGGGAAACTGGAACCTGCCTATAGGAGAGTATAATGCAAACAAAAAAAAAACAACAACAATGTAAGATAACTGAAGATCGCCTAGGAACTGAAGGCTCATAAACCTCCAGTCAGGGATAGAATGAGTTATTAGTTAAGGGGGGTTGTGTTTCTTGTTGATGGCCAGCACAGGTAACTAGAGGGATTGGTGGGCATCAGCTTTGGGGTGGGGTTTAGAGGGGTTTTAGGTCAGTTGATAGTATAATCCAGCCTCTTTGATTTGATCTCCCACCCTCCCTCCCCTTTTGTGTCTTGCCTGTGACATCTTTATTACAGGGCAGGGAAAGAACGGCAACTTGGCGGCCAGCTTGCTGCAGTATGGGGGGTGACCTCCCCTGCAATGCACTGGTTAGGCTGATTTCGCCCTACTGGGGTCAGCGGCGCTCTCATCCGAGTGGGCCTGAATAGTGCATTGGTATGGGTGTCGGATACCTCCCCACTTGCTTAGAAAGGGATAATTGACCCTTGCAAGTTGTCATTTCATATTTGCCTTTGACAATGGGATAGTTGGCCCTCGCAATTTGTGACATCATTTGCCTCAATGGATGGTTTGCAATATGCTGCCGTTCTTTCTTCTGCCTCCATTCTTCTGTTGTAATAAATAAAGCTGGCCATTAATTTTTGAACGGCACATTCGGTCTCGTGTCTTCATTTTAGTTAAGTAAATGGTGTTAAGATTCTCGGTTATGGTTCATCTGTCATCTGACGATAGAGAGATTAATACTAGTGATTTTTTTATAAATTAAATATTAATAAAGGTTATACGTTAAACAATACAACAGATTATATGGTTTCATAATACAACAGTTTCAATATTACTTATAGGGCGGTATTCAATTGTTTACGCGGTCCGGATCTCCCGTCTAAAGTGAGAGGAGATCGCGGGCCGCTATTCAATTGCCGCCATTTTTCGCGCTGATCACGCCCAAAGTGGTCGGGTTTAGCAGCTACCCCCGACCAAAGTGCTGGGCGCGACCGCAAAAAGTGATGTTTGGGTGCCCAAACAGGTCACTTTTCGCACATTTCAGCTCGCACCCCGCTGGGGCTGCGAGCTGAAGTGGAGCGCTGGCAGCTGATTGCGCCCGACAGGAGCAACAATTGAACAGCTCTGTCAGGCATGAAGGGGGGTAGAAAGAACTGAATTCCACCCCTAGAGTACACCAGGGAATCTCATTCTCCTCTTTCTTGTTTTTTGCTACAGGGGAGAATACGCAAATACTTTCCCCAAAACTAACATCTTTGGACACAAAAATGTTGAATTTCAAGAATTTGGAAAAGAAACCAGGTGGCCACCCAGCGCTGCTACGCCAACAAAGGCTCAGTTGCTCCATCCAAGTGGCTATCACCACCTAGTGGAATGTGCTCCCAAATTTGCAGGAACAGGAAAACTACAATCTGCCAAATTGCAAAGCCAATCCATCTAGCATTTGCCAGCTTTGCTAGGGGGCCAGCTTTTCCTTTACGAATCGGAGAGGGCTTAGGAGGGCATCTGTCTCTCGAAAATCTACCATCCTATCAAAGATTGTGCCTTACATGAATCGGTAATGGCTATCTTCTGATTTAGGTGGAATTATGCTAACAATTCAGCTTACTTAGGGGCTGTTTCACTATGGATCGCAATATTGCGTACGCACGCAGTTCAACTGCGATACGAAGCCAAACCACTGCGATCGCAATGAAAACTCAGCACCACATAAGGACGCCCACATTACCATACGCACATCCGTAATGTATAGCAGAATAGCAAAACCATCCGTGCAATCGAGTGCCATCAGACCTATACGCACACTTGCACAAGCCCTGACCGTACTAAGGAATGGCTAACAGCCACGCACGCTATGAGGCCTCACACTGCGTATGGCCACGCAGTGGATAATTTATGCACGGCGTTGAAACGCACTGGCACGCCTGCGTTTGCCCGACAACACCCTCGTCACCACCCACAAACGGCACTTCCTGTCAATCACTCTGCGATGGGTATGCGTAGCCAAAGCGAACGCAGTCCTGATTGCAGTAGCAGGCTCGCGCACTGCGATGCGTGCGCATGTGCAGAACGCAACAATTGGCCGTTTGCGTGCGAATTAACATCTGCGATCCAAGCTGAATCAGGCCCTTTGTACGCTATAAATAAATGATAATAATACCCTATCTAGAAAAAAAGACCAGAAGGGCTATATTGTATGTAGGCTGGACAAGCAGCACTGCTTGCTAAAAGATTTGTACCCCGGAACCAGTACTAGTCTTATCTGAATGAGAGTGTTGAACATGAGGTTTTAAAGAACTAAGGGGTCTAGTTACTAAGCTGTGTTAGGAGACAGAGGGCCTGATTCAGAGCCGGACGCTCTGAACGAGCGCCCACTCTGAATCAGGGCATTTTTTTTTTAATAGGGCCGCCTTTTGGCTGCTCGCATAGCTTATGCAAGCATCCATGATGATGGTCGCGATGGTCAAGACCATTGCGACCATCGGGCTTGCGACGAGACCCTTGCGGTAGGGTCTCGTTGCCGCAAGCCCTGGAGTGCTTTTGGCTCCATCAGAGCCAAAATCACTCCCACTGACATCACTAGTGATGTCAGTTGGGCCGGCCCCAGACGGTAGGCGTTCCCATGGGAACGCCTCCGTCTGGGCAGCCACGCCCCCGACACGCCCACCAAAGGGCGCGTGCTGTCACTCAACATCGACAGCACGCCCCCTTTGGTGCGAGACCCATAACGACGGCTTGGAGCCGCCTCCGTTGTGCGCATGCGCACTTGGCCAACATCGACCTGCTTGCGAGCGCTCAGTGCTCGCGAGTGGGTCTGAATTAGGCCCAGAGTGAAAAGTGATAAGAGAGTGATAAGGTGCCAGCCAATCAGTTCCCAACTGTCAGCTCTGTTTGAAAAATTACAGTTGGGAGCTGATTGGCTGGCACCTTATCACTTTCTTATCACTTTTCACTCTGGGCCTGATTCAGAGCCGGACGCTATTTGCGGACTGTCTTTCCAAAAAAGGGGCCGGCTATTTAAATTGAGCGCTCGCTCTTTGCGGTTTGTTGACGCCTCTATGTCTGAGCGAGCGAACGAAAAATGAGCTCGCTATTTTGTAAAGACGCCCCTTTGCCGTTCGCATCACACATCATCTCCGGTATTTATTAGATTAATTCGGGTACATCGAAAGGCATCTGAACTGCTCGCAGTGCTTGTGGTAGGTTTTTCTTACTGCTATCACTGCGAGCAGTTCAGGCTAAAAGACAACCAAGTGACGTGGTCGATGACGCTCCTTTACTAATTATGCACTCCCATTAAACGCCCTTTTGACCGTTAGGCACGCCTGCGTTCG
Organism: Taudactylus pleione; assembly: GCA_031769625.1. NCBI lineage: Eukaryota > Metazoa > Chordata > Amphibia > Anura > Myobatrachidae > Taudactylus > Taudactylus pleione. Next base: position 1,485,383 of record JAUIMM010000078.1, on the reverse strand, counting down.
GATCTCCACACCCCCATTTTCAAGTACCTTCCCCTGTTACCACCCACAAACTGTACATTCTGTCACTCAAATTAGCAGCCCCTCGCTGTTTTGCGAGCGCACGATTTCCAACCGCAATGACTGGTTTGCGCATGTGCATTATGACCCATACGCATGCGCAGTTGTGCGAACATCGCTCAGAGCGAACGAGCGGCCGTTTACGAGCGGCTCTGAATCAGGCCCTCTGTCTCCTAACACTGCTTAGTAAATAGACGCCTAAGGGCCTGATTTACTACGGATTGTAAGCTAATATCAGCGGTGCTATTTAAATGTTTGCATTCACATTGCGATCGCAGCCTGACATAAGGACGCCCACTTCCCCTTACTCACATCCGTATACTAGGGGTACATAGCGATATCATCGATAACATCGAGTAACATCGGACCCATATGCACACTTGCACAAGCTCTGACCTTACTCAGAAATTGCTACCAGCCACGCACGCTATCAGTGCTATGGCTGCTTATGCTGCGCAGTGGATAATTTATGCACGCCCCTGCAATGGTGTTGAAAGTAACGCACTGGCACGCCTGCGTTCGCCCAACCCTCCCCCCTGTCACCACCCACAAACGGCACTTCCTGTCAGTCACTCTGCTCTGTGTCGGCGTAGCCTCGGCAATTGCAGTTCAGATCGCATATGCCAGTTCGCGCACTGCAATGCATACGCAGAACGCAACAATCGACCAACTGCGTGCGTATGAGCAACTGCGTTCCTTGCTGAATCAGGCCCTAAGACCCATATTTATCTATGAGTGATATTCTTGTTATCACTCATTTCTAATCTTAAATGGTGCTCCAGCCAATCAGCTCCTGTCAGGTGTTTGAAAAATGACAGTTAGGAGCTGATTGGTTGGAGTACCATTTAAGATTAGTAACAAGTGATAACAAGAATATCACTCGTTGATAAATATGGGTCTTTGGGCCTGATTCATTATGGATAGCAATGTAGTGTACCGTATATACTCGAGTATAAGCCGAGTTTTTCAGCACAAAAAATGTGCTGAAAAAGTACCCCCTCGGCTTATACTCGAGTCAAGTGTAGCGCTGACCGGATGGAGTTCGGTCAGCGCTACACACTGCCAAACACACAGCCGCCGGAGCCGGCAGCTGCGTGTTTGGTGTAATCAGCAGCCGCTGAGAGTCTGTCAGACTCTCAGCGGCTGCTGCTGCTCCCACTGCGGGAGCCATCTTCCGGCTCCCGCAGTGGGTGATGGGAGACACGTCATCATGACGACGTCTCTCCCATGCAAAGCGGCCGGAGGAGCGGACAGCGGCGGGACCAGGAGAGGGAGTTTAAGGTAAGTGTTTATTTTTTTTTTATTCTTTTCACGTCTCTCTCTACTAGGGGGGGGGACTACAGGGGGCACTACCAGGGGGCGATGACTACAGGGGGCACTACCAGGGGGCATTATCAGGGGGCACTACCAGGGGGCAATTACTACAAGGGGCACTACCAAGGGGCATTATCAGGGGGCGATTACTACAGGGGGCACTAAAAGGGGGGATTACCACTGGGGGAACTACAAGGGGGGGATTACTACAGGGGGCACTACCAGGGGGGGATTACTACAGGGGGGGATTACTACAGGGGGCACTAAAAGGGGGGATTACTACAGGGGGCACTAAAAGGGGGGATTACCACTGGGGGAACTACAAGGGGAGGATTACTACAGGGGGCACTACCAGTGGGGGATTACTACAGGGGGCACTAAAAGGGGGGATTACTACTGGGGGTACTACCAGGGGGGGATTACTACTGGAGGCACTGAAAGGGGGGATTACCACTGGGGGCACTACCAGGAGGGATTACTACTGGGGGCACAACCAGGGGGAATTACTACTGGGGGCACTACCAGCTGCTGCCATTTCCCACACTAGGCTTATACTCGAGTCAGTAAGTTTTCCCAGTTTTTTTGGGTAAAAGTAGGTACCTCGGCTTATATTCGGGTCGACTTATACTCGAGTATATACGGTACGCCCACAGTTCAATTGAGATAGTATGCTAATCCATAGCGATCACAATGCAAACTCAGCGCTACATAAGGACGCCCACTTCACCTACACGCACATCCGTAATGGTTAACCAGACTGAGAAAACATCGGTACAATTGCAAAGTTAAGGCAGGTCAGACCTCACTCAGGAATTGCTGAACTTCAGTGCACGCTATGAGGCCTCAGGCTGCGTATGGTATCGCAGTTGATAATTTATGTACGCCCATGCAACGGAGTTGAAACGCACTGGCACGCCTGCGTTCAGCCGACCACCCCCCTGTCACCACCCACAAACTACACTTCCTGTCAATCACTCTGCACTGGGTCTGCGTAGTCGCTGTTATCGAAGAGGCCGGTTCGGGTACGCGCACTGCGAAGCATACACTTGCGAACTACGCAACAATTGGCCAATTGCGTGCATATTAACAACTGCGTTCCTTGCTGATTAAGGCCCTTAGCCTAAAACTGTTTTGCTTACACTTCTATAAGAACTGAAATAACCTAGATAATAGAAAAGAAGAGTTAGAAGATTCCTTTCTAACATACCACGAGATATAGATCACCCATACTAAAGCAGGTTTCCTAGCTTTTAAACTGGTCTGTACCATGATTTCAGAAAAAAAACAAAAGATATGGTAAGAACTTACCTTTGTTATCTTTGTTTCTACGATGTCCATAGGGTCCACAGGGTTGACCTTGGGGGTATAGCTGGATCTGGCACGGGCACCACGCAGTTAAAGCTTTTGCTGCTCCCAGGATGCACTTGGGTCCATCCTCCTCTATACCCTACCCCCGAACCACAGGCACCTCAGTTGGTAAGCATCCAAGGCCGGAGGAGGAGACTAAACAGAGAGAAGGAAGATTGGAACACACAAGAAACCATACTCACAGAAATGGGAGACGGAAAACTGGTGACCAGCCACACAGCCCATATGAAGCCAGGTGCGTCAGGGCGGGTCCCCTGTGGACCCTATGGACTTCGTAGAAACAGAGATAACAAAAGGTAATTTCTAACCATATCGCTTGTTTTTGTACTTCAGGGTCCATAGGGGGTCCACAGGGTTGACCTTGGGGATGTCCCAAAGCAGTTCAACTATGGGCGGGGACGCTCCTGTGCAGAAAGGAGAACCCGGCGCCCGAAGAATGCATCCTGAGAGGCAAAGGTGTCAAACGCATAGAACCTCAAAAATGTCTGAATGTAAGACCGGGTGGCCGCCTTACATAGCTGAACAGCAGAGGTGCCACGTCTAACAGCCCAAGAAGGACCCACAGACCGAGTGGAATGAGCCTTAACGGAGGCTGGAACAGGTAAACCCTCCTGTGCATAAGCCTCACAAATAACATAACAAAGCCAACGGGCTAACATTTGTTTGTTGGCAGGCCAACCCCTCCTGTGAAAACCAAAGAACGCATAAATTCTGAGAGCACGGACTACATCCAAGGAAGCCTAACCAGCTGAAAGATCAGGTGACTGAAAAGCTGGCACAACAAATTCCTGATTGATGTGGAACTTCGAAACCACTTTAGGTAGAAACTCAGGATGAGTGCGAAGCACTGCTCTGTCCTGGTGAAAAATCAGAAAAGGGGGACGACAGGAAAGCACCCCCAATTCTGACACCCTCCTGGCAGAAGCAATTGCCAGGAGAAAAAACTTCTTAAACGTTAACCACTTGAGTTCCACCGACTCAAGAGGCTCAAAAGGAGGACCCTGCAGGACCCGAAGACCCACCGCCAAGTCCCAAAGAGCCACAGCAGGCACAAAGGGAGGCTGGATTCGGAGAACACTTTGGAAAAAAGTGTGAACATCTGGCAGTGTAGCGATTCTTCGTTGGAACCACACAGACAGCGCGGACACATGAACCTTCAGGGAGGCAAGACGTAAACCTAGGTCTAAGCCTGATTGCAGAAATTCCAAGATCCTAGAAACTCGGAACACCTTTGGATCATAGTTTCTGGACTCACACCACTGATAGTAAGTGCGCCACACCCTGTGGTAAATCCGTTCAGAAGCAGGCTTGTGTGCCCTGAGCATGGTACTAATAACCGAACCCGAGAAGCCCCGAGACCTTAAGACGGCGTCAAAGACAGCCGACCCAGATCCGGGTAAAGGCAGGGCCCTTGAGACAATAGGTCCTGACGCTGAGGAAGAAGGTACGGAGCATCGATGGAGAGGCTCCTCAGATCGGAGTACCAAGGACGTCTGGGCCACACCGGAGCCACCAGCACGAGCGTGCCGCCATCCTGCTTGAATTTCCGCAGGACCCGAGGCAGCAGGGATATCGGAGGAAAGAGATGCGCCAGTTGAAACGTCCATTTCACTGACAGCGCGTCCACCAGACTTGCGCCTGTGTCTCTTGTCCTTGACCCGTACACGGGCAACTTGTGATTGTGATGGGAGGCCATCAAGTCCAGCTCCGGCAGCCCCATCTGTCCACGAGTAGCTGAAATACCTCTGGGTGAAGCGACCATTCCCCGGGATGCACGTCGTGACGGCTGAGGAAATCCGCCTCCCAATTGAGGACTCCTGGGATGAAGACCGCCGAGATTGCTGGAATGTGGCACTCCGCCCAAGCAAGGATGCGAGACACCTCCAACATCGCAGCCCGACTGCTAGTTCCTCCCTGGTGGTTGATGTACACCACAGTCGTGGCGTTGTCGCATTGAACTTGAACCGCCCTTCCTTGAAGAGCGGTGCCGGACAACTACAGGGCCCTGTACATGGCCCGCAGTTCCAGAATGTTGATTGGGAGAAGTGCTTCTTCCGCAGTCCTGAAGTGACAACGAGCCTGTCACTGCCCCCCAACCCCGGAGACTGGCATCTGTTGTGAGCAGGACCCAGTCCGGGATCCAAAAGGGGCGCCCCTCGACTAGATGAGATGTCTGAAGTCACCAAGCCAAAGACTGCCGAACCTCCGGGGACAACACCAGCATCTGAGACCGGATCCGGTGAGGTAACCCGTTCCATTCCGATAGAATCAGCCCCTGCAGGAGTCTGGAATGGAACTGGGCAAATTCCACCATGTCGAATGCCGACACCATGGACCCCAGAACTCTCATTGCCGAATGGACCGACAGGCGGCAACTGCTCAGGCAACTGTGTATCCGCAGCTGTAGGGAGGAGACCTTCTCCGGAGTCAGGAAGATTCTTTGCTGACAGAATCTAGCAGGGCTCCCAAATGAACCATCTGCTGTAATGGAATCAGGGAGGACTTTCTCCAATTTATCAACCACCCGTGTGCTTGCAGACAAGCGATCATCAGGTGGAGATGTTGAAGCAGTACCTCCGGAGAGCTTGCCAGCAAAAGGAGGTCGTCTAGATACGGCAGCAGCCGTACATTCTGGCTCCGAAGATGATCGGCCATGATCGCCATCACTTTGGTGTATACCCTTGGTGCCGTGGAGAGGCCAAAGGGTAGTGCCTGAAACTGGTAGTGATGATGTAGGATAGCAAACCTCAGATACCGTTGGTGTGAAGGTGCTATCGGAACATGGAGTTAGGCGTCTTGGATATCCAGGGAGACCATATAATCCCCCGGTTCCATCGCCAGAATGATGGAACGTAACGTTTCCATCCTGAATTTGGGAACTGTGAGACTTCAAATTGAGGCTAGGGCGATGAGAAACATTTGGTTTCTGCACCAGAAACAGAGTACAGTAGTACCCCATCCCTCGTTGTGACTGAGGCACGGGAACAATGACTCCTGCTTTCAGCAAGGACTCTATGGCTTCCTGAATCTGCAAAGCTTTGGTTTTGTCCTGAGAAGGACTCGTGCAGAAAAGCTGGTGGGGCTGTCTGTGCCGAAAAGACAGGGCGTACCCCTGGGAGACCACTTCTCGAACCCAGGCATCCGTGGTGGTATTGTGCCAGCACTGGGCAAATTGAAGAAGTCGGCCTCCCACTCTGGGGTCCCCCAGAGGGAGGCTCGTCCCATCAGGCAGAAGGTTTATCTTCCTGCTTAGAAGAAGGGCGCCTAGCACTCCAGGCCTACTTCTTGGGCTTAGAGGCGGCCTTGGTTGCCGACTGCCTCGGGAAGGACTGACAATTTGCCTTACCCTGAACCCGAAAGGACCGAAAGGCGGAGCTCCTCACCTTAGCAGGTGCTGAAGCCGAAGGGAGGCAGGCTGACTTGGATTTAGCCAGAGTATCCACTATTTTGTCCAAGTCTGGACCAAATAGCAACTTCCCATTAAAAGGTAAGGCCTCCAGGCCCTTTTTAGAGTCTGCTTCATCTCTCCAGGACCACAGCCACAAGGACCGATGAGCAGACACAGCTGCAGCCGAAACCCTAGAGGTCAGCAGGCTAGCATCTAACGATGCTTCCCCAATATAGGAAGCCGCATCTCTCATCTGTCCTATTAACGCTCTCTGGATATCTGAAGCATTATCTGGAAAAGTATCCTCTAATGCGTTGGCCCAGCTCTCAATGGCTTTAGCCACCCAAGAGATGGCCATGGACGGACGGGCCACTGCACCTGAGAGAGAGTAGATAGACTTTAAACAAGTCTCCACTTTACTGTCCATGGGATCCTTCAGAGAGGAGATAGACGGTAATGGCAATGTAGCGCTTTTAATTAATGGGTGACATGGGAATCCACCGCAGGTGGAGTTTCCCATTTCCTGCAATGAGCCTCAGGAAAAGGACAGTTGTATGCCAACCATTTCTGTGGTTGGAATCTCTTACTGGGCGACTGCCAGGCCCCCGCCATATGATCCATCATTTGGTCAGACAGGGGAAAAAACAGGAGATATGGTAAGAACTTACCTTTGTTATCTCCGTTTCTACGAGGTCCTTAGGGTCCACAGGGATACCTTGGGGTATAGGTCTTGGCTCCAGCCATGGGCACCACAGAGTTAAAGATGTCCTCCCAGGATGCACCGGGCCCCCTCCTATACCCCGCCCCCAGGCCAAGGCACCTCAGTTTTAGTATCAAGCCATAGGCCGGGAGAGAGGAAAAAGGAAGAAGAAAGTCTGGAACACACAAGATTCACATTCTCATAGAAAAGGGAGACAGAAACTGGTGACCAGAACAACATCCTACGGAAGCACAGGGCATCAGGGCGGGCGCCCTGTGGACCCTAAGGACTTCGTAGAAACGGAGATAACAAAGGTAAGTTCTTACCATATCTCCTGTTTTCTACCTCAGGGTCCTTAGGGATCCACAGGGATACCTTGGGGATGTCCCAAAGCAGTATCCTTCAAGGGAGGGGACGCTCCTGTGCCGAGAGGAGAATCCGCCGCCCAAAGGAAGCATCCTGAGAAGCAAATGTGTCAAATGCGTAATGCTTGACGAAAGTATGGACAGAGGACTACGTGGCCGCCTTACAAAGCTGAAGAGCTGAGGCGCTGTCGAGCTGCCCACGAAGGTCCCACAGATCATGTAGAATGAGCTTTCACAGAGGGTGGTACTGGAAGTCCCTCATGAGTGTATGCCTCAGAGATCGCCATGCAGATCCAGCATGCCAAAGTCTGTTTATTGGCAGGCCAACCCCTCTTATGAAATCCATATAGGACAAACAAAGAGTCCGATTTTCTCAAAGAACTGGTACGGTCCACGTAAATCCGCAGAGCCCGTACAACATCCAAAGAAGCCTCACCAGCTGTGAGATCAGATGAATTAAAAGCTGGGACCACAATTTCCTCGTTAATGTGGAAACTAGACACCACTTTAGGAAGGAATTCGGGACGGGTACGAAGTACCGCCCTATCCGAATGAAAAATTAGAAAAGGGGGGCGACACGAAAGAGCCCCCAAATCCGACACCCTTCTGGCTGAAGCAATAGCCATAAGGAACACTGTTTTTGCCGTAAGCCATTTCAGATCCACAGAACCCAGAGGTTCAAATGGAGGATCCTGTAGCGCCTTCAGGACCACAGCCAGATCCCATGGAGCTACCGGATGGACATAGGGAGGCTGGATGCGAAGGACACCCTGCATAAAGGAATGGATATCAGGCCTCGTAGCAATCCTTCGTTGAAACAAAACAGACAGGGCAAAAACATGCACCTTCAGGGAAGCAAGGCGTAGACCTAAATCCAAGCCTGTCTGAAGGAAAGCCAACACTCTCGATATTCTAAACTCGCGAGGATCGTATGCTTTAGGGTGACACCACTCAAAATAGGTATGCCACACCCTGTGGTAAATTCTAGCTGAAGCCGGCTTACGAGCATGTAACATGGTATTGACCACCGCTCTAGAGAAACCCTTGGACCTCAAGAGGGAAGTCTCAAGAGCCACGCCATCAAAGATAGCCGACTCAGGTCCGGGTAGAGACAAGGACCTTGAGACAATAGGTCCGGCCTCTGAGGTAACAGCCAAGGAGTGTCGATGGATAGACACTGGAGATCCGAGTACCAACTACTTCTGGGCCACGCAGGGGCCACCAGCAGGATCTTGCCTCCTTCCTGCCTGAACTTTCGAATTACTTGAGGCAGCAGGGAGAATGGAGGAAACAGGTACGCTAACTGGAAGTTCCATCGTGCCGACAGAGCGTCCACCAGGAGAGCTCCTGCGTCTCTTGTTCGGAATCCGTACGCCCACAGCTTGCGGTTGTGTCTGGAGGCCATGAGGTCTATTTCGGGAAGACCCCACTTGTCCACCAGGAGTTGGAACACCTCCTGATGAAGAGACCATTCCCCCGGGTGTACATCGTGGCGGCTGAGGAGGTCCGCCTCCCAGTTGAGCACACCCGGAATGAAGACGGCTGAAATGGCTGGAAGATTGCCTTCTGCCCAAGTCAGAATGCGGGACACCTCCCTTAGAGCTGCTTGGCTTCGAGTTCCTCCCTGACGATTTAGGTAAGCCACCGCGGTGGCGTTGTCTGACTGAACCTGCACAGGTTTCCCCAGCAGGAACGGTCTTGCATGCTGCAGCGCCGTGAACACTGCTCGAATTTCCAATATATTGATTGGCAGGTCCGATTCCTCTGACGTCCACCATCCCTGGAAGACGTGTGGGCCTGTCACAGCGCCCAGACCCGAAGGCAAGCATCCGTTGTTAGAAGGACCCAATCCGAAATCCAAAACGGACGTCCCCTGCTGAGATGAGACTTTTGTAACCACCACGTCAAAGACAGGCACACTTCCGGAGTGAGCCTGATCATCTGTGTCTTTATTCGACGGGGATTTCTGTCCCATCTGGACAGGATCAATATTTGTAGAGGCCTGGAATGGAACTGGGCATACTCCACCATGTCGAACGTTGACACCATGGAACCCAGTAACTTCATCGCTGAGAGAAGAGACACTCGGCGACTGCTTAGAACATTGCGTAACTTGGACTGCAACAGGGCTATCTTTTCTTCCGTGAAGAACATCCTCTGTTGCTGAGAGTCCAACAATGCCCCGAGATGCACCATTCTCTGAGAAGGAATTAGAGAGGACTTCTTCCAATTCACTATCCAGCCGTGAGCCTGCAATACAGATATTGTCAGTTGTAGATGGCTGCAAAGGACTTGTGGCGACCCTGCCAACAACAGAAGGTCGTCCAAGTAAGGTAATAGGCAAACTCCCTGCAACCGCAGGTGTGCCGCCATAACCGCCATTACTTTTGTGAATACCCGAGGAGCCGTGGAAAGGCCAAACGGTAGAGCCTGAAACTGGTAATGGAGGTCCGATACTGTAAATCTGAGGTAACGCTGATGAACCCTGGCAATGAGGATATGCAGGTAAGCATCCTGAATATCCAGGGACACCATAAAATCCCCAGGTTGCATAGCTAAAACAATAGAACGCAGAGTCTCCATTCGGAACCGAGGGACCCTTAAAAATTTGTTCAGGAACTTGAGGTTGAGTATAGGTCGGTATGATCGATTTGGTTTTTGAACCAGAAAAAGGTTGGAGTAATATCCGGTCCCTCTCAGGGATAACGAAACAGGTTCTATTACTCCCATCTGAAGCATAGAACGCACCTACTCTTGGATCGCTAGAGTCTTCGTTGGATCTGAAGGACATGGTGTTACAAAGAACTGATGAGGAGGCCTTCTGCGGAAGGAGAGGGCATATCCCTGAGATACCACCTCCCTTACCCAAGTGTCTGTGGTGGTTTTGAACCAACACTGGGCGTATTGCAGAAGTCGGCCTCCCACCTTGGGATCCCCCAAGGGGAGCCCCAACCCGTCAGGCTGAGGGTTTGTCATCCGGCTTGGCAGCTGGACGTCTGGTACTCCAAACTTGCTTCTTGGTCTTAGCTGTCTTTTTGGGACCTGAAGGTCTCGGAAAAGACTGAACCCTAGGTTTTCCCGGAGGGTGATAGGGCCGAAAGGACGGATTTTTAGACCCAGACGGAGTCGGGGCTGAGGGTAGACATGCAGATTTGGCAGCCGCCAACGTGTCCACTATTTTGTCCAAAGCTGGTCCAAACAGGACCTGCCCATTGTAGGGTAAGCATTCCAAGCCTTTCTTGGATTCAGCGTCCGCCCTCCACAAACGTAACCATAAGGAGCGTCGAGCGGCCACAGCCGCAGAAATCCTAGAAGTAAGCAGGCTCATGTCCAAAGCTGCTTCGTTAATGTACGTAGCGGAATCCCGAAGGTTACCCACTAACACAACCTGTTCGCTGGTACCCTCAGAAGGAAATGACGCTTCCAAAGCGTCCGCCCACCTTTCCATAGCCTGGGCCACCCAGTAGACAGCCATAGCTGGTCTAGATGCTCCTCCAGCAAGGGAATAGATAGACTTTAGGCACACCTCCACTTTGCGGTCTGTAGTATCCGTCAGAGAAGACATAGACGGCATAGGCAAAGTTGCGCTCTTTACTAAGCGCGTCATGTGAGAATCCACCTGAGGAGGAGACTCCCATTTAGAGAAGTAATCTTCCGCAAAGGGATATGTACGAGCCAGATGTTTGTGAGGTTGAAACCTTTTTCCTGGAGATTTCCAGGCCTCCTCCATGTGATCAACTAGCTGACCAGATAGAGGGAAAACTGCTGCAGCTCCTTTAAACTCTTTAAAATAAGCATGAGTAGGCGCTGCCGGTAAGTTGTCGTCCGTAATTACCATGGCCGCACGGACTGCCCGTATGAGGCCTGGAATGTAAATACTAGACTTAGCCTCTGACCCTACTTGAGGAGTGTCAGTGTCCGAAAAATCTACAATTTCGCCCTCATCAGACGAGCCATCATCTTCATCATCCTGAGCGTATGGATATGACAATAACGGTCTTTTAGCAGGTCTAGATTGATCCTGCTGAGAGCCCCGCACCCTTGAATCAGACAAACCTTGGTCAGCCTGATTAAGGACATGTTGCGGGGGGCACTGCATTACTAACGGTCCTGGAACTCCCAGAACGGGAGGCGGGACTACCACCTGCTGTGCAAACCCCAATTGCGGGAACGTAGGAGGGGCTGCAAGCCTATTTACAAGAACAGCCAGGGCTTGTGCAAAACAAGCCCAAGGTGGTTCCTGAGAGGTGCTGGGTACAGCAGAGGTACCAGGGATGGCCAAACATGCAGCACATAACCCATCCTGAAGTACCGCCCCCTCCCCCACACCTGCTTTACATCTGGAGCAGGAAAATAGGAGAGGTGCTCCTCTAGCAGAGTCCTCACTGGACATAGTGGTATGTGACACTCCTCTCACAGAAATAAATCTAAAACTGTCAGGTAAATTCCTACCCTGACAGTACTGGCACTGAGAGGGCTGGTCAGGAGGAAGAAATAGTGATAGCTAAAATGGCTGACAGGAGAAAGATCAGGCACACAGCGCTAGCATAAAGTCACATACAATGCAGAAAACCCTGCACTAAATGCCCTATCACATACACCAACTTACAGCCTGGCAGTGATAGCGCTACATATGCTGACCTTTACTGGAGGAGAGGTTTGTAAGGGGCACCCCAGGCTCCGCACCCTGTCACCACAGCGTCTGTCACATAAAATGGCCGCCGGAGGATGAAGGGAGGCGGGCCTGTGGAGGGTCACTGTCTCAGCCCGCCAAAACCTTAATGTAAGGCGGCGGAGAGCAGTGATGGGGAGGAGCCTCCTGTGCGCTACAGGGAAGGCATCCTCCGCTGGCAGGCCATTAAACCCCCAAGATGCTGGAGCGTGTTCCGCAACGCTCCAGCCCCGTATCCCTGGTGGTCTAGTGGAGAATGCAGGCATCCGCCTGGCTCCACTATACTGCCGTCCCCAGGGAGCCCCCAGCCCTGGGGACGCCGGACTGTGATTCAGCGGGCGCCTACCGCAGACGCCCGCTGCTTACCTTATGCAGCCCCTCGTAGGTCCGGCCACAGTCCAAGGCCCCCGGGGGTTCCGCTAGCTGGAACCCCCAAGAGCCCGCCGAGCTCCCCGGATTGCTACCGGTGGTCGGCGCCGGCGCGGGCGTCGGAGCGGTAGCATGGACGTCCGCTGGACAGTCCTATGCTACCGCTCTTGAAGATCTTCAGGGGCTGTATACACAGCCCCCTCTGCGATGACCGGCTCCCGGCCGGGCACCTACTGAAACTGAGGTGCCTTGGCCTGGGGGCGGGGTATAGGAGGGGACCCGGTGCATCCTGGGAGGACATCTTTAACTCTGTGGTGCCCATGGCTGGAGCCAAGACCTATACCCCAAGGTATCCCTGTGGATCCCTAAGGACCCTGAGGTAGAAACATTCGAAGTTACCTTAGTCTTTTTAAAATTAGGATACTTCGACCTAGGAGCCGGTGCATCATCCTCTATGTGAAGGATAGCCCGCACCGCCCTAGCCAATGCCGGCACATTAATGGAGGGCTTAGTCTCCACCTCCTGGGCCATGGCATCCGAGTCAGTGTCCTCATGTACTTCTCCATCATCTGAAGACACGTCCGTGTCTGTTAACTGCGCAGCCAGTGAAGCCCGGGACGCTTGGACGCCTTGGGGGCATGTCACTTTGTAACATCGACTGAAAAGCCAAAGACGAGACCGCCAGACTCTGAACAGAGCTGGAGAGTACATCCACCCAGGGTGGAGGAACCGCCTGAGGATAACCCTGAAAGGGCACCATGGACTGCTGCGTCACTGGGGGAGACTGCACATACACAGGCAACCCCGTATAAGGACCCACAGTCTGAGACCCGGGGGGAGACTGCAATAACTGCGGAATACCCGGGGAATGGGGGATGGTAGGCTGGGGCAACGCCCTAGTAGGGACTGCAGTCGGGACCATTGAACAGTCCGCAATCGACGCAAGCACCTGCGAAAACATCGCCCAAGGAGGATCCTGCGACGTAGGGGGTTTAGAGGGGCCAGGCACCATCCTGTGATGAATCCTCCCTATCAACTCCTGCAGAACAGCGTCTGCAGGAAAACAATACGGGAGCCATGGAGAGCTCAATCTCCTCATCAGACATGACACAATAACTTTTTCAATAAATATGTATCACAACGAAGAGGTGAGGCGTATAACACCTGCGCATTCACAAGTATGCAACACACAACAGCCCACAATATGGTACTGTGTAGCACACCACTGTATGTGACTGACCTCACAAATACTTTGATTTATATAAGTGAGGTACACAGAAAAACGCCCTTCCCCCACACACCTGCCGGGCCGTAGGAGAAGGAAAGGGATAGGTATAAGATGACAGTCAGCAGAATTTAGCACAGACAGGCAGCACTAGCAAAAAGTCACATACCATGCAGGAAGATAATACTCACTGCACCTTTCGCTACAATCAACCTCCCAGATTCAGTGTCTGGGAGGGCTATAGCGCTGTGTACACCGTCCTTTTGCAAGGGAGAGGTACGCAGGGGGACTGGACCATGCACCGCCTGGGAGATCTGCGTTTGCCAGAGAAGATGGCCGCCGGAGAGCTCTGAGGAGGAGTGGCCGCAGGAGGAGCGGCTCAGCGACGCCAGCACGCATGAGAGAAGGCACGCTGAGCTGAGGGGAGGAGCCGCTAAACCAGGGAAGGCTGCCTCCCCTGGCTAGTGATTAACCCCAGGGACGCTGGTTCCCTTCCAGCCATTACTCCCTGGTGGTCCAGCGGTCACGCCGGGTATACCTGAAGAGGGGGAGCCCGCCGCCGCTACTAGCGCTGCCGGTCCGTCCCCAGAGACCGGCGGTGAGAGACTGCCTTTTCCTCGCGGGCAACGCATTGCGCTGCCCGCGGCTTACCTGACCCCGTGGAATCCGGCAGCAGTCTATGGGAGGTCCCGGAGCCCTGCTAATACTGACTCCGTGGTCCCACTGCGATCCCCAGATCAGTACTGGCGTCACAGTGCCAGCGGGGTTGTTGGAGCGGCAGCGTGGACGTCCAGATGGACAGTCTGATGCTGCCGCTCTGAAGAAGTAAAAATAAATAAATAAAATCTTCTTTTTAAAAAAATTAAAAAAAGCAGCCCCACCGTGCCAGGGTGACCCGACTCCGGCCGGGCACCAACTAAAACTGAGGTGCCTGTGGCTCGGGGGCGGGGTATAGAGGAGGATGGACTCAAGTGCATCCTGCGAGCAGCAAAAGCTTTAACTGCGTGGGGCCCGTGGATCCAGATCCGGCTATACCCCCAAGGTCAACCCTGTGGACCCCCTATGGACCCTGAAGTAGAAGGTTTAACTTTAAGAAGTAAGAACATGGCCTTAACAACCACCTCATTAACCAAGGTGAATCCAAATGAAAGAACCGCTCTTGGCTCATCAGATCCCTGCTAACGGAAGACACTCTGACGGACCTTTTGTAATTTTTTGAAAATTCCTGTAACATGATATTCTGCTACAAGAAACAGAATAAATCCTTCCGACTTTATCTTATTGAAAACTCCTGGTACTAGCATAGTTACTAGAGGATAGATATAAAAGTTGAAAGTGCCATCTGCTAGTGATGTCTTTGGGTCCACTGTTCTTGAATAACTTTTGTATTTTTCCTTATTTCAATCACCTACTCTATCGGGAAGGGGCACCCAAATACATGGTCATACCCAGTGCTCGAAGTGGTAATTCAGAGGAGGGGTATGGAGATTGAATCCCCCCCCTATAGGCCCCTGCTTCCTTATAACCCCATTGTACTTCGACCCCCCCCCCCACACCCCCCGCACCCTTCTCCCTGCCAGCTCCCCTCTCTCACACCTTGCTTTTACTGATTCCCTTTCTCTTTCACCCCCTACAATAGTTAGCCTGCCTCCCTCTGTCTGCCCCTCTCTCTATTCCGTCTCTCACACCCTCCCCTCTCTCTAATTCCCTCTTACCTGCGCTGCTGGAGTGGAGCCACCGGGATCCTCTGGTCTTCTTCACTGCAGTTTACCTGGCGCCGCTATGAGCCAATGAGAAGCTGCCATTTGGCAGCTTCTCATTGGCTGGCGGCTGCGAGCCTTGCGATTGGCTGGCGGCCGCGAGTCCCGCGATTGGCTGGTGGCTGCGAGCCTCGTGATTGGCTGGCAGCCGCACAGTGCGTGGTGCTTACAGTGGAGCCGGGACCAGGTACTTTGTCCCGGCTACATGTCAGCGCCTCCGCTGCCGCGATTGAGATGTGTCCCCTCCGGGACACATCTCTACACATTGCTGCCACTGTTTCAGCGCTGGGATCCCATACTGGATCCCAGCGCTGGTGCATTCTCTAAAATGAAGTGGGGCCGGGAAGTGGAGGTATGTCATACCGCCGTATACCGCCCCACTTCGACCACTGGTCATGCCAGTCCATTGCCAGGCCTGACCTGGTAACAGTAAATCAATAACTAAAAAAGCTGGATGGGCTGTGACCTAATATAGGAGGAGGCTTATGTCAGATAAATGCTATTTTTTGTGGCGCACGCTGTGGAGGCAACTGCCCCATGGCATGTGTCAATACAACACGTCCAAACCAGAGCAAATTGGACGGCGAGCAGTCCTTGAAAATTGGGACTGTCCAGGTAAAAGTGGGCTGGTTTGGAAATATGGTAAAGCTGAAGTAGTATCGCATCCACCAATTCTCAAGCAGAGAGACTGCACCTGAATATAGTACACATAGGAAATAGCAAATACTTACAGGATCTGGAGTAACAGTTGGGTAAGAATAGTTGCTGTTCTTTAAAGTCTTCATAAAAGGGTCACTCTACAACAAAAAAAGAATAGTTACGTATTGCTCATCCCACTTCATCTCTGATAACAGCCAGGCAGCACATGCTCATCCCACTTCCTCTCTGAAAAAAGCCATGCAGCACATGCTCATCCCACTTCATCTCTGATAACAGCCAGGCAGTACATGCTCATCCCACTTCATCTCTGATAACAGCCATGCAGCACATGCTCATCCCACTTCATCTCTGATAACAGCCAGGCAGCTCATGCTCATCCCACTTCATCTCTGATAACAGCCAGGCAGCACATGCTCATCCCACTTCATCTCTGATAACAGCCAGGCAGCACATGCTCAGCCCAATTCATCTCTGATAACAGCAAGACAGCACATGCTCAGCCCACTTCATCTCTGATAACATCCAGGCAGCACATGCTCATCCAACTTCATCTCTGATAACAGCCAGGCAGCACATGCTCATCCCACTTCATCTCTGATAACAGCCAGGAAGCACATGCTCATCCCACTTCATCTCTGATAACAGCCAGGCAGCTCATGCTCATCCCACTTCATCTCTGATAACAGCCAGGCAGCACATGCTCACCACTTCATCTCTGATAACAGCCAGGCAGCTGATGCTCATCCCACTTCATCTCTGATAACAGCCAGGCAGCTGATGCTCATCCCACTTCATTTCTGATAACAGCCAGGCAGCACATGCTCATCCCACTTCATCTCTGATAACAGCCAGGCAGCACGTGCTCAGCCCACTTCATCTCTGATAACAGCCAGGCAGCACGTGCTCATCCCACTTCCTCTCTGATAACAGCCAGGCAGCACATGCTCAGCCCACTTCCTTTCGGATAAGAACCAGGCAGCACCAGCTCATCCCACTTCCTCTCTGATAACAGCCAGGCAGCACATGCTCATCCCACTTCCTCTCTGAAAAAAGCCATGCAGTACATGCTCATCCCACTTCTTCTCTGATAACAGCCATGCATTAAATGCTCATCCCACTTCCTCTCGGATAACAGCCATGTAGCACATGCTCATCCCATTTCATCTCTGATAACAGCCAGGCAGCACATGCTCATCCCATTTCATCTCTGATAACAGCCAGGCAGCACATGCTCAGCCCACTTCCTTTCGGATAAGAACCAGGCAGCACCTGCTCATCCCACTTCCTCTCTGATAACAGCCAGGCAGCACATGCTCATCCCACTTCCTCTCTGAAAAAAGCCATGCAGCACATGCTCATCCCACTTCTTCTCTGATAACAGCCATGCATTAAATGCTCATCCCACTTCCTCTCGGATAACAGCCATGTAGCACATGCTCATCCCATTTCATCTCTGATAACAGCCAGGCAGCACATGCTCATCCCATTTCATCTCTGATAACAGCCATGCAGCACATGCTCAGCCCACTTCATCTCTGATAACAGCCATAGAGCACGTGCTCATCCCACTTCATCTCTGATAACAGCCATGCAGTTTCTGATAACAGCCATGCAGCACATGCTCATCCCACTCATCTCTGATAACAGCCAGGCAGCACATGCTCATCCCACTTCATCTCTGATAACAGCCAGGCAGCTCATGCTCATCCCACTTCATCTCTGATAACAGCCAGGCAGCACATGCTCACCACTTCATCTCTGATAACAGCCAGGCAGCACATGCTCATCCCACTTCATCTCTGATAACAGCCAGGCAGCTGATGCTCATCCCACTTCATCTCTGATAACAGCCAGGCAGCACATGCTCATCCCACTTCATCTCTGATAACAGCCAGGCAGCACGTGCTCAGCCCACTTCATCTCTGATAACAGCCAGGCAGCACGTGCTCATCCCACTTCATCTCTGATAACAGCCAGGCAGCACATGCTCAGCCCACTTCCTTTCGGATAAGAACCAGGCAGCACCTGCTCATCCCACTTCCTCTCTGATAACAGCCAGGCAGCACATGGTCATCCCACTTCCTCTCTGAAAAAAGCCATGCAGTACATGCTCATCCCACTTCTTCTCTGATAACAGCCATGCATTAAATGCTCATCCCACTTCCTCTCGGATAACAGCCATGTAGCACATGCTCATCCCATTTCATCTCTGATAACAGCCAGGCAGCACATGCTCATCCCATTTCATCTCTGATAACAGCCAGGCAGCACATGCTCAGCCCACTTCCTTTCGGATAAGAACCAGGCAGCACCTGCTCATCCCACTTCCTCTCTGATAACAGCCAGGCAGCACATGCTCATCCCACTTCCACTCTGAAAAAAGCCATGCAGCACATGCTCATCCCACTTCTTCTCTGATAACAGCCATGCATTAAATGCTCATCCCACTTCCTCTCGGATAACAGCCATGTAGCACATGCTCATCCCATTTCATCTCTGATAACAGCCAGGCAGCACATGCTCATCCCATTTCATCTCTGATAACAGCCAGGCAGCACATGCTCAGCCCACTTCATCTCTGATAACAGCCATACAGCACGTGCTCATCCCACTTCATCTCTGATAACAGCCAGGCAGCACATGCTCATCCCATTTCATCTCTGATAACAGCCAGGCAGCACATGCTCAGCCCACTTCATCTCTGATAACAGCCATACAGCACGTGCTCATCCCACTTCATCTCTGATAACAGCCATGCAGTTTCTGATAACAGCCATGCAGCACATGCTCATCCCACTCATCTCTGATAACAGCCAGGCAACACGTGCTCAGCCCACTTCATCTCTGGTAACAGCCAGGCAGCACATGCTCATCCCACTTCTTCTCTGATAACAGCCAGGCAGCACATGCTCATCCCACTTCATTTCTGATAACAGCCAGGCAGTACATGCTCATCCCACTTCATCTCTGATAACAGCCAGGCATCACGAGCTCAGCCCACTTCATCTCTGATAACAGCCAGGCAGCACATGCTCATCCCACTTCCTCTCTGATAACAGCCAGGCAACACGAGCTCATCCCACTTCCTCTCTGATAACAGCCAGGCAGCACATGCTCATCCCACTTCATCTCTGATAACAGCCAGGCAGCACATGCTCATCCCACTCATCTCTGATAACAGCCAGACAGCACATGCTCATCCCACTTCATCTCTGGTAACAGCCAGGCAGCACATGCTCATCCCACTTCCTCTCTGATAACAGCCAGGCAGCACAGGCTCATCCCACTTCATATCTGATAACAGCCAGGCAGCACATGCTCATCCCACTTCATCTCTGATAACAGCCAGACAACATGTGCTCATCCCACTTCATCTCTGGTAACAGCCAGGCAGCACATGCTCATCCCACTCATCTCTGATAACAGCCAGGCAGCACATGCTCATCCCACTCATCTCTGATAACAGCCAGGCAGCAGATGCTCATCCCACTTCATCTCTGATAACAGCCAGGCAGCACATGCTCATCCCACTCATCTCTGATAACAGCCAGACAGCACATGCTCATCCCACTTCATCTCTGATAACAGCCAGGCAACACGTGCTCAGCCCACTTCCTCTCTGATAACAGCCAGGCAGCACAGGCTCAACCCACTTCATTTCTGATAACTGTGGAGAGATGGAGGTTAGCTTTCACACAGGCTGTTGCTAGTAAAGGCACTGTGGAGAGATAGAGGTTAAACTTGCGCACAGGCTGTTGATAGTAAAGGCACTGTGGTGAGATAGCTTAGAAGCTCTGGAAGAAACACACTGGAAGCACGGGAACCTGGAACGAGACTCCTCTAGTTACACTAGCGGCGACAATGATTGTTCAGGCAACTACCTGGAGCACAGGAGCCGGATATATACCCCTGGAAGCCTGCTGATATTCCCACAGTGTCAGCTGACCAGCCGGGCCACTCAGGGAAGGAAGTACTGACATAGGGAAAGTGTCATGGCGGCCCCCATGACGGAAACTGTGATCCCCGCTCACCGGGTCGCCTGACACCACAGCTACAGGGTGAATGCTCAGCTCCTTCCACGTCGCCGCGCCAGCCGCCCGACTGCCCGGGAAGTCAGAGGAAGCCGGCGGGACGGTAAGGGATGGCCGATCCCCGGCTGAACTCTGACAGTACCCCCCCCTTTCAGGGTGGACACCGGACACCCACCAGGCTTGCCAGGAAATTTGATGTGAAAGGCTCAAATTAATTGAGGTGCATGAACATCTGTGGCTTTGATCCCAGCCCTCTCCTCAGGACCATAACCCTTCCAATCAATGAGGTATTGGAGAATGTTGGATCTAAACCGAGAATCCAGAATCTTCCCAACTTCGAATTCTGTACCTTGAGAAGTTTGTACTCGAGGTAATTTAGGAGAGGTGGTTTGGAACCGATTTAACACCAAAGGTCGCAATAGAGAAATATGAAAGGTATTAGATATCTTCAATTGAGGTGGGAGTTCCAATTTACACGCAACAGGGTTGATCACTTTGTGAATGCGGTACGGACCAATGGAGCGTGGGGCCAGCTTCATACTGGGAACTTTCAGTCGGATGTTCCTAGTAGATACCCAGACTATCTCCAACTCTCAGCAGAGGAACCGCGACCCGTCGTCTGTCAGCGAATCTTTTATAATTCTTGGATGATTGTTTCAACGAGGCACGGATCTTCTTCCAAATGGTTGAAAAAGATTCTACAATGTCAGTAACTGCAGGGATCTCCACCGAAGGTAAATGTTGTAAATCTGGAATCCGGGGATGTTTACCAAAAACAGTGTAAAAAGGTGTGGAATTGGAGGAAGTGTGGTACTTGAAGTTATGTGAAAACTCGGCCCAAGGTAGTAAGTCCACCCAATCATCCTGTGAAGAGGACACAAAAAGCCTTATAAAGGTCTCCAGTTCCTGATTAACCCTCTCGGTTTGCCCGTTAGTTTGTGGGTGGTAAGCTGATGAAAATTTTAATTTGGTTCCACAAGCGCTGCATAAGGCTCTCCAAAACTTGGCTATGAATTGGACTCCACGGTCGGAAACAATCTCTTTTGGAAGACCATGTAATCTAAAAATCTCTTTAACAAAATTTTTTGCCAAATGGGAAGCAGATGGCAGACCTACTAATGGTATAAAATGCGCCATTTTTGAAAAACGATCCACCACTACCCATATGGTGTTATGTCCTTTGGAGCGTGGAAGCTCAGAGATAAAATCCATGGATATATGGGTCCAAGGAATAGTAGGAACGGGTAACGGGCGTAGAAGACCTGCACTTTTTTTGCGAGAAACTTTATGCTGTGAGCATTTTACACATGACAAAATAAATTCTTGAACATCTTTTCTCATCGAGGGCCACCAATAAGAATGCTGAAGAAACTTGTATGTTTTGAAAATACCAGAATGCTCAGCAAATAGAGAACTATGAGCCCAGATTAACAACTTTTTCCGTAATTCGGGAGTCACAAAAATTTTCCCTGGAGGCAGAGTCAATATTTGAGTTGAAGCGAAGACCATAGGATCCAGGATTGGGCGAGATCTCAGATGATCTTCTTCCTGTGTGTCGAGTAGAAAAGACCGGGAGAGAGCATCCGCTTTTTTGTTCAAATTACCGGGGCAAAATTGAAGCTTAATGTTAAACCTTGAGAAAAACAAGGACCAGCGGGTCTGCCTGGCGTTTAAGCGATGAGCCGTCTAAAGGTAAATTAAGTTTTTATGGTCAGTAATAATGGTAACTGGAAACTTGGCCCCCTCCAAGAGATGACGCCACTCCATTAACGCCAGACGCATAGCTAGGAGTTCTTGATCTCCAAACGCATAGTTTTTCTCTGCAGAGGAAAATTTACGAGAGAAGTATCCACATGGATGTTTCTTCCCGTCACTGGAAATTTGGCATAATACCGTCCCTACACCCACCGAAGAGGCATCCACTTCCACAAAATATGGTTTATCCAGTTGGGGTTGGCAAAGGATAGGGGCAGTAGAGAATGCCTCTTTCAATCTCTGGAAGGCCTGTATGGCTGAGTTCGGCCACTGGGCTGGGTTAGCGGCCTTCCATGTTAGAGACTAGTAATGGGAGACACCAGAGTGGAAAAATTCGGTATGAACCGCCTATAATAGTTTGAAAATCCCAAAAAACGTTGGGTAGCTTTTAAAGATTTTGGTAATGGCCATTCAGAGATTGCCTTCAGTTTCTCTGGATCCATCTGAATGGTTTCCCCAAAAGTTATATGTCCTAGGAAAGGAACTGTGGTTTGTTCAAAGAGACACTTGGATAACTTTCCATAAAGGTGGTGTTTTCGAAGGTGAACTAGAACTTCTCGAACATGTTGGCAATGAGTTTGGAGATCCCTAGAAAAGATTAGAATATCATCTAAATAGACGATGACAAAGCTGTAGAGAATGTCCCGAAAGATTTCATTTACATAGCCTTGGAATATACCCGGCGCATTGCAGAGTCCAAAAGGCATTACCAGATATTCGAAATGACCATCTCTGGTATTGAAGTGGTCTTCCACTCATCCCCAGCTTTGATTCGTATCAAATCTAGTTTAGAGAACAATTTAGCTCCACGAACCTTGTCGAAAAGCTCAGGAATTAAAGGTAATGGATACCGATTTTTTTACAGTAATTTGGTTGAGGCCATGGTAGTCTATACAGGGCCGGAGGCCTCCATCCTTCTTGCTCACAAAAAAGAACCCTGCCCCTGCAGGGGAGGAGGAAGGCCGTATGAACCCTTAGGCTAGATTTTCCTTAATGTAAGTTGCCATGGCGGCTGTTTCTGGAACTGACAAAGGATAGGTCCGGCCCCGAGGGGGAATCTTCCCCGGGAGAAGTTCTATTCCACAATCCCATGACTGATGAGGAGGGAGTTGATCAGCAGCCTGCTCACAGAAGACATCGGCAAAATCTTGATATGCTTGTGGTAGACTGGAGACAGAAGGATCTTTTGGCTTGTCGGTCGGGGGAAACTTTGCACCTGTACTGGGGTGCACAGAGTGGGTACATACAGGAAGTACTTGGGTTAGGCACCGATGGAAACAGTTTGGTCCCCATGATACAATTTGCATATTGGACCAATCAAAAGTAGGACTATGCTTCCTTAACCACGGTAAACCTAGAACCAGCTCGTAAGCAGAGTTAGGAAGTATGAGAAATTCAATGGTCTCTTGGTGCAGGCAACCAACCCTGAGGGTCACGGGCTGGGATTTCAAGGATATGGATTCACCTAGCACGGGTTTACCATCTACACCGGAGAGCAGTAATTTGTCAGGTAAAGGTACCACCGAAATACCAAGGGACTGGATTAAAGATTTGGAAATAAAATTTCCTGCAGCACCGGAATCTATAATGGCTTTAACATCCCTTGTCCTGAACTGGTGGGAAAGAGATACAGGCAATAAACTGTCAGTTAATTGGGAGTGCTTAAAAATGACCCCTAACTGAATGCTCCCGACATCAACTAGGGTCTCGCATTTCCCGCCAGCAGGGGACAATTCTTTAAGATGTGCTCAGGGGCAGCGCAAAAAAAACACAATTTATTTTGAAAGCGCCGATTGCGTTCGGCCGTGGTTAGCCTGGTTCTGTTGATCTGCATAGGTTCCTCACCCCTGGAGGTGGGGGAATAGGATTGACTTCCTGAGGCCGGACAATCTCGAGGGCGATCCCCATGACCTCTATTACCCCACCGCTCCCTATGGCGTAAATCAATCTTTATGCAGAGGGAAATAGTCTCAGAAAAAGACGTAGGTAAATCCCTGGATGCTAATTCGTCTTTCATCCTTTCGGACAACCCATGGAGGAAGGCTGCTTTGAGTGCTTCTTCGTTCCATCTAAGTTCCAATGCAAGGGTCTGAAACTGCACCACATACTGTCCCACTGAGCGAGAACCTTGGCGGACATGGAGTAAGTCGGAGGAAGCAGAAACCGATCTGCCGGGCTCATCAAAAATCCATTTGAAGGCTGTCACAAAGTCTTCGTATCTAGAAACTAACAGATCAGCCCGTTCCCAAAGAGGGGAAACCCAGTCCAATGCAGCCCCAGTCAGTAATGAAATAACATAGGCGACCTTAGACCGGGAGGTAGGGAAATTCTGGGGGAGGCACTCAAACTGGATTTCACATTGGTTTATGAAACCACGACAATATTGGGGAGTACCATCAAACCTTTCAGGGGTGGCCAAGTGGAGACGAGACTTCTGTGGCGTAGCCCCTTGAGGTAACCCTGGAGAACCAGCAGGAACGACAGGTGGCGAGGCTGTGGACATAGATGCCAGTGTATTTTGTATGGTCATTAACTGTCCGGACAATTCTTGCAGGTACTGAGCCACATGTCGCTGTGCCACCTCTTGGTTATCCATATGGCTTGTTAACTCTTGAAGATTCCCAGTACCTTGGGCACCTGTGGCTTCCATTTGGCCTGAACAAACTGTCACGCTGGGCGGCAGGTTTTTGAAAGCCGAGGTCTGAGGCTTTGGGAGGAGGTGAAGGCGAAGGGCCTGGACGTATGATCTCCGCATCCACAAGTCTTGGTCGTTGGCTAGACCTAGTCAATGGTGCGGAGTCTAACTCACAAGGAGGTGTTCGCCAGGGACCCCTCCAAGCGGGATATGGGCTTATGTGGCTCCCTGTAAGCAGGTCGTGGTCCTTTGACTTGGTGACCAAGGCGTGCAGGGAAAAGAGAATCAAAACACCCGTGGCCCAAGGGTAATGCCTGGAATAGGCACATGGGGAGTGGGATAGAACTCCTGGCTGGAGAAAGGCACTTGAGGTGCTAGCTAGAGAGGTGTGGAGATTTATTGGTAGGCTGAGGTAACAGCTGGATATCCCATGAAGTATATACCGGATTGCCAGCCGGAGATCATGCACTAGGGTGCAATGAGACGAAGGGTTAACCTGCACACAGGCTGTGATGGTGAAAGCACTGCGATGAGATGAAGGGTTAACTTGCACACAGGCTGTGATGGTAAAAGCTCTGCGATGAAATGAAGGGTTAACTTGCACACAGGCTGTGATGGTAAAAGCACTGCGGTAAGATGAAGGGTTAACTTGCACACAGACTGTGATGGTAAAAGCACTGCGGTAAGATGAAGGGTTAACTTGCACACAGACTGTGATGGTAAAAGCACTGTGATGAGATGAAGGGTTAACTTGCACACAGGCTGTGATGGTAAAGCACTGTGGTCAGATGCAGGGTTAACTTGCACACAGGCTGTTGCTTAGTAAAGGCACTGTGGAGAGATGGAGGTTAAACTTGCACACAGGCTGTTGATTAGTAAAGGCATTGTGGAGAGATGGAGGTTAGCTTTCACACAGGCTGTTGCTAGTAAAGGCACTGTGGAGAGATGGAGGTTAAACTTGCGCACAGGCTGTTGATAGTAAAGGCACTGTGGTGAGATAGCTTAGAAGCTCTGGAAGAAACACACTGGAAGCACGGGAACCTGGAACGAGACTCCTCTAGTTACACTAGCGGCGACAATGATTGTTCAGGCAACTACCTGGAGCACAGGAGCCGGATATATACCCTGGAAGCCTGCTGATAGGCCCACAGTGTCAGCTGACCAGCCGGGCCACTCAGGGAAGGAAGTACTGACATAGGGAAAGTGTCATGGCGGCCCCCATGACGGAAACTGCGATCCCCGCTCACCGGGTCGCCTGACACCACAGCTACAGGGTGAATGCTCAGCTCCTCCCACTTCGCCGCGCCAGCCGCCCGACTGCCCGGGAAGTCAGAGGAAGCCGGCGGGACGGTAAGGGACGGCCAATCCCCGGCTGAACTCTGACACCGATGGGCTCTATACCTGCATCATCCACTCTGCAAAGCAAAGAGTCTGAAAGTAATGTGTAGTCTATACGGGACAGTGTGTCGTGGGCAGCAGACAAACAAGTGAATTCTCTATCTGTAGGGTGGAGTACTCGCCACACGTCTATCAGGCGTAATTCCGATTCCAGGGAAGGGAGGCCTAGGGACGGGCAGCACGGTGTCTGGAAGGAGGCTGCTGTCTATCCATGTAAGGGGAGAAGACCATGTTAAAGTCTCCACTAAAAATAAGTGAGGAGTCCATATAAGGGCATAATTTACCCTATAGAACCTGAAAAAAACCTTTATGAACGGTTATGAAACATGACATACTGCTGATAAGATAATCACTTGGAAATAGTAAAAGCTCTAGAGACTCTGCGACGCTGCTGGGATAGGGAAATGGGGTACAAAGTAATAATGAGAAAAAAAAAGAGAGAAAAAAAAACATACATGGAGAAAAAAATAAAATAAAACCAGGGCAAGGAACATGAGTCCTTGCAAGCCATCAGGCCAGGACTTCCCGGTGTATATATGGAATATATCAGTAAACACAAATAGGAGAGCAGTGAATAAGGCTCCAGGAAGCTTCAGCTAAATCTGAGCAGTTCACTCATATGCATAAACATAGACCAGCCATCAACATAAACAATGGGGGTGGAACAATGTGCAAACATATTGTCAGGACAGTCGCCACCGCCAGCGACAATAATATAACACAACAAATTATATGGCATAAATAATTTAAGTAATTGAAACAATTACATCACTAAACAGCAAAAAATAATCACATACATAGATCAAAAAATCAGGAACAATCTATATAGAGAGATCTAAACCTCCGTGATAATAAGCAATATAAAAAGGTAGAGGATAATGAAACTTATAGAACCTATATGTCAGCCCTGAGAGTCCATATGGGAGCAAGAATCGTCAGCAGCCATTTCAGTCTCCTTACGAAGAAATGCAGCAGCGTCCTCTGCAGAAGAAAAGTCCACGGAGGAGTCCGCAGTAAATATACGTAGACGAGCTGGGAACAGCAGGGCAAAGCGGCGATGATCCTTAACCAGGTTAGCACACACCTGATTAAAAGCTTTGTGGGCTCTTGTGACCTCTGCCGAATAGTCCTGGAATTTGAAGATCTTGCGACCATCCCATGTAAGCATGCGATGCTTTCTGGAAGCTTGCCATATTGCCTCACGGTGGAGAAAATTCAGACAGCGAAAGATGGTCACTCGAGGGCGAACCTCCGGGTTGTCTCGCAGTGGGCCGATATGGTGAGCACGTTCTATCACAATGTCGCCACAGGAGTCCCGTATATCAAGCATATCCAACAGAGAGGTGGTGAGAAAACGAGTAAGTGCGTCACCTTTAAGTGACTCTGGGAGGCCGACTATGCGCAAATTGTTTCTCCTTTAGCGGTTTTCTAAATCATCGAGCTTGTTAAGAATTTGATAATGTTCTTTCTGTAAGGCATCATGTTGTTGCTTCAGTAGAAAAACATCATGGAAAACCTCCCCCACCTTAGTTTCATTAGATTGCGCCCTCTGTGTAAGCTGCAGTATATTGTGATTAGCTTCCTGGAGTGCTTGTTTAAAAGACTCAGCTTGTTCCTGCATCAGAGGAGCCATGGTTCTTTTAATAGCTTGAACTATGTCAGCACAAGTGGCTAAAGCATGAGGAGGGGTTTCCAGGGCCTTAGAAGCAGTCTGTGAGGAAGAGGGAGAGGCAGAGGTGGCTGGGTGTGGTGATTGTGTGTGAGTTGTGGCCATCTTTGATTCACCCCTCACCTTTTCTTGCTTCTGGCGCTGATGTTTAGGGGGCATGAGAGGTGTAAAATACTTCTCCATGCACAGCCAAAATGTTCCTTACAATAGCGTTGGCAAAGTCCCGACTTTTCAGACCCTCAGGAGGTCTGGGAGCAGTGTAAAAGCTGCAGCTATAAGGGAGCTGTCTCAGACTGCAGCCATCTCTCACGGGGGCGGACCAGCACATGCTCTTACAGTACCACTTCCTCTCTGATAACAGCCAGGCAACACGTGCTCAGCCCACTTCATTTCTGGTAACAGCCAAGCAGCACATGCTCATCCCAATTCATCTCTGATAACAGCCAGGCAGCACATGCTCATCCCACTTCATCTCTGATAACGGCCAGGCAGCACATGCTCATCCCACTTCATCTCTGATAACAGCCAGGCAGCACATGATCATCCCACTTCAACTCTGATAACAGCCAGGCAGCACATGCTCATCCCACTTCATCTCTGATAACAGCCAGGCAGCACATGCGCATCCCACTTCATCTCTGATAACAGCCAGGCAGCACATGCTCATCCCACTTCATCTCTGATAACAGCCAGGCAGCTCATGCTCATCCCACTTCATCTCTGATAACAGCCAGACAGCATACGCTCATCCCACTTCCTCTCTGATAACAGCCAGGCAGCACATGCTCATCCCAACTCATCTCTGATAACAGCCAGGCAGCACATGCTCATCCCACTTCATCTCTGATAACAGCCAGGCAGCACATGCTCATCCCAATCCATCTCTGATAACAGCCAGGCAGCACATGCTCATCCCAATCCATCTCTGATAACAGCCAGGCAGCACATGCTCATCACAATTCATCTCTGATAACAGCCAGGCAGCACATGCTCATCCCAACTCATCTCTGATAACAGCCAGGCAGCACATGCTCATCCCAACTCATATCTGATAACAGCCAGGCAGCACGTGCTCATCCCACTTCCTCTCTGATAACAGCCAGGCAGCACATGCTCATCCCACTTCATCTCTGATAACAACCATGCTGCACATGCTCATCCCACCATCTCTGATAACAGCCAGGCAGCACATGCTCATCCCAATCCATCTCTGATAACAGCCAGGCAGCACATGCTCATCCCAATCCATCTCTGATAACAACCATGCTGCACATGCTCATCACAATTCATCTCTGATAACAGCCAGGCAGCACATGCTCATCCCACTTCATCTCTGATAACAGCCATGCAGCACATGCTCATCCCACTTCATCTCTGATAACAGCCAGACAGCACATGCTCATCCGACTTCCTCTCTGATAACAGCCAGGCAGCACATGCTCATCCCAACTCATCTCTGATAACAGCCAGGCAGCACATGCTCATCCCACTTCATCTCTGATAACAACCAGGCAGCACATGCTCATCCCAATCCATCTCTGATAACATCCAGGCAGCACATGCTCATCCCAATCCATCTCTGATAACAGCCAGGCAGCACATGCTCATCACAATTCATCTCTGATAACAGCCAGGCAGCACATGCTCATCCCAACTCATCTCTGATAACAGCCAGGCAGCACATGCTCATCCCAACTCATCTCTGATAACAGCCAGGCAGCACGTGCTCATCCCACTTCCTCTCTGATAACAGCCAGGCAGCACATGCTCATCCCACTTCATCTCTGATAACAGCCATGCAGCACATGCTCATCCCACTTCATCTCTGATAACAGCCAGACAGCACATGCTCATCCGACTTCCTCTCTGATAACAGCCAGGCAGCACATGCTCATCCCACTTCATCTCTGATAACAGCCATGCAGCACATGCTCATCCCACTTCATCTCTGATAACAGCCAGACAGCACATGCTCATCCGACTTCCTCTCTGATAACAGCCAGGCAGCACATGCTCATCCCAACTCATCTCTGATAACAACCAGGCAGCACATGCTCATCCCAATCCATCTCTGATAACATCCAGGCAGCACATGCTCATCCCAATCCATCTCTGATAACAGCCAGGCAGCACATGCTCATCACAATTCATCTCTGATAACAGCCAGGCAGCACATGCTCATCCCAACTCATCTCTGATAACAGCCAGGCAGCACATGCTCATCCCAACTCATCTCTGATAACAGCCAGGCAGCACGTGCTCATCCCACTTCCTCTCTGATAACAGCCAGGCAGCACATGCTCATCCCACTTCATCTCTGATAACAACCATGCTGCACATGCTCATCCCACTTCATCTCTGATAACAGCCAGGCAGCACATGCTCATCCCAATCCATCTCTGATAACAGCCAGGCAGCACATGCTCATCCCAATCCATCTCTGATAACAGCCAGGCAGCTGATGCTCATCCCACTTCATCTCTGATAACAACCATGCTGCACATGCTCATCCCAATCCATCTCTGATAACAGCCAGGCAGCACATGCTCATCACAATTCATCTCTGATAGCCCTCACACAACACAAGCTCCACCCTCCACCCTTCATCTCTGATAACAGCCCCAGTGCACTTCTGAAGTGGGATGAGCACCAATCAATAGTCCCTATAATACCACAGAAATATACAAATGTGTGTTATACTATGCAGACCTCTCCAATTCAATTCATGCCATTAATTGTATCTCTGTATGTCCTGCACTTTTCTTACCAGAGGGGGGCACTCAATAGTGATATCGTCATTCATTTCCTGGCTATTGGTCTTCTTGCCGACAGGTTCCAGCTAGGAGAACACAGCAAATATATTATTATAATAGTTGACTTTATGAAACATACTTTACACAATACTACAATTGCAATTCAGTACTTCATAGGCCATGTATCTTTTACTCAGCGGGAAAAGTAACTGTCCCCCAAAAATTGGGTGAGTGGTGGAATACAGTGGGCATTTCAATTATTCTGAAACAAGAATATTGGCATAGAGCAATATACAGATTATATCAGTATAGTCCAAATCTTGTGGCACAGTTATACTGTACTAACATCTAGAACAGTGTTTCTCAAATCCAGTCCTAGGGACACACAAAAAGTGCATGTTTTCCAGGCCTCCTCTCAGAATCACAAGAGAATTAATTAGAACCACCTGTGGATCTTTTAAAAAGTGTCAGTCAGTAATGAATTTTGTACACCTGTGCTCTAGCAAAGATATATGGAAAACATAGTGTGTCCTAAGGACTAGTTTTGAGAAGCTTTGATCTAGAATCAAGATGACCGTTTTGGTTTTCATCACAGTCTTAGAACTTGGATATCACAGGATTTAGGGTTTGTCTTGGGCTGATGTTAGGCCTAAAGCTCAAGATGAGGACCAGTCTCGCTGACGTAGAAGTGGGGACCAGGAAGGAGGTGTCACAAAGGAACACTTCACACCATGATGAACTCACCATGTTTTTCCACAAGCTGCGGGCACTCTGGGCGTGGGCTTTCTCTCCAAAATGGAAGCAATCTGGAGACATGAAGGTTCTGTCAGGAGATCCATCCTAGATGTAAGACATAAACAAACACTGCAGGTGAGATCCCAACTTGAGAGGCGTTACTGCCGGAAACGCTGGCGTCTGTTTTTTTTATTACTGAGATACAATGTGTTGTAAATGCAGAATTATAAAGCAATATAAAACAAAATCTGATACTAATAAAAAGACAAATGGTGGAGGACAGAGGAAGTAAGTGTGCATGTGTCTATGTGCTTGTTAATGTGTGTGAGTATGTGCATGGACATACAATAAAGTGCCACTAAAACATATTTAGACTTTTTGAAAAAATTTTGCCAATTTTATTTATGTTGAGCTTGACAGTACATCAGTGTATATTAAAAGTCTTTGAAATCTTCTTATATTCTCCCCCTAATTGGAGCTTCACAGTAAGATTTTCTATAATTTGATGTGAATGTTCTTTGGTCTTCACGGTGAAGCTTGTTTGGAAACACACTAACTCACTATCTAAATAACTGTGGGGCATCTAACATAACAGTATTTATATTGAAATTATTTGAAACTCTTTAATCATACATTATGGAATTATGTGACCTCTGAAGATAACTGATTGCTCCAGGATTTACATAGCTACATTTAGATAAAGGTGTAAATTCTTATACAATGGATGATGATTTGTATTTTTTGTGTTTATTTTACCGTGCAGAGTATTTTGTGTTGATCAGTGGTAAGAGTTCCCAAATAAACCCCTTTTAATTCCATGACATAATAAAATAAAACGTGAACAGTGTTTAGAAAGATCTAATATACCAGGTAGAGACAGAGAGGCCTTGGAATCCCTTGTAGAGTTGTTAATAGATTCATTACAACTATGTGACCCGTGGAGATGTAAGAATCCAGTATCTCGTGAGTATACCTTTTATTCACATCCACACCACACCTTCTCACGAATTGATTTTTGGTTATTATCTCGCTCTTTATGTCAAAAGGTAGAGTCATCTGGGATAGCACCCATAGCAGTTTCAGACCATGCTCCGATATGGTTCACCCGTTCATTACAATCCCCTATTTTTACTTCATATAAGTGGAGATTTCCTGCATATTTAAGTAAATCAATTGATTTCCGCACCCATTTAGAGGGAGCGTTTTGTAATTATGCAGATGATAATATTGAGCATATGGACGATGTTAAGCTATTTTGGGCTGCCTCGAAGCCAGTGCTTCGAGGACAAATTATGGAGTATGTGGCCAGGAAACGTAAGTTACTCGCCTCTAAACTAGATACATCTACTAAACACTTAACCGAAACATATGATTCACTAATTTTGAGTGAGACACCTGAAAATAGACAGAGATATGTGGAAGCTAAAACTGAATATGATCTTTTGGGTGAAGAACGTGCCCAATATTCACATAATATTCAACGTAACAAATTTTTTCTAGGATGCAATAAATCTGGTAGATTACTGGCTAATTTAGTCAAAGCTCATAATACATCTTCGCATATTCTTCAACTACAGAATAATTTGGGTGCTTATGTTAATGGTTCATCTGATATTTCGGAACAGTTTCAACAATACTATAAACAATTATACATGGCGCCCCTGAATCTCCTGCGTTATCTATGATGTTTTTGAGAGAGGCAGGTTTACCAATCTTAACAGAGGAGGAAAGAGAATCTTTAGTAGAACCGGTAACGGAGTTGGAACTGTTACCATTAATTAAGACATTATCTAAAGGCAAGACTCCGGGACCTGATGGTTTTGGAGCAGAATAACAGGAGATATGGTAAGAACTTACCTTTGTTTCTACGAAGTCCATAGGGTCCACAGGGTTGACCTTGGGATATAGCTGGATCTGGATCCACGGGCACCACGCAGTTAAAGCTTTAGCTGCTCCCAGGATGCACTTGGGTCCGTCCTCCTCTATACCCCGCCCCCGAGCCACAGGCACCCCAGTTGGTAAGCAGCCAAGGCGGAGGAGGAGACTAAACAGAGAGAAGGAAGACTGGAACACACAAGAAACCATACTCCCAGAAATGGGAGATGGAAAAACCGGTGACCAGCCACACAGCCCATTTGAAGCCAGGAGCGTCAGGGCGGGCACCCTGTGGACCCTATGGACTTCGTAGAAACAGAGATAACAAAGGTAAGTTCTTAACATATCTCCTGTTTTCTACTTCAGGGTCCATAGGGGGTACACAGGGTTGACCTTGGGGATGTCCCAAAGCAGTTCAACTAAGGGCAGGGACGCTCCTGTGCAGAAAGGAGAATCCTGGGCCCAAAGGATGCATCCTGAGAGGCGAAGGTGTCAAACGCATAAAACCTCAAAAACGTCTGAATTGAAGACCAAGTGGCTGCCTTGCACAGCTGAACAGCGGAGGCACCACGTCTAGCAGCCCAAGAAGGACCCACAGACCGAGTGGAATGAGCCTTAACAGAGGCTGGGATAGGTAAACCTTCCTGTATATAAGCCTCACTAATAACAGAACAAAGCCAACGGGCAACAGTTTGTTTGTTGGCAGGCCAACCCCTCCTGTGAAAACCAAAGAGGACAAACAAAGAATCGGATTTTCTAACAGAAACAGTCCGGTCCACATAAATTCTGAGAGCACGGACAACGTCCAACAAAGCTTCATGAGCTGTAAGGTCAGGTGACTGAAAAGCTGGCACCACAAGTTCCTGATTGATGAGGAACTTAGAGACAACTTTAGGCAAAAACTCAGGATGAGTGCGAAGCACCGCTCTGTCCTGGTGAAAAATGAAGAAGGGGGGACTACAGGAAAGCGCCCCCAACTCAGATACCCTCCTGGCTGAAGCAATAGCCAGGAGAAAAACAGTCTTAAGTGTTGACCACTTGAGGTCAACTGACTCAAGAGGCTCAAATGGAGGTCCCTGCAGGACCCGAAGAACCACTGCCAAGTCCCACGAAGCCACTGGAGGCACAAAGGGAGGCTGGATTCGAAGAACACCCTAGAAAAAGGTGTGAACATCAGGCAGTGTAGCGATCCTACGTTGGAACCACACAGACAGAGCTGACACATGAACCTTCAGGGAAGCCAGACGTAAGCCCAGGTCAAGACATGACTGGAGAAATGCCAAAATCCTAGAAACCCTGAACACCTGCGGATCAAAGTTTCTGAACTCACACCACTGAAAGTAAGTGTGCCACACCCTGTGGTAAATCCGAGCGGAGGCAGGTTTACACGCCCTGAGCATGGTACTGATGACAGAGCTCGAAAATCCCCGGGACCTTAAGAGGTCGGAGTACCAAGGACGTCTGGGCCACGCTGGAGCCACTAGCAGAAACATACCTCCGTTCTGTTTGATTTTTCTTAGTACCCGAGGCAGCAGGGAGATCGGAGGAAACAGGTACGCTAGGTAAAATGTCCACTTCACCGACAGCGCGTCCACCAGACTTGCGCCTGCGTCCCTTGTCCTTGAGCCGTAAACGGGCAACTTGTAGTTGTGACAGGAGGCCATCAGGTCCAACTCCGGCAATCCCCATTTGTCCACGAGAAGTTGAAACACCTCTGGGTGAAGCGACCATTCCCCTGGGTGCATGTCGTGACGGCTGAGGAAGTCCGCATCCCAGTTGAGGACTCCCAGGATGAAGACTGCCGAGATCGCAGGAAGGTGGCACTCCGCCCAAGCCAGGATGCAAGACACCTCTAACATTGCCGCCCGACTGCGAGTTCCTCCCTGGTGATTGATGTATGCCACCGTGGTGGCATTGTCGGATTGCACCTGTACCGCCCTTCTGTGAAGAGCGGTGCCGGAAGACAGCAGAGCCCCGTACACGGCCCGCAGCTCCAGAACGTTGGGCAGAACCGCTTCCTCCACAGACCAACGGCCCTGAAGAGACAACGAGCTGGTCACTGCCCCCCAACCCCGGAGACTGGCATCTGTTGTGAGCAACACCCAGTCCGGAATCCAAAAGGGGCGACCCTCGATGAGATGAGCTGTCTGAAGCCACCAAGCTAGAGACCGGCGCACTTCCGGGGACAAGACCAGTGTCAAGGATCGGATCAGGTGAGGTAACCCGTTCCATTCAGATAGAATCTGCCCCTTGGGCCTGGAATGGAACTGGGCAAACTCCACCATGTCGAATGCCGACACCATGGACCCTAGGACTTTCATTGCCGAGTGGACCGACACCCTGCAACTGCTCAGGCAACTGTGTATCCTCAGTTGTAGGGAGGACACCTTTTCTGGAGTCAGGAAAAACCTCTGCTGACGACAATCCAGAAGGGCTCCCAAATGGACCATCCGTTGCGATGGGATCAGAGATGACTTTTTCCAATTTATCAACCACCCGTGTGCCTGAAGACAAGCAATGGTCAGGTGGAGATGTCAAAGAAGTACTTCCGGGGAGCTCGCCAGCAGAAGAAGATCATCAGATACGGCAGCAGCCGTATACCCTGGCCCCGAAGGTGGGTGGCCATAATTGCCATCACCTTGGTGAACACCCTCGGAGCCATGGAAAGGCCAAAAGGCAACGCCCGAAACTGGTAGTGATGTTGCAGGATACAAACCTCAGATACCGCTGGTGTGCAGGTGCTATGGGCACATGGAGATAGGCGTCCTGGATATCCAGGGATACCATGTTATCCCCAGGTTCCATCGCCAGAATGATGGAACGTAACGTTTCCATCCTGAACTTGGGAACTCTGAGGGATTTGTTCAGAGACTTCAAATTCAGGATAGGGCGATGAGACCATTGGGCTTCTGTACCAGAAACAGAGTAGAATAGTACCCCGTCCAGCGTTGAGACTGCGGAATGGGAACAATGACCCCTGCTTGTAGCAAGGATTGTATAGCCACCTGAATCTGGGAAGCTTTAATCTTGTCCAGAGAAGGACTCGTGCAAAAAAACTGTTGGGGCGGCCTGAACCGAAAAGACAGGGCATACCCCTGAGAGACTACTTCTCGAACCCAGGCATCCGTGGTGGTATTGTGCCAACACTGGGCGAATTGGGGAAGTCGGCCTCCCACTCTGAGGTCCCCCAGAGGGAGGCCCGTCCCATCAGGCAGCAGGTTTATCCTCCTGCTTGGAAGAACGGCGCCGAGCACTCCAGGCTTACTTCTTGGGTTTAGAGGTGGTCTTAGCCGCCGACTGCCTCGGGAAGGACTGATCTTTTGCCTTACCCTGAACCCGAAAGGAACAAAAGACCGAGCTCCGGACCTTGGCAGGTGTTGCTGCTGAAGGGAGGAAAGCTGACTTGGATTTAGCCAGGGTATCCACTATTTTGTCCAAGTCCGGACCAAATAGCAATTCTCCATTGAAAGGTAAGGCCTCCTGACCTTTCTTTGAATCAGCATCCGCTCTCCAGGACCTCAGCCATAAGGATTGGCGGGCAGACACTGCTGCAGCCGATACTCGAGAGGTCAGCAGACTAGCATCCAGAGAGGCTTCTCCAATGTAGGAAGCAGCATCTCTCATCTGTCCTAACAACGCCCTCTGGACATCCGGAGCATCGTCCGGAAATGTATCCTCTAATGCGTTGGCCCAACCCTTAATGGCCTTGGCCACCCAGGAGATGGTCATGGACGGTCGGGCCACTGCCCCTGAGAGGGAGTAAATGGACTTTAAGCAAGTCTCAACTTTTCTGTCCGTGGGATCTTTCAGCGAGGATATAGACGGTAATGGCAGAGTAGCGCTCCTTATTAAACGGGTGACATGGGAATCCACCGCCGGTGGAGTTTCCCATTTTTTACAATGTGCCTCAGGAAAAGGATAATTAGAAGCCAATCGCTTCTCTGGCAGGAATCTCTTACTGGGCGCCTGCCAAGCCACCGCCATATGATCCGTCAACTGATCAGACAGGGGAAACACCGCAGAAGCCACCTTAGTTTTGTTGAAACTACGATAATGGCTCGCACCGCCCTAACCAGTGCTCGCACATTAATGGACAACTTGGTATCTACCTCCTGGACCGATGTGTCCGAGTCAGTGTCTTCATGAACCTCCCCATCATCTGAGGACCCCTCGAAGTTGGATAAATGTGCCGCCTGCGCCATTAGTGTGCGCTTTGACGCCCTTGAAGGCATGTCACTCTGCAACATTGACTGAAAAGCCGAAGACGCAAATTTTGTACTGAGTTGGAGAGCACATCCACCCAGGGTGGAGGAGCTGCCACAGGGGCCTGGAAGGGCACCACAGACTGCTGCGTTACAGGGGAAGCCTGTATATACATATGTAACCCACATCAGACTGAGACCCGAGGGGGCTCCGCAATCATTGCGGGACACCCGGGGAATGGGGGATGGCCGGCTGGGGCAATGCCCTAGTAGGAACAGCAGTCGGGACCGACAGACGGTCTGCAATAGACAACAGCACCTGAGAAAACATCGCCCATGGTGGTTCCTGCGTCATAGGAGGTTTTGATGGGCGAACCACCTGGCACCGTCTACACAGGCGATCCTGTGACAACCGCTTCCGCAGGAGACCAACACCGGAGCCACGGAGTGCTCAATCTCCTCTTTCGACATGACAAAATATATTATATGAATAAATATATCTGGCAACAAAGCAGAATCAAGCGCACTCACCAGTGTGCTGAACAACAGCCCACAATATGGCACTGTGAAGCACACAACTGTATGTGACGGACCTCACAAATACGTGATTTATATAAGTGAGGTCTGCAGAAACGCCCCTCCCCCACACACCTGCAGGGCTACGGAGAAGGAAAGGGAGCTAGGTATAGGCTGACAGTAAGTAGAAATAAGCACAGACAGGCAGCACTAGCAAAAGTCACATATAATGCAGAAAGATATACTCACTGCACTTTTCCACTACAATCAACCTGCCCAGATTCAGTGTCTGGGCGGGCTATAGTGCTGTGTACGCTGTCCTAAAACAAGGGAGCGGTACACAGGGGGACCGGTCCACGTGCTCCCTGAGAGATCTGCGCTGCCACAGAGAAAATGGCCCACAGAGACCTCAGAGGAGGAGTGGCCGAGTAACTGCAGCTCAGCGACGCCAGACTACGAGCTGAAAGGCGCGCTGAGCTAAGGGAAGGAGCCGCTAAACAGGGAAGGCTTCCTCCCCTGGCTAGCTATTAACCCCCGGGTTGCCGGCATCCCGCTCGCCGCTAAATAACCCTGGTGGTCTAGTGGACTGACGGGTTATTCCTCTGATGGAGGGGGAGCCCGCCGCCACCGCTAGCTCCCCCGGGGGGGCATAGGACTGCATCTTACAGGCACCCGTGAGCCGCCACTAATCAGTGACTCGCGGCTTACCTGTCACTCCCTGGCGTCTCCGGCAGCAGTCCAGGGAGGTCCCCAGAGTCCGGCTAGTACGGACTCTGGCCTCCCGCCGCGATCCCCAGTGCAATACTGGCGTCGCGGCGCCAGCGGGGAGTAAGAGCGGCAGCATGGGCATCTGCACAGACAGTCCTTCGCTGCCACTCTGAAGAGCCCAGTAAAAATAAAAAATTAACAAGGCTCTATAAAAAATTAAAAAGCTTTGGGGGGCTGCTCTTGCAGCCCCACTGCGCAGGGTGACCCGACTCTGGCCGGGCACCAACTGAAACTGGCGTGCCTGTGGCTCGGGGGCGGGGTATAGAGGAGGACAGACCCAAGTGCATCCTGGGAGCAGCTAAAGCTTTAACTGCATGGTGCCTGTGGATCCAGATCCAGCTATACCCTGTCAACCCTGTGGACTCCCTATGGACCCTGAAGTAGAAATGATCAGATTCTTTCCACTCAATTAATGCCACATCTACTGTCCTTGTTTAATGCTATTATTGGAGGGAAAGCCCCGCCAGATGGTTTTAATGAGGCCAGAATTATAGTATTGCCAAAACCTGGAAAAGACCCCACATCAGTCCTGTAGACCCAATTCGCTACTGAACCAGGATTTAAAATTGTTTCCTAAATTATTAGCTCAGCAACTTCAAAACATTCTTCCTAGAATACTCCATCCAGCACAAACTGGATTTGTTAAGGGTCGTACATCAGTACATAATGTGCGCCTGTTGATAGCAGCTTTGACACGTGCTAAACAAATAAATAATAGAGAGGCTGTGATAGTTAGCTGTGATGCCGATAAGACGTTCAATCGCGTTTCCTAGTCACATATATCACGTATCCTACACCTTCAGCGGTTACTTTATACACGTCCCACTGCCTTCCTGACAATTAATGGATTGAATTCTTCTCCTTTTTATTTATCAAGAGGCACACGCCAGGGATGCCCTTTATCCCCACTGCTTTTTGATCTTGCCTTGGATCCTTTAATACGCACATTTATTAAAAACGATCTGTGGAAAGGAATTTTATTGGGTAATCGTACGATCAAGGTGTCAACATTTGCAGACGACCTTCTTTTATATTTTAGTGAACCAAAGAGGGCCTTTCCCTCATTAATTAAAATATTAGAAGATTTCCATGACATTTCAGGCTTTCTGGTGAATTTTAATAAGACTGAAGCTTTAGCACTGTATGCTGATGCCAGACTGGAATGGGGAGACCAATTTCCCTTTTCGTTGGGCTCAAGGTCACTTGACATATCTAGGCTTAAGATTTCCAAATAAGTTGGAAAATTTATATTCAGCTAATATCACGCTTTCTATTCAACAGATGCCACAAGATTTTGATAAATGGAAACATCTGCCCTTATCTTTTACGGGCAGATGCCAGTTATATAAAATAACCTAATTTCCCAGATTGTTATATCCACTACAGATGCTTCCTTTTCTTCCAACAAAAAATGATGTTAAAACAATTAATGGAGCTTTATCTAAATTTATTTGGGCTGGCAAACGCACCCAGAATTTCGTTATTAAAGTTACAACAACCACTATCACTTGGAGGGGTGAATCTGCCGTGTGCACAGGATTATGCTATAGCAGCCAATTATAGATATGTCCTGGACTGGATAGGGAATAGCAGTTAATTTGCACATAGGGATTTAGATCAGGCCTTTAGTCCTGAATGTAATTGGTTAACGTATTGCATAGCCCACCCTTACACATTGATCCGGTTATTAAACTTAACCCTCTTTTGAATACTCCTTGCTCTGCTTGGCGACTATTGAGGAAACGACTCAATCTTTCACACACGAGGTCTTTGTTTAAACCAATCTTTTCTGATTTTACTTTACAAGATGATATATCTGTAAAAGTTTTCAGGGATTGGAATCTCCAGGGACTTAGTTTGGTTTATCAATTTTTAGATGAAGACTGCTCTACAATACTGTCTTTGTCTACACTTAAGGAACGCTATCCCAATATTAATTTTCCAGTGTTTGCATATTTTCAAGTAAAAAGTTATATTTTAAAAGCATTGTCACATCTTGATCAACTGGATAAAGTTAATGTTTTAGATACTGTGGTGAGGAGTGGGAAGGGGAGGCCAAGGTCTACTTCAATGCTTTATGATTATATACGAAGACGGTTGGATCTTGCCAAAGTTAATACAGGTTTGGCTAAATGGACAGATGAGTTTCCAGACTTGACGCTTCAATACGTCATTACGTCCTGTACCACACTAAATAAGCAATTGGTATCTTCTTCATATGCTGAGATGCACTACAAAATATTGCACAGAGCATATTATACACCAAAACTTAGACACTTAACAGGAACATCAGACAACTCTAATTGTTTTAAATGCTCAACACCCAATGCTGACATAGTACATTGCTTGTGGTCCTGTGAGATTGTCCAGATATTTTGGAGAGAAGTACAGTCTTATATAAATAATATATTAAATATCCCCTTTGAGATATCTATGGCATGGGCGCTGTGGAACCATTATCCTACCACAACTCAACCGAGAATATCAAGGGGAAAACGCTTATTATTAGCTAGAGTCGCGGGAACAGCAAAAAAAACTATCCTGTCACAGTGGTTCGATTCTAATTCTATTCCCTTAACGCTTATGTTACCAAGATTAATGTATCTTTATCAGATGGACTGGGTAGAAAGTTCTCTTGATATTGAAAATAGTGCAAAATTTTTTTTTAGGGTTATGGCTACCTTATATCAGTACTCTATCTTCATCTATTAAAGAAAGGATACGTAAAATAGTAATTATGACCACGTGGTATAATACGGAGATACTTGAGAAAGGTCATCCACCATTCTGAGGGTAAATCATATTGTTTATAGTTCATTATGTTGTGCGGGAGTCTTTTTTGCATAATACAGTCACTATATGGTTATTGCTATTTTCTAAGTATTATCTTTATAAGTTGCTGATTACTAGGTGGAGAATTTATCTTTTATTGTATGACATACATCCTAGCCTTCTCTATATTACTATGTCATTGAATTGTTATATTTATATGTTATATCGAGAAATGTATTCTCTGTTTAAAATGTGTAATAATAATATAATTATTATTAAAAAAAAAAAACGTGAACAGTATCAAAGGGTGTGAATACTTTTTATACCTACTGTATATTACACTTCAAAAGCTTAAACATGTGCATTTGTTTTCGCCATGTCTAATATTTGCCCTGTCTGATAAAGATTGAAGGTATAAAATAAGGATGTATTTAACTAAATATCAATAATAGTTTTAAATTAAATCA
The DNA here is from genome assembly GCA_031769625.1 of Taudactylus pleione. NCBI lineage: Eukaryota > Metazoa > Chordata > Amphibia > Anura > Myobatrachidae > Taudactylus > Taudactylus pleione. The sequence continues at coordinate 1,443,929 of JAUIMM010000078.1, read as the reverse complement.
ATTCCTCTTAACCCTGTTACTTGTCGTGCTAAATGCGGGCTGTTTACCTCATTTGTTGGTATTACTAGATGCTCCAAATATGGCTGAATAACGACGGTGAAATCATCCGTTGTATCATACAATCCGGTTTCCACCAGCTGGTGGGTTTTTTCCTAATAATAAACGTTTAAATATTATTTACATAGATCATGTCGCAATCACATAAAACATTTTCCTGTTTCCCTTGAGTCAGCCTATGAATGGGCACTGGAGAGAATAAAGCAGAGGGAGAGATGACATAGAACCTGATATATGTATATATATATATATATATATATATATATATATATATATATATGGGATACGTTCAGTATCACAGCACAGGCAATGGCGGCGCTTAGAATACCGGCGCCGAAATCCCGACACCTCTCAGAATCCCGGCACTGGCATCCGAAGGTAAGTAGCGGGGGTAAGGTTAGCATTAGAGTTAGGCACTAGCAGGAGGCTTAGGAACTAAGGGGTGTAGTTAGGGTGCGTGGAGGTTAGGTTTAGGCACCTGGGGGGGTTAGGTTCAGGAACCAGGGAGAGTTAAGGTAGGGAGAGGGGGAGGGTTAGGATACCTACCGACATGTGTCGGTATCCTAACCTTGTCGAGCTGCCATTTATTACTAATTATGATTATTCGTTATGATGTTTTTATTTTATATTATCGTTCTTTTGCATGTACAGTACCTAGAGCCCCTTTGATCCGTGTTCCGTTAGAGGGGCACCATATGTAATATTGAGCTATTACATATATGTAGCACTTGCTTTAAAACGAAGGTTGGGTGCCCCTAGAGGCTGGAAAAGCATCATATGGTCCACTCACCGCATGGGCTGCGCCGGAAGTATTTTTGCAACGGTACAACCAACTTGCTAACAAGTCTAGAATTTCTGTTGGGAGGGGGGGCAATCACTGCCTCTTGACAAGATTGCCCATTTTCCCGTTGCTGTCCACTTCCCGACTGAAGTGGGAGGCCGGGAGGATGGATGAAGCGATTTGCATTGAATTGCATCATCCTAGTCCCGTCCCTGCTGTAACATACCACAAATTGTGGTGTTGAACAGCAGGGAAAAGGGCCACAGTTACATGTAGCACAATGACGCCCAGCGCCCATTAGATAGGGTTGCTCCCTCCGGGACTCTCGGAGCGGGTCTTTAGAAAGTTGGCAAGTAGGCTTTACAACATTTATCAAAACAGAAATTCTACATAAATTTTACACTTATCCTTTTATTAAATTACACATAGAAAATAATAAGTACTGTTATAACTGACCCTAGAAAAATACGTGGGGTATCTCACAGTGATTACTGTACTTACTTGGTACTGCTTGTTGAATGACTTAAGCATTGCAATTTCTGCACTGTCATGCGCATTATCCACCACACATCCGCACAGCGCGCTGCACAAAGACACAAAATAGTTTAATTTTTCTGTTAAAATAACAGAAAACACTGCACGATTTATAAACGATTTTTAAACGATTGAACGATAACGACGTCATTATTGTTCAATCGCCTGCTAAAATCTTGTAGTGGATGCCCCCCTTTAGAAAGGTATAGACAGAGGACCACGTGGCCGTCTTACAAAGCTGTTCAACTGAGGCACCACGGCGGGCCGCCAACGAGGGACCCACAGAGCGAGTAGAATGAGCAGTAACAGTAGCCATAACAGGAAGGCCTGCCTGCGTGTAAGCCTGTGAGATAGTCATATGAAGCCATCTAGCCAATGTCTATTTGTTGGCTGGCTATCCCATAGAGCACAAATAAGGAGTCTGATTTCCGAAGGGAACTGGTACGGTCCACATATATCCTGAGGGCACAGACCACATCCAAGGAGGCCTCACCTGCTGAGAGGTCTGGTGATTGAAAGGCCGGGACTACATTTACTCAAAAATGTGGAAATTATTAACAACTTTAGGAAGGAAACCAGGGAGAGTCCGAAGCACAGCCCTGTCCTGGTGAAATATTAGAAATAGGGAGCGACAGGAAAGCGCACCTAAATCTGACACTCTTCTGGCGGACACTATAGCCAGAAGAAAAAGATGTTAACTACTTGAGTTCCACCGAATCCAGGGTTTCAAATGGAGGACCCTGGAGGACACGAAGAACTACTGACAAATCCCAAGGAGCCACTGGAGGGACAAAGGGAGGTTGAATCTGGAGGACAACCTGGAGGAAGGTGTGGATATCCGGAAGTGGAGCAAGTCTACGCTGGAACCAAATTGACAGAGCAGAGACATGCACTTTCAGTGAGGCCAGGCGGAGTCCAAAGTCCAATCCAGCTTGAAGGAAGGCCAGGACTCTGGAAATCCTAAACACCTGAGGGTCACAGGTTCTGGTATGACACCATTGGAAATATATATGCCACACTCTGTGGTAGATCCGAGCAGAGGCTGGATTACGCGCTCTGAGCATAGTTTTGACTACAGAGCTAGAGAATCCTTTAGAACTCAGGAGGGATGTCTCAAGAGCCATGTCGTCAAAGACAGACGACCCAGGTCCGGGTAAAGGCAAGGACCTTGAGACAACAGGTCTGGTCGTCGAGGCAGCAGGAACAGAGTGTCAATGGAGAGAATCCGAAGATCTGAGTACCAATGACGTCTGGGCCAAGCTGGAGTCACCAGCAGGACAGTGCCTCCTTCTTGTTTGAACTTCCGAAGAACTCGAGGAAGAAGGGAGACTGGAGGGAACAGGTAAGCAAACTGGAAGGTCCACTTCACTGGAAGGTCCACTTCACTGATGTGTCTACAAAGGTTGCCTTGGCATCCCTTGTTCTGGACCCGTACACTGGCAGTTTGTGATTGTGTCGGGAAGCCATGAGGTCCACTTCTGGGAGGCCCCATCTGTTCACTAAAAGTTGAAATACCTCTTGTTGAAGTGACCATTTCCTGGGATGCATGTTGTGATGGCTGGGGAAGTCTGCTTACCAATTGAGAATTCCCTGAATGAACACTGTAGAGATGGTTGGGAGGCGACCCTCGGCCCATGTCAGAATGCGTGATACTTCTGTCATTGCTGCCCGACTTTGAGTGCCTACTTGATGGTTGATGTAAGCCACTGTTTTGGCATTGTCGGAATGAACCTGTACAGGTTTTCCATGAAGTATATGCTGGGCCAGTTTGAGGGCCCTGTAGACAGCCCAAAGGTCCAATATGTTGATTGGCAGGGTTGATTCGACTGATGTCCAACGGCCCTGAAAGGAGTGCAAACCGGTCACTGAGCCCCAACCCCAGAGACTGGCGGTCTAAGTCAATGTTTCAATTCATATAAATAATTTTCAGGTCCTGATGAAAATTCATTATATGAATTGAAACGTTCACTTAGACCGGGAGGTCTCCGTGTAATTTTTTCTACAAAACTGTCTGAGTGCAGCCTATTATACATTTGTTTATATACAGTATGTATGATATATATGTACTGTATGTATAATAGATATATATATATAAATAATATTTATAGGTAAATTTAAATGTGTACTCCATATATATATATATATATATATATATATGTGTGTGTGTGTATATATATGTGTGTATTAGCGTTTGTATATATGTGTGTGTGTTTATATACATATATATATAATGTTATATACAGTATATACAGTATGTATATATATATATATATATATATATATATGTTAGGGGTGTGCATCGGCCACTTTTCGTGTTTTGTGTTTTGGATCTGGATCTTTCTTCGTGTTTTGGATCTGGATTGGTTTTGCCAAAACCACCCTCCGGTGTTTTGGGTTCTGGGTTTTGTGTTTTGGATCTGTATTTTTTTGAAAAAAAGCATAAAAACAGCTAAAATCACAGAATGTGTTGATTTTTCTGCTCCTATGCTATTATTAACCTCAAAAATCTTAATTTCCACTCATTTCCAGTTTATTCTGAACACCTCACAATAGTGTTTTTATGTCCAAAAGGTTGCACCGAGGTAGCTGGATGACTATGCTAAGCGACACGAGTGGGCGGCACAAACACGTGGCCCATCTAGGAGTGACTCTGCAGTGGCAGACAGGATGGCAGTTTGAAAAACTAGGCCCCAAACAGTACATAATGCAAAGAAAAAAAAGAGGTGCAAGATGGAATTGTCCTTGGGCCCTCCGACCCACCCTTATGTTGTATAAACAGGACATGCACACTTTAACAAACCAATAATTTCAGCGCCAGGGTCTGCCACACGACTGTGGCTGAAATGATTGGTTCGTTTGGGCCCCCACAAAACAAGCTGGCAATTAATCTGGCCCTGCACAAACTGGCTCTACGGAGGCAAGATGTCGCCCTCATCCTCCTCATTCACCGATTCCTCACCCTCTTCAGTGTTGTGTACATCCTCATCCTCACAGAGTATTAATTAGTCCCCGCTGGAATCCACCACCACAGGTCCCTCTGTACGTTCTGGAGGCTGGTCTCCCTGGAAAAGTTGATAATTCATTTTTATGAACATCATCTTCTCCACATTTTGTGGAAGCAACCTCCTACGCCTTTTGCTGACAAGGTTCCCGGCTGCACTAAACACTCTTTCGGAGTGCACACTGGAGGGGGGGCAACTCAGGTAAAATAGAGTCAGTTTGTACAGGGGCTTCCAAATTGCCTCTTTTTCCTGCCAGTACATGTACGGACTGTCTGACCTACATGCCTACTTGGATGCTGTCACCGATGTAATCCTTTAACAGACAGACGCACGCTTGTCGCTGCTGCTTTGAGGATGCAAGTGTGGCAACAGCCCACACAATTCACAAAGACAGAAAAAAAAAGAATTTTTTTATTGTTTGTGGAGCGCACTTTGAGGGTTACACCACCCTTTAACAGACAGACGCACGCTTGTCGCTGCTGCTTTGAGGACAGTATCATATGCAGTGACAGTAGACTTGTCAGAAATTGTTGGCACGTCCTTCAGTCCGAACCAGATGTCCAAACCAGCCCTTGACTTATGACACAGGCGCACGCTTGGCGCTGCTACTGTGTTGATGCACGTGCGGCTACATCGCACACAAGTCACAAACACATAAAAAAAATAGTTTTTTATTTTTTGGAGCACTTTGAGGTTTACACCACCCTTTAACAGACAGACGCACGCTTGTCGCTGCTGCTTTGAGGATGCAGGTGCGGCTACAGCCCACACAATTCACAAAGACAGAAAAAAAAAGAAGAATTTTTTTATTGTTTGTGGAGCGCACTTTGAGGGTTACACCACCCTTTAACAGACAGACGCACGCTTGTCGCTGCTGCTTTAAGGATGCAGGTGCGGCTACAGCCCACACATTTCACAAAGAGAAAAGAAAATAATTTTTTTATTGTTTGTGGAGCGCACTTTGAGGGTTACACCACCCTTTAACAGACAGACGCACGCTTGTCGCTGCTGCTTTGAGGACAGTATCATATGCAGTGACAGTAGACTTGTCAGAAATTGTTGGCACGTCCTTCAGTCCGGACCAGATGTCCAAACCGGCCCTTGACTTATGACACAGGCGCACGCTTGGCGCTGCTACTGTGTTGATGCACGTGCGGCTACATCGCACACAAGTCACAAACACATAAAAAAATAGTTTTTTATTTTTTGAGCACTTTGAGGGTTACACCACCCTTTAACAGACAGACGCACGCTTGTCGCTGCTGCTTTGAGGATGCAGGTGGAATCTAGACGGGATTTGGAACCGGGGACACACTACCTCCATCAATTGTCTAAATCCCACTGCACTAATGGCGGATACCGGACGCACGTCTAACGCCAACATAGCAGTCAAGGCCTCAGTTGTACGTTTTGCTTCAGGATGACTGCTGTCGTACTTCATCCTCATCGCTAGGGACTGTTGGAGGGTCAGTTGTTTAGTAAAAGTAGTGGTGTTCCTACTTCCTCTCTGGGATGATGAACAACTCCCAGCAGCAGCAACAGCACCAGGAGGAAGTGGTTCTTGATCTTTCCCTATTTTATTTTTATCGGAGAAAGTTTGGTCCTCCATTTAGGTTATATTGATATATACGTGCGGCTAAGGCGCACACAAACACAGAAAATATTTTTTTATTTTGTTTGGAGTGTACTTTGGGGGTTACAGCACCCTTTAACGGTCAAGCCAGCCGGCCCTTTACTTATGACACAGGCGCACGCTTGGCACTACTTTGTTGATGCACGTGCGGCTACTGCGCACACAATTCACAAACACAGAAAATATTTTTTTATTTTGTTTGGAGTGTACTTTGGGGGTTACAGCACCCTTTAACGGTCAATCCAGCCGGCCCTTTACTTATGACACAGGCGCACGCTTGGCACTACTTTGTTGATGCACGTGCGGCTACTGTGCACACAATTCACAAACACAGAAAATATTTTTTTATTTAGTTTGGAGTGTACTTTGGGGGTTACAGCACCCTTTAACGGTCAAGCCAGCCGGCCCTTTACTTATGACACAGGCGCATGCTTGGCACTACTTTGTTGATGCACGTGCGGCTACTGCGCACACAATTCACAAACACAGAAAATATTTTTTTATTTGGTTTGGAGTGTACTTTGGTGGTTACAGAACCCTTTAACGGTCAAGCCAGCCGGCCCTTTACTTCTGACACAGGCGCACGCTTAGCACTACTTTGTTGATGCACGTGCGGCTACTGCGCACACAATTCACAAACACAGAAAAAAATTTTTTATTTTGTTTGGAGTGTACTTTGGGGGTTACAGCACCCTTTAACGGTCAAGCCAGCCGGCCCTTTACTTATGACACAGGCGCACGCTTGGCACTACTTTGTTGATGCACGTACGGCTACTGCGCACACAATTCACAAACACAGAAAATATTTTTTTATTTTGTTTGGAGTGTACTTTGGGGGTTACAGCACCGTTTAACGGTCAATCCAGCCGGCCCTTTACTTATGACACAGGCGCACGCTTGGCACTACTTTGTTGATGCACGTGCGGCTACTGCGCACACAATTCACAAACACAGAAAATATTTTTTTATTTGGTTTGGAGTGTACTTTGGGGGTTACAGCACCCTTTAACGGTCAAGCCAGCTGGCCCTTTACTTATGACACAGGCGCACGCTTGGCACTACTTTGTTGATGCACGTGCGGCTACTGTGCACACAATTCACAAACACAGAAAATATTTTTTTATTTGGTTTGGAGTGTACTTTGGGGGTTACAGCACCCTTTAATGGTCAAGCCAGCCGGCCCTTTACTTATGACACAGGCGCACGCTTGGCACTACTTTGTTGATGCACGTGCGGCTACTGCGCACACAATTCACAAACACAGAAAATATTTTTTTATTTGGTTTGGAGTGTACTTTGGGGGTTACAGAACCCTTTAACGGTCAAGCCAGCCGGCCCTTTACTTATGACACAGGCGCACGCTTGGCATTACTTTGTTGATGCACGTGCGGCTACTGCGCACACAATTCACAAACACAGAAAATATTTTTTTATTTTGTTTGGAGTGTACTTTGGGGGTTACAGCACCCTTTAACGGTCAATCCAGCCGGCCCTTTACTTATGACACAGGCGCACGCTTGGCACTACTTTGTTGATGCACGTGCGGCTACTGCGCACACAATTCACAAACACAGAAAATATTTTTTTATTTAGTTTGGAGTGTACTTTGGGGGTTACAGCACCCTTTAACGGTCAAGCCAGCTGGCCCTTTACTTATGACACAGGCGCACGCTTGGCACTACTTTGTTGATGCACGTGCGGCTACTGTGCACACAATTCACAAACACAGAAAATATTTTTTTACATGGTTTGGAGTGTACTTTGGGGGTTACAGCACCCTTTAACGGTCAAGCCTGCCGGCCCTTTACTTATAACACAGGCGCACGCTTGGCACTACTTTGTTGATGCACGTGCGGCTACTGCGCACACAATTCACAAATACAGAAAATATTTTTTTATTTTGTTTGGAGTGTACTTTGGGGGTTACAGCACCCTTTAACGGACAAGCCAGCCGGCCCTTTACTTATGGGACACAGGCGCACGCTTGGCGCTGCTCCTTTGTTGATGCACGTGCAGCCACAGTGGACACAACCCCTATGGACAACAGCAGCACAGCGCAGCACAGCACAACACTACACTGCACTACACTACACTACACTACACAGCCCAGCCAGCCCTAACTCCCACCCTCCCTCTTCACTGTCCACAGCCGAGTGAGAAAATGGCGCCGACGCGGGTACCTTATATAGGATCCAAAACACGCGAGACCCGGAAGGCGGGATGATGAAGTTTTGCCTCGATTTCAGATCCGAGTCAGGCGGGAAAAGTCGAGCCTGACTCGGATCGGCCTCGGATCGGGGGGTCTCGGGGAAATCCGAACCCGCTCACCCCTAATATAATATATATATATTTATACATTTAGGGTTCCTGGGGGATGCGCTATGTAACCAATGACGGCTGAGATGCACAGGATGACGATAGCATCCGGTAGTGTTCCTGCTAGGCTGTTTTAGCGGGACAACGCGCCCTGTCCAATTTTAAAAGGGCAAAATGCACCCTGCCCTTTTAGCTGTGCCCCGCTAAAACAGCCTGCCCTGTACCTTCCCCATCGGCGGGCTGCAGTGTCCCACTGGTGGGAAAAGTTTCAGTGACCAATCACCGGCGGGTTAATAGAAGCCATGCTTGTGTGCGCAAAGCATTTTTATACCGTGAGGGGAGAGCTTGGAGGAAGCCCAAAACCTTGGTAAGTGCTGGATACACCCCCAAGTGTGATGAATTGGGGGCATGTCACAAGGAAATGCCCTTCCTGGTTGACCGCACCCACATTGAATGTGCACACAGAGACTCCCTGCCCTGCCCGAGGTCTAGCGGAAACACTAATCTGGCTGCTATGTGCTGCGGCCAATAAGATTTTGTCCTGTCTCCCCCTCCAATAGACAGCAGAAGTTGCTGTACCTGGGCACAGGATTTCTCTTTTCAGCCCTATATACAGTAGCCACCGGATTGGAGGTCTGATTTATACACTAGCCACCAGATTGGAGGTCTGATTTATACACTAGCCAGCAGATTGGAGGTCACCAGATTGGAGGTCTGATTTATACACTAGCCACCAAATTGGAGGTCTGATTTATACACTAACCACCAGATTGGAGGTCTGATTTATACACTAACCACCAGATTGGAGGTCTGATTTATACACTAACCACCAGATTGGAGGTCTGATTTATACACTAGCCAGTAGCCACCAGATTGGAGGTCTGATTTATACACTGCCACCAGCTTGGAGGTCTGATTTATACACTAGCCACCAGATTGGAGGTCTGAATTATACACTAGCCAGTAGCCACCAGATTGGAGGTCTGATTTATACACTAGCCACCAGATTGGAGGGCTGATTTATACACTAGCCACCAGATTCTAGGTCTGAATTATACACTAGCCCGTAGCCACCAGATTGGAGGTCTGATTTATACACTAGCCACCAGATTGGAGGGCTGATTTATGCACTAGCCACCAGATTGGAGGTCTGAATTATACACTAGCCACCAGATTGGAGGTCTGATGTATACACTAGCCACCAGATTGGAGGTCTGATTTATACACTAGCCAGTAGCCACCAGATTGGAGGTCTGATTTATACACTAGCCAGTAGCCACCAGATTGGAGGTCTGATATATACACTAGCCACCAGACTGGAGGTCTGATTTATACACTTGCCAGTAGCCACCAGATTGGAGGTCTGATTTATACACTAGCCAGTAGCCATCAGATTTTTAGGTCTGATTAATACACTAGCCACCAGATTAGAGGTCTGATTTATACACTAGCCAGTAGCCACCAGATTGGAGGTCTGATTTATACACTAGCCAGTAGCCACCAGATTGGAGGTCTGATTTATACACTAGCCAGTAGCCACCAGATTGGAGGTCTGATATATACACTAGCCACCAGACTGGAGGTCTGATTTATACACTTGCCAGTAGCCACCAGATTGGAGGTCTGATTTATACACTAGCCAGTAGCCATCAGATTTTTAGGTCTGATTAATACACTAGCCACCAGATTAGAGGTCTGATTTATACACTAGCCAGTAGCCATCAGATTTTTAGGTCTGATTAATACACTAGCCACCAGATTAGAGGTCTGATTTATACACTAGCCAGTAGCCACCAGATTGGAGGTCTGATTTATACACTAGCCACCAGATTGGAGGTCTGATTTATACACTAGCCACCAGATTGGAGGTCTGATTTATACACTAGCCACCAGATTGGAGGTCTGATTTATACACTAACCACCAGATTGGAGGTCTGATTTATACACTAACCACCAGATTGGAGGTCTGATTTATACACTAGCCAGTAGCCACCAGATTGGAGGTCTGATTTATACACTAGCCACCAGCTTGGAGGTCTGATTTATACACTAGCCACCAGATTGGAGGTCTGAATTATACACTAGCCAGTAGCCACCAGATTGGAGGTCTGATTTATACACTAGCCACCAGATTGGAGGTCTGATTTATACACTAGCCACCAGATTCTAGGTCTGAATTATACACTAGCTCGTAGCCACCAGATTGGAGGTCTGATTTATACAGTAGCCACCAGATTGGAGGGCTGATTTATGCACTAGCCACCAGATTGGAGGTCTGAATTATACACTAGCCACCAGATTGGAGGTCTGATGTATACACTAGCCACCAGATTGGAGGTCTGATTTATACACTAGCCAGTAGCCACCAGATTGGAGGTCTGATTTATACACTAGCCAGTAGCCACCAGATTGGAGGTCTGATTTATACACTAGCCACCAGACTGGAGGTCTGATTTATACACTAGCCAGTAGCCACCAGATTGGAGGTCTGATTTATACACTAGCCACCAGATTGGAGGTCTGATTTATACACTAGCCACCAGATTGGAGGTCTATTACATTCTCCCCATAGTGTCTGCAATCCATCTAGTCATGGCCTAGTGAAGGCACTGGCCTTTGTTGATGCACGTGCAGCCACAGTGCACACAATTCACAAACACAGAAAATTTTTTTTTTTTTTTAGCACTTGGGGGGAGCACCCCTGACAGACAGAGCACCCCCTGGACAACACTACAGCACCCCTTTAGGACTGGAACACTGCACAGGACTTTGGAGTGGACACAGCCCATATGGACAACTGACTGCACAACACAGTCCAGCCAGCCCCTATAGACTTTGAAGTAGTGGACACAACCCCTATGGACAACAGCAGCACAGCGCAGCACAGCACAACACTACACTGCACTACACTACACTACACAGCCCAGCCAGCCCTAACTCCCACCCTCCCTCTTCACTGTCCACAGCCGAGTGAGAAAATGGCGCCGACGTGGGTACCTTATATAGGATCCAAAACCCGCGAGACCCGGAAGGCGGGATGATGACGTTTTGCCTCGATTTCAGATCCGAGTCAGGTGGGAAAAGTCGAGCCTGACTCGGATCGAGGGGGCTCGGGGGGGTTCGGATTTCAGAAATCCGAACCCGCTCACCCCTAATATATATATATATATATTTATACATTTAGGGGTCCTGGGGGATGCGCTATGCAACCAATGACGGCTGAGATGCACAGCATGACGATAGCATCCGGTAGTGTTCCTGCTAGGCTGTTTTAGCGGGACGACGCGCCCTGTCCAATTTTAAAAGGGCAAAATGCACCCTGCCCTTTTAGCTGCGCCCCGCTAAAACAGCCTGCCCTGTACCTTCCCCATCGGCGGGCTGCAGTGTCCCACTGGTTGGAAAAGTTTCAGTGACCAATCTCCGGCGGGTTAATAGAAGCCATGCTTGTGTGCGCAAAGCATGTTTATACCGTGAGGGGAGAGCTTGGAGGAAGCCTAGCACCTTGGTAAGTGCTGGATACACCCCCAAGTGTGATCAATTGGGGGCATGTCACAAAGAAATGCCCTTCCTGGTTGACCGCACCCACATTGAACGTGCACACAGAGACTCCCTGCCCTGCCCGAGGTCTAGCGGAAACACTAATCTGGCTGCTATGTGCTGCGGCCAATAAGATTTTGTCCTGTCTCCCCCTCCAATAGACAGCAGAAGTTGCTGTACCTGGGCGCAGGATTTCTCTTTTCAGCCCTATATACACTAGCCACCGGATTGGAGATCTGATTTATACACTAGCCACCAGATTGGAGGTCTGATTTATACACTAGCCAGCAGATTGGAGGTCACCAGATTGGATGTCTGATTTATACACTAGCCACCAAATTGGAGGTCTGATTTATACACTAACCACCAGATTGGAGGTCTGATTTATACACTAACCACCAGATTGGAGGTCTGATTTATACACTAACCACCAGATTGGAGGTCTGATTTATACACTAGCCACCAGCTTGGAGGTCTGATTTATACACTAGCCACCAGATTGGAGGTCTGAATTATACACTAGCCAGTAGCCACCAGATTGGAGGTCTGATTTATACACTAGCCTCCAGATTGGAGGTCTGATTTATACACTAGCCACCAGATTCTAGGTCTGAATTATACACTAGCCAGTAGCCACCAGATTGGAGGTCTGATTTATACACTAGCCACCAGATTGGAGGGCTGATTTATACACTAGCCACCAGATTGGAGGTCTGAATTATACACTAGCCACCAGATTGGATGTATACACTAGCCACCAGATTGGAGGTCTGATTTATACACTAGCCAGTAGCCACCAGATTGGAGGTCTGATTTATACACTAGCCAGTAGCCACCAGATTGGAGGTCTGATTTATACACTAGCCACCAGATTGGAGGTCTGATTTATACACTAGCCAGTAGCCACCAGATTGGAGGTCTGATTTATACACTAGCCAGTAGCCACCAGATTGGAGGTCTGATTTATACACTAGCCACCAGATTGGAGGTCTGATTTATACACTAGCCAGTAGCCACCAGATTGGAGGTCTGATTTATACACTAGCCACCAGATTGGAGGTCTGATTTATACACTAGCCACCAGATTGGAGGTCTGAATTATACACTAGCCAGTAGCCACCAGATTGGAGGTCTGATTTATACACTAGCCACCAGATTGGAGGTCTGATTTATACACTAGCCACCAGATTCTAGGTCTGAATTATACACTAGCCAGTAGCCACCAGATTGGAGGTCTGATTTATACACTAGCCACCAGATTGGAGGGCTGATTTATACACTAGCCACCAGATTGGAGGTCTGAATTATACACTAGCCACCAGATTGGAGGTCTGATGTATACACTAGCCACCAGATTGGAGGTCTGATTTATACACTAGCCAGTAGCCACCAGATTGGAGGTCTGATTTATACACCAGCCAGTAGCCACCAGATTGGAGGTCTGATTTATACACTAGCCACCAGACTGGAGGTCTGATTTATACACTAGCCAGTAGCCACCAGATTGGAGGTCTGATTTATACACTAGCCAGTAGCCACCAGATTGGAGGTCTGATTTATACACTAGCCACCAGATTGGAGGTCTGATTTATACACTAGCCAGTAGCCACCAGATTGGAGGTCTGATTTATACACTAGCCACCAGATTGGAGGTCTGATTTATACACTAGCCACCAGATTGGAGGTCTGATTTATACACTAGCCACCAGATTGGAGGTCTGATTTATACACTAGCCACCAGATTGGAGGTCTATTACATTCTCCCCATAGTGTCTGCAATCCATCTAGTCATGGCCTAGTGAAGGCATTGGCTTTTCGGAGGGACTCTACAGATGTGTCCTCATACAGTTTTGCTCAAGTCGCGGTATATAGCCCGTCTCAACGTACCAGGTCCTGCCGAGAGCCTTCTTCGCTCAAAATCAGCTGGGAGCGACAAAACTACATTAATAGTGATCAATTTGATGCGAGACATTTATATTTCGGTGTGCGACTAAGTCTGAATTTGGATAGAAAGTGCTACGATGCAGCGGTCGCAGCTTTTTCTCACGCCAAGTTCCGCTGTGACTTTGTACGAGTTTAAAACTAATTCCTGTGCAGTTAAAGTTGCAGCCCGGCGTGTCTGGCACACTTTGGTGTTTTGCTGCCTCTTGAGATGCAAAAAAGATGCAAAATGTAAAGAATACTAGGGTGCACTATACCTCTCCGAGCATCTGTCGCCCCAGGCTCTCACGCCGTATGGCGTATAGACGCTGGAAGAGTATGAGGACACATCTGTATGTTGTGTGTTTCCTCGGTTTTGATACTAGCAGCATAGGTTCTGAGTACTGGTACCAGCAACGCTTTTGTGGAAGGGGGAGTGAAGCTGTTTTTTTTTTTTTAGTAAATTTGTGTTTATTTTATTTTGTTTTAAACTATGATGATGATGACTGGAGGTATCAAAGCATGATGTTACCCTTAATTATCATACATGCTATTTTTGCATACACATTTTTGATGGTGTAATATATTTTACGTAAAACTCTGCATCAGCACCAAACTGTCTACACCTGAGGTTTCTGTAGAGATGTCTGTACTCTAATGTACTAATATACTGTATTGAGAAACACAGATCGCCACACGACTGACCTCATGATCCGCCGCGGACAGTGAGTACGTTCATCATCGAACAGTATTTTCAGTGGCAAAATGTCCAGAATTGTCACCAGGTTCACAAACATCCTCGGGACCTGTTAAGATCAGATAAAAATGTATTTTTGACACTCACCGTTAAATCCTTTTCTCTCTTGGGGTGTAGATCACGATGTGAGTGGAGCAGGCAACTCTTCAAACAAAATGTCCCTCGGGATTTAAAGAAACAAATGTAGAACAAAAAATCCTCTTTTCCCTGTCATCCTATCTGGGGGGGACACTGTTATTCCTTGGGAACATTCCAAAGATGCGCCTAGGCGAGGTAATGCTGATACGCTCAGACAACACTGCGTGTAAAACTTTACTTCCAATACTCCCTCCACGAGCTACAAAACCATTGACTTTGTAAAACTTAGCAAATGTATGAACAGAGAATCAGGCGGCCACTTTGCACTACTGTTCCAGCAAAGCCCAAGAGGAGCTCTTTGGTCTGGTAGATGGAACCACAATCCGATAAGGAAGTGGAGCCCATTCTGAAATATATATGCTTGTGGGATGGTATGGTAGGCTGTGAGTTATCTGGCCACCAAATGATATTATCGCCGGTATGTCCCCTATGATTGGCAGTATGTACGGCATCGCGGATGTGATGCTTAGTACATCCTGCCCACGGAGAGATGAGCTCATCTATGAAAAATATACAGGTACTTGTGTTCTTCTCTTGTCTCTAACCTAGGGGATACTTTCATGGATCATCCTGAAAAAGTTTGAACCAGGTGCCCAGTAAATATGACAGGTCGTACAGCCTGGATAATAGGGTCCCATAGGCAAGGGTTCGATGTGATGGGCATTTTGGGCAGCCATGAATCTGGTACTTCTGGACTAAGCATATGCCTAAGGCTAATTCTTACAATCGTAGCAGACAATATACCTCTTGCTGCAGATAGTCCAGGGCTTGCTTGATGCGGTAAACAAACTGTTCTGGAGAATGATATACCTGTTGAAAAAGAAAATGAAATCATTAAGACATGGGAGTAAAAGTGGCTTTTAGGTCCTTTTTCTGTAGTTTTTGCAAACTGACCATTTACTAAAATCCGACGGCAAAACTAACAAAAATGCGACTTTAAAACATCAGACCATCAATTGATTTTTTAACATAGAGAACAACAGTATATGCAGATTTATATGCAGTATATGCAGACGGACGGTTTTACATCCAACCAAAAACCGACGGCAAAACAATGGGAAACCCACCCAAGTAATAGACGTGCCTGAGGCAGGCGAGTTTGAGAGAAGCACAGCAGATCACTATGTGTTAAAAGTTAACAAAGTTTTAAAATTAAATGTATAGGGTAGGCCCCCAAATCAGTAACCAGCCCCAGATCTCTCAGCCTGGGCTGGTATTGGAAAATAGGGAGAAAAAACGATGCGGGATTTCAGTATTTTCCATTAACATGCAAAAGGCTGAACCATACTTGTGACTGCCGGAATGGCCGGGGGGCTCCTAAAAATCAAGTGGTGCTCCTGGCCACCCGCAAAAGAGAGCAAGTCTCCCGGACTGGCCGCCAGTTGCCTCACCTTCCGTACCCCCTCCACACACCCTGCACTTCCTCACACTTACCTGGCAAAAGTGGGTGGTCTGAAGGGGGCCGATGACGCGATTCACGATTAATCGCATTATCGAAACCCCATCCCTTACTTTACAATGCCGGTAATGTCAGCATTGTATAGCGGGTGGGGGGGAGGGGAGCCGCCATACAGCCGCACCAGACACCGTTGCAGACGCCTCACCTCCTGCAGCGCCGACCTGGCATCCAAAAAGTAGGCAAGCCTGGGGTGAACTAGCCATGTGGATAATGCCGTAACTGGGGGCACACACAGCAATAACATTAATCAGCCCTAAACTGGTCGGCCCCAGGCTGGAATTCCTCAGAGATAAAATGGAGTCATCCCTATTGAGGACCTACCAGCCCTAGGCTTTCAGCCTGGGACTTGTAGTCCACCTGTAATGAACAATATTATGAATTATTTTATTACTGTTAACCCCGCATCCACCACCACCAGGGATGCAGGGATAATAGTAATAAAATGGTTAATAATATTGTTATAGGTGGACTACAAGTCCCAGGCAGCCTGCCGCGCTATGCCAGTCCCTTTGGATCAAGTTACAGCATGCCTGCTGGCAACCGCAAACTGCCTGTAAAGAAAATTTTAAAATAAACGCAGTATGCTCTAATCGACTGTATTAATCTTTTATCTAAAAATATTAAATAAAATGTTGTTTCATTGCTTAAACTATTAAAACAAAGATGCATAATAATTGGTAAATTATTCAACAAAATAGTACAATAAAATCTAGTATAATGGATGGTAAAAAGGTGGTTTTAGAAGACACTGGCCGGGATACACTAACGGCGAAAATGCGGCAAAACCCCCGAAAATGCGATGCATTCCGGTGCTTCATCTCGATTCGTAACACCACCTTTGGGTGGCGTTACCTAATAGAAGCTTATGGGCATCTTATAGGACGCTCCAGGCTTGGAGGCCAAATGTAATAGGGTGAGAGTTTAGAAAATGTGAGAGTTTAGCAGTAAAACTCTCACACTACTACATTGATCAAGTTGTATTTTCAAAACATGAAACACCTGCATGGGAGTTTAAATCATGACAGTTTTTTGAGTCTGAAAAACATGCAAGTTTGCATGTTCTGTGACTTTATTACATTGGCTGAGTTTAAAAATGTGAGAGTTTTACTGCTAAACTCTCTAATTTTCTAAACTCTCACCCTATTACATTTGGCCCCAAATGTCTGACTACAGCCATACTTACCGACATTCAGCTCCCTCCTTCCGGGGCGGAGCTGAATGCCTGCATACAGCGGAGGGCGTGGCCGGGGAATAATTCTATATTGGGGCGGGACCAGGGGTGTGGCCTCACAATCGCATCATCATGGCCCCGCCCACTCTTCACAATGCCGAAATTAAAGGCAATGTGAAGCAGGGGGCGGGGCCATGATGACGCGATTCAGCGCGAATCACATCATCCCCCCCCACGCTGCGGAAGTTTCTATTAGTAGTCCGAGAGGGCAGGCCTTTCTGGGGGGGTCGGAAGCGGCACCCGATATTTGGGAAGCTCCCGACCAACTCGGGAAGGTAGGCAAGCCTGACTATAGCACGTTTGAATCCCCTGTAGGAATACAGAGAATGATGTACACGTGTATGTTGTTCTAAAATTGATTATATTTGTAAGAGCATAGACTAAAAAATGGGAGGTCTGTAATAGTAAGGGGAGGAGTCTATGCCAGGAGCCAGATGCTAGCCCCAAAGGTGGGCCCGTGTGCTTTACATGCCAGGGCCTATTTATACTCACAGACTTCCATTGATGACCATATAATACAGAGAGCATTATCCCAGTGACTGCCTGCCACTAAGCACACATTGGGCCTGATTCAGACCCGCTCGCTAAATGCGGCCGCTCGCTCCCAGCGTATGGAAATTTTGCTAAGTGACTTCAAGGTAGGCGCTCGCTCGGCAAGGTATAAGCACACTCACTATGTCTGGGCGAGCGATCACTTTGTGCTTACAGACGCCCACCAGCCTGTCTTTTTAGCCGCCCACTTGTGTACGTCATCTCCAGGAAGTATATACAGTCATTGGTACATCAGTTTCCAACGGATCTGACCGCAGCGCTTGTGGTTGACTGTACCCTACCACAAGCACTGCGAGCACTTCAGTGTATTATTCAACCAGGTGACGTGTACTATGACGCTGCCTGTTAATTATGCACGCACCAGAAACAGTGTGGAAACACTCTGGCACGCCTGCGTTCGCAACTCCACTCCCCTGTTTCTACTTGCCTGCCCCTGTTACCACTCACAAACGGTCATTCATTCCACTGAGCTGTCTTTGCAAGTTTGCGCACTTCAAACTACACGCATGCGCACATTAGCGAATATCGTCTGCAACGAGCGGCTGCTTGCTAGCGAGCAGGTCTGAATCAGGTCCAAAGCACCATCCCAGTGACCACAGCAATACTTGATATCCAAGCAATTATAATGGTATGGGGGCGATTTCTGGGCAATGATAAATGTGACTTATGTCGTGAAGGTCCCACTTGATTGGACTACTGCCATAGCCAAATAGTGATGTTTTTTTAAAAAAAGTCTCCTTTACTGTAACAGTTTTATTTTTACCTGTAGCAGCTGTCCTATAAACTATTACAGGACTAGACAAAGTCACTAGAGCACAATAAAGGAAACTTGTGCCTAATTCGGACATCATGTTTTTTATCAACTGTTTTATGGTATTGGTATGTGAACCAATTATTTAAATTATCAGTTTCTAATATTATAAACTGGTAAACCCCTAGCTAAATGCACTAGCTTGAATACAGTAGTTTTAGAGGGTAATTTATTTAGCTGTGGTCTTTTCGCTTCTGGGTTAAAATCCAGGAGCTATTCAATTACTGCCCATAGTAAGCCCCAAAGTTGCACTTTACGAAGATTTCAGCTCCACCTCAGTAGGGTGTGTCATACATCCAAGTTCTGTCACTTACCGGGTTGTTGCAGATGCCGCACAGGTCGTTGCCTCCTATAAATATCGTCAGCAGTTTCCAGTCTTCTACAAAATTAATTTTCTAGATGGAAAAATAAAATTCATAACATAACATAATTTAGCAGTTGTACTAAGTTTTTCCCATGTTTTATTGAGCATCAAAGTAAAGCATAAACCTACTTAATCAGGTGCACAGAGATAATTCATTGGATTTAATTTTGCAGAATAACATGCAGTAACAAATGCAGGATTTCCAGAGGTTTGTTTTTTTTCCCATATATAAAAAACATAACATTATGCACAAACATATATACACACGGGCGGGGCTGCACATACCCCCTCCCCCCTCAAATCTTTAGACATCAGCATCAGCGACCTGGTGCCCACTCTGTAGAGGTTCTCCGTGCCTCACCACCCATGAAGCGCCCACTGATCTAATACAATGGCCCCTCACATTTTGCCTGCCCCAATGTAAGCCTGGCAAGTCTTGTGGACATAAGTTTTAAGCATTTGTACAACCAGGGCCGGTTCTATGGTTACGCATGGTACGCGGCCGCGTAAGGCGCCACGTAGTGAAGGGCGCCTCGGCCGCGACCATGCAGATTTCAGTGGTGCAGACTGTGTCTCTGTGACACAGTCTGCACCGCGCGTGTAGCGCTGACCGGACGGAGTTCGGTCAGCGCTACACAGTGCCAAACACACAGCCGCCGGAGCCGGCAACTGTGTGTTTGTTTTAGCAGCTGATGAGAGTCTGTCATCTTCCGGCTCCCGCAGTGGGTAATGGGAGAGACGTCGTCATGACGACGTCTCTCCCATAATGCAAAGCGGCCCTGGAGAATGGTCGGGAGTAGCGGATATCGGCGGCGGGAGCAGGAGTTCAGGTAAGTGGTTTTTTTTGTTTGTTTTGTTTTTTATAACGTGTGTCTCTACTGGGGGGGGGCTACAAGGGGGGATTACTACTGGGGGCACTTGAAGGGGGGATTACTACTGGGGGCACTTGAAGGGGGGGATTACTACTGGGGGCACTTGAAGGGTGGATTACTACTGGGGCACTTGAAGGGGGGATTACTACTGGGGGTACTTGAAGGGGGGATTACTACTGGGGGAATTTTGAAGGGGGATTACAGGGGGCACTAGAAGGGAGGATTACTACTGGGGCACTTGAAGGGGGGATTACTACTGGGGGCACTAGAAGGGAGGATTACTACTGGGGGGGATTACTACTGGGGGCACTACATGGGGGGGAAACCTCCACTGGGGGCACAACAATGGGGGGACTACTACTGGGGGCACTGTATAAGCTTACTAATGGGGGCACAAGGGGCACTGCACAGGGGGGACCACTACCGTGGGCACTGCATAGGGGGGGCGCCAAAAAACCTACTCGCTTACCAAAAAATTTTGGCTAGGGCCGGCCCTGTGTACAACCTATAAGACAGTGTTGGCATATAGCATGGACCTCTAGCTCCTGATTCATGTGGGATCCAGAAACCTCTTTGGGCAGGAATGATGGTTTAGTCCGGAGTACGGACCTCTCCTCACCTAGAAATGTGATCGGCTGGAGAGATCTCTTATGTCCTAGACCAGTGTTGGTTAACCTTGACACTCCAGCTGTTATGGAACTACATAACCCAGCATGCACTGCTACAGTTTTGCTATTAGGGCATGCTAAAACTGTGGCAGGGCTTGCTGGGATATATAGTTCCACAACAGCTGGAGTGTCAAGGTTAGCCAACACTGTCCTAGACCTTCTTTGCTGTGGAAATGGCAAGAGGAAACACTCTTCCAGGTGAGTATTTTTAATTCCTTCTAATCCAGGAGCTCAAAGGGCCAGTGTTGCAAAGCCTTCAACGTGATTCCAGTCCCAAGGGACCACTGTAAAGATGTTCAAATGCAGCACTCCCTGAAGGAACATGTGGACCACTGGGATCAAAGATAGTTTTCTCTGGCACAGCAGATGTGACGATCCGGCGGCCGACGGCATGCTCCTGGATGTGACCACTGCCTTTGGATTTTGCCTTCTTTGCTTCTTGCCCTGATCTATTGCTATTATCTCTGGCCATGCTATTGCCTCATGTTACTGTTTGGTATTTCACATCTATTTAACCATCTTATTGTGTCTGATGTTTAGCAGGTTGATCTGTGCATTTTGATAGTTATCTTCTTTCACTACCGTTGCTGAAGCCCTGGGGGTATCCAAGTATCGGTAAGCAGGTATTACTTTATGAGAAAACAGGAGATATGGTAAGAACTTACCTTTGTTATCTCCGTTTCTACGAAGTCCTTAGGGTCCACAGGGATACCTTGGGGGTAAAGGGCTTGGCTCCAGCCATGGGCACCACAGAGTTAAAGATGTCCCTCCCAGGATGCACCGGGCCCCCTCCTATACCCCGCCCCCAGGCCAAGGCACCTCAGTTTTAGTATCAAGCCATAGGCCGGGAGAGAGGAAAAAGGAAGAAGAAAGTCTGGAACACACAAGATTCACATTCTCATAGAAAAGGGAGACAGAAATTGGTGACCAGAACAACACCCTATGGAAGCACAGGGCGTCAGGGCGGGCGCCCTGTGGACCCTAAGGACTTCGTAGAAACGGAGATAACAAAGGTAAGTTCTTACCATATCTCCTGTTTTCTACCTCAGGGTCCTTAGGGATCCACAGGGATACCTTGGGGATGTCCCAAAGCAGTATCCTTCAAGGGAGGGGATGCTCCTGTGCCAAAAGGAGAATCCGCCGCCCGAAGGAAGCATCCTGAGAAGAAAATGTGTCAAAGGCGTAATGCTTGACGAAAGTATGGACAGAGGACCACGTGGCCGCCTTACAAAGCTGAAGAGCTGAGGCGCCACGTCGAGCTGCCCACGAAGGTCCCACAGATCTTGTAGAATGAGCTTTCACAGAGGGTGGCACTGGAAGTCCCTCATGAGTGTATGCCTCAGAGATCGCCATGCAGATCCAGCGTGCGAAAGTCAGTTTATTGGCAGGCCAACCCCTCTTATGAAATCCATATAGGACAAACAAAGAGTCCGATTTTCTCAAAGAACTGGTAAAGGTCCACTTAAATCCGCAGAGCCCGTACCACATCCAAAGAAGCCTCACCAGCTGAGAAATCAGATGAATTAAAGGCTGGGACCACAATTTCCCGTTAATGTGGAAACTAGGCACCACTTTACGAAGGAATTCGGGACGGGTACGAAGTACCGCCCTATCCGAATGAAAAATTAGATATGGGGGACAACACGAAAGAGCCCCCAAATCCGACACCCTTCTGGCTGAAGCAATAGCCAAAAGGAACACTGTTTTTGCCGTAAGCCGTTTCAGATCCACAGAACCCAAAGGTTCAAATGGAGGATCCTGTAACGCCTTCAGGACCACAGCCAGATCCCATGGAGCTACCGGATGGACATAGGGAGGCTGGATGCGAAAGACACCCTGCATAAAGGTACGGATATCAGGCCGTGTAGCAATCCTTCATTGAAACAAAACCAACAGGGCAGGGCACCATCAGTGAAGCAAGGCATAGACCTAAATCCAAGCCTGCCTGAAGGAAAGCCAACACACTCGATATTCTAAACTTGCGAGGATCGTACGCTTTAGGACGACACCACTCAAAATAGGTATGCCACACCCTGTGGTAAATTCTAGCTGAAGCCGGCTTACGAGCATGTAACATGGTATTGACCACCGCTCTAGAGAAACCCTTGGACCTCAAGAGGGAAGTCTCAAGAGCCACACCGTCAAAGATAGCCGACTCAGGTCCGGGTAGAGACAAGGACCCTGAGACAATAGGTCCGGCCTCTGAGGTAACAGCCAAGGAGTGTCGATGGATAGACACTGGAGATCCGAGTACCAACTCCTTCTGGGCCACGCAGGGGCCACCAGCAGGATCTTGCCTCCTTCCTGCCTGAACTTTCGAATTACTCAAGGCAGCAGGGAGAACGGAGGAAACAGGTACGCGAATTGGAAGTTCCATCGTGCCGACAGAGCGTCCACCAGGAGAGCTCCTGCATCTCTTGTTCAGGATCCGTACGCCCACAGCTTGCGGTTGTGTCTGGAGGCCATGAGGTCTATTTCGGGAAGACCCCAATTGTCCACCAGGAGTTGGAACACCTCCTGGTGAAGAGACCATTCCCCCGGGTGTACATTGTGGCGGCTGAGGAAGTCCGCCTCCCAGTTGAGCACACCCGGAATGAAGACGGCCGAAATGGCCGGAAGATTGCCTTCTGCCCAAGTCAGAATGCGGGACACCTCCCTTAGAGCTGCTTGGCTTCGAGTTCCTCCCTGACGATTTAGGTAAGCCACCGTGGTGGCGTTGTCTGACTGAACCTGCACAGGTTTCCCCAGCAGAAATGGTCTTGCATGCTGCAGCGCCCTGAACACTGCTTGAATTTCCAGTATATTGATTGGCAGGTCCGATTCCTCTGATGTCCACTGGCCCTGGAAGACGTGTGGGCCTGTCACAGCGCCCCAGCCCCGAAGGCAGGCATCCGTTGTTAGAAGGACCCAATCTGAAATCCCAAACGGACGTCCCTTGCTGAGATGAGACTTTTGTAACCACCACGTCAAAGACAGGCGCACTTCCGGAGTGAGCCTGATCATCTGCGTCTTTATTCGATGGGGATTTCTGTCCCATCTGGACAGGATCAACATTTGTAGAGGCCTGGAATGGAACTGTGCATACTCCACCATGTCGAACGTTGACACCATGGAACTCAGTAACATCATCGCTGAGAGAAGAGACACTCGGCGACTGCTTAGAACATTGCGTATCTTGGACTGCAACAGGGCTATCTTTTCCTCCGTCAAGAAGATCCTCTGTTGCTGAGAGTCCAACAATGCCCCGAGATGGACCATTCTCTGAGAAGGAATTAGAGAGGACTTCTTCCAATACACTATCCAGCCGTGAGCCTGCAATACAGATATTGTCAGTTGTAGATGGCTGCAAAGGACTTGTGGTGACCCTGCCAACAACAGAAGGTCGTCCAAGTAAGGTAACAGGCGAACTCCCTGCAACCGCAGGTGTGCCGCCATGACCGCCATTACTTTTGTGAACACCCGAGGAGCGGTGGAAAGGTCAAACGGTAGAGCCTGAAACTGGTAATGGAGGTCCGACACTGTAAATCTGAGGTAACGCTGATGAACCCTGGCAATGGGGATATGCAGGTAAGCATCCTGAATATCCAGGGACACCATAAAATCCCTAGGCTGCATAGCTAAAACAATACAACGCAGAGTCTCCATTCGGAACCAAGGGACCCTTAAAAACTTGTTCAGGGACTTGAGGTTGACTATAGGTCGGTATAGGTGGTTTTTGAACCAGAAAAAGGTTGGAGTAATATCCGGTCCCTCTCAGGGATAACGGAACAGGTTCTATCACTCCCATCTGAAGCATAGAAAGTACCGACTCTTGGATCGCTAGAGCCTTCGTTGGATCTGAAGGACGTGCTGTTACAAAGAACTGATGAGGAGGCCTTCTGCGCAAGGAGAAGGCATATCCCTGAGATACCACTTCCCTTACCCAAGTGTCTGTGGTGGTTTTGAACCAACACTGGGCGTATTGCAGAAGTCGGCCTCCCACCTTGGGATCCCCCAAGGGGAGGCCCAACCCGTCAGGCTGAGGGTTTGTCGTCCGGCTTGGCAGCTGGACGTCTGGTACTCCAAACTTGCTTCTTGGTCTTAGCTGTCTTTTTGGGACCTGAAAGTCTCGGAAAAGACTGAACCCTAGGTTTTCCCGGAGGGCGATAGGGCCATAAAGGACGGATTTTTAGACCCAGATGGAGTCGGGGCTGAGGGTAGACATGCAGATTTGGCAGCCGCCAACGTGTCCACTATTTTGTCCAAAGCTGGTCCAAACAGGACCTGCCCTTTGTAGGGTAAGCATTCCAAGCCTTTCTTGGATTCAGCGTCCGCCCTCCATGAACGTAACCACAAGGAGCGTTGAGCGGTAACAGCCGCCGCAGAAATCCTAGAAGTAAGCAGGCTCAAATCCAAAGCTGCTTCGTTAATGTACGTAGCGGAATCCCGAAGGTTACCCACTAACACAACCTGTTCGCTGGTACCCTCAGAAGCAAATGATGCTTCCAAAGCGTCCGCCCACCTTTCCATAGCCTGGGCCACCCAGCAGACAGCCATAGCTGGTCTAGATGCTCCTCCAGCAAGGGAATAGATAGACTTTAGGCACACCTCCACTTTACGGTCTGTAGTATCCGTCAGAGAAGACATAGACGGCATTGGCGAAATTGAGCTCTTTACTAAGCGCATCACGTGAGAATCCACCTGAGGAGGAGACTTCCATTTAGTGAAGTAATCTTCCGCAACGGGATATGTACGAGCCAGATGCTTGTGAGGTTGAAATCTTTTTCCTGGAGATTTCCAGGCCTCCTCCATGTGATCAACTAGCTGACCAGATAGAGGGAATACTGCTGCAGCTCCTTTAACCTCTTTAAAATAAGCATGAGTAGGCGCTGCAAGTTGTCGTCAGTAATTACCATGGCCTCACGAACTGCCCGTATGAGGCCTGGAATGTAAATACTAGACTTAGCCTCTGCCTCTACTTGAGGAGTGTCAGTGTCCGAAAAATCTACAATTTCGCCCTCATCAGACGAGTCGTCATCTTCATCATTCTGAGCGGATGGATATGACAATAACTGTCTTTTGGCAGGTCTAGATTGATCCTGCTGAGAGCCCCGCACCCCTGAATCAGACAAACCTGGGTCAGCCTGACTAAGGACATGTTGCGGTGGGCACTGCATTACTATCGGTCCCGGAACTCCCAGAATAGGAGGCGGGACTACCGCATGCTGTGCAAACCCCAATTGTGGGAACGTAGGAGGGGCTGCAAGCCTATTTACAAGAACAGTCAGGTCTTGTGCAAAACAAGCCCAAGGTGGTTCCTGATAGGTGCTGGGTACAGCAGAGGTACCAGGGATGGCCAAACATGCACCACATAACCCATCCTGGAGTACCGCCCCCTCCCCCACACCTGCTTTACATCTGGAGCAGGAAAATAGGAGAGGTGCTCCTCTAACAGAGTCCTCACTGGACATAGTGGTATGTGACACTCCTCTCACAGAAGTAAATCTTAAACTGTGAGGTAAATTCCAACCCTGACAGTACTGGCACTGAGAGGGCTGGTCAGGAGGAAGAAATAGGGATAGTAAAATGGCTGACAGGAGAAAAGATCAGACACACAGCGCTAGCATAAAGTCACATACAATGCAGAAACCCTGCACTAAATGCACTATCACTTACACAGACCAACAGCCTGGCAGTGATAGCGCTACATACGCTGACCTTATACTGGGAGGAGAGGTATGTAAGGGGCACCCAGGCTCCGCACCCTGCACCACAGTGTCTTTGCTCATAAAATGGCCGCCGGAGGATGAAGGGAGGCGGGCCTGGGGAGGATCACTGCCTCAGCCCGCCAAAACCTCAGCATAAGGCGGCGGAGAGCAGTGATGGGGAGGAGCCTCCTGTGCGCTACAGGGAAGGCATCCTCCCCTGGCAGGCCATTAACCCGCCGGGATGCTGGAGCGTGTTCCGCAATGCTCCAGCCCCGTATCCCTGGTGGTCTAGTGGAGAGCGCAGGCATCCGCCTGGCTCCACTATACTGCCATCCCCAGGGAGCCCCCAGCCCTGGGGACACTGTACTGTGATTCAGCTGGCGCCTACAGCAGACGCCCGCTGCTTACCTTAAGTAGCCCCCCGTACATCCGGCCACAGTCCAAAGCCCCTGGGGGTTCCGCTAGCTGGAACCCCCAAGAGACCGCCGAGCTCCCCGGATCGCTACCGGTGGTCGGCGCCGGCGGGGGTGTCGGAGTGGTAGCATGGACGTCCGCTGGACAGTCCTATGCTACCGCTCTTGAAGATCTTCAGGGGCTGTTATACACAGCCCCCCTCTGCGATGACCAGCTCCCGGCCAGGCACCTACTGAAACTGAGGTGCCTTGGCCTGGGGGCGGGGTATAGGAGGGGGCCCGGTGCATTGTGGGAGGAAATCTTTAACTCTGTGGTGCCCATGGCTGGAGCCAAGCCCTATACCCCAAGGTATCCCTGTGGATCCCTAAGGACCCTGAGGTAGAAAAAGGTGAATAAAATCTGAGGGTAACAGTTAGAGGCTAGGGGGCTGGGGCTTCCACTGCTTCTCTGTATTTTAGGCACCTTTATAAGGGCAGAGTACATAAGTTTTTAAAATGATAACTGATGTATTTTCTCAAAAGGTAGGAAACACGGTTTGATATTGTACTCACTCCAGTATTGTCCAACTCCTTCAACCCTGTCACCAACCACTCGGATTGCTTCAGCATATCACTGCAAAATATGGGAAGACGATCAGATGGTTTGCAGCTGAGGAAATGTTAATGTAAGCCTAGGTAACTCTAGAAAATATACTGTAAATCCCTATGTACAGATTGAGGGTAAACTGTAATATAGAGTAGGGGTGTGCACCGGCCACTTTTCGTGTTTTGTGTTTTGGTTTTGGATCTTTCTTCGTGTTTTGGATCTGGATTGGTTTTGCCAAAACCACCCTTCCGTGTTTTGGGTTCTGGGTTTTGTGTTTTGGATCTGTATTTTTTTGAAAAAAAGCATAAAAACAGCTAAAATCACAGAATTTGTAGGTTTTTCTGCTCCTATGCTATTATTAACCTCAATAACCTTAATTTCCACTCATTTCCAGTCTATTCTGAATACCTCACAATAGTGTTTTTATGTCCAAAAGGTTGCACCAAGGTAGCTGGATGACTATGCTAAGCGACACGAGTGGGCGACACAAACACGTGACCCATCTAGGAGTGACACTGCAGTGGCAGACAGGATGGCAGTTAGAAAAACTAGGCCCCAAACTGTACATAATGCAAAGAAAAAAAAGAGGTGCAAGATGGAATTGTCCTTGGGCCCTCCCACCCACCCTTATGTTGTATAAACAGGACATGCACACTTTAACAAACCAATCATTTCAGCGCCAGGGTCTGCCACACAACTGTGGCTGAAATGATTGGTTCGTTTGGGCCCCCACAAAACAAGCTGGCAATTAATGTGTCCCTGCACAAACTGGCTCTACGGAGGCAAGATGTCATCCTCATCCTCCTCATCCACCGATTCCTCACCCTCTTCAGTGTGTACATCCTCATCCTCACAAAGTATTAACTCGTCCCCACTTGAATCCACCACCACAGGTCCCTCTGTACCTTCTGGAGGCTGGTCTCCCTGGAAGAGCTGATAATTCATTTTGATGAACATCATCTTCTCCACATTCTGTGGAAGCAACCTCCTACGCCTTTCGCTGACAAGGTTCCCGGCTGCACTAAACACTCTTTCGGAGTACACACTGGAGGGGGGGCAACTCAGGTAAAATAGAGCCAGTTTGTACAGGGGCCTCCAAATTGCCTCTTTTTCCTGCCAGTACAGGTATGGACTGTCTGACATGCCTACTTGGATGCTGTCACCGATGTAATCCTCCACCATTCTGTCAATGGTGACAGTATCATATGCAGTGACAGTAGACATGTCAGAAATTGTTGCCAGGTCCTTCAGTCCGGACCAGATGTCCAAACTTGGTCCTGCCTGCCCTGCATCACCGCCAGCGGGTTGCTTAGGATACCTAAGTTTTTTCCTGGCAGCCCCAGTTGCGGGAGAAAATGAAGAAGGAGCCGTTGACGTGTCACGTTCCGCTTCAGCTGACAGTGTGTTCACCAGCAGGTCTTTGCACCTCTGCAGGCTTGTGTCGGCCGGAAAGAGAGACACCACATAGGTTTTAAACCTAGGATCGAGCACGGTGGCCAAAATGTAGTGGTCTGATTTCAACAGATTGACCACCCTGGAATCCTGGCAAAGCGAATGAAGGGCTTCATCCACAAGTCCCACATGCCGAGCGGAATCGCTCCGTCTTAGCTCCTCCTTCACTTTCTCCAGCTGCTTCTGCAAAAGCCTGATGAGGGGAATGACCTGACTCAAGCTGGCAGTGTCTGAACTGACTTCACGTGTGGCAAGTTCGAAGGGCTGGAGAACCTTGCACAACACGGAAATCATTCTCCACTGCGCTTGAGTCAGGTGCATACCCCCTCCTTTGCCTATGTCATAGGTGGATGTATAGGCTTGTATGGCCTTTTGCTGCTCCTCCATCCTCTGAAGCATATAGAGGGTTGAGTTCCACCGCGTCACAACCTCTTGCTTCAGGTGATGGCGGGGCAGGTTCAAGAGTGTTTGCTGGTGCTCCAGTCTTCGGCACGCAGTCGCTGAATGGCGAAAGTGGCCAGAAATTTTTCGGGCCACCCAAAGCGTCTCCTGCACGCCCCTGTCGCTTTTCAGAAAATTCTGCACCACCGAGTTTATTGTGTGAGCAAAACATGGGACGTGCTGGAATTTGCCCAGATGTAATGCCCACACAATATTGGTGGCGTTGTCAGATATCACAAATCCCCAGGAGAGTCTAAGTGGGGTAAGCCACTGGGCGATGATTTCCCTCAGTTTCTCTAAGAGGTTGTCGGCGGTGTGCCTCTTACTGAAACCGGTGATACACAGCGTAGCCTGCCTTGGAACGAGCTGGTGTTTCTGAGATGCTGCTACTGGTGACGCTGCTGCTGTTGCTGCGTAAGGTGATACATCTACCCAGTGGGCTGTCACAGTCATATAGTCCTTAGTCTGCCCTGTTCCACTTGTCCACATGTCCGTGGTTAAGTGGACATTGTGTACAACGGCATTTTTCAGGACACTGAGGACACTTTTTCTGACGTTTCTGTACAGTCTCGGTATCGCCTGCCTAGTGAAGTGGAATCTAGACGGGATTTGGAACCAGGGACACACTACCTCCATCAGTTGTCTAAATCCCACTGCACTAATGGCGGATACCGGACGCACGTCTAACACCAACATAGCAGTCAAGGCCTCAGTTATACGTTTTGCTTCAGGATGACTGCTGTCGTACTTCATCCTCCTCGCTAAGGACTGTTGGAGGGTCAATTGTTTAGTAAAAGTAGTGGTGTTCCTACTTCCTCTCTGGGATGATGAACGACTCCCAGCAGCAGCAACAGCAGCAGCGGCAGCAGTAGGCGTAGCAATGCAGGATCCTCCGGAGGAATCCCGGATAGGAGAGTCAGTCATGCCAGTGACATGGCCTGCAGGACTACTTCCGATCCTGACTAAGGAGGAAATTGACGAGGAGGGAGTTGACGGTGTGGTTTGCAGGCGCTTGGATACAACAGGACAACGGGATTTAGGTGTCCCTGGACTGCTTACGGTCTTAGCCAAAGTTTCTGAACTTGACAGTAACTTTTTATGAACGCGCTGCAGGTGCCGTATAAGGGAGGATGTTCCTAGGTGGTTGACGTCCCTACCCCTACTTATTTCACCTTTACATATGGTACATATGGCAAGACAGTTGTTGTCCGGATTTGGATAGAAATATTGCCAGACCAAAGAGGTGGAATGTTTGGTCTTCTGCCCAGGCATGACCGTGATGGGCTTTTTCATCCCACGGACAACAACTGTCTCCCCCGGAGCCTGATTTAAACAAAGCACATCACCATCAGAATCCTCCTCGCCAACTTCCTCCTCAGCGCCAGCTACACCAGTATCCTCATCCTGTTGTACTTCAACAGTGACATCTTCAATTTGCATATCAGCAAGTGGACTGTGGGTGCTCCTTTCAGCACTTGCAGGGGGCGTGCAAATGGTGGAAAGAGCCACCTCTTCCCGTCCAGTGCTGGGAAGGTCAGGCATCGCAACCACCACCACACTTGGACTCTCCTTGGGGATTTGTGATATCTTCTTAGAAAGCACAGTTCTTCGCTGTGCTTTTGCCAGCTTAACTCTTTTGATTTTTTTAGTGGGAGGAGGGCTTCCATCGTCATGTGAAGCTGAACCACTAGTCATGAACATACTAGGGATCGACCTTAGCCGTTCCTTGCCTTTCCGTGTCGTAAATGGCATATTGGCAAGTTTACGTTTCTCTTCAGCTGATTTAAATGTTTTTTTCAAGGTCATTTTCCTGAACTTTGTCATTTGGGATTGTATGTGCCCTCTACTATGACATTGGGCATCGGCCTTGGCAGACGACGTTGATGGCATGTTATCGTCTATGTCATGACTAGTGGCAGCAGCTTCAGCACTAGGAGGAAGTGGTTCTTGATCTTTCTCTATTTTATTTTTATCGGAGAAAGTTTGGTCCTCCATTTATGTTATATCGATTTGATATATACGTGCGGCTAAACACAGAAAATAATTTTTTTTTTGGTTTGGACTGGAGTGTACTTTGGGGGTTACAGCACCCTTTAACGGTCAAGCCAGCCGGCCCTTTACTTATGACACAGGCGCACGCTTGGCACTACTTTATTGATGCACGTGCGGCTACTGCGCACACAATTCACAAACACAGAAAATAATTTTTTTTTTGGTTTGGACTGGAGTGTACTTTGGGGGTTACAGCACACTTTAATGGTCAAGCCAGCCGGCCCTTTACTTATGACACAGGCGCACGCTTGGCACTACTTTGTTGATGCATGTGCGGCTACTGCGCACACAATTCACAAACACAGAAAATAATTTTTTTTTTTGGTTTGGACTGGAGTGTACTTTCGGGGGTTACAGCACCCTTAACGGTCAAGCCAGCCGGCCCTTTACTTATGACACAGGCGCACGCTTGGCACTACTTTGTTGATGCACGTGCGGCTACTGCGCACACAATTCACAAACACAGAAAATAATTTTTTTTTTTGGTTTGGACTGGAGTGTACTTTCGGGGGTTACAGCACCCTTAACGGTCAAGCCAGCCGGCCCTTTACTTATGACACAGGCGCACGCTTGGCACTACTTTGCTGATGCACGTGCGGCTACTGCGCACACAATTCACAAACACAGAAAATAATTATTTTTTTTGGTTTGGACTGGAGTGTACTTTCGGGGGTTACAGCACCCTTAACGGTCAAGCCAGCCGGCCCTTTACTTATGACACAGGCGCACGCTTGGCACTACTTTGTTGATGCACGTGCGGCTACTGCGCACACAATTCACAAACACAGAAAATAATTTTTTTTTTGGTTTGGACTGGAGTGTACTTTGGGGGTTACAGCACCCTTTAACGGTCAAGCCAGCCGGCCCTTTACTTATGACACAGGCGCACGCTTGGCACTACTTTGTTGATGCACGTGCGGCTACTGCGCACACAATTCACAAACACAGAAAATAATATTTTTTTTGGTTTGGACTGGAGTGTACTTTCGGGGGTTACAGCACCCTTTAACGGTCAAGCCAGCCGGCCCTTTACTTATGACACAGGCGCACGCTTGGCACTACTTTGTTGATGCACGTGCGACTACTGCGCACACAATTCACAAACACAGAAAATAATTTTTTTTTTGGTTTGGACTGGAGTGTACTTTCGGGGGTTACAGCACCCTTAACGGTCAAGCCAGCCGGCCCTTTACTTATGACACAGGCGCACGCTTGGCACTACTTTGTTGATGCACGTGCGGCTACTGCGCACATAATTCACAAACACAGAAAATAATTTTTTTTTTGGTTTGGACTGGAGTGTACTTTCGGGGGTTACAGCACCCTTTAACGGTCAAGCCAGCCGGCCCTTTACTTATGACACAGGCGCACGCTTGGCACTACTTTGTTGATGCACGTGCGGCTACTGCGCACACAATTCACAAACACAGAAAATTATTTTTTTTTTGGTTTGGACTGGAGTGTACTTTCGGGGGTTACAGCACCCTTTAACGGTCAAGCCAGCCGGCCCTTTACTTATGACACAGGCGCACGCTTGGCACTACTTTGTTGATGCACGTGCGACTACTGCGCACACAATTCACAAACACAGAAAATAATTTTTTTTTTGGTTTGGATTGGAGTGTACTTTCGGGGGTTACAGCACCCTTTAATGGTCAAGCCAGCCGGCCCTTTACTTATGACACAGGCGCACGCTTGGCACTACTTTGTTGATGCACGTGCGGCTACTGCGCACACAATTCACAAACACAGAAAATAATTTTTTTTTTGGTTTGGACTGGAGTGTACTTTGGGGGTTACAGCACCCTTTAACGGTCAAGCCAGCTGGCCCTTTACTTATGACACAGGCGCACGCTTGGCACTACTTTGTTGATGCACGTGCGGCTACTGCGCACACAATTCACAAACACAGAATATAATTTTTTTTTTGGTTTGGACTGGAGTGTACTTTCGGGGGTTACAGCACCCTTTAACGGTCAAGCCAGCCGGCCCTTTACTTATGACACAGGCGCACGCTTGGCACTACTTTGTTGATGCACGTGCGGCTACTGCGCACACAATTCACAAACACAGAAAATAATTTTTTTTTTGGTTTGGACTGGAGTGTACTTTGGGGGTTACAGCACCCTTTAACGGTCAAGCCAGCCGGCCCTTTACTTATGACACAGGCGCACGCTTGGCACTACTTTGTTGATGCACGTGCGGCTACTGCGCACACAATTCACAAACACAGAAAATATATTATTTTTTTAGCACTTGGGGGGAGCACCCCTGATGGACAGAGCACCCCCTGGACAACACTACAGCACCCCTTTAGGACTGGGACACTGCACAGGACTTTGGAGTGGACACAGCCCCTATGGAGAACTGACTGCACAACACAGTCCAGCCAGCCCCTATGGACTTTGAAGTAGTGGACACAGCCCCTATTAACAACAGCAGCACAGCACAACACAGCCAGCCCCTATGGACTTTGAAGTAGTGGACAACAGCAGCACTACACTACACTACACTACACAGCCCTAACTCCCACCCTCCCTCTTCACTGTCCACAGCCGAGTGAGAAAATGGCGCCGACGCGGGTACCTTATATAGGATCCAAAACCCGCGAGACTCGGAAGGCGGGATGATGACGTTTTGCCTCGATTTCAGATCCGAGTCAGGCGGGAAAAGTCGAGCCTGACTCGGATCGGACTCGGATCGGGGGGGGCTCGGGGGGGTTCGGATTTCAGAAATCCGAACCCACTCACCCCTAATATAGAGGGGCCTGATTCTGAGACGCACACAATGGCGATACTTCCGGATTTGAGTGCAAGTGCGAAAATCCCTGCGCATGTGTCCCAATGACGTGTTTGCAAATTCGCTGTAGCTAATCAGGCTCACACAGGAAGAACTGTATAGACAATAACAGGGCGTAACTGGGCGGTGACTGGGAGGCAACAGGGGGGTTAAAAAAAAAAAAGGCACGCAGAGATAGCATATTATGGGTGCGCTATGGGAGTGTCGCTGAAAACAGTTGCGTATTTAAGCAGAGGCCGCACCTTTTATACGGCTGGTGCAAGCTTAGATGGTGTGAACGATGTTTGCGTTTTTACGGATCAGAGGGAAATGCAGCGTCTACAGACGCTACGAGTAGGCGCCTCAGTCCTTGCACATTCATACAAGAGCTTGTACAACAGGGAAGAGCTTTGTATCTGCATTAGCGGAAAGCCTCAGACGCGAATACAACAAAATAAGCTAAAGCGGCCGAATCTGCGTGCGTCTCCGAAGCAGCCCCATAAACTCAAATATCATTTCACTCTCAGCCCTTACACAGAGATACAGATATTATCTTTTTATTTTTTGTAATGTTCTGGAGATGTTTTGTCTTATTAAGAAGGAACATTTGACTAGGGTCAGAGAAACTTTTTGATTTTTATTGTTTTTATTTTATGTTGGTCCATGTATCTCTAGCTTTCAAGTAAACAAGGATAGCACAACATGGCTCCCGTGAATGATGCCCCAACAACACCTGCTCAAAATGGCTGCAAATCATATCTTGAACCGATTTGCTGGATCAGCACAATAAATTTAAATTTCTCCAGAAAGCACAATTCCGTGTTTGACCTGGGTAACCTATGTTTGTGCATAAATTGAAAAAAAATTTTTACATTTTTTTTATTGCAAGTATGGCATACTGTACCTCAAATTTAAATGACAGACTTCAAAATCTGTAGTCATCACGGATGCAATGAAAGTATATGGTAAACTACTTTTTATTACTAAAACAAATATTATTTATATCGTGTTTAAAAATATTTTAACCCCAACATTTGAGCCACAAATCCGAAATGGATTTTATCATAACTTATTGTAAAGCGCAACGAAATATGCTTCACTATATAAGTGTTAATTTTGTCAACGAAAATTTTGAGTAAAAGTAATTGTCAAAAACTTTTTATTTGCAGGACTAAATTGTAACGATAATGACAATATAAATGTTTTAATAACAATTATTACGACTAAATCTGTGTTCAATTTTAAATAAGCGACTAAGGGTGGGTACACACCTAAACAACCGGCAATCATGTTGATGTTCAGGGCGATTTGCGTTCACCCTGGACATCGCATGATTGCCGGTACACACTTAAAAGATTTAATGAAAGTCAGAACGATCACTTTTCCATCCTTCATTAATATGTACGGTCTCACATGCGATATCGTGTGATTGGCCGTGCAGCACGGTCAATCACACGATATCGCAAGCGACCGCGGGAGGGCGCAAATCGGGCATACACACTGCACGATATGCCCAATTTGTCGTTCCAATTTGACCAAATCGGCCAAATATCGCCCTGGTGTGTATGCACCCTAAGACTAAAACTAAATTTAAAATCCTTGTCAAAATTAACACTAATACTACATACATTACTCTCAATTTTTGAAGTAGGGTTATTTTAAAGTATGTGTTCTAGATATTTGCAGAAAATAAATATGTGTGAAGGAAATATGATTGTGTATTGCACTTGTTCTAACTAACTTAAGGCATTCATTTGTATATGATATATGGAGGAATACTACGGTAAGTCAGTATGTAACACCAGAGCCGTAGCTAGTGCTCTGAGCGCCCTGTGCCGGCCCTGCCCCTTTTGCGTGTGACGTCATGACGTTGCGCACAAGGGGCCGGGGCCCCCGGCAACTGAAGGGGATTTTAGCTGCTTCCGTGCCTGGAGCGTCTTCAAGACGCGCTGGGCAGCTGTAATTATGGCAGGGTGCCTGCCTGTAGTATCCGCGGGACGCTACAGGCAGCACTGCTGCAGTGATGCTGGCTGCAGGGCGCCGTTACAGGTACCCTGCAGTCAGAAGCAGGAGCCGTGGGATGTCGACGGTGCCGCCCACAGAGCACTGCCCTCTGTGCGGCCGCACCGTCCGCATACCCCTAGCTACGGCCCTGTGTAACACATTCTCACTCCTCACTGAGCCCAGATTACTGAACACATAACTAAGTATATGCTGACTTTAGGTTCTCAAGGGCATATCTATAATGGGTGCAGGGTGTGCGGTGCACACGGGCCACTGGGTCCAGGGGGCGCCCGCACCGCACACCCTACACCCATATTATGTAAAACCTACCTCTCCGAGGTCCCGCACCATTTCCCGGCGATCTGAGCATGCTAAATAGACTACGGGCACACTCTAGTGTCCAGAGTCTATTGATTCTGTGGGGGCCGGTCAGCTTAAAGAGCCCTATGTCTATGCTTATGTTTATGCTGCTAGTGGCTCAGTATGCATCAGTGGGAAGCAAGGGACAGTTATCGTAAAATAATGGTACAGGTTGAGTCTCCCATATCCAAATATTCCGAAATACGGAATATTCCAAAACACGGAATAATTTTGGCATGACTCAGATAATGAAACCTTTGATTTATGATGGTTCAATGTACACAAACTTTGTCTAAGGCACAAATTATTATAAATATTGTATAAAATGACCTGCAGGCTGTGTGTATAAGGTGTATATAACTACATAAATACATTCTGTGTGTATATTGGGGTCCCATTCCCAAGATATTTCATTAATGTGTGCAATTATTCCAAAATACGGAATATTCCATTACCCAAAATACCCCTGGTCCCAAGCATTTTGGATATGGGAGACTCAACCTGTAATAATTTGCCAGGTTGTGACATTTTCTCCAACTTACTCTGCTTTTGCTCCAGGCACAGCCCGGTTTAGCATTGAGTGTTTGAGATGATGAGACCCTCTCCGAAGTGAGTAACCGTGAATATCAGGATTGTACATACGCAAAATATCTGCAAAAAAATTGTAAAAACAACATTATTTGGCTATATGTGTTCAGTTTCTAGCAAGTTCTGTGTGTCACATATTCCAGTCTGTGTCACCAGTACGGGCACCGCCAGTACATCTGCAGTGTATTCCCAGGACAGCATGGGCACTTTTCCGCCACAGGTTCAAGGAGCTTCCATCTGGTTAACAGTTGAGTGTGATAGAGCGCAGATCCCGACGGAGGTAAGTAAGCTATCTAACCCTCTCTCACCCTCCCCCCCTAACTCTATCCCTTCTTTAGGGGTACCTAACCCTAATCCCTCCCCTAGTGCCTAACCCTAACCTCCCCCAGGGGTGCCTAAACCTAATAACCCCCCCCTCCCCGCACCCTAAACCTAACCCTCCTGGGGGTATGCAGGGCGTTGGGAGTTCGGCAGGTGGATGATGATAGGCGTTGGGATGTCGACACCTATCATTAGTCCCCTGCCGGGATTGCACAGTCGGGAAGCCGGCGGTCGGCATTTCGACTGTCAGCTTCTTGACTACTTCCCTGGTTGACAGCTGCACAGAGCGCCCTACTTTGCTGGGTGCCTTACACAGCTGCGTAACCAGAGCATCTATCAGGCCGGCCCTGTGTATTGCACCAGGTGCAGCTGTCCCTTTACAGATGACAAGGTAAGTAATGCGAACAGACGGCCACGGCTTCATATAAAAATAGCTGCAAATAAAACTCATCGGTGGGAGAGGACAATACACAATCAGCCAATCAGATGCTGTAGATAGTGCTGCTGGTGGACATCATCATCCTGTAGGTTTGCACCAGCCCTCCAGTACATACAAGTGATTTGCCTCCTAAGGGATGCTTCCAATATGTTTCACTTACATAAACACGCCCTTACTGCACTCAGATTATGACGGGCAATCCTTGCCTGGCCCTTTTTTGCCGAGATTAAAGGTACACAAGTATACAACAAGCAAAAATCTACGTACAGAAGCAT
The DNA here is from genome assembly GCA_031769625.1 of Taudactylus pleione. Taxonomy (NCBI): domain Eukaryota; kingdom Metazoa; phylum Chordata; class Amphibia; order Anura; family Myobatrachidae; genus Taudactylus; species Taudactylus pleione. The sequence continues at coordinate 1,405,901 of JAUIMM010000078.1, read as the reverse complement.
TTTTGGTGCACCTGTGCCGCAGGGAAATAAGGATATTATGCAAAATATTGGTGTCAGCCCAACTTTAAATGAGGCTAAATATATTTGCATGGCCTTGAGTGTGGTAGGTTAGAGTTCAGTATAGTAGGTCGACATTCATCATGTAAACATTCACAATGTTGACATGAGAATGTCAACATGGTCATTAAATCTACATTGACCATGGTGACATTAAGCTGGTCGACACTGATGTAATGTCGACAGTCTGTTTTTGAAGTGAGCATATACCTAACGGCAACGCTAACCAAAACCATAAACCTAACCCTAATGCTAACGGTAATGGTAACACTAAGCCAAAGGTTCCCAAACCCGATCGGCACCCTAACAGTCCAGATTTTAAGGCTATCAATGCTTGACCACAGGTGACTTAATTAGTACCTCAGTCTATTTCATTCAACCACCTATGCTCAACCAAGGATATCCCTAAAACCTGAACTGTTGGGGGTGCCTTGAGGAGCACATTTGGGATCCTCTGCACTAAGCATAACTCTAACGCTAACATTAACGGTAACAGTAACCCGAAACCTAATGCAAATATCAACATTTTGACCGTAGCTTGATTAATGTACCTCTTAGAGAGCGCCCTGGCAAAAACACGGGCGGCCAGCAAGAGGCGGAAATTTGGATATTAATGTAATGTTGGCCCATGGTGAGGAACGGAGACAATCATTGTAATCGTAAAAGTGGGGGAGATAGAGATGATAAAACATCCTCTGTCTGGCAGAACATTGAGAGAGTCCACTTACAATATGGTAAAGAAACGCGTCTCTCTTCTAGTGCTGTACCTTAATCTACATGTACAGAATAATACACTTAAACAGAAAAGAAAGGAGATAAATGTACATACTTGCTAGTGTGGTCGTGTTACTGAGTTCTCCATCTCCACCAATACTGTGGGCAGAAAAGAAACAAAGTTAATGAGAAAGAATGGGTGAAAGAATGTAATTAGGCTGTCTGGATGCCTCCTGTCAGAATATCGACAGCGGCATTCCGATGGTTGGTATCCCACCCAACAGGGGCCGGGTAAGTATTCTTACCCTCCTCCCTTCTCCCCCTAACCCTCCCTACTTGTATCCTAACCTTAACCCTCCCCGTTAGTGCCTAAACCTACCACCCCCCTTCGTGTCTAAACCTAACCCTCCCCTCTTAGTGCCTAACCCTAAACCCCCCAGTGGTGCCTAACCCTCCCACTAGGGGTGCCTAACCCTAATCTCCGCCCCAATACCTAACCCTAACCCCGCTACGCTCCCTAAACCTAACCCCCCCCTTCACCGCGACTAACGCTAAGGGCGCCCCAGACTTACCTCATTCGGGCTGGTGTCCATTGGCGTTCCAGCGTCGGCATTTCAACGCCTATCTTAAGTCCCTTGTTGGGATTTTGATGTAGCTATTGAGACCGGCGGCATTGTGGCTGCTGGTCTCATAACTACATCCCAATGAGAAGACCATTAATGTGTTGGAGTATTAGGAAGTGAGAGAAACGCGTAACCATGGTTTGGAATCATTGGATCATTTTCACTCATAAAGGAGTATTTGTGAAGTGGAATTTCTAATTAACTTATCTAAAAATGTCATATTTGACCAACACATTACCGCAAAGATTTGTAATGACCTATATATTTTTATTTATCATCAAAACATTCCTTGAATGACTTTTGCTAACCCAATTAAATGTAATTTGATATTTATAATCGATCACCTGGATCTTTATAGAGCCTCTAAACCTAAGATACAAAGTTGCTTTATCTGACACAGCGCCTGGTGGTAATATTGCCAAATGTATATGTCAGACTTTCTGGATGTTCTCAGAATGTAAGATACAGATACAAGCAGTATAATGGCCTGTGATCTAAGGGGGAATCTGCACTACCATTGCCGGACTGGACTTTCTGTGAGTGACTCCTGCTCCCCTTTATATATGACTGAAAGTTTATTCATTGTATATATTGGAACAAATACATTGCTTCTTTGTGGAAAGACCTGGGGGCACAGCAGCAGCATCGGGGGACCTACACGGCCGCTGCATGATCTGAGCGGGGGTCACAGGCTCCCGTAGGAGCTGCAGCCCTGCAGGGGGCGGGGGTCAGGTGACAGGCCGCAGGGGTACAAGGGGGCAAGTGTGAGAAGCAAGGAGCCTAGTAGGCGGGTGGGGGGGCTGGACTCCTCCGGCTTCTCTCTTGTCTCTTCGCAGCCTGTTTTCAAGCTGTGATAATCATGTAGATCCACGCTCTTTAATCTAAGTGTCCTCTAGTAAGGTTGCATATGTAACTGGACAAAAAAACTTTAGGGTAGTGTGTAAATTTGTAACATACAGAAATGTATTGAGTCACAGTGCTCAAGAACCAAATATTATAATTGTATCACATTGTTGTGCACTTTAATCAAAACAAAACGAAAAAAATAAATATATATATATATATATATATATATATATATATATATATAAAGAAAAATATTAAATAAAAATAAAAAAATGTAAAAAATATATATATAAAAGAAGAGAAGGAAAGGGTAATGTGTATCGAGTGCGTTAATCAAGGTGACACAGTGGTGAAACAAAGTTTCCAATGGTCAATGCTGATTCTTGCAAAAACAATATAACATTTTTAAAGAAAATCAAAACAATGAAAACAAGAAATAAAGGGGGGTAAATCAGTAATCCCGCTTGCGCCGGACTGTAGTTGTGGGGAGAATCATCCTCTGCTTCAGCAAAGATCCCCGGCCCGCGACTACCAGCTGGAGCACCATAGGAATATTACAGACAACGGACGCACTGACAGATACATTACTCGTCCTAATCATTCAAGACAGGATAAGAGGTGCAACACGAAAGGTATGGGACGCCGACCTTAGTGACACCACAATCGTACATTTTCTATTTCCCCATTTTTTTTTCTTGTTTTTATTATTTTTATTTTCTTGAACAATTCATATTGGCTTTTTAAGAATCAACATTGACCATTGGAAACATTGTTTCACCACTGTGTCACCTTGATTGACACACTCGATACACATTACCCTTTCCTTCTCTTTTATATATATTTTTGAATATTTTTCTTTTTATTTTATATTTTTCTATATACATTTTTTTTTTCTTTGTTTTGATTAAAGTGCATAACAATGTGATACAATTATAATATTTGGTTCTTGAGCACTGTGACTCAATACATTTCTGCATCGTACAAATTTACACACTACCCTAAAGTTTTTTGTCTAGGTACATATGCAACCTTAGTAGAGGACACATTATCCTCTAGAGCGCGGATCTACATGATTATCATATTTACTAGTGAGAAATGGTCTATTCTCTCAACCTAGACCTGCTGCCAGAGGATCTGCCCAAAAAGTGAGCGCACATCCTTTACCCCTCTCTGTCTTTAAGCTGTACATGCTCAGCTTGAAGACAGGCTGCGAATAGAGTGAAATCAGCATGAGAAAAATGCCCTTATTCCAAAACGCTGTCTCCGCAAAAGGTCGGAATTGATCATTAAGTATAGGAGACATGATGGATACCTCCAATGCTTCGGTTGAACTTGCAGCGAGTTCAGTCCTTAATTATCACAAGGGAAATTTTTCTGTTGATGAATAGGGCATTTAATCCTTTAGCAATTGGTAACGTCAGGATATTCCGCCATGCACTAGATCACCCAGATAAAAACAATGTGAATTACCCTTCCACTCACCTAAAGGATATTCCACGGTACTCAGTCACCACGTCTAGGAGGTCAATGATGAGGGCACCCGCTCCGTTCCCTGCCTGGTACAAGTAATGACAAACTGGATTACACCCATAACACTCTTTGCATGTGAGAAGACTTTGCAGCAAATAAACTTGGATACAATGCAATAGACAGATGCTTGCTATGTTCTAAAATTAAATTTGCCTTGAATTTAGGATGTGATCTAGATTGCAGTATTTAGCTTTGGTAGCGTAACATACAAAAGGTAACCCTGTTCTGGCCTGGTGTTTAGGCAACACATGCAAGTACCTATGGCTAGAGCACTAAGGCAGGCTACTTGACTTTAAATGTATAGAAGATGAACTTGGAGTTTCCTCCCCTTTGATACATATTAGTACTTACAGTCAGTGAGTCTCCCAAAGCAGCAATGACTTTAAAGTCTGCTGGCCTCAAACTGTGAACTAAAAAAGTCAGGTTGAGTTAATTGTGTCTAATTGCCCAAAGGAACTAAGCAACACAACATAGATAAACACATTAGCAAAACTCATTTATATTGATATATGTCAAAATGCTCCCCCACCTTACTGTACACTACACTACATGGATATTAGAAATGCCCAAGGTATTATTTTATACAAATCACACAATTCCGAGGCACATTCTAATATCTGTATGAGGGTGGTTGCAGCTCCTGTCCCTCGCCTTTCTGCTATCCCCGGCATTAGGAATTGTGACACTAAGAGCCCCATTTATAAAGGATCGCATTTTGCAATGCGATCAGGACATGCCAGTAACGCCCCTGATCGCATTGCAAAATTCTATCCTATCGGCCGAATGTATTATCCGGGACATGCAGGGAGACGGGCTCCGAAAGGAACCAATCCCTGTGATGTCTCCGGAGGGCAGTCAGGGCTGTTGCGCATGCGCAGTCCCGCGAACTACTCATGAGCTGCTCTCATTCCCGGTGGAGGGTTCCGTGAATCCCTCCGCCGGCTGTTATGCGGTAAGTTGCCATAGACTACAGCGGCTAACGCTATCTTCAGATAGCGTTAGCTGCTGGGGCCAATATCGGGAATGCTTCGCATTCCCGATATTGATACATTTGGCAGCATCGCATCCCCCTTAGAAACCTATGGGGGAGGCGGCTGCCTGCGGCAATGGAGGGATCGCAGCAGGTATCGGAGATCATCCTATATATAGGTATCGGAGATACCTGCTGCGGTCCCTCCTTCATACATCCAGGGGATACTTAGTATTTGAGGTAAACCCCCGAAAACGTGTGTTTTCGGGGATTTTACCTCAAATATATAATGATAAATGGGCCCCTGAGAGCAGAGAAGAGACAGAGACAGACAGAGAGAAGAAGAGAAGCTGAGTGGATCCTGTCAGCAATAATTTACAATTGGGGGATGCTTATAACACTGAAACGATGACATCAGAAATTGCTCGTTCAGATAATATTGGCCGGTGTTTATACATGTTATTAGTATCACTTGTGCATTATATATCAGGCCAAGGTTTGTTTTCCTGCTGTATCTATTAGAAAGCCATACTCACCAGTGGTGGGGATTGTGGGTGAAGGAGTCAGGTCAGCACAGGAGAAATTGGAGCCGATTTTAAATGGCTGAAAACACAAGAAGCACTATGTTTGTTACATTTCACAAGCATGGTGGTTAGCATTACTGCCACACAGCACTGAGGTCATGAGTTCAATTCCCAGTTACGGGCGATCTGCATGGAGTTTGTATATTCTCCCCGTGTTTGCGTGGGTTTCTTCCTGGGTGCTTCGGTTTCCTCCAGAACAAAAACACAATGGTAGTTTTAGTGGCTGCTGACAAACAAAATAACCCTAGTGTGTGTGCGTGTGGTAGGTAATATAGATTGTAAGATCCACTGGGGCAATATACCTCCATGTATTGTGACAGCTGTTACATAATATTTGCAGACAGATAAGTCAATATGTAGTTCTGTCACGTGATATGTAATGTGTACCCAACATGCATGCTGTAAAGAATGCATTGAAATCTGTTATATTATAATTATTAATCGCATGTAACCAATGTATATATTTATGTTCAATGTAATGTAATTTTTTAATGTTCATTTTTCTGGATAAGTAATAAAATATGATTGGATTAAAAAAAAAAATAGACCACTGTGGCAGGGACCGATGTTAGTAAATCGCTGCTGTTTACAATAAATTTGTAAAATTTGTAAAATAAGACATTGTTTAAACTGATTCATCGCTTCCAGAACAGGCAGATCCTCAATGTAATCAAACAAGAATTTCTGTAGTCTTGGGAAACCAGGATCTGATGGCACTTTAATGATTAAACACGTGATCTTGGTGATCTGAATTTCAGGAATAAGGACAGTATGAAACTCTCATTAGTTATTATGTTATGAGTTCAAATGTTGATTTTAGTTTTCAGAAATCTCTATTTATAAATAATAATTGTTAATTTCAGCCGGGTGTAGTAAGTCCCGACAGCAGAAGCCCGGCAGAGGTGAAGATCCCGATCACTAATAAGGTAAGTATAACTAACCCTATTTTCCCCCCTAACCCTCCCTTAGGTGTGCCTAACCCTAACATCCCCCCCAAGTGCCTATCCCGAACCCCCCTCTAAGTGCCTAAACCTAAACCCCCCTTCCCCGCAGCCTAACCCTAAGTCTCCTGAGGGGGTGCCTAACCCTAACCCCCCTTCCCCTAGCCTAAACCTAACCTCTCGAGGAGGGGGTGCCTAACCCTAAGTCCCCCCGGGAGCCATAAAACCTAACCCTCCCCGCCCGTGGCTGTCCGCGCCCGGCTTACCTTTGTTCGGTATGGCAGGCATCGGGCTCCCGGCGTAGGTCTAATGACAGGCGTCAGGATTTCGACGCCTGTCATTTGTACCTTGCCGGGATTAGGCAGTCGGCGGTCGGTATTTAGACCATCGGCTTCCTGACTACATCCCTTTCAGCCCAGTGGTGAATATGTGGGGTAAAAAAGCATAGGGATGACTGATATTGATTGCGTAGTATATTTTATATGCCACTGGTAAACAAACATATGTCACTTTATAAACTTCAAATTGGATTACAGACTCGGATTCTCAAAATTGAATGGATTATTCAGGTGATCGGTAACAATGTCATGGAGGATTAAGCAGAGTCCCCCACCCGTCAACTACAAACTGCTTTTTTTTTTTTTAAAAGGCAGAATATAATAACGGCGAATATTGAAAGTGCAGACGCAGGCTGTGACACTCCCCGAAAACGGTCACGACACGCCTGCGTTTCAGCCATTACTTTGCCCATTCTCCCGCCCCTCGCACCTTAAACAGGTTATTTAGTCACGAGAACGGGCATTCTCCGACTAAACTACCCGGCGCTGAAAGCAAAAAACAGCATCGCGTCTGTACTTTTGTCGGGTTTGTCAAAAGAAATCCTTAACAGCGGGCTGAATTGAATAGCTCCGGGAGCTCCCTCCCGGCAATATTTAATTCACATTCAATTGAATCAAGACCTATGTTACCTCCCCCAAATGCTCTCTGACTGTCAATCACACTGCGGGTAAAAAGTCCCTTCAAGTGACTACGGTCATGTACCCTGACGCATGCGCAGTTCACCGATATTCACTCAGCTGTGTAAATGGCGGCATTGCGTACATCTCTGAATCCGGCAGAACTGGGGGGAGATCACATGATCACATGACAGTACATAGGGGATGTGGTGTCACACATATTACCTGTGCTCCACTGTCTGCGATCTGCATCATCTCTCTCTGCCACATGTAGGGACTGTTCTTATGCGTGTTCAGGAATGACGTGTCCTGTGTGCATAACAGTAAACAAACCGTTAAATCATCACAGCATTGGTTTTAATTGGGGATAACGATAAACGTTTTTTCTTATAGAAGCTGGACCCGCTTCACCTCTACACTTATGCCGCCTTGAACCATACACTTTTCCGTCTTGCGGTGTCCCCGTCATCTTTCACTGTATGTGCTAATAACATCCAGACTATTCACGTGTGATCCTCCCTATAGAGCTCTGCAGAACATCTCTCTGTCCTAACTCAGTAGAAACTAAACCATATTACTACTATTATATGAAACCCACTTTCAGATTATCCTTTACTTAATTTAAGCCTGTGTTTGACATTCAGTAGACACCAGCAATATTTATTTGGAGTCTATCTATAGTCATTACCTCTTCTGCAGCATTGGGAGCCATCCTTACATACTGAGGCCCCTCTATAGCCCTATGGGGTATGGCCCTTTCCAATCACTATGCCAGCTTGTGGATGTCAGTGGTTTGAATAGAGTTGTACAAAAACAAGAGATATGGTAAGAACTTACCTTTGTTATCTCTGTTTCTACGAAGTCCATAGGGTCCACAGGGTTGACCTTGGGGTATAGGTTGGGAACCAAATCCGGGCACCACGCAGTTAAAGCTTTTAGCTCCCAGGATGCACTTGGGTCCACTCTCCCTATAACCCCACCCCCAAGCCAGAGGCACCTCAGTTTGTAAGTAGCCAAAGGCCGGAGGAGGAGAAAAAAAGAGAGAGAAAACTGGAACACTCGATAACCATACTCACAGAAATGGGAGACGGAAAACCGGTGACCAGCCACACAGCCCATTTGAAGCCAGGTGCGTCAGGGCGGGCGCCCTGTGGACCCTATGGACTTCGTAGAAACAGAGATAACAAAGGTAAGTTCTTACCATATCTCTTGTTTTCTACTTCAGGGTCCATAGGGGGTCCACAGGGTTGACCTTGGGGATGTCCCAAAGCAGTTCAACCAAGGGAGGGGGGTGGACGCTCCTGTGCTGAGAGGAGAATCCGCCGCCAAAAAGGAAGCATCCGGAGAGGCAAAGGAAACCAATGCCTAGAACCTTAAAAAGGTGTGGGCAGAAGACCACGTGGCCATCTAGCAAGGCAAAACAGCCAAGGCGCCACAGCGAGCCACCCACGAGGGTTACATGGCCCGAGAAAAAACAAGCATCAACAACAGAAAGGCCTACCCATGGGTAGGCCCCTGAAGAAGACATACGAGGCCGTCCAGCCAACATTTGGCCATAGGCCGGCCATCCTTTCCTGTTAAAACCAGAAATCTCAGACCACCAATAAGGAGTCCGATTTCCGTCAGGAACTTGAACGGATCACATAAATCCACAGAGGCCGGACCACAGTCAATGAAGCCACACCAGCCGATAAGACCGGGGACTGAATGGCCTCACCATAAGTTCCAGAATAATATGGAACCTAAAAATCACTAAGAAGAAACACAGGGTGAGAGCAACTCACACCCTGACAAGATGCCCTCCAGAAGAGGGAGCCACATGAGAACGCTCCCAATTCCGACACTCACCTGGGTGATATAAACTCCCTGAGAGAAAGAGAGAAAGCCAAAGCAATAGGCCATGTAATGGCAATCACAACCAGCGGTTCCATTAACTTTCCCCGGAGTCAACGAAGAACCACTACTAACTCCCAAGGAGTCCCTAGGGAGGACAAATGGAGGCATAATCCAGAAAACACTCCAAAGGATGAACTGGATACCAGAGCGGAGCAATTCCATATCTTAATCATACTGACAGTGTAGAGATCCGCACTGTCAGGAAGGCCAGGCCGAGGGTGAAACCCAAGCCAGCCGGAAGGAATGCCAGAATATCTGGAAATCCTGGACACCAGAGGATCATATCGACAGGTATAATACCATAAGAATTATGGCTGCCACAGTTTGTGGTAGGTCCCAGCAAAAACTGATCCATGTGCTCTAATCATTCCAACGATGACAAAGCCAGGGAAGCCGTAAGACCACTGTAGGGACGCAGTCAAAGACAAACGACCCAGGTCCAAGACAAACCCCAGGACCCTGAGACAACAGGTCTGGGCAGTGAAGCATCAGGAATGGAGTATCGATGGAGAGACTCCGAAAAACCAAGTACCCCTGACATCTGGGGCAATCAGGAGCCACCAGCAGGAAAGCATCTCCGTCTCGATTGAAACACTTCCCTCGAGGAAGAATGGAGACCGGAGAACACAGGTACGCAAATTGGAAGAACTACTTCACCGACAAAGAGTCACTGAAGGTTGCTTCAGAATCCCCAGAGTTGGACTGTAACACCATAGTGTGATAGAGTCAGAAGGCCGTGAGGGTCACCTCAGGAGGACCCCCCCCCCCCCCTGCTCACCAGGAGATGAAACCTCTCTTGGGGAAGAGACTAGTCCCCTGGATGCACGTCGTGACGGCTGAGGACTCCCGCTTACCAATGGAGAGCACCTGAAATGAACACTGTCGAGATGGTCGGGAGGAGACCCTCAGACAATGTCCGAATGTATGACATACCTGACATTGCCACCCAACGAACAGTATTGCTAAAAAGGAAGCCACTGTTCTGACCCTGTCGGACTGAACTTTTTCAGGTTCACCGGGAAACAAGGGTTATGCCAGAGTGAAGGCCCAAGACAGGCTAAAGTTCCAACCAGTTAATTGACAGGGTGGAATCGACAGACATCCAACTGCACTGAAATGGATGCGAACCAGACACTGTCCTTAGCAAAGAATACCCTGGACGAGATGGCCATAGTCACCCGAAAATGGACCGACTTGCCTCCGGGGAGAGCATCATCGTTTGAACAGTGATCAGACAGAAATAACTTGTTCCATCTGGAGATAAGCCAATTATGGAAAGGCCTGGAATGGAACTAAGCCCATTCCACCCTTCCAAAGGCAGACACTGAATAGTGGACCATGCATCCCAGAGTGTAAAGACATATGTCGACTGCGCAGACATCCATGTACTCCTAATGGAAGAGTGGAGATGCCGTCTTATGCCAGAAGAATTCTCAGATTCTGAGAATCCAGCAGGGCTCCTAGGTGAAGAATACCCAGAGAGGGATGCAGGGAGGACTTTTTCCCCATTGATTAAACGTCTGCAGTCAACCCCCCTGTCAGTCAGTCAGACCCGGCTGTAAAGTACCCCGGTGATCCTGCTAAGAGCAGGAGGCCATCCAGGTACAGGAGCATTGGGATATACTGAACAGAAGAACTGTCAGAAAATCCAAAACGCTGGTAAACCCCTGTGGGGCTGAGAGCAGTCCCAACAGGCAGAGCCCGAAAAATCGTAAGTGCTGTGATACAGCAAACCTCAGTCCATGCTGAGGTAAGGTCTCTGTAAGTACCCGTAGGCACGCGTCCTGTATATCCAGTGATACCATAAAGTCCCCAGGTTCCAAACATAGTATGATGGAGCATAGGGATTGCTTCCTGAGCCCAGGTAGCTTTAGGAACTGGTTCGGGGAATTGAGACAGAGAATAGGCCAAAGAGGACCATTCAGCCACCGCACCAGAAAGAAAGCAGAACAACCAGTCCCTCGCTGAGAAAGTGGGGATGGCCCAATTAGCTCCGCTTACCGCAACAACTGTATAGCTTTCTGGATTTGTAAGGCCCTGTTCCGAATAAGGGCCTGCGTACCATCACATGGAAATAGGCCGCCTGAGCAAAGAGAGTGCGTACCCTCCTACCCACGTAGCCGCGGCAACTAGACACTAGTACCGGGCAAACTGAGAAATCGCCATCTCCCAGTGGTAGGCCTGTCTCGTCAGGCTGACGATATATCCGTAGGTTCAGAAGCAGGATCAGCTGGCAGTCCAGGTCTGCTCGGAACTGGATATGTCGGCCCTTGTAAAGGCCGACAGTCTATGAAGAAACAGACCTTTAGGCTGACCCAGAGGACAAAAAGACTTAATAGTCTGAGGCCCCGTAGTGAGCATAGCTGACGGCGGGAAATTTGTACTGCCACTGTCAAGGTCAGGACCCAACAAGATATACCCTATAGATGGTATCTGCACCTCTGCATTCCCAGAGCGCAGCCATAGGGTATTACGGAGGATACCGTCGCAGCCGGAACTCTGAAAATTAGGAGCTGGTATCCAATATAGGCATGTCCACCTATGACAACTGCATATATTACGTGAGCAACCAAATACATTTGAACCCCAGACGTGTTGGAGGGGAAAAAACATTACAAATGCATCAGCTCAGTATGCAATAGTATTAACCAACCATGCTATCGCCATGGTAGGATGGGTAACAACCCCTGAAAGCGAGTATACTGATTTCAGGCAGAGTTACCACCTACGGATCAGAAGAATCCGACCACGCAGGAATGGGATGCGTAGTAACGTCTGTAATCCGACGAGTAACACGCCCATCCACCCCAGGAGGGGTTCATGATGACCCTCAGGGAATTTGGGACAGGAGACCAACCACTGTTGTAATACCTCATATCTGGCAACAGCCAGAGTCCCGCCATGCGATCCACCCGCTAGTCAGCAACAGGGACCCAAAAGGCACGTAATACTGAGGGTGTATGATACAGGTGCAGAATGGACCTGCTACCAGCCCTAAAACAGGGATAATAATACTTGAGATAGGCTTCCCCCCGTGTAAGAGGGAAAGAGCCCAAAACAGTATCCAGTTCACGGTAGAGCCAAGTGGGAAGTAAGCACAGGGCGTCAACCACGCCAATTTGCGTTTCATAGAAAAACGACATCCACCCAGGGTGGCTGTTGTGGTAATCCCTGCAAGGGGCATGACAGACTATTGTGGCACCAGGGGGAATTCATATACTCGAAAAACCCCTGTAGGGAGCGGTAGTCTGTGTCACAGGCGAAGAGTGCAAGAAACTGCGAGATACCCTGAGATGAAAAAGGGCAGTATGGTGAAGTAACCCCAAGTGAGGTACAACAATGGGGCCCGCCCGGCGATCCGCAATTAAGAGGATCCCGAGAAAACAAACCGCCCAAGGGGGTCGTGAAAGGGGCCGGCACCCGATGACGCCACATACAGAACCCTTTAAGAGTTAAATCCTCCGCACTAACACCTGCAGCACATGGCTTGCAGGATAGTAAAAATGGGTGCAGTATAACGCTCTATCTCCTGGTCAGACATATCTGACCAAGCCTTGTGATCAAGCAGCGCTATACTGGTCCTGACTGAAACTAAAAATTAGCTGCAGGGACCCATTTTCAGCGTATGCAACACACAGTTCCACTCAAAATATGGCAACGTGCAGCACGCAACAGTATGTGACAAACCTCACAAATATTAACAAGTATATAATTGTGAGGTCTCAGAACCACCCCAAGTACAGCTGTATTAGGGCAGATAAGGAAAGGGATAGATATACACTGACAGGTGAGAGAATAAAGTACAGTCAGCACTAGCATAAGTCACATACAATGCAGATATACACATATATACATAAACATGTCATATAATATACTGCACTATTACACTGCATGCAACTTACCCAGATTCAGTGTCTGGGAAGGCTACAGCGCTGTGTACACTGACCTGATGGTGAGGTACGCAGGGGGACTGGACCAACTGCCATCCTGAGAGATTTCTGCTGCACCACAGAGAAAATGGCCGCTGGAGACCTCAGAAGAAGCGTGGCCCGCGGAGGAAGCAGCTCAGCGACGCCAGACTATAGATACTGAAAGGCGCGCTGAACTGAGGGGAGGAGCCGCTGTAACAGGGAAGGCTGTCTCCCCTGGCCAGCTATTAACCCCCGGGACGCCGGCTCCCTGCACCGAACACTAAGTCCCTGGTGGTCTAGTGGACACACGGGGTATGGGGGGCCCGCCGCCACTGCCGGCGCCTCCGGTCTGTCCCCAGAGACCGGAGGCACAGGACTGCATTTCAAATGCGCGGATCACCGCAAGCGGTGACCCGCGCCTTACCTGCTCCCCGTGGATCCGGCAGCAGTCCTGGGCGCCCGCAGAGTCCGGCTAGTACAGACTCTGGGGTCCCGCTGAGATCCCCAGATCTGTACTGGCGTCTCAGCGCCAGCGGGGTGACGGAGCGGCAGCTTAGACGTCCTATGGACAGTCTGACGCTGTCGCTCTGAAGAATCCAAAGGAAAAATAAAAAACTCTGTCCTTTAGAAAAAATAAAGCTTAGGGGCTGCTAATCAGCTCCCCACTGCACTAAACGGTGACCCGATTCCGGCCGGGCACCAACTTAAACTGAGGTGCCTCTGGCTTGGGGGTGGGGTTATAGGGAGAGTGGACCCAAGTGCATCCTGGGAGCTAAAAGCTTTAACTGCGTGGTGCCCGGATTTGGTTCCCAACCTATACCCCAAGGTCAACCCTGTGGACCCCCTATGGACCCTGAAGTAGAAAAACTATTTATTGTACACAGGCTGTAATTATAGAATGGGCCCAAATAATGCATGAGAACTAAGGGCTAGATACATTATTCTAGGTAATATCTAGCATAATAGATAGGATAGAAATGATGGGGGAGATTTATCAAAGCTTGGAGAGAGATAAAGTACAGTACTATCCAATCAGCTCCTAACTGGTATTTTTCAAAAACAGCCTGTAACATGACCGTTAGGAGCTGATTATTTGGTACTTTATCTTTTTCCACTTTATCTCTCTCCAAGCCTCTGATTTTTTTATTATGTTTAATCAATTTTCTGCAAAAGAGGAAATAGAAGCCCAAGTGTGGGATACAGCAAGCCCCAAGACTGGCTGGCATAGTGGCAAGAGTACTCTTATAGCTGCCTGCCAGTGTGGCCTGGGCGCTGAGCATCACTCTGTTACCCCAGCGAACTTCTAATCATAGGTAAGCGGCAATAGAAGATCTTTTCTGTCGCCGAATATTGAGGGGCACCGAAAGGGGGGGGGGGGTTTAACCCTAACCCTCCTGCTTCCTATCAGGTAGCAGCACCTGATGTTGGCATAATGCACTAACACACTGTCCTAACTCTGTTAATCACATAGGCTGGAGTCTCCTGTATGTAGCCACCATAAACTCTTTCCACATACAGCAATATACTAAGCGGAAGAGTGTCTGAGCTAAACTATAATTACACTATGCACTATTGTCAGTGACATAGACAGACTACAGCTGCTGCACCAACACAAGCAGTATGTATACGTTGTTATATTCAGATCAATCCCTGCCTAGAACTTACCTGCGCCGAGCACTGCACCGTGTACATCTCTTCAAAGTTATTGAAGTTATTTCTCTCAGAATCCGCCTGCAAAATCATTCATGTTGGTGTATTAGTCTTATATAGCTGTATATACAGAACTACTTCTACTGGTTCTATATTACTATGGGATTATTTATATGTAAGGATGCCAGGGGGCATTCTGGGTGTTAAACTCGGAAGTCCCTCTAACCGGGGGAAATCGCAAAGGACCAGAGGCGTCACTTACCTGAATGTCACCCAGTGCGGCCCGTACCCCCCGCACCTCCCTAGTGACGCCAGTGCAAGGGACAGCTCTTATCGGGAGAGCTGTCCTGTGCAATGGAAATCACATTTCTAAGTACATACCGCAGTAATCAACCGCAGTATATACCCGATGAGAGGCGGGATGTACCGTATTGTCGATGCGATGCTTAGTACATCCCGCCAAATGAAGTTAGCTTTTTTTTTTATACAGAAACAAAAGTACATAGTATACCATTTATGTGCACTATGTCATCCTTGTATAATTAGACAACCTGAACACATAAAGGTGAACCTACATCTAATCCGTGTAAATAAGCAACATAAAAATCTCATATTAATAGTATAAAGGAGATTCTATGGCTAATAAGCAATACATAGTATATACTTGATCGTTGCCAGTACATCACTGTACCCCCTCACTATATACTATAGACATAAATATCTTCCAGCACGGATCTTACCACATTCAGCACAGGATGTAAGACCACCGTAAAATCTTCCCTCGTGTCATATCTCTCAGAATTTATCACTCTCTCAAGAGCAGCCTGGAACAGAAACAGCCTATGTCAGTGTCAGCCTCCCCTGATCCCTACCACCATTCCCTACAGTTATATTACAGCTTTGTGACCTCAGCTAATGCCGTGTGGTTTACTCTTCAATAACCTACAAAGGTAACTGCTTAGGAAGCCTCTCTCACCCCAATATGCTTCTAATAACTTTGTGAATGGAGACAATACACCCCAATCCACACATTCCAGCTTTTAACTGTGTTTCACCGGCTCAGCATTATTTTTGCTACGATTCATCATCCTTGTGCTCCATCATCATAACCCAAACCTGCCACAAGTGTCCTCTGTATAAAATACATAAATACATTCCACTGCTAGTTTTATACAATTGCTGCCAGACATAAATATGACTATTATGGTTACTGGGGGAGATGTATCAACCCTTCAAGATAGTGTGGAAGTTCCCCATAGCAATCAATCAACTTCTACCGTTAGTTTTATAGAATGTCTTTAAAGGGCTTTATTCAAATCTGGCTCTGTAAGTACAGTAAGTGTCTCCCATTGGTCTAATCATGCAATGCTGTTTATGAGCTGTCTAATGAATCCCTATTATATATTACAGTACTAAATCACTGTCTTTAATCCTTATATAGAGCGTGGTCTGTAACCAGTTACTGCTAATGATGATTTTGAAATTTTGAAATCATGGGTGGGTATAGCCTAGATTACATCTCTCTCCCCCATACCATTATTTAATGTGCCTCACACATAGCTGCAGAGATTTATACACCCCAGCATCATCCCAACTACATACATGGAATAAATGTATTCCACCACTAACAGCAAAGGACATGGGTCTCTATGCTGGCTGGCATCTGTGCCATGCTGCCCGACACCTGGCAACAGGACAGCGACATTGTAAAATAGGAAAACAATACTGCCAATTAATAGATTATGAATTACAGTCCACCCACACAAATTTAAAGGGCACTATAGCTTAGTAACCCTGCATTTTGCCATCCTAGGCCAAGACCGCTGTGACCATTTCGTAAATGCGGGACGAGCTTAGCCAATTTGGTGCCACCCCCAGGGCCCTGTACGACGATACAGGTTGCACACCCATAGTTACGGCCCTTAGGGCCACCGCAGAAGATGCATCACAACAAAACAGTGAACATATTGCATCTATTGACAGGTTAATAAATGAGTCAGTGACCGTCAACAGAAGATGACACTGAACTTTGAATTTAGATTTTCAGATAATTGCAATTAATATTATCTCTATATTGTTCTGACTCATGTTACGTTTGATCCCCCTGATAATGGCAGAGAATGTTTTATCACGGCAGGTCGGTCCAATTTAAAGAGATGGAATTCCAGCTATATATATATATATTATATGTAATCTGTTTATGCGATAATCATATTTTTATCAGATGAGGGCAAAGTGTGTAATAATAATAGGCCTTGGGACCTGGTCAGATGTTCAGACACAGATACTTCAAGAATTACTTGGAATAATGTTTGCTGAGTGTAAAAGAGACATAGGCATATACAGGGGGGGTTCCGGTTGCCTGGAAACCCCCCTCCCCCAACCCACAACACGACCACAATAGAAATAGTAATATAATAGAATTTTACTAGTGCTGCATGTTCAGTATCACAAATGAAATAATTAGCACCACCTGTGGATCTTTTAACATGTGTCAGCCAGTAATAAATACACCTATGGACCAACTAGAAGATCTGGAAAACATGCACTGTTAGGGGTGCACTGCTATAGACCATCTATAGGCTTAATTATTAATACCATATAATAATACACTATCCAGTGCATATGACACCAATATGTACATAGAGTATATGTCCAGGGCATTGCTAGGTTCTTCTGCTGCTCCCCCAGTGTCCTGGACTTGGGACCTCATTCAGAGGCGCTCGCATTTTCGCTCTGAATGAGGGTGGCCGCAACTTTTCTCCAAGCTGGCCTCCTGGCCGCTCGCTAGGCAGTGGGTGACCACCCACAGCTTTAGCGAGCGGCCAGGTTGATGGTCACGATGGTCAAGACCATCGCGACCATCGGTGCTTGCGACGAGACCCTTGTGGTAGGGCTCTAATAGAGATGGAAGCTCTCCCACTGACATCACTGTGGCCGCCCACAAACAGCAGGCGTTCGTTTGGGAACCCCTCCGTTTGTGAAGCCACCCCCCCGCCACGCCTACAAAACGGGGTGAGCTGTCGATCACCATCGAGAGCCACCCCTTTTGTAGTGATCCCTGGAGCAAAAGAATTTCTCTCTCGCTCCGGGGCTTGCGCACGCGCAGTGCGGCCGCTGCGCGTGCGCAGAGCCCAACATCGACCCGCTTGCGAGCGCTCCAGCGCTTGCGAGCGGGTCTGAATGAGACCCTTGCTCCCATGCTCTGGAATGGAGCCTACATCTGAAATGAAAACATTCAGCTCAGGCAGGATGGCCATACTGCCGCATCTAGTGGCTTACTGTTCTGGAATTATGACACACAAACACAATACACTTTGTATGATGCACAGCTGGATAAGTGCTAATTATGCTCTCTTCATGGACTGTCCACACATGCTCTAAAATTAAGCATTTGGAAATCCCCCTCAAGAAGTCCTGCGTTTACCACTGAGAGGAACCGGCCTCATTTACGTAGCGGATATTATGCAAAATCTTCTATGATGTGAATGCTGCTGGAGCCACCAATTATCTATCTGTCATTTCAAAGACGTTGGGGTCTAGTTACTAAGCAGTGTTAGGAGACAGAGTGAAAAGTGATAAGAAAGTGATAAGGTGCCAGCCAATCAGCTCCCAACTGTCTTCTCACAGGCTGTGTTTGTAAAATGACAGTTGGGAGCTGATTGGCTGGCACCTTATCACTTTTCACTCTGTCTCCTCATACTGCTTAGTAACTAGACCCCATTGCTACATAAGTGACAGCTAGAATCTGATTGGCTGCTTTTGGCAACTTCTCCACGTAATGTCTCTCCAAGGCTTGATACATTTTCCCCTAAATGTTTTGGAATATTGAATCCTTTACTGATCTAAACGTTTCTGAATCATTAGATACCAAATCCTGTATACTCTGAGTCTGTACATTACTGCCTCCTCACCTGAAAGGAGAAGCGGAGCATAGCTTTGCTGTAGTCAGACCGCTTTTCAAAACACTCACAGGTTTTCCTGGAATAGAAAAAATCATTATATTACAGTCAGTACCATAATATGTGTAAAAGACTAAGTAATGTCCTACGCAGGGGCATTTCTAGAGAGAGGAGGGGGCCATGTCGGAGACTGAACACAGGCCCCCTCCTCAGCGTTCGGCGGCCGTCTCCGCACTAAGCGCCGCACTTACAGACTCTGGGCACTAGAGTGTGCCCAGAGTCTATAGCGCATACGCAGGTCACCGGGAAAATGGCCGCAGTGGCCATTTTCCCTCTACGGCGCATGCACAAACGATGGGAAAATGGCCGCAGCGGCCATTTTCCAGTCGTTTTTACAGGCGCAGACACCGGAGCCGTCATGGGACTCCGTAGAGAGTTAAGTTTTATGGCTGCAGGGTGTGTGGTGCTGTGCCCCGGTGTGGACCCAGGGGCCCGTGTGCCCCGCACACCCTGCACCCATTATAAATACGCCCCTGGTCTTACTGTTTCTGGTAATATAATTACCATGGTGACTAGTGATGGCAAGGAGTGATAAAGATAATAGTATATTTCCGTATGGTGTCCATAATTATGGCAATCTTCATTCCAGTCAGCTAGATGTACTAAGCCTTGTAGAGAGATAAAGGGCCTGATTCACTACCGATCGCAACTGCGAATGCAATAGCGATTACGCACGCATTCTCACTGTGATAGTATGCTAATTCATTGCAATCGCAATGCCGCCACAGCACAACATAAGGACGCCCACTTTACATTACACACATCCGTAATGTTTAGCAAGACTGCGAAAACATCGGTACAATCGAGTAGCATCACAGCCTCACGCACACTTGCACAAGCCCTGACCTTACTCAGGTCACCACCCACAAACGGCACTTCCTGTCAATCACTCTGCGATGGGTCTGCGTAGTCACTGCGATCGCAGTCCCGATCGCAGTCCTCGGTTCACACGCGCATACCCATGCGCAGTACGCAACAATTGGGCCGATTGCGTGTGTATTAGCAACTGCAATCCAAGCTGAATTAGGCCCAAAGTACCAAACAATCAGGTCCTCACTGTAATTTTTCAAGCACAGCCTGTAAAGTGACAGTTAGGGCCAGGGCCATAATTAAGGTGGTGCGACATGTGCCAGGGCATAGGGCACCACAGGGCAGGGGGCGCTGTTTGGGCCTGTCAAGTTTCGTTTATAATCATTCTCACTTGTAGCTTCCTCTTCTTTTAACCCGGCATCTCCTGGTCTCCCATATCTCTTCCCTGGCCTACTCCCCCTCCATCTGGCTTTCTCCCCAAGCACCTTCAGGCACATAATCCTTTATTTAACAGACACATTTCAAGACACTGGCATACCCGGGACTCGGATCCAGCACCTCTGCATAATTTTGTGTATCATCACCGCAGCCATTGGATTCACACTGTGTTTGTCAGTGACACCTGGATAATAGTGGTACAAAGGGATCAGTAACCCTTCATCATCGTATGGGACAAATCATATCTGTCATGCCCCTTCCCCATGAGGCCACGGTCCTTTTTCGGATGTGTGTCTTATGTCCCTATTTGAAAAAAGAGGGGACCGCCAATGCCTTTTCTGGCCCAGGGCTAATTACGGCTCTGGTGAGGAGCTGATTGGTTGGTACACTGGATGGGATGCATAAAGCATCGCATCGTGGAGGTGATGTATTCCGCCAATCGTCGCATGCATATTGGTGTTTAGTAATGCCCTTTAGGCAAAGGACTGCTCTCCCAATAAGAGCTGTCCTTTTCAGTGTGGGGACTTCTGGGAGTCCCTTAGTGCATGTGCGGCTGTCGCCCAGCGCATGCGCGAACCGCGGGGGACCTCATTTTTCTGCATAGTGTATCCCGCCCTTTATATCTCTCCACTTAATCTCTTTCCAAGGCTTAGTACATCTACCGCAGATAGTGACAAAGATAACAATATACACATACAGTACATCACAGTGGTTCCTAGGAGGCTTTTGAATATACTCACTGCATTGTTTCTCTAATTGTCTCTGTTAGTTGCTACATCCGCAGATTACAGTGTACATACCACACAGACACAGTAGCACAACCGTCCCAGTATTACACACCTCACAACATTTCAGGGGGTAAATTTGGGACAAAAATTGTTCGTCCCCATAGAACCACACAGATCCCCATTAGAGAAGCTAAAAATGGGACTGTTCTCTGTCGCTGCACCACCCCCAGCCCCAGAACCGGCCCTAGGTATAGACAAACTGAGCAAATGCCTAGGGAATTTGGAATGCCTAGGGGCACCCGAGCCCACCTAGGGCCGGCAGAGGTTTGGGGCAGGTGCGGCCGGGGCACCTTCTGCTTTCTGGGCAGAGACTATGGCAGCTGCTACTGTCACTGTAAAGCGTCCATGATCTGAACTCAGCTGACAGCTCCGATCGGGCCAGGCAGCAGCAAACAATGAGTGGGCAGTGGCAGTTTGCAAGAACTGGGCACCGGGACGACGGCTAGTGGTTAGCGTGGGTGCTGTGCTGGGAGAGGGGTGCTGTGCTGGGACAGGGGTGCTGGGTGACGTGTGCTGTGATCTGTGCTGGGTGCTGTGATGGGAGAGGCGTGAAGGGTGCTGTGCTGGGAGAGGGGTGCTGTGCTGGGTGAGGGGTGCTGTGCTGGGACAGGGGTGCTGGGTGATGAGTGCTGTGATCTGTGCTGGGTGAGGGGTGCTGGGTGCTGTGATGGGAGAGAGGTGCTGTGCTGGGAGAGGGGTGCTGTGCTGGGAGAGGGGTGCTGTGCTGGGTGAGGGGTGCTGTGCTCGGACAGCGGTGCTGGGGACGTGTGCTGTGATCTGTGCTGGGTGAGGGGTGCTGGGTGCTGTGCTGGGTGAGGGGTGCTGTGCTGGGACAGGGGTGCTGGGTGATGAGTGCTGTGATCTGTGCTGGGTGAGGGGTGCTGGGTGCTGTGATGGGAGAGGGGTGATGGATGCTGTGCTGGGAGAGGGGTGCTGTGCTGGGAGAGGGGTGCTGTGCTGGGACAGGGGTGCTGTGCTGGGTGAGGGGTGCTGTGCTGGGAGAGGGGTGATGGGTGCTGTGCTGGGAGAGGGGTGCTGTGCTGGGTGAGGGGTGCTGTGCTGGGACAGGGGTGCTGGGTGACATGTGCTGTGATCTGTGCTGGGTGAGGGGTGCTGGGTGCTGTGCTGGGAGAGGGGTGCTGTGCTGGGACAGGGGTGCTGGGTGACGTGTGCTGTGATCTGTGCTGGGTGAGGGGTGCTGTGATGGGAGAGGAGTGAAGGGTGCTGTGCTGGGAGAGGGGTGCTGTGCTGGGTGAGGGGTGCTGGGTGATGAGTGCTGTGATCTGTGCTGGGTGAGGGGTGCTGGGTGCTGTGCTGAGAGAGGGGTGCTGTGCTGGGAGAGGGGTGCTGTGCTGGGTGAGGGGTGCTGTGCTCGGACAGGGGTGCTGGGGACGTGTGCTGTGATCTGTGCTGGGTGAGGGGTGCTGTGCTGGGTGAGGGGTGCTGTGCTGGGTGATGAGTGCTGTGATCTCTGCTGGGTGAGGGGTGCTGGGTGCTGTGATGGGAGAGGGGTGATGGAAGCTGTGCTGGGAGAGGGGTGCTGTGCTGGGTGAGGGGTGCTGTGCTGGGAGAGGGGTGATGGGTGCTGTGCTGGGAGAGGGGTGCTGTGCTGGGTGAGGGGTGCTGTGCTGGGACAGGGGTGCTGGGTGACATGTGCTGTGATCTGTGCTGGGTGAGGGGTGCTGGGCGCTGTGCTGGGTGAGGGGTGCTGTGCTGGGACAGGGGTGCTGGGTGACGTGTGCTGTGATCTGTGCTGGGTGAGGGGTGCTGGGTGCGCAGCACAATGGGGAAGGGGCCACAGCACAGTGAGACCACACCCCTTCTGTGAGGCCACACGCTTTTTCAGGATCCTATTGGGGGAGGCACCACCCAAAATCTTGCCTAGGGCACTAATTTGGCTATGGCCGGCTCTGCCCAGCCCTCAGCAAGAGCAGCCGCCATCACTATCATCAGCACTTACACCTAACCCATGTTGGGTGTCAGAGGTCCGTCAGATGATCCTAGCAGCACTGAAGCTGCACTACTGGCCCCAGGGAGCTATTCCAGACACCCTGCTCATCAAATGCAGGGGCAGCGACTGTGCCGCCCCCAGGGCCCTGCGCCACGGACGACGGCACCGCCCTCCCTTCGGCATATGCATGCCTCACAAATTTGGTGTAATTCTGGCTACATGCCCAAGACAGTACCACGAAAACATTCTCTACTGTGCAGCACAGATGACACCCAGAAACGCCCGTTTTAAGAATGGAGGGAGATAGATGAGATTCGTCCGACACGGAATCGCAAAGATGTGTATGTTGGCTACAGCGATTGCGCAGTGTGTTAAAACTAGCGAGATGCGGCCACATGCGGACCCTTGTGCAACTGAGAATAAAGTAACGCTGCAACAGTCGTAAGACCTGCGATGTGGCGCAGTCAGAACCAAAGAAATCGGGGCTTCTTACCTGATCTCAGCGTTACTGGGATGGGACAGATAGAGGCCGCTCAGCACCGTTAAATCCACCAAACTAACGAATGTTTTTGGCATCTTTTGAGAGAAAACAGATTATTTGATTAGCGCTGGTTTTTGTGTAGGATGTGGAGCAATTTTTGTAAAAAAAGGGACTTACTGTAATACATCTCCCCCAAATGATCTTAATGTCTATGGGCCTGATTCAGCAAAGATCGTAATTGCAAAGCTGCATGCAAGCAGCTTTGCAATGTGATCCTTGCAATCATGCAAATGCAGCAGGAGGTGTATGACGCCCCCTGTATGACACCCCCTGCTGCATTTGCGATCCCAGCGTCGCAGTGCTGGGATCACCATTGCGATCATTGGTGGTCGATGTTTGCGATGGTGGATGGCGCCGGGTGGCCGGACAGCTCAGCTTATTCAGGCTGGCAGGCTTGCGAACCCAGCAGACTACGTACATCTACGCAGTCTCTGGGCTGGCCACTCCTCGAAAACGGGGCAGACACGCCCCATTTCCGGGAACATCTCAAAATCAAAATATGCTGTTAAATCAACTGTAAAAATTCACCACAAGATCATTGTGCAAACGAAATGCTGTAACCCAGTGGTTCCCAAACTTTCTTGACTCACGGCGCCCGAGAGTATCAGAATTTTTTTCACAGCACCCCTAGGCCATAAGCAAAAATTACTAATGAACTAAATTGTGCTTATTTGTCATCCTTAGGGTCACTTATGTGGTGGTGGACAGGGTTGCTCTCCTGTTTGTTCACATTTTTTATAATTTGTAGCCACCAGCACTGGTTTTGCCTATCACATTGACCATAAAATATCTAATTTGGTCCTGGACCCCCAACCAGTGGCACCCCTGCAAATGCCCTGTGACATCCCAAGGGGCCACGGCACCCAGTTTGAGAACCACTGCTGTAACCCATAGCAACCAATCAGATTCTGCCTGTTATACTATTTTTTCTTGCATGGTTTGGAAAATTAAAAAAAAAAAAACAACAACATCTGATTGGTTTCTGTAGGGTTAAAATTGTACATATGCTGCTACATTGTAATAACTAGCAGCAGATGATCTATGAAATCATCAATCACAGCCGCTTTACAACATGAATGTAACCCCCCTATTACCTCTGTAAAGGGTCACAAGGTTACTAACGCCCTTGTTATCCAATGTACCCACCCTTAACATTCCTCTAAGTGGTGTACATCCTTTTATCAGTGCATCCACCCAAGTACTAGTAGTCAGTCTGGGCCTACGTGGGAAAACCCAAATGTTAATAGTAATTAAGTCATTTGGGGTAGATAACCCAGTATATAAATGATAATAGTAGTCCTGTTCAAATCCTGTCCCTCTTGGGTTTGGCGTTCACCAATAACTCTCGGTGCTCCTCCAGCTAAGTAATACACTTAGATTATAATTCATATATCTTTATATTAATAAGTAATACCTAGGCAATAACAAATGTTTGCTATATACCTTAACTCTGAAATACACAGTTATACATGTTTATATATTCATAAATTTTAACTGAACAATACATTTATACCGCAACAGAATAATCTATATAGAAATATTTTGATCCGTAAATAGAAACTATTCAGGAATCTAGAGTCTTACAGCGAATCCGGCATCCCTGGAAATATCACAGTCATATACAGTTATCCACCATGTCCACTTGTGTGAATAGTCTCATACAGTAAAGTTGTTGGATCAGAGTAATAATGACGTATCATACAGGCAGCAGAGGAAGTAGCCATAGAGTAATAATGACGTATCATACAGGCAGCAGAGGAAGTAGCCATAGAGTAAACTTATGCGCTGGCCTGTGGCTCTGACATCCTCTATACTCTATCTGCAACTGTAGTAATATACTTCTTTATCCCAACAAAAGTGTATATCCTGTAATTGGCAGTATTTCTAGTTGGAGCTACTGCAAAGTTTAAAGTTGAATTGCTTTAACCCCTGGAATTAGCAGTTTTCCCAATGACGGAATACCTGAAGGCCTGCCACTGAATTACCTCACATAAAGTTGTTATATAGATGATACCTGAGTGAGGGGAAGATATATGTCAGTATATGTAATCCTCTGGCACAATTAATACTCCTAATATGCTCCCCCAGCTCTCCTCTCAAACTGAACATTTCTTTGAAGTGCTGAGTGTAATATTGTGTTCCGAACACTCACTGCCTGTTCTCCTATCACTCACTGCCTGCTCTCCTATCACTCACTGCCCGCTCATCTATCACTCACTGCCTGCCATCCTATCACTCACTGCCTGCTCTATCACTCACTGCTTGCTCTCCTATCACTCACTGCCTGCTCATCTATCACTCACTGCCCGCTCTCCTATCACTCACTGCCCGCTCTCCTATCACTCACTGCCTGCCATCCTATCACTCACTGCCTGCTCTATCACTCACTGCCTGTTCTCCTATCACTCACTGCCTGCTCTATCACTCACTGCTTGCTCTCCTATCACTCACTGCCTGCTCATCTATCACTCACTGCCCGCTCTCCTATCACTCACTGCCCGCTCTCCTATCACTCACTGCCTGCTCTCCTATAACTCACTGCCCCCTCTCCTATCACTCACTGCCCGCTCTCCTATCACTCACTGCCTGCTCTCCTATCACTCACTGCCTGCTCTCCTATCACTCACTGCCTGTTCTCCTATCACTCACTGCCCGCTCTCCTATCACTCACTGCTTGTTCTCCTATCACTCATTGCCTGTTCTCCTATCACTCACTGCCTGCACACCTATCACTCACTGCCTGTTCTCCTATCACTCACTGCCCGCTCTCCTATCACTCACTGCTTGTTCTCCTATCACTCACTGCCCGCTCTCCTATCACTCACTGCCTGTTCTCCTATCACTCACTGCCCGCTCTCCTATCACTCACTGCCTGTTCTCCTATCACTCACTGCCCGCTCTCCTATCACTCACTGCCTGTTCTCCTATCACTCACTGCCTGCTCTCCTATCACTCACTGCCTGTTCTCCTATCACTTACTGTCTGCTCTCCTATCACTCACTGCCCGCTCTCCTATCACTCACTGCCCGCTCTCCTATCACTCACTGCCCGTTCTCCAATCACTCACTGCCCGCTCTCCTATCACTCACTGTCTGTTCTCCTATCACTTACTGTCTGCTCTCCTATCACTCACTGCCCGCTCTCCTATCACTCACTGCCTGTTCTCCTATCACTTACTGTCTGCTCTCCTATCACTCACTGCCCGCTCTCCTATCACTCACTGCCTGTTCTCCTCTCACTCACTGCCTGCTCTCCTCTCACTCACTACTTGCTCTCCTATCACTCATTGCCTGCTCATCTATCACTCGCTGCCTGCTCTCCAATCACTCACTGCCTGCACTCTTATCACTCACTGCTTGTTCTCCTATCACTCACTGCCTGTTCTCCTATCACTCACTGCCCGCTCTCCTATCACTCACTACTTGCTCTCCTATCACTCACTGCCTGCACACCTATCACTCACTGCCTGTTCTCCTATCACTCACTGCCTGCTCTCCTATAACTCACTGCCCCCTCTCCTATCACTCACTGCCTGCTCTCCTATCACTCACTGCCTGCTCTCCTATCACTCACTGCCTGTTCTCCTATCACTCACTGCCCGCTCTCCTATCACTCACTGCTTGTTCTCCTATCACTCATTGCCTGTTCTCCTATCACTCACTGCCTGCACACCTATCACTCACTGCCTGTTCTCCTATCACTCACTGCCCGCTCTCCTATCACTCACTGCTTGTTCTCCTATCACTCATTGCCTGTTCTCCTATCACTCACTGCCTGCACACCTATCACTCACTGCCCGTTCTCCTATCACTCACTGCCCGCTCTCCTATCACTCACTGCTTGTTCTCCTATCACTCACTGCCCGCTCTCCTATCACTCACTGCCCATTCTCCTATCACTCACTGCCCGCTCTCCTATCACTCACTGCCTGTTCTCCTATCACTCACTGCCCGCTCTCCTATCACTCACTGCCTGTTCTCCTATCACTCACTGCCTGCTCTCCTATCACTCACTGCCTGTTCTCCTATCACTTACTGTCTGCTCTCCTATCACTCACTGCCCGCTCTCCTATCACTCACTGCCTGTTCTCCTCTCACTCACTGCCTGCTCTCCTATCACTCACTACTTGCTCTCCTATCACTCACTGCCTGCTCATCTATCACTCGCTGCCTGCTCTCCAATCACTCACTGCCTGCTCTCCTGTCACTCACTGCTTGTTCTCCTATCACTCACTGCCCGTTCTCCTATCACTCACTGCCTGTTCTCCTATCACTTACTGCCTGCTCTCCTATCACTCACTGCCTGCACTCTTATCACTCACTGCTTGTTCTCCTATCACTCACTGCCCGTTCTCCTATCACTCACTGCCCGTTCTCCTATCACTCACTGCCTGTTCTCCTATCACTCACTGTCTGCTCTCCAATCACTCACTGCCTGCACACCTATCACTCACTGCCTGTTCTCCTATCACTCACTACCTGCTCTCCTATCACTCACTGCCTGCTCTCCAATCACTCACTGCCTGCTCTCCTGTCACTCACTGCCTGCTCTCCTATCAGTCACTGCCTGTTCTCCTATCTAGCTGACAGCTATAGTGAGCATTTATACAGTAGGTGAATGATATATCTCGTATGTCTGCCATTGGTGCTATGTGAGTGTTCACCACCTCCTATAGTAGCGGGGACTTCTGCCGTCCGGGCTCTGCTCAGCTGACAGACCCTTGAATTTTGCTAGATGCAACTGTTTCCTCCTGGGCGGCTGAATAGTCCGGCCCCTTAGGTGCTGCATTGTCTCCTATTACAGCTGAGCCCCCTCAGCTGACATACTCATCTCAGCTACTGCTGACCTCAACTGCTGCTTGCTCGCCTCCTAAACTGCAAGCGCGCCCTCTCCTGGAACGCTGCCTCTTAGCAGTGAAGATGTGCCGCAACTCCACCTTCAATGTCAGCGGGGCACCCCTTGTCACTGTCAGTTCCCACCTCCGCTCCCACACAGCCGTTGGCCACCGCAATCGCCTCTCTGGGCAGGGCAGGGTGAGTATCACTTCTCCCACCAGCTTCCCTGCTGCCTCTCTGACTCCATCCCCCTGCGCCCGAAACTGTTCCGGACACAGGGGGGTGACACTGTAGGGAAAGATCTGCAGACTCTCCTGTCAGCTGTGCTGAGAGCTGTTCTCTATCTCCTGAAAACCGGACCCTCTTTCTCTGACAGGAACCAACTTACTCCCAGCTGTATCACTCCACCCCCTTCCTCCACAGTGCATGTACATCCCACACACTGGAGCACATCCTCACCACAGAAAAAAAGTACCATATCAACCCATATATAAATACATGAATCACATATACCTATTATACATGAATTAAATCATATTTATGGTTTACATAGTTGTTTTTCTTTTACATATTTGTAGCAACACATACATGTTTACTAATATATGCAACATACTTTTACCAATTTTAACTAGTTAAATTCCCTCAAGTGTAAATTTATGAAATATACACCCATCTATACTTTCTTATTAATTCAGTATATTTCTCTAACCCGTAACCTGGGTTACATGAACATAGGGCCTTATTCAGGTTGGATCTCATGGCTGCATTCCTACGCAGCCAGTCAATGTTTGTGCTCTGCGCTTACGTATGCATCGCAGTGACGATGCGCGAACCGGCCACTGCGATCGCGAAGTGATCGCAGCAAGCACGCAGTCCCATCTCATAGTGATTGACATGAAATGACCATTTGGGGGTGTAGAGCGGGGTGGTCGAAGGAACGCAGGTGTGCCTTTGCATTTGAACGCCATTACAGGGGCGTGCATAATTATGTCCCTGCGATTGTATACGCTGCCAGAGGTCTAGATGGCAACAGGAAGTTTATCAGTTTCCGCGGTAGGGTTAGGTCAACCACAACTGCGCGAATGGTTCCGATTGTTACTCAATGTTACCAATGTTTTTGCTGACTTGTGGATACATGTCATGGGAAGTGGGCGGCTTTATACAGTGATGGGCATCTTGGTATAGTTCTGCGGTTACCGTGCGATTGCATTCATTAGCATATTTTCGCAGCTAACAGGTGCGTGCGAATGCAGCTGTGCGATTCAACCTGAATAATGTGCATAATGCGGATCCCACAAACTGTATTACACAGCAGACACTGTACAACCCCTATATTCTATATTTCTTTAGAGACCCCTGGTTCTTTTATACTAATCTTTTTCCCAGGAACTCACATACCGATCCTATAATCCTCTCATTGGTCATCCAATGCAAACTGCACAATAACCAACAGCAGAGATTGGGTTTGATGTAGTGGTTCACTGTTGACTTTTTTCAAGGGATGCTTGCACTTGTAGATCTCTCATTCTCTCTCCTCTACTCTGTATGAGAGAAGACAGTAGAGCCCAGTTGCAGATCTGGATACATCCAACTTACCTTTGTTTTCACTTTCTGACTTCTAATATCCCTCCAATACATGCAGATACAATAGTGACGGTGGTCTTCGTATGTCCCACTAGAGGACTAATTATTTCACTTTACTGAACCTTATGTTTCTTACATTGTGTATTCAGACTTCTATGATACATTTTTCATTCTTTTAATTAAGTTAATCATATTTCGCCTAGCATGTACTTATAACAACTGAAGTGATTTATTTATACTTCAGTTTCCAATCTGTATATGATTATACAGTAATTGTTTTGTATGTCTGTGAGTCTTTTTCTTATGTCACGCTTAATACCCATTAATGGTTAAGTTTTATAGAGGTGAGGTACTGCTTATTTGTGTGCTCTCGTTAGTCTTTTTGTGGATGTCTAGACCTTCCACAATTTTCTTTTCTTTCCTATGATATTTCACTGTGAGAAGCACCTCCACAACCGAATATACACCTTGATAGATATAACGCTCTAGATAGTGGTTATAGCAACACACCTTCACCTATTATTATTGATTCATCTATACAATAGGTAATTTTTAAACCTGTGCGGTGATACTCCATTCTTCCCCTCCCCCCTTTTTTTCATATAATACAGTAATTTCTGAGCCTGAGACTCAGTTTCTCCTTTCACCAGCACGGTTTATTAACCTTACATATTTACCTACATCAAGGAAAACTATTTTTCTTTATAAAATTTACTCATAAGGCATCACTAAGATCAGTACCACTGTTCAATTTAAACAGTGGACAATATGGCAACCTTTAGTCTGAGGAATGAACTAATCACCAAACGTAAGACTCTAGAAGAACTTAGTAACATCTTTCCAACAGAGGACATTGAGGATATACCCAATACTAACTGGGAAGATGACTTTAAACAACTAAATTTTTTTCTCCAAAAACAACTGAGAGTGAACTGGGATCTTACAACCTTAGAAAATTACCAGAAACAAAAAATCTCACCAAGAGGATTAAGACCTAAGATTTTTCCAACATTTAATCTTATCACTTAAAATTTACAAAAAGAATGGGAGGCAAGCCTATTGAGATTTTCACAGGATCTAATCACAATCCTCATTAAGCATAACCTTCTAGTATTAGAAGAATGTGACAAAGAGATAGAAGCTTTAGGCAAAAAAGTATCCCAATGGGAACAAGACAGTCAATTTCAAAGGTGTTTTGATAAAAACAAAAAAGATTTAGAGGACTTTGAGAAAATTATTATTGAAAGGAAAAGGGGTAAGTTTACCCGAGATAAAAGGGACTTTGCTACAGGAAAAATATTCAAATGGAATCATGCTAATAAAATCAATGCAATCAAACGATATGATGACAAATATCAATATTCCTCCTCAGAAGCCGACTCTTCAGGCACAGGTGATTACCCAGAATCATCACCAATGGCAACAACCTCTTCTTTACACAAATCAGGAGTCCCTTTTTTAGAGGATACCAGAGATATGAGAGGCAAATATCACATTGGAAGAGCACGAGGAGGGGCAAGAAGAGGAAGAGAAAGGACTATATGGGATTCTCCCCTCCCACAGAGGAAATCGACCAGGACCAACAAACGCTAAATAACTCCAACAATGGCATTGATGATCTTCAGGTCATCAATTTGTCTGATCAAATCCTTATGATAGCTCAAATATCCTTATTGAAAAAAGGCCTGAGCTTTTCCCCATCCATTGGTCTAAACAGATTCTCATTAGAAAAGGATTTGAATCTCTTTGGCAGAAAACTTCTTTTAAAAAAAATTTTTTCAAACAGAATAGCTACCACTAGTGGAGATATGGCCATTACAACGGAAGTTGACCTCAGCTCAGACCAAGAGACCATAGCGTTGAACATTTTGGAGGAGTTGGTGATTGAATCTGCTCCAGAATTAGGGACCTGTACTTCAAACAAAAGACCTATCTGCAAAAAGAAATCGACCTTCTTTCCACCTGACAATATTTCCCCAGCAGTAGAAATCTATATGGGGATGGTATCAAAAGATATGGATGCACTCTTTTTAAAAAATTCACAATTTAAATCAAGTCAATCCAACATCTCCAGACAAGAACAACAGGCTCTAGAGGAAATGCGTAAGTGGGAACACATTATAATTAAGCCCTCGGACAAGGGAGGCAATATTGTCCTAAGGATTGCTACATCAGGGAGATAATGAGGCAACTACAGGATAAAACATGTTATCAATTGCTAATGTTCAATCCGACAGATTATTTCCTATATATGTATACAAAACTTATCAAAGAGGGACTTTCAAAAGGAGCTCTCACAAATCAAGATTCAAAATTCTTGCAAGTGGATAATCTTAAAGTACCAACTTTCTATGTCCTCCCAAAGGTCCATAAGAATGGTGTCAATCCCCTGGGAAGACCAATTGTCTCGGGGATAGGAAGCCTGACAGAACAGGCTAGCAAATTCATTGATATCCATCTACGGGAATTTGTGACATCTCTTCCATCCTTTCTTAAGGACACTACAGATGTTCTTCAAAGATTACATGACATCAAGTTAGACGAACACCATCTCCTTATTGCAATGGATGTGGAGTCATTATATACATCCATACAACATAAGGATGGGATATCAGCAATAAGATTCTTTTTGAATATGAAAGACCAATCTATATTTCCAATTTTTTGATTGATCTACTGTCCTTCGTCGTACAAAGAAACTACTTCACTTTTCAAGATAAATTCTATTTGCAGACCAGGGGCACTGCAATGAGTTCGACCTGTGCCCCAACCTACTTTTAGGTTGGTGGGAAAGGGAAATAGTTTTCTGTGAAGAAAACCAGTTGTACATTGAACATGTGGAACAATGGTTAAGGTATATCGATGATATTTTGATAATCTGGAAGGGTAATGAACAAGAATTCACTGATTTCATGAAAATCTTGAATGTGAATGATTTGAATTTACGATTTACTTGGGAGATTAGCCACACATGCATCAACTTTTTGGATCTGAAGATTTTGAGAGGAGAAGGCGGTATAACTGAAACTGATTTATACAGGAAGAAAACTGCAACCATCAGTCTACTTCACAAAATGAGCTGTCATTTCCCTCCCACCATTTCCAACCTCCCTAAAGGTGAATTCTTACGCATGAGATGTAATTGTTCAGACGATCGCATATACAAGGAAAGATGTCAGGAACTGACTATTCGATTACACAATAGAGGATACAGCAATCGATCCATTACGAAGGCGAGGTACATAGCAGAAAAAACCAGTAGGGAACATTTGGTTTTTCTTAAAAAAATCAAGGAAGATACAGATGAAGTAAGGTTTGTGGGAGATTACTGCAGAGAATGGCGATCAATTACGCAGATTCTACAGAATCATTGGCCCATTCTTCTTCAGGACCCAGATTTGGAACATCATCTTGGTAGCCAAATATCAATGAGCTGGAGGCGAGCTAGAAATCTCAAAGATCAACTTGTTCACAGCCATTTTGTTGATACTCCAAAGAGAGAACCGAAGCTAAAAGGAACTTATCCTTGTGGGGATTGCAAAGCCTGTTGCTACATAAAGAAAACTGACATAGTAAAGAATAGGTTTGGCAAGGATATAGCCATAAAAAAATTCATAAACTGTAAAGCCATAGGAGTTATTTACTGTTTAGAATGTACTTGTGGGAGCAGGTATGTAGGCATGACTACCAGGTCACTGAAAGTACGCATACTGGAACATGTCAACAATATAAAAAATGCCAAAACGGACCTTTCAAAATGAAGAAAATCACTTCAGTAGCCAAACATTTCCTGCTCAATCATGATGGAAATCTAGATCATTTTAAGGCCTTTGGCCTTGAAAGAATAAATATGGGGATTAGAGGAGGTGACCTCAATAACACACTACTGAAAAGAGAGACTCAATGGATCTTTAATTTAGGAACCTTAACACCAAAATGGCCTTAATGAATATAATAGCTACAGTGCATTTTTACAATAGAATAAGACTTATGTCAAAATATCATACAAACAAAGCCACTAAATGTCTTTTGAAAAACCTTTTATTTTTCCACTTTTTCTTCTTTTTTATAATGTTTACAATAATTAACTATAATATATGTAATCCCTTGTCTCACATGATGATTATTCAAATTACTACACAGATCATATATTATGTATCTTTATATTTATATCAATTCATCACTCTTTACTTTTAATTGTATTTATTCTAGCTGTTACCATTTAATTATTTACACACTATAACCTTCACTTATCTACTTATCATTTCTACACTATACATTATCACTCTTTGAAAATCAATTTGAGCACTGTTATATGAACATCACTTCTTTAAGATACTGGACCTTATTCAGAGGCGGCCGTACGGTCTACGACCGCACGGCCGCCTCGATATTTTGCCAGTGCGCATGCGCACGAGGGAGCTGGCTCCCTCGTGCGCATGCGTGAGACCTGCTACGACCGACAGCGCCGGTCGTAGCGGGTCTCTTTCCAAAGGGGGCGAGCTGTCGATGTTGATTGACAGCTCGCCCCGTTTGGAAGGCGGGCCGGGGGGGTGGCAGCCCAAACGTTGGCGTTCCCATGGGAACGCCTGCCGTTTGGGGGAGGCCCCACTGACATCACTAGTGATGTCAGTGGAGAGCTTCCGGCTCTGACAGAGCCAGAAGCTCTCCGGGGCTTACGACAAGTGAGACCCTACCCTCGTTGTAAGCCCCGAGCGGTGTTAACCCACAGCCTAACGACCGCAAAAGAGGCGGGCGGTCAGGATGCAAGTGGCCGCCCAGTTTCTGAGCGACCGCTTGCATCCTCCGACCGCCTCTGAATGAGGCCCACATTACCTTCTTAAGATATTTTGTATATTACACGTTCTTACGTTCATCATTATTTACACTTTTTTCATTTTTAGGAACACTTATTATATATTAACATTTATTAATTTTTTTGATATTATATTTTTTTATTATATTTATTTTATTTATTTATTTATTTAATTTTTAAATTATTGTACACATCAAATGATACATACTTATACAATAATAATTTTTTATCAGAACAGCTTTTAATTCTGTCTAAACTACATGGTATAAGATTAATAGTGGTTAAATATTAATGACCCTATTTAGATTGTGTGCTTGTTGTATCTACTTTAATATATTGTCATTAGTATTATCTTCATTCCTATTTTATTATTTAGGTTTATTTCCTCTATTTCTCTGTATATTGACGAAAACATCACCTTAAATGTCCTTTTTCAATAGATTAATTTAATTCTCCTGATATTACTGATGTCACACTATTGTGAATACATATTATCCTAAGAATCATTAACTCTGATCCTGATTTTTTATACTACTATGTATAAACAGCATTACTCCCTAGAAACAGCAGGCTACAGAGAAATGATTATTGTTTAATAACAATGACACCTATCTGTTTCTTTTTTACCTCTTTTTACTTGCTTTTTTCTTTTCTTATCTCTTTTTATAACATTAATAACCTATTTTTCATACAATATGGCAATATGCTATTCTCAGGTTTCATATAAACCAGATATTGTTTAATGTTATGAATCATCAACAATGGGTATCTAACGAGGTACCTGTTTGTTTTTCTAATTTAGAGTCATTTGTAACACCTGTTGATGACCTCTCGTTATTGGTTAGACTATATGCCATTCAGATTGAATTCTCACTCCTGATTGGTTCCCGCAGCTAGAAAAAGCAGGGTAACCAGGGAGCATTACAGCTGATCTCCGTGACCAAGCCAGTTACAGGCGAAATGCGCGTCGGATTCAGGTGCCCCGCAACTGCAGGAGCGGGACACCTCAACGGCAGGTTCAGTAGCACCATTCACCCCTTTTTTACTGCACACACGGAGCCGACATTAGATAGATATTTAATTGGGTGCCCCTCGACTACATGATGAGGGACACCTGAGTGTCAGGTTTAACGGCACAGCTCATCTATTATGCTCCACACGCGGAGACTACTTTAGATAGTCATCTACTGCAACCACTTAGATTTAAGTCATTTGTTTTAGATCCGGGTGCCCCGCGACTGTACGGTGCGAGACACCCCAACGTCGGCTCCAGCTGCACCGCTCATTTGTCATGCTCCAACACGGAGCCTGTATTGGATAGATACCTTATGCAACATTTAAAATTTAGGTGATGTGATCTTGACCGACTGTAATTCACACCTGTCGCTAATTGACTAAATACCTCACATCTATGTAAGTGTTAGATACTTTCATGTTGCACATTTATGTTATATAATTTTCAAATTCATATGCTTAACTGATGTCAAATGTGTTCTTTATGTGCTGATTATGTCAATATTATTTTGATTATGAAAGAGAAATAACAATAGCGCACCTGAAAATAATGTAGCTGCTTCCGTACTAACTATTAAACAAATAGAAAGAGGGTAATATCAAGCAATATCAAATAGCTTCCTTTTTGCTTGATATTATTTTGATTATAATAGAAATCCATGTCACCTGCGTTTTCACTGCACTGATTGTATATATAACGATGGGGCTAATACTACTGGATTACCAGTTGTGAATTGATGGGCTTTATTTATTTGCATAGTTCAAGTATCCACAGTGATACAAGACTTTCCCCTATAGTGACTTGTGATCCTTCTTTTTCAGCTTTCCTTTTTGTCAACAATGAATCACACTTTATGTACATAATTAATCTTGAAACATAGAACTGATGTTTTCCACAGTATGCAAATGAGATTTCACTCACAGGATTTATCATATATATGTATAACTGCAGATATTTCCTCAAAAAGAGGATGTGAGTGATATTCTTGCATTAATTGATTAATTCTTTATGTACATTCCCATGTGGATGAACCACACTATACTTGCTGTCTCTACATCCCATCTTTTTCTTCAGGTGGCACTACACTGACCCTGTAACCCTCCCCGTTACTGTCCAATACCATTTGGCAAGACGATAATAGGTGGAGATTTGGGTCTATATAGCTAACCACTTTCTACATATATATTAAATTTCTATGGGATTACTGTACATGGGAGATCTCTCACTTCTTCTCCTCTGTAGATGTACATGAGAAGAAGCAGCAGAGCCTTTGTTTCAGAATCTTTATCCCAGACAGTTTTTCTATATTTCTTTAGAGACCCCTGGTTCTTTTATACTAATCTTTTTCCCAGGAACTCACATACCGATCCTATAATCCTCTCATTGGTCATCCAATGCAAACTGCACAATAACCAACAGCAGAGATTGGGTTTGATGTAGTGGTTCACTGTTGACTTTTTTCAAGGGATGCTTGCACTGGTAGATCTCTCATTCTCTCTCCTCTACTCTGTATGAGAGAAGACAGTAGAGCCCAGTTGCAGATCTGGATACATCCAACTTACCTTTGTTTTCACTTTCTGACTTCTAATATCCCTCCAATACATGCAGATACAATAGTGACAGTGGTCTTCGTATGTCCCACTAGAGGACTAATTATTTCACTTTACTGAACCTTATGTTTCTTACATTGTGTATTCAGACTTCTATGATACATTTTTCATTCTTTTAATTAAGTTAATCATATTTCGCCTAGCATGTACTTATAACAACTGAAGTGATTTATTTATACTTCAGTTTCCAATCTGTATATGATTATACAGTAATTGTTTTGTATGTCTGTGAGTCTTTTTATTATGTCACGCTTAATACCCATTAATGGTTAAGTTTTATAGAGGTGAGGTACTGCTTATTTGTGTGCTCTCGTTATAGAGTCTTTTTGTGGATGTCTAGACCTTCCACAATTTTCTTTTCTTTCCTATGATATTTCACTCTGAGAAGCACCTCCACAACCGAATATACACCTTGATAGGTATAACGCTCTAGATAGTGGTTATAGCAACACACTTTCACCTATTATTATTGATTCATCTATACAATAGGTAATTTTTAAACCTGTGCGGTGATACTCCATTCTTCCCCTCCCCCCTTTTTCTCATACTGTACAACCCCCACCTACTCATTAGGCTATAAAGATACTATTCATCTTCTAAAACTACCTGTACAGCTGGGAAACAGGTATGTTAAGATGGATAATATTGATGATAATGATACATACAGGTTATATAGTGTATTGTATGATATTATGAATGGCGTTTACCTGATGTAAGTAATCTAGAGCCTCAGTTAGTTCCTTCATTTCATTTTGAGTGTAGTCTTCCTGTATAAAGCACAAAGAAATACAGAAATAAATCACACAGCACTGTGGTTCAGAGCAGGCAGTGGTGGGCGTGTGAAAGGGTTAAACGGACCTCAGCAAAATACAATACAAAAGCAAATAAACGCTTCCATCATGTTAAAACGATTGTATTTGAGTTTTTTAAGCTTTTTGTGTCCTTATAACTAACTTTTTTTATTATTATTGGTTTGCTACACAGTAGAAGATATTATTCCACATCCTGCGCTCATGAGCTCAGACAAACCCGAGACTACTGTACACATCTTGGCGTATTTCTCCTAGTGCTGCCTATGGGCTTGATTTAGAGACGTACTTTCATCCAAGGATGACCACACATCTCCAATGTTGAAGTGTCAGACCCCCCCAAACAGCAGCATGATTGACATGTTGGGGCGTTTGCGTGGTGGAACGGGAGGCATGCCTGCGTTTCCAGGGGGACAAGGCCAGGGTCTGTGTCGACGGACGCAGATTCCTGGCTTCTTGCGTTACCAAGCACTGGCCAGGCTGCGGGAAGCTTCAGCACCCGCAGCCTGACCAAAAGATAAACCAGTACCGATGGTGATCCCAGCCTGCGACATCGATCGCAGTGCTGGGATCGCAAATGTAGCAAGGAGGTGTCTGACATCTCCTTCTGCATTTTCATGCAGTGGCGTCTTTAGAGAGGAGGGGGCCATGTGCATCCCCTGTCACGGGTCCCCTCCTTTCCCCCACAGCGGCCTGCACCCAACTGACGTGGCTTGCCGGCCACCGCAGAATCAGTAGACTCTGGGCACTAGAGTGTGCACAAAGTCTACTGGTCATGCGCAGATCGCTGGGGAAATGATGCGGCCGCCATTTTCCCAGCGATTTCCTCACAGCGAATGCGCAAAATGGCAGAATAATGGCTGCGGCCCGCGGCGGCCATTTTCCGGCTGTTTGAGCAGAGCTGAGAGACCCGATGCGGGACCTCGGAGAGGTAAGTATTAGATTATATGGGTGCAGGGTGTGCAGTGCGGGCCTCCCCTGGACCAGGCACACCCTGCACCCAATATAGATACGCTCCTGTTTGTATGTGAGATGGACGGATTTGCACAGCCGCTTGTGTGCCAGTGGTCGGGATGGTGGCACGGGGATTCTGAATGGTGTTGGGATTCCGGTACTAGCATTCTGGGCGCCGGGACACCGACCGCTGGGATCTTAACTACATCCCGGATAAATCATTAGCTGGCGCTCTGAGATCTGCACAGGATAAGGGAGAGGGGACAGGGCACGGCAGAAAGCACCGCCGATGGCAGATATATCCGGTCTACTACCTGTCCATTTACTTGCAGTAGAGGCTGGGTGGGAAACGCGAGACAGATGACGGTCGATCAGTGTGTATGAACGACCATCATCTGCAGAGATATATATATATATATATATATATGTGTGTACTCAGCTTTACTCTTTAAACTTTTGTCTCCCAGTGTTTCCATCTCCTTATCATCAGCCTCTGAGATAGTCTGTGTCAGGCGTGTTATTGCATTTCACTGTTATCTCCTTGTTCTTCGCTGTTATCTCCGTGTTCTCTGTACGCCATAACATCAACAGATCCTGTATTATCTCTTTATTTGTAGGGCGGCGATGTATTTTTAGGGTATGTTACTGGTATGAAACTGGTAGGAAACTGGTATGAAACTGGTATGAACTAAGAATTATCGTATAACTTGACAGTTCCCTGATCTTAATGGGGACTGCGGAGAGTTTCATCTCTTGGTAATACTCTTTGATTTAAACCATTGGACATTTTCCTTAAACTATTTTCAGTGTTGAAATGGTAATATTTCCTTTCATGATAAGAGAACCGTTACAATACAGTGAAAAGGTTGCTGGATACAATAGGGGATATAAAATCAACACTTCATAAAAAGTGGGCAGAGATAACGAGGAACGACTGTGATTTTTTTTTAATCATATTTTGCCAATAAATGTACAGTAGCTCATTTTGCTGATAGAATTGACCGTAGGTTTTCCCAGTCCTTCCTTAATCTTAGCAAATGGCAGAATGAATTGTCCATAGTCGTACCAAATCTATTCTTAGACTATAATTTCATTAAATGCAAACCTACAGAAACAGCATAGAAGGGCTAAGCGAAAGCAGAACTCGAAGACTTTATCTCCAAAAATTTGCACAAATGTGAGACAGCCGGTCCTGCCACAAGTCTCAAAATGTAGCTGGAACTTTGCTCATTTCTAGACACATGACATAAAATAACACTTATGCCATGGGGCACTTCACACATTGCTTAATATTTTCACAAATCATTTATTTTGGGGGCCCCATTCCTTCTGGTAACCCTCCTTGTCACACTCTGCATGTACTCTGTGGTACCTGCATGCTGTTTTAAAGTGAGGAGTCTTTTCTGTAAGAAGTCCTGGCATTATGTGTCTCAGGCATTTGAAAACCTTTTCCGGGGTTGTGGATAGAGAGGCAGATCCTGGTGTCAGGGTCTCCAGTACACAAATAAATAGAGTGGGGACACCTGAGACACACCCATTTGCTTATAAAGATGCAACTCACCTGGCGCTCAATGCTAGGTGATTAAGTTCCATTCCTGGAGATTCTGCCATATGACTTTTTCCTGACAGCTCATTACGATAACCTGTGCTGTAGACCTCTCTTGTTGGATTATCCATGTACCGAATGTGGTTCCATTTAGCTGGACTTGTCTTTGCCTAATTCCGTGTCTCCTATCTGATCAGCAGTGTACTGAACCCTGGACTGTTTAATGGACTTTGCCTTTGCCTTATCATTTTTTGGTTCCCACTTGTACCAGCCCCGGACTGCCCGAGATCTGCTATACAGCCCTCAGACAGGTGAGCGACACATCATACCTGCATTGTTTCTCATTAGTGTTGCTGTTCCGTGTCTCAGCCACTGGGGTCTAATATTGCAATATTGAATATATCAGTCATAATAAGTAATTGAGGCAAACTTCCTCTCCCGTCTAGTTCCAGCACTCTGATCAGTAATTATTTCCATCTCATTGTCCTCCTGCTACATGTGCTCATCTGTAGGCACAAATCATTACAAGTCCCCCTGCTTGCTGCAAATATTACAGTATAATTACCTGCACACAGAAGTTGCATGGGTCTTCCGCCGACACGAATATCAGGATCATCTTCCAGTCGTCAGCAAAAGACACAATCTGCGGAGCAGAAAGAGTTAATAATGCGACACGGAGCCATGCCAGTGAGTGTCGAGATTTACTATTGCAGCATTGGAGGGATGGAAATTTCCTTTGGAATTAATATTAATATATTAAGTAGTCAAACAGGATACCCCCTCCCAGTGTCAGATTGGGGCCTGAAGGGCTCACCGTAGGGGCCCATACTTAAGGGTGTGGCCAACCTCCAGACAGAGGCCCTGATTCAGAGCCGGACGCTCTGACAGAGCGCTCGCTCTGAATCAGGGCCGGCCTTCTTTTTTTTTTAATCGGCCTCCTGGCCGCTCGCATAGCTGTGGGTGACCACCCACAGCTATAGCGAGCGGCCAAAAAGATGGTCGCGATGGTCAAGACCATCGCGACCATCGGGCTTGCGAAGAGACCCTTGCGGTAGGGTCTCGTTTCCGCAAGCCCCAGAGTGCTTTCGGCTCTAACAGATCCAAAAGCACACCCACTGACATCACTTGTAATGTCAGTGAGGCAGGGCCCAGACGGTAGGCGTTCCCATGGCAACGCCTCCGTCAGGGCAGCCACGCTCCCGGCCCACCCACCAAAGGGGGCGTGCTGTCACTCAACATCGACAGCATGCCCCCTTTGGTATGAGACCCAGAGCGACGGCTTGCCCGTCGCTATCCGGGTCTCGAGCATGCACACGACGGAGCCAGCTCTGTCGTGCGCATGCGCACTGAGCCACCATCGACCCGCTTGCGAGCGCATAGCGCTCGCGAGCGGGTCTGAATCAGGCCCAGGATGTGGCCAGCTTCCACAGAGGCCTGGCTAACCATTAGAGAGTGCATGGTCTGTGCCCCTTTAAAAATATATATAGTAAATATTGCAGGTGCATGCAAGATAATGTACCATATTAATAACAGCAATGCATTGTAGAAAATACACCAACGACCTGTGCAGTATAATGTAACATATGTATAATACAAGTGCACAGTCTGGAGCCTGAACCCTAGAGGAGGGGCTGTGAACTCAGGCAATGGGGCCCACCGGGGGTTTCCCCTGTAACCCTGTAAACCAGTCTGACCCTGCCCCCCCCCAACACACCTCAGTCAATCATGCCCCAAAAACCAAAACAAAACACATACACAAAATAGGGCAAAAGACATGAACATCAAATTATATGTTTCAATTACAAAACAAAATCCATGAAAGTTTTTTATTTAGTAAGGCCAAGTACAATCTCTCTATGATAATCCTCAGGGATTTATCTCTCTATTAACTTTATATTGTACACACATGTTCTCACACGAAGCACGATAAATTTACAGCTGCATTTTCATCCTGGGAACTTTTAGGGGCCTACTCATCATTGGGGGCCGGATTCCCCTTGATGATTAAGTATCCAACTCGCCGTGAATTGCAGTGGTGGAGCCTTAATTACCGGAGCAATTCAGCTGTCCTGCGATCCCTACCACTGCTACCGAACTAGCAGTGTTACTTACCCCTGCCGGGTCTGGCGGTGTAGGGGTGGCGGAGGGATCAAATCCCTCTTCGCAACCCCTGACCTCCTTCCGATAGAAAAGAGAAGGGCACCGCCGCACCGGGAATCAGCGTCATCTGAAGATAGCATTGTTTTCTGTAGACAAACTTCAAAAAAATTTAACTTTATTGGAGTTTGCTGAATACTAGTTGACCCTAATGAATGGGCCCGTTACATAATCAAACTAGCATTTTCGCATGTGTAACGGGCCCGTATCGGATGATGAATAGGCCCCTTAGTCATTCTCATCTATCTTTTGTAGAGCGCCGCACATGTGGTCATTTTGGGCCAATTTAGCCTAAATCACCCAAATTTACTGGCGTTGAGACCAAGGGCCTGATTCTGTCAGACACTTCTGACTTTTCACCACGGCCACGGTATTGTACTTACTTTCATATGCTAATGTATCCATCTACCCATGTAAGTCGCCAGTCCGCGCTTATGAAACAATGCAAGCCTAACCCGTTTACTGTTCTAGCATCCGCAGATGCAGCCGCCATCATTAGTATTGGCACGTGGACCAGAAGCATGCTAAGTGCAAGAGATCCATATGAAACAGGTGTACGTTCACCGTAAGCATTACTCAGAATAGCACGGAGCACTAGATACACGCC
Source organism: Taudactylus pleione (assembly GCA_031769625.1). Taxonomy (NCBI): domain Eukaryota; kingdom Metazoa; phylum Chordata; class Amphibia; order Anura; family Myobatrachidae; genus Taudactylus; species Taudactylus pleione. The sequence continues at coordinate 1,362,800 of JAUIMM010000078.1, read as the reverse complement.
CACGCCACTCCCACCACGCTCCCATCCGAAACAGTCACTCCATGCATCTTGATACACCTACTTAACGCCAGTCTCTGTTCGCACAACATACGGCACACACCTACTTGTGATTGAGGGCCTGATTCAGCAAAGAACACACGGATGCAGAAGCATGCACCTGGCCGCTGCGAGAATATGCTAATGAATGCATACGCACGGCAATCACCACCCACTTCCCTTTACTTGCGTCCTCTATACCTGGCAAGACAGCAGAACATCGGTAACATCGAGAACCATCGGACCCATACGCACAATAGTGGGTGACCTGACCCTCGCGCAGACATAGCGAGACTTCCCGTGTGCAACTAGACCACAGGCCGCGTCCGCTGCCACCAGGGCTTAGTTTTGCACGCCCCTGAAATGCCACCAAAACGCTCAGGCACACCTGCGATTGCCCGACCACTCCCCCGTCACCACCCACAAACGGAACTTTCTGTCAATCACTTGTCCCTGGGGCTGCGGACTCCCTGCGCACGCATAATCCATTGCAGTGGCCAGTTTGCTCACGCACACTGTGATACATATGCATGCGCAGAGCAAAACCATCGACCCATTGCGTGGGTCTGCATCCGTGCGTTCCTTGCTGAATCAGGCCCTGAGACGCATTGTAGTCGGTTCGAAACTGGTAAGATGTGCCTGCTTTTCACATATGCATCCAAGAATCACCCCAAAGTGATGCAAAGTTTCACTTCCAAGTGTTTCTGACATAAAGGGGAATATTTGTCAAAGGGCGAGAACCCCTTTCCTTTAAATTAAATATTTAAAAATATTTACATTTTATTTAAAAAACGTTTTAACCTATTTTGTTCCAATTATTTATTTTATTATTGAAACTTAAATCATAAATCTGGGCTCTCAGGGCCTAATTCAGACACGCTCGTGAGCGCAGGACACTCGCAAGCGGGTCGATGGTGCACTAATGCGCATGCGCACGACGGAGGGAGCTCCGTCGTGCGCATGCGCGAGACCCGCATAGCGACGGGGAATCCTTCGCTCGGGGTCTCGCGCCAAAGGGGGCGTGCTGTCGATGGTGACTGTCCCCATGGGAACGCCTACCGTCTGAGGCCGGCCCCACTGACATCAGTAGTGAGGCCGGTGGGAGTGATTTGGGCCCTGATAGAGCCAAAATCACTCCAGGGCTTGCGGCAGCGAGACCCTACCGCAGGGTCTCGTCGCAAGCCCGATGGTCGCGATGGTCTTGACCATCGTGACCATCATCATGGACGCTCGCTATAAGCTGTGGGTGGTAACCCACAGCTTTGCGAGTGTCCATGAGGCCGCTCCAATTTCAGGTAGGAGGGCCCTGATTCAGAACGAGCGCTCTGGTCAGAGCGTCCGGCTCTGAATCAGGCCCTCAGTTCCATTAGACATGCAGCTGGGTCACGCATGCCCATTCACCTGAGACTGGCCCAGAATGGGAGGTACTGTAAGTTAGCCCTTACCCTACTGGGTCAGTATTGGACAAGGTAGCAGAGAATCACTCTGCTGATTTTACAATGGTTTGTTGGGAAATTGCAGCAATAAGTGATTTTCTTTCATCGTCTTGGAAGTTAGGAGTAACAATCACTGATGGAGACAGACTAGAGAGAAAATAACTTTATACTATCTGAAAGTAAACAACGCGGACTGTACCCGGCTTTGCTTCAGACTCTCCATCAGTTTCTTGGCTTCATCCACCAGAGAACTAGGACACAAATATATACATATATATTGTGATTAATTATAGAACACAGCGGGATGGAAAACTTACTTTATTGCTAAATACTTACTCCTTGGGGGCAGGGGATATTTTGGAGATGGAGTAATGCAATCTCTGGCCCACGTCTGTTGATGAGAAATAGAATATAAACAATTGTAAGACCAAATATATAACAAATAATTAGAAAGTGTTATGGTACATACACACTAGACGATATGCTCCCTGAGCGATATCGTGTAGTGTGTCCCCGGCAGGCTGTGCTCAGTGTCGTTCATGACATTGAGCACACCCGCTGAACGATATAATTAACGATATCGATCAGCGCCGGGCTCTATCCCCCATTCCATAACATGCAGCAACCTGACGACATCGTCAGATTGTGCTGCATGTTCAGGCGATGGACAATGTCGGAAACGACCAGCGGGAGTGCGCATCACTGGACGTTTCCGACATAAAAGTGCACGATTTGTGCATGATTACTGAGCGATTGCACGATTACGATGTCGTAATCGTGCAGTTGCTCAGTAATATCGCCCAGTGTGTACCCACCATAACACATGAATAAGTCCTGGGAAATGCGAGGACTAGTTTCCATGTGGTTTCAGCCATTTTCCTAGTGTACATGTTAACAAGCGTTATAAGAGAAAACAGCATATTTTATATAATACTTCACTACGTCATTGTATGCTATTTATTTATTACATGATGCTGGTATTGGGCAGGGCTGGCTCTAGGGGTGTTCAACCTATGCGGTCGCTCAGGGGCTCCACCCATAGAGGTAGCACCCCTCCCCAACATCCCGATTTCATCGGGACAGTATTGTCCCGCTGTTCCACCCGTGGGCCGAAGTGGCCCGCGGGTGGTCAAATCGGGAGGTTGGGGACCCCCCACTGCTGCAGCTGTGCGGTGGTGCTGGACCCCGAAGTCTGAATGGATGCTGCGCGGATGCGCGCGACATCCATTCAGTGACGGGAGAGGGGATGGAGGAAGCCAGCTAGTGAGGCTCATCCCAGCCTGACATTATTTGGAGGCGGGTATGCATCCTAATAACATCACATAGGGGTTGTGGCCTATGGTAATTAGGCCACGCCCCCATTTTGGTCACTCGCGGCGAGATAGGGTGCAGTGAAGGGGGCCGGCACAGGGTGCTCCGACCCCTGGAGCCGGCCATGTATTGGGTTTTATTGATAGTTGTACGCTAATAGCATAGCTGCATGGGCGCAGCAGCGATGCTAAAGTATGCAAATGCCGCAGGAGGTGTCTAAGGACAAAACGCCGCCTGACGACATCGCAGATCCAAGTCCTGCATCCGAAGATGCAGCATCAGATCACCCTCTGGAACTCGGTCACGGCATCACCCATCTGGGTGAGCCTAAGGCTACTGAGAATGGCGGGCACAGCTCTGTAGCCGAGGCCAGTAAATCTGCGTCAGTAGACGCAGACACTGGCCTCGCCACTTCCAGAAAACGGGGATGACGCCCCCTTTTTTGGGGGGACGCTGGCCGTCGTTGCCCATTCCCAGCCTCCAAACCGTAATCGCAGAAAGCGACCTGCACATGCACATGGTTTGAGTTGTATGCAAACCATCGCGTTTGTGTACAACTCTGAATCAGGCCGATTGTACAGCGCTAAGCGATGGCACGTTATAGCTATAACATCAATTTAATAATAATGCATCATATATTACCAATATTGTGATACCCGGGTTTCTTCACACAGGATCTAGGTGGCGTTGTATGAAACTTTCTCATAGTAATCAATCAGATTCTAGTTATTTTATAGAATTCACTAGATAAATGATAGCTGTAAGCTTGTCCTGTTTAGAAGCTTGATACTGTACATCTCCCTGTATAGCGACTGTGAGTCACATATATTATACAAATCACCCAATAAAGAGAATCGGCACTTACATGACTCGGTGAACTGACTCGCTTCCAGGAGTGTCTCTTCCAGGCTGGTAATAAACACAATGGCAAGAAGGAAAGAAGTCAGTTGGCAGTGTGCCCATCGGTCACTATAATAATCACATTATATGGCGCAGACTGACAGTGCCCAGGTTATGTTCCATGTTGAGAAAACTGTGACAGGACAAATATCAGTAGATCTCAGTAGAGTTTTTGAACTTACCCTGCAAAAAGATTCCTGCTGTGGCCATTCGTGGCGGATTTCTGTGGAGCATAAATGACATTTAGATATTAATCAGCAGCCTTTTCATCCAGACGCTCCTTATTCATACTATAATGTCTCTGTAGACCCCAGACAGGATGTACTAATGCTGAAAATGCAGCCAAAACTCAGAAAATTAAGGCCCTCATTCAGAGCCGTACGCTCTGAGCAGAGCGAACGCTCTGAGCAGAGCGAACGCTCTGAATGAGGGCCGCCCTCCATAAAAATGGAGCGTCCTCCTGGACGCTCGTATAGCTGTGGGTCACCACCCACAGCCTATACGAGCGTGCAGTTTGATGGCCGCGATGGTCTTGACCATCGCGACCATCGAAACTGCGAGCCGGAGCCTGCGGTTGAGGTTTTCAACCGCAAGCCCCGGAGTGATTTTGGCTCTATCAGAGCCAAAATCACTCCCACTGACATCACTAGTGATGTCAGTGGGCCGGCTTCTGACGGGAGGCGTTCCGTGGGAACGCCCCCGTCAGGGAGGCACGCCCCCGGCACGCCCACCAAAGGGGGCGTGCTGTGAATCAACATCGACAGCACGCCCCCTTTGATCAGACACAACGAGCGAAGGACTTTCCTTCGCTCGTCGCGTCTGGCGCATGCGCACGACGGAGCTCCCTCCATCGTGCGCATGCTCAGTGCAGAACATCGACCCACTTGCGAGCGGACAGCCGCTCGCGAGTGGGTCTGAATCAGGGCCGAAGTTTTCTGGGTTTTGCCCAGATGCCCATGTGTACCAAGCTCCGTAATGCGATATGGAGCTAGGACTCAGTGGGCAAGAGCCATCTATAGATCTATCTACTGATGTTAGGTTGAGATTTTAAATGTTTAAAACATAAGCCAATGTTGTTCTAGATATATTCAGGTTTGTACTGGTAATGACAAGTGCTAACAAATTCATTACTTTGTGTGTCTCTCCCTCTGTCCTTTCATCCCTCCCATCGCCATAAGTTATGCTCATTTATCTTCAGTTTCCCCATCCGATCAACCCCCGATCCTGCTACAAATCCGTCCTTATCGCTGTTATAGTATATCCTGGACCTGTCCCCTCCCTCTGTGCTGCCACCACACATTCACGCCTAATATCGGTAACCGCGTCACTGTCTCTGCAGAATAACGTAATTGGATTTTCTGCTACTTACAATTTTTAAACTTCGGAGAGAGGAGATGACTTTAATGTCCTGTGGATTCAACGCATGTGCTGCAATAGATGAGGAGATGCTCAGATTAATGCAGGTGGTCACTAGTGAACAGTAATCAAAGTCAAACACTGTCAAATTCTTATTATCCTTTATTTATATGGTGCCACAAGGGTTCTACAGCGCCTTACACAGTACATAGCAAAAACAGTGACTTACAGTACAAAACATTGCAGGACAAGGACGTGGTTTATAAACATTGCTGCAACAGCGTTTATTATAACATTCAAATAAGCAGCAGGGCGACAGAAACCAGAGGTTAGGTCCGTTGTAGGGAGTATAAAATAGAGCAGCGGTGGCTAACCCGCGGCTCTCGAGCTGCATACGTCTCTTTTGTTGAAGAGATGCGGCTCGGCAGTACGATGGCCCCCGTAGATGGAATCGGTATGAATCACCACCGGACCTAAGCCCGGCAGATGAAATACCAACGCCGGCAGCTGAAGGTCCCGACTGGAGATAAGTAGGCTATCCCTACCCCTCTACATCCCCCTAACCCTAGCCCTCCCTTAGGGGTGCCTAACCCTAACCTCCCCCCCTAGTGCCTAACCCTAACCTCCCCCCAGGGGTACCTAAACCTAACCCCCCCTCCCAAGCCCCTAGACCGAACCCTCCCGGGGTGCCTGACCCTAACTCCCTCTTCCCCTAGCCTAAACCTAACCCTCCATGGGGGGTGCCCAATCCTACATCTCCCCGGGAGTCCCTAATCCTAACCCTCCCTACCTGGGGCTAAGCGCTCCTAACACCCGGCTTACCTACGATCGGTATGTCGGGCATCAGGATTTGGGCATGGGGCTTTCTAACTACATCCCCTGCAGACACCCACTGCAACTGTGAATGCTGGCCTCTGAAGCGATCAGAGTCTAAAGAAGCCTCTGATTGCCAGTGTTCCCAGTTATGCAGTGCGTGGGTGACATCATGACGTCACCTGCCATGTGAGGAGCGGCAGCAACAGCTGGAGCGGGAGCCCTGACAGCGTGGAGCCGGCGATGTGACAGCTAGGCTACGCCCCATTAATGCGCGCATGCTATCGGCTCTTTAGCTTGACTACAGATTTTTTGGGCTCTTTGCTTCTGACTGGTTGGCCACCATGGAATAGGGGATAGTATAAGTAAGGGAAGAAAGAGCACATGAGCGAAGAGGGCCCTGCTCGTAAGAGCTTAGATTCTACAGGGGAGGGGCAGACAGACAGGGGTGACCCTGATGGGGAGACAGTGAGCATGGAGCAATGGGTTAGGATGAGAGATGGATGGCTTTCAGGAAGAAGTAGGTCTTGAGAGCCCATTTGAAGAGAGTTGGAGAGTCTGATAGAGGGAGGGAGAGAGTTCCAGAGGTAGGGAGCAACATGGACAAAATCTTGGAGGAGGCAGTGGGAGTAAATAATCATTTGGCAGGGGAGACGAGGTTCATTTGTGGAGCGAAGTGGGCAGGCAGTAGTGCGAAGGGAGAGAAGTAAGCAGGAGAGGTCTGGGTGAGGGCTCTGTAAGTGAGTGTGAGAAGCTTGAATTTAGTTCTGAAAAGGAAGGGGAACCAGTATAGGGCTTGTAAGACAGGGGAGGCAGATGTGGTATGTATACAGTGGAAGATAAGCCGGGCAGCAGCATTGATGACAGATTGGAGTGGAGAGAGCTGGGAGGCAAGGAGACCAGATACAGTAGGAGGAGGTTACTGTAGTTTAGTCTGGAGATGACCAGTGAGTGGATGAGGGTTTTAGTAGCCTCCAGGGTGAGAAACGCTCTGATCCTGGAGATATTTTTAAAATGGAAACGGCAGGACTGGGAGAGGTACCTAATGTGTGGCTTGAAAGAGAGGGAGGAGTCAAGGATAACTTTAAGGCAGCTCGCTTGCAGGATAGATGAGATGGTGGCCGGGAGACTTGCCCAGTCTTCCGGGCAGCCGGGAGCCCCATCCCATTTTTTTGGAGCCTCCGGAGCGTTACGCGAGAGCAGGCACGTATGGCTTGCTCATCTATTGTGTTTTAAAAGGGGTTTCATGTAAGTGGACCAGAGGGGATGCAATCGGGAAACCGGCTGCCTTAATACCGACAGCCGGCTTCCCCGACTGTCATATCCCGGCGAGAGTGAAATGCCGGGCGTCTAGATGTAGATGCCTGACATTTTCCCGACGCCGGGAGACAGGCGCCCGGCATCCCGATCGAAGGTGTGCCGGGCACCGCGAGCAGACAGCCACGGGGGGGGGAGGGTTAGGTTTAGGGCACCCGGGAGGGACTTAGGGTTAGGCACCCCCCCCCGGGAGGGTCAGGGTTAGGCTAGGGGGAGGGAGGGTTAGGCACCCCCGGGGGGGACTTAGGGTTAGGCACCCCCCCGGGGGACTTAGGTTTAGGCAGCGGGGAAGGGGGGGGGTTAGGGTTAGGCACTTAGAGGGGGGATTAGGGTTAGGCACTTGGGGGGGAGGTTAGGCACCCCTAAGGAGGGTTAGGTTAGGCTAGTTTATACTTATCTTAGGGACGATCGGGATTTCCAGCGCTGTCGGGCTTCTGCTGCCGGGAACTCTGCTTCTGTCGGCTTGCCAATGCCGGAATCGAACCGTATTCCGACCAGAGAAACCTTATATGAAGATGCATGTAGCCATAGGGATCATTGTGCCTTATATAACTGTAACCCCCCCTTTACTCTCTATAAGGGACACTAGGTTACGAACTTCCATATAATCTCTTTTACCTACCCTTAACCTTTCGTCAAGGGGTGTGCCTCTTTTTGTTAGCAGTGCCTCCAGTATTGGTAGTATTCATGGGCCTACTTGGGAAAACCCTAGTGTATTGTGTTGATGTAGGTTATTTTCTGGTCCTTACCACCTTTGCATCAGTGTCACTCCGCCAAGAATTACAGGAAATGACAGCTTTATCATGGATAAATGACATCGATTAACAGTAAGGTCGTTTTTCCATTATAAGTCAGTTCACCGACATACCATTTGCATGCATATACACAATCAATTACCAGTGCAATACATTGGTACACACATAAATAAATGTCATTACACTATTTTAACTCTGAACATATCTTTGCAACATATTATTTCATGAAGGCTAACCGTTACTATATTTGGTTCATTTTCCTAAATAACCTTGTATAATTGGAGTCCAGTTCTCACTTATCTCCAGAAGTGTTTATAACGGACATCCAGCGGTTTCTATGTCCCTGCTGTAAAGAGTTACTTAAACCAATTTCTCAGGGTTCACATTTATATAAAGTCTAATCCACTGGCAAGGTTATAATAGCGGACTGTGGGCCTGATTCAGACTCGCTCGCGAGCGCACAGCACTCGCAAGCGGGTCGATGGCCCCCCATTGCGCATACGCACGCGGAGCCAGCTCCGGCTTGCGCGAGACCAGGCCAGCGACGGGCACTCCATCGCTACGGGTCTCGCACCAAAGTGGGGCAGCTGGCGATTGTGATTGACAGCTTGCCCCGTTTTGGAGGCGGGCAGGGGGGGTGGCTGGCCAAACAGAGGCGTTCCTAGAAAAATGCCTGCCGTCTGGGGGCGGCCCCACTGACATCACGAGTGATGTCAGTGGGTGAAATTCCGGCTCTATTAGAGCCGAAAGCTCACTGGGGCTTGCGGGAACAAGACCCTACCACAAGGGTCTTGTCGCAAGCCTCGATGCCATCACCTGGCTGTTTGCTAAAGCTGTGGGTGGTCTTAGTGAGCGGCCAGGAGGCCGTGTTTAAAGAAAAACAGGGACGCCCTGATTCAGAGCGAGCGCTCTCAAAGAGCGTCCTGCTCTGAAACAGGCCCTGTGTTTTCCAGAGATCCTTCATAAATATATTTGTTCCCGTCTGGAGTAAATTACATTGACATCTACTTTTTTCTATATTATCTACTCTTGGAAAGACCCAAGAGATGCAATCAAAGACACATAAGATGCAATCAATGGTCTCAAGGTCTGGTATATATATATATATATATATATATATATATATATATATATATATATATATATATATATATATATATATAGCCGATTTGGAGGTGTCCACTATACTAGAAACCAAAATATGGATTTATGTAGATTAGTATAGTCTCTGGATTCCCCAACTTTTAAATATTCTCTCGGTAAGACACTTTATGCTATTAGCTTCTTCTTTCCTCTAAAGTCTGTAATATAGTTGTACTTCCCCAACTCTTTTCTTAATTACTGCATATACTGTATATATCAATATCCCCTGTTATGGAGATTCTTTCAATGCCTGCTGTGTGGTGGGTACTTGGTATGCTGCAATCCGTCTAACCCCTTTAGCGCTGCTCAATGAACTCCAGACCACCGCTGTCCTTACTCTGCTAATGACATGACATGAAGACAAGGACCACCTTTTGTCTTGACAATTTCCTTCTATGCTGCTATCTTTCCTGAGCTTATAACCTAGGACAGCTCCAATATGGCATATCTGTCACTCCTCCGACTGCCCATAGCTACACTTCTGCCTCACCTGGCTGGGAACTCTGGCCTCCCCTTCGGACAGCTGATGTACACCTCCTTGTAGCGGCTGATCAGCTGCCTGACAGTAGTCTGTGACTAGCTGTCCAATACTACATCTGCTCAATGGAACCTGCAGGCAGCTGAAGGAGACCCACTGATAGCATCATACTGGCCTCCCTCTTCTGACTCCCAGTCACCAGTTCTGGCATACAGCAGCCCCATCAGCCACCTCTCCTGATGGGTGTCATCAGTGGCGGAACTCCCGGAGACAATGGAGTCATTTGCCGCCGGGTGCCAGCCCTGAAGGGGGCACCTGGCTCCATTGACCCCCGGCCATTCCGGGCACTGCTGAGGACTGGAGGAGCTACATGGAGAAGGAGCGCCACTGAACGGCGCTCCAGCTCCAGTGGCGTAACTACGGAGGGTGCAGCACCCCCTGCACCCTCCATTTGCCGACCGCGCCCGCTGAGTGTGTTACCAGCGGGCGCCCTGTCCTCTCCTCTCTCCCCTCCCAGAACCCCCCCCCCCCGGCGCCAGCCGGAGCTCACCCCTGAGCTCTGGCTTTCGGGTCCACAATGCACTATGGGAGTGACTTCATGACGTCACTCCCATAGTTACGAGGAACGGGCGCCGGGGACGGATGGCAGCAGCACTGGAGCGGGGTTTAAGGTAAGTATGGTTTTTATTTTTTTGCACTACTGGCGGCTTACTACTGGCAGCAGTACAGGGGGCTTAGTACTGAGGGCATTATAGGGGGCTTACTATTGGGGGCATTACAGGAGCCTTACTACTGGGGGCATCATATGGGGGCACTACAGGGCCTTACTACTGGGGGCACTATAACTGGGGGCACTTCAAGGGGCATTACTACTGGGGGCACTACAAGGGCATTACAACTGGGGGAACTACAGGGGCCCTTACTACTGGGGGCACTGCATAGGGGGACCACTACTGGAGGCACTGCATAGGAGAACCATTACTGGGGGGCACTACATAGGTGGGCACTGCATAGGGGTACCTCTACTGAGGGCACTGCATACGGTGACCACTACTGGGTCCACTGTATAAAAGGAACCGCATAGGGGGGCGGCGGCAGCTGGGGCTGGCATAGGTGCGGGGGGGGGGGTGAATGTTAATTTGGGGTGGGGGCACCAACCTTTATCTTGCCTCTGGGCACCTGGGATGAAGTTACGCCACTGGGTGTCACGCTGCTGCCACTAGCATCACAGCTCCTGCTGTGACATGCTCCCTCTCCTGCTCCAGCCTCCTGTGCCTGGCAGGGCACTGGGGGTGGTGGTGGTGGGGGGGTTTGAGCACTCTAGGAAGGGATCCCCTAACTACCTACCTCTCAGCTGCTGCTGACAGCTGTTATATACCTCACTATAACCTCACTATAACCGGATCCTCTTTTTCCTGACAGGAACCAAGTCACTCCCAGTCATATCACTCCGCCCCTTCTTCTATACAGTGCATGTGTATCCCATACACTGGGGAATATTTTTACCTCAAAAGGACACATATACACAAGTTATACAAATGTACATTCATTTATACACAAGTCACCTCAATAAACAATATAGTTAAATAAATTAACATATATCTGTAATCTGTATACAGTTTTACCTCACAACTTATACATATATTAAATATATATAGTTTATATTTTACCTCAGAATATTGTCATTAATACAATATTTATTTTAACCCTTAACCAGGGTTACATAACCAATGCAGGGAAATGGCACTGATTATACCATTTGAATGTATATACCTCTGATTTTTTTTTCCCAAGTATATAACAGCTACATAATGGGGGTAAGGTGCAATCAGAGAGATTGTTAGACTGTTTCAGGGAGTCGGGGAGATTGCTGCTATATCAGGGAGTTGGCCGGTATGGTACAGGAGTGTGCTCCCGTTATCAGGACACCACCTGCATCCCCCCATACATTCCTGGCTGGATCTGTTATATGCTTACAGTGTACCTGTTACATATATCAGCAAATATATGTAGGCAATAAGACATTATAGGGTGTCATTAATGGAAACAGGTCTGATTATTATGCAACAACCAATACATACCTCCCAACTGTCCTGCATTCAGCGGGACAGTCCCCTTTTATTTGGGTCCGTCCCGCTGTCACGCCCGCGGGCCGCAGTGTCCCGCGGTGGGGGGAAGTTGGGTGAAGCATACACCGCTGCAGAGCAGCGTGTATGCAGAGCGTGAATAGATGCTGTGCGCATGCGCACAGCATCTATTCATAGCATGGAGGGGAAACCCGGGGGCAGCCCAGCATCCCGGAGATGCTGGGCACACCCCTTAGTGATGTAAACGGGGTGTGCTGATAGGCCACACCCCTTTTACAGGTAGGCCACACCCCTTTTCGGGAGCACGCATGCCTTCGGCGCGCGGGTGTCCCTATTTGCAGCCTGCAAATGTAGGGAGGTATGACCAATAGCAACTAATCAGAGGTTTCCTTTTATGTTGTAAACTATACTAGTAAAAATAGCTGGGATGTGATCTAAAACTCAGCAAGAATAGCAGTAAAGCATATATTTCACTTTATGAACTCTCGTAAGAGGTGGGAATATGGAAATGGATCCCGGGATCCCCACCCCCTTATTTGTGGTATGAGACCGTACTGGTATTATAGATGAACTCACCTGATGTTGGGGCTATGTCAGATCTCTTCATGTTATTATTATTACACGGCAACAGGAATCTCTGTTGAAGATAATATGAGTTTAATAAACTTGAAGTAATAATGGAGCATAACCGCACAGTGGCTTTTGTACCCTAACACTTACAGTTTTATTATGTATGGGTCTATATGTGCATGAAATGAAACTTAAATTTGTCAGCTTGAATAGAGCTTCTGTTTGTAACCCTCTGATCTTGTTAAATAATATAATTCATTCCTTCGATCATTGCATATCGGCCAAAATAGACTTGACAGAGAATCCTTTAGTAACTTTTGGCTAATGCATTTTTTTCCGTTACAACAACAATAAAAAAATCTAAATATTTCCAAAGATATTTAGTGTATACTAAAAAAAAAAACAACATTAAGTATATTCTTTCAATTGCAAAGTCTTTTAAATATACCTTCAAATGTGAACCGGAAGAGATGATTATTACATACTGTTTACAATACTTCCTTGTCTTAATTGCTGTTCCCATTTATTGTTTAATTGTTCAGTTCCAAATGTCAGTGTGGACATCTCTTTGAATTACCAAAAGGGACAGATGACAAGGGACTAAAGTATAACTCTGCCCAAAAATTAAAATGAGACTTTGGGTGGAGTTAAAATTTCAGTGAATTAAAATAATAATAAATAAACTGAAGCGTGGGTGCATTACAGCCATTGAGGGACCTGGTGGATCCAGATGCAACGTCAGTAGGTACAGTTACTTTTTTTTAAAATTCATTTATTGAACACAATTTGCAACTAAAGTTTTATGATCCGTTTTTTTAAATGCTAAACTCACTTCCAAAATTATTATATTCAAATAGTCATTGCCTGGATGTAAATAACCTCTACTAGTTACACTGTTACTTTTTTTTTGCTATGCCAACAGTTTCAGAATCTGGCTGAGTGTTGTTAAACTTTTTTGTTGTTTTATTGTTATGTTGTTATTGTTTATATTACTATTATTATAATTTTTATTATTCATCCATCCAAGCGTAACAGGCATTTTTTGTCTATTTCTAAATATAATATTCTTACCGGATTTTGATTAATTTCTTTTGCTTTCTCCACTGGGTTTCCTAAAATGATAGGATTGCAGATAATTAGCGTACTAACTAACAACAACAAAAAATCTACATAAATTAACATCTTTTGCATTAGAAATTAAATGAATGACAACAAAATCCCAACTTTTTAATTTTAAAACAGTATATGAAAATAAAATACACAGTTCAGTGTTACCCTGTCATTCCACTGCAGCAATGATATTTTACAGTAGTACCGGCCCTTCATTACAGACAGCTGAAGCTCCTCCCACATCTATAGGTATATGTGTCCTGATGGGATCTCATACATGTAAAAAATGTGTTTCTGGAGGCATTCAGGTGCTGTGACATCCCTGTGTCCTGTGTGTATGAATCAACCAATCTACATTTCTGCACAGCAAGTATACAAAGCTATCAGTCACACTCTGCCTGCTTAGTTAGTGGCATAGTTACCAATTATCGGGTTTTATACACCATACTTATAATTTATTTTTGCTGTTATTTGCGTCAATAAGAAATTAGGTTTTGCCCAAATGTACTAATATACATATGCAGGGACAGGGACTCCCTGCGATGTGTAAGAAGTGAAATAGCGATAATTTCACTCCTTTTTCGAGTCCCCTCCGCACTACTGCACATGTGCAGTCTACTGACCACATGTGACTCCTGGCAATTTGTGCGTCATTTGCGGCGGCCAAGTTTGGTAAATCTGACAGATTTCACGCCCCCATACAGACCTATGGGGGCTGTGACTGCTGTCGGAAATGTGGTCCCTCCAAGGTACATTTGGGGGATATCCAGCAAAAACTGCTTAGTAAATATGCCACATAAATAGGGAACTACATTTCTAATAACATGGCATCTTGTTCTTGCGGAGTGAAAGAGAGCATGGTGGACACATTTTCAAAGGAGCAAATATCCGATGTGTCCCAATATATCTAGATAATTTTGTCATTGGAGTTGTGTTCTAGATAAAATCTAAAAAATTGTATGTATATATATATATATATATATATATATATATATAAAGGTAGAGCAATCTTGATGGAAACAGCATTCGGCAAAACATTTCAGACTGCTATTGAGAAATTTGAATTAAAAAAGTGGGAGTTACAAAAAAACGGAGGCGCAGCGGCCTAAGCGGAATGTATGGAGCAATCATCTGAGTGATTGGGAAATTTTCTGATGCAGCTCAGATTGTCATGCCAAGAGCCGCACCCATCGGCGTACCTATAATGGGCTCAGGATTTCGGGCCCACACTGACCCTGCACCCATATAATAATATACTTACCTCTCCAGGGTCCAGTATCGGTTGGCGCTGTTAACATAAATCACTGGGAAAATGGCGCTGGCCATTTTTCTGAAGATATGCACAAGTGCAATAGACATGTCTCCAGGAACATAGTGCAAAAAGTAGGTATGTTAAGCTTTGCTGTGCAGAATACAGAGCAGCCAAAATATGTATGTACTGATGTCTCTTCATTTAACTACCCTTCCGGACGGACATTGGTGTGGCTTTGCGTGATATGCTAAACATCTGGTGATAAGGTATCACCGCTCATGATAAGGTGTCACAAGGTGTACAATAGAGCTCTATACAAGGGGCAGGCAACCTGTTGCTGCTGTAGAACTACACATCCCAGCTTGCCCTAACAGCAATACTGTTAAATCGTTCAATATAAAAGACCCATATTGCTGTCTCTATTGAGAACTATGGGGACGGAAGCTGAGCATGGGAAATGACTCTAATAGGTGCATTATATAGTTCTCATATAGTAACGATACTTTCTTTTTTCTTAAACAAGTGAAAAGTAAAACTGTCGCTGGACATAAGACCTGTGCCCTGTGATACATAAAACCCGTCCTGCTGAATAGCAAAAACTTCCACTAAACAAGTAACAAAACAAAATTTGCTACAATCTCTCAGACAGCAGAATAAAATCATGGCCTGTTCCTGCATGTGATGTCACAGTTGCCATGGTCACCACCAATCATTTCCTTCCACTGAGCTCGGAGATTATAAATTAGTACATACATATCACAGTATTTTTTATTACATTAAAACCTGGGAGTAAACACACCATGTTCCCACAAAAGCTATGTGAACAGCTGTCTCTAAAATCTGCTTTCTAATTAGCAGTGGCAAACGCAGAATTGCTAGAGGGGGGTTTTCAAATACTTATGTGGCCAGTCCATGAAGAGGGCATAATTAGCACTTAACCAGCTTTATATGCATCATGCAAAGTATATTGTGTGTCATAATTCCAGCATACACAGGACCAGCGATCACAGTAAGCCATTATATGTGTCATACATAGTGTATTGTGTGTCATAATCCCAGCATACACAGGACCAGCGATCACAGTAAGCCATTAGATGTGTCATACATAGTGTATTGTGTGTCATAAATCCAGCATATACAGGACCAGCGATCACAGTAAGCCATTAGATGTGTCAGTAGGGCCATCCTGCCTGAGCTGAATGTTTTTATTGCAGATGTAGCCAGAGCATGGGAGCAAGTCCGGGTGTCTGGGGGAGCAGCAGAAGAACCTACCACTGCCCTGGATATATTTATGCACTGAATTAATAATTAACCCTATTGGACGTCTATAGCAGTGCACCCCTAGCAGTGCATGTTTTCTAGTTGGTGCACAGGTGTATATATTACTTGCTGATACATGTTATCATGTTAAAAGAACCACAGGTGGTGCTAATTATTTCATTTGTGATACTGAGAACATGCAGCACTTGTCAAATTCTATTTTATTAATATCTCTATTGTGGTCATGGTGTGGGCTGGGAAGGGGGGTTTCCAAGCAACCGGAATATGTGAAGCGCAACGTAATACAGTATGCTGGTGCTATAGGTAAATATATATAATAAATATTTACACTACAGTTATAACTTGTGCACTGGTTTCTTTAGAAGTAGCAGCAGCTTCTTTTTGAGGGTAGGAACACAGTGCTCGGTGGTGAGATTGGCTGGAAATTAAGGGGCACCAGCTAAAATCTTGCCTAGAACAACAAAGTAATCAGGGCCGGCACTGGCAGCAAGCTCGGCCCTCGGATGTCAAGCAAAAGCATCAGCAATTGATTACAGCATTCGTGCAATTTGCAATCAATTGTGTATAGAAATCTTTCCCTTTTTCAATCGATTGCAGGTTGTACAATTGCCACAATCGATTGAAAAAGGGAAAGATTTTTATACACAATCGATTGCAAATTGCACGATTGCTGCAATCAATTGCTGATGTATGGGGGCCTTTACAAATGAGAGGTAACAATATTACTCTAATAAAACCCAGACTATTTTCTTGTGTGTTACATTTCATTACACTATATTGTGTACTAATGTAACATTGCGACTGTCACATTTACTGCCAGTTGTCAAACTCTATCTATACGCTACAGATGGGCATAAGCGTATATACATTATACATATGATTTAAATAATAAACAGAATTTCTGCAATTTATTGAGATGAACATATCTTGAGATCTTGATCTAAACATACGCACATCAGAACACTTTTAATATGTCTTATTAGTATTTAGGGGCTATTCATCATTACTAATGAGCCCATTACACAAGCCCATTACACAAAAGTCAATTACACAATTTACTTTTCGCCGTCATCTGAGGTTTTGCCAGCGATAAAGTATCGTGCTCGTCCCCGCTATTCCCCGTATTCAATTTCATTTTGGCGAAAACGGGACCCGGCGAAAAGGGAATCGGCGAAAAGTCCTGTCATTTTTGAGGAAATCAGCCTAACACCTCCCAAAAGATGCTCTGACATGGGGGTTCACTATGGGTACCCCCGAAAATCTCTGCTAAAGGTATGTGGGGTCTTTAAACGGTCTCAATAGGTGCTATATAGTGTCTTTGGTAAAGTGGTGAAGAATAGCATTTAGCAACTTTTTGTGAAAAAATAAGTAGTCCCATCAAATTTGGAGTACATGAAAATGGGTGCAAGCATATTGTAAAGTGGTTTAATGTGAAGTTTTAAAAATCATGTAAAATCCACCTGCCGCAACCACCTGCAGTCAAAATACACCTGCCGCATACTTGGGGACCCCCCCCCGCCCCCCGAGTCTATTTCACTAGTTTAGAAGCTTTTCTCCAAACTTTTTTTCTTTTCGACCCCTAAAATGAAAGTACCTTTTTTGGGGTGTCCTGTGGTCCTTTTTTAATTTTTTTTGACACAGAATAAACTTTGGGGGACTGTCCAAGGGGTGCAGGGTGGTTTTTGGAAGTCTGTACCCCAAAACCCCAATTTTGCACTTGTTCTCGCCACCTATTCATTAGTGATACTTTATCATGGGTTCGAACCTCTGACTTTCTGCACTGTCGAAAAGTCGGGGAAATTGAATACAAGGATAAGTGGAAAATGTGAAAATGATGTAATCGGCTATAACGTATCGCCAATAACGGCTTTTCACTCCAAATTGAATATGGCCCTTAGTCTGTATTTCGGCAGGGTGTTACTGATCGTGGCGACAGCTGCTTTTTGGAGCAGCTGTCCCTTTATCGGAGCAATATTGAATTGCTTTGGTAATTATGTATCCACCACGCCAACTCATGGTGAGCTGGATACTTAATTATCTGGGTCCAGTCCAGATGGCCCCCGATGATACATAGGCCCCTTATACGACATACAGTATTAAAGGCTAATTAAGGGGATTAAGGGCCTGATTTAGAGGTGTATGCAAATTCTGTCGCGGCCCTAAATCCACATCTATGTCAGTGATCTCCATGTGACAGGAACGCCGTGCTTGAGCCTATTTGGTGACACATATCAGTGATGATGGAGATGGGTTATGGAAAGCGAAACAGTGAGTGACATTACTTAGGATTAAGAAATAGTGCGGCGAGCATGAGCACTTCCAAAAATTCTGCCATGGAAATATCTAGCTAGAGAATATTACCCCTAAAGCTTTGAGACCCTACTCATTCTGTGAGGAAATGTTATCTTGCACTTAAGCTTGGTACATAGTGAAAGATATAACACCCGTTAGTTTGAACAGGCGATATATATCTATAGTGATTGGCCGGGTGTGTACAGCAGATATATCTGTGAATGACATATCGGATCAGCCCTGCAGCACAGCAGGTGGCCGGCAGATCTGCTGGTGTGTACAGGCGACCCGCTGTTCATCCGTATACATGCTGTGGGATCCGGCGATGATTGACAGCTCAACTGGGCGGGCAGACAAATTGTCAGATAGGTCGGCCGAACGGCCGACACGGAGACCTAATGTGTACCCAGCTTAAGGAGTCCCAGCATATCTGTAGATGGACACTGTGTATCAGTATAAGCCTGTGTCATGATCTAAACCTTAGTGGGTAAAGAGGACTGACACAAGGGTGGTACTACACAAATGGAATTACCCAGATATCTACTCTTCTGAAAAGGAGTGAATTCTATAAATATATGACCAAGGGGGAGACGTTTGAACTTGAATAGTTGCCCAAAGCAACCAGTCAGCCTGCGTCATTTATCTAGTACAGCATTTGAAGTGACAGAAGTTGATTGGTTGCTTTGGGCAACTATTCAAGTTTATCTCTCTCCAAGCCTTGATACATATCCTTGTAAGTCCCCCCATTACCATCATCATCATCATCATCAACACGAAATTAACTACACCACGCTTATGGGATGCATACATAAATGCCTCTCAAAATGTGTATTCTAAAGATACATTTAAGTCAGAGTTTTATCAGGAAGAAACTTCCTTTTCACACAGTTTGAATCTTTTACAGCCGTCTTATCACCTTGGGTGCAGACTAATCATTACAGCAGTTGGTGTTTGAAAATCGCATCTGTCTGTTTGATGGTTGTTTTAAAATCACACAATATACCGCACATTAATACATCACACCAGGGGGTATATTTACTAAAGTGAGAGTTTTTAGAAGTGGAGATGTTGCCCATAGCAACCAATTAGATTTTACTTAACATTTAACTAGCACCTTCTAGAAGATAATAGCTAGAATCTGATTGGTTGCTATGGGCAACATCTCCACTTCTAAAAACTCCCACTTTAGTAAATTTACCCCCCTGAAGTCTGAGTATAACTGTAAGTACCTGCATCCAACAACTACAGTGTATTAATACAAAATGGATCTTAATTACAATGGACTCCTAAATCACAGTCCCAATCTCCCATTACTCACCGTCCACAAGCATCAATGAGAGTGAGGCCAGGAGGCAGAATACTGCTCCGAGCTGGACCCCCATGGCTGGGATCTTCTGTGAGGCTTCTCTGTGTCACTACGTCCGGTGTCACTAGCTCTATACGTTGTTACAATGGAGAAATGCTTCTTTATGCCCCTTTGCTGCTTTTATACTAATTTGAGTGGGACTGATAACCCAGCAACCATAAAGTGTGTTATCATCCTCACCTTTGAGAGCTGAAGCCCGGCCTAGTATACGATAAAAGCACAAACATTTCAATGCCACACTTGTAAAATGTTATCTGACACGCTGAGTCGCCCAGCAGCGGCTGTCACTGTATGTTAGGATAATGTATAGCAATGGGCTCAGCCGCTGAGGGGCTCATTCCCTTCCTTCCTGGAGGTACCGCGCAGTCTGCTCCCCTCACACATCCATAGTAATTCAGCAATTGCCACAAACATCACATCAATGGCTAATTTCTACTAATTATGAAGACACACGACAATAACTACTCCCAATGTGACACAGTTTCTATTCAGGGTAATAGACATTTACTGTATACATAAAAGTCAGATAGAAGAATATTATTAACAAGTTCAACCATTACAGATTTCATTTGGACAATGTGACGCACATGTTTGTTCTTCCGTACTGTATATCATTTGTATCATCTACCAATCTGAGTTGAATTTACCTATTGTGCAGGTAAATGTGCCAAATGTGGTGCTCTGCCCCCTCCCATAATCCAGCGACACATAGCGGATAAAGCAGCAGGCCGCTACCGCCCCCTCCTCATTTAACTTATGTTCCTTAGAACACAAATCCTACCCACAGATAACTTAGGGGTCTATGGGCTCGATTCAGACCCGCTCGCTAGATGCATTCGTACGCACCCACCGTAAGCAAATCCGGCCAACCCACAGCAAGGCAGGCGAGCGCAAGGCATTAGCACGCCCACTATGTCTTAGCGTGCGATCGCTTTGTGTATGCAGACGCCCACTGCCTGTCTTAATACGCCCACACGCACCCGGTGAGGGTTAAATGACAGACGTCTAAATCTAGACGCGTGTCATTTTACCTATGCCGGGAGACCGGCGCCCGGCATCCAATCGAAGTGATGCTGGGTGCGGACAGCCACGGGGGGTGGAGGGTTAGGTTAAGGGCTCCAGAGGGGGACTTAGGGTTAGGCACCCCCCCGGGAGGTTAGGGTTAGGCAAGGGGGAGGGTGGGTTAGGGTTAGGCACCCCCCCGGGGGACAGGTTTAGGCGGCGGGGAAGGGGGGGTTAGGTTTAGGCACTTAGAGGGGGGAGGTTAGAGTTAGGCACCCTAAAGGAGGGTTAGGGGGTAGAATTAGATTAGTTTATACTTACCTTTAGGACGATCGGGATTTCCTCCTCTGTCGGGCTGACGTTGCCGGGATTTGAACCGGCAATGCGGCCAGCGGTGAATCATACCGAATGCACGCACACATAATTTCCACCAGGAAGTGTATGCAATCATCTGTACATCGGGTAACATCAGGTGCAATCGCAGCACTTGAGGCAGACCATACTCTACCGCAAGCACTGCGAGCACTTCAGTGTAAGAAACCATCCAGGTGTACTATGGCGCTGCCTTTTAATTATGCACGCCTTTGAACCGGCGTTAAGACGCCCAGGCACACCTGCGTTCGCACCTCCACTCCCCCGTTTATAATGGCCAGCCCCTGTCACCACCCACAAACGACTTCTCCTGTCACTCACTGTGCTGGGCTGTCTATGCGCAGCGAGCGAACGCTTCCCGATCTCTCGCACTGGTTTGCGCACGCGCACTGTGATGCATACGCATGTGTAACCCTCCCCCTTAACCTCTAAAGGGGACACTAGGTTACCAATCCCACCACGTCTAATAAGTAGTATGACTGTCTTTCTGATCAGTGCCTCCACCCAAGTATTTATGATCGTTGTTGGTCTACTTGGGAAAACCCAATGGTTGATGTAGTGTGTTACAATAATATATATATGTAGATATGTCCCAGCAATATCAACAACTCACGTTCTTCTCGATTTCTTTCTCTCTCCAGGACCAGTTTCGGACACAGATACGCTTTTAGGAGAGGCAGGTAAGTAACAATACACAAGCAGTATATTTTTCCCCCTATAAATGTTTAAATGTAACAGTATACACTTGCACTATACAGTAATATACAAAGGTAAACATATCACAGAGAATATGATGTTAACCCTACTACTTCAAAGTAATTATACAGTATATCTTGACACAGTACAGTTTACTGTTCCATAACTAAATGCACTCCATAGGAAAAATGTTCTTTCTCTCAGAGTAGTTTGTCTAGTGTCCTGATATGACGATGCTTGAAATAGTTTCACAAAGTTAAAAGTCCTTTGCAGGTGGACTGACAGTGTTATGTGGATACTCAACTAACAGATGGTATTTAGGAACTGAAATCCCTCCCTTTTTCCTGTTTTATAATTCTGAACAGCAAATCGTATTAGAGGGTCTAGTATATTCCCTGGCTAACTACAGCTGAGAGATGTTTTTTTTTCGTTTAGATCAGTAACACTTGCAGAGTTCGTAACTTGGTTGTTTGGTATTACTGTTCCTGTAGTATTATAAACCTTGAATTGTGTGAAGATCCGTCACAGTAGATAGACTAACAAGGTGACATACTTCTCAATTTGTAGGATAGTCCCTCTAATGACATTTAAACAAGCGTTCATCAATAACCTCTTAAAGTGAAGGCAAACCTCCCATATATCAGCTGCTCTGTGTTTGCTCACTTTAGTCTATCAACCTTGTTTACCTGCAAATTAATCCCAAGAGGAGATCTGAATGATGTGCAGTATTTATATATCTATGCAGGGGGAGAACTACTGAATATAGGGATTATATTAGATGTCGGCTGCCTGGTTGTTTATGGTTCCTCTAATACAGGTGATAACTTTACTGGAGTATTTACTGTACTATTGTAGACTGAGCTTTAGGGGCCCATTTATCAAAGATCATTTGAGGTAAATTCCCCGAAAACACCTGTTTTCGGGGGTTTACCTCAAATACTTAGTATCCCCCGAATGTATGAAGGAGGGACCACAGCAGGTATCTCCGATACCTGCTACGATCCCTCCATTGCCGCCGGCAGCCGCCTCCCCCATAGGTTGCTATGGGGGATGCGATGCTGCCAAATGTATCAATATCGGGAATGCGATATTGACCCCAGCAGCTAACGCCATCTGCAGATAGCGTTAGCCGCTGTGTCCTATGGGCACTTACCGCATTTGAGCCTGCGGAGGGATCGCGCAGCAGCCCGGAATGCGCTCCGGCCACATCGCAGGGACGGGCTCTTTTCGGAGCCCGTCTCCGTGCATGTGCCGGGTCATACATTCGGCCGGTATGATCGCATTTTGCAATGCGATCATGGGCGATACTGCATGCCCTGATCGCATTGCAAAATGCGATCCTTAATAAATGGGCCCCTTAGTACTCCTCTGAATGCTGCTGAATTTACAGTACTTGTTATTATTGATACGATCCAAGCAATGTGGGGATAATAGTCCCCCCCTTTCAGTTAGCTGTCTTTTGTCTCTCCGCTTAAGTATAAAACTGAGGACCTCATTCAGACCCGGTCGCAAGCGCTGAGCGCTCGCAACTGGGTCGATGTTTAGGCCCTGCGTACATGCAGCGGCCGCACTGCGCATGTGCAAGCCCCGGAGCTGGAGAGAAACTCTCTCGCTCCGGAGCTCACTACAAAAGAGGCGGCTGTCGATGTTGATTGACAGCTCGGCCCGTTTTGTAGGGGGGGCGGGGGGGTGCCTACACAAACGGAGGCGTTCCTGATGGAACACTTGCCGTTTTGTGGGCGGCCGCACTGACATCAGCAGTGATATCAGTGGGGAGTTTCCATGCTCGATCAGAGCAGGAAGCTCCCTGGGGCTTGCGGTTGCCGAGACCCAACCTTAGGGTCTCGTCGCAAGCCCCGACAGTCTTGACCATCGCGACCATCACCCTAGTCGGTCGCTAAGCTGTGGGTGGTAACTGCTCACCAAGCACAGCCACACTCCCCCGACAGCCGTCCGGACTGTTGCCGAGACCGCACACAGCGGCTCCACTCCTCCGCAGGTACCCTCCTCACCGGGGTCTCCCTGCTCCACCCAGCCCTCACTGGCTCCTCTAATCCAGCCTCACAGCCGCTGCTGCCGCTCTCATTAGGTTACCTCAGCTCAGCGCTGCGGCTTTAGATCAGAGGGCTCACGAGGGGGAACTCCAGTCTGCCAACTAACACTAGCTCTCTCCTATTTATAGCCTTCCCCTCAGCCTGCCACAAGTCCCTCCCCTCTGTACCTAGCGCATGCCATTTCTGGAACCTTCCAGGATCCTTACTAACTTTGGCACCATAATTACCTATATGGCCGTGTGGTGTTACGAGTAACCATATAGGAGAATTGCCTTCACTAGTCACAGATACAACAGCTCCATGTACATTTTCATTAAACTGTATCAAGGGTGTCCAGGGTCACTATTGCCTTCCATTGCGGTGTATTCATAAACCTGTCGTAATCACAATCATATATTACATTTCAACACACACAGGTTATTAGTACTTAAACTTTATAGTGTATATATATATATATATTTTATATATATATATATATATATATATATATATATATATATATAGATATAGAAATACTGGCGCACAAATTTTTTTGAATTCCTTCTGTAAATAGTCTTTATGACATAAAATGTCACCAATTTATTCTTTGTGATACTTGTGAATTACGAAAAGAAACACTCCTGATGATAACAGGTGGCTGCAATCTTCTTGGCAGAAAAAGAGTCCACTCTGTTGGAGGTGCAGGAGAACCAGTCCCAACGCGTTTCGGTCAGTAGTGTACGGTGGCAGAAGCGGCCGCAGCGTAGAGAGGCTGGGAGTCAACACACAGTAACCTCAGGGGGATTGCTGGTGGAAGGAACCGGCTGCCCGGAACAGTGCTCCTCTCGGTGATGCGGGCCTGGATGGGAAGAATACGGTTTACCTGATCGGAGGAGTCCGGGAAAGGCTTCCAAGCTTTATATTGGCAAATTTGGGCACACCCCTACTAAGGGGTATATAAGGAGGTACTCCACCATCTGGGCATCACCCCTGAGGAAGTCCAATTGGGACGAAACGCGTTGGGCCTGGTTCTCCTGCACCTCCAACAGAGTGGACTCTTTTTCTGCTTAAAACTTACCAAAGATAAGCATCTTTTAGTTATTTTATTCCTGTTAATAATCTGTCTGTTCGTTTTTACATGTGTTTGGAAAATAAAAATTATTTACGGAGGTCAATCTCTTTTTTATGGTTTGAGGCTGGATACCCCCGATATATGAAGTAGAGGGTGATCTCTGGTAACTTACAGAACAGGAAGGAGCTTATCTTTATATGCACTACTATTTGCTACATCTGGTACGCAGAATTATTTATTTACTATCCACTCTAAGTGGCTGAAATTACTACACTATATTATGTGTATGGGCTTGGTTGGAGCCTTTTCATTTAAGGTCCATATAAGAGGGTACCTGTCTTTGGATTGATATCCGGAATCTATTGGCAGATTTTGATTCCTGACCACATGAGGGAGACCTGGACATCAGATAAGCTTTATTGAAAGTTTTTATTTGGTACGCACATTACTTATTTTGAGCACTATTTGTTTTTTTTTTTAAATACTACACTATTAGGCGCACGTCTTCTTATTTTTCAGCACCTATATATATATATATATATATATATATATATATACATACAGTCAGGTCCATAAATATTGGGACATTGACAGAATGTTTTGGCCTCTATTCACCACCACAATGGCTTTGAAATGAAACAAACAAGATGTACTTTAACTGCAGACTTTCAGATTTAATTTGAGGGTAATTACATCCAAATCGGGTGAAAGGTGTAGGAATTACAACAGTTTCAATATGTGCCTCCCACTTTTTAAGGGGCCAAAAGTAATGGGACTATCAACTCAAAAGATATTTCATGGACAGGTGTGGGCTATTCCCTCGTTATTTCATTATCAATTAAGCAGGTAAAAGGTATGGAGTTGATTCTAGGTGTGACATTTGCATTTGGAATCAGTTGCTGTCAACTCTCAATATGAGATCCAAAGAGCTGTCACTATCAGTGAAGCAAGCCATCATTAGGCTGAAAAATCAAAACAAACCCATCAGAGAGATAGCAAAAACATTAAGGGCCTCATTCAGAGGCGGTCGTAGGATGCAAGCGGTCGCTCAGAAACAGGGCGGCCGCTTGCATCCTGAAAGGCCGCCTCCATGACGGTCGTTAGGCTGTAGGTTAACACCCACAGCTCTAACGACCGACAAGGGTGATGGTCACGATGGTCAAGACCATCGCGACCATCGGGGCTTACGACGACACCCTAAGGTAGAGTCTCGTCAACCTTAAGCCCCAGGGAGCTTCCTGCTCTGATCGAGCAGGAAGCTCCCCACTGACATCACTGATGATGTCAGTGGGGCCGCCCCCAAACGGCAAGCGTTCCTACTGGAACGCCTCCATTTGGCCAGGCACGCCCCCGGCCCGCCCAGAAAACGGGGCGAGCTGTCACTCAACATCGACAGCTCGCCCCGTCTACGACGAGACCCCTAACGACGGATCACCCATCGTTAGCCGGGTCTCGCACATGCGCACGACGGAGCCGGTTTCCGTCATGCGCATGCGCTGTGGGGCAACATCGAGTCGGTCGTGAGCGCTCAGCGCTCATGACCGACTCTGAATGAGCTCCTAGGTGTGGCCAAATCAACTGTTTGGAACATTCTTAAAAAGAAAGAACACACCGGAGAGCTCAGCAACACCAAAAGACCTGGAAGACCACGGAAAACAACTGTGGTGGATGACAAAATAATTATTTCCCTGGTGAAGAAAAACCCCTTCACAACAGTTGGCCAAATCAAGAACACTCTCCAGGAGGTAGATGTATATGTGTCAAAGTCAACAATTAAGAGAAGACTTCACAAGAGTGAATATAGAGGGTTCACCACAAGATGCAAACCATTGGTGAGCCACAAAAACAGGAAGACCAGATTAGAGTTTGCCAAACAACATCTAAAAAAGCCATTGCAGTTCTGGAACAACATCCTATTGACAGATGAGACAAAGATCAACCTGTACCAGAGTGATGGGAAGAGAAGAGAAGGAAAGGAACTGCTCATGATCCAAAACATACCACCTCATCAGTGAAGCATGGTGGTGGTAGTGTCATGGCATGGGCATGTATGGCTGCCAATGGAACTGGTTCCCTTGTATTTATTGATGATGTGACTGCTGACAAAAGCAGCAGAATGAATTCTGAAGTGTTTCGGGCAATATTATATGCTCATATTCAGTCAAATGCTTCAGAACTCATTGGATGGCGCTTCACAGTGCAGATGGACAATGACCCGAAGCATACTGCAAAAGGAACCAAAGAGTTTTTTAAGGCTAAAAAGTGGAATGTTATGCAATGGCCAAGTCAATCCCCTGACCTGAATCCGATTGAGCATGCATTTCACTTGATAAAGACAAAACTGAAGGGAAAATACCCCAAGAACAAGCAGGAACTGAAGACATTTGCAGTAGAGGCCTGGCAGAGCATCACCAGGGATGAAACCCAGCGTCTGGTGATGTCTATGCGTTCCAGACTTCAGGCTGTAATTGCCTGCAAAGGATTTGCAACAAAGTATTAAAAAGTGAAAGTTAGATTTAGGATTGTTTAGTTTGTCCCATTACTTTTGGCCCCTTAAAAAGTGGGAGGCACATATAGAAACCGTTGTAATTCCTACACCGTTCCCCTGATTTGGATGTAATTACCCTCAAATTAAATCTGAAAGTCTGCAGTTAAATCACATTTTTTCATTTCAAAGCCATTGTGGTGGTGAATAGAGGACAAAATATGAAAATTCTGTCAATGTCCCAATATTTATGGACGAGACTGTATATGTGTGGGTCATCTGTGTTTTGTAAAAGATTTAATTATTTAACACAGGGTGTTACACATGCACACAATGCAAACATCGGCCAGCTATGAGCAAACGCATCCTAACGAGCGGGTCTGAATCAGGTCCCATGTACTAAGCATTTGAGAGAGATAAATTAGATGGAGATAAAGTACCAAGCAATCAGCTCCTGTCATTTTTGAAACAGTCTGTAAAATGATAGTAAAGGTTCGTACACACAGGGCCTGATTCAGACCTGTTCGCTAAGCTGCAAACGCATTCTATGGGTGATTATCGCACGTTTGCTCATTCATATGCGTCAAAGTACGCATGCGTGAATCAGTCACTGCGGCAGGGAATCGTGCTCTCGTAGTACACAGACTAGATGCTATTTTGAATGACAGAATGTGCCGTGTGTGGGTGGTGACAGGGGAAGGTGCTTGTGAACGGGGGCGTGGTGCTGCGAACACAGGCGTGTCTGCCCGTCAAAACGGAATTTTATGGGTGTGCATAATTAGCAAAGAAAAGTCATTGTACACGTCACTTGGTTGTATT
This sequence comes from Taudactylus pleione, assembly GCA_031769625.1. Classification (NCBI taxonomy): domain Eukaryota; kingdom Metazoa; phylum Chordata; class Amphibia; order Anura; family Myobatrachidae; genus Taudactylus; species Taudactylus pleione. The sequence continues at coordinate 1,334,818 of JAUIMM010000078.1, read as the reverse complement.
TCAGCCTGCAGTGATCGCAGTGCTTGCGGCAGAGTAGGGTCTACCTCAAGCGCTGCGTGCAGCTCCGATGGCTCTCGATGGTTCTGATTAATCATACACTTCCTGGAGATGACATGTGTTAAGAAAAAAAAGTGGGCGGCTTTATACCGGCGTGTGTTCGCTCTGCCGTCGCTCTCCAAGACATAGAGGGCGTCCTTACACCAGACAGTGTGTTCGCAGCATTTGCATACCCCGCCCCTATTAGCTGCGTGAGTGCGCAGCTTAGCATCCGGGTCTGAATGAGCTCCACAGTACGATATCTATGAACGATAATGATATCATTCACCAATAAATAATTCATATCGTTCATTTTTATGTAGTGAACAACCAACGATGCGCGTCCCCGCATGGACGATACCGATATCTATGGTCGTCCATACATGAAGGCCAGCTTGGACGATTTTATCATAATTTGCCTGTTTAGAGATGTGGCAGGATGACTTCACTGAAAGATATCTATCATAGATCTCTATCAGTGTGTACACCCAATATCTATCATAGATCTCTATCAGTGTGTACACCCGATATCTATCATAGATCTCTATCAGTGCGTACACCCAATATCTATCATAGATCTCTATCTGTGTGTACACCCAATATCTATAATAGATCTCTATCAGTGTGTACACCCAATATCTATCATAGATCTCTATCAGTGCGTACACCCAATATCTATCATAGATCTCTATCAGTGCGTACACCCAATATCTATCATAGATCTCTATCAGTGTGTACACCCGATATCTATCATAGATCTCTATCAGTGTGTACACCCGATATCTATCATAGATCTCTATCAGTGCGTACACCCGATATCTATCATAGATCTCTATCAGTGCGTACACCCAATATCTATCATAGATCTCTATCTGTGTGTACACCCAATATCTATAAGAGATCTCTATCAGTGCGTACACCCAATATCTATCATAGATCTCTATCAGTGCGTACACCCAATATCTATCATAGATCTCAATCAGTGCGTACACCCAATATCTATCATAGATCTCTATCAGTGTGTACACCCAATATCTATCATAGATCTCTATCAGTGTGTACACCCAATATTTCTCATAGATCTCTATCAGTGTGCACACCCAATATTTATCATAGATCTCTATCAGTGTGTACACCCAATATCTCTCATAGGTCTCTATCAGTGTGTACACCCAATATCTATCATAGATCTCTATCAGTGCGAACACCCAATATCTATCATAGATCTCTATCAGTGCGAACACCCAATATCTATCATAGATCTCTATCAGTGTGTACACCCAATATCTATCATAGATCTCTATCAGTGCGTACACCCAATATCTCTCATAGATCTCTATCAGTGTGTACACCCAATATCTATCATAGATCTCTATCAGTGTGTACACCCAATATCTATCATAGATCTCTATCAGTGTGTACACCCAATATTTCTCATAGATCTCTATCAGTGTGTACACCCAATATTTCTCATAGATCTCTATCAGTGTGTACACCCAATATCTATCATAGATCTCTATCAGTGCGTACACCCAATATCTATCATAGATCTCTATCAGTGTGTACACCCAATATCTATCATAGATCTCTATCAGTGAGTACACCCAATATCTCTCATAGATCTCTATCAGTGTGTACACCCAATATCTATCATAGATCTCTATCAGTGCGTACACCCGATATCTATCATAGATCTCTATCAGTGTGTGCACCCAATATCTATCATAGATCTCTATCAGTGCGTACACCCAATATCTATCACAGATCTCTATCAGTGTGTACACCCAATATCTATCATAGATCTCTATCAGTGTGTACACGCAATATCTCTCATAGATCTCTATCAGTGCGTACACCCAATATCTATCATAAATCTCTATCAGTGTGTAAACCCAATATCTATCATAGATCCCTATCAGTGTGTACACCCATTATCTATCATAAGGTGCGTACACACGGACAGATAAATCGTTACGATATGAGGGATAACAATATCGTTCAACGATATATCGTCCATATTGCACCACTTCTTTGCAACCAAAGTTGAGCGATGCGTACTCCCGCGGACGATCTTTTGTCGTCCGTGCTGCAAGTCCAATTTGGGCGATATCGTTATTGTTCAAATCATTCTATAATGAACGTATGAACGATGAACGATATAATGCCACACCCAGGGAAACTCCCAGACGCCATTTTGAGAGTCATGAGAGCAGCACTGACGGCCAGCACTCAGCCCTCCGAAGCATGTGAAGCAGGATTAGTTTTAAAAAATTTAAGTAGGCTTAACTGCCCAGCAATGTGCCCTGTGCATGCAATGTAGCCACTGCCCACCATTGTGCCCTGTGAATGCAATGTAACCACTGCCCACCAATGTGCCCTGTGCATGCAATGTAACCACTGCCCACCAATGTGCCCTGTGCATGCAATGTAGCCACTGCCCACCAATGTGCCCTGTGCATGCAATGTAGCCACTGCCCTGTGCATGCAATGTAGCCACTGCCCACCAAAGTGCCCTGTGCATGCAATGTAGCCACTGCCCACCAATGTGCCCTGTGCATGCAATGTACCCACTGCCCACCAATGTGCCCTGTGCATGCAATGGCACACACACTGGGCCTGATTCAGACCCGGTCGCTAATAAGCATCTGCTCGCTGTTACCGATGGTCAGTAATCTGCGCATGCGTATGCATTGCAGTGCTCATGTGCAAACCACTCATAGCGATCGGGAAGCGAGCGGCCGCACCGTGCAACCAGGTCTGAATGAACTTCACTGTTCATTAATGTTTTAATATGTTTATGTCATATGGGTTTAGGTTTTCTCTGTTAATATGCACCAACCCCCCCAGGTTTATAAGGCCACTCAGTTAATATGCAGCCCCCTCCCCTGTATAGGTGCATGTATTTACTTTTAGGATTTTGTTTTTCCCCTTTTTTCATTAGAAATGTCTCAACACTCGGAATTCTGGACAGGTTTTATAGAGCTATATCAGGGCAATGAATGCCTATGGAATATGAGGAGTATGGAAAACTCTGACCGTAATCTGAAAAATAAGGCATATGAGAAAATGGTCCTGTATAGCAAAAGCCACAAGAGAGATGCTGACGTACGGTGGGTCAAAAGCAAGATACAGAACTTCTGTACGGTCTTCCATAAGGAGCACAAAAAATATGTAGATGGTCAACGATCAGGAGCAGGGGCCGACGAAGTCGTCAAACCAAGTCTTTGGTATTATGACCTCCTTAGCTTTGTGTTGGAAAAAGAACCTGAGAGACAATCAAGGAGCACCCTGGATCCTGATGAATTGGACGACAGTATAGAGGCTGATCCTGAGAGCCAAGATCGGGTATGTATACAGTATATCTATATATATATTTTTTTTTTATCATTTTAGAAATCTGTACTTTCGTAGTGCTAGATTTTTTTTTTGGTTGTTTAAATAAATTCTGGTATCCTTTTTTGGTTTTATTTCTCAAATGTATCTTACATTTTGTATTGGCAACAAACTAAAAAATTTTCCCTTTCCTAGTCTCTTAACTTGGACGTTGATGTTGGCTCTCCCGCAACTGAGCACGCAGTGGTAGAAGTGAGGGAGCTAGAACCACCATCGGGTGCAAAGAAGCGGAGGACGGCGTCAAGGGTTTCATCTTCTAGTTCTGCACCATCTAGGTCTGAGCAATTTATGAAATAAGCAGAGGAAATATTACATACTCCCACAGATCAATTTGTTGCTTTTGGGCTAAATATAGCAAATGAAATGCGAGCTATGCAGCCAACCCAACAGCTCCATTGCAGGCGTGTGATATATGAGGCGTTAGGACGTGGCATGATTGGAAATCTGGATGATACCATGGCCAACAAGCAGTTATCTACCTCCTCCATCATATCCCACATTTCCTCCACCACATTCCTATTCCTATGTTCCACCACATACCCCTGCGCCTCCTTCCTACCAGCCTCCTACATCTGCAAGTAGCATGCCCTCAGCTTGGCTCAGCACTCTTCAGGGCGAAGAAGAGTTTCATAACGATTAAGGTGTCTTTATAAAGTTTTTCATGCTTGTTTAAACGGTTAGTTTTATAGTTTTTTGCAATCTCCTGCTCAGGTCAAAACAATTTTAATACATCACATTATTTATGCTGTCTGCTTCACATTGGTGATCTGGTGAGGCAGGAGGCTTATCAGCTATAATACATGACCCACACTGAGAGGGAGCAGCATATATCAAAGGTCATACATAACATAATATAGATTACCTTGAAGAAGCATGGCTTGAGAGCAGTGTATATAGCCCTGCAGGTCTTCGGTATAATTATTCCCAATGCCTGTGGTGATATTAGGGTACTAAACTTAAGGTCCGCCAAAGATCTGCCAGTTGCTAGATAACGCAAGGTAGCCACCAGCCTCTCCTCAGCAGTAATGGCCCTCCTCATACTCGTATCTTTCCTCCGGATATATATGGGGACACCAGGCAAAGCAACTCTTGGAAAGTTGTGTCACCCATCCTTAAGAAGTTCCAGTAGTCGTCCGGGTTATTCTCACGGATGTGCGTAAGTAGTGGCATGTGGGAAAGTGAATCACGCCGCAACAGTCAGTCCTTCGTCCAGCACGAACGAGCCCTTCTCCTGTTCTGGGCACCCTCTCTATCCGCTATTATAACTGCTCCAGCATAAACCAGCAAGACTTGCTGACGAATGGGATCCATCACAATGGAAAACTAGAAACACTTTGGCCCTAATTCAGAGCCGGACGCTCTGAAAGAGCACTCTCTCTGAATCAGGGCTTTTTTTATTTAGAACGGCCTCCTGGCCGCTCGCATAGCTGTGGGTGTGGGTCTTGTGGTAGGGTCTCGTGGCCGCAAGCCCCAGAGAGCTTTCGGCTCAAACAGAGCCGAAAGCTCTCCAACTGACATCACTTGTGATTTCAGTGGGGCCTCCCCCAAATGGTAGGCATTCTCATGGGAACGCCTCCGTCTGGGCAGCCACCCCCCCGGCCCGCCCACCAAAGGGGGCGTGCTGTCACTCAACATCAACAGCACACCCCGTCGCTACCCGGGTCTCGCGCATGCACACGACGGAGCCGGCTCCGTGGTGCGCATGCGCTCTGGGCCACCATCGACCCGCTTGCGAGCGCTCAGCGCTTGCGACCGGGTCTGAATCAGGCCCTTTGTTCAGGACAAGGCCAAAACAAAGGCAAGCAAATTACCAGTGTTAAGTGTTCAGCAGGTAAATCTCAACAAACAAGTCACACAGGATAAATGCAATGGATTAAAATGGCCCCCATATATTTATTTTTATTTTATCAGCCACCCCCCCTTTGAACAGACAGCTCGTTTTGTTTTAAAACAACTTTTTTTTAAAATGATATCATCGATCGTTAGATATGAACGATATATCGTTCCTATCTAAGCATAACGATTTGCCTTCAAAAAACGGTGACCAATATCGTTGACCGATATCGGTCAACGATCAAATCGCTCCGTGTGTACGCACCTATAGATCTCTATCAGTGTGTACACCCAATGTCTTTCATAGATCTCTATCAGTGTGTACACCCAATATCTATCATAGATCTCTATCAGTGTGTACACCCAATGTCTTTCATAGATCTCTATCAGTGTGTACACCCAATTTCTATCATAGATCTCTATCAGTGTGTACACCCAATATCTATCATAGATCTCTATCAGTGTGTACACCCAATATCTATCACAGATCTCTATCAGTGTGTACACCCAATATCTATCATATATATCTATCAGTGTGTACACCCAATATCTATCATAGATCTCTATCAGTGTATACACCCAATATCTATCATAGATCTCTATCAGTGCGTACACCCAATATCTATCATATATATCTATCAGTGTGTACACCCAATATCTATCATAGATCTCTATCAGTGTGTACACCCAATATCTATCATAGATCTCTATCAGTGTGTACACCCAATATCTATCATAGATCTCTATCAGTGTGTACACCCAATATCTAGCATCTATCAGTGTGTACACCCAATATTTATCATAGATCTATATCAGTGTGTACACCCAATATCTATCATAGATCTCTATCAGTGTGCACACCCAATATCTATCATAGCTCTCTAGCAGTGTGTACACCCAATATCTATCACAGATCTCTATCAGTGTGCACACCCAATATCTATCATAGATCTCTATCAGTGTGTACACCCAATATCTATCACAGATCTCTATCAGTGTGTACACCCAATATCTATCATATATATCTATCAGTGTGTACACCCAATATCTATCATAGATCTCTATCAGTGTATACACCCAATATCTATCATATATATCTATCAGTGTGTACACCCAATATCTATCATAGATCTCTATCAGTGTGTACACCCAATATCTATCATAGATCTCTATCAGTGTGTACACCCAATATCTATCATAGATCTCTATCTGTGTGTACACCCAATATCTATCATAGATCTCTATCAGTGTGTAAACCCAATATCTATCATAGATCTCTATCAGTGTGTACACCCAGTATTGTTTATCCTACACTACAGAAAAGTTCAAGGGAAATCGATATTGTTCACTGAACAGATCATTTCATGTGTATGCACATTTAGGTGCTGACTGGTTGGTGCTTTTTATCTCCATTAACTTTTTTCTCTCTCCAAGGCTTAGTAAATAGACCGCTTAGTACATACAGTAGACTCCTATATTTCATTGAGTATTTCCCCAGAGATGAGTGAATATTCAGCAGTGTTATAGATTAGAGATGGTCATCGACCATCGATGATTAGCAACCTTCTGTGGTCTGATGGCGATAGTGACTAGCTTTACCATTGATGGGAGGCCACCGATATCCACCATCCGTGGCCTCCCATCAACGGTAAAACTAGAGCGCCAACAGTGGTGTAGTGGCGGAGTCCCGATGATTAATGCACAAAGTTAAACCATCAATGGCTCAATCATCATTTGTTTCTAACTGATGGTTTTAAAACCATGGACTATTGATGACAGAGCCAGAGGCGGCGGTCAAACCTACTACCAAACCTACTACCATTCTGATGTCTACTTCAATACAAATATTAAAAACATGCCAAGCCATGCTGATTCGGAAACTCTGCAACGTGACATTGTTTGAATTAACTGACTTTGAAATAATGTGAAGTACAATCAAGAAGACTAAGGGGGAGATGTACTGAGCCTTGGGGAGCGATAAAGTGTATGGAGATAAATTACCAACCAATCAGCTCCTAATTGTCACTTTAAAGACTGAGTTTAATAAATTACAGTTAGCTCTCTCCAAAGCTTAGCACATAAGCCCCTAAGGAAGAAAAGAGCAAGTTTTCATTCTTCTGAAATATTAGAATTTTTTATTCTATTTTCTTTTATGATATTGGGGCGATATACACCCTTAGGGCTTGATGTGAGATAGACGTGTCTATTTGAACCACATGAAAATGTGCCTTTGCGTATATTCTGTCGCACTGCGCCATGCTTGTAACTTGTGCCCTTGTTTCCACCTGAGTGTATGTTGTACTTTCCCCGATTGAGCTTGGAGAAGCAGATCAAGGGTAACTTCAGTGCAATAAACGACCTTAGATATGTATCCAACTGTCACTTACATCTATCTTTATGACACGTCTCTCACAGAGTCCTATCCTACAGCTTACAGGTCTTGTGCAAGTCTCTGCGTTGATGCTGCTGCCAGACATATGTACATATATGTTAGAATTAAAGATGCAGATATCTTATGGCTCATACACACTTGCAGATAAATTGAACAATATGGACAATAACGATATCGTTATTGTTAATTGCGAATTGTTAACGATGTGTTTCATCGCCTGAACTTGCAGGGCAACCCGACGATATCATCAGGTTGTGCATGTTCTGGGATGAGAAAGGGTAGGATCACTGAACTACATCGGTAACGTATGATTAATGTCTTTCCCTACATTGAGCCGGGCAGTGCAGGGAGAACACTGATATCGCTCATGGAGCATATTGTTAAGTGTGAATGCGGCTTAAGATATTTGAACCAAACATGTATGTACACATTTCTATGCTGATACGTTTTTCATATGTGCAAAAGTCACAATTTTACTTGTAATGCTGATCATTTATCTTGAATAGACTCTTTTAACTACTGTACAAGAGGGTCAATATATCAACAGCGGCATCCCCACAGTCAGAATCCCGACCCAACTAGGTATATGTCCTAACCCTCCCCCTAACCCACCTTTCCCGCAACCTAACCCTCCCCCCCTGCAGCCTAACCCTAACCCTCTCTCCCTCAGCCTAATGGTGCGTACACACTTGCCAAAATTTTAAATGACTGAACGATAACGATATTGTTATCGTTCAGTCGCTCACTATATAGGCCAGTGTGTACGCTAAAACGATGAACGATAACAACGAACGACCAATGATGCGCGCTCCCGCAGGTTGTTGGTCATTGTCGTTCATCGCTCGAACATGCAGGCCAACCTGACGATATTGTCAAGTTGTTGCATGTTCGGGGATGTGGGAGGGTGCCCGGCACCGAACGATATCGTTCATATCGTTCAGTGGGTATGCTCAATGTCGTTAATGACACTGAGCACACCCTGCCAGGGACACACTAGACTATTTCATTCATGGAGCGAATCGTCTAGTGTGTACGCACCTTAATTCCTCTCCCCCTACAGCCTAACGCCTAACTCTAACCCTCCCCCCACAGCTTAGCCCTAACCCCCCCCATAGCCTAACCCTAACCCTCCCCATAGTGCCTAACCCTAAACCCAATATTTACAGTTGGGATGCCGGCAGCATGGAACTTAGCACCAGGATTCCTACTGCTCTCGGGAGTCTGGCACTAGCATTCTTAGCGCCAGGATGGTAACTGCATCCAGTAAAAGGATACAGGAAACAAAATGGATAAATCTCTACATATTTGGGGCGGGATGTAATAGAGTTTGAGTTTTTAGTCATTTCTAAATTCGCACATTCTTGCACATTTGTTTTGATCGTGTTTCCCATACAACTCGTGCGATGTAATGGGGTGCGATTTATTCGCCAAATTGCCATTTCGCGTGCATGTGCTCACGAGAATACAGATCCGGAAGTATGCATTTTTTTGGACCAACCGGAATGCGAGTTTCATTTACTGTTCTGTCGAGTTTAAACAAAGTCACTCATTGGCCCTCCAAAGTCTCCTGATGCCTACCTCCAGGGTCGTAGCTAGGGTAGTGCGGCCGGTGCCATCGCACAGGGCACCACAGGTCAGGGGGCGCTGGTTGGACATACCAAATTTCTATTTATTATCATTCTTGTTTGTAGCTTCCTCTTATTTCATCCCTAGCATCTCCTGGCCTCTCCTATACTTTCCCTGGCCCTTCCCCATGAAGCCATGGCCCTTTTTTGAGTGCATTATGTCCCTTTGAAAAATGAGGGGGGTGCCAATGCTCTTTCTGGCACAGGGCACCAAAAAGTCTAGTTACAGCTCTGCCTACCTCACACACCCTATATAAACCCCTATCCTCCATTTTGTCCTTTGAAAGGTATTGAGGAGTTTTGTGAAGGAGTGGTGAGAGAGAGTATCAAAAAAGCCTAGAATTGTATTGTTATTGTGCTGCAGCATGGCATCCAGAAAAGCAAGGAGGGTGGCCAGGATGGTAGAGGCGGAGGAGGAGGAGGTTGTACTGCAACCTGATATTGGTGAGGAGGTGAGCAGCGAGGAGGTGAGCAGTGAGGAGATGAGCAGTGAGGAGGTGAGCAGTGAGGAGCAGTGAGGAGGTGAGCAGTGAGGAGATGAGCAGTGAGGAGGTGAGTAGTGAGGAGGTGAGCAGTGAGGAGGTGAGCAGTGAGGAGCAGTGAGGAGGTGAGCAGTGAGGAGGTGAGCAGTGAGGAGCAGTGAGGAGGTGAGCAGTGAGGTGAGCAGTGAGGAGGTGAGCAGTGAAGAGGTGAGCAGTGAAGAGGAGAGCAGTGAGGAGGTGAGCAGTGAGGAGGTGAGCAGTGAGGAGCAGTGAGGAGGTGAGCAGTGAGGAGGTGAGCAGTGAGGAGCAGTGAGGAGGTGAGCAGTGAGGAGGTGAGCAGTGAGGCGGTGAGCAGTGAGGAGGTGGAGGAGCAGGAGAGTGTGGAGCAGGAAGCGCAGGAGCTGGAATCTGAGGCTCAAAGTCACTCATTGGCCCTCCAAAGTCTCCTGATGCCAACCTCACACACCCTATATAAACCCATATCCTCCATTTTGTCCTTTGAAAGGTGTTGAGGAGTTTTGTGAAGGAGTGGTGAGAGAGAATATCAAAAATGCCTACAATTGTATTGTTATTGTGTTGCAGCATGACATCCAGAAAAGCAAGGAGGGTGGCCAGGATGGTGGAGGAGGAGGTTGTACTGCAACCTGATATTGGTGAGGAGGTGAGCAGTGAGGAGGTGAGCAGTGAAGAGGTGAGCAGTGAGGAGGTGAGCAGTGAAGAGGTGAGCAGTGAGGAGGTGAGCAGTGAGGTGAGCAGTGAGGAGGTGAGCAGTGAGGAGTTGAGCAGTGAGGAGGTGAGCAGTGAAGAGGTAGAGGAGCAGGAGAGTGTGGAGCAGGAAACGCAGGAGCTGGAATCTGAGACTGAGTGCAGTGTTGAGGATGAGGAGGCTGAAGCACCACCAGCCCCAGGGAAAACACATATTGGGCGTAATATGCGCTTCATTTATGATGAAAATTGAGCCCTGGTCCGTGCAATAGTACCTGTTTTTCCCAACCTAATATGTATATGTATATATATGTGTGTATGTATGTATATATATATATATATATATATATGGACATCTATATGTTTGTGTGTATATATATGTATCTGTTTACCTGTTGCACAGTTGTAAGGACGTCTCTTGTGTTGGTCTTTGTGTGAACCTTGCTGTTCTAGCTGTATTTCGGATTACATTACCTTGATAACAGCCTATATACAAACTGTAACGTTGGTGATTCCCTTGCAACCTACCTTACACAGTTGTGATAATAAAGCTATCGTTGGATCAGAATATGTGGTGAGTGCCCTTGTATACCAGCCTTGTGTGTGGTTTTGACCATATATATATATATATATATATATATATATGTGTATATATTTATATATACATACATTTATATATATATATATGTGTGCATATATATATATATATATATATATACATACATATAGCGCTCCAGATACTTTCAATAACACACACCGCTATACCATGGCTAATGACAATTTTTTTGCTTTCTCGCTCCAACTCTGGGTATGTTAGGCGTGTTAAATAAATGAATGTGTAGCTGGCTAGCTGGGAGAGAGGTGGGCACCCATGACGGGCTGGGGGCAGAGAGTGGTTTTAAACCAATGTGTTATATTTGGCGTCCGCGGAAAAACAAAAAGATTGGTGGTGGAATTATCTGCTAGGGGGCACCACTCAAAATTTTTCCTAGGGCACAAAACTGGCTAGGGCCGGCTCTGGGCACAGTCACACCGGACGTCAGCAGCGTGACGAAAGGAGATGTGGCATAACATCACTGATGCAGCGAATGCAGTGAGTGAATACGGCGTGACCTTAAAAATATCAAAAAGCGCTATAATGATATTAAAAGGAACACAAAAGAGAAAATGGCTGCGGAGCATAGGCAGCGACGCATGACAGGAGGAGGACGAGCAGTGAGAGTTCACTTCACCCATATGAACAGGAGCTGAGGCCGGTTTTTGCTCCTGAGGTTTTTCCAGGTCCACATATTGTAGACACTGAGCGGCCAGCAACCCCTAGGCGTCGTGTTGAGTATACAAACAAATGTTACTACTTTTCACTGTCTTTTTTTTTAAAGTATTGTAGATCTAATTTTTTTTTATTTTATTTTAAATGGTGTAGTGTGTACGAACCTGTAGGCACTCCCATAATTAGGCCATATTCAATTTGGGCCCGTATTCAATTTAATTCGCACACGCAAAACTTTTCCGCCTCCCGGACTTTCCGTCTACTTCGTCTGTTTTGCAGGCGTAAAATTATCGCTGGGACGCGCGATACTTCTCCGCCTCCCGGACTTTCCGCGTACTTCACCTGTTTTGCAGGTGGAAAAGTATCGCGGGGACACGCGATACTTTTCCGCCTCCCGGACTTTCCGCCTACTTTGCCAGTATTGCAGGCAGAAAAGTATCACGGGTGCGAATCAAATTGAATACAGCTCATAGTGATCCCCCATGTCAGTGCATCTATTGGGGGGGGGGGGTGTCAGGCTGTTTTACACCAATCTGACATGATTTTTCACCTGTTTCAGTTTTGGCGGGTGCCCTTTTTGCGTCCTTTCCAATTCAATACGGGCCATTGTTTCAAATTGATTTGTTTTTGTCTAATCTCATTTTTTTATTTATTTTATTAAAACTCAGCTGCTGCACCAAGGAGGTCAAGAACTCCTAAAAGACCTCGCATGGAAAGGTCAGTGGAGCAGGCTGGTGAGTTAAGTCAACGTTTGAAAAAGCCACTTACACAATTTTTTTTTTTTAAGTTTTGAATTTATAAAAAATGTCACATTACTTAATTAACCTTAGCATTGTGACATTAAAGTCTACAACAATAGAAATGTCAAAATTATGTACTACACATATTTATTTTAAAGTATTAATTAAAAGGTAATGATAGAGATGTGTACACACATACATAGCCTCTTTGCATGTTAAACAGGCCTTATAATTTTTATGTTTTTTTTTAATATTATAGACATTTTAATTGTAACAATGTGTTTTATTTGCACATCAATGGAAAAAGAATACACAAGCAGCTTCTGCTGATTGCAATGATATGCGGCATACCTATATTTTTGGATAGACAGCGGGTGTATCTTCATGCCAAATGCTACGTTACAGTGTCATAAGCGATGCCACTGTAACGTTGCATTTATCATGCAGATAAACCCGTTGTGTCACTTTACTGCAGTCACTACTGAGTGTACCTGTTTTTTTTTTTATATATGTGAAACTCAAACTCCAAAATTAATCCTACCACACTTTTAAACATTTTAGTTCTACTAGATTTTATTTACATTTTTCAGGACCATCAGGAGTTTCTGTGCCTCCACCACGGACCACACCACCAGCGTCTAGGGTCCCAGGAAGTCATTTTGGTTTGGTGGTCTACACGTCTGTCCTGTGGAGGCAACAAGACAAAATCCACCTGCACAACACCAACAGCCACCAACACAGCAAACAGCACAGCCACCCGCCCCCAGTGCAGATGAGCTAGTGACTTCAGTAGGCATCTGGTGGAGCTAACAGGCCACCAGAGACCAAAATGCTGCCATACGGGAGCAAACCCAGGTCTTTGTGGCATTACAAAGGGAGCCGGTGGCAAAGGACCCTTAGGGAAGTGCCATCAGCATCTACACCCAGCTTAAAAGCCACCAGTCCCCAAACAGCCTCACCAATGAGTCCCCCGACGCGAAGTGCCCGTACACAGGGGGGTGCAACTACAGGGTCAGGGAGGGGTAGAGGCTCATCTGCCTTACAGCAATTTTAGTTGTTTTTATAATTTGTGTGTTTTTTTCCTGACACCTTACTAGTTTAGTTAAGTAAGTTGAATAAATTTATGTTTGTCTTTCTTTATAAACTAAACTTAGATTGTTTCATTTATTTTGAACTATATTTAAATGGAACAGATGTTTGTATTTAATTAGCTGCAAAAAGTTGATTTCCGGGAAAAAAAAAACACTGATTGTGACCTTTCGCTGTGGTGAAAACTTATCCCCAAGATTTTTCGCTGAATGCGAAAAGTCTATGCAAAAAAACGGGGATCAATAGGGTTTGAAAAAAAGTCAAATATTTTGGCTCCTAAACCTAATCGAATATGGGTTCGATTTAGACACTTTTAACAGAATTAAGAAGTATTAACATTCTTAAATAGGTAATATATTTTAGGTTTATATATGTTTATGGATTCAAAGATTCCTTTGCAACCTTTTTGAAAAAAGATTTACATTTTTAACATACAACTCTCCATTGTCACTTTGGTCTATTTTTTGGCGACATTATGGTAATGTTTTATGTGCGAGTTTCGAACTCGCACATTATTACAATGCACGAGTTGTATGTACAACCTGGGGAAACATCTGGATGCGAGTTTGAAAAATGTGTATTTGGAAAAATGCGAGTTTGCAGGATCGCGCACGCTATTACATTGGTCGAGATTACAAAATGTGCGAATTTTCCAGGAAACTCGCAAAATCAAAAAACTCGAACTCTATTACATCCCGCCTCTGATGTTGAAATATATATCTACTTTCCTCTCTACAGTATTTGTCTATCTATCTCCTTTCTGTTATCTATTTACTTATCAAATTATCTGTCTGTTATCTATCTATCTATCTATTATCTATAGATTTACATATCAAATTATCTCTCTATCTATCTATCTATCTATCTATCTATCTATTATCTATAGATTTACATATCAAATTATCTGTCTGTTATCTATCTATCTATCTATCTATCTATCTATCTATCTATCTATCTATCTATCTATCTATCTATCTATCTATCTATCTATCATATATCTACCTATCTCATATCTATCTATCTCTCTCCTATCTATCTATTATCTATAGATTTACAAATCAAATTATCTGTCTGTTATCTAGCTAGCTCTCTATCTATCTATCTATCTATCTATCTATCTATCTATCTATCTGGGATGTAGTCAGGAAGTCGGCAGTCAAAATACCGACCACCGGCTTCAGAGCCGCAGCTAGACTTTTTGGTGCCCTGTGCCTGAAAGAGCATTGACGCCCCCCTCATTTTTCAAGGGACATAAATGCACCCAAAAAAGGGCCACGGTATCATGGGGAAGGGCCAGGGAAGAGATAGGAGAGGCCAGGAGATGCTGGGGATGAAATAAGAGGAAGCTACAAGCAAGAATGATAATAAACAGAAATTTGACAGGCCCAAACAGCGCCCCCTGACTTGTGGTGCCCTGTGCGATGACACCGGCCGCACTACCCTAGCTACGGCCCTGGCCGGCTTCCCAACAGTGAAATCCCGGCATGGGACCAATGATCGGCATCTAAATACTGACGCCTATCATGAGCCCCACACCGAAATCCCGACGCCTGGCATACCAAAGATCATTTTGTGTGTACACACCTTTAGGTGCTGATTGGTTGGTACCTTATCTCCATCCACTTTTTTCTCTCTCCAAGGCTTAGGGGTCTATTTACTAAGCCTTGGATGGAGATAAAGGCCCTCATTCAGAGCCGTACGCTCTGAGCAGAGCGCACGCTCTGAATGAGGGCCGCCCTCCATAATTATGGAGCGTCCTCCTGGACACTCGTATAGCTGTGGGTCACCACCCACAGCCTATACGAGTGTGCAGTTTGATGGCCACGATGGTCTTGACCAACGCGACCATCGCCACTGCGAGCCGGAGCCTGAGTTTTTCAACCGCAAGGCCCGGAGTGATTTTGGCTCTATCAGAGCCAAAATCACTCCCACTGACATCACTAGTGATGTCAGTGGGCCGGTTTCTGACGGTAGGCGTTCCCTTGGGAACGCCCCCGTCAGGGAGGCACGCCCCCAGCACGCCCACCAAAGGGGGCGTGCTGTCAATCCACATCGACAACACGCCCCCTTTGATCAGACACAACGAGCGAAGGAAAGTCCTTCGCTCGTCGCATCTGGTGCATGTGCACGACGGAGCTCCCACCGTCGTGCGCATGCGCAGTGCACAACATCGACCCACTTGCGAGCGGACAGCCGCTTGCGAGTGGGTCTGAATCAGGCCCAAAGTTCCAACCAATCAGCTCCTAACATTTATTTTTCAAACACAGCCAGCGACATGGCAGTTAGTAGCTGATTGACTTTATCTCCCTTCACTTTATCTCCATCCAAAGCTTAGTAAATAGATCGCTTAGTACCTGCAGTAGACCAATATATTTAATTGAATATTTCACCACAGATGAGTGAATATTCAGCAGTGTTATAGATTAGAGATGGTCATCGACCATCGATGATTAGCAACCTTCTGTGGTCTGATGGCGATGGTGACTAGCTTTACCATTGATGGGAGGCCACCGATATACACCATCTGTGGCCTCCCATCAATGGTAAAACTAGAGCGCCAACAGTGGTGTAGTGGCGGAGTCCTGATGATTAATGCACAAAGTTAAACCATCAATGGCTCAATCATCATTTGTTTCTAACTGATGGTTTTAAAACCATCGAATATTGATGACAGAGCCGGAGGCGGTGGTCAAACCTACTACCGAACCTACTACCATTCTGATGTCTACTTCAATACAAATATTAAAAACATGCCGAGCCATGCTGATTAGCAAACTCTACAATGTGACATTGGGCCTGATTCAGACCCACTCACGAGCGGCTGTCCGCTCGCAAGTGGGTCGATGTTATGCACTGAGCATGCGCACGACGGAGGGAGCTCCGTCGTGCGCATGCGCCAGACGCGACGAGCGAAGGAAAGTCCTTCGCTCGTTGTGTCCGATCAAAGGGGGCGTGCTGTCAATGTTGATTGACAGTACGCCCCCTTTGGTGGGCGTGCCGGGGGCGTGCCTCCCTGACGGGGGCGTTCCCATGGGAACGCCTCCCGTCAGAAGCCGGCCCACTGACATCACTAGTGATGTCAGTGGGAGTGATTTTGGCTCTGATAGAGCCAAAATCACTCCGGAGCTTGCGGTTGAAAACCTCAACCGCAGGCTCCGGCTCGCAATTTCGATGGTCGCGATGGTCTCGACCATCGCGGCCATCAAAATGCACGCTCGTATAGCCTGTGGGTGGTGACCCACAGCTATACGAGCGTCCAGGAGGACGCTCCATGAAAATGGAGCCCGGCCCTCATTCAGAGCGTGCGCTCTGCTCAGAGCGTACGGCTCTGAATGAGGGCCATTGTTTGAATCAACTGACTTTGTAATAATGTGAAGTACAATCAAGAAGACTAAGGGGAGATGTACTGAGCCTTGGGGAGTGATAAAGTGTGAGGAGATTAAGGGCCTGATTCAGAGCCGGATGCTCTGACCAGAGCGCTCGCTCTGAATCAAGGCCCTCCTCCATGAAAATGGAGCGGCCTCCTGGCCGCTTGCATAGCTGTGGGTGACCACCCACAGCATATGCGAGCGGCCATGATGATGGTCGCGATGGTCGCGACCATCGGACTTGCGACGGAGACCCTGCGGTAGGGTCTCCCTGCCACAAGCCCTGGAGTGATTTTGACTCTATCAGAGCCAAAATCACTCCCACTGACATCACTAGTGATGTCAGTGGGGCCGGCTTCAGACAGTAGGCGTTCCCATGGGAACGCCTCCATCTGGCAGGCACACCCCCGGCACACCCACCAAAAGGGGCGTGCTGTCTATCAACATCGACAGCACGCCCCCTTTGGTGCAAGACCCAGAGCGATGGGAAGCCCGTCGCTCCCCGGGTCTCGCGCATGTGCACGACGGAGCTCCCTCCGTCGTGCGCATGCGCAGTGGGGAACATCGACACACTTGCAAGCGTACTGCCGCTTGCGAGTGGGTCTGAATGACCCCCTAAGTACCAACCAATCAGCTCCTAATTGTCACTTTAAAGACAGAGTTTAATCAATTATAGTTAGGAGTTGATTGGTTGGTACTTTAGCTCCACCCACTTTAGTTATCTCCAAAGCTTAGCACATAGGCCCTGATTCAGAGCCGGATGCTCTGACAGAGCGCTCGCTCTGAATCAGGGCCGGCCTTCTTGTTTTTCAGAGCGGCCTCCTGGCCGCTCGCATAGCTGTGGGTGACCAC
The DNA here is from genome assembly GCA_031769625.1 of Taudactylus pleione. NCBI lineage: Eukaryota > Metazoa > Chordata > Amphibia > Anura > Myobatrachidae > Taudactylus > Taudactylus pleione. The sequence goes on along the minus strand of JAUIMM010000078.1, from coordinate 1,317,033 downwards.
CCACAGCTATAGTGAGTGGCCATGATGATGGTTGCGATGGTCAAGACCATTGTGACCATCAGGCTTGCGACGAGACCCTAGTGACAGGGTCTCGTTGCCGCAAGCCCCAGAGAGCTTTCGGCTCTAACAGAGCCGAAAGCTCTCCCACTGATGTAACCCTTCGTTACCAGTTAGTAAATAGTGCCTCCACCCAGATTTGTATTTGATATAAATGATCTAGGCTAATCTGGGAAAGCCCATACTATGTAATGACAGTATTATACTTGGGGTGTATAGTGTTAGTGTATATTGTATTAGGATACAACTTCAATACATTACATACCCAATCACTTATCTTTTCTTTCAGGTTCTGGCTCCTCAACAGTGTCTCTACACTCATTCAGGTAAGTAAATCATGCAATATATATATATTAGTTATTCTTTTATCAAAGAAAATCACATATAGTTGCAAAAGTAACCTATGCTATTAAGTTTCAATTATAACACTCCTACCAATATAATTATACTATTGTAACATCAAGCAGTATTTTGACAATATAACAATACACATATAAATATACAATGGATTGGATAAACTCTCGGGATTCCCTATATCTTAATATGTCCTTCCCACAGTTCTGGTTTCTTTTTGTTATAGTCACTTACTATAAGTCAAAGTCTTGAATACAGCCTCCTGGCAGAATAGATAGTTTCCGTCGGTCCTCTTTTACGGACCAAATAATATCTCTGCTTAAAGGTGAACCTTGCTCTCAGCTTACGGTATCAGTTACACTCTTATTAAACAGCATAAATATACAGGCTCCAATAGAGGGGCAAAAGTCAAAGTGAGAGTTTATAGGTGAAATATTTACAATATCCCCAGATTTCTTTAAAACTAATTCCTTACTAGATGTTCCTCTATCTCTGGGTCTGATGTCCATGAAAGATGTAATTGTTACAATGTTGCAGCCTTGAATCCTCTGTAGACTGAATAAGTGACTGTAACAAGTTATATTCTATTTATTAACATTATTTTTACTAAAATAAAGTGAAAAAGGGTGTTTTCACACCCTTTTCACATTATTTTAGTTTCACCTGTAGTTATTACAGGGCAATTGGAGTAGAATTAGTAAAATTCTACTCCAACCCCTAGTATCACTTATTTTTAGTAAAGCAGATCGCATTTCCCATAATTGTAATGGGAAATGTGATCCTACCAGAGTTACTAAAAATAAATTGTAAAAAAATACCGGGGGAAGCCCTCTGATAATAACGGCGTTATCCAGGGTCTCCCCCGGTTACCGGGCTCCCACTCTGCCCTAACGGGGAGAGCAGAGGCGGGAGCTGGTACTAGTAATCAGCTGTGTGGTCTAAACAGACCGCAAGCTGATTGCTGTAAAAAAAAGAAAAAAAAATTGAAACATTTTTTTTTTACTTACCTGAATCCAGGGAGCAGTGATCGGGCTCCTCTCTGGTCAGCTGGTCTCCTACGGTGCACTGCGGCCCGGTCATCAGGTGATCGGGCCCCAGTGCAGTATGGGAGATTACCTGATCGGGAAGCCCGGAGAAGATCACCGGAGGCCAGGAGGATGCAGGTAAGTGTAATGAAGGGAGGGGGGGTCATGGGCGTCTGCGATCGCAGGGGGCGGGGCTTAGCATCGGTGGGGGGTAGCAGCGACGGTGGGTCGGCGCATGTGCGGGCTCTTAGTCGCGGTATTTTTTCCGAAAATACCACGACTAGAGTGCGGATGGTATCCGCAGGGACAGAGCTTTATCACAAGCTCTGTCCCTGCAAGGGATTTATGGTAAATCCCTGTGATTTTGCCTAAATTCGCAATGCAAATTCACTCGGTAATATCACACTACAATCCGCATTCAATATGTAGATTGTAGTAAATAGAGCCCATAGTCTTATTTCATTAGGAACCTTAACTCACCCTACTTTCCGCTGGTGTACTTCTGCTCCACTTTCTCTTTCACTATTATTGCTCCTCAGTGATAGCTAAATACATATATATATATATATATATATATATATATATATATATAGTATCAGTTTACATATGTTGGCAATAGGTGGTATATAAATGCTCAAAGAGAGTGGGCAACAGTACTGTATGAAGTATAAGTCACTATCACTATCCTAGCTGAGACAAATGAGGACTTCCCCTATATCTCTATATATTCTGGGTTGTTAACTTGCTTCTCTTTAATGGTCCTGGCCTTTGGCTGATCCCTCTGTTCTGTATTAGCGAAGCTTACTGGGCTTCTGTATAAGCAAAGTGGTTTATATATGTTGGTACCCTCAATTGGTAAAGCACGGTTGCTATACCTATCCAGGTCCCAATGCAGCCTTTACGGCTCCTACATGAAACTGACTGCTGCGGCTTGCACTTCACCGGCTTACTTAACTGTCTGGCCAGCCGTCCGTCTACTTCATTCACTCCCCCGGCCTGGAGTCTTCTCTGACGCGGCTGCCTGCCCTGGAAACCACGCCGCCTGGAGATCTCAGGCTACCTTAACAACTGCAGGCCCCCACCATCAAGCGCCTGCTTGGAGCCTCTTACTTCTCCTCCACCACAAAGTCCAGTGACTGCAGTTTGGCAGGTGCCGCTGAAGGTAACAGAAATACCAGAAAGCCCCACACCGGCCTGTCACTATCCGACTACTGACTGCCGCCAGGTTTTTCTCTCATCGCAGCGCTGGTAAGTCTGTTGTACAGTTCTGGAGGGGGGAACCACCAACTGACCCAACCACTGCTGTCACTTCCTGTATCCCTCTGGTCATCACATGACCAGCTCCTTTCCTATGGCACTAACCTCTACCCTGAGTGTTTGTGCTCCAACAATGACTTTTACCACCCTGTACAAAATATACACATTTCCTATAACATCCTGTTATCTATATATACATTAACATAAATATAAAATATTCTCTGTATTCAAAAGGGTTATTTCTACTTCAGGGTCCATAGGGTATCCACAGGATACCTTGGGGTATAGGTGTGACATCAGTCGCCGGGCACCATAGAGTTAAGCTTTTCAGCCTCCCAGGATGCACTAGGGTCCCCCTCCTATACCCCGCCCCTGAGCCAAGGCACCTCAGTTTAGTTTGGTGCCCGGCCGGAGTCGGGTGCACCTGTCGGAGTGGGGGCTAGAAGAGCCCCTGAAGCTTTCTTCTATGCAGCTGTGGCTGCACATCTGGATGTACAGCATGGACAGTCAGTCCTGACATCCATGCTGTCCTCCCTACAACCCCGCCGGTACCAGAACGCCGGTACCGATCCGGGGATGCTGGTGAGCATCTGGGGTCACAGCTAGCGGTGACCCCAGATGTTCCGGACCATGGCCGGATTCAAGGGGGACAAAGGTAAGCAGCGGGGTCCCGCGGTGGGTCCCCGCTGGTCACATGGTCCTAAGTCCCCAGGCAGGGGGCTCCCTGGGGACTGGCTGCAGCGTGGAGCCAGGCGACCAACCTGCTCTTCCACTACCCCCTGGGACAGCGGACCGCAGCAGAGCAGTAGCGCTGCGGCATCCCAGGGGTTAAATGCATGCCAGGGGAGCGCGCATTCCTTGTCTCACAGCCGGTGCCACCCCCGCTGCACACAGCCCTCTCTGCACGCTGCCGACTGGTCCTGTGGCAGCGCTCCTCCCCCAGGCCAGCCTCCTCTCTGCTCCTTGGCGGCCATCTTCTTCTGGACGCATGGTGAACGCTGCTGGAAGCGCTGGACGGAAGCATCGTGGTCTGGGTCCCCCCGCATACCTCTCCTCCGCTGTGGTCAGGTCTGTGTATGCAGCGCTGTGTCCTACCAGGCCCTGTGTCTGCGTAGTTGAGTGATCAGCGCTGTTAGTGCAGGAATTGATTTTCTTTGCATTGTATGTGACTGTGCTAGCGCTGCTGCCTGTAACTTTTCTTCTAAACTGTCAGCTTTATTCTGTCCCTGTTCTTTCTGCTAAGCCATTGCGGTGCGGTGCTGCAGGGTGGTCTCTCGCATATTTACTATAATAATTGGTGAGAGGGGTCACATACTTGGTGCCATCATGTCTGAAAGTGATTTTCCTCTCCGGCTACAGTGTAGTACGTGTAAAGTACCATTAGCGGAGGGGGAGGGTAGCGCGGAGGGCCTTTGCCAGCAGTGTTTGTCCATGGCGCGGCCGCTTACGGTTACAGCACCGGTACAGGAGCCGCCCTGGGCTTGTTTCGCTCAGGCGCTTACAGCCTTAGTGGGCCAGTTAGCTCCGCAGCCCGTGTTTACACCGATGGGTTTGTCCCAGCAGTCAGTGGTGTCATCACCCATGCAGGGTTTTCCACGACAATTGGTGGTACCCCACAGTCTTCCTATTTCCCCGCTCTCGGTTTCTCAGGAGCCAGCGTGGGTTAACTCCCTGACGAGTTCTGTACAGCACTTGTCGGATGTGTTGCAAGGGGAGTCTGTGATGCGGCCGCATAAACGGCTGGTGGCGTCTCTGTCGGCTCCTTATGAGGATGACGAGGGGACGTCTGATGATGGGGAGATTCTGGATCCTTACGATCAGGAACCTCTCCACAGTAAGGACGCTGATGCAAAGCCCAAGGTATATATTCCTGGACTTATTCGGGCGGTCCGCACAGCCTTGGTGATTGAGGACGAAGTTCCCCCAGTGGCTAAATCTAAGTATGCCTTTTTCAAAGATGTGAAGGGCGATGCCACAGTCTTTCCTCTTTCGGGTCAGTTAGTGGACCATTTAGAAGAGGCGTGGAAACAGCCTGGCTAAAGATACCAGCCGCAGAGACGCCAGGCGGTGGCTTATCCGTTCGCAGATAATTATTTAGCAAAGTGGGAATCCCCTCCACAGGTAGATTCTCACGTGACCCGTCTTGTCCGTAGTGCCACATTGCCGATGCCATCCATGTCCTCCCTTAAGGATGCTACGGACCGCAAGGTGGAGATCTGCCTGAAGTCCGCTTATTCCCTTGCGGGGGGGGGGCAGCACGGCCGGCTATGGCCATTTGCTGGGTTGCCAGAGCGATGGAGCGCTGGGCGGATTCATTAGAGGCTTCTTTTGATTCCGACTGTCCGGCCGAACAGGCGGAGTTGATTGGCAATCTCCGTGATTCGGCCACTTCTATTAACGAGGCGGCCCTAGACATTAGTACTCTGGTGTCTAGAATTTCTTCAGCAGCGGTGGCTGCTCGTCGCACCTTGTGGCTGCGATCCTGGAAGGCGGACGCAGATTCCAAAAAGGGTCTGGAGGCATTGCCGTTTACCAGAGAAGTTCTCTTCGGTCCGGATCTGGATAAGATTGTGGCCACGCTGGCGGCAGACAAATCGGCTTGTCTCCCGTCGGCCGCTGCTCCTTCTGGTTCTGGACCATCGTCCTTCGGTCATCTAGGGCCCAGGGCAGGCCCAAACCACAGTCGTTTCCTCGACAGGCTGGCCCTAAGAAATCGGCCAAGCCCCGGAAGCAGGCATGGAGTACCAGACGTCCGGCCCCCAAGCCAGATGACAAGCCTGCGGCCTGACGGTCCGGGCATCCCTTTGGGGGATCCCAGGGTGGGAGGCCGCCTGCTGCAGTTTGCCCAGTGTTGGTTGGCCACTACGACAGACACTTGGGTTCTCGAGGTGGTCTCTCACGGGTACGCCCTCTCCTTCCGGCACAGACCCCCGGCGCGATTCTTCACCACGGGTCTACCATCAGACCGGAACAAGGCTACGGAGCTGCGGAAGGTATTGCACACTATGCTCCAGGCTGGAGTTATAGTGCCTGTTCCATTCTCCCAGAGGGGCCAGGGTTTCTATTCAAATCTTTTTTTGGTACAGAAACCCAATGGGTCGTATCGTCCGATTCTCAACCTCAAAGCACTCAACAAGTCTTTGCGGGTTCTGAAGTTTCGGATGGAGACCTTACGGTCCATCATTCTGGCGCTGGAACCTGGGGACTACATGGTGTCATTGGACATACAGGACGCTTACCTGCATGTCCCTATTCTTTTGCGCCATCAACAGTTTCTCAGGTTTGCAATCCGCAGCGACCACTTCCAGTTTCGGGCGTTACCTTTTGGCCTGGCAACAGCACCACATGTTTTCACCAAGGTGATGGCGGTCATGGCGGCTTCTCTGCGGCTGCAGGGAGTCCGCATGTTGCCGTACTTGGACGACCTGTTATTGGTGGCAGGATCTCCAGAGCTCCTGTTACGCCACTTGGACCTGACCATTGCACTGCTGCAACAGCACGGCTGGCTAATCAACTGGCAGAAGTTCACTCTAATCCCATCTCGGAGGATTCTGCATCTTGGAGCCTTATTGGACTCGGGACGGCAAAGGATCTTCGTGACGGAGGACAAGATCTCTGCTTTACAGTCAAGGGTGCGCAGTTGTCTGCACAGCCGCCGGGTGTCCCTACACTCAGCGATGAGGTTACTGGGCTCCATGGTGTCGGTGTTCGACATGGTGGAACTCACACAGTTTCACTCCAGACCTCTGCAGCACCTGATCCTGTCCAAGTGGAACGGGCTGCCTCAGTCTCTGAAGTCCCAGACGATTGTGATCAACCCGGAGGTTCGTCTGTCCCTTGCTTGGTGGTTACAGATGACTCACCTCAACAAGGGACATCCGTTCTGGGTTCCAAATTGGGTCCTGTTGACAACGGACGCCAGTCTTCGGGGCTGGGGAGCAGTTTCGGGTCCACACTTGTTCCAGGGCAGGTGGACGCCGACAGAAGCGGAGCTTCCAATAAATATCTTGGAACTCCATGCGGTCTTCAATGCTCTCCAGCAGGCACATCGGTTTCTCCAGGGTCACCCGGTGCAGGTCCAGTCGGACAACGCTACCACCGTGGCCTACATAAACAGGCAAGGAGGAACTCGCAGTCGGGCGGCTCTCGTAGAGGTCTCTCAGATCCTGGTTTGGGCGGAGCACAATCTTCCGGCCATATCAGCGGTCTTCATCCCGGGAGTGCTAAATTGGGAGGCAGACTTTCTAAGTCACCAGGACGTTCATCCGGGGGAATGGTCCCTGCACCCGGACGTTTTTCAACTGCAGGGGGACAGGTGGGGTCTTCCAGAGATCGACCTCATGGCGTCCCGGCACAACAAGTTGCCTTGCCGGTGTACAGGTCTCGCACAAGAGACGAAGGGGCGTCTCTGGTGGATGCATACCTGTTCCCTCCGGTCTCCCTTCTTCCACGGGTAATCCGGAAATTCAAACAGGAAGGAGGGACGCTCCTGTTGATAGCTCCCGCGTGGCCCAGATGGCACTGGTTCTCAGACCTTCAGGGTCTGTCCGTGGACAGTCCTCTGCGGTTGCCGCTACGACCGGACCTTCTGTCTCAGGGTCCTTGTCTTCACCCGGTCCTGACTCGGCTGTCTTTGACAGCGTGGCTGTTGAGACGGCCATGCTGAGGTCCCGGGGGTTTTCCAGCTCTGTGGTGCGTACCATGTTGTGAGCTCGGAAACCGTCTTCCGCGAGGATATACCATCGCGTGTGGCATACGTTCTTCCAGTGGTGTCGACCGAGAGGTTATGCACCGCGGGAGTTTCGTCTGTCTCGGATTCTCGCCTTCCTGCAAGCGGGACTAGATCATGGGCTTCGCCTTGCTTCTTTGAAGGTACAGGTTTCGGCCCTATCTGTCTGGTTTCACCGCATGATTGCTACAATCCCGGATGTGCGCACCTTTATGCAAGGTGTTCTCCGCATTCAGCCACCCTTTGTTCCACCTGTGGCGCCTTGGGATTTGGCTGTGGTCTTGAGGGCTCTCCAAGGACCGCCGTTTGAACCACTGGGCTCAGTGGATCTTAAATGGCTAACAGCTAAGACTGTTTTCCTTCTGGCTATTGCTTCAGCCAGACGTGTTTCTGATTTAGGGGCTCTTTCTTGTAAACCCCCTTTCTTGGTTTTTCATGGGAACACGGCAGTGCTCCGCACTCGGCCCGAGTTTCTTCCCAAAGTTGTTTCCCAGTTTCATGTTAACGAGGAAATCGTTGTTCCGGCCTTTAACTCACCGGGTCTTTCCGTGGGTGAGGCCTCTTTGGATGTTGTGCGGGCCTTGAGGACTTATGTTGACCGCACTTCTTCGTTTAGGAAGTCGGACGCTTTGTTTGTCCTCTATGGCTTCCGTAAAAAGGGTTGGCCTGCTTCAAAGCAAACTTTGGCAGCCTGGATCCGTATGGCTATTTCTGAAGCTTATCTTCATGAAGGCCTACCAGTTCCTCCTTCTCTGAAGGCTCATTCCACTAGGTCTGTGGGTCCTTCGTGGGCAGCTCGACGTGGTGCCTTTGCAGTCCAGATCTGCAAGGCTGCTACGTGGTCCTCTGTCCAGACCTTCGTGAGGTATTACAGGTTTGACACCTTCGCCTCTCAGGATGCTTCCTTCGGGCGGCGGATTCTCCTTTCTGCACAGGAGCGTCCCCACCCTTAAAGGATACAGCTTTGGGACATCCCCAAGGTATCCTGTGGATACCCTATGGACCCTGAAGTAGAAAATATGAGATATGGTAAGAACTTACCATTGTTATCTCTATTTCTATGAAGTCCATAGGGTTCCACAGGACTCCCGCCCTGTCGCACCTGTGCTGCAGATGGGCTTTGCTCTGGTCACCGGTTTTCCGTCTCCCTCTGGTGAGAATGTGATTCTTGTATGTGTCCAGATCTTTTTTCTCTCTCTTCCTTCTCCTCCTCCGGCCTATGGCTTGATAACTAACTGAGGTGCCTTGGCTCGGGGGCGGGGTATAGGAGGGGGACCCTAGTGCATCCTGGGAGGCTGAAAAGCTTAACTCTATGGTGCCCGGTGACTGACGTCACACCTATACCCCAAGGTATCCTGTGGAACCCTATGGACTTCATAGAAATAGAGATAACAAGGGTAAGTTCTTACCATATCTCATATTTTTGTTTACCAATGACTGGTGTGGGTCCCTACTATAGGGGTAGTGTTGCTACCACCCAGCCCTTTTAGACTAAATACCCCGACACTGGCATCACTAGTAATGTCAGTGGGGCCGGCCCCAGACGGTAGGTGTTCCCATGGGAATGCCTCCGTCTGGGCAGCCACACCCCCACCCACCAAAGGGGGCGTGCTGTCACTCAACATCGACAGCATGCCCCCTTTGGTACGAGACCCGGAGTGGCGGATTTCCCACCGCTATCCGGGTCTCGCGCATGCGCACGACGGAGCCGACTCCGTCATGTGCACTGGGCCACCATCGAGCTGCTTGCGAGCGCATAGCGCTCGCGAGTGGGTCTGAATCAGGCCTATAAGCCCCTAAGGAAGAAAAGAGCAAGTTTTCATTCTTCTGAAATATTAGAATTTTTTATTCTATTTTCTTTGATATTGGGGCGATATACACCCTTAGGGCTTGATTTGAGATAGACGTGTCTATTTGAACCACATAAAAATGTGCCTTTGCGTATATTCTGTCGCACTGTGCCATGCTTATGTGGTACCCCCAAGTTTGTTCCCAAATAGGGGTCCCCCAATATTTTTTTTATGTATGTACACATAGATATACTGCAGTCCCATTCCACGTAATAGGCAGGTATAGTGAACTTTGACTGACCTTGCTCTCTCTGAACCCCACTGAGCATGCGCAGACAGAAAATCCTGCCCCATTGATTGGTAGCCTGGGTGTCCAGGCAGAGATCCCTGTAGGCGGCCTGTTGCTGAGTCCCCACTGTCCACTCAGATGCCAGACCGACAGGGAGGAGATTGAGGGAGAGTTTATATAATACCTTTCTCAGGGCTGTCAGTGCGGAGTCTGGAAAGAATGATTGTCTGTGAGGAGTCTGGGGAGAATTTCTGAAGAATAATTGTCTGTAGAAAGAGTCTGGGAAGAATTTCTGGAAAAAAGGATTGTCTGGGAGGATTTGTCTGTGGAGTGCCCATGATCTGTGAAAAGAGGGGTGCTGTAACCCTTTTATTTGCCCTGGATTACAAATACTGCACCTGGTGTGCTGTCTGTAAGGAATCTGTGGCGTGTCCTTGGAGCTGTAAACATAAGGATGCTATAACTTTTATGTTTGCCCTGGATTACAATTACCAGACTTCACATTAGCCCGGAAGGCTACCTATCCAATCTGCCAGGGGAGGTGCTCTGATGCTGGATGTGAGTCCCTGGAGGAAGCTTGCCTGGGGATTTGCATAGAGCACACTGCTTTGGAAGAAGCCCCCTCTGAATAAAGGACTGCCTCCCTAAGTGCCTGTTATCAGGAGGAGCCACATGAGGAAGTCTTCGCATGCTGGGAGAGGAGAAGAGCTGCCTGGGAAGGAGGTCTCATCGCTCCATCATCGCAGATGAAGCCCCAGATGAGGAAAAGGTCCCGCCAGTGACGAAAACCCTGCTGGCACCCGCACAGGTAGAAGAAAAGACAGCCCCAGAGGAAGAGTGCCTCAGGACCCCTCCTCCTGCTGTGTGTGTTTGCTGGGCAGAGCCCCTGTGGAAAGGGATTTTGCACCTGTTGCTCCTTGTAAAATACCTGCTGGAGATCTGCAGCTGGGAGCTCTGGTGCGGTGCTGGGCATCCCACAGTTGCCCTGGACATCGGAGGAGGCTGAATAGCCACTGCCAGGGGTGAGATCATACCAGAACCTCCCTATACTCTGTCCCTCCACAGCTCCTCTCTTCCCTCCATTAAGGCCCTGCCCCTCTATACACCTATAATATCTGGGTCCCCTGGGTCTATTACATTATCCTTTACCTTGTGGCTAACCATGATTAGGCTGGGAGACTAGGTTTTGTGTAAAAGCTGGGACTGGGAGTTAGTCTCCCACACAACTGGGTATAGAAAGGGGTCATTGTGTTTTAAATTAGGTAAAGTGTGTGTGTAGTGATGAAATAGGGGGGAAGTAAAAGATAGGTCACCCCCTCTTTTCCCCAAGTATTGCATAGGTGGTCATTTACTTTCCTGTGAACCTCTGGCTCATGTCCAGGAGGGGACGTGACTTATGGGTGTCGGCTCATGTCCGATGCCACTGTGGGTGATGTACAAAGTATTTTATGTCTAGCTTTCAAGTAAATGTAATGTCATGTGCTGTTTACTGTTTGACTCATGTGTTAGCTAAAGTGGTTGATAGTGGCCCTTTATCTATTATAGCACTCTGTAAAGCTGTTCACTGCTCGCTGTGTTATTATGGTAAATGCTGACTAATATTTTGCTTGTATGAAATGTTTAAATCTTTACTGATATTGGGGTTAATGTAAATTGTCTTATACACTGCTTGACCCGGTATCCATTTCAAAGTCCTTTAATGCTGATGTAATTTATATTACTTGTGCTGTCATCTCATTAGCAAAAGGTGCATGCTTACTGTGAATCTGTTGCTATGTCAATTCCCGTGATGTAATGTACATTACTTGTTTATTTAGCCCTGTGTAACCCCGGCTGGCAATTCTGGTAGTAAAAGTTGCATTATTGTGCTTGGGCCATTTACTCTGCGTGAACTGTTAGCCGTTACAGTCGGAGAACTACAAGTACCAGCCTAACTTGAAGTTGCATTATTGTGCTTGGGCCATTTACTCTGTGTGAACTGTTAGCCATTACAGCTGGAGAACTACAAGTACCAGCCTAACTTGAAGTTGCATTATTGTGATTGGGCCACTTACTCTGCATGAACTATTAGCCGTTACAGCTGGAGAACTACAAGTACCAGCCTAACTTGCATGTGCTTTATTGAGCTTGGGCCATTTACTCTGCATGAACTGTTAGCCATTACAGCTGGAGAACTACAAGTACAAGCTTGGCCTGCATGTGTTTTTTTTCCCCACGTTATTCCTCAGCAAAAAGAGAGCGTTAACACAGACTGTATTTTTAAGCTATGGGCTGCTGGTGCACTACTGATATAAGCCTAACCTGCATGTGTTTTTCCCACGTTTTTGTCAGCAAAAAGGGAGCGTTAACACAGACTGTATTTCACAGCTATAGACTGCCGGGGCACCATTGATTCAAGCTAGGCCAGCAGGTTTCACATTTAGGTCTCTCATTTGTTTTTTTGGTAAGGTTCTGCAGGAATTGTGGTTCTTGATGGTTTCACATTGCTTGCCAGCTGGGGTCACCGGTAGATGACGGGGAGGTAATAAATAAACACCTTGTCATAGAATAGTGTAATTTATTTCATTCCATATGTATATGGTAAATATCTCCTGTCATTTGTTGTTAAATATTAACCAATAATAAAATTGCGTTGCACCTTCCCTCCTGACTGGTCATTGTGTCTGCAAAAGGGGAATTCAGGCTTGCCTCTCTGTCACGGTGTGTCCTATCTGAACACGGGGAAATCGGCCACTGAAGCAATCCGAACACATCTGAACCTGGTGCTAGTGGTGCAGCACTGTACAAACCAGTCAGTACATCACACTTGTAACTTGTGCCCTTGTTTCCACCTGAGTGTATGTTGTACTTTCCTCGTTTGAGCTTGGAGAAACAGATCAAGGGTAACTTCAGTGCAATAAACGACCTTAGATATGTATCCAACTGTCACTTACATCTATCTTTATGACACGTCTCTCACAGAGCCCTATCCTACAGCTTACAGGTCTTGTGCAAGTCTCTGCATTGATGTTGGTGCCAGACATATGTACATATATGTTAGAATTAAAGATGCAGATATCTTAATGGCTCATACACACTTGCAGATTAATTGAATATGGACAATAACGATATCATTATTGTTAATCGCGAATTGTTAACGATGTGTTTCATTGCCTGAACTTTCAGGGCAACCCGACGATATTGGTTGTGCATGTTCAGGGATGGGAAAGGGTAGGGTCACTGAACGACATCGTTAACGTATGATTAATGTCATTCCCTACATTGAGCCGGGCAGTGCAGGGAAAGCACTGATATCGCTCATGGAGCATATTGTTAAGTGTGAATGCGGCTTAAGATATTTGAACCAAACATGTATGTACACATTTCTGTGCTGATAAGTTTTTCATATGTGCAAAAGTCACAATTTTACTTGTAATGCTGATCATTTATCTTGAATAGACTCTTCTAACTACTGTAGAAGAGGGTCAATATATCAACAGCGGCATCCCCAGTCAGAATCCCGACCCAATTAGGTATATGTCCTTACCCTCCCCCTAACCCACCTTTCCTGCAACCTAACCCTAACCCTCCCCCCCCTGCAGCCTAACCTTACCCTCTCTCCCGCAGCCTAATGGTGCGTACACACTTGCTGAAATTTTAAACGACTGAACGATAACGATATTGTTATCGCTCAGTCGTTCACTATATTGGCCAGGGTGTATGCTCCCGCAGGTTGTTGGTCATTGTCGTTCATCGACCAAACATGCAGGCCAACCTGACAATATTGTCAGGTTGTTGCATGTTCGGGGATGAGGGAGGGTGCCTGGCACTGAAGGATATCATTCATGATATCGTTCAGTGTGTATGCTCAATGTTGTTAACAACACTGAGCACACAACTGCCAGGGACACACTAGATGATATCGCTCATGGAGCGCATTGTCTAGTGCAGCAGTTCTCAAACTGTGGGTCGTGACCCCAAAGTGGGTCGTGGCCATCTCAGCTGGGGGTCGCGACTCACATGGGGTCAGGTTGATGACTCCTCTGATCTCTCAGCCAGTGATCTGAGAAGAGTGAAACCAGTTGAACTGTCTGTTATTTCAGACTCCTCGGATCACTGGCTGAGAGATCCAAGGTGTCATCAGGCAGCTCCGTCCCCACCCCAGTGCTCAGCGTCTCCTGTACTCCTGCTGAGCAGCAGAAACTGACACACAGGCAGCAAGCATCAGCAGCAGACAGACTCAGAGGAGCCAGCTGCCGGACTCTCTCTGCAGTCTGTGCAGATGTTCTTATGTAAGTGCAGCCTGGGGGACCGCAGCTGCCAGGGTGGGGGGACACAGAATTTGTGATGATTGCTGTGGAGGGGGAAGAAACATCAGCAGGGGAGCATGAGGAATGAAGGGAGTACTGAGCACAGACCCCATGGGGTAACAAGGGAGCACATAGTGTGGGAACTGGAGGGGGGAAACAGAAAATAAATTAATTTATTAAAAACCCTCTGCCTCCCCCCTGTCATCCACCACCTCCCCCCTGAAACGCACTGCCCCCTCTGTCTTTCTCATTTACTGCCTCCCCGTCACCCTCTGCCTCCCCGTCACCCAATCACCCCCTGCCACCCTCTGTCTTTCTCTTTCACCCTCCGCCACCCCTTGTCACCCACTGGTTCTCCCTGTTACCCACTGCCTTCTATGTCACCCTTAGCCCCCCCCCCGCTGCCTCCCAGTCACCCACTGTCTCTCCTGCCATCCTCTGGCTCTCTCTGCCACCCTTTGCTGCTCCTTGCCACCCACTGCCTCTCTGTCACCACTTCCTCCCCTGTCACCCACTGCTTCTTGCTGCCTTCCACTGCCTCCTCCTGCAATCCACTCCCTTTTCCTGTCATCCACTGCTTCTCCCTGCCACCCACTGCCTGCCACCCACAGACACCCTCTGCCTCCCCCTGTCACCCACTGTTCCTCCCTATTACCTACTGCCTCCTACATCACCTATTGCCTCTGCCTCACCCTCTGATACTATCTGCCTCCCTCATCACCCTCTGGTTCTCCCTGTTACTCACTGCTTCCTATGTCACCCTTTGCCTCCCACCACCTCCCCAGTCACCCACTGTCTCCCCTGCCACCCTATGCCTCTCCCTGCCACCCTATGCTGCTCCATGCCAGCCACTGCCACTCCCTGCCTCTCCATCACCTTCCGACACACTGCCTCCCCATCACCCACAGCTTCTCCCTATTACCCTCTGCCTCATACATCACCTATTGCCTCCCCAGTCACCCTCTGCCTTTCCATGCCACCCTCTGCCTCATCCTCTACCACCATCTTCCTCACCCCTGTACCCTCTGTTTCTCCCTGTTACTCACAGCTTCTCCCTGTTATCCACTGCCTCCTGCGTCACCCTTTGCCTCACCAGTAACCCACCGTCTCCACTGACAGAGCTGTAACTAGACTTTTTGGTGCCCTGTGCCAGAAAGAGCATGGGTGCCCCCCTCATTTTTCATAGGTACATAATACACCCCAAAAAGTGGAATTGCCTCATGGGGAAGGGCCAGGGAAGAGATAGGGGAGGCCAGGAGATGCTGGGGATGAAATAAGAGGAAACTGCGAGTAAGAATGATAATAAACAGATATTTGACTGGTCCAAACAGCGCCCCCTGCCCTGTGGTGCCCTGTGCGATGGCACCGCACGCACTATCCTAGCTACGGCCTTGTCTCCTCAGTCACTCTCTGCCTCTCCTTGCATGGACAGGGGCTTTGAAAATAGCTCGTCCCTGCAATGTGTAAAAAATTAAATGATTGCATAATCGGACACCTCACAGTTTTGTGTCTCCATAGTGTTACTGTGCATGAGCGGTCTGCTGACCACACGTGTGGCAGTCATTCTGAAGTAACATGCTGGGGTCCTGTAATAATTTTTATTGTTAGATGGGGTCCCAGAGAAAAAAAGTTTGAGAACCCCTGGTCTAGTGTGTACGCACCTTAACTCCTCTCCCCCTACAGCCTAATGCCTAACTCTAACCCTCCCCCCACAGCTTAGCCCTAACCCCCCCCATAGCCTAACTCTAACCCTCCCCATAGTGCCTAACCAACCCTAAACCCAATATTTACAGTTGGGATGCCGGTGGTATGGAACTTAGCACCAGGATTCCTACTGCTCTCGGGAGTCCGGCACTAGCATTCTGAGCGCCAGGATGGTAACTGCATCCAGTAAAAGGATACAGGAAACAAAATTAATAAATCTCTACATATTTGGGGCGGGATGTAATAGAGTTCGAGTTTTTAGTCATTTCTTGCACATTTGTTTTGATCGTGTTTCCCATATAACTCGTGCAATGTAATGGGGTGCGATTTATTCACCAAATTGCCATTTTGCGTGCGTGTTCTTGTGAGAATACAGATCCGGAAGTATGCATTTTTTTGGACCAACCGGAATGCGAGTTTCATTTACTGTTCTGTCGAATTTAAACAAAGTCACTCATTGGCCCTCCAAAGTCTCCTGATGCCTACCTCACACACCCTATATAAACCCATATCCTCCATTTTGTCCTTTGAAAGGTATTGAGGAGTTTTGTGAAGGAGTGGTGAGAGAGAGTATCAAAAAAGCCCACAATTGTATTGTTATTGTGCTGCAGGATGGCATCCAGAAAAGCAAGGAGAGTGGCCAGGATGGTAGAGGCGGAGGAGGAGGTTGTACTGCAACCTGATATTTTTGAGGTGAGCAGCGAGGAGGTGAGCAGTGAGGAGCAGTGAGGTGAGCAGTGAGGAGGTGAGTAGTGAGGAAGTGAGTAGTGAGGTGGTGAGCAGTGAGGAGGTGAGTAGTCAGGTGGTGAGCAGTGAGGCGGTGAGCAGTGAGATGAGCAGTGAGGAGGTGGAGGAGCAGGAGAGTGTGGAGTAGGAAGCGCAGGAGCTGGAATCTGAGGCTCAAAGTCATTCATTGGCCCTCCAAAGTCTCCCGATGCCAACCTCACACACCCTATATAAACCCCTATCCTCCATTTTGTCCTTTGAAAGGTGTTGAGGAGTTTTGTGAAGGAGTGGTGAGAAAGAGTATCAAAAAAGCCTACAATTGTTTTGTTATTGTGCTGCAGCATGGCATCCAGAAAAGCAAGGAGGGTGGCCAGGATGGTGGTGGAGGAGGAGGAGGTTGTACTGCAACCTGATATTGGTGAGGATGTGAGCAGTGAGGAGCAGTGAGGAGGTGAGCAGTGAAGAGGTGGAGTGCAGTGTTGAGGATAAGGAGGCTGAAACACCACCAGCCCCAGGGAAAACACGTATTGGGCGTAATATACGTAGCGTTCCTGCTAGGCTGTTTTAGCGGGGCGTGGCGCCCTGCTCTCCTTCTGGAAAGCAAAAAGCGCCCTGCCCTCCAGAAGGAGGGCAAAAAGCACCCTGCCTTAACAGCCTGCGGGAGCCGTCTTCACCCATGGGTCGCAGTGTCCTGCGGGTGAAGAAATGTGCGGTGACCCGGTCACCGCCGGAGAATAGATGCCGGGCGCATGCGTAGGCATCTATTCTCCCTGTCTGCAGGGCTTGGGGGCTGCCCGGCGTGTCCGTAAGTGCCGGGCACGCCCCCAAGAGTGACGAAAAGGGGACGCGTCTTATAGACACGCCCTCTTTTGATGACCACGCCCCCTTCTCGGTCGCGCGCGCACGACTGTGCCCTCTCTAGCTCCGGCACCCTGCCTCACGCCAGAGCTAGGGTGAACACTAATATACATGTCACAATCCTGGCTAGTTTTTACCTTTTGTGACTTACCTCTGCCAGCTGCTCCATGGATCTGTGTTTGTAATTCTCCTGGGACATCTGCTCTGGCTGAATCATGCTGGCTGTCACATCTCTGTGTGTGCAGACTGCTCTCCTCCCCACACTGATTAATCACCTGAACCCTGCTCTGTCTGTGAGCATTGCTAGTCTTAATTGGAATCACAGGTGTGGTCCTGATTCTCAAGGGCTGCAGAGATGATTACTCCCTCTGCATGTTGTGCCTTGCTCCACTCAGAATACCACTGCCAGACCACCTGTCTGTAACCACCAATTGCTGCCAGACTCTAGGTATATAGATCCTCCTCTAATAGCACTCAGTGCTTGAACATCTCGTTACGTCCCGTGGTGTACAACTTGTGCTATAGCTGTACCTCTGAGTACCAGTGTGCCCCAGGCTCCTGCTGGTTCCTAGACCAGTGCTATCTGTAAGCCTGCTACGTTCAGCTATCCACGCTACCAGCCTCTCACCTACGGCTCCCAGGCCACTCCAAGTAGCCTCCACACTACCAGCTACTTCACACGGCTCCCAGGCCGCACCAAGTAGCTTCTACGCTACCATCTCTCACCTACGGCTCACAAGCCGCTCCACATAGCTACCAGCGTCTACCCACGGCTATCCAGCCGCTCCACGTAGCCACCCTGCTACCTGCGTCTACCCACGGCTATCCAGCCGCTCCACGTAGCCACCCTGCTACCAGCGTCTACCCACGGCTATCCAGCCGCTCCACGTAGCCACCCTGCTACCAGCGTCTACCCACGGCTATCCAGCCGCTCCACGTAGCCATCCAGCTACCAGCGTCTACCCACGGCTATCCAGCCGCTCCACGTAGCCACCCAGCTACCAGCGTCTACCCACAGCTATCCAGCCGCTCCACGTAGCCACCCAGCTACCAGTGTCTACCCACGGCTATCCATCCGCTCCACGTAGCCACCCAGCTACCAGCGTCTACCCACAGCTATCTAGCCACTTCACGTAGCCACCCAGCTACTAGCGTCTACCCACGGCTATCCAGCCTCTCCACGTAGCCACCCAACTACCAGCGTCTACCCACGGCTATCCAGCCGCTCCACGTAGCCACCCAACTACCAGCGTCTACCCACGGCTATCCAGCCGCTCCACGTAGCCACCCAGCTACCAGCGTCTAGCCACAGCTATCCAGCCACTCCACATAGCCACCCAGCTACCAGCACCTACCCAAGGCTATCCAGCCGCTCCACGTAGCCACCCAGCTACCAGCATATACCCACGGCTATCCAGCCGCTCCACATAGCCACCCAGCTACCAGCATCTACCCATGGCTATCCAGCCGATCCACGTAGCCACCCAGCTACCAGCGTCTACCCACGGCTATCCAGCTGCTCCACATAGCCACCCAGCTACCAGCATCTACCCACGGCTATCCAGCCGCTCCACGTAGCCACCCACCTACCAACGTCTACCCACGGCTATCCAGCCGCTCCACGTAGTCACCCAGCTACCAACATCTACCCACGGCTTCCCAAACCGCAACAAGTAGCTTCCACGCTACCATCCGTCTGCAAGACCATCTACTAGTAACCCGACCAGCTCAGTCAGCCTTCCTGCCGGTTCCTCCAAGTCCACTCACCTCACGGCTCATTAGCTGCACCAAGTAGCTTCCGTGCTGCCATCCATCTGCAAGCTCATCTACTGGTACCCCGACCAGCTCAGTCAGCCTACCTGCCGGTCCCAGTCCGGTCCCTCCAAGTTCCTTCTGGTCTCACTCCAACGCTTCAAGTTTCCAGTTCCAGTCACTCATCACCAAAGACAGTTCTCACTGCTACCCAATTCTTATATTAAAAGAGCTATTCATGTTATCCATGGTTCCAGTCCAGCCGGCTTCCAGTGTTTCCAGTTCATCACCTGAGACAGGTAACTCACTAGCACCAACTGTGACAGTATGTTCAAGCCTAACGATGGTGGCGGATCAAGCACCTAATTCTGGATCAAGTGCTTTCCGTAACCTAATCACTCGCTTGGATTCACAGGAGGCGGTACAGCATCAAGTATTATGGCTTCGGCAAATTCTGACTAACCGGCTAGATGATACTCAAATCTTACCTGAACCCCTAACTACTCTCCATCAACTGCTGGAACAGCTACAGGCTCTACTCAGCAAAATCTTTCTGATCATTCCTGAATTTCTTAGAGCTGCCTCTGTCTCAACTAAAAACTCTATCTTGGAATCTCTAAGAACCAAAGATTCTTTCATGCCAAATAAAGTGAACATCGAAGTTACCCGCGCTCCCAGCTCTCTGTGGCTGAACGCAAGCGGCATAAAGATATACATCTCTGTCGCTATAGCAGAGCTCCTGACCACTTTATCAAAGACTGTTCCCTTTGCAATTCCAGCAGTGGTTCCAGGTGTCAACGTCTCAATGCCTGTTTCGGTCCCAGCCCGGATTCTGCCTGTTCCGGTCCCAGCCCAGATTCTGCCTGTTCCGGTTCCGTCCTGGATTCTGCCTGTTCCGGTCCCAGCCCGGATTCTGCATGTTCCGGTCCCGTCCCGGATTCTGCCTGTTCCGGTCCCAGCCTGGATTCTGCCTGTTCCGGTCCCAGCCCGGATTCTGCCTGTTCCGGTAGGGGACTCCATTTGGCAATCCCAGGAGGGGTCTCCAGAGTCTCAACCCAAGGAGGGTCCTCAAGTCTCATAACCCAAGAAGGGGTTTTGAGTCACTCACCCCAGGAGGAAGTCTCTGTCCTCGCATTCCAAAAGGGGGGTTCATGTTCCATACCCCAAAAGGAAAAGTCGAGTCAGCTTCCCCAGAAGGGGATTTTGAGTCCCATACTCCAACAGGGAGTGTCAAGTTCTGTACTCCAGGAGGGGACCTTAAGTCTCTCACCCCAGGAGAGGGTTACAAGAATTATGCCCCAGGAGGGGGTCTCAAGTCTCGCACCCCAGGAAGGGGTCTCAAGTCTCGCACCCCAGGAAGGGGTCTCTAGTCTCGTACCCCAGGAGGGGGTTTCAAGTCTCGTACCCCAGGAGGGGGTTTCAAGTCTCGCACCCCAGGAGGGGGTCTCAAGTCTCGCACCCCAGGAGGGGGTCTCAAGTCTCATACCCCAGGATGGGGTTTCTACTGCTATTCCCCAGGAGGAGAATTCAAGTGCCTCTTTCCAGAAGGGGATCTCAAGTCTCATACCCCAGGAGGGGGTCTCAAGTCTCGCACCCCAGGAGGGGGTCTCTAGTCTCGCACCCCAGGAGGGGGTCTCAAGTCACACACCCCAGGAGAGGGTCTCAAGTCTCATGCCTCAGGAGGGGGTTTCAAGTTCCAGTTACCAGGGAGAAGTGTCTTGTACTACAAAATCTGATCATGGTTCCTGTTGAACGTCTCCTGCTAATATCGTTCCAGAGGATGACCGTTTCTGTAGTCTGTTCTCAGCCTCGATTGTTGAAGCTGCTGTCTCTGGCTCCTCAGGACTCCTTCCAGTTCCTTTAGTTGGTCCAAGTACCGAACAGCTGTCAACTTCAGTTGTTTTGACTCCGCATCAATCGGAGCATCCTCAGGTCTCTTCCAGCCCTGCACCTGAATGTGCTCCACAATCCTCGAACACACAAACTTCATCGCATACTCCAGGATGCATATATTTTGGTGGGGACTTATCGCAATACTTTGCATTACTGGAGCAATATGCCGCAATCATGGAAACAGATCCAGCTTGTGGTATCACTCCTACCAACTTTACTAAGTACCTTCTCTCTTCCTTTAGAGGTAAGACGTTGGACTGGGCCAATCCTCTCATCGAGTCTAAAGATCCTGTGCTTCTAAAAATAAAGACTTTCAGTGAAGCTGTTATTAAAGAATTTAGTCTTAAACCTGTCAAACGAGATTCTAGTGAAATTCTCAGAACTGAAAAACGGTCCAAGCAGTCTGTCAGTTCTACTAAAGAATCATCCTCTGCTGAGTCCTCCACTTCCCTGAACATGAGATGTGTGCCCACCTTCTTGTCCTCTTCATACCGCGGTACCTCCCAAAACACCATCAAAATTGGTTATATTTCGCTTAATTCCTCCCAGGAGTCCTATCAATGTTCAAGTCCTACAAAACCTTCGATTTTACCTTTAGCTACTGACTCGGAGTCTGAACTCGATCCTGCATATGATAATTCTCCATTCCCTGAAAACCATCTGCCATTTGACCCTGTCCTTTCCAGTCATGTATTTCCACAGGAGTTACCAGAGATCCCATGTCCGTTGGTTGGCACAAAACGTTCTCGCAGCAGAAAGAAGAATCGACGAAGGTCTTGAACCATCCCCTTTGAAGAATTTCCACTCCTGGTATCCCAATAAATGTAAGAATTAAGAGGATGTCTAAAGAGATGTTTCTAGAGTGATGGTGTCCCTATGTTTGAAGCTCCTGTAATGTCATGTTTGGAAGAAAGTTTTTCAGTTTCCTGGGTGTCTCATTTTTTCATGTTCTCCTATGTATTTATTTGGGTGTTCAGAGTCCACCCATGAAGAGGGGGGTACTGTCACAATCCTGGCTAGTTTTTACCTTTTGTGACTTACCTCTGCCAGCTGCTCCATGGATCTGTGTTTGTAATTCTCCTGGGACATCTGCTCTGGCTGAATCATGCTGGCTGTCACATCTCTGTGTGTGCAGACTGCTCACCTGGACCCTGCTCTGTCTGTGAGCATTGCTAGTCTTAATTGGAATCACAGGTGTGGTCCTGATTCTCAAGGGCTGCAGAGATGATTACTCCCTCTGCATGTTGTGCCTTGCTCCACTCAGAATGCCACTGCCAGACCACCTGTCTGTAACCACCAATCACTGCCAGACTCTAGGTATATAGATCCTCCTCTAATAGCACTCAGTGCTTGAACATCTCGTTACGTCCCGTGGTGTACAACTTGTGCTATAGCTGTACCTCTGAGTACCAGTGTGCCCCAGGCTCCTGCTGGTTCCTAGACCAGTGCTACTTGTAAGCCTGCTACATTCAGCTATCCATGCTACCAGCCTCTCACCTATGGTTCCCAGGCCGCTCCAAGTAGCCTCCACGCTACCAGCTTTTCCACACGGCTCCCAGCCGTACCAAGTAGCTCCCAGCTACCAGCGTCTACCCACGGCTATCCAGCTGCTACACGTAGCCACCCAGCTACCAGCTATGTTTGAAGCTCCTGTAATGTCATGTTTGGAAGAAAGTTTTTCAGTTTCCTGGGTGTCTCATTTTTTCATGTTCTCCTATGTATTTATTTGGGTGTTCAGAGTCCACCCATGAAGAGGGGGGTACTGTCACAATCCTGGCTAGTTTTTACCTTTTGTGACTTACCTCTGCCAGCTGCTCCATGGATCTGTGTTTGTAATTCTCCTGGGACATCTGCTCTGGCTGAATCATGCTGGCTGTGACATCTCTGTGTGTGCAGACTGCTCACCTGGACCCTGCTCTGTCTGTGAGCATTGCTAGTCTTAATTGGAATCACAGGTGTGGTCCTGATTCTCAAGGGCTGCAGAGATGATTACTCCCTCTGCATGTTGTGCCTTGCTCCACTTAGAATGCCACTGCCAGACCACCTGTCTGTAACCACCAATCACTGCCAGACTCTAGGTATATAGATCCTCCTCTAATAGCACTCAGTGCTTGAACATCTCGTTACGTCCCGTGGTGTACAACTTGTGCTATAGCTGTACCTCTGAGTACCAGTGTGCCCCAGGCTCCTGCTGGTTCCTAGACCAGTGCTACTTGTAAGCCTGCTACATTCAGCTATCCATGCTACCAGCCTCTCACCTATGGTTCCCAGGCCGCTCCAAGTAGCCTCCACGCTACCAGCTTTTCCACACGGCTCCCAGCCGTACCAAGTAGCTCCCAGCTACCAGCGTCTACCCACGGCTATCC
Source organism: Taudactylus pleione (assembly GCA_031769625.1). Lineage (NCBI taxonomy): Eukaryota > Metazoa > Chordata > Amphibia > Anura > Myobatrachidae > Taudactylus > Taudactylus pleione. The sequence continues at coordinate 1,293,944 of JAUIMM010000078.1, read as the reverse complement.
AGCTGCTACACGTAGCCACCCAGCTACCAGCTATGTTTGAAGCTCCTGTAATGTCATGTTTGGAAGAAAGTTTTTCAGTTTCCTGGGTGTCTCATTTTTTCATGTTCTCCTATGTATTTATTTGGGTGTTCAGAGTCCACCCATGAAGAGGGGGGTACTGTCACAATCCTGGCTAGTTTTTACCTTTTGTGACTTACCTCTGCCAGCTGCTCCATGGATCTGTGTTTGTAATTCTCCTGGGACATCTGCTCTGGCTGAATCATGCTGGCTGTGACATCTCTGTGTGTGCAGACTGCTCACCTGGACCCTGCTCTGTCTGTGAGCATTGCTAGTCTTAATTGGAATCACAGGTGTGGTCCTGATTCTCAAGGGCTGCAGAGATGATTACTCCCTCTGCATGTTGTGCCTTGCTCCACTTAGAATGCCACTGCCAGACCACCTGTCTGTAACCACCAATCACTGCCAGACTCTAGGTATATAGATCCTCCTCTAATAGCACTCAGTGCTTGAACATCTCGTTACGTCCCGTGGTGTACAACTTGTGCTATAGCTGTACCTCTGAGTACCAGTGTGCCCCAGGCTCCTGCTGGTTCCTAGACCAGTGCTACTTGTAAGCCTGCTACATTCAGCTATCCATGCTACCAGCCTCTCACCTATGGTTCCCAGGCCGCTCCAAGTAGCCTCCACGCTACCAGCTTTTCCACACGGCTCCCAGCCGTACCAAGTAGCTCCCAGCTACCAGCGTCTACCCACGGCTATCCAGCTGCTACACGTAGCCACCCAGCTACCAGCGTCTACCCACGGCTATCCAGCTGCTCCACGTAGCCACCCAGCTACCAGCGTCTACCCACGGCTATCCAGCCACTCCACATAGCCACCCAGCTGCAAGCTCATCTACTGGTACCCCGACCAGCTCAGTCAGCCTACCTGCCGGTCCCAGTCCGGTCCCTCCAAGTTCCTTCTGGTCTCACTCCAACGCTTCAAGTTTCCAGTTCCAGTCACTCATCACCAAAAGCAGTTCTCACTGCTACCCAATTCTTATATTAAAAGAGCTATTCATGTTATCCATGGTTCCAGTCCAGCCGGCCTCCAGTGTTTCCAGTTCATCACCTGAGACAGGTAACTCACTAGCACCAACTGTGACAATACGCTTCAGTTATGATGAAAATTGTGCCCTGGTCCATGCAATAGTACCTGTTTTTCCCAACCTACTTGGGGCACAGTCAGAGCTGGCCCTAGGCATAGGCATTATAAGCAAGCGGATGGCCAGACGGCGGCCGGTCATGTGACCGTGATCTGCATCCGCCCGGCCCCTTAGTCAGAATGAGCTTCTGCATAGAGGTTCATTCTGACAGTAGCACAGGTCAGAGGAGCTAAGATGGCCGTGTGAGGGCATGCTACGCATGCCCAGCCACTGCCACACTTCCCATGGGCCTCTGCGGAGCAGAGCTGTGAGTAACAACTCACAGCTCCGCCTCTGCCTCCATCTTGTCCCAGCCACATGGGAAAAGATTTCTGGACTGCACAACCTGACTATATATATGATGGGAGGTGCTACCTGATGAGACTAATTGCAGGCACAGAAACAGACAAATCTCAGGTGCACAACTCCAAATTATTAATAATATATATAAATGCAATAAAATGTTGCAATCAATAGAGGTTTTTAGCATAATCATGGCCAAGGTTATGGGCCTACCCACCATATCCAGGTGACCTCTTTCGGGTAGGTCCCTAACATACTAGGGTTCAAATCCAGAGCGCAGGACCCCCCAAAACAGGCCCAGCCAAGCCGCCCCAGGGCACCACCATAGTAAGAAAAGTGCAGTGTAAAGAGATAGTTAGGAGCAGCTGCATATAAAGAATGAAAATAAAAAAGTGAAGTACATATATATTAAACACACACAGTGAAGGGTTAAAATGTGTTATAAAGGAAAATGTGTTATAATGCGGTGCCCTGAGACAGATTAATCAACGCAATCCAGTAGGACCCACACCCCAAAAATGAACCAAAGTTGCACTACAGTATATAACTTGTAGGACTTATCTAGAATTGTGCCTAATACAGTGTGCATATACATTACCAAACTCCATGCTTTTAAACCAATAAGGAAGGGTGCTAATCCAGAATGGGGGCGTCTCCTTTCCCTCAGAAGTGCAATAAAGCACATTAAATGGAGTATATGGGAACGCAGGTCGCAGGCTGCTGCACAGGTAAGAAGACTCAGAGTGGGATCCAATTCACAAAGTAGTAAACACAAATAATATAAAGCACAGCTATATATATATATATATATATATATATACACACTAATATATATGTGTATGTATGTATATATATGTGTGTATATATATATATACGCACACACACACATATATATATATGTGTGTGTATATGTATATATTTATATATATACACACTAATATATATGTGTGTATATATATATATATATATATATACACACACACACATATATATGTGTGTGTATGTATATATATATATATACAGTCAGGTGCATAAATATTGGGACATTGACAGAATTTTCATATTTTGGCCTCTATTCACCACCACAATGGCTTTGAAATGAAACAAACAAGATGTGCTTTAACTGCAGACTTTCAGATTTAATTTGAGGGTAATTACATCCAAATCAGGTGAACGGTGTAGGAATTACAACGGTTTCTATATGTGCCTCCCACTTTTTAAGGGGCCAAAAGTAATGGGACTATCAACTCAAAAGCTATAGTTTCATTTCAAAGCCATTGTGGTGGTGAATAGAGGCCAAAATATGAAAATTCTGTCAATGTCCCAATATTTATGCACCTGACTGTATATATTAGGGGTGTGCACCGGACACTTTTCGTGTTTTGTGTTTTGGTTTTGGATCTGGATCTTTCTTCGTGTTTTGGATCTGGATTGGTTTTGCCAAAACCACCCTTCCGTGTTTTGGGTTCTGGGTTTTGTGTTTTGGATCTGTATTTTTTTTAAAAAAAGCATAAAAACAGCTAAAATCACAGAATTTGTAGGTTTTTCTGCTCCTATGCTATTATTAACCTCAATAACCTTAATTTCCACTCATTTCCAGTCTATTCTGAACACCTCACACCTCACAATAGTGTTTTTATGTCCAAAACGTTGCACCGAGGTAGCTGGATGACTATGCTAAGCGACACGAGTGGGCGGCACAAACACGTGACCCATCTAGGCGTGAAACTGCAGTGGCAGACAGGATGGCAGTTTGAAAAACTAGGCCCCAAACTGTACATAATGCAAAGAAAAAAAAGAGGTGCAAGATGGAATTGTCCTTGGGCCCTCCCACCCACCCTTATGTTGTATAAACAGGACATGCACACTTTAACAAACCAATCATTTCAGCGCCAGGGTCTGCCACACAACTGTGGCTGAAATGATTGGTTCGTTTGGGCCCCCACAAAACAAGCTGGCAATTAATGTGTCCCTGCACAAACTGGCTCTATGGAGGCAAGATGTCATCCTCATCCTCCTCATCCACCGATTCCTCACCCTCTTCAGTGTGTACATCCTCATCCTCACAAAGTATTAACTCGTCCCCACTTGAATCCACCACCACAGGTCCCTCTGTACCTTCTGGAGGCTGGTCTCCCTGGAAGAGCTGATAATTCATTTTGATGAACATCATCTTCTCCACATTCTGTGGAAGCAACCTCCTACGCCTTTCGCTGACAAGGTTCCCGGCTGCACTAAACACTCTTTCGGAGTACACACTGGAGGGGGGGCAACTCAGGTAAAATAGAGCCAGTTTGTACAGGGGCCTCCAAATTGCCTCTTTTTCCTGCCAGTACAGGTATGGACTGTCTGCCATGCCTACTTGGATGCTGTCACCGATGTAATCCTCCACCATTCTGTCAATGGTGACAGTATCATATGCAGTGACAGTAGACATGTCAGAAATTGTTGCCAGGTCCTTCAGTCCGGACCAGATGTCCAAACTTGGTCCTGCCTGCCCTGCATCACCGCCAGCGGGTTGCTTAGGATACCTAAGTTTTTTCCTGGCAGCCCCAGTTGCAGGAGAAAATGAAGAAGGAGCCGTTGACGTGTCACGTTCCGCTTCAGCTGACAGTGTGTTCACCAGCAGGTCTTTGCACCTCTGCAGGCTTGTGTCGGCCAGAAAGAGAGACACCACATAGGCTTTAAACCTAGGATCGAGCACGGTGGCCAAAACGTAGTGGTCTGATTTCAACAGATTGACCACCCTGGAATCCTGGCAAAGCGAATGAAGGGCTTCATCCACAAGTCCCACATGCTGAGCGGAATCGCTCCGTCTTAGCTCCTCCTTCACTTTCTCCAGCTGCTTCTGCAAAAGCCTGATGAGGGGAATGACCTGACTCAAGCTGGCAGTGTCTGAACTGACTTCACGTGTGGCAAGTTCGAAGGGCTGGAGAACCTTGCACAACACGGAAATCATTCTCCACTGCGCTTGAGTCAGGTGCATACCCCCTCCTTTGCCTATGTCATAGGTGGATGTATAGGCTTGTATGGCCTTTTGCTGCTCCTCCATCCTCTGAAGCATATAGAGGGTTGAGTTCCACCGCGTCACAACCTCTTGCTTCAGGTGATGGCGGGGCAGGTTCAAGAGTGTTTGCTGGCGCTCCAGTCTTCGGCACGCAGTCGCTGAATGGCGAAAGTGGCCAGAAATTTTTCGGGCCACCCAAAGCGTCTCCTGCACGCCCCTGTCGCTTTTCAGAAAATTCTGCACCACCAAGTTTATTGTGTGAGCAAAACATGGGACGTGCTGGAATTTGCCCAGATGTAATGCCCGCACAATATTGGTGGCGTTGTCAGATATCACAAATCCCCAGGAGAGTCTAAGTGGGGTAAGCCACTGGGCGATGATTTCCCTCAGTTTCTCTAAGAGGTTGTCGGCGGTGTGCCTCTTACTGAAACCGGTGATACACAGCGTAGCCTGCCTTGTAACGAGCTGGCATTTCTGAGATGCTGCTACTGGTGACGCTGCTGCTGTTGCTGCGTAAGGTGATACATCTACCCAGTGGGCTGTCACAGTCATATAGTCCTTAGTCTGCCCTGTTCCACTTGTCCACATGTCCGTGGTTAAGTGGACATTGTGTACAACGGCATTTTTCAGGACACTGAGGACACTTTTTCTGACGTTTCTGTACAGTCTCGGTATCGCCTGCCTAGTGAAGTGGAATCTAGATGGGATTTGGAACCGGGGACACACTACCTCCATCAATTGTCTAAATCCCACTGCACTAATGGCGGATACCGGACGCACGTCTAACACCAACATAGCAGTCAAGGCCTCAGTTATACGTTTTGCTTCAGGATGACTGCTGTCGTACTTCATCCTCCTCGCTAAGGACTGTTGGAGGGTCAATTGTTTAGTAAAAGTAGTGGTGTTCCTACTTCCTCTCTGGGATGATGAACGACTCCCAGCAGCAGCAACAGCAGCAGCGGCAGCAGTAGGCGTAGCAATGCAGGATCCTCCAGAGGAATCCCGGATAGGAGAGTCAGTCATGCCAGTGACATGGCCTGCAGGACTACTTCCGATCCTGACTAAGGAGGAAATTGACGAGGAGGGAGTTGACGGTGTGGTTTGCAGGCGCTTGGATACAACAGGACAACGGGATTTAGGTGTCCCTGGACTGCTTACGGTCTTAGCCAAAGTTTCTGAACTTGACAGTAACTTTTTATGAACGCGCTGCAGGTGCCGTATAAGGGAGGATGTTCCTAGGTGGTTGACGTCCCTACCCCTACTTATTTCACCTTTACATATGGTACATATGGCAAGACAGTTGTTGTCCGGATTTGGATAGAAATATTGCCAGACCAAAGAGGTGGAATGTTTGGTCTTCTGCCCAGGCATGACCGTGATGGGCTTTTTCATCCCACGGACAACAACTGTCTCCCCCGGAGCCTGATTTAAACAAACCACATCACCATCAGAATCCTCCTCGCCAACTTCCTCCTCAGCGCCAGCTACACCAGTATCCTCATCCTGTTGTACTTCAACAGTGACATCTTCAATTTGCATATCAGCAAGTGGACTGTGGGTGCTCCTTTCAGCACTTGCAGGGGGCGTGCAAATGGTGGAAAGAGCCACCTCTTCCCGTCCAGTGCTGGGAAGGTCAGGCATCGCAACCACCACCACACTTGGACTCTCCTTGGGGATTTGTGATATCTTCTTAGAAAGCACAGTTCTTCGCTGTGCTTTTGCCAGCTTAACTCTTTTGATTTTTTTAGTGGGAGGAGGGCTTCCATCGTCATGTGAAGCTGAACCACTAGTCATGAACATACTAGGGATCGACCTTAGCCGTTCCTTGCCACTCCGTGTCGTAAATGGCATATTGGCAAGTTTACGTTTCTCTTCAGCTGATTTAAATGTCTTTTTCAAGGTCATTTTCCTGAACTTTGCCATTTGGGATTGTATGTGCCCTCTACTATGACATTGGGCATCGGCCTTGGCAGACGACGTTGATGGCATGTTATCGTCTATGTCATGACTAGTGGCAGCAGCTTCAGCACTAGGAGGAAGTGGTTCTTGATCTTTCTCTATTTTATTTTTATCGGAGAAAGTTTGGTCCTCCATTTATGTTATATCGATTTGATATATACGTGTGGCTAAACACAGAAAATAATTTTTTTTTTGGTTTGGACTGGAGTGTACTTTGTGGGTTACAGCACCCTTTAACGGTCAAGCCAGCCGGCCCTTTACTTATGACACAGGCGCACGCTTGGCACTACTTTGTTGATGCACGTGCGGCTACTGCGCACACAATTCACAAACACAGAAAATAAATTTTTTTTTGGTTTGGACTGGAGTGTACTTTGGGGGTTACAGCACCCTTTAACGGTCAAGCCAGCCGGCCCTTTACTTATGACACAGGCGCACGCTTGGCACTACTTTGTTGATGCACGTGCGGCTACTGCGCACACAATTCACAAACACAGAAAATAATTTTTTTTTTGGTTTGGACTGGAGTGTACTTTCGGGGGTTACAGCACCCTTAACGGTCAAGCCAGCCGGCCCTTTACTTATGACACAGGTGCACGCTTGGCACTACTTTGTTGATGCACGTGCGGCTACTGCGCACACAATTCACAAACACAGAAAATAATTTTTTTTTTGGTTTGGACTGGAGTGTACTTTCGGGGGTTACAGCACCCTTAACGGTCAAGCCAGCCGGCCCTTTACTTATGACACAGGCGCACGCTTGGCACTACTTTGTTGATGCACGTGCGGCTACTGCGCACACAATTCACAAACACAGAAAATAATTTTTTTTTTGGTTTGGACTGGAGTGTACTTTCGGGGGTTACAGCACCCTTTAACGGTCAAGCCAGCCGGCCCTTTACTTATGACACAGGCGCACGCTTGGCACTACTTTGTTGATGCACGTGCGGCTACTGCGCACACAATTCACAAACACAGAAAATATTTTTTTTTTTGGTTTGGACTGGAGTGTACTTTGGGGGTTACAGCACCCTTTAACGGTCAAGCCAGCCGGCCCTTTACTTATGACACAGGCGCACGCTTGGCACTACTTTGTTGATGCACGTGCGGCTACTGCGCACACAATTCACAAACACAGAAAATAATTTTTTTTTTGGTTTGGACTGGAGTGTACTTTCGGGGGTTACAGCACCCTTAACGGTCAAGCCAGCCGGCCCTTTACTTATGACACAGGTGCACGCTTGGCACTACTTTGTTGATGCACGTGCGGCTACTGCGCACACAATTCACAAACACAGAAAATAATTTTTTTTTGGTTTGGACTGGAGTGTACTTTCGGGGGTTACAGCACCCTTTAACGGTCAAGCCAGCCGGCCCTTTACTTATGACACAGGCGCACGCTTGGCACTACTTTGTTGATGCACGTGCGGCTACTGCGCACACAATTCACAAACACAGAAAATAATTTTTTTTTTGGTTTGGACTGGAGTGTACTTTGGGAGTTACAGCACCCTTTAACGGTCAAGCCAGCCGGCCCTTTACTTATGACACAGGCGCACGCTTGGCACTACTTTGTTGATGCACGTGCGGCTACTGCGCACACAATTCACAAACATAGAAAATAATTTTTTTTTGGTTTGGACTGGAGTGTACTTTCGGGGGTTACAGCACCCTTTAACGGTCAAGCCAGCCGGCCCTTTACTTATGACACAGGCGCACGCTTGGCACTACTTTGTTGATGCACGTGCGGCTACTGCGCACACAATTCACAAACACAGAAAATAATTTTTTTTTTGGTTTGGACTGGAGTGTACTTTGGGGGTTACAGCACCCTTTAACGGTCAAGCCAGCCGGCCCTTTACTTATGACACAGGCGCACGCTTGGCACTACTTTGTTGATGCACGTGCGGCTACTGCGCACACAATTCACAAACACAGAAAATAATTTTTTTTTTGGTTTGGACTGGAGTGTACTTTCAGGGGTTACAGCACCCTTAACGGTCAAGCCAGCCGGCCCTTTACTTATGACACAGGTGCACGCTTGGCACTACTTTGTTGATGCACGTGCGGCTACTGCGCACACAATTCACAAACACAGAAAATAAATTTTTTTTGGTTTGAACTGGAGTGTACTTTCGGGGGTTACAGCACCCTTTAACGGTCAAGCCAGCCGGCCCTTTACTTATGACACAGGCGCACGCTTGGCACTACTTTGTTGATGCACGTGCGGCTACTGCGCACACAATTCACAAACACAGAAAATAATTTTTTTTTTGGTTTGGACTGGAGTGTACTTTCGGGGGTTACAGCACCCTTAACGGTCAAGCCAGCCGGCCCTTTACTTATGACACAGGCGCACGCTTGGCACTACTTTGTTGATGCACGTGCGGCTACTGCGCACACAATTCACAAACACAGAAAATAATTTTTTTTTTGGTTTGGACTGGAGTGTACTTTCGGGGGTTACAGCACCCTTAACGGTCAAGCCAGCCGGCCCTTTACTTATGACACAGGCGCACGCTTGGCACTACTTTGTTGATGCACGTGCGGCTACTGCGCACACAATTCACAAACACAGAAAATAATTTTTTTTTTGGTTTGGACTGGAGTGTACTTTCGGGGGTTACAGCACCCTTAACGGTCAAGCCAGCCGGCCCTTTACTTATGACACAGGCGCACGCTTGGCACTACTTTGTTGATGCACGTGCGGCTACTGCGCACACAATTCACAAACACAGAAAATAATTTTTTTTTTGGTTTGGACTGGAGTGTACTTTCGGGGGTTACAGCACCCTTAACGGTCAAGCCAGCCGGCCCTTTACTTATGACACAGGCGCACGCTTGGCACTACTTTGTTGATGCACGTGCGGCTACTGCGCACACAATTCACAAACACAGAAAATAATTTTTTTTTGGTTTGACTGGAGTGTACTTTCGGGGGTTACAGCACCCTTTAACGGTCAAGCCAGCCGGCCCTTTACTTATGACACAGGCGCACGCTTGGCACTACTTTGTTGATGCACGTGCGGCTACTGCGCACACAATTCACAAACACAGAAAATATATTATTTTTTTAGCACTTGGGGGGAGCACCCCTGATGGACAGAGCACCCCCTGGACAACACTACAGCACCTCTTTAGGACTGGGACACTGCACAGGACTTTGGAGTGGACACAGCCCCTATGGAGAACTGACTGCACAACACAGTCCAGCCAGCCCCTATGGACTTTGAAGTAGTGGACACAGCCCCTATTAACAACAGCAGCACAGCACAACACAGCCAGCCCCTATGGACTTTGAAGTAGTGGACAACAGCAGCACTACACTACACTACACTACACAGCCCTAACTCCCACCCTCCCTCTTCACTGTCCACAGCCGAGTGAGAAAATGGCGCCGACGTGGGTACCTTATATAGGATCCAAAACCCGCGAGACTCGGAAGGCGGGATGATGACGTTTTACCTCGATTTCAGATCCGAGTCAGGCGGGAAAAGTCGAGCCTGATTCGGATCGGACTCGGATCGGGGGGGTTCGGATTTCAGAAATCCGAACCCGCTCACCCCTAGTATATATATATATATATATATGGACATACATATGTTTGTGTTTGTATATATATATATATGTATGTGTGTACCTGTTGCACAGTTGTGAGGACGTCTGCTGTGAACCTTGCTGTTCTAGCTGTATTTTGGATTGCATTACCTTGATAACGGCCTATATACAGACCGAAACGTTGGTGATTCCCTTGCAACCTACCTTACACAGTTGTGATAATAAAACTATCGTTGGATCAGAATATGTGGTGAGTGCCCTTGTATACCAGCCTTGTGTGTGGTTTTGACCATATATATATATATATATATATGTATATATTTATATATAGATACATTTCTATATATATGTGTGTATTATATATATATATATATATATATTAGGGGTGAGCGGATTCGGTTCTACTCGGTTCCGTTCGGTTATAAAAAACTAATCTTATTGGCTATCCAAAACTCGTGACAGCTGATACCCAATAAGATTCGGTTTTTACATTCGAACAGAACCGAGTAGAACCGAATCCGCTCACCCCTAATATATATATATATATATACATACATATAGTGCTCCAGATACTTTCACCGCTATACCATGGCTAATGACAATTTTTTTGCTTTCTCACTCCAACTCTGGGTATGTTAGGTGTGTTAAATAAGTGAATGTGTAGCTGGCTAGCTGGGAGAGAGGTGGGCACCCATGACTGGGGCTGGGGGGCAAAGAGTGGTTTTAAACTAATGTGTTATATTTGGCGTCCGCGGAAAAACAAAAAGATTGTTGGTGGAATTATCTGCTAGGGGGCACCAGTCAAAATTTTTCCTAGGGCACAAAACTGGCTAGGGCCGGCTCTGGGCACAGTCACACCGGACGTCAGCAGCGTGGCGAAAGGAGATGTGGCATAACATCACTGATGCAGCGAATGCAGTGAGTGAATACCGGCGTCACCTTATAAAATATGAAAAAGCGTTATAATGATATTAAAAGGAACACAAAAGAGAAAATGGCTGAGGAGCATAGGCAGCGTCGCATGACAGGAGGAGGACGAGCAGTGAGAGTTCACTTCACCCATATGAACAGGAGCTGAGGCCGGTTTTTGCTCCTGAGGTTTTTCCAGGTCCACATATTGTAGACACTGAGCGGCCAGCAACCCCTAGGCGTCGTGGTGAGTATACAAACAAATGTTACTACTTTCACTGTCTTTTTTTTTAAAGTATTGTAGATCCCATTTTTTTTATTTTATTTTAAATGGTGTAGTGTGTACGAACCTGTAGGCACTCCCATAATTAGGCCATATTCAATTTGGGCCCGTATTCAATTTGATTCGCACCCGCGATACTTTTTCGCCTTCCGGACTTTCTGCCTACTTCGTCTGTTTTGCAGGCGGAAAAGTATTGCGGGGACGTGCGATACTTCTCCGCCTCCCGGACTTTCTGCCTACTTTGCCTGTTTTGCAGGCGGAAAAGTATCGCGGGTGCGAAACAAATTGAATACGGCTCATAGTGATCCCCCATATCAGTGCTTCTTTTGGGGGGTGTCAGGCTATTTTACACCAATCTGACATGATTTTTCGCCTGTTTCAGTTTTGGCGGGTGCCCTTTTTGTCCTTTCCAATTCAATATTGGCCATTGTTTCAAATTGATTTGTTTTTGTCTAATCTCATTTTTTTATTTATTTTATTAAAACTCAGCTGCTGCACCAAGGAGGTCAAGAACTCCTAAAAGACCTCGCATGGAAAGGTCAATGGAGCAGGCTGGTGAGTTAAGGCAACGTTTGAAAAACCGACTTACACAGTTTTTTTTTTTTTAAAGTTTTGAATTTATAAAAAATGTCACATTACTTAATTAACCTTAGCATTGTGACATTAAAGTCTACAACAATAGAAATGTCAAAATTATGTACTACACATATTATTTATTTTAAAGTATTAATTAAAAGGTAATGATAGAGATGTGTACACATACATAGCTTCCTTGCATGTTAAACAGGCCTTATCATGTTTTTATTTTTTAAAATATTATAGACATTTTAATTGTAACAATGTGTTTTATTTCAATGGAAAAAGAATATACAAGCAGCTTCTGCTGATTCCAATTATATGCAGCATACCCACTGTAACGTAGCATTTATCATGCAGATACACCCGTCACTTTATTGCAGTCACTACTCAATGTCCTTGTTTTTTTATATATGTGAAACTCAAACTCCAAAATTAATCCTACCACACTTTTAAACATTTTAGTTCTACTAGATTTTATTTAAATTTTTCAAGACCATCAGGAGTTTCTGTGCCTCCACCACGGACCACACCACCAGCGTCTAGGGTCCCAGGAAGTAATTTTGGCTTGGTGGCCAACACGTCTGAGGAGGAGGAGGAGGCTGAGGAACAATTCCTCTTAGTCCTGTGGAGGCATCAAGTCAAAATCCACCTGCACAGCACCAACAGCCACCAACACAGCAAACAGCACAGCCACCCACACAGCAACCAGCACAGCCACCCACACAGCATACAGCAACAGCCACCCACATAGCAACCAGCACAGCCACCCACACAGCAAACAGCAACAGCCACCAACACAGCAACCAGCACAGCCACCCACACAGCAACCAGCACAGCCACCCACACAGCAAACAGCAACAGCCACCCACATAGCAACCAGCACAGCCACCCACACAGCAAACAGCAACAGCCACCAACACAGCAACCAGCACAGCCACCCACACAGCAACCAGCACAGCCACCCACACAGCAAACAGCAACAGCCACCCACATAGCAACCAGCACAGCCACCAACACAGCAAACAGCAACAGCCACCAACACAGCAACCAGCACAGCCACCCACCCCCAGTGCAGATGAGCTGGCTCAGTCCCTGCACACCTTCTGTCAACACCAGATGCAGTACATGGAGATGCAAAAAATTCAAATGGACAGCATCACACACCAGCTCAGGAAGCTAAATAGGACCTCTGCAGTAGCCCAGGGGACCCGCACCCGTATGGCTAGTGACTTCAGTAGGCATCTGGTGGAGCTAACACAGGCCGCCAGAGACCAAAATGCTGCCATACGGGAGCAAACACAGGCCTTTGTGGCATTACAAAGGGAACTGGTGGCACAAAGGGCCCTTAGGGAAGTGCCATCAGCATCTACACCCAGCTCACAAGCCACCAGTCCCCAAACAGCCTCACCAATGAGTCCCCCGACGCGAAGTGCCCGTACACAGGGGGGGTGCAACTACAGGGTCAGGGAGGGGTAGAGGCTCATCTGCCTCACAGTAATTTTGGTTGTTTTTATAATTTGTGTTTTTTTTCCTGACACCTTACTAGTTTAGTAAAGTAAGTTGAATTCAATTTGTGTCTGTCTTTCTTTATAAACTAAACTTAGATTGTTTCGTTTATTTTGAACTATATTTAAATGGAACAGATGTTTGTATTTAATTAGCCGTAAAAAGTTGGTTTCCGGGAAAAAAAAACACAGATTGTGACTTATCCCCAAGACTTTTCGACGGGGAGAAAATTTATCCCCAAGACTTTTCGCCGAGGGCGAAAAGTCTATTAAAAAAAACGGGGATCATTTTTCAGCACACAATAGGGTTTGAAAAAAAGTCAAGAATTTTGGCTCCTAAACCTAATCGAATATGGGTTCTAACAGAATTAAGAATTATGGCCCTCATTCAGAGCCGTTCGCTATTTGCGGTCGTTCGTTTAAAAACAAGGGGTGGCTATTCAAATGATCCGTACGCACATTGCAGTCTGTTCACACCTCTAAGTCTGAACGAACGAGCAAAACATACGCTCGTTTATTTGTTAAAAACGCCCCCTGGCCGCTCGCACCATACGTCATGTCCGCTATTTATTAGATTAATCGAGTACATCGACCAGCGTATGAACTGCTCGCTATTCTTGTGGTTGGTGTTTGCTACCACAAATTTGCGAGCAGTTCTGGCTATAAAATAACCCAGTGACGTGGTCAATGACGCTGCTGTTTTAAATATACACACCCATAAAACGCCCGTTTTGACCTTTAAGCACGCTTGCGTTCGGATCTCCACTCCCCATTTTCAAGCACCTTCCCGTTACCACCCACATACGCCTCATTCTGTCACTCAAAATAGCAGGCACTCGCAATATAGCGTACAAACGATTTTCGGCCGCACTGACTGGTTCGCGCATGCGTACTAAAAACCGTACGCATGCGCAGATGTGCAAACATCGCTCGGAACGAGCGTACTGCCGCTAACGAGCGGCTCTGAATGAGGGCCTATGAGTATTAAAATCCTTAAAAAGGTGCTTTTACACTTATATGCATATTTATATATGTTTATGGATTCAAAGATTCCTTTGTAACCTTTTTGAAGAAAGATTTTAATTTTTAACATACAACTCTCCATTGTCACTTTGGTCTATTTTTTGGCGAGATTATGGTAATGTTTTATGTGCGAGTTTCGAACTCGCACATTATTACAATGCACGAGTTGTATGTACAACCTGGGGAAACATCTGAATGCGAGTTTGAAAAATGTGTATTTGGAAAAATGCGAGTTTGCAGGATTGTGCACGCTACATTGGTCAAGATTACAAAATGTGCGAGTTTTCTAGGAAACTCGGAAAATCTAAAAACGCGAACTCTATTACATCCCGCCCCTGATGTTGAAATATATATCTACTTTGCTCTCTATCTATCTATCTATCTATCTATCTCCTATCTATTATCTATTTACATATCAAATTATCTGTCTGTTATCTATCTATCTATCTATCTATCTATCTATCCTGTGGCGTAACTTCATCCCAGGTGCCCGGAGGCAAGATACATTTTGTTGCCCCCCCCCAAATGAAAATGTACCCCCCCTCCAGCTTCTGCCGCCCCCCTATGCAGTCCCTTTTATACAATGCCCCCAGTAGTCTTCCCCCTATGCAGTGCCCTCAGTAGAAATCCCCCTATGCAGTGCCCTCCTATGTAGTACCCCCCAATAATGGTCCCCCTATGCAGTACCTCCAGTAGTGGTCCCCCTATGCAGTGCCCCCAGTAGTAAGGCCCCTGTAGTGCCCCCATATGATGCCCCCAGTAGTAATGCCGCTGTAGTGCCCCCAGTAGTAAGTCCCCTGTAATGCCCCCAGTATGAAGCCCCCTGTAGTGCCCCCAGTAGGAATCCCCCATGTAATGCCCCCAGTATTAAGCCCCCTGTAGTACCTTCAGTAGTAAGCCCCTGTAGTGCCCTCAGTAGTAATCCCCCTGTAGTGCCCTCAGTAGTAAGCCCCCTTTAATGCCCCCAGTATTAAGCCATCTGTAGTGCCCTCAGTAGTAAGCCCCCTATAATGTGCGCCCAGTATTATGCCCCCAGTATTAAGCCCCCTGTAATGCCCTCAGTAGTAAGCCCCCAGTAATAAGCCCCCTGTAATGCCCCCATTATTAAACCCCCTGTAGTGCCCCCAGTAATAAGCCCCCTGTATTTCCCCCAGTATTAAGCCCCCTGTAGTGCCACCAGTATTGTGCCCTCTGTAATGCCCCCAGTATTAAGCACCCTGTAGTGCCCCCAGTATTGTGTCCCCAGTATTAAGCCCCCTGTAGTACCCCCAGTATTAAGCCCCCTGCAGTGCCCCCAGTATTGTGCCCCCTGTAATGCCCCTAGTATTAAGCCCCCTGTAGTGCCCCCAGTAATGCCCCCAGTATTGTGACCCCCCCATGAGCACACACACACATATTAAAAAAAAAACTTACCTTAATCCCTGTTCCAGTGCTGCTGCCTTCCGTCCCTTGTGCCCGCTCCTCGGAACTATGGGAGTGACATCATGATGTCATTCCCATAGTGCACTGCGGGACCCGGAGCTCAAGGGTAAGCTCCAGCTCCCGCTGGTGCCAGGGGGGGGGAAGGAGTGGGTGCCCGCTGGTAACACACTCAGCGGGCGCCCGGCAAATGGAGGGTGCAGGGGGTGCGACTGCACCCCTTTAATCCTCCGTAGTTACGCCACTGGAGGTGGAGGGCCGAACAGCGGCGCTCCTTCTCCATGCAGCTCCTCAGCAGTGGCCGGCCCGGATGACAATGGAGCCAGGTGCCCTCTTAGTTATTTGCACTCTGAGCCAACAGCACCAGGTTCCTGTTATACAGTAACTAGGGTATTATGCCAGTATCCTCCTTGGTATAAGAAAAGTTGGAGTCTGTATCTGCAGCAGTCGCTAGTGTATGACTCCATTTGTCATTAGATACTTAGGGGTCTATTTACTAAGCAGTGTTAGGAGAAGTGAAAAGTAAAGAGTGAAAAGTGATAAGGTGCCAGCCAATCAGCTCCTAACTGCCATCTCACAGGCTGTGTTTGAAAAATGACAGTTGGGAGCTGATTGGCTGGTACCTTATCACTTTTCCTAACACTGCTTAGTAAATAGACCCCTTACAGTCTATCTCCACTGAAAAAGGATGTTAAACAATTTTGGATACATATGTTCCTCTTAATGTCTATAGATGTGAACCGTTCTCCTGAGTGGTAGATTATATTTTACTTTACCAGTTGCATTAAACATTGATGGCTTATTGTCTGGAAGATAGTAATGTGACTTGCTGCTTTAGGATGAATACAGCCCCATTGGCAAATGCAGGATTTCTAGAGGGGGGTTTCCAAATGCCTGATATTAGAGTGAGTGTGGCCAGTCCATGAAGAGGGCAGAATTAGTACTTATCCAGCTTTAATATGCGTCATACTATGTGTATTGTGTGTCATAATTCCAGCATATACAGGATCACAGAAGCCATGAGATGTGTCAGTAGCCATCCTGCCTGAGCTGAATGTTTTTATTTTAGATGTAGGCACCATTCCAGACTATTGGAGCAAGTCTGGGAGCCTAGAGGAGCAGCAGAAGAACCTAGCACTGCCCTGGACATATATGTACATATTGGGCTCTATAGCAGTGCATCCCTAACAATGCATGTTTTCCAGATCTCCTAGTTGGTGCACAGGTTATTTATCACTGGCTGATTCATGTTAAAATTTCCACAGGTGGTGCTAATTATTTCATTTATGATACTGAGAATAAAATGCAGCACTAGTAACAATCTATTATATTACTATTTCTACTGTGGTCATGGTGTGTGCTGGGGAGAGGGGTTTCCAGGCAGACGGAAACCCCCCCTGCGTTTGCCTATGAGCCCCCACATCATATATTCTCTGACTATAAATAAGTAGTGCCCACTTATTCTCAGCAAGTGAGCATGTACATACTCCCCAGCTCTCTCCTTAGTAGAGTAACTATAACAGCATATGTGTAACTGATGTAAAAAAAAGGGTTTATATTATAATCCCCTGTATTTGGATGAATTAGTTTGGTAGGGAGTGCTGGTAATCTATGTCTGTTCCCCGCAGCGGCTGCTTCACCTACCACCTGCTGTCAGTCACTGCCACTGTGTAATCTGCCACTGACAGCCTCCTGGCCACCAGACTGTCCATTGCTGCCGGGAACCACCGCTGGCTGCCTTTCCAGCAGGGTGGGTGCTGGCTCCCATCATCTTCACAGCTCCTGCAGTGACAGGCTCCCTCACCTGCTCCACCCCCTGAGCCTGGCAGGACACGGGGGTGAGCATGAGCATCCAAGGAAGGGAACTCCTGACTCAGTCCCTGTCAGCTACTACTGACAACTGTTATATACCTCTCTCTAACCGGACCTTCTTTTTCTGACAGGAACCAAATCACTTCCAGCCACATCACTCCGCCCCTTTTCTTCCCGTACAGCAAACACACTGTAGCACATCCTCACCACAGAGATAAAAAAGTACAACATAAATGTATATGTTAATACATTAAATAATTAAATACATATATCATGAATTGTGACTACATACATATATATGTTTTACCTCATAAATTGTACATTTATAAATATTACAAAGATTTATAAGTACAATTCTCATTTTAACCCTTAACCAGGGTTACATATCTATCTATCTGACAGCCTATCTATCTATCTATCTATCTATCTATCTATCTATCTATCTATCTATCTATCTATCTATCTATCTATCTATCTATCATCTATAGATTTACATATCAAATTATCTGTCTATTATCTATCTCATATCTATCTATCTCTCTTTATTATCTATAGATCTACATATCAAATTATCTGTCTATTATCTATCTCATATCTATCTATCTCTCTTTATTATCTATAGATCTACATATGAAATTATCTGTCTATTATCTATCTCTCTCTCCTATCTATTATCTATAGATTTACATATCAAATTATCTGTCTGTTATCTATCTATCTCCTATCTATCTATCTGGGATGTAGTCAGGAGGCCAGCGGTTGAAATACTGACCGCCAGCTTCCCGACAGTGAAATCCTGGCATGGGACTAATGATAGGCGTCTAAATACCGACGCCTAAAATTAGCCTAACACCGAAATCCCGACGCCCGGAATACCGAACGTAGGTAAGCCGGGCGTCGGGATGTGATAGCCGCGTGGAGGGGAGGATTAGGTCTATGGACTCCTGGGGGGTCTTAGGGTTAAGCACCCCCCAGGAGGGTTAGTGTCAGGCTAGGGGAAGGGGGGATTAGCGTCCCGGGGGGAGGTTAGGTTTAGGCACCCCCGGGAGGGTTAGGGTCAGGGTGCAGGCAAGGGATGGTTAGGTTTAGGCACCCCGGGGGGAGGTCAGGGTTAGGCACTAGGGGGGAGGTTAGGGTTAGGCACCCCTAAGGGAGGGATAGGGGGGGGAGGGTTAGGGGTGTTACCTCTCCATGTGCCGGCCTTGCAGCATTGGTATTTGATCCGCCGGGTTTAGGTCTGGTGGTAATTCATACCAATTCCATCTATCTATCTAAAATAAAATGGTAGAGTGACAGGCAGCTGTCAAGTGCTTCCAGTCTCAATAGCATTAAAGCTTTACAGGTGAAGGTGCCAGCCAAAAGCTGAGTAGCTCTTCCAACTTTTCCTCTTGTCTCTATCTCTGGTTTTTCTGTGTTCCAACTTTTGCCTATGGAGCCTAGCAAGTTATTTTTATGTCAATCTGTGAGTGGCAAACACAAGCTGTACTTGTTCTAACAAATCAGTACAAGCTACAGTATAGTGACAGTGGCAAAAACAGTATTTGCAAGCAACACATATGGAATGTAGAATGAAAACCTGAGGCCATATGTTGAAATCAATGACGGATCCATGGGAAGGGCGATGTCTATAACTAGTAGGAACCACATGGCAAGAAATCTGTGGGATCCCCAGGCACAGGAGAGAAACTGTGGACAGCGACAATATTCCACATTTTCTATATGTTCTTTATTTAGCAAGAGATCATTTGCACAGAAATTCACATTGATATAAACATTAGTCTTCACAAATATTATTTTTAGCACATTTCCTGTGATTGTGAGAACTGTCGAAGTCAGATATAAATATTAAATACAAAATAATGTCTTATATCCAAAATCTTATGCAATAACTGGCCTAGTCTTACAGATTTCAAATGTAGTTTAGCCAGTAACCCCCAAGGAGATGTAAATCAATGTTTGCTGGCCCAGGTTGAATAGGTCAGCTCAAGCAAGCATGGTGTCATAAAATGTAGAATTTCTATTCACCAACATTTCCCTGTATTTGATCTACTCAAACAAGCATGTGATGCCTGAGGTCTATTGGCACCAATATATATATATACCTCCTTATCTGACCCACACTGGACGATGGATGAACTGGTTTAATGACCTCCCCAGGTCTGTTGCACTGAGATATGATCTTAATTATACGTATCGCCTACACACACCTGAGCACACGAGTGCCTAGCCCATTGTGTTGTGACATAGACAGAGAAAAACCTGTTTAAACTGCCTCCCTAACAAACTAATATATTTGATGTATATTAATTAAAGAAATTCCCTATTTGATACATGTATACATATAAACACATATGAACTCTACGATATATATATACTTGGTGAAAAACACTTTTAACCATTATGGTATATTTAATTTAAACAATTTCCCATTCAATCCTGGTGTTATTCAAGTAAATTTGATTTCACAGTTGATCACCAGCTGCAGTAACAAGGCTCCCCCTTGTGGCCATGAGAGATTGGTTTGATTGGACACACGTTTCTTTATATACTCTTTAGTAATTTCAGTATATATGTATATATATATACATATATATATATAAAATGACATTTATATTACAATGTATTATATAAATCCCAGCCTACATGGCTCATACAATACATATAATCCAGGGATGGAACCACATATTAACATCGTGTTTGATATCATATTGTGCAGAATTATCTTGGCAGCGGTCTGATGGTTGCGAATAGATTGTCGCACATTGCGGCAAGCAGATATTAGCAATGTCAGATTTATGTTTAATAAACGGTAGATTTGAGCTAGTTTTTGGAGTGACCCCAGAGGAAAGTTTATGAAACTGCAACCTGAGCCTAGGCATCGCCCACTGTTTGGAACCAGCCAATGACCCCCATTGAACTGGAAATGTCCCGCCCCTGGACCAATGGAAAGAAGACACAGCTTACTATTATGCACACCCATAATTTAACTGTATAAGAATGCGCTCCCCTGATCCAGGAAGTAGTAGCTGTATTCTACCAGTCATCTGGTGACGACTGTACTCTCTGGATCCAGGGACGCGCATGTGAACATATGTATACTGGTTTGTAAACTCTGACTCTTTCTTGAACTGTATTGTACCACTGAATTGCTTGTAATATTAATGTTATATATTCTTTTAATACAATATTTACTTTTGTGCGTTGGACTACAGAAACTGGTGTGTGTGTTCATTTGCTTTCACTTAAGGTTAATATACTGTGATATATATTACATTGTAATTCACATTGTATTTTGATATGGAGGTAACAATTATTAGGCATATTGTTAGTGTTTCAGTATAGGAAGGTATTCTTATGCATCACACGTCGAGTACACCGTGCATTCACATTTGCGTATCACCATACGCAAGGTGCGTCCACTTGGCGCCAACAGCAGTGGTAAGATTTAAAGTAGGATTTCACAGTTGGGGCTGCGTCCGGTCCATCTCACACTCCCGGGAATAACACGACAGCACACACGTTGGTCTAACAACAAATGGTGGAAAAATGCATCACTAAAACAATTTTGTTTTAACACTATCTAATGTTGTTAAACTACGTATGTCTTGTATAGTCTCAGAGGTGCTGATGTGAACAGAGGGACAACAAGGAAAAGTTATTTCTTTGGTGTGTTGGCACGAAATTACGCACAGCGAAATTATGCACACTGTATAAATTATGTCCTTGTATTGTTGCCATAAGTATAGCACTCATGTTAGGCCTGAATCAAATCGGATAAGTTTATTTATTTGAAATTATAAAACTGTGTGAGCGTATAAGTGCTTAATACTTGCATAGGCCTGAGATAACAAAAGCTCCGTTCGCACCTAAACGTTTAGGTAGCATGCAGCGGAAGTTGTCCGCCTGGGTAACTTCCGGTGCTTGTGGGGAACGTGGAAGCATATAAAAGTACCAATCATTAACAGCAATAATTAAGAATAGTTTGTTTTATTGCCAGATTTGATTGTTAATGTGTTATAGTTGCGTAAACAGGCATGCAACGATACACGTGCGTGCGTAAGCCGACACACATATGGCACAGCACACAAGTACGGTTGAGAGTGTGTAAATTTGCTGCACTATTTAATACATTAAACTGAAGTATATTTATATATCTGTATATGTATATTGACAAAAATAACTATTCGATTTGAATAGTATTACTGTAATATTTTACAACAAAGTGTAAAACCTCTGGGAAAATACTATCTGTTTCTGTGAAGTGATTTCTCTGTACAGAAAATCTATTTTTTTTGTGTATGTGAACAGTTGAAAGAGAATTGCATGAGTGTGTGAACCAGGAAGGTACAGCAGAAAAACGATGAACAAGGAGAAGTTCTGGCGGCGTGTAGAATCGCAACCACACATTTGAAAGGTGCAGGAATTGTGCCTATTTGAAATTGATATCCAGGTGTGAGGCTGTCCTATAAAGATCTCAGGTAGGGGGGGCGTGTCCTAGTTAAACTGCCTCTGTAATCATAAGACACAAAGCTAACCAGTACCTGTGTGTCTTGCGATTGGACCGCACGTTATGTGTATTATATGCATAGAGTATAATACGCAAGCGTGAATTTGTGTAAAAGAAAGGAAATTTCACAGATTCTCTCGGGTTGAAAGGTCCTGGTTGAAGTCCACTGGTGGTGACGTTTCCCATCCAGAATTCCAGTGGAGATAAACCAAAGTAGGTAGGGACTACTGCTATATGCATTGCCTGTTGCATAGCGATCAGTTGCATGTATGCGTTGCCTGTTGTATAAACGGTCAGTTGCACATATGCGTTGCCTGGTGTATAGCGGTCAGTTGCATATTGACGGGTAAGAAGTTCTGTGGGAGTACTTAGAAAGAATCCCCCACCGGTCATCCTAAAGAAGTAATTTAGCAGTTTGGTAAAGCCACCAAATATGGGTGATAGATCTACTAATGGGATGACCGAGTCGACTGTGGATCCAGTTGAGGGCGAACCGAAAGGATCCGCAAGGTACAATAGGTGTAGATGTATGATAGCGGCACTTAACGTGCAGCTATAACGCTTCCTGCTTCGCTTCTTTACCGAGGCAAAGCTGGAAGCACTACCAATGAAATGTAAGAACATCTCGTTGGCCGGAGAGGGGGAGCGTTAACTCCCCCCTCCGGCGCTACCCGCTAGAGATCACAGTGCATCAGCCTAGTGCTGATGTCCTGTGTCTCTGTCCCGGCCGGCACCACTGAGCATGCGCGGGATCTCGCAAGTATCGCGAGATCCCCACGTACAGCCTGGAGCCAGCAGCAGCCACAGCGCTGTCATTTACCGCCCAGACCCCCGATCGTACATCGGGGAGAAGTATCAGCGCACATAACTTGACCAATTTTTAAAGGACAGTGTGGAGAGCCCAGGGGGAAAATCCAGATTCCCAAGAAAGGAAGTGAGAGGGGAAACAATAGATGAGATATGGGAGAGACGTCGCATTTTCTGCCAAGAGCGTAATGTGGGTGTTATAGTGGGATGTCTAATAGTTGGTAGTTTAGGAAGCCATGGGACAATTTCTATAGGCTGAGCCAGACTGCTTTCCTCCAACATCCACTGCTTGAAACCCCCTGCTCAGGTCCATTCGAGAACACGATTAAGCATTATGGCCTGATAATAGCTAGTGATGTCGGGGGAGCTGCAAACCTCCATCTTGTTTACGGCGGTATAGGATAGCGTGTTTAAAACGTGGTGTGAAAATGTTCCAGACAAACCTACGAATAAGGCTTTCCATTTCCTTAAACCATGTTGGAGGGATATGGATTGGAAGGGATTGCATTAAGTATAAAATTGTGGGTAATGAATTCATTTTTATCACATTAATCCTGCCGATCCACGATAAACGAGTGGTGCGCCATCTAGTCAGATCAGAACGGATAGCTTGCATCAATGGGATAAAATTGTTTGAAAACAGTTGGGACAGATCTTTAGTCAGATAGACTCCAAGATATTTAAGTCTAGTGGGGTGCCAAACAAAGGTGGATTGTTTCAAGGAATTTATCAAGGACGGGGGTGCAGTCAGGCTCATTACCACAGATTTAGAATAATTAATCTTAAAATTTGATAACATACCAAATTTTTGGAATTCTGAAATAAGGTTCAGGAGAGAAATAGCTGGGTTAGTAAGTAATGCAAGAAGGTCATCCGCAAAGAGTGCCAGTTTATATTCCTGACCACCAATGCGTATACCAGAAATATTTATATTACTCCGTATGGCCCTAGCTAGAGCTTCCATACAAAGAACAAATAAAAGTGGGGAAAGAGGGCAACCCTGTTTCATACCATTTGAAATAGCAAATGAATCAGAGAGAGACCCGTTTATCCTAATTCTTGCTGTGGGAGCATCATATAAGGCCAAAATTCTCTGCAGACATGTAGGCCCTAATCCCATATGCCGTAAAAGACCTGACATAAACTCCCAGTCAACCCTGTCGAAAGCCTTCTCTGCGTCACTCTATAAGATAATGGACTGAGCGGGCGAGCAAGAGGCTTGGTGTATTAAATTGATAACTTTAGTTGTGTTGTCTCTAGCCACGCGACCTGAGACAAAACCAATCTGGTCATCATGGATCAATTTGGGTAAGAATATCTTCAACCGGTTGGCTAGGAGTTTAGCAAAAAACTTCAAATCAATGTTTAGAAGTGAGATTGGCCTATAACTAGGGCACAAGGCAGGGTCTTTACCCTCCTTAGGAATGACAGTAATGTGTGCTTCTAGTGATTGTTTGGAGAAACTGGTTCTATTGGTGATCGAATTAAAAGCACGAGTCATAAGGGGAGCCAACCTATCCTTAAAAGCCTTGTAGTAGGCTGTAGAAAATCCATCTGGACCAGGGCTTTTACCAGCTGGAGAGGAGATTGCCTGATCCAGAAAAGGGCGTCTCAAGAGTATCAACCTCCTCTGAAGAAAGCTGAGGGTAATTAAGCGATCGCAAATAGGACGAAATTGCCTTTCGATGAGCAATAATATTCGAGCCCTGATCTGGATTCTTTAGATTATAAAGTTTGGCATAATAAGTTCGAAAGGACTTGGCGATTCGTTTAGTTTCATTATGGGTCTGACCATGCTTGTCTTTTATTGCTTGGATAATGGCATGTTGTTCCAGCAATGCCCTAGCCAACATCTTACCCGGTCTATTTCCCCATTGGTAGAAGCGGCTACAGCATTTACGGTAGGATAGCTTTATTTTATCCATGGAGAGTTTATGGAGGGCAGCTCTAGCTTCCTCCAATTTAGAGTAAAAATGTGGGGACAAGGAAGCTTTATGGGAAGTTTCCAGGGATTTAATCTCAGCTAAAAGGGCATCTCTTTTCTGCATTTTCTGTTTTTTTAAGTAGGAACCCAATTTTATGCAAGTGCCTCGTAGAACACATTTATGTGCCTCCCACACTGTTACCTTGGAAATGTCATGTTGATCGTTTTGTTCAATGTAAGAGTCTAAAGAACCCTCGATTTGGGATTTGCAATAGGCATCTTGTAAAAAGAGGTCGTTAAAACGCCATGACCAAGGGTTGAGCGGGTGTTGTGGCAGAGAAAGCGTAAGGAAAACTGGAGCGTGGTCAGACCACGTGATGGACCCTATCGAGGTGTTTGATATGAGATGTAAATGTCGGTGACTCAAAAAAAGATAATCGATTCTCGAGTAAGTGTGGTGAGGGCGAGAGAAGAATGTGAAATCAGGTTCAGCTGGATGAGCGATATGCCAGGTGTCAGCAAGTTGATGGTCATGAAGGGTGCGTCTCACTCGTCTAAATTCCTTACCTGGCCTATGAGATGTCTTCTTAGAAGTGTCACGAAGAGGATCAAGAGGCCAATTTAAATCTCCTCCTACAACTGTGATCCCCTCCAATAAAGTCTCGGCTTTATCTAACACATTAGCAATAAAGGAGGGTTGACCAGAATTAGGCGTGTACACATTCAAAAAGGAAAAATGCTGACGGTATAAAGTACATTTAACCAAAATACCCCTACCTTCCACAAGGCTATGTATGGAAACGTCAGATATTGGTAAGTGACGAGCAAACAAGACGGCAACACCTAAAGTTTTACTAACTGAATTATCACTAGAAAATGTATGTGGGTAATAATAATTTTTCAAGGAAGGGGCGTTCCCTTTCTTAAAATGCGTTTCCTGCACAAGAGCTATATCCACTTTATCAGCACGAAAGAACCGAAGCATTTGGGATCTCTTTTCAGGGATATTCAATCCTTTTGCATTAATGGTGACAATCCGCAACACAGGTTTACGACTAGACATAGATTCCTAGTGTAGAAATAGCGTAACAATCTGCCCCTCGAGTGTAAATTACCCAACTATATATGTCACCCTTGAGAAATGGAAAGATTATGAAAAGGGAAAAGGGACGGAAAAAAGGGAAGGGAAAAAGAAAAAATAAAGAAAATAACAATCGCAAATGTTAAACATATAATTGAAATATTGAATGTAGGTAGAGATTGAAACATCGAAATGCTGCATCTGGACAACCAGGAGGCAAAAATCAGCTCCATGTCCAGGATGTGAAAAAAAGAATGCAGCATTGGGGGGGTTCGGAGGGACAGTAACAACAACAACCCAAACTTACAATTGGGAAATGAAGTTAATTTCTACTAAGAGAATCTTACAGATAACTTAACAATATGAAACTTACAGACATGTTATGATATAACATCACGGATATTACTGCAAAAATTAGTTAAGGTGCACTAAAAGTGCATCAAAATGAACGTTGGCATCAAAACATTTAAATATAAGAATAGGACCGAGGTCTAATGTAGATAGGGAAAACTGGAACAGTGTCAGCAATTTTGTATATGAGATGAAATGATCAAGTCTCTTCTGCGGGCGTTGGGAAAGATAGACATCTTGTCTTCAGCTTGGAGTTAGAAACTCGTTGCCAACTATCTCCGTCAGAATGAAGGGAAGGAATCGTTAAAGGGCTGTGAAGGTTCTCTCAATCCGGACGTGCCACTGATTCTATACCCAAAGCCGTGAAGAAGGAAGGAAGATCATCGGGTATATGGAGAACATTTTTCCCATTATGAGTTACTTGTAGATTAAATGGGAAACCCCAATGATATCTCAGAGAATGTTTACGAAGTTGTTCTGTAAGTGGTCTCAGGGCTTCCCTTTGTTGCAAGGTATACAGTACCATGATAGGTCGGGAAAGAGTTGAATTTTGTCACCGGTAAAATCGACCTCTTCAAGTTGTCGAACCTTCTGCAGGATAGTTTCTTTTTGGGTGTGGTAATGAAGGTGACATATAACATCTCAGGGTTTGTCAGTAGGCAGACCTCTTGGACGGAGAGCACGACGTGCCCTATGAAACAGGATTTCACCAAATATCTTCGTGAGGGCATCTGTGAGATTGGATTGCGTTACATATTCCGGTAGACCACGTATCCTGATATTGTTGCGTCTGCCACGATTATCTAAGTCATCCATACGTGATTTAAGATGGCGGATCTCAGATTGTTGGGGAGAGAGTATATCTGTGAATTGGTGGAATGCATCCGCAGATACCTCTGTAGTCTTCCAGACCATCAATTCTGGTCGCCAATTCGGCCATATCCGATTGAATAGTGGCCACTTCTTGGCGAATAGTAGACTGAAGTTTGGCCTCCAGAGACTGAAAGTCTTGTTTCGTAGGTAGTGATCTAACGTGGGAGAATTTCACTAATCTCGTCCCAGAAAGTAGATGCTGGAGGGCTGGAAGTATGAGTATCACCTGGAGACATTCTGTCTAAAGAAGAGGCAGCAGGTGAGGTTGGTGCGGAGGTTTCATCTGCAGCAGTGGTACCAGCGTGCTTTAGGAACTGACGAAGATCTTGATGTGATCCGCCATCCGATCTACTACCAACTTCCGATCTGGACCTTTGTTTCTTATCCTTCCCCATTTTGAATTTAAATAGTGTAAGTATGTGACATGAAAAATAATCTGTATATAATTCTCATGTGTGGAGCCAGCTAGAGAAAAAGTTGGGTCATCGCCAGGTACAGTCCCTCCTAAGGATTTAGGCGGCCATCAGGATTACCGTCACATCATGGTTGAGAACAGGACCGAGTGTGGTCTCATAATGTTGGAGAAAAACAAAACTTGTGCTGGGTATAATAAGTAAGAAAGACACTTGGAGTGAAGTATGACAGTCTCCAGAGGATATTGAGAACTCTTTATGATGAGTTTCCAAAATTTCACCACAAGAGGGAGCCAAAGGAGCTGGTATTGTTAATGAGTATAGAATCAGTGTAGAATAATTATGGGAGACTTTTATTTAGTAATATAGATAGATGTAGGGATTAAGTAGGGCTCTTTGGAGAATGTATATGTTATAATTGTCACCAACTTCTTAATTGTTATACAGTGAAGTATAGGGAATTTGAAAGTTCTGCATGGAATGGAGAGGGTCACTGCAGGGTAACTGTTACTGCCTGCAGATGGAGGGGGTAGTTGCTGAACAGCTGGAGATGAAAGCTGTGTCACCCTCAATAAAATGGAGTAAAGAAAACTGCAGCTGCTTTGTGTATAACAGTGATCAGCGCTCACCGCTGCACTGTGATGATCACTGGCTCCCCTACCTCATTGAATAGAATCCAAGATGGCGGGCGCCACTTGTCGGCAGTTATATACAGCCTCCAGGCACAGCGGGAGACCAGGACTCGGAGCGGACCGGAGGGTGAGCTCCGCAGGGCATCCGGTAGCCGGCACACCAACGGCAGCAGTCTACGGCGCTAACATGCTTCGCCGAGCAGATGAGGTCCCGGCTTCTGGCGGGGTGAGCGGTTACAACCTGCAAGGAGGTAGAAGACCTCCCCCGGCTCTGCAATCGCCACCCGGGGATATCAGCAGGTACTGGGCACTGGTGGGAAGCCCGCAGGGGGCACACAGTGCGGCCTGAGTAGGTGCAAATAGATAAAAGTGGATGAGTATCCGGATCTCACCACCACTCCAAATGGCCGCCAAGCCACGCCCCCACGAGTTCAGCTTTGCTGCAGTACCGATGAAGTTGTCATCCCATCAGAAGATCAGTAGATGACAGAGTTGTCACCTGTCTGAATATACTGACACATGGATAAATCCAAACAGTTTACAAGAAAGGGCAGTCCCCGTTAACCTTTTCATCACAGAAATCATTGTTTGTCTTGTCTTTCAACCCATATCTATTACAGTGCACCTTTCATTACTGCAATTGTACTGTAGACCTTTGAAACCACATGCCTGTGTACAAGTCTAGTGTGCATCGTTTGTTGTCACAACATCATACCCTGTAAATAGTTCATTTTGTTTTATTGTGTGTATTACACAGTAGGATATCTATGCTTCCGTCTTAAAGGCTTCAAACACAAATTAAATATCTAGTGAAAATGATTCTCTTAATACAGACCGCATGGAGTCTAAGAGATTTCATTTTAGAAAAAAAAAGGGTAATTGTATGCACATTGCGGCATATGGCATAATGCTGAATGGGGTTACACATATAGAAGGCCATTCTTGAAAGATATTTAATGCCTGTTATAAGCATATATGTATAGTCATTTTATTGATGGGATGGTGTGATGAATAGGTCAGGGCATTTCAAAATGGTATTGTTAGTTTTATTGTAGGTTAAATATAGAAAGACATTGAATGGGATTATTCTGGTGTAGGGTTATTTTAGTTTTGAGTTGGAAAATAGATGTTATATAGGAACATTGTAAGAATGTGACTTTACTGTATGGAAGTTTATTCGGTGAGGAAAATTATATAAAATAAGTGCACGATGGTAGACATTCTCTACCCCAGTCATTTGGAATGCCATTGGCCAAAAGAAAGTTCAGATGGATTGTTTACAACCAAGAAAGGAGAGACTTTGTTTCATATATATACCTGCTCTCTATTCGGCATCAAAACCTCAAAAGACTATTATATGGACACTTGTCAATAACTGCATCATTGGATAA
The DNA here is from genome assembly GCA_031769625.1 of Taudactylus pleione. Classification (NCBI taxonomy): domain Eukaryota; kingdom Metazoa; phylum Chordata; class Amphibia; order Anura; family Myobatrachidae; genus Taudactylus; species Taudactylus pleione. Next base: position 1,264,425 of record JAUIMM010000078.1, on the reverse strand, counting down.
TCGTAAAGGACGCACAACGCACATCTGCGAAAGACTATTACCAAGGGTGACACTGAAGGTACTGAGTGTTACAGTATTGTGGTGAAGAGGAAATAATGAATAAAGACCACAGCACTCAAAGTACACAGCCCTCTGCGCAGCAAGCAAAATGTTAGCTTCCACAAATTCTACTGCCTCTATACTGCAAAGGTAAGCGTCTTCAATGGCAAGCAAGACACACAGATGCCAGGCCTAACCTGGGCAAATTGTCATTGACACAAGACAGAAGATGTATCTTAAAGACATCAGCACAGATAGTATATCTACAATCAAGCTATGCTATTTAAATGACTGATCAAATATTTTCCTCATGAATACTGAATAAAAAACCTCAGTAATGGTCATAATTAAATTACAAAAGGGTAAATAGAGTAGTTCAGGTATTTTTAAAGACTTTAAGAAGAAATATGCAACCATCACAATGGTTATTACTGTTATCTTTATGGTTTAAAATCAAGTGATAGTTGCTACACACTATCTTAAATACCTAGGTATATTCATACCGGCACAACTAGCTTCTCTTTATACTGTCAACTTCACACCGTTGCTAGATAAATTAAATTCCCAACTCCAAAATAGGAAAGACCTTAAACTTTCTCTCCTCGGACGAGTGACGGTGGTGAAGAGTGTGGTATTCCCAAGGCTGGCATACCTTTTACAAACTTTACCGATTACATTAACAAAAACAGATATATTGAAGTATACACAAATTTTTGTTAAATTTATTTGGAAGTATCAGAAGCCTAGGATGACCCGATCTCGAGCCTATTTACCAAAAAACAAAGGAGGTTTGGGTGTTCCAAACATCTCTGCCTTTGCGAAAGCTGCTTTATTTCATTACATAACAGACTGGCTGCTGCACACTGACTACTATACTAACCCCGCCTTGGAGGAAGCTTTATTATACCCCTATGCCCCAGCAGCTTTGCTACACTCCCCGAAAACAAACATTCCTGTATCATTTCATTCTAATATTCTGTTTTGGGACACCTACATTGCATGGCTGAGAGACAACATACATTTAAAGAAAAATCCTTCTTCATCCCCATATATCCCCTTATGGGGCAATCCAAGCTTCAGTCCCTCTCTTAACAATCCCCTTTTTAAATCATGGAGTCAAAAAGGCATCATGTCCATTAGGGATGTATTCGATCCAGGTGGCTTTATACTTTCTTTTATGCAATTACAAGATAAATTTGGTATCCCACGCTCACAATTTTTTGTTTTTACAAACGCGCCATTTTATACAATCACTAGATAATCCCCTGTGGATCTCAGATAACGCAGATATCATGTCCCGTATTTTATCTATGTGTCGCTCAACCAAATTCAGAATAGCTCACCTTTATAAACATCTGATAGAAGTATCTATACATGCTTGATCAACAATTGCTGAAGCAAGGCATACAGAAATTCCTGAGATATGTGATTTTGAGTCAATTATCGCAAACTTGGACTGTGTCTTACCTTGCCTCAAATCTGCACGATTACAAGAAATCCATTTAAGAATTTTAAATCGCATATACATATCCCCTGCTCAGAGGAAACATTTTGTACCGTTGGAGGAAGGAAACTGCGTAAAATGTAATTGCTCTAATGCCTCCCTTTCACATAACCTCTGGTATTGCGTAAAAATCCACAGATTTTGGAATAAAATCTTATATTACTTAAATTTCACATTACACCTTAAATTATCCAAAAATGTGGCAGCTTTCATTTTCGCGGATTTCTCAATATGGGAATCAGAATCCTCTTTTGATGTAGATTTATGGAAACCTTCCCTGAGGGTCATGGTTACAGTAGCTAAATAACTCATTCTTAAATATTGGATTCTAAAGTCAGCGCCCACTCTAAATGAATGGAAAACTGCACTGCTGGAGGTTATTTATGGTGAGAGACGTATGGCTATCCTTAACATCGAAAAAGGAGTACAGATTTTCTCCAAAAAATGGGAACCTTATATACTTTGTTTACCAACCCAAACTCAGAACAATATATGGAAAGTTTTTGAACATACAGAATGGTTTATGCTAAGACACATTAACTAAAATTGCCTGTCACAATTATACATGTGCTTCTCCTCATGAAATGCCTTCTGACAACGTATTTCCCCCCCGACTTCGTTTCTCTTTATCTTTGATTTCACTCCCTCTACTCTACGTATTTACATGACAACACGATTTATATTGATATATTGATGATAATATATTAAAATACCAGTTATTGTTTCTACGAATTATATAGGCTGTGTAGCCTGAGTAGCTTTGCTTATATATTATATTAGACTTTTTATTTTTCCCCCCTTTTTTCCTTTCTTTTCTTTTTATGATGTATTATACCAATTTTGCTGCAGTATATGCAAATTTTGTCTATTTGGCATGTTAAATTTAAATCAGGTAATCTTTTCTGTACTCTGAATTGATTTCTATTCAATTAATATTTGTTCTAGATTCAAAAAACTAGAAAATTAATAACAGTAATTTTGTATAGTGTGTTTTAAAGAACAGACCAGTTGTACATTTGAAAACTTTATTATACTCAGTTTTTGCATTGTACAATGTATAACTGCCTTTGCTGTTTAATAAAAAGATTAAAAAAAATAAAATAAAATTAAGTGATAGAAATATGAATAAGTTTAGTCAATGTTTAATTATATGTATAGTAAATGTTACATCAGACATCATAGAATAGATAGTCCTAATTTCCCCAAGCATTCTTTATAGGTTAGATGAGATCCCACGTCCTACCAATGATCCCCTGAGGACCCACTGATTGTGTATAAAGTTTGTCTTACCCTTACCCCTGTAGTCCCCAACCCAAATTTAATAGTACTGTAGATGTCTGACTTGCAATATAGATATGTATACATACCCCTAAGTTACCAATTAGTGTATTGTATGTATTGAATATGTTCTTCTCTATGATAGCTTATGGAGGCTATCAAAGGGTGGCCTGTCGAAGTCAGATATAAATATTAAATACAAAATAATGTCATATATCCAAAATCTTATGCAATAACTGGCCTAGTCTTACAGATTTCAAATGCAATAGATAATTATAGTTTAGCCAGTAACCCCCAAGGTGATGTAAATCAATGTTTGCTAGCCCAGGTTGAATAGGTCAGCTCAAACAAGCATGGTGTCATAAAATGTAGGATTTCTATTCACCAACATTTCCCTGTATTTGATCTACTCAAACAAGCATGTGATGCCTGAGGTCTCTTGGCACCAATATATAAATATATATATATAACTCCTTATCTGACCCACACTGGACAATGAAAGAACTGGTTTAATGACCTCCCCAGGTCTGTTGCACTGAGATATGATCTTAATTATACATATCACCTACACACACCTGAGCACACAAGTGCCTAGTCCATTGTGTTGTGACATAGACAGAGAAAAACCTGTTTAAACTGCCTCCCTAACAAACTAATATATTTGATGTATATTAATTCAAGAAATTCTCTATTTGATACATGTATACATATAAACACATATGAACTCTATGAAATATATATACTTGGTGAAAACCACTTTTAATCATTATGGTATATTTAATTTAAACAATTTCCCCTTTCAATCCTGGTGTTATTCAAGTAGATTTGATTTCACAGTTGATCACCAGCTGCAGTAACAAGGCTCTCCCTTGTGGCCGTGAGATTGGTTTGATTGGACACACGTTTCTTTATCTTATTCTTTAGTAATTTCAGTATATATGTAGATATATATAGAATTAGACATTTATATTACATGTCTAATGTATTATATAAATCACAGCCTACATGGCTCATACAATACATATAATCCAGGGATGGAACCACATATTAACATCGTGTTTGATATCATATTGTGCAGAATTATGTTGGCAGTGGTCTGATGGTTGCGAATAGATTGCTAATATCTGCTTGCCGCAATGTGCGACAATGTCAGATTTATGTTTAATTAATGGTAGATTTGAGCTAGTTTTTGGAGTGACACCAGAGGTAAGTTTATGAAACTGCAACCTGAGCCTAGGCTTCGCCCACTGTTTGGAACCAGCCAATGACCCCCAGTGAACTGGAAACGTCCCACCCCTGGACCAATAGAAAGAAGACACAGCTTACTATTATGCACACCCATAATTTAACTGTATAAGAATGCGCTCCCCTGATCCAGGAAGTAGTAGCTGTATTCTACCAGTCATCTGGTGATGACTGCGAATGCGAACGTATGTATACTGGTTTGTAAACGCTGACTCTTTCTTGAACTGTATTGTACCACTGAATTGTTTGTAATATTAATGTTATATATTCCTTCAATACAATATTTACTTTTGTGCGTTGGACCACAGAAACTGGTGTGTGTGTTCATTTGCTTTCACTTAAGGTTAATATACTGTGATATATATTACACTGTAATTCACATTGTATTTTGATATGGAGGTAACAATTATTATGCATACTGTTAGTGTTTCAGTATAGGAAGGTATTCTTATGCATCACATGTTCAGTACACCGTCACCATATGCAAGTGTGTCCACTTGGCGCCAACAGCAGTGGTAAGATTTAAAGTAGGATTTCACAGAACTTGGATCATATTATCTATTATCTGCATACATAAGGGTCGGTGTGTGTAACCACCAAGGGTATAAAGGATAATTGTTCCTGTTAGAATAATGGAGGGCTCGAATGAGCTAGTAGTGACTTAAACCAGGAGGCTGGGCTTTGGCCAGGAGTGGTGATCATGGGGCTGGTGCCAACCTATTAAATCCTTAATGGGAGGAGTATTGACAGAGCTTATTTAAGGCCAGGCTTACAAGCCCGTGGCCTCTTTCCTGGGGACATTTGATCAGGTACTGTGTGCACAGTAAAACATACACCTATAATCTTACTCTTTATATCTGCTGAATTCTTTACTTCTCCTTTAATTTGCTCTTTCCCTCTCTTCTCTATATTCCTCTGTCTGCTATTCTCTCTGTGTCCCCCACACCTGAGAGAGCTTCCCTGTGTCAGCGCCTGCACCATGGACAGCTCGCGCCAATCTGCACCTCCCCCCGCCCGTTTTTTAACCGTTCCAGTGGTTAATGGTGCGGACCCCGATGTAGTGCCTCAGGTCATGTCTTCATCAATCAGCCCTGCGGCTGCTCCCGCCGGAGGTCGCGCATTGCGGGGCTCACAGCGCCGCACGGCGCCGGACCCAGCGCTCTACTAACCTGGCCTCCTCATTGGCTGCCTCCAGGCATGCTGCTGGCGGTGGCGTGGAGGTCGCTACCTCTCCTGTGAGCGCCCGCCATTTTAGGTCCCGGCGGGGGTTGCTGTGAATGCAGCCCCTCCTGTGCTGCCAGGGGCTGCATCTATGATTGCTGGGCCCCCTATGTCTGCCACTGTCCCACTGCCTCCTGTAGCTGGTATGGCTGCTCCCTCCCCTCTGCTGTTAGCTGGCCAAAATGTGTCCCCAGCCTTTGACCCCACTGCTATAATTGGGCTTTTCGTTAACATGGCCACCACCTTGGCACCCATGTTTGCGGCTCTTCTGCCTCCTACTGTGCAAGCAGCGTCAAGCACCCCGGTCACTCCCCCGGCTGTTGCCTCCGCATCACAAGCTGCGCTGATGCAGACAAATGAAGCTACAGCTGTCCGCACGTCTGACGACGTTTCGGTGGTGGGTCCGCCTGGTGGGCCTCTTGCCGTTGGGGCCCCGCAACCTGCCCTGGCCCCGGAGGGCCTTTCTCCATCTTTTGCAGGTTACGATGATCCCTCATGGGTTGCTGGCGACGAGGTGGCTTCTAGTGCTTATCAATCCGGTAGGCACGCTGATCCCTCAGTGGAGGCGGTTGGTGAGTGTTCGTCTTCTTCTTCTACGTTTAGCGACGCCAGTTATTCCACCTCTGATGACTCCATTGACACTAGGCCCTCCCAGAAAGCTCGCAAGGCGCGCAAGTGGGCAGCTAAGTTTGCTAGGATTGAGGCCAATCAGCGCTTGCGTAGGCCTCGGCATAATCGCCATGCCCCACGTGATGACCAGGTGCCCGCTGACAGTGCTGACGCAGGGGTGGTTTGTTGCGCGAACACCGCGGTCCTGAGGGGCCTCCGCCCTAGCGTTAAAGACAAAATACTGAAGGGACGTTATGTGGATGTATTCTCCCTTACAGATAACATGCGCAAGGAATTGCGAGCCGCTAAGCGCAAAGGCGGTATTGGTTTGGAGGCTTTCCAAACTTATTCTAATTGGCAGGCTTCGATATTTGTCTTCTCGGCCTGCTATTTGGAAACTCACCCTGCAGAGCACCCCAATATCATTCGGTACTTTCACCTTATTCATAGTATGCAAAGGTCCGGCCAAGGGGTTGCATGGCGTGTTTACGACGAAGAATTTAGTCATAAGCAGGACAGGCTCCCCATTATTGATTTTGGGTTCAAGGATGTTGAGGTTTGGCTCGACGTCACTCAGGGAGCCAAATTTTCCCCGGCTGCGGATAGCCAGCGAAGAAAATTAGGAGCTAGCCGGCCAGGCCCGTCTAACAGTAGTAAGGGTAAGTGCTTAGCATTTAACTCAACTCAGTGTTAGTTTGGCCAGCGGTGTCGTTTTCGCCACCTCTGTAGCAAATGCGGCGATGCTCACCCAGCTTCTGGCTGCTCGAAACCTGCTGCTTCCCCGGCCCCCAGAAAGCCTGCTGGCCTGGGACCTGCTAGTAAAAGCTTTCTCCTGTTAACCTTGATGCCATGGCCAAATGGCTTGCATGGTACCCTGACACAGCTGCGGCGCAGTTTTTGAGTGATGGTTTTAAGTTTGGTTTTCGTTCACTTCAGTCGTGCCTGCGGGTTCGCCAAGGAACCTTCGATCGGCAATTGAGCTGCCGCACATCGTTGGGGACAAAGTCCTTAAGGAGGTGCGGCTAGGTCGCATCATTGGTCCTTTTCTCGAGCCACCATTAACAGTCTTGGTATTGTCCCCCGTCGGAGTGGTCCCTAAGAAGACGCCGGGTGCTTTTAGGTTCATTCAGCATGTCTTGCCCATCTGGCCGTTCAGTTCATGATGCCATTCCGCAGGAGCTTTGCTCGGTGTCTTATCAGTCTTTTGATGAGGCGCTTGAACTAGTCAGGGCTCACGGACCCGGCGCGTTGATGGGTAAGGTGGATGTTGAATCGGCTTTTCGCTTGTTGCCCCTGCACCCGGACTTGTTCAGGTACATGGGTTTTCGCTTGGACGACGGATACTACATAGACAAGTGCTTGCCTATGGGGTGTTCCATGTCCTGTGCTTATTTCGAAAGGTTCAGCACCTTTCTGCACTGGTGCGTCGGGGCTGGTACCGGGAGCATAGCATAGCCCATTACCTGGATGACTTTTTGTGCGTCAGCCCTGCTGATTCCCCACGTTGCCGGGTTTTGTTAGAGTCCATTCAGGCCCTTTTTTGCAGTTCAGATTGCCAGCGAGATAACCTTGGGCCCCGTCTCGATACCTCGGATGGCTGCTGCAGACTTCCAGCTGAGAAAATTCTCAAATTAAAACATGCCATTCAGAATTGCCTGGCTGCGGGTAAGGTGACACTGCGGCAAGCGCAATCTCTCCTGGGTTTGCTCAATTTCTCATGCCGGGTGATCCCCATGGGTCGGGTATTTTCCAGGAAGCTACAGCGAGACACCGCAGGTGGTAGCAGGGCACACCATTTTATTCGGCTCTCTGCCGAAATAAAAAGGGATCTATCTATTTGGCTCTCTTTTTTGGCCGATTTTAATGGTGTTCTCTTGTGGTTGCCCCCTCCGGTCCCCAGCTATCAGTTACAGTTGTTCACTGACGCGGCCGGCTCGTCGGGCTTTGGGTGTTACCTCCGAGGGTCATGGTGCGCTGCCCCCTGGCCGGCGGAGTGGTTTTCCAGGGGTTTAACTAAAGACCTGCTCCTCCTGGAATTGTTTCCCATTATGATGGTGCTGGAACTGTGGGCTCCTGAGTTGCGCATTAGGAGTATTGTTTTTAGATGCGACAACCTAGGCGTTGTGCACGCTGTTAATGGACAGCGCGCCTTTTCCTTGCCGGCCCTACGCTTGCTCGCTACTGTCGAAGCCGGATGATTGGCAGAGACCAGACCTTAAGTTAATATTGGGCGACGCCATTTTTTGTTGCCCCTGACAACGCCATCTTGCGTTGTCAGCATGAAACCATTGTGTGCGATGCTATATGCAATTATTAGCGTTGTGCATCTGCTTTGCTACCGCATATTGTTGAAAGTCCTACCATACCCCATACGCACATTAAATAAAACATAAAATATATAAGACGCACAGCGCACAGTTGCGCTGTTTATCAAAGCACTCTATACATAAATACACCACGCATATTAGCGACTATACGCAATACTCTCACACTTACATATACCAAAACTTATAAAAAGGTTCCTCCACATTAAGGGGGTCATTCAGACCCGGTCATTAGCGCCGATGCGCTCGGACCGGGTCGATGGCCCCCCACATAGCATGCGCTGGACGGCGCCGTCGTGCACATGCGTGAGACCCGCTACGACCGACAGCGCCGGTTGTAGCGGATCTCGATCCAAAGGGGGCGAACTGTCGATGTTGATTGACAGCTCGCCCCGTTTGGAAGGCGGGCCGGCGGGGGTGGCAGCCCAAACGGGGGCGTTCCCATGGGAACGCCTGCCGTTTGGGGGAGCAGACAGAGCCAGAAGCTCTCCGGGGCTTACGACAAGGGAGACCCTACCCTAGGGTCTCGTCGTAAGCCACGATGGTCGCGATGGTCTCTGACCATCGCGACCATCACCCGAGCGGTCGTTAGAGCTGTGGGTGTTAACCCGCAGCCTAACGACCGCAACAGAGGCGGGCGGTCAGGATGCAAGTGGCCGCCCAGTTTCTGAGCGACTGCTTGCATCCTCCGACTGCCTCTGAATGAGGCCCTAAATGCTTAATATTAGAGGTTATTTTAGCAAATACTTATGTTGTGAAATGTAATGTATACGATACTTAAGGTACATAAGCTAGTAGATATATCATGTTTGGTACCATTCTAAATCACTGTTTATTTGCAGATTTCCGGTTCGACCCGCAAGGAAATCGTATCATGCATTCGAAAGATATGAAATTAGTGGTTAGAATGTGAAGCTGTATGAAGTGTTTTTTACTAGTTTAAACCAGTTCTTCGGCGGGAAAACCACATAAAGCAACATCTGAGTAACTGGGACATACCCCTCGTGATGCTATATTAACTGTCCAATGACCTGCATTTATACCAGAATGTCCACGAGCAAGATCCAATGGAAACCAGTTAACTAGTTTCTTTGTTCTGGAAGGGTATATAGCTTACGTACTGGTTCTAGTATACAGCCATTCTTTGTGGATGACCACAGGCTTCTGGACTTATGACTGTATGCTGAGACCAGTGCACACGCGTATGTATTGGGCTGTATCGTATATTCTGTATTTCATTGTCTTTGTGCTAATTGTGCTAGATGAAAGCGTGTAACTTTCTTTTATTGCAATAAGAACTTTTTGTGCGTTGGAACCACAATTCTTGTCTGGACAGCGATTATTTCTCTCCAGCAATTTAAGGGTATTCATACTCAGTGCTGCGTTGCTTACTATTTAACATCTTGTTCAAGGCAAGGTTGACGCGCTCTCCCGTTTTCAGTGGGACAGATTTAGGTCCCTTGCTCCTGAGGCTTGTTTAATTTGTGAGCCTTGCCCTCCCTATGTTTGGCAGGGCATCGAGCCGGCACGGAGGGCCTAGCAGAGCAATCCCTTGCTCCGGCTACGTTGCGGTCCTATCAGAAGGCTTGGTCCGAATGGGAAAGCTATCTCCATCACCGCGGACGCAGAGGTGAGAGCACGCATTGCTCAATGCTTTCTTGTGTTTGGAGTCATTATAACTGAGGTCGGTCCTATGCGGTTGCCTCGCGCATGCTGGCAGGCATTTCTTTCTTTTTGCGACTGAAAGGGTGTCCAGACCTTACAGAGAGCTTTGCCGTTATTAAGGCACGTAAGGGAAGGGTTCGCGCCTCACCTCGGCCAGTTGATAAGAGAAGGCCGATCGATGTTCCCCTATTGCCTAAGCTTTAACTGCGGTGCCTGAGGATGTGGTTTCTCATTTTGAGGCTAATCTTTTCTGTTTAGCATTTTCGATGGCGTTTCATGGCGCCTTCCAAATTTCGGAACTAGTTGCCCCTTCTAAATTAGCGGTTTCGCCCATGTCCAGTTCGGACGTCAGTATTGGGGAGGGGGCTGTGTTATGCAAAATACGGCGTTCTAAAACTGATCAAAAGGGTCGCGGCCGTTGGGTCTCCCTAACAGCTTGCAAAGATGACCGTGTTTGCCCAGTATATCTGTCAAAACATTACATGGCATTGCGGCCTGTAGTTGGCAGCGCATGGTTGCTTCATGCTGTCGGTTCGCCTCTTACCAAATATCAGTTCCAATTAGGGATGTGCAGGCTCGGATAGGTTCGAGTTTGCACGCCGAGTTCGGATTTTTCCCTCCAAAAAAACAGAACTCAGAAAGAGGCTAAACGTCGTCTTGCATGGACAAACAACATCATTCCTGGACTTTTGTCCAGCAATGATGATGTTTGTCCATGCAAGATGACGTTTAGCCTCTTTCTGAGTTCCGTTTTTTTGGAGGGAAAAATCCGAACTCGGCGTGCAAACTTGAACCTATCCGAGCCTGCACATCCCTAGTTCCAATTCATTTTTAGATGTTGTTTGCTTCACATTGGCCTCTCCCCAGGGGATTTCGGTACCCATTCTTTTAGAATTGGCGCAGCTACTTCTGCCACCGCGGCTGGCTTGTTGGTTCCGCAGATCATGGCTCTGGGGCGTTGGAAATCGGCTTGCTATAAGCGTTATGTTAGGCCGGTGGCCACTGGCTGAAACTACTGTTGCGTTTTTCTTGATGTTTATCTGCCTATGTGTCATGTGTTTGTTCATTTTGTTCTTCTTGTTCTATATGTGTGTAGTTTGTCTTGTTATGTCTCCCCTGTCCATCCTACTCGGGTAATATTTGCCACTTGTAACAAGTGGGAGTCCTGAAGGATTTTATTTTACCTGACTAGACGGACTAATTTGGCCAAACATACAGTCCCTCAGCAGGTTTTTGGTTTACCTCTCGCCGAATTGTTTTAGTTTTTCCTTTCTCCACCCAACCCCCCCCCCCTACCCTCCCTGGTTTTTCCTTATCATTCTCTACGGTTGTCCAAGCTCATTTAGATTAAAAACTTAAAATTTTAGGGCCTGATTCAAACCCACTCGCGAGCGGCTGTCCGCTCGCAAGTGGGTCGATGTCATGGACTGAGCATGCGCACGACGGAGGGAGCTCCGTCGTGCGCATGCGCCAGACGCGACGAGCGAAGGAAAGTCCTTCGCTTGTTGTGTCTGATCAAAGGGGGCGTGCTGTCGATGTTGATTGACAGCACGCCCCCTTTGGTAGGCGTGCCGGGGGCGTGCCTCCCTGACGGGGGCGTTCCCACGGGAACGCCTCCCGTCAGAAGCCGGCCCACTGACATCACTAGTGATGTCAGTGGGAGTGATTTTGGCTCTGATAGAGCCAAAATCACTCCGGAGCTTGCGGTTGAAAACCTCAACCGCAGGCTCCGGCTCGCAATTTCGATGGTCGCGATGGTCTCGACCATCGCGGCCATCAAAATGCACGCTCGTATAGCCTGTGGGTGGTGACCCACAGCTATACGAGCGTCCAGAAGGACGCTCCATTTTCATGGAGGCCGGCCCTCATTCAGAGCATCCGCTCTGCTCAGAGCGTACGGCTCTGAATGAGGGCCTTAATTTGTTTGAATTAAACTGGATATAAAATATATCTTACTTAACTTTAATTTTATAGTTTAAAGTTTGTTATTTTTGATTAAGTCTATTCAATCTAAACATTAATTACTGCTTAGTTTAGAATTTAGTTATAATCAATTTTCCATGGCTGCTAAAAATTTTGTGTTAAGCTCCTGTCTGTTACTTTCCTGTTAAATACTATATCTTAAATCACTAAGTTTTCTTTTACATTCCTTCCCCGGCCAGTATAGGTTTGACATTTGATGTTAGGGATGTCTGGATCGTGGGTCACTCATTTGTGTTTTGGGCAGCTAAGTCCACCTATACCAAGGACCAGCTGTTATGGCCGGTGGCTGCGAGGATTCGCTGGCTAGGTTTTAGGGGTCTCCGTTGGGAGTTCCTCATGCCCAGATTGGTAGCTGCAGCACGGTAATTTGGTGTTCCCAAAGTGCTGGTAATACATCTCGGTGGGAACGATATTGGTTCCAGGATTGCCCTTGATTTACGCCTTAACATTGTGTCAGACCTCCTCCTCATTATGGGCTCTTGGTCTTTCTGTACTTTTATGTGGTCCTGCATTACCCCTAGGTAACAGTGGCGTGGCGCGCGTTCTCCTACGGCTTTGGATGAGGCTCGTAAGAAGATCAATGCTGCAGTGGCGAAATTTATGCTGTCTCAGAGAGGTTTTTTAATTACACACTTTATCGTGATAAGCATCTCTATAGGCCTGATGGGGTGCATTTGACGGAGGCCGGTTTGGTCTTGTTTGTGGGAAGTTTGTTTGCTAGCATAGGTTAGGTGGTTTAGTGTGTATGGTGGCAGGCTGCAATTCTCTGAGGTAGAACCTTGCATTGGTGGGAAGTACGGCTTATCATCAGCCCGAGTGTAGTGTGTGTGCATTGGGTGTGCTCACCTTCTATTAAGTGTTGAGAAGTACTGTACCACCTCTACGGGGGCAATACAGCCATGTAAGGATGGTATTGTGTATGGTAAAAGGTATATGCTTAATACCAAAGTGCAGGGTCTGACATCCACAGGGCGGAATCCGCCCGCAATGCCGTGTTTTGTTGTTGAGTTTGCATTGTTGGGCTGCTCTGTGTAAGTGCCGTCCTTCCAGCCACCATACAATATTTAAAATAATTAAATTAAATTTCTTAAATAAATAGCCGACCTGTTTTAAAATCCATTACTGTCTCCGTGTGTTTATTCTAAGATAAGTTTGAAGTGTTTATATTCTTATGGTATAATGATCACACACACTGGGCACATCTCAGCCGTTACTAGGTTTATGTCGCCTGCTGCAAATCACAACTTTTATACAGATACAAACAATAATAATGGCAGATTTACGTTGTGATACATATGTAGAAATGACAGAAATAAAACATACCGTACTACGAGTCTCTTCATTATTACACAGAATTACATTCAGTTTTTGGGGGATTTTATGATAGGTGTGATGGGGAAACCTTTGTTATTTTGTGAATTTAAGATGATTAAGTAAATAAAGTTATTTAGAGTTATCTAGAGCAGCGGATAACGAGCTGGATAGTCACCGATATGTGTGATATATTATATACTACAGATCTGTACATAGAAGAACTCTAAATGAAAGTGTGCGGATAATGATTATACCTCTGCTAATACTCTGTTGCAGCTGCAGTAATAATAATGCTGTGCTGGTGGTATATAGGAAAATGCGTATCTTATTGAGGGGCAGCACCAGAGACAGCCCATTCGTCAGTAACACACGGGGGTGTTCCTTCCCTATACATTGAGATGTGCTGCGCAGAAATCAGCCCGGTGACTGAGACCCCTCTGCACTGTGGTGGAGGGGCTGACGACAAACAGGGTAATATGGAGACATGTTCTACTTAAAGCTTAAATATTGCTCTTGATGTTATTATGGGCTCTTCATGTCCTCTCAGAAGGAGGAGCCGCTCTCGCTAAGCCGTTTCTGTTTACGCGCTTGCTTCCGATAGGTCATTGACATCGCAATCCCAACAATTGCACAACCTAGAGCCACGCCACCAATGGAGGCGATTATCAAGGACCAGTACGGCACCTGGTCGACATCATCATTTGGCACAGGCTCCACTGATGGCTTCAGGGTTGGCTTCAGTGTTGGCTTTAGTGTTGGCTTTAGTGTTGGCTTCAGTGTTGGCTCTTCTTCCTCTAGTGGGAAACTGTTCTTTATAGTGTAGAGGTACGGGTGGTCCTGAGAGATGAACACAACGTGCAGGTCAGCCATGGACAAACATTTCTCAGAAGACACCTTTCTATATCATTAGTACGGGATGTAGTTAGCAGATCGGCGGACGGGATGTTGCCAGTCTAAATCCCAACGGTGCAAGCCCGACACAGGATTTAATATAAGCGTTGACACCTATCTTAATCCCGACAGCCGCCATCCCAAATGAGGTAAGCCGGGGGCCTCTTAGCCGTTAGCCATGTAGGGAGGGGGGGGGGGGTGTGCGGGAGTGATAGGCTTAGGCAGCATAGCGGGGTTAGAATCAGGTTTTGGGGGGAGGTTAGGGATAGGCACTCCTAGGGGGGGTGGGGGTTAGGCACCATGGGGGGGGTTATGGATATGCACCAAGGGGGAGGGGGGTTAGGGTTAGGCACTAAGGGGGAAAGGTTAGGGTGCGGAGTGGGGAGGGTTAGGCTACAAGAAGTGAGGGGTACGGGGAATAGGGGGGAGGATTAGTATACTTACCCGTCACCTGTCAGGATGCCGCTGTCGGGATTTTGACAAGAGGCACCCCGACTGCCGGTATTACATACCAATTCCCATCAGTACAACTGTAGCATGGAGAGCATGATCCTACAGTCAGACAAGTCTAATTAATAAGTAATAGGAACGCAAGCCCCTGGGGCTCTGGCCATAGCCGCCTTAGGGAAAACATTAAGTGGTGGCCCAGCTTTAGTGATAATGTCACTGCACAGTCCAGGACACGTGCCAGGAATTGTGAACACATATAGAAATATCTATCTCTCTGGCATCCAATGGGGGACACCGGAACAAATCGGTATAAAATGAATGAAGGCTGAAGCCCTCCCACTCTACATCCCCCATCCGGAGAGATTGCAGTTTCTTCCAAGTGGCAAAAGGAGCGGGGTACTTTTGTAGTGATGCCAAGTAGCATTAATTAATGTTGTTGATTTTTTTAATTACGTTTTTACTTTTTTTTACTATAGTGCTAATGTGACAGCTACTGACTGATTCCCCTGCACTGAGGTTCGGGTAGTCAAGCAAGTGATATGGAGGTGGTGGAGCTCAGACTTCATTCATTCCTGTCTAAATGTCCTACACGCTACTCTATGAAACATGTTTCCGATGTTCCCCCAACGGACTACAAGAAAGGGATTTCTCATAAGTACAAAAATCCAGTTTCTACTTCAGGGTCCATAGGGGGTCCACAGGGTTGACCTTGGGGGTATAGCTGGATCTGGATCCACGGGCACCACGCAGTTAAAGCTTTCACTGCTCCCAGGATGCACTTGGGTCCGTCCTCCTCTATACCCCGCCCCGAGCCACAGGCACCTCAGTTTTAGTTGGTGCCCGGCCGGAGCCGGGTCACCCTGGCGCAGTGGGGCTGCATTAGCAGCCCCTAAGCTAATTTTTAAATGAAGATTTTATTTATTTATTTTTACTATCTTCTGAGCGGCAGCATCAGACTGTCCATCTGGACGTCCATGATGCCGCTCCAACACCCCTGCTGGCGCTGCAACACCAGTACTGATCTGGGGATCGCATCGGGACCCCGGAGTCAGTACTAGCGTGGCTCCGGGACCTCCCACTGACTGCTGCCGAGCTCACGGGGATCAAGGTAAGCCGCGCTGCTCGCGGGGATATATGCAGTCTTCAGCCGCCGGTCTCTGGGGACAGACCGGCGGCGCTAGTAGGTGGTGCGTGGACCGGTCCCCCTGTGTACCTCTCCTCTGCAAAGGGACAGTGTACGCAGCGCTATAGCCCTCCCAGACACTGAATCTGGGAGGTTGATTGTAGCAGAAGGTGCAGTGAGTAACTGATCTTATTGCATTGTATGTTGTATGTGCGCTCAGTGCTGGCACAATACCACCACGGATGCCTGGGTGCGAGAAGTAGTCTCCCAGGGGTACGCCCTGTCTTTTCGGCTCAGGCCGCTCCACCAGTTTTTTTGCACGAGTCCTTCTCTGGACAAGACCAAAGCTTCCCAGATTCAGGTAGCTATAGAGTCCTTACTACAAGCAGGGGTCATTGTTCTGCAGTCTCAACGCGGGACGGAATACTATTCTACTCTGTTTCTGGTACAGAAGCCCAATGGTTCTCATCGCCCTATCCTGAATTTGAAGTCCCTGAACAAATACCTCAGGGTTCCCAAGTTCAGGATGTAAATGTTACGTTCCATCATTCTGGCAATGGAACCAGGGGATTACATGGTTTCCCTGGATATCCAGGACGCCTATCTTCACGTGCCCATAGCACCTGCACACCAGCGGTATCTGAGGTTTGCTATCCTGCAACATCACTACCAGTTTCTGCCGTTGCTTTTGGCCTTTCCACGGCTCCGAGGGTGTTCACCAAGGTGATGGCAATTATGGCCGCTCACCTTCGGGGCCAGGGTATACGGTTACTGCTGTATCTGGACGATCTTCTTCTGCTGGCAAGCTCCCCGGAGGTACTTCTTCGACATCTCCACCTGACCATTGCTTGTCTTCAGGCACACAGGTGGTTGATAAATTGGAAGAAGTCATCTCTGATCCCATCACAACGGATGGTCCATTTGGGAGCCCTTCTGGATTCTCGTCAACAAAGGATTTTCTCCAACAAAAGGTGACCTCTCTACAACTGAGGATACACAGTGGCCTGAGCAGTTGCAGGGTGTCGGTCCACTCGGCAATGAGAGTCCTAGGGTCCATGGTGTCGGCATTCGATATGGTGGAATTTGCCCAGTTCCATTCCAGGCCCCTGCAGGGGTAGATTCTGTCCGAATGGAACGGGTTACCTCACCGGATCCGATCCCAGACGCTGGTCTTGTCCCAAGAAGTGCGCCGGTCTCTAGCTTGGTGGCTTCAGCTAGCTCATCTCATCGAGGGTTGCCCCTTTTGGATCCCGGACCGGGTTCTGCTCACGACAGATGCCAGTCTCCGGGGTTGGGGGGCAGTGACCGGCTCGTTGTCTCTTCAGGGCTGTTGGTCTGCAGAGGAAGCAGTTCTTCCCATAAACATTCTGGAGCTGCGGGCCGTGTACGGGGCTCTGCTGTCGTCAAGCACCGCTCTTCACGGAAGGTCGGTACAGGTGCAATCTGACAACACCACCATGGTGGCGTACATCAATCACCAGGGAGGAACTCGCAGTCGAGCGGTGATGTTGGAGGGGTCTCGCATCCTGGCTTGGGCGGAGAGCCACCCTCCTGCAAACTCGGCAGTCTTCATCCCGGGAGTCCTCAACTGGGAGGCGGACTTCCTCAGCCGTCACGACATGCACCCAGGGGAATGGTCGCTTCACCCGGAGGTGTTTCAACTTCTCGTGGACAAATGGGGACTGCCGGAGTTGGACCTGATGGCTTCCCGTCACAACTACAAGTTGCCCGGTTTACGGCTCAAAGACAAGGGACGCAGGCGCAAGTCTGGTGGACACGCTGTCAGTGAAATGGACATTTCACCTAGCGTACCTGTTTCCTCCGAACTCCCTGCTGCCTCGGGTGCTAAGAAAAATCAAACAGGACAGAGGCACGTTTCTGCTGGTGGCTCCAGCGTGGCCCAGACGTCCTTGGTACTCCGATCTCAAGAGCTTGTCCATCAACGTTCCGTACCTTCAACCTCAGCGTCGGGACCTGCTGTCTCAGGGACCCTGCCTTTACCCGGATCTGGGTCGACTGTCTTTGACGGCGTGGCTCTTGAGACAGCAGTCTTAAGGTCCCGGGGATTTTCAAGCTCTGTCATCAGTACCATGCTGAGGGCGCGTAAACCTGCCTCTGCACGGATTTACCACAGGGTGTGGCACACTTACTTTCAGTGGTGTGAGTCCAGAAACTTTGATCCTCAGGTGTTCAGGGTTTCTAGGATTTTGGCATTTCTTCAGTCAGGTCTTGACCTAGGCTTACGTCTGGCTTCCCTGAAGGTTCATGTGTCGGCTGTGTATGTGTGGTTCCAACGTAGGATCGCTACACTGCCGGATGTTCACACCTTTTTCCAGGGTGTTCTTAGAATCCAGCCTCCCTTTGTGCCTCCGTGGGACTTGGTGGTGGTTCTTCGGGTCCTGCAGGGACCTCCTTTTGAGCCTCTTGAGTCGGTTGACCTCAAGTGGTTAACGCTTAAGACTGTTTTTCTCCTGGCAATTGCTTCAGCCAGGAGGGTATCTGAGTTGGGGGCGCTTTCCTTTAGCCCCCCTTCTTAATTTTTCACCAGGACAGAGCGGTGCTTCGCACTCGTCCTGAGTTTTTGCCTAAAATAGTCTCTAAGTTCCACATCAATCAGGAACTTGTGGTGCCAGCTTTTCAGTCACCTGATCTTACAGCTGGTGAGGCTTCGTTGTACTTTGTCCGTGCTCTCAGAATTTATGTGGACCGGACTGTTTCTGTTAGAAAGTCCGATTCTTTGTTTGTCCTCTTTGGTTTTCAAACAAACTGTTGCCCGTTGGCTTTGTTCTGTTATTCATGAGGCTTTTATATACAGGAAGGTTTACCTGTCCCAGCCTCTGTTAAGGCTCATTCCACTCGGTCTGTGGGTCCTTCTTGGGCTGCTAGACGTGGTGCCTTCACTGTTCAGCTGTGCAAGGCAGCCACTTGGGCCCTCATTCAGAGCCGTACGCTCTGAGCAGAGCGCACGCTCTGAATGAGGGCCGGCCTCCATGAAAATGGAGCGTCCTTCTGGACGCTCGTATAGCTGTGGGTCACCACCCACAGGCTATACGAGCGTGCATTTTGATGGCCGCGATGGTCGAGACCATCGCGACCATCGAAATTGCGAGCCGGAGCCTGCGGTTGAGGTTTTCAACCGCAAGCTCCGGAGTGATTTTGGCTCTATCAGAGCCAAAATCACTCCAACTGACATCACTAGTGATGTCAGTGGGCCGGCTTCTGACGGGAGGCGTTCCCGTGGGAACGCCCCCGTCAGGGAGGCACGCCCCCGGCACGCCTACCAAAGGGGGCGTGCTGTCAATCAACATTGACAGCACGCCCCCTTTGATCGGACACAACGAGCGAAGGACTTTCCTTCACTCGTCGCGTCTGGCGCATGCGCACGACGGAGCTCCCTCCGTCGTGCGCATGCTCAGTCCAGAACATCGACCCACTTGCGAGCGGACAGCCGCTCGCGAGTGGGTCTGAATCAAGCCCTTGGTCTTCAATTCAGACGTTTTTGAGGTTTTATGCGTTTGACACCTTTGCCTCTCAGGATGCATCCTTTGGGCGCAGGATTCTCCTTTCTGCTCAGGAGCGTCCCTGCCCTTAGTTAAACTGCTTTGGGACATCCCCAAGGTCAACCCTGTGGACCCCCTATGGACCCTGAAGTAGAAAACAAGAGATATGGTAAGAACTTACCTTTGTTATTTCTGTTTCTACGAAGTCCATAGGGTCCACAGGGCACCCGCCCTGATGCACCTGGCTTCAAATGGGCTGTGTGGCTGGTCACCGGTTTTTCCGTCTCCCATTTCTGTGAGTATGGTTTCTTGTGTGTTCCAGTATTCCTTCTCTCTGTTTAGTCTCCTCCTCCGGCCTTGGCTGCTTACCAACTGAGGTGCATGTGGCTCGGGGGCGGGGTATAGAGGAGGACGGACCCAAGTGCATCCTGGGAGCAGTGAAAGCTTTAACTGTGTGGTGCCCGTGGATCTAGATCCAGCTATACCCCCAAGGTTAACCCTGTGGACCCTATGGACTTCTTAGAAACAGAGATAACAAAGGTAAGTTCTTACCATATCTCTTGTTTTGTATGTAGAAGGTCCTAGTGTAAAGAAGACAGCTAGAGAAATAAATGTCACCATCCTGGCTGGTGTTACTTACAGTGGATGGACATTTCAGCTTGTTTCGATCATGGGTGAAGTTGTTAAAGTTCTGTTTATCACCAACGGGCTCCAGCTGTGAGTGACAGAGAGAAATAGGCAATAAATTAGGTTTATAGACGGTGGGTAAATTTGCAAGTTGCTGTTTTGGTGTAATTACAAATATGTCACCATTGAATGGGGTGAAGGGCAAACACAAGTTAGGATGATATAAGAGTCCACAAATCCAAGCTTTTTATTGGAGGAGAACATGGACTTTCATCTTAAAACTCCGCTTCTGTGAATACAAGGGGCATTCTAACTGGTCATAGTGTGAGGAGAGCTGTGTTCTGACCAATCAGAGTATCCCAATGTAGTCCTATAGCAGTGAGAGTTAATTTAGTATCGCTGTTGTTTTTTTCGCCAAAATCCTGTGGATGCCTACATGGACTGAAGAGGACCCTTTCCCTGTGGATATTGGGCCTGATTAAGAGCCGGACGCAATTAGCGCTCGCTCGTCCAGAAAATAGGGGTGGCTATGCAAATCAACCGTTCGCTCTTTGCGGTCTGTTCACGCTTCTAGGTCTGAACGAGCGAACAAAACTTGCGGTAGTTTTTTGGGAAACTACGCCCCCTGGCCGCTCGCATCCTACGTCATGTCCGCTATTTATTAGATTAATCGAGTACATCGACCAGGGTATGAGCTGCTCACTATTCTTGTGGTTGGTTTTTGCTACCACAATTTTGCGAGCAGTTCTGGCTATAAAATAACCTAGTGACGTGCTCAATGACGCTGCTGTTTTAATTATGCACACCCATAAAACGCCCGTTTTGACCTTTAAGCACGCCTGCGATCGGATCTCCACTCCCCGTTTTCAAGCACCATCCCCTGTTACCACCCACATACGCCTCATTCTGTCACTCAAAATAGCAGGCATTCACTATTTAGCGAACAAACGATTTTCGGCCGTACTGACTAGTTCGCGCATGCGTATTACGATCCGTACGCATGCGCAGTTGGGCAAACATCGCTCGGAGCGAACGAGCGGCCGCTTCCGAACGGCTCTTAATCAGGCCCATTGTGTGCAATAAAGATGGGATCAGGCTGTGTGGGGAAGATTTTAATTAAATAAATTACTTTGGTCAGTGTGAGAGTGTTGTCTAATTATGTAAAAAAAAATTCACAGGTCCCAGTGGGCCTTGTCTGCCAGGGCATCCTGGTACTTGTGGTTCTCCAAGTGCCAGTATGCCTTTGAAGCCATTTAAAATGGACAAGACAGAGCTATCTTGAACCTGTAGAGTGCCAGTAATAAACACTTTTATTTCTTTTAATTGACAATATTTATTAACCTCACACCCAACGCACCATGGATGTGGGTAATAATCTTATGACTGTTGGCACTAGGCTGATTTTACCTAGAGGTGGACACATTTTTTTTGCAGGCCTCACCTTCCTAAGGCACTAGGCTTTTGGAAATAGGACTGGCTGACGCTTGTCACCCCTACTATAGTGCCACCGGGGACCCCCACACACTTTGTCTACTCGATTTCTCCACTACCAGCCTTGGCTTAAAAGTATAGTCCTGGTTACCAATTTTGGGGGGACCCCACTATTTAAAAAATTAAAATAGAGAAGGCTGCATAGATATAAAACGCCCCTCAACTAATTCTTTTCAGCATTTTTGGCAGCGGATTTCTAAATGAATCTGGTGGTCTGTATCATTTTAAAAGGGAGAGATCGGGATGGTGATTCCGTTCTAAATTGTGGTTTCTCTGCAATTGTCAGGTGGATGTGGATGTGTTATAGTAAAGCAAGGTTTATTCTAGAGCAGTAGGGACCTGTTTAGCATTGTTTTATACCCATCTGCAGTTAGCATTTTTGGGTATTGATTTTTGGGGAATCCAGATATCTATAATGTCCGCTGGACACACTCAGCGGATTTCACTACAAGTGATAAAAACAGGAGATATGCTAAGAACTTACTTTTGTTATCTCCGTTTCTATGAAGTCCTTAGGGTCCACAGGGATACCTTGGGGTATAGGGCTTGGATCCAGCCATGGGCACCACAGAGTTAAAGATGTCCCTCCCAGGATGCACCGGGCCCCCTCCTATACCCCGCCCCCAGGCCAAGGCACCTCAGTTTTAGTATCAAGCCATAGGCCGGGAGAGAGAAAAAAGGAAGAAAAAAGTCTGGAACACACAAGATTCACATTCTCATAGAAAAGGGAGACAGAAACTGGTGACCAGAACAACACCCTACGGAAGCACAGGGCATCAGGGCGGGTGGCCTGTGGACCCTAAGGACTTCGTAGAAACGGAGATAACAAAGGTAAGTTCTTACCATATCTCCTGTTTTCTACTCCAGGGTCCTTAGGGATCCACAGGGATACCTTGGGGATGTCCCAAAGCAGTATCCTTCAAGGAAGGGGACGCTCCTGTACCGAGAGGAGAATCCGCCGCCTGAAGGAAGCATCCTGAGAAGCAAATGTGTCAAAAGCGTAATGCTTGACGAAAGGATGGACAGAGGACCACGTGGCCGCCTTACAAAGCAGAACAGCCGAGGCGCCACGTCGAGCTGCCCATGAAGGTCCCACAGATCTTGTAGAATGAGCTTTCACAGAGGGTGGCACTGGAAGTCCCTCATGAGTGTATGCCTCAGAGATCGCCATGCAGATCCAGCGTGCCAAAGTCTGTTTATTGGCAGGCCAACCCCTCTTATGAAATCCATATAGGACAAACAAAGAGTCCGATTTTCTCAAAGAACTGGTACGGTCCACGTAAATCCGCAGAGCCCGTACCACATCCAAAGAAGCCTCACCAGCTGAGAGATCAGATGAATTAAAGGCTGGGACCACAATTCCCTCGTTAATGTGGAAACTAGACACCACTTTAGGAAGGAATTCGGGACGGGTACGAAGTACCGCCCTATCCGAATGAAAAATTAGAAATGGGGGACGACACGAAAGAGCCCCCAAATCCGACACCCTTCTGGCTGAAGCAATAGCCAAAAGGAACACTGTTTTTGCCGTAAGCCATTTCAGATCCACAGAACCCAAAGGTTCAAATGGAGGATCCTGTAGCGCCTTCAGGACCACAGCCAGATCCCATGGAGCTACCGGATGGACATAAGGAGGCTGGATGCAAAGGACACCCTGCATAAAGGTACGGATATCAGGCCGCGTAGCAATCCTTCGTTGAAACAAAACTGACAGGGCAGAAACATGCACCTTCAGTGAAGCAAGGTGTAGACCTAAATCCAAGCCTGCCTGAAGGAAAGCCAATACTGTCGATATTCTAAACTCGCGAGGATCGTACGCTTTAGGGCGACACCACTCAAAATAGGTATGACATACCCTGTGGTAAATTCTAGCTGAAGCCGGCTTACGAGCATGGAACATGGTATTGACCACCGCTCTAGAGAAACCCTTGGACCTCAAGAGGGAAGTCTCAAGAGCCACGCCGTCAAAGATAGCCGACTCAGGTCCGGGTAGAGACAAGGACCCTGAGACAATAGGTCCGGCCTCTGAGGTAACAGCCAAGGAGTGTCGATGGATAGACACTGGAGATCCGAGTACCAACTCCTTCTGGGCCATGCAGGGGCCACCAGCAGGATCTGGCCTCCTTCCTGTCTGAACTTTCGAATTACTCGAGGCAGCAGGGAGAACGGAGGAAACAGGTACGTGAATTGGAAGTTCCATCGTGCCGACAGAGCATCCACCAGGAGAGCTCCTGCGTCTCTTGTTCGGGATCCGTACGCCCACAGCTTGCGGTTGTGTCTGGAGGCCATGAGGTCTATTTCGGGAAGACCCCACTTGTCCACCAGGAGTTGGAACACCTCCTGGTGAAGAGACCATTCCCCCGGGTGTACATCGTGGCGGCTGAGGAAGTCCGCCTCCCAGTTGAGCACACCCGGAATGAAGACGGCCGAAATGGCCGGAAGATTGCCTTCTGCCCAAGTCAGGATGCGGGACACCTCCCTCAGAGCCGCTTGGCTTCGAGTTCCTCCCTGACGATTTAGGTAAGCCACCGTGGTGGCGTTGTCTGACTGAACCTGCACAGGTTTTCCCAGCAGGAACGGTCTTGCATGCTGCAGCGCCCTGAACACTGCTCGAATTTCTAATATATTGATTGGCAGGTCCGATTCCTCTGACGTCCACCGGCTCTGGAAGACGTGTGGGCCTGTCACAGCGGCCCAGCCCCGAAGGCAGGCATCCGTTGTTAGAAGGACCCAATCCGTAATCCAAAACGGACGTCCCCTGCTGAGATGAGACTTTTGCAACCACCACGTCACAGACAGGTGCACTTCCGGAAAGAGCCTGATTATCTGCATCTTTATTCGATGGGGATTTCTGTCCCATCTGGACAGGATCAACATTTGTAGAGGCCTGGAATGGAACTGGGCATACTCCACCATGTTGAACGTTGACACCATGGAACCCAGTAACTTCATCGCTGAGAGAAGAGACACTCGGCGACTGCTTAGAACATTGCATATCTTGGACTGCAACAGGGCTATCTTTTCCTCCGTCAAGAAGATCCTCTGTTGCTGAGAGTCCAACAATGCCCCGAGATGGACCATTCTCTGAGAAGGAATTAAAGAGGACTTCTTCCAGTTCACTATCCGGCCGTGAGCCTGCAATACTGAAATTGTCAGTTGTAGATGGCTGCAAAGGACTTGTGGTGACCCTGCCGACAACAGAAGGTTGTCCAAGTAAGGTAACAGGCGAACTCCCTGCAACCGCAGGTGTGCCGCCATGACCGCCATTACATTTGTGAACACCCGAGGAGCCGTAGAAAGGCCAAACGGTAGAGCCTGAAACTGATAATGGAGGTCCGACACTGTAAATCTGATGTAACGCTGATGAACCCTGGCAATGGGGATATGCAGGTAAGCATCCTGAATATCCAGGGACACCATAAAATCCCCAGGCTTCATAGCTAAAACAATAGAACGCAGAGTCTCCATTCGGAACCGGGGGACCCTTAAAAACTTGTTCAGGGACTTGAGGTTGAGTATAGGTCGGTATGATCTATTTGACTTTTGAACCAGAAAAAGGTTGGAGTAATATCCGGTCCCTCTCAGGGATAACGGAATAGGTTCTATTACTCCCATCTGAAGCATAGAATGCACTGACTCTTGGATCGCTAGAACCTTCGTTGGATCTGAAGGACGTGCTGTTACAAACAACTGATGAGGAGGCCTTCTGCGGAAGGAGAGGGCATATCCCTGAGATACCACCTCCCTTACCCAAGTGTCTATGGTGGTTTTGAACCAACACTGAGCGTATTGCAGAAGTCGGCCTCAGGCTGAGGGTTTGTCGTCCGGCTTGGCAGCTGGACGTCTGGTACTCCAAGCTTGCCTCTTGGTCTTAGCGGTCTTTTTGGGACCTGAAGGTCTCGGAAAAGACTGAACCCTAGGCTTTCCCGGAGGGCGATAGGGCCGAAAGGACGGATTTTTAGACCCAGCCGGAGTCGGGGCTGAAGGTAGACATGCAGATTTGACAGCGGCCAACGTGTCCACTATTTTGTCCAAAGTTGGTCCAAACAGGACCTGCCCATTGTAGGGTAAGCATTCCAAGCCTCTCTTGGATTCCGCGTCCATCCTTCAAGAACGTAACCACATGGAGCGTCGAGCGGCCACAGCCGCAGCAGAAATCCTAGAAGTAGGCAGGCTCAAATCCAAAGCTGCTTCGTTAATGTACGTAGCGGAATCCCGAAGGTTACCCACTAACACAACCTGTTCGCTGGTACCGTCAGAAGCAAATGATGCTTCCAAAGCGTCCGCCCACCTTTCTATAGCCTGAGCCACCCAGCAGACAGCCATAGCTGGTCTAGATGCTCCTCCAGCAAGGGAATAGATAGACTTTAGGCACACCTCCACCTTACGGTCTGTAGTATCCGTCAGAGAAGACATAGACGGCATAGGCAAAGTTGCGCTCTTTACTAAGCGCGTCACATGAGAATCCACCTGAGGAGGAGACTCCCATTTAGTGAAGTAATCTTCAGCAAAGGGATATGTATGAGCCAGACGCTTGTGAGGTTGAAATCTTTTTCCTGGAGATTTCCAGGCCTCCTCCATGTGATCAACTAGCTGACCAGATAGAGGGAATACTGCTGCAGCTCCTTTAACCTCTTTAAAATAAGCATGAGTAGGCGCTGCAGGTAGGTTGTCGTCAGTATTACCATGGTCGCACGGACTGCACGTATGAGGCCTGGAATGTAAATACTAGACTTAGCCTCTGCCCCTACTTGAGGAGTGTCAGTGCAGGACAAATCTATAATTTCGCCCTCATCAGACGAGCCGTCATCCTCATCATCCTGAGCGGATGGATATGACAATAACGGTCTTTTAGCAGGTCTAGATTGATCCTGCTGAGAGCCCCGCACCCGAGAATCAGACAAACCTGGGTCAGCCTGATTAAGGACATGTTGCGGGGGGCACTGCATTACTATCGGCCCCGGAACTCCCAGAACAGGAGGCGAGACTACCGCCTGCTGTGCAAACCCCAATTGTGGAAACGTAGGAGGGGCTGCAAGCCTATTTACAAGAATAGTCAGGGCTTGTGCAAAACAAGCCCAAGGTGGTTCCTGAGAGGTGCTGGGTACAGCAGAGGTACCAGGGATGGCCAAACATACAGCACATAACCCATCCTGAAGTACCACCCCCTCCCCCACACCTGCTTTACATCTGGAGCAGGAAAATAGGAGAGGTGCTCCTCTAACAGAGTTCTCACTGGACATAGTGGTATGTGACACTCCGCTCACAGAAATAAATCTTAAACTGTGAGGTAAATTCCTACCCTGACAGTACTGGCACTGAGAGGGCTGGTCAGGAGGAAGAAATAGGGATAGCTAAAATGGCTGACAGGAGAAAGATCAGGCACACAGCGCTAATATAAAGTCACATACAATGCAGAAATCCTGCACTAAGTGCACTATCACATACACAGACTTACAGTCTGGCAGTGAGCGCTGCATACGCTGACCTTTACTGGAGGAGAGGTATGTAAGGGGCACCCCAGGCTCCGCACCCTGTCACCACAGCATCACATAAAATGGCCGCCGGAGGATGAAGGGGCGGGCTTGGGGAGGATCACTGCCTCAGCCCGCCACAGCCTTAATGTAAGGCGCCGACAGCAGTGATGGGGAGGAGCCTCCTGTGCGCTACAGGGAAGGCATCCTCCCCTGGCAGGCCATTAACCCCCCAGGATCCTGGAGCGTGTTCCGCAACGCTCCAGCCCCGTATCCCTGGTGCTCTAGTGGAGAGCGCAGGCATCCGCCTGGCTCCACTATACTGACGACCCCAGGAAGCCCCCAGCCCTGGGGACGCCGGACTGTGAGTCAGCGGGCGCCTACCGCAGACGCCCGCTGCTTACCTTATGTAGCCCCCCGTAGATCCGGCCACAGTTCAAGGCCCCCAGGGGTTCCGCTAGCTGGAACCCCCAAGAGCCCGCCGAGCTTCCCGGATTGCTACTGGTGGTCGGCGCCGGCAGGGGTGTCGGAGCGGTAGCATGGACGTCCACTGGACAGTCCTATGCTACCGCTCTTGAAGATCTTCAGGGGCTGTTATACACAGCCCCCCTCTGCGAAGACCCAGCTCCCGGCCGGGCACCTACTGAAACTTTGGCCTGGGGGCGGGGTATAGGAGGGGGCCCGGTGCATCCTTGGAGGGACATCTTTAACTCTGTGGTGCCCATGGCTGGAGCCAAGCCCTATACCCCAAGGTATCCCTGTGGATCCCTAAGGACCCTGAGGTAGAAAGGCAATGAATAACGTTATGTAGGCTCTCTTATTACACAGAACAGGTAATTATTATTATGCATGACGGGCTGATACAACAGGCAGCAAACACTCATCTTGTCTATCACACCCCTCCCCTAACACAATGCCGGCTGGGAGGAACCTCTGAAACTCACCATATTGTTCCACAAAGCGATGGCCATCTCCGCCTGTCCTCTCTCACTAAAGTGGAAGCAATCAGCAGAGAAGAAACTGATATCTGGCTCCCCACGCTGGTGTATAGAAATAAGAATTAGCAAGTTACACATAGCTTATAGTATGTATTTCTGTATGACACGTACCCACATAAAGTAACATACAAATCTATGCAATTTATAACGAAGATGTTTCATACAGTATAAGGGGAGATCCGACCGCTCAACTCTCAGGACAATGTCTGCATCCTAAGCCCCATTACTGCTCACACACGGGCAGATTGTGCTCATTGGCTCCTGCAACATTTTCCATCAACATCCAGTCACTTCTTATCTGATCGTGGTTGGAATCTTGACTCATTCTGGGTCTACACCATCAGTTCCAAACTCTCGTCTTCAAGAGTTCCAATAGCAGTTCAGGTGTTAAGGATATCCAGGCTCAAGTACAGGTCCTTGTATTAAATTATCTGAGGCACTTATTAACTCACTTTTACTCAAACACAGATAACCTTAAATCCAGGACTGTTAGGGGGACAGGAGTCACTGGCCTACACACATAATAGAGATTTACGGTCAGCTTGGCCCAACTTTAATTGGGTTCATTATTTGTGTCACATTACCTTTCATCCTCAGGAACTGTGGGCCTGTTTTAGAGATGGAATGATAATGCGATTGCAGCTGTGATTTTGCATGGAACATATGCGTACGATGCTGCTTACCTGCATAAATATCTGCAACATTGACGCACATGGAGCTGCCATCTTGGCCTTGTGGCAGTTCTCACCGGCCGCAAACACTGCAGCTCTCCTGACTCGCAGATATGTAATTGCTATGGCTAATTTATACACGCACATGTAATGGCGTTTAATCAGCGTAAAAAAAATCGCCATTGCTTCCGCTGCTGAATCGGGCCCTGTACTCTTTAACCACAGATGACTAGGAAGATACGTTACTGGCTGCTGAATGTCTCACTACAATGTAGAGTGACTGAACCGTGTCTCTTACACAAGTACACAGAGTAAGGGGTATATTTACAGGTTTAGAGAAGTGGAGGTTTTCCCAATAGCAACTAATCAGATTCTACTTAACATTTATCTAGCACCTTCTAGAAGATAGTAGTTAGAAGCTGATTGGTTGCTATGGGCAACATCCCCACTTCTAAAAACTCTCACTTTAGTAAATATACCCCGAAGCCTCTTACACACTCTGATATGGATTTTTTACACCAATGTGTGAGGATAGTTGAATAAATTAGTGTAAAATCTGACCCCCACCACCTCCCCATAATAACAGATAAGGGAGAGCAGGTTAAATGGAAACTAAGAAGTCTTTCTAATCTCTAATAACATTATATTAATCGTGATACATGCCCAACGTACACATGCCCACCCACATGCGCCTCCTGTCTGATATCATGGTGCAGAATTTAGTGACAGCTGAAAAGGCGATATATAATGGTGGAATATCACAGTATGTAGGTGGTAAATAGTATCAGACAGCAACACAGTAGTGATTAATAATAAAGCACCAATTCCCTGTGGTCAGCACTGATAACTACTTTGTGCGACTTTATCTTCCTGGCGTCAGAAATCCGCGCGAACAGCGAATGCAGCTGCAAGAAAGTGAAGCTCTGGTTTCTTATTTTAAAAGCATCTGCACAAGATAATGATTTAAAGATTACTATATGGAATAATGCAACCTGTACAGTGAATTGAATGGCACTCACGCATGCTCTCTCTGTCACTCTATGACATCCTGCCCCTCTAATTCAGTCAATAGATTAACGTATATAATGTGGGAACAATAAATATTAAAAATACTATAAATATACATAATGAAAGCATTGAGTTCTGCCCTTGCCACCCAAGGACAGGGCCACCGAAAGGCAATAAGGAAATTATTATGGCGTATGATGGGTGGTACGCTACTTACGATGTCCACTGGCACTACAGTATTTTTGAAGAATGGCTGCGCCACCACGGCAAAATCTTCCCGCCCCTGGTATTTCTCAGCCAAGGCACCCACGTGTACCTAAATGGGACACAAGAAAAGGTGAACGAATAAACTGACATGTAACTGTAACACATGCAACAAATCACGGTACTGTCATCACGCCACACATGTTACTAGGTGCCAGTAATCTAAAAATAAAATCTGTGTATTTTTCATATCACCCAATATATGTTTTATATAGGGATTGACTACAGTGCTAAACAAAGTTAAGGGGGAGATTTCTCAAATTTTGGAGAAAGATAAAGTGGAGAAAGATACCGTACTAACCAATCAGCTTCTAACTGGCATTTTACAGACTGTGCTAGAAAACAGGAGATATGGTAAGAACTTACCTTTGTTATCTCCGTTTCTACGAAGTCTTTAGGGTCCACAGGGATACCTTGGGGTATAGGTCTTGGCTCCAGCCATGGGCACCACAGAGTCCTCCCAGGATGCACCGGGCCCCCTCCTATACCCCGCCCCCAGGCCAAGGCACCTCAGTTTTAGTATCAAGCCATAGGCCGGGAGAGAGGAAGAAGGAAGAAGAAAGTCTGGAACACACAAGATTCACATTCTCATAGAAAAGGGAGACAGAAACTGGTGACCAGAACAACACCCTACGGAAGCACAGGGCGTCAGGGCGGGCGCCCTGTGGACCCTAAGAACTTCGTAGAAACGGAGATAACAAAGGTAAGTTCTTACCATATCTCCTGTTTTCTACCTCAGGGTCCTTAGGGATCCACAGGGATACCTTGGGGATGTCCCAAAGCAGTATCCTTCAAGGGAGGGGACGCTCCTGTGCCGAGAGGAGAATCCGCCGCAGGAAGGAAGCATCCTGAGAAGCAAATGTGTCAAAGGCGTAATGCTTGACGAAAGGATGGACAGAGGACCACGTGGCCGCCTTACAAAGCTGAAGAGCCGAGGCGCCACGTCGAGCTGCCCACGAAGGTCCCACAGATCTTGTAGAATGAGCTTTCACAGGGGGTGGCACTGGAAGTCCCTCATGAGTATATGCTTCAGAGATCGCCATGCAGATCCAGCGTGCCAAAGTCTGTTTATTGGCAGGCCAATCCCTCTTATGAAATCCATATAGGACAAACAAAGAGTCCGATTTTCTCAAAGAACTGGTACGGTCCACGTAAATCCGCAGAGCCCGTACCACATCCAAAGAAGCCTCGCCAGCTGTGAGATCAGATGAATTAAAAGCTGGGACCACAATTTCCTTGTTAATGTGGAAACTAGACACCACTTTAGGAAGGAATTCGGGACAGGTACGAAGTACCGCCCTATCCGAATGAAAAATTTGAAAAGGGGGGCGACACGAAAGAGCCCCCAAATCCGACACCCTTCTGGCTGAAGCAATAGCCAGAAGGAATACTGTTTTTGCTGTAAGCCTTTTCTGATCCATAGAACCCAGAGGTTCAAATGGAGGATCCTGTAGCGCCTTCAGGACCACAGCCAGATCCCATGGAGCTACCGGATGGACATAGGGAGGCTGGATGCGAAGGACACCCTGTACGCTTTAGGGCGACACCACTCAAAATAGGTATGCCACACCCTGTGGTAAATTCTAGCTGAAGCCGGCTTACGAGCATGTAACATGATGATCACCGCTCTAGAGAAACCCTTCGACCTCAAGCGGTTAGCCTCAAGAGCCACGCCGTCGAAGATAGCCGACTCAGGTCCGGGTAGAGACAAGGACCCTGAGACAATAGGTCCGGCCTCTGAGGTAACAGCCAAGGAGTGTCGATGGATAGACACTGGAGATCCGAGTACCAACTCCTTCTGGGCCACGCAGGGGCCACCAGCAGGATCTGGCCTCCTTCCTGCCTGAACTTTCGAATTACTCGAGGCAGCAGGGAGAATGGAGGAAACAGGAGGAACGGTCTTGCATGCTGCAGCGCCCTGAACACTGCTCGAATTTCCAATATATTGATTGGCAGGTCCGATTCCTCTGACGTCCACCGTCCCTGGAAGACGTGTGGGCCTGTCACAGCGCCCCAGCCCCGAAGGCAGACATCCGTTGTTAGAAGGACCCAATCCGAAATCCAAAACGGACGTCCCCTGCTGAGATGAGACTTTTGTAACCACCACGTCACAGACAGGCGCACTTCCGGAGTGAGCCTGATCATCTGTGTCTTTATTCAATGGGGATTTCTGTCCCATCTGGACAGAATCAACATTTGTAAAGAGCTGGAATGGAACTGGGCATACTCCACCATGTCGAACGTTGACACCATGGAACCCAGTAACTTCATTGCTGAGAGAAGAGACACTCGGCGACTGCTTAGAACATTGCGTATCTTGGACTGCAACAGGACCATTTGGTTTTTGAACCAGAAAAAGGTTGGAATAATATCCAGTCCCTCTCAGGGATAACGGAACAGGTTCTATTACTCCCATTTGAAGCATAGAACGCACCGACTCTTGGATCGCTAGAGCCTTCGTTGGATCTGAAGAACCTGCTGTTACTAAGAACTGATGAGGAGGCCTTCTGCGGAAGGAGAGGGCATATCCCTGAGGTACCACCTCCCGTACCCAAGTGTCTGTAGTGGTTTTGAACCAACACTGGGCGTATTGCAGAAGTCGGCCTCCCACCCTGGGATCCCCCAAGGGGAGGCCCAACCCGTCAGGCTGAGGGTTTGTCGTCCGGCTTGGCAGCTGGACGTCTGGTACTCCAAGCTTGCTTCTTGGTCTTAGCGGTCTTTTTGGGACCTGAAGGTCTCAGAAAGGACTGAACCCTAGGTTTTCCTGGAGGATAGGGCCGAAAGGACGGATTTTTAGACCCAGACGGAGTCGGGGCTGAGGGTAGACATGCAGATTTGGCAGCCGCCAACGTGTCTACTATTTTGTCCAAGGCTGGTCCAAACAGGACCTGTCCATTGTAGGGTAAGCATTCCATGCCTTTCTTGGATTTAGGGTCCGCCCTCCACGAACGTAACCACAAGGAGCGTCGAGCGGCCACAGCCACCGCAGAAATCCTAGAAGTAAGCAGGCTCAAATCCAAAGTTGCTTCGTTAATGTACGTAGCTGATTCCCGAAGGTTACCCACTAACATAACCTGTTCGCTGGTACCCTCAGAAGCAAATGATGCTTCCAAAGCGTCCGCCCACCTTTCCATAGCCTGGGCCACCCAGCAGACAGCCATAGCTGGTCTAGATGCTCCTCCAGCAAGGGAATAGATAGACTTAAGGCACACCTCCACCTTACGGTCTGTAGTATCCGTCAGAGAAGACATAGACGGCATAGGCAAAGTTGCGCTCTTTACTAAGCGCGTCACATGAGAATCCACCTGAGGAGGAGACTCCCATTTAGTGAAGTAATCTTCCGCAAAGGGATAAGTACGTGCCAGACGCTTTTGAGGTTGAAATCTTTTTCCTGGAGATTTCCAGGCCTCCTCCATGTGATCAACTAGCTGACCAGATAGAGGGAAAACTGCTGCAGCTCCTTTAACCTCTTTA
This sequence comes from Taudactylus pleione, assembly GCA_031769625.1. Classification (NCBI taxonomy): domain Eukaryota; kingdom Metazoa; phylum Chordata; class Amphibia; order Anura; family Myobatrachidae; genus Taudactylus; species Taudactylus pleione. The sequence goes on along the minus strand of JAUIMM010000078.1, from coordinate 1,231,272 downwards.
AAATAAGCATGAGTAGGTGCTGCAGGTAGGTTGTCGTCCGTAATTACCATGGGCGCACGGACTGCCCGTATGAGGCCTGGAATGTAAATACTAGACTTAGCCTCTGCCCCTACTTGAGGAGTGTCAGTGTCCGAAAAATCTACAATTTCGCCCTCATCAGACGAGCCGTCATTCTCATCATCCTGAGCAGATGGATATGACAATAACTGTCTTTTAGCAGGTCTAATATGATCCTGCTGAGAGCCCAGCACCCCAGAATCAGACAAACCTGGGTCAGCCTGATTAAGGACCTGTTGCGGGGGGCACTGCATTACTATCGGTCCCGGAACTCCCAGAATAGGAGGCGGGACTACCGCCTGCTGTGCAAACCCCAATTGTGGAAACGTAGGAGGGGCTGCAAGCCTATTTACAAGCACAGTCAGGGCTTGTGCAAAACAAGCCCAAGGTGGTTCCTGAGAGGTGCTGGGTACAGCAGAGGTGCTCCTCTAACAGAGTCCTCACTGGACATAGTGGTATGTGACACTCCTCTCACAGAAATAACACTTTATACTGTGGGGCAGATTCCCACCCTGACAGTACTGGCACTGAGAGGGCTGGTCAGGAGGAAGAAATAGGGATAGCTAAAATGGCTGACAGGAGAAAGATCACACACACAGCGCTAGCACAAAGTCACATACAATGCAGAAATCCTGCACTAAGTGCACTATCACATACACAGACTTACAGTCTGGCAGTGAGCGCTACATACGCTGACCTTTACTGGAGGAGAGGTATGTAAGGGGCACCCCAGGCTCCGCACCCTGTCACCACAGCATCACATAAAATGGCCGCCGGAGGATGAAGGGGCGGGCTTGGGGAGGATCACTGCCTCAGCCCGCCACAGCCTTAATGTAAGGCGCCGACAGCAGTGATGGGGAGGAGCCTCCTGTGCGCTAGAGGGAAGGCGTCCTCCCCTGGCAGGCCATTAACCCCCCGGGATGCTGGAGCGTGTTCCGCAACGCTCCAGCCCCGTATCCCTGGTGGTCTAGTGGAGAGCGCAGGCATCCACCTGGCTCCACTATACTGACGTCCCCAGGGAGCCCCCAGCCCTGGGGACGCCAAACTGTGATTCAGCGGGCGCCTACAGCAGACGCCCGCTGCATACCTCTGCTGCCCCGCGTACATCCGGCCACAGTCCAAGGCCCCCCGGGGGTTCCGCTAGCTGAAACCCCCAAGAGCCCGCCGAGCTCCCCGGATCACTACCGGTGGTCGGCGCCGGCGGGGGTGTCGGAGCGGTAGCATGGACGTCCGCTGGACAGTCCTATGCTACCGCTCTTGAAGATCTTCAGGGGCTGTTACACAGCCCCCCTCTGCGATGACCCAGCTTCCCGCCCGGGCACCTACTGAAAACTGAGGTGCCTTGGTCTGGGGGCGGGGTATAGGAGGGGGCCCGGTGCATCCTGGGAGGACATCTTTTAACTCTGTGGTGCCCATGGCTGGAGCCAAGACCTATACCTCAAGGTATCCCTGTGGATCCCTAAGGACCCTGAGGTAGAAAGATGACAACTAGCAGCTGCTTCTCTGCTTTAACTCTCTCCAATATTTGATAGTCTCCCCCAAAATTTGTAATGATTAATTTTAAAAGAACATTCATTTTGAAAACACTTTATTTTAGAGCTTAATGTGACTGGGTTATACAAGCCATCAAACACCTCTACAATCTGCTTGGACCGATATGCAAAATGTAGCACTAATGCACATCTATTAAATTCCTATTTTCCTATAGATTGTATGCTGGTGAGCAGGACCCTCTGCCCGCAAGAGGCTGGAGAATGTGTGCTTAGAAAGCTCCATTCTATCTCCTACTGGTTATATGATGCAGAGCTGGCCCTACGCATAGGCAAACTAAGCAAATGCCTAGAGGCATCCAAGCCTGCCTAAGGCCCGCGGAAGTTTGGGGCAGGCATGGCCAGGGCACCTACTGCCGCTGTGCAGCATCCACGATCAGAGGTCAGCTGATGACTCCGATCTGGCCCGGCAGTAGCAAACAGTGAGCTGGCAGTGGCGGAAAAGCCGGAGGTGGTTTGTGGGGGCGGGGCACCTAGATTGCGGCTAGTGGTTATTGCGCGCGGTCCAGCTCTGGGGAGGCACGCATCGGGACATCGGTCGCTACTGCGATGAGAATGAGCTTCTGCACATGGGTTCATTCAGACTCATTCAGCTCCTCCCATGGGCCTTTGCAGAGCTCGGAGTAGTGATTCACACCTCATGGCCCCGGGCTCCGCCTCCAGCAATCATCACACACAAATGCGGCCTGCCAGCCTGAGCCAGGAAAAGCGGGTATGCCGCCAGCTGCTTGCTGTACCTCAAGTCGGGCGGCTCTGCAGGCTGCGCTCAAGTAAAGGAAGTCTGGAACTGGGAGAGGGCCAGGGTGCTGTAGTGCTCACTGCTGGGAGAGGGGTGCGCTGCTGGGATAGGGGTGCTGGGTGAATGCTGACACTGTTCTGTGCTGGGAGAGGGGGGTGCTGTGCTGGGTGAGGGCAGGGGTGCTTGGTGAAGGGGAGTGCTGTGCTGGGATAGGGGTGCTGGGTCAGGTGAGGGGTGCCATCGTGCTGTGGTGGGAGAGGGGGGTGCTGTGCTGGGTGAGAGCAAGGGTGATGGATGCTGTGCTGGGAGAGGGGTGACAGGTGCTGTAATCTGTGCTGTGCTGGGAGAGGGGTGCTGGGCTGGGTGAGGAGGAACTGCTGTGCTGGAATAGGGGTGATGGGTCAGATGAGGGGTGCCATCGTACTGTGGTGGGAGAGGGGGGTGCTGTGCTGGGTGAGGGCCAGGGTGATGGATGATGTGCTGGGAGAGGGGTGAAGGGTGCTGTGCTGGGAGAGGGGTGCTGTGCTGGGAGAGGGGTGCTGTTCTGTGTGAGGGGTGCTTTGCTGTGATCTGTTCTGGGAGTGGGGTGCTGTGTTGTTATCTGTGCTGGGTGTACAGCACAATGGGGGAAGGAGCTACAGCACAGTGAGGGGGGCGCTATCCAAAATCTTGCCTAGGGCACTAACTTGGCTAGGGCCGGCTCAGATATGATGTATGAAGTATTGCATACTCTGCACTTTGCATGAGGCAGGCTACATAGTTTGCTGATTGCTAGTTATGTCCTCTTCATGGGCTGGCTATGATTGAGAGGAGATGTATCAAACCTTTGAGTGAGATAAAGTGGAGATTTTGCGCAAAGCAGCCAATTAGATTCATTATATCATCTATCTAGCACAGCCTGTAAAATGACAGAAGCTGATTGGTTGATATGGGCAACATCTTCACTTTATTGCTCCTGAAAGTTTGATACACCTCCCCATCTTGGTGTAAAATCAAGCATTTCAATCTCCCCCTAGAAATCCTGCGTTTGTTTCTGGTAAACGCTACATAAACCTAATAACCCCCCTCTCACCTGCAAATCTCTGTTGAATTTCTTTATTTCATTGAGTTCTGGAGAACCGTCTCGAGGGCTTATGATGCAGGGACAGGCATTGCTGCAAGAGGTGAAGAAAAATGACACAATCATTTGTGAGATTCTTTTTCTGGCAATTAAACAGGCGGAAGACATAAGAAGTATATGTACATACAGGTCTGTTTATAGGAAGCAAAAACAGAAATTATTTTCCTATAGGAAAACTGTTTTTAGGATATATTAAGTGATCCGGGAGAGACTATGGAGTAAATTTACTAAAGTGAAAGTTTTTAGAAGTGAGTTTTAGGAGAGATGTTGTGCATAGCAACCAATCAGATTCTAGCTATTATTATCTAGAACAGGGACGGGGAGCCTCAGGCCCGGGGGCTGTATAAGGCCCCCAGAATCATTCTGTCTGGCCCTCTGAGCTTGTTTCTGCTAACCTCATCTGGCTAGCAGGGTGCCTATAATGGCACCCTGCAGCCAGAATCAATGCAGCAGTGCTGCCTGGAGCGTCCTTAGGATGCTTCAGACAGTCACACCTTTGCCTTACAGCTCCCCGGAGCATCCTCAGGATGCTCCGGGCATTGCTGTAATCACCGGTGATTGTGGCCCTGCCACTGTGTAACATCACACGGAGGGGGCGTGGCCTGCACCAGGCCCACACATAATGTTATATATATCAAAATGGTCCTCAGCAGAAAAAAAAGGTTCCCCACCCCTGATCTTGAAGGGGCAAGTTAAATGTTAAGTAGAATCTGATTGGTTACTATGGGCAAAATCTCTTCTAAAACCCACTTCTGAAAACTCTCACTTTAGTAAATTTACCCCCATGAGTTTTTCACCCCTATATTATATAGTGCTCCCATATATCCCTATTTCTTCTTCAGGGTCCATAGGGATCCACATGGATACCATGGGGTGTAGGTGGTGGATAAGAACCGGATACCAAACAGTTAAGCTTTCAACTGCCAGCATGCAACGGTCCCATCCCCCTAAACCATACATGCCTATACTCCCGGTTTTCGCTGGAGGCTCACGATTTTTCGGGTAACTGCCCGCACCCCCGGAAGGGTAGGCACTTCTCCCGCATTCTGCCCACTTCCTAGTAAAGTGGGCAGAATGGGGAGAATTTCCGTGGCGATCACGGGTCTCCATGTAGGGGGCGGGGCTTAATGATGCAATTCTTCATGAATCGTGTCATTTAGCCCCGCCCCTATGTAAATGTGCACCAATCGCGGCTATTTACTGCGAAGGGGACGAGGCTTAATGACCTCCCTTGGCTGATTTTTTACCACCGGGATGCTGGATTCCCGCAACATATGTACCCTGGTGGTCTAGTTACACGTTATCCTTGAAGAACTTGACCTTAAGTTTTCTGTCTATCCCTGAGCCCACCACATAGTAGAATTATTGAAACAATTGTCCCAGATCCTAAATTATCACAGATCCTAAATTCTGTAAAATGCGACTTTATACCCCATTATCGCTGGACCATCATTCCTCTGCTATACGGCCTGTTCTGCAGCAAAACCCCATTTGTGCAACATTTCTTTCTGGAGCTGTAGTCAAACCGAGGACTTTCCACAACAGGAATTACACTGGCCAAAAACATGCAATGTCCCTGTGTCATTATTATAGGTTTATTATTCAACAATTGGTACAAACAGTATTTACCAAACTTCTTAATCACATTAAGTTGCAGAAAACACAGCAAAGGTGATTGTGTGCCACAAGTCTCGCTCGCACTAGAGCCCCAAACCAGTCTGTAATAGTAAAACTTACGGCTTTAAGAGGCTGCAGCCGATCTTGCCCTCTGCAGTGACTCTGCGCAGTCCTTCTACCTCCATTATCTCCACCAGGTTCACGAAAGCTCGAGGGACCTGAAGTGAGACCACAATATGCAATAGCAGGTTGGACTAATGAGCTTCGTTACATACGGAGGTGGGTGACCCCCACAGCCGACCAGGATCAGTTAGTGGACATGGCTGCTCTCTGCTGCTGGTAAAGTGGACCTGTCTCCAGTACCTTGTGCATTATGTAGTAAGGTTTCCTGCAATATGAGTTGAATGTGGTGACAGGTGCTCTTAAGGGGATGCTGGTGCTCGAAAACCAGGCGGTCAGAATCCCGACACCAGGATCCCGTCAGGGTTAGGATAGCGACAACTGTCAGTCATTATCCTAACCCTCCTTCCCCCGATGCCAAAACCTAACCTCCCCCTCCCCACACCCTAAACCTCCCTTTTTAGTGCCTAACCCTAGCCTCCCCCTCCCCGCACCCTAAACCTAACCTCCCCCCTACTGCCTAAACCTAACCTTCCCCTAGTGCCTAACCCTAACCTCTCCCTCCCTGTACCCTAAACCTAACCTCCCCCTAGTGCCTAATCCTAACCTCCCCCTCCCAACACCCTAAACCTAACCTCCTCCTCCCCACACCCTAAACCTCCCTTTTTAGTGCCTAACCCTAGCCTCCCCCTCCCCGCACCCTAAACCTAACCTCCCCCCTACTGCCTAAACCTAACCTTCCCCTAGTGCCTAACCCTAACCTCTCCCTCCCTGTACCCTAAACCTAACCTCCCCCTAGTGCCTAATCCTAACCTCCCCCTCCCAACACCCTAAACCTAACCTCCTCCTCCCCACACCCTAAACCTCCCTTTTTAGTGCCTAACCCTAGGCTCCCCCTCCCCGCACCCTAAACCTAACCTCCCCCCTACTGCCTAAACCTAACCTTCCCCTAGTGCCTAACCCTAACCTCTCCCTCCCTGCACCCTAAACCTAACCTCCCCCTAGTGCCTAATCCTAACCTCTCCCTCCCTGCACCCTAAAGCTAACCTCCCCTCCCCCTCCCCGCACCCTAAACCTAACCTCCCCCCTACTGCCTAAACCTAACCTCCCCCTAGTGCCTAAACCAAACCCCCCTTCCCTGCACCCTAAACTCAACCTCCTCCTAGTGCCTAAACCTAACCTCCCCCTAGTGCCTAAACCTAACCTCTCCTCCCTGCATCCTAAACCTAACCTCCCCCTAGTGCCTAAACCTAACCTCCCCCTAGTGCCTAAACCTAACCTCTCCTCCCTGCACCCTAAACCTAACCTCCCCCTAGTGCCTAAACCTAACCTCCCCCTCCCCGCATCCTAAACCTAACCTCCCCTCCCTGCACCCTAAACCTAACCTCCCCCTAGTGCCTAAACCTAACCTCCCCCTCCCCGCATCCTAAACCTAACCTCCCCTCCCTGCACCCTAAACCTAACCTCCCCCTAGTGCCTAAACCTAACCTCCCCCTCCCTGCACCCTAAACCTAACCTCCCTCTAGTGCCTAAACCTAACCTCCCCCTCCCTGCACCCTAAACCTAACCTCCCTCTAGTGCCTAAACCTAACCTCCCCCTCCCCGCATCCTAAACCTAACCTCCCCTCCCTGCACCCTAAACCTAACCTCCCCCTAGTGCCTAAACCTAACCTCCCCCTCCCCGCACCCTAAACCTAACCTCCCCCTAGTGCCTAAACCTAACCTCCCCCTCCCTGCACCCTAAACCTAACCTCCCTCTAGTGCCTAAACCTAACCTCCCCCTCCCTGCACCCTAAACCTAACCTCCCTCTAGTGCCTAAACCTAACCTCCCCCTCACCGCACCCTAAACCTAACCCTCCCCTTTTAGTGCCTAATCTTTCCCCTAGTGCCTAATTGTAATCCTAACCCTCTCCCTAACCCCGCTACTTACCTTCGGGATCCCTGGGCCAGTATTCTAAGTGCTGACATCCCCTGCGTCGGGATACTGAATGTATCCCACTCTTTACAGTACAGATGCTCATATTAGCTACAGATTGGTCTAGTGGGATGTAGTGCATATCACGGCGGATGAGATTCCGGCCATCGATATACCGCCGCCGGGCAAAATGCCGACGCCACTATCCCCTTATAAGGATACCGGCGTCAGAATCCCGACTGCTGCTTTCCGGAGCAGCTGCCCTAGCACCAACGCATTACAGAACTGTGCTATTGTATCCGCCGGTGAGACACGATCATTTTACTATGACCCATATCAAACATTTTGGGGCCTATTTTAATTTTGAATTAAAATATTCCCGCTATGTTCTAAAGTTAACTCGCAGTGACAGCATTCGCGCTAACCTCTGTCCCTGCGATTTAAATCCCCGTCATATTGGAGAAATCTTTCCCATTTGTGAAAGGCTCCTCCTGGGAATCTGACACTGCGCATGTGTACGGCACCAGATCGGGGAGCCAGCTGGAGGCTGCTGTTTCTGCATCATTTTATAAAAATAGGTCGCAATGACATTTTTTGCTAATATAATAGTGATGGTGTCACCTGCGCAAAGCAAAAGGTTTTCTGTGTGTCAATATGTAAGTAACACCTCAATGCTGCCTTAAATGGACTAAGGTAAAGTATCCCTACTTTACAAAAAGGTTAAATAATGAACAGTATTAGCCCTGGCGCAAGTGATGTGTTATCGTCAGTTATTTATGTGTGGATCATGAACGGTAGATACTTTTGTATAAAAGAAGTTTATTTCAGAATACATGGTGGTGCAGAATTAGTCTTGGTATTTATTACAATGTGCAGTGGGAGACCCTCCAATTAGACTAGATACATGATCTGTTTCCTTATTGAGGAATTTCTTTTGGGCGTTTGGCGAGGGGGGGGGATATGGGTAGCCCATCCTTTCTCTTTTTATCAAAATATTTGAACTATGTGACACAACGTTTGGAACAAAAGAATTACATTTATTTTCATTGTATTTTTTTTTTATTATGCAAATATATTGTCTGTTTTTAAATATGTTGGTTACTGATTGGTTAATTCCATTTGATCTAATATGATCACATTATATTAAATTCCATGTGATCGTCTGCGGTTATATTATACTAATTGATAATAGTTATACTATAATACTATTTGGAGAGATCCAGATAATATTTTTGTTTGTATATGTGCAATTTATAATTCTCAACCAACTCTGTAAATCCATGTTCAGTCACGATTGTACTATTGATGTTCAACACTTTGAATGACAATAAAAAACATTTTCTGGAAAAAAAAAAAAATTATCTGGTGGACATTCACATGCAAGTAAAGTAATAAATATATACTCGCATAATGATGTAGTCATACAATGCTAGATATACGCAGTACTGTTTCAAATGTTGTAATACTTCACTGTGCCAGTGTACTGTGCTAACCGCACATGGATAGTAACAGCAGTTAAAAAGTTCCTTTAGAATAAATAACAGTCAATTTAGACGGTCCAGTCTTTTTAGGATAAATAAAAGTCAATTAGATGGTCCAGTCTATCTACAGAGTGTAACGCTTCACAAATTAACAGCGCTGTGTGATTATTTGTAGCTTACCGGTAAGCCTGGCCGGGTGAAGATTGTTCCTTTTCCCGCCTGTCGGCGGACTGAATGTGTATCTGTCGCGCCCTCTATTAAGAGTCCTCCGGGAAATTTTCTCATCACTTCTTGCAGATGGCCCGGTTCTCCTTTCAGCTTTATAGCTTGCCACAATTCTTCTGCTCCTTAAGCGATCCCGTCTAAGGTAATGGCAGCAATTTGCTTCCGGGATATGGAAGTTCTGGCTTCACTCCTGGCAGTTGCAATTCCAACGCGTTTCTCCCGTATTGCAGGCTTCAAATAAAGCTGAAGCCAGTCGAATAAAACACATTTTAGCCTTTTTGTCTACATTTACATATAAGGATCATAATTGGTTCTCAATCAATGCTAAAGTGATAAGCAATAGCTCCGTGAGGCTTAAAAGCTGCTAAACGAGAGCCATCTGTAATAATTATCTAAGGAATTATTGAAGGATTGTTATCCAATTAAGCTCTGGGTAAATAGAGCTCCCTATAATGAGAACTACAGCCCTGACGAAGCCTGCAATACGGGAGAAACGCGTTGGATTTAGCAACTGCCAGGAGTGATGCGAGAGCATCCATATCCTGGAAGCAAGTCGCTGCCATTACCAGACGGGACCGCTGAAGGAGCAGAAGAATTGTGCCGAGCTGTAAAGCTGAAAGGAGAACCCGGCCATCTGCAGGAAGCGAAGAGAAAATTGCCCGGAGGACTCTTCATAGAGGGCGCGACAGATACATATCCGGACCGCCGACAGGTGGGAAAAGGAACCATCTTCACCCGGCCAGGCTTTCCGATAAGCTAGAAACAATCACACAGCGCTGTTAATTTGTGAAGCCTTACACTCTGTACAGAGACCGGACCATATAATTGACTTTTATTTATCCTAAAAAGACTGGACCGTCTAAATTGACTGTTATTTATTCTAAAGGAACTTTTTAACTGCTGTTACTATCCATGTGCGGTTAGCACAGTACACTGGCACAGTGAAGTATTACAACATTTGAAATAATACTGCGTATATGTAGCATTGTATGACTACATCATTATGTGAGTATATATTTATTCATTTACTTGCATGTGAATGTCCACCAGGTATTTTTAAATAAAATTCTTTTATACAAAAGTGTCCACCGTTTATGATCCACACATAAATAACTGATGATAACACATCACTTGCGCCAGGGCTAATATTGTTCACAATGGCATTTGTTGCATTGTTTATATAGAGGGGTCCTACAGAGTGACTGTTGGTTGCATTATATAAAGAGGCAAAAAAGAATATAGAAATATCTGACTAATTCAGCAAATCAACTACATCTGTTATTAAACCCTCAATAACTAAATGCCGGTAAATGATTATAGGAGTTGTACCTCATCGTAGAATATGTCCAGCGTAGTTTTAAGATGTTGGATGTGATTCTTCACAGAATGCCATTCCTAAAAAAGAAAGTCAGATTATTATACCTTTTGATGACACTTGCTAGAAAAGGTGTTCACTGTGCTATATACATGTAGCCATCATATGATAACATATATTTGTTTTGTCAAACTTGTGTTGTCTCAACACAAAATATTCTATCATCATACTAAATATGACACTATTCAGGGGTCCATTCATTATTATAATTAAATATTCAACGAGTAGCAGCGCTGGATACAAATTCACCGGAGCAATTCAACATTCAGCTGTCTCCGCGATCCCCTTTCGGAGCTTGATGAATTTAGGTTCCCATACTAGTGTATGGGGACAGCGGGACAGATCGGGGACAGAATGGTAAGCAGGAGATATCAGTGATACTAGTGTATGGGGACAGCGGATACAGATTGGGGCTGAAAAGTAAGCAGGAGATATCTGTGATACTAGTGTATGGGGACAGCGGGCCATTCCGGGAGAGGAAGGTAAGCAGGAGTTATCTGTGATATTAGTGTATGGGGACAGCAGGCCATTCCAGGAGAGGAAGGTAATGGAGCGTACACACGGTCAGATTTGTCAGACTTGTCAGATTTGTCAGATGAACGACTGAACGATTTGAACGATTTTACCAAAGTTTTGAACGATTTGAACGATTTGAACGATTGAACGATTTTTGACTGCATTAAAATGAATGGAATCGTCCAAGTCTGACTGCAAACACATCAGATGTCAGAAATCGTTATCTGACCATCGGGAACGCGCATCGTTGATCGTCCATCGTTCAGGCATGTCAGATATGAACGATTTTCCTTCAGATATGAACGACTGAACGATTTTTAAATCGTTATCGTTCATATCTGAAGGAAAAATCTGATCGTGTGTATGCACCATTAGCAGGAGATATCTGTGATATTAGTGTATGGGGACAGCAGGCCATTCCGGGAGAGGAAGGTAAGCAGGAGATATCTGTGATATTAGTGTATGGGGACAGCAGGCCATTCCGGGAGAGGAAGGTAAGCAGGAGATATCAGTGATACTAGTGTATTGGGACAGCAGGCCATTCCGTGAGAGGAAGGTAAGCAGGAGATATCTGTGATACTAGTGTATTGGGACAGCAGGCCATTCCGGGAGAGGAAGGTAAGCAGGAGATATCTGTGATACTAGTGTATTGGGACAGCAGGCCATTCCGGGAGAGGAAGGTAAGCAGGAGATATCAGTGATACTAGTGTACGGGGACAGCGGGACAGATCGGGGCTGAAATGTAAGCAGGAGATATCTGTGATACTAGTGTATGGGGACAGCGGGACAGATCGGGGCTGAAAGTTAAGTTGGAAATATCTGTGTTACTAGTGTATGGGGACAGCGGGACAGATCGGGGCTGAAAGGTAAGCAGGATCTATCAGTGATACTAGTGTATGGGGACAGCGGGACAGATCGGGGCTGAAAGGTAAGCAGGAGATATCAGTGATATCTCTTAAGTTACCTTTATAATGAATTGCCCCGATCCTTAACTTCTACAAAAGTAGGTGAAAATGTTAATTTTCACCTGCTTTTGTAGAAATTAAGTGATGATGAATAGATGACAATATCAATGACAAACAAGAGTTTTCTAGTAACAGTTATTTCAAAGAAATATTATAACTCTCTGAAGAACACGTCAAAAAAAATCTAATTTGTCTGTGATTACATTAATATATACAGTATTTTTTTATTTTACACTTTATTCTACTGTTGCGTAATAACATATAATAAGAGTCTAATAGGGGGAGATTTAATAAAGCTTGGAGAGAGATAAAATTGGAGATAAATAGCACCGCCCAATCAACTGCTAACTGACACTTTACAGACTGTGTTTGAAAAATGACAGTTAGGAGCTGATTGGTTGGTGCTATTTATCTCCAATTTTATCTCTCTCCAAGCTTTATTAAATCTCCCCCTAAAGGTGCTTACACTCTAGACAACTCGCAAACCCTTGATCTCCCCGGCACTGCTAGACATATGATATCGTGCTTGAACTGTGCAATCTGACCAACGACCTATCGTGCGTCCTTCACTATTTCCAGTGCGTCAGTAACAAGATTCCAGTGCGTCATTAACGATATTGGCAGATCTTACTGCATGTAGGTAAGATCTGGAGATACGACAAACGACCCGTGGAAGCATTGTGGTAATGGGTACTACACACTGCACGATTTGTCGTTCCGATGCGTCAAAATCGGCCAAATCGTGCAAACAATTGTTTAGTGTGTACCCAGCTTTAGGTCTCTATTTACTGCAATCTGCATTTAAAATGCTGTTTTAGTGTGATATTTCCAACTAAATTCGCATTGCGAATTTAGGAAATATTACATGGATGTACTAACATCCGAATGTAGGGACAGAGCTAACGATACAGCGCGGTCCCTGCGAATCTCGTCCGTACAAAATACAGGGAGAATGTGTCTGCGCATGCGCCGCCGCTGGTTACCGCAACCCCCTCCTCGCGAATTCTACTCCAATTGCCCTTTAGTAAATTCATGTGATACTAAAATATTGTGAAAAGGGTGTGAAAACACCTGTTTTCACATTGTTTTTGTAAAAATAGTGTTAATAAATATGCCCCTAAAAATCCCAGTTGACCATTTGTGACGATGTCTGACATATTGTAATCATTCACTTACCCTATTCCGACAGTACTGGCAGAGGTCATTGCCACCAATAAAAATTGTGATTATTTTCCAGTCTTCTTGGAAGTTTATAACCTGTCAGAGGATAAAACAATAGAGCGTCATTTGTTACCGTGTTGTTTTATATTTTCCAGAAAGCCGAGGTTTGTGGGTGTTTATTAGTTAGAGATGAGAGGTTTAGTTTTGCTGAAAACCGAACACACTCCAACTTTGGTCAAAAGGAGTCCCGGCTCACTTTAGGTTCTTAGTAGAACCGATTCCCGACCCGGGTTTTCTTGCAAGTTGGGTACTCGAATCTAAAAACCGGACCTCGCATATATTTTGGATTGCATTTAAGTCCCTCCCTCATGACACAGGTGCTGTGAGCTGGTCAAAATTGACTGGAATCGACTGGAGATTAATGTTATTGATATTAATAATACTATAGGAACAAAAACAGGCCCATGATACATGATTTTAGCTGTTTTTATCAATTTTTAAAGACATTTAAAACTAAAAAACAAAACCGAGCCTTAAGGTGCGTATCCACTAAGCGAGATTTGCAGGAGATTGAACGATAATGACGTCGTTATCGTTCAGTCACGTGCAAATCGTGCATGCTTCGGGCACGTTTATGTCGGAAACGACCAGCGATGCGCACGCCTGCTGGTCGTTTTCAGCATCTATCATCGCCCGTAATTGCTGGTCAACCTGCATGTACAGGGATGATGGATGTGCCTACACTGAACGACTGAACGGTCAGTGTAGGCACATCATAGACATGGAAAAGACAACACGATTATAATGTCGTATTCGTGCTCTCGTTTCTCCATCTAGTAGTGGATACGCACCTTTAAAGGGAAGTTTTGCCAAAGCTAAAACATGACAATCATTTAGAACCAAAAAGCAAAACATGGGGTCTGTGCACCCCTTTAGTATTAATCTGCATAGTATGTACTTAGCGTATTACAAGCAGAGGTAATAGAGCCTTAAATATTGTTTTACTGTTTTGGAAACCCCAATTAATGCAAGAGGTGGTCAGGCTTATGTCAGCATATATGTGATAAATGGTATTTCTGAGGTATGGGTGCCAAGTGGAAGTTGGACAACTCTTATTAAAGGAAATAACCACTTTATTTTATCAGTTTATCTCATATTTCTTATCGGTTTATCTCATATTTCTTATTTGTCTTACAAGCCATTCACTCCCTATTTGCCCTTGTACATATCTCTATCATTTACCATTTCCCTTGTTCATTCGTATGATCCACAAGTCTCATGTTCCTTTTTGTTTACTTATGTTAATTGGTAATCAAACCACACCCAGTTAGTCTTTCTAAGGTCCAGATAGGTGCAAACCTTTCTGATCGTTGATTGGCTGTAACAACAGTCAATCTATAACACAGCCCTATGATAGGACGTATGCTCCTTTAACTAGCAGGAAGCTTGAACTCTACCTGATGATCAGGTGACTAAGCCACACGGCGAAACATGCGTCCTGCCTGCAGACTGCATTAGCATCAGCAATCCCACACACACGGCACCACAGCCTTGGTCCGCTGACTATCTTGGTGAGGTAACTTTACTGTCACTTCCGTGCACTCTCTCATCTGAGTTCCGGGCGTGCGACTCTCCCTGCAATGCCTTAAGATAACAGGGGAGAGCCGCTGCTTCTCCTCAGACAGCAGAAGTGCCTTTCCGTTGTTTCCTCTGTGTGTTAAGCTATTTGCACTCTCTCATCCCATGTTAGAATTGGACATGGGAAAGCAGAAGTGATTTAGCGTTTTATTATTACTTTCTTCGGCAGCATTCCCATAAGATCTTTTCCATGTGACTCTCATTTATCTTATATGATCTAATTGCTGTTCTTTTATTGTATTGTACCTATTAGACAGAACTTGATCTTGTTACATGGTGTAATTAATCTTCACCTTACTGCTGCCTGAGATCCTGAGCAATTCAACTGCATTGTATTAAACCGGTTTTGCCTTAGAAGTGATAGTTACAGCAGACCTATAGATTAGAACTGTTGGTGCCTGTATATTGACTCTATATTTTCGATTATTCTTATAATTATACTCATCTGTGTGTTTTCTCTCTGACCCACTGTGATTTTCAAACAAGTGGAGGGGAAGAGGGGTTAATTCAGTCTTAGATATTCGCCCATTTTTTTTCACCTTGCCTATAATTAACAGCGGAATTACTTTTATAGATCTAACAGGAGAATATATATGTTGTTAAATACTCCTTGATGCTAAATAAAAGTGAGGTGGAACATTGTTTTATGTATATATATAAACTGAGTGTTTTCCTTAGTCCTGATTGCAACATCTGTGCTTTTTGCTCATGTTCATACATCATTCTTGCTGGCAGTGGATTTACAATGATTGATGTATTTGGTATATATAGGGTTTAAATACTCTTGTTCCCTGCTGCTATTCAATCAATGACTTGTGATACAAGGTTAATCACTCCCATATATCATCATATATACTAATATTTGTTTTCTTACTATATGCTGATTGCAACATTCACGTTGTCTACGTTTGTTCACTATATGTATTTGTTTTACATGTGAGTTATCTTATTGAAGATAATTTATCCTAGTGTATATAAAGTGAGTGCTTTCCTTAGTCTTGATTGTAACATCTGTGCTTTTTATCCATGTTTATACATCATTCTCACTGGCAGCGGATTTACACTGATTGATGTACTTTGTATATATAGGGTCTAAATAATTTTGTTCCCTGCTGCCATTCAATCAATGACTTGTGATACAAGGTAAATCACTCTCATATATCATATTATATATACCAACAATTGTTTTCTTACTGTATGCTGATTGCAACATTTATGTTGTTTACATTTGTTTACTATATGTATTTGTTTTACATGTGAGTTACCTAAATGAAGAGAATTTATCTTACCAAGTTCACTATTAAAAGTTAAGTTTTAATTTCATATAATTCTGTTCATTAATTTTCATTACATTTCCTTTCTAAGAGTGCCCCAACAAAAGCTTATTTGTCTTTTTTCTAGTTTTTGCTCTTTGCATAACTATTTATTATATGTAGTCAGGCTTATGTCAGCATATATGTGATAAATGGTATTTCTGAGGTATGGGTGCCAAGTGGAAGTTGGACAACTCTTATTAAAGGAAATAACCACTTTATTTTATCGGTTTCTTCTACATATACCCTCATGTAGCTTTTATTAAATATAAGCTTTGCCTTTGTGACTTCCCACTTCTGGGCAAAAATGTTTAGTTTAATTGCTCTTACAATGTAATAAATATCTGGTTTCCTCTGTGTATTGGAACAGAAAATTTCTGTGTTGTATCCAAGGGCAACAGAACTACATTTTACTCTCTAGATGATATAATGCAGTGGTCGGGGAACAGGGGTAAATTACCCCACATGGGGTAAAAATGAAATTTCTGGGGGTAATGGACGGACAGCCGGGCATGCATATGAACCATTCTATGCATGCCCGGCTGTCCATCCATTACCCCCGGCTGTGCTGCAGGGAGGCTCTAAGCCGGACGCCCACTGAGATGTTATTACCAGCGGGCGCTCGGCTCCTTCCCTGCAGCGCCACGTTAGCCGGAGGCTGGCGTTCTCTTCTGAACTCCAGCTACCGGCTCTCTCCATGCGTACTATGGGAGAGACGTCTCTCCCATAGTTCCGAGGAGCAACCGGGCGGACAGGACGGCGGCGGATGCAGGAACGGGGAGTAAGGTGTTTTTTTTTTTTGTACAAGCAGTACTACAGGGGAGTTATATGGAGGCACTACTACAGGGGCATTATATGGGGGCACTACTACAGGGGCATAACTATGGGGCGACTACTACAGGGGCATAACTATGGGGACACTACTACAGGGGCATAATATGGGGGCTCTACTACAGGAGCATTATATGGGGGCACTACTATATGATTTCCTTCCTTTCAAATTAAGGGGGTAATGTCGGCGTATCTAAATATATTTTGGGGTAAAAGGTAAGGTTCCCTGACCCCTGATATAATGTCTTTTGCGAAAAACACAGAAGGAAAATAAAAAACACAGGTAATGCAAAAGTTGGCCGTACACCTGTTGAGAGTTCACAACATATAAGCGGTTAATTTCAAGTGCACTATTCCGGAGTACATGAGCTCGATTTCCATCCAACTATGTGTCAGGCCCAATGTATTAGTTAAAGCTGGGAGGGGGCATTTACACACAGACCTCCCATCTATAATTTTTATGATCCGTTTAGTCTTTTTAGACGAGAACTTGGTGCCCGGTTCTTTCAGTTGCCCCCAGAATGATTGTGCTGGCGGAACAGCAGGGAATATGGGGAGCTTTAGGGGTAGGGGGTTAGGTTACTTGTCATTTTGGAAAGGAGGCGGTTTTTGTCATCAAGGTCATACTCACAGAGCTCTCCTTCATCTTCTGTACCAGAGTTCTTGCCTGAGATGTCATGTTCCTAGGTGATAAAATAAAATATAACGTGATACAGACTATAGGCAGCATCTACTGAAGAGATTCACTATGAAAAAGCCACTTAACTTAAAATAAACATCAGCAAATGTAAAAGAGTTTCTAATGATATTCACATATGAATATATAAAAGTTCTTATACGCTCCCAGAACTTGAGATATACTTGGGTACGGGATCCCAGCTGTCTGGATGCCAACGGTCAGAATACCAACAGTGGCATCCCGACAGTGAGAATCCTGACAGAATTAGGTAAGTAACCATAACCCTCGCCTAACCCTAACTCTCCCGCAGCCTAACCCTAACTCTCCCGCAGCCTAACCCTAACCCTCCCCTCCCGCAGCCTAACCCTAACCCTCCCCTCCCGCAGCCTAACCCTAACCTTCTCCTCCCGCAGCCTAACCCTCCCTCCCGCAGCCTAACCCTTGAGTCCCAACCCTTCCTGCAGCCTAACCCTAACCCTCCCTCCCACAGCCTAACCATCCATCCTGCAGCCTAACCCTCCCCTCACGCAGCCTAACTCTCCCTCCTCTCTCGCAGCCTAACCCTAACCCTCCCCTCCCGCAGCCTAACCCTTCTGTCCCAACCCTTCCTGCAGCCTAACCCTAACACTCCCTCCCACTCCTTCCCGCAACCTAACCCTCCCCTCCCGCAGCCTAACCCTAACCCTCCCCTCCCGCAGTCTAACCCTCCCTCCCGCAGCCTAACCCTTGTGACCCAACCCTTCCTGCAGCCTAACCCTAACCCTCCATCCCGCAGCCTAACCCTCCATCCCGCAGCCTAACCCTCCATCCCGCAGCCTAACCCTCCATCCCGCAGCCTAACCCTCCCCTTCCGCAGTCTAACCCTCCCTCCCGCAACCTAACCCTCCCTCCCGCAGCCTAACCCTGCCCTCCCGCAGCCTAACCCTAACCCTCCCCTCCCGCAGCCTAACCGTAACCCTCCCGCAGCCTAACTCTCCCTCCTCTCTCGCAGCCAAGCCCTAACCCTCCCCTCCCACTGCCTAACCCTTGTGTCCCAACTCTTCCTGCAGCCTAACCCTAACACTCCCTCCCACAGCCTAAACCTCCTTCCCGCAGCCTAACCCTTGTGCCCCGACCCTTCCCGCAGCCTAACCCTAACCCTCCCCTAATGCAACCTAACGCTAACCCTCCCTCCCGCAGCCTAATCCTCATCTCAGCCTACCCCTCCCGTCCTGCAGCCTACCCCTCCCGTCCTGCAGCCTACCCCTCCCGTCCTGCAGCCTACCCCTCCCGTCCTGCAGCCTACCCCTCCCGTCCTGCAGTCAAACCCTCCCGTCCTGCAGCGTAACCCTCCCTCCCACAGCCTAACCCTAACCCTCTCACTAGTGCCTAGCCCAGACACCTAACCCTAAGCCTCCCCCTAACCCTAATACTCACCGTTGGGATCTCAGCGGTAGGGATTCAAAAGCCGGGATTCTGACCGCCATTATCCTGACAGTCGGGATGCCAACTACATCCCTACTTGACATTGCATTTACATTTGTTATATAGCTAAAGTAAAACTACTGTTCTATGTCATCAACCATTTTCTGAAAAAGGCAGCTGGTTGCCATGTACTTCAGTGGGGTTGCTGAGGGGATGTAGTCAGGAAGCCAGCGGTCTAAATGCCGACTTCCCGACGGTGAAAGAACGCAGGGGACTAAAGATAGGAGCTGAAATCCCGACACCTATCATTAGCCCCACGCCGAAATCCCGATGCCCGGCATACCGAACGTAGGTAAGCCGTGCGTCGGGAGCTCTTAGCCGCAGGGGGGAGGGTTAGGCTAGAGGAAGGGGAGGTTAGGATTAGGCACCAACGGGGGGGGAGGAGGTTAAGGCTAGGCACCCCCCCCGGGAGGGTTAGGTTTAGGGTGCGGGGAGGGGGGGGTTAGGTTTAGGCACTAGGGAGGGAGGTTAGTGTTAGGCACCACTAAGGGAGGGTTGGGGGGGGGAGGGGTAGGGATAGTCACTTACCTCCCCTGTTGGGATCTTCATCTGCCGGCCTACTGGTGTCGGAATTTCAACCGCTGGGCTTCCGTCCGGCGGTATTACATACCCATCCCGTTGCCGAGAGCACAACTGCTGTGTGTGGGACAATATCTCCCCCAGCAACCGGAGCTATTTCCCGTTCTGATAAGTAGCACCTGAACTTTTGAGAATTTTTTTTTTAGTGGCATTTCAGTCACAGGGAGTACAAGAGGTATACTTACTACAGGACGATTTTAATCGATTTTGAATCGATCTAAATCGTTCAACATAAATGTTGTGTCCCACTCACTGTCTGTAGTGTAGGGGGTTTCTTAGCCCATTTTTTTGTAATTTAGATTAGTCCTCCTTTAAATTGATGCATGTAAATGTAATCAGGTTATGAATCAATACCATTCCCTTTTTATTGATTAAATGAAAACTGTAACAGATTTCCTAAAGATTTTCTGCAATACCATCGTAATATTACCGATATAAATTTATTTTGTCACCAACCTCCATGTGACGTGGCACTTCTCCGGGTAACTACCTCCCGTGCCCTGAGAGACTGAACACAGCCTTGTGGTGAGAGTGAGGAGGTGGGTACAGGAGTGTAAGCAGCACGTGCTCTGCCCACAGACAGACAAAGGCCTACATACATACAATATGAAATGATCACTTACGCTGCCTTGGAACCACCGACTGCGACATTAAACATTGGGTTTTCAGTTCCGACACCGGTGGAGAATCCCTGTATGTTAGGATTGAATTTCTTCAAAATATCTAAAAGGTAAATTGTGAATAATATGTGGAGAGGACCCAGATTATAATGAGAAGTTACATTAACTATTCAAAGAAAAAAAAGTGAAAGTTTATCCTATATTAGTTATTTTCAGATGAAAATTGCAATATATCCTGCCCTCTTTTGCCTGCTTACCGGCATCTGAGATGTATGTAAACCATCAGCTTATTATTTGTTTTTTTTTATTCCTTTATCTGCCCTGCAAGGCGGTATCCAGACTATAGACAGTCAAAAGGTCGACAATGTCTAGAAAGACACCAGATGTCAGACAGGCAAAAGGTTGACAGGGACAAAAGGTTGACAGGGACAAAAGGTTGACAGGGACAAAAGGTTGACAGGGACAAAAGGTTGACAGGGACAAAAGGCTGGCACGCTAAAGGATCATATGGAAGAAGGTCGACAGGTACACATTGTCGACATGGACAAAATGTCGACACATAAATGGTAGACACTTTTTTTTGGGGGGGGGGTTTAGGGGTAGAGTTAGGCACTTACTGGAGGGTTAGGCACTTACCCCAACGGTTAGGTTTAAGCACTTACCAAAATACTTAATGTTAGGCACTAGGTAGGAAGATTAGGGGTAGGCACTTACCCCGACGGTTAGGGTTAGACAGCAGGAGTAAGGGTTAGGGTTAGTCACCAAGGGGAGGGTTACGGTTAGGGTGAAGATTAGAGTTATGTAACAAAAACAATGAGCCAAATATTTGTGGACTCGACTATTTTCATGTCGACCATTTGTACCTGTCAACCTTCTTTCAGCTCGACCTTTAGCGTGTCTTTTTTTTGTACCTGTCATTTTGTTCCAGTCGACCTATTGCCTGTCTAACATCTGGTGTCTATGTAGACATTATCGACCTTTTATCTGTCTGTCTATTATACCAGACCCTGAAATGCCCCTTCCCAAACATTCACCGCCCCCCCCATTTGGCTGAAGCAGCGTGCCCCCTGTCGTTTCCTACCTCGAGGGGGCAGGGGCAACCTGTGGCCCTAGCCCTCTCTACCGGGCAGCCAGCGGGTGCGGTGACCACGGCCTCTGTGGGCAGGCTGTTTCGGGGGCAGTTTTTTCCATTAGCAGCTCACTCATTCCTGCAACCTGTGAGTGTGCAAAGGGCATTACAAGCAAGTTCCCCCCCCCCTTGGTTATGTCCCCAGTTAGTGCTAGTGTGCACATGGTCTATTGGTGGACACCCTGTGATTCGCCATTCCTCTAATGTTCCCTGTTATCCTGGTGTCTGCCTCCCCTCTAATCAGGCAAGTTCGCCGTTTCCTTATTGGTCCACTGTGGTTTCTTCCGCCCCCTTCTTTTCTAATATACTTAATCATTTCTCTTCCGTTCCCCAATTTCTATTAACAGCCCACTCCATGGTTCCAGCCTGATGCTGCACCACTAACAAATGCACCAACCCTGGCTCAGTCTGTTTTGCTAAACCCCCATGCTTTCCCAGTCATCTCATTGCCCTCTCCTTTGCCTACTCTGGCAGTGAACCCCACCATCCTCCCCTTAGCCTCCGGCCCCACCTTTGTCCAAACAGAGGGGCAAAGATGGATTTGTATAAAGCAAACAAGCCGGGCGGCATAGGAGAAGAGACGTTTAGGGGTTACCATAATTGGATAAAGGGCATGTTAGTTATTTCAGCATGCTACCTGGAGACTTGACCTAAAGAGCATCAAAATGTCATCAAATATTTTTAGGAGATGTTTTTAAAGTTGGGTTCTACTTGGAAAGATTATGATGAAAAGTTTTGATGTAAGTAAGAAGGTCAAAGGATCATTTCCCTCGGGCTTAAAGATGTAGAGGTCTGGTTGGAGGTGACTCGGCAGGAGCCGGTTCCTCGGAAAGAGGTACGCCCCAAGTGTAGTGTGCTGGTAAAAGTCACAGTGGGGTCGTCAGCAAAAGGTAAATGTTTTGCTTATAATGACTCTCGCTGTTTTAGGAGGGGCGGGTTGTCATTTTCGACAATCCTGTCGTATCTGCAGAGGGGGGCACCCAGCTAAGGACGATAAAGGAGGAAAGGACAGGGGGGAGGGAGAAGCGGCATGATTCCAGGACTGACACTTCCAAAGGCTAACTCGCCGATTACTTTGGGGGAGCTTGCGAAATGTTTGGGCTGGTGTCCTAGGCGAGGCGAGGCACAATTTCTGTTAGATGGTTTTGGGCTACCAATTTATGATTTGCTAAATATTGTACCGGGTAATTTCCTGTTGGTTGTGGCTGAGGTTAGTTTAGGGCGTATGTGTGGCTCTTTTCCTTCAGCTCCGCTCCCAGGTTTATGCGTTTCCCCATCATATCTAAGAAAGTGCCCGGTAACTAAATATAGATTATACAGCATCTTTCTTACCCGAACTAATTCCATCCCAGAATGTCACTGCAGTGTGCACTATCAACATTTTCATGATGCATTGGCTCTGGAGCATTAATGGCAGAGCTGGACGCCGAATCAGCTTTTTGGCTCCTGCCTTTGCACCCAGGGCCGTAGCTAGGGTAGTGCGGCCGGTGCCTTTGCACAGGGCACCACAGGTTAGGGGGCGCTGTTTGGGCCTGTCAAATTTCTGTTTATTATCCTTCTCGCTTGTAGCTTCCTCTTATTTCATCCCCAGCATCACCAGGCCTCCCCTATCTCTTCCCTGGTCCTTCCCCATGAGGCCATTCCCCTTTTTTGGGTGCATTATGTCACTTTGAAAAATGAGGGGGGCGCCAATGCTCTTTCTGGCACAGGGCACCAAAAAGTCTAGTTACGGCTCTGTTTGCACCCGAAATCGATTAGAGATTTATAGGTTTTAAATAGAATGGGCAGTTTTAGGTAGATAAATGCTTGCCCGTGGGTTGTTCCTATTTTGCAAAATTAACATTAACCCTTTTTACATTGGTGCGCCCAGGCTGGCACTGTTCATGCTGGTATAGCACATTATTTAGATTTTTTGTTTATAGGCCTTGCGGATAGTGGTGTTTGTGCGAACATCCTATTTTCAGCGCAAGCCTTGTTTCGTATCTTGGGGGTGCCTGTTGCACTGGACAAAACAGATTGTCCTATTTCCTGTTTGTCCTACCTAGGAATTGAAATAGACACGGTAGAAGGATGCTGTCATCTCCTGTCAGATAAAGGGCCTGATTCAGACCCACTCGCGAGCGGCTGTACGCTCGCAAGTGGGTCGATGGTCTGCACTGAGCATGCGCACGACGGAGGGAGCTCCGTCGTGCGCATGCGCCAGACACGACGAGCGAAGGACTTTCCTTCGCTCGTTGTGTCCGATCAAAGGGGGCGTGCTGTCAATGTTGATTGACAGCACGCCCCCTTTGGTGGGCGTGCCGGGGGCGTGCCTCCCTGACGGGGGCGTTCCCACGGGAACGCCTCCCGTCAGAAGCCGGCCCACTGACATCACTAGTGATGTCAGTGGGAGTGATTTTGGCTCTGATAGAGCCAAAATCACTCCGGAGCTTGCGGTTGAAAATCTCAACCGCAGGCTCCGGCTCGCAATTTCGATGGTCGCGATGGTCACGACCATCGCGGCCATCAAAATGCACGCTCGTATAGCCTGTGGGTGGTGACCCACAGCTATACGAGCGTCCAGGAGGACGCTCCATGAAAAAGGAGCCCGGCCCTCATGCAGAGCGTGCGCTCTGCTCAGAGCGTACGGCTCTGAATGAGGGCCAAAGTTCCTAAACTTTTAGACTTGGTTAATTTTTGTTTAGCTTTAGGGATGGATAAGTTGCGAGTGGTTCATTCAATTTTGCTTGTTCTAATATTCCAATCAAGCATGTTTTTTGCTGGAAATTGGAAAGCCCAACAGCTGGGGTAACTAAACCATGGTTGTTTATTCAAGGAGACCAATGTTGATCTCCAAATTTGGGCATCATTTTTGGTAAATTTTAATTTAGAGAGGATTTGGCTTAAAAAGCCAGTGCCCAACATAACGATACTCTACGAGTTCTGGGGATTCTTTTGATGGGGATTGGTGCGTGGCACCAAACAGGTTTCACAGCTAAGCTCCTATTGGTGGAACTATTTCCAATTATAGTGGCAGTGGAATTGTGGATCGACTATTTGTCTAATCAGAATATTATATTTTGCTGCGACAATATGGGTGTTGTGCACGTGATTAATAATCAGTGTTCATCCTATTCTCAAGCCCTGTGGCTATTGAAGCATCTGGTTTCAAAATGTTTGCAAGCAAATATACGTTTTAGTGCTACTAACCATGTGCCGTATGTTGACAATGCGATAGCTGATGCTTTGTCACATTTTAAATTCGCTAAATTTTGTGCTCTGCCTCCCAAAGCTAATCCAGAAGAATGAATGTTCTCTTCTCTTGTCTGGCAGTTTATCGGACAGGCATAGAAGGACTTGAAAATCATTGGCCCCAGCGACGAGTTAGGTGGATAGGTATTAAGAGTCTTTGTTGGTCGTCCACCTTAAGTCTCATTGTTTCCTCTGTAAAGGGCCCCTATAGAGCAGCATTGTGTCCAACCTTTGTCTCTTGTACTGTATAGTGCAGCCCATTCATTTTATCACTCATTATACCCCCTGTACAGTATTTAACAGTTTATAGGTCCTCCATTATATTTCAGAAGTGTACAGTCACTGCGATGCTCTCTGTATGATATGTCAGTCACTGCGATGCTCTCTGTATATTATGTCAGTCACTGCCATGCTCTCTGTATATTATGTCAGTCACTGCCATGCTCTCTGTATGATATGTCAGGCACTGCCATGCTCTCTGTATGATATGTCAATCACTGCTATGCTCTCTCTAGCGTTCCCGCTAGGCTGTTTTAGCAGGGCGCGGCGCCCTGCCCTCCTTCTGGAGGGCAAAAAGCGCCCTGCCCTCACAGCCTGTGGGTGCCGTCTTCACCGGCGGGTCGCAGTGTCCCGCGGGTGGAGAAATGTGCGGTGACCCGGTCACCGCCAGAGAATAGACGCCGGGCGCATGCGCCCGGCATCTATTCTCACTGTCTGCAGCGCTTGGGGGCTGCCCGGCGTGTCCGTAAGTGCCGGGCACGCCCCCAAGTATGACGAAAAGAGGACGCGTCTTATAGACACGCCCCCTTTTCATTGCCCTCTCTAGCTCCGGTGCCCTGCCTGCCGCCGGAGCTAGAGTGAACACTATATCTGTATGATATGTCAGTCACTGCAATGCTCCCTGTATGATATGGCAATTACTATGATGCTCTCTGTATGATATGTCAGTCACTGCGATGCTCTCTGTATATGTCAGTCACTGCGATGCTCTCTGTATGATATGTCAGTCACTACGATGCTCTCTGTATGATATATCAGTCACTGCGATGCTCTCTGTATGATATGTTAGTCACTGTGATGCTCTCTGTATGATATGGCAGTTACTATGATGCTTTCTGTATGATATGGCAGTCAGTGCTATGCTCTCTGTATGATATGTCAGTCACTGTTATACTCTGTGATGGGTGAGATAGTGTAGTACAGTCAGAAATGCTCCATTGAAAAGTGTAGATACCTCAGAATCACAGAATAAATACACAGGAGCTTACAGCTTAATATAACGGCACCTACATGTGGCTTGCAGGGTTCCTGGAACGGCACCCTGCAGCCAGTGGCGCTACTACAGAGCTGCCTCCGTGTCCGGGGCTCTACTTACCGAAGCTGGTGGCGGTGCAGGCAACCCCGTCCCCTAGGCATGACGTAATGATGTCATGGGTGTAGGGGGCGGGGTGCGGCACAAGGTGCAGTGCCCTCTTGTTACGATACTGCCCACAAGCACTGCCCCCCCATTACTAGTCACACCAATAAGCCCTTCATGAATTTCAGCTCCAGGCACATGTGGACATTAATCTGGCACTGGGGTCAGGATACCAACACCTGCCGCAAAGTACCCTAACGCAACCCCCAACCCCTAACCTTACCCTCCCTCCCCGCAACCTAAACCTTACCCCCTCCCCTGCAGCCTAACCCTCCCCCTAGTGCCTAACCCTAACCCTAGTACTTACCATTGGGATGCTGGCGCTGGGATTCTGACTGGTGTCGGGACTCCGGCGCCGGCATTCTGAGTGCAGGCATCCAGACAGCCGGGATGTCAACTACATCCTGATCAGAGAGTCACCTGTATGGCAAAGCCACGTTATGACATGCTCCAAATAGATATCAAAGATATCATCATCTGAGACGATTCCTCGCTCTTAGCAGCTGAGATACAGGTTGGCGCATGCTGGCGCACACATGGATGCCACTACATCCCACTGAACCTCATGTGAGCCGAACACCGTAAGAAATTCCTTTAATGATTTCAAAATTCAAAGATTTCTAGATTGGCAGACCCCATGTGGGCACCCAGTTTTACATTGTGAATCCACATGGGTCTATTACAGGGCAAGATGGTTTAGCTAAGGACCTCTGAAGACTTACTCGGCAGGGTTGTGTGTTGCTCTAGAGTCGCATCTCCTCCGATACTAGAATGAGACGATAACACCACAAATAAATTATACAAGTATATCAGGATACATGAGTCATAATTCAGCATAATGGGCTTGTCTATATATACATATATACCTTAGATAAAAAGCATGTACACTTTACTACAGCAGATCTAGGTATTAAGTTTAAAATAATAGAAACACAGATTTTGTATTTCCAGGTTAATTATACCGGAACGGTAGAAGGATATAAAATATTAAGTTATGCCACGTGAGGTGCTTATTTATGTGTTGCATGATGCCAGCTGCCCTGGCTACCCTGACTGCACGTCCCTGTTAGACACCATGGACTCCATTTACTAAAGAGTTGGAGCGCTTTTCAAACTCGTTTGAAATGCGAGGCATGTGGTATTTTTATCATTGTAAATAGCGCTGTTCTGCAGCCTCCTGCCAGCGGTTTTTATTTTTTTATCATATCCCCATTTAAATTGTATATATTGCTGTTGTCGTATACGTTAGATCTCCCTGTCCTGCTGCAGCTGTTATCTTGCGCTGACAAGCACTATGTTCCCGGCTGGCTGAGCCGGCATCTGGGTCTACCTAGAATGCAGCACATCAGCAGACCCCCTAACCCAGTACACAGCACCTCTCCATTCACCCCAGTCCCCCACAGCACACAGCGGAACCCCCCTCCCCAGCAGCTACCGACCAGCACTCCTCCCCTCCATCCCTCAGTACACTACCCAGCCCCTCCCTACCCCAGTACACACTACCCAGCCCCTCCCTGCCCCAGTACACACCATCCAGCCCCTCCCTGCCCCAGTACACACCATCCAGCCCCTCCCTGCCCCAGTACACACCATCCAGCCCCTCCTTGCCCCAGTACACACCATCCAGCTCTTCCTGCTCCAGTACACACCATCTAGCCCCTCCTCCAGTACATGCCACCCAGCACCTCCCTCCCCCAGTACACACCATGCAGCGCCTCCCGCCCCAGTACCAGGCTTGTTCCTACGGACTGATGCTGATAACAGCCATTACAGCTCAGTAACCTTAGAGGGGAGGCAGCCGTAGTCCTCAGGGAATCAGCATCAGTCCGCACAAACAATATGGCTCCCCTTCCGGATCTCTTCGGCGTATAGTCTGCTGAACTGCGCATGCGCACAGTTCATGACAAAAAAGACTTCATTCGGCAGTGCTGTTTAAAGAAAAACACAGCTATTGGGTTTTTTCACACTAGTGATCGCTCGCGAGCATCTCAATGATAAATTCTGGTTTGTTAAACAAAATTGCGGTGATTGCTAGTGCTAAATATCTTTAGTGTAAAAATTTGTTAGTAAATGGAGCCCATATGTTGTAATGACAATTTTTAAGTAGAAAAGTTTTGTTACACTGTTGATTGTATTATTAAGGACTTGTTTTATCTGCGAACAATAATAAGTGGCCTCCACTTTTAGGACTCCATGAATGATGGCATCACTACCATCAGGCCTTCTTTTGTTCAGCTCAAAATGGATTTCACTCAGTTGTGACCTGTCAGGCTGATTTAGCAAGTGGTTAGTACCTAGACAGTGGCCACAGACCGGAGTTTGCAGGGAAAAAAACTTTAAAAAACTGTGGGGAGGGGGAGTGTTGAACGTTAAGAGAAACTTACATGTCTATACCATCTCCTAAGTTCATGAGGAACATATTAGATAAAATATTAAAACAAAACAAGCAAAACTTTGTGAGGAACCAAAATTTGCCTGGCCAGAGACACTTTCTGTGGTTCTGTGGTTCTGAGGACCATAATCTACTATATAAAATCGAAAATTTGTCCTTCTGTCATTTTGTCCTTCTGTATTTTTATGCAAATCCACAGTTTACAAGCCAAGATCGTGAAATTTTACATACGAGCGTATTAAAACACGACGGAGGCAACTAAAACAATTTGAAATCAAAGTTAATTACTGTTCATTTTTAATTAATTAAAAACCAAATTTTTTGCATAGCATTCGCCCTCTACAGGTCAAGTACAGAATTAGAAAAGGATTTAGCTTATCTGCTATTTTTTCTTTTCTATCTCTACTATCTACTATATAAAAGCGAACATTTTCCTGCTGTTATTCTGTCTTTTTATACTGTAATCCACAGTTTACAAGCCAAGATCTCTCATGGTACTACACCTAAAGCACCAAAGAAGAATAAAAGCATTGTGCTGTTTAGTTTATTGTTAGATGCAGATTTGGACACCATTCTTCTTGGGCCATCTGCAAGGTCAATAATAAAAATATTAAAGTGTTATTTTTGTTTAATTTCATAATTTGATTTTATAACATGCATTTGCTACATACTAAGGAATTATGCAATTTTATTCTGTAGCATATAATCTAAATCTCTGAACAACATTTACTCTGCTGTATGAATTTATAACCACTATTGATTAGGGACGAGTGGGTTCTGTTCTCAGAGAACCGAACCCACCCGAATTTCTGGAATTCGGGGCAATCCGAGCCAAGCTCGGATCTCCCTGCCTGCCCCGGATCCAAAACCTTGCGATCCAGCTGACGGGTCGCAAGGTTTTGTATTGAGCGGGCTTAACGCTGATTGGCTGAGAGAGCCGTCTGTCACGGCTCTCAGCCAATCAGCGTTAAGGCCATTTAATATGCACACAGGAAGCAAAAGAAGATGGCGCCCGCCATCCCCCGCTGCCTGACACAGCCGGCACCCCCCGCTGCCAACACCGCTGGCATCCCCACTGGCAGCATCCTCCACTGCCGACACTGCCGGCACCCTTGCACTGCCATCCCATGTAGTGAGGACACTGTCAGTGACCCCGACACTGCCAGCACTCCCACACTGAGGACACCACCAGCACTGCCGACACTATCAGCACACATGCACTGAGGACACCGTTGGTACCCCTGCTTTGCCAACACTTTGCACTAACGACACTGCCAGCACCCCCGCACTACTGCCCCACGTATTGAGGACTCTGTCAGCGACCCCGCACTGCTGCTACTTACACAGAGGGCATCCCTGCACAGCCGACACTGTCAGCACTCCTGCACTGAGGACACTGCTGGCGCCCCCGCTCTGCCGACACTATGCACCCAGGACACTGCCAGGGCCCCCACTCTGCCAACACCGCCACACTGACGGCACTTCCGCATTGAGGACACCACTAGCACTCTCGCATTGAGGACACCGCCAGCAACCCCGCACTGCCGACACTGCTGTCACAGTAAGTGCACTATTGGTGTATCCAACCCACACTGTATAACAAACTGTATCTGTGTTGGAACGTGGAAGCTGAACTGCCACATGTTAGGGCCGCCCACTGTGTAACTTAGCTTAGTCAGCCAGCTAGCTGGATGCAACCTTTTGGCCTTAATTAGATGAAAAAAATAATATTGTGAGATGGTCAAAATTGATTGGAATTGACTGGAAATAAATGTTATTGAGATTAATAATACTGTAGGAACAAAAACAGGCCCATTTATGTGATTTTAGCTGTTTTTATGATATTTTAAGAAAAAATCCAGATCCAAAACCGAAAAACAAAACACCAAGGAAAAAATCCAAAACCAGATCCAGATACAAAACCAAGGGAGATCCAGATCCAAAACCAAAACACTAGGGTCGGCGCACATCTCTACGTATTGATATTAAGCCAGGCTTATTATGAGTCTGAATATGGTAAAAATTGCTATCTGCATCCATGAGGAGAGATCTGTCTGATTTAGAATCAGGCCCATAAAGATGGCAACTATACTGGGATGCAAAAATGCTGCTCTGCAGCACAAATTTTTATTTATACTTGCTCATGCATGAGCTTACACAACTAGATGGTGTCAACAGTGGCGACCAAACTTTTTTGTCTACCTCCTTGGTTGCTGGACCGCACTATGGAAAGCACAGAGGCTACTTCCGGTTCATTCCTTTGTCAGCCCCTGAAGGATAAAACCGATTGGATGAATCTTATACACCGTGGAGACCCTGAATGCCGGGAACAGCTGCACAAGGAACTGGAAGTAGTTGCTGTGCATTTCGTAATGCGATCCAGCAACCAGGAAGTACAGTCATTCTGGTATCAGAGCAACAGAAGCTCTTGGCCGTGTTTACACCTTACATCCGACAAATTTGGAATGCTTCTATCACCGAAGTTTGCTTTACACCTTTACAGGTCCTACTTCCTTCGAAGACCTTAGGACTGTGGATGGGGAAGTTTGTCACACTTTTCGTGAGGCCTGCCTAAGGAGAGGTTTGTTGGAGGATGATGTGTAAACAAACATTCTTAAAATCCCAGGCAACGCCGGGTACTCCAGCTAGTAATAAATAAAGTGGACTTAGTCCAAATGAAATCATAATGTATTCCAGGAGGAGATAAGGTTGGCGATGTAGGGGGAGAGGTGGGATGCTCGGGGTTTTGAGTAAACGTTTGAAGCTGGCGAGGTTTGGTAAAAGTCTGACGTTCCAGGGATGGGGGGATGTAACCAGGTTTTAGGTGAGGTGTAATCAGAGGGAAGGGGTCGGGAGGTCGTATGGACAGAAATAAGGTTAGAGATTTTGGAGGGGGCAGAGTGACTGAGGGGGTCTATGTACTAAGCCTTGGAGAGAGAAAGTGGACAGAGATAAAGTACCAACCAATCAGCTCCTAACTGTCATTTTTCAAACACAGCCTGTAAAGTGACAGGAGCTGATTGGCTGGTACTTTAACTCCTTCCACTTTATCTCTCTCCAGGGCTTAGTACATAGACCCCTTCTGAGTGCTTTGCATGTGAAGGTCAGGAGATTGCACTGTATTTGGAGGGGAATTGAGAGGTGATGAAGCAGGTCACAGAGGGGGGGAGGCCGATGCAGAGCATTTTAATAGGAAAATGAGACGGACAGCAGCGTTCTTGATAGATGGAACCTATGAGAGTAATGGAGGGGCCAGAGGGGAGGAGGTTACATTAGTCGAGTCGGGAGACGATGAGTATGAGAACAGGTCTGGGACACTGGATGGGCCCCCCCCAGAAGAAGATGTAATAGGGTGAGTGTTTAGAAAATGTGAGAGTTTAGCAGTAACCTCTCACACTACTACATTGGTCAAGTTGCATTTTCAAAATGGGAAAACATCTAGATGAGAGTTTAAATCGTGGGAGTTTTTTGGGTCTGAAAACAGGTGACTTTGCCTGTTCTCGGCCTCTATTACACTGGCCGAGTTTAAAAAGTATCAGACTTTACTCTCACATTTTCTAAACTCTCACCCTATCACATTTGGCCCAATGAGTTTA
This sequence comes from Taudactylus pleione, assembly GCA_031769625.1. Classification (NCBI taxonomy): domain Eukaryota; kingdom Metazoa; phylum Chordata; class Amphibia; order Anura; family Myobatrachidae; genus Taudactylus; species Taudactylus pleione. The sequence continues at coordinate 1,199,541 of JAUIMM010000078.1, read as the reverse complement.
CTTTTGGACATGTTGAATTTGAGAAATCGCTGGGACATCCAGGATGAGGTGGCAGAGAGGCAGGGAGAGACAGGAGCGAGGATAGGGAATGAGAGTTCAGGGGAGGAAAGGTAGATTTGAGTGTCATCAGCATATAGGTATTGTAGGAAGCCGATGGAGTTGATGAGCATCGTCAGTACATTTTTTTTACATAGTCTGACATTTCAATATGAACAAAGGACCTGATTCAGACCCGCTCGCTAGTTGCGGTTGCTCGCTCCCTGTGTATGTAAATTTTGCAAAGTGACGTCAAGGCAGCCCCTCGTTCGGCAAGGCATAAGCATGCCCACTATGTCTTGGCGAGCGATCACTTTGTGTTTATAGACGCCCACCAGCCTGTCTTTAGCCGCCCACTAGCGTACGTCATCTCCAGGAAGTATATACAACCATCGGTACATCGGGTTCCATCGGATATGACCGCAGCGCTTGCGGTTGACTGTACCCTACCGCAAGCACTGCGAGCAGTTCAGTGTATTATTCAACCAGGTGACGTGTACTATGACGCTGTCCGTTAATTATGCACGCCCCAGAAATGGCGTGAAAACACTCTGGCACGCCTGCGTCCGCAACTCCACTCCCCCGTTCTACTGGCCTGCCCTTGTTACCACCCACCAACGGTCTCTCCTGTCATTCATTCCACTGGGCTGTCTTTTGCGAGCGAGCAAAATCCGATCACTCGTACTAGTTTGCGCACGCGCAGTGCGAACTACACGTATGCACACATTAGCGAACATCGTCTGCAACGAGCGGCCACTTGCTAGCGAGCGGGTCTGAATCAGGCCCAAAGTACTTTCATCAGGGATGCAAACCAGTATGTGTATCTTATCAACTGGTGTACTAGACCTGTCCTTGCAGGTGCAGGCTGTTTAGCTGGGGTGCAGTGAGCACCGTGTCAGTGTTTTTCTGGATAAGAAGCACAGTATAAACGTAAAGAGAAAACGATATTCTGTCCCAGTGCTGAGGAGCGCCTGTGAGGGTAGAAATAGCGCACTCTCTAGCGTTCATTATCATATTCTGTGGTTGAGGATAATAAAAACAACATACGAAGCAACAAACATCAGCTCTTACCTCCAGGCGACACCTCTCGCCTCAACGACAAGATCCACGAGGGATGTCGCTTTAGCACCGAAAGCAGCCTAAAAGCACAATTACAAATACTATAATTAAATTTGCAACTGGCAAAGTACTTACTCTCACCCAGTGACGGAAACGATGGCATGAAATACTCAGGAAAATACTGTTTTATCTCACTATTCATATTTACATGGGGCAGCACAGATGGTGTAATGGTTAGCATTACCGCCTCCCAGCACAGGTCTTGGGTTCGATTCCCACCACAGCCCTAACTGTGTGGAGTTTGCATATTCTCCCTGTGCTTGTGTGGGGAGAATATATATCAGTAGGTTAATTGGCTACTGACCGAGTGTGTGTGTGTACGTACGTGTGGTAGGAAATATAGGGCCTGATTCACTAAGGATCGCAAGTGCAATTGCAATAGCGATTACGTACGCAGTTCAACTGCGATAGTATGATAATCCATTGCGATCGCTATGCGATCGCTATGCCACCGCTGCACTACACAATGATGCCCACTTTACCTTACACACATCCGTAATCCTTAGCAAGACTGTGAAACCATCGGTAACATGGAGTACCATCGCAGCCTCACGCACACTTGCACAAGCCCTGACCTAACTCAGGAATTGCTAACCTCATCGCACGCCATGTGTACTCAACCTGTGTTGGTATCGCACCCCTGTAACGATGTTCGAACGCACCCCCCTGTCACCACCCACAAATGGCACTTCGTGTCAATCACTCTGCGATGGGTCTGCAAGGTTTCTGCGATCGCAGACCCGATGGAAATGACCGGTTCATGCGCAGAATGCAACAAACAGCCGATTGCGTGCGTGATCGCAGTTGCGATCGGTAGTGAAACAGGCCCATAGAGTGTAAGCTCCACTGGGGCAGGGACTGATGTGATTAGTCAGATATTCTCTGTAAGCTGCTGTGGAATATGTGTGCGCTATATAAATAACTGGTAATAAATAATGCTGACCTTGTGGATACAGTATGTTCTAAACTACAAAACGTATTTGTCACACCCTCCTGCATTATATCTGCATTATCTACTACATCCTCCATCATTATATTTACCAGTCTAAAAAGTAGGGACCTGTTCAAGATAGCTTAGGGGTCGAATCAGACCAGGACGCTAAGCTGCGCTCTCTCGCTGCCAAAAGGGGCCGGGTATGCAAATTCTGCAATCGCACTGACTGGTGTAAGGACTACCCTCTATGTCTTTGAGAGCTACGGCAGAGCGAACGCACGCCGGTATAAAGACGCCCACTTTTCTTTCTTAGCACACGTCATCTCCAGGAAGTGTATGATTAATCAGAACCATCGAAGCTGCAGGCAGCACTTGAGGTAGACCCTACCCCAAAGCAAGCACTGCGATAACTGCAGGCTGAAATACAACCAAGTGTACAATGACGTTTCAATGCTAATTATGCACACCCATAAAACTCTGTTTAGAAGCCCAAACACGCCTACGTTCGCAGCACCTTCCCCTGTTACCACCCACAAACGGCACATTCTGTCACTCAAAGTAGCGTCCAGTCTTTGTGTTAAGAGCGCACGATTCCCGATCGCAAGGACTGGTTCGCGCACGCGCACTGCATACGCATGTGCAGACGGGCGACAATCGCCCATAGCATGCGTCCGCGGCTTAGCGTCCGGGTCTGACTTGGGCCCTTAGTCCCCAGACTCCCCACTTTCTAACATGCCCTCCTGCATTATACAGCCCTCTATCAATTACTCTCCTGCATTATACAACCCTCTATCCATTACTCTCCTGCATTATACAACCCTCTATCAATTACTCTCCTGCATTATACAACCCTCTATCCATTACTCTCCTGCATTATACAACCCTCTATCCATTACTCTCCTGCATTATACAACCCTCTATCCATTACTCTCCTGCATTATACAACCCTCTATCCATTACTCTCCTGCATTATACAACCCTCTATCCATTACTCTCCTGCTTTATACAGCCCTCTATCCATTACTTTCCTGCATTATACAGCCCTCTATCCATTACTCTCCTGCATTATACAACTCTCTATCCATTACTCTCCTGCATTATACAACCCTCTATCCATTACTCTCCTGCATTATACAACCCTCTATCCATTACTCTCCTGCATTATACAACCCTCTATCCATTACTCTCCTGCATTATACAACCCTCTATCCATTACTCTCCTGCATTATACAACTCTCTATCCATTACTCTCCTGCATTATACAACCCTCTATCCATTACTCTCCTGCATTATACAACCCTCTATCCATTACTCTCCTGCATTATACAACCCTCTATCCATTACTCTCCTGCATTATACAACCCTCTATCCATTACTCTCCTGCATTATACAACCCTCTATCCATTACTCTCCTGCATTATACAACCCTCTATCCATTACTCTCCTGCATTATACAACCCTCTATCCATTACTCTCCTGCATTATACAACACTCTATCAATTACTCTCCTGCATTATGCAACCCTCTATCCATTACTCTCCTGCATTTTAATTACTGGGGACATACAGTAGGGGGTTGGCAACGTTCAAGCAGCAGAAAAAACTACATTAAAAATGGCAAATGAGAATGAATGTCACATCTGCCTAAGGTATATGCGTATTTGGTATACATGCTATATACAGCCCTGTACTATAATATGACCACTATGACAAACATTACACAGGAGTACACTCCAGCATGTTTCCAATCATTAGGAAATGAGAGTGATTCTTGTAGGAAAAGGACATTGTATTTGTAGGAAACGTAGGGCAGGAATGCATGCGAGTATGCCCATATTTTTAAAGCAGCAAGCATGTTAAAGGCTAATGCAGCTTGGTTTAGCATTTAACATGCTTGCTGCTTTCAAAATATGGGCATACTCGCATACCTGATTCAGACCTGCTCGCTAGCAAGCGCTCGCTCGTTGCTGGCGATGTTCGCAAATGTGCGCATGCATATAATTCGCAGTGCACGTGCGCCAACAAGAATGAGCGATCGGGATGCAAAGACAACCCAGTGGAATGAGTGACAGAGGCCGTTTGTGGGTGGTAACTGGGGCAGGGCTGTAGTAACGGGGGAGTGGAGTTTCGGACGCAGGCGTGCCAGAGTGTTTCAACGCCGTTTCTGGGGCGTGCATAATTGACAGGCAGCATCATAGTATACGTCACCTGCTTGAATTTTACACTGAACTGCTCGCAGTGCTTGCAGTAGGGTACAGTCAAACGCAAGTGCTGCGGTCATTTCCGATGGTAACAGATGCACCGATGGTTGTATATACTTCCTGGAGATGACGTACGCTAGTGGGCGGCTAAAGACAGGCTGGTGGGCGTCTGTAAACACAAAGTGATCGCTCGCCAAGACATAGTGGGTGTGCTAACGCCTTGCCGTGCAAACGCCTGCCTTGACGTCACTTAGCTGAATTTCCATACGCTGGGAGCGAGCAGCCACATCTAGTGAGCGGGTCTGAATCAGGCCCTTAGCCCATAGTGTCTGAAATTTGGAAATATTACAAAGCAAAAGAAATGTATTATTAATGAAACTGCTCTATATGAGCACTTACCGTCAACGAATCACCCAAAGCTGCCACCACTTTAATGTCCCCTGCGCGTAGTTTATGAACTGGAAGAGAGATACAGATGCTAGTTAGTTACAGTGACATCATCAGACATGGTCAATAAATATTGGGCACTAGAACATTCATTATGTGAAATAACAGGTCTGGTCAGTAAAACAGGAGATATGGTAAGAACTTACCTTTGTTATCTCCGTTTCTACGAAGTCCTTAGGGTCCACAGGGATACCTTGGGGTATAGGGCTTGGCTCCAGCCATGGGCACCACAGAGTTAAAGATGTTCCTCCCAAGATGCTTCGGGCCCCCTCCTATACCCCGCCCCCAGGCCAAGGCACCTCAGTTTTAGCATCAAGCCATAGGCCGGGAGAGAGGAAAAAGGAAGAAGAAAGTCTGGAACACACAAGATTCACATTCTCATAGAAAAAGGAGACAGAAACTGGTGACCAGAACAACACCCTACGGAAGCACGGGGCGTTAGGGCGGGCGCCCTGTGGACCCTAAGGACTTCGTAGAGACGGGGATAACAAAGGTAAGTTCTTACCATATCTCCTGTTTTCTACCTCAGGGTCCTTAGGGATCCACAGGGATACCTTGGGGATGTCCCAAAGCAGTATCCTTCAAGGGAGGGGACGCTCCTGTGCCGAGAGGAGAATCCGCCGCCCGAAGGAAGCATCCTGAGAAGCAAATGTGTCAAAGGCGTAATGCTTGACGTAAGTATGGACAGAGGACCACGTGGCCGCCTTACAAAGCTGAAGAACTGAGGCGCCACATCGAGCTGCCCACGAAGGTCCCACAGATCTTGTAGAATGAGCTTTCACAGAGGGTGGCACTGGAAGTCCCTCATGAGTGTATGCCTCAGAGATCGCCATGCAGATCCAGTGTGCCAAAGTCTGTTTATTGGCAGGCCAACCCCTCTTATGAAATCCATATAGTACAAACAAAGAGTCCGATTTTCTCAAAGAACTGGTACGGTCCACGTAAATCCGCAGAGCCCGTACCACATCCAAAGAAGCCTCACCAGCTGAGAGATCAGATGAATTAAAGGCTGGGACCACAATTTCCTCGTTAATGTGGAAACTAGACACTACTTTAGGAAGGAATTCGGGACGGGTACGAAGTACCACCCTATCCGAATGAAAAATTAGAAATGGGGGACGACACGAAAGAGCCCCCAAATCCGACACCCTTCTGGCTGAAGCAATAGCCAAAAGGAACACTGTTTTTGCCGTAAGCCATTTCAGATCCACAGAACCCAGAGGTTCAAATGGAGGATCCTGTAGCGCCTTCAGGACCACAGCCAGATCCCTTGGAGCTACCGGATGGACATAGGGAGGCTGGATGCGAAGGACACCCTGCATAAAGGTACGGATATCAGGCCGCGTAGCAATCCTTCGTTGAAACAAACCCGACAGGGCAGAAACATGCACCTTCAGTGAAGCAAGGCGTAGACCTAAATCCAAGCCTGCCTGAAGGAAAGCCAACACTCTCGATATTCTAAACTCGCGAGGATCGTAAGCTTTAGGGCGACACCACTCAAAATATGTATGCCACACCCTGTGATAAATTCTATCTGAAGCCGGCTTACGAGCATGTAACATGGCATTGACCACCGCTTTAGAGAAACCCTTGGTCCTCAAGAGGGAAGTCTCAAGAGCCGACTCAGGTCCGGGTAGAGACAAGGACCCTGAAACAATAGGTCCGGCCTCTGAGGTAACAGCCAAGGAGTGTCGATGGACAGACACTGGAAATCCGAGTACCAACTCCTTCTGGGCCACGCAGGGGCCACCAGCAGGATCTTACCTCCTTCCTGCCTGAACTTTTGAATTACTCGAGGTAGCAGGGAGAACGGAGGAAACAGGTACGTGAAGTGGAAGTTCCATCGTGCCGACAGAGCGTCCACCAGGAGAGCTCCTGCGTCTCTTGTTCGGGATCTGTACGCCCACAGCTTGCGGTTGTGTCTGGAGGCCATGAGGTCTATTTCGGGAAGACCCCACTTGTCCACCAGGAGTTGGAACACCTCCTGGTGAAGAGACCATTCCCCCTTCTGTACATCGTGGCGGCTGAGGAAGTCCGCCTCCCAGTTGAGCACACCCGGAATGAAGACGGCCGAAATGGCTGGAAGATTGCCTTCTGCCCAAGTCAGGATGCGGGACACCTCCCTTAGAGCCGCTTGGCTTCGAGTTCCTCCCTGATGATTTAGGTAAGCCACCGTGGTGGCGTTGTCTGACTGAACCTGCACAGGTTTCCCCAGCAGGAACGGTCTTGCATGCTGCAGCACCCTGAACACTGCTCGAATTTCCAATATATTGATTGGCAGGTCCGATTCCTCTGACATCCACCGGCCCTGGAAGATGTGAGGGCCTGTCACAGCGCCCCAGCCCCTAAGGCAGGCATCCGTTGTTAGAAGGACCCAATCCGAAATCCAAAACGGACGTCCCCTGCTGAGATGAGACTTTTGTAACCACCACGTCAAAGACAGGCGCACTTCCGGAGTGAACCTGATCATCTGCGTCTTTATTCTACGGGGATTTCTGTCCCATCTGGACAGGATCAACATTTGAAGAGGCCTGGAATGGAACTGGGCATACTCCACCATGTCGAACGTTGACACCATGGAACCCAGTAACTTCATCGCTGAGAGAAGAGACACTCGGCGACTGCTTAGAACATTGCGTATCTTGGACTGCAACAGGGCTATCTTTTCCTCCGTCAAGAAGATCCTCTGTTGCTGAGAGTCCAACAATGCCTCGAGATGGACCATTCTCTGAGAAGGAATTAGAGAGGACTTCTTCCAATTCACTATCCAGCCGTGAGCCTGCAATACTGATATTGTCAGTTGTAGATGGCTGCAAGGGACTTGTGGCGACCCTGCCAACAACAGAAGGTCGTCCAAGTAATGTAACAGGCGAACTCCCTGTAACCGCAGGTGTGCCGCCATGACCGCCATTACTTTTGTGAACACCCGAGGAGCCGTGGAAAGGCCAAACGGTAGTGCCTGAAACTGGTAATGGAGGTCCGACACTGTAAATCTGAGGTAACGCTGATGAACCCTGGCAATGGGGATATGCAGGTAAGCATCCTGAATATCCAGGGACACCATAAAATCCCCTGGCTGCATAGCTAAAACAATAGAACGCAGAGTCTCCATTCGGAACCGAGGGACCCTTAAAAATTTGTTCATGGACTTGAGGTTGAGTATAGGTCGGAAATGATCCATTTGGCTTTTGAACCAGAAAAAGGTTGGAGTAATATCCGGTCCCTCTCAGGGATAACGGAACAGGTTCTATTACTCCCATCTGAAGCATAAAACGCACCTACTCTTGGATCGCTAGAGCCTTCGTTGGATCTGAAGGACGTGCTGTTACAAAGAACTGATGAGGAGGCCTTCTGCGGAAGGAGAGGGCATATCCCTGAGATACCACCTCCCTTACCCAAGTGTCTGTGGTGGTTTTGAACCAACACTGGGCGTATTGCAGAAGTCGGCCTCCCACCTTGGGATCCCCCAAGGGGAGGCCCAACCCGTCAGGCTGAGGGTTTGTCGTCCGGCATGGCAACTGGACGTCTGGTACTCCAAGCTTGCTTCTTGGTCTTAGCAGTCTTTTTGGGACCTGAAGGTCTCGGAAAGGACTGAACCCTAGGTTTTCCCGGTGGGCGATAGGGCCGAAAGGACGGAGTCGGGGCTGAAGGTAGACATGCAGATTTGGTAGCCGCCAACATGTCAACTATCTTGTCCAAAGCTGGTCCAAACAGGACCTGCCCATTGTAGGGTAAGCATTCAAAGCCTCTCTTGGATTCAGCGTCCGCCCTCCAAGAACGTAACCACAAGGAGCATCGAGCGGCCACAGCCGCTGCAGAAATCCTAGAAGTAAGCAGGCTCAAATCCAAAGCTGCTTCGTTAATGTACGTAGCGCAATCCCGAAGGTTACCCACTGACACAACCTGCTCGCTGGTACCCTCAGAAGCAAATGATGCTTCCAAAGCGTCCGCCCACCTTTCCATAACCTGAGCCACCCAGCAGACAGCCATAGCTGCTCTAGATGCTCCTCCAGTAAGGGAATAGATAGACTTTAGGCAGATCTCCACCTTACGGTCTGTAGTATCCTTCAGAGAAGACAGACGGCATAGGCAAAGTTGCGCTCTTTACTAAGCGCGTCACATGAGAATCCACCTGAGGAGGAGACTCCCATTTAGTGAAGTAATCTTCCGCAAAGGGATATGCACAAGCCAGACGCTTGTGAGGTTGAAATCTTTTTCCTGGAGATTTCCAGGCCTCCTCCATGTGATCAACTAGCTGACCAGATAGAGGGAAAACTGCTGCAGCTCCTTTAACCTCTTTAAAATAAGCATGAGTAGGCGCTGCAGGTAGGTTGTCGTCAGTAATTACCATGGCCGCACGGACTGCCCGCATGAGGTCTGGAATGTAAATACTAGACTTAGCTTCTGCCCCTGCTTGGAGAGTGTCAGTGTCCGACAAATCTAGAATTTCGCCCTCATCAGACGAGCCGTCATCCTCATCATCCTGAGCGGATGGATATGACAATAACGGTCTTTTAGCAGGTCTAGATTGATCCTGCTGAGAGCCCCGCACCCCAGAATCAGACAAACCTGGGTCAGCCTGACTAAGGACATGTTGCGGTGGGCACTGCATTACTATCGGCCCCGGAACTCCTAGAACAGGAGGCGGGACTACCGCCTGCTGTGCAAACCCAAATTGTGGAAACGCAGGAGGGGCTGCAAGCCTATTTATAAGAACAGTCAGGGCTTGTGCAAAACAAGCCCAAGGTGGTTCCTGAGAGGTGCTGGGTACAGCAGAGGTACCAGGGATGGCCAAACGTGCAGCACATAACCCATCCTGAAGTACCGCCCCCTCCCCCACACCTGCTTTACATCTGGAGCAGGAAAATAGGAGAGGTGCTCCTCTAGCAGAGTCCTCACTGGACATAGTGGTATGTGAAACTCCTCTCACAGAAATAAATCTTAAACTGTGAGGTAAATTCCTACCCTGACAGTACTGGCAATGAGAGGGCTGGTCAGGAGGAAGAAATAGGGATAGCTAAAATGGCTGACAGGAGAAAGATCAGGCACACAGCGCTAGCATAAAGTCACATAAAATGCAGAAAACCCTGCACTAAGTGCACTATCACATACACAGACTTACAGTCTGGCAGTGATAGCGCCCAGGCTCCGCACCCTGCACCCCAGCGTACTGCACATAAAATGGCCGCCGGAGGATGAAGGGAGGCGGGCCTGGGGATCGCTGCCTCAGCCCGCCAAAACCTCAATGGAAGGCGGCAGAGAGCAATGATGGGGAGGAGCCTCTGTGCACTACATGGTAGGCATCCTCCCCTGGCAGGCCATTAACCCCCCGGGATGCTGGAGCGTGTTTCGCAACGCTCCAGCCCCGTATCCCTGGTGGTCTAGTGGAGAGAGCAGGCATCCGCCTGGCTCCACTATACTGCCGTCCCCAGGGAGCCCCCCGCCCTAAGGACACCGGACTGTGAGTCAGCGGGCGCCTACCGCAGACGCCCGCTGCTTACCTTATGCAGCCCCCTGTAGATCCGGCCACAGTCCAAGGCCCGCGGGGGTTCCGCTAGCTGGAACCCTCGAGCCCGCCGAGCTCCCCGGATCGCTAGCGGTGGTCGGCGCCGGCGGGTGTGTCGGAGCGGTAGCATGGATGTCCGCTGGACAGTCCTATGCTACCGCTCTTGAAGATCTTCAGGGGCTGTTAAACACAGCCCCCCTCTGCGATGACCCAGCTCCCGGCCGGGCACCTACTGAAACTGAGGTGCCTTGGCCTGGGGGCGGGGTATAGGAGGGGGCCCGGTGCATCCTGGGAGGGACATCTTTAACTCTGTGGTGCCCATGGCTGGAGCCAAGCCCTATACCCCAAGGTATCCCTGTGGATCCCTAAGGCATACTTGCCTACCCTCCCGATTTGGTCGGGAGCCTCCTGAAAATCGGGTGCCGCTCCCGACCTCCCGGGATGGCAGGCAAGTCTCCCGGCTGCCGCGGATCCCTCCTGTCCCACCGCAATAACTTCTAAAACCCCGGCAGCGAAGGGGGGCGGTGACGCGATCCGCGTCATTTTGGCACTGCCCCCTGCTTCACACTGCCTGTAATATCGGCAGTGTGTAGCGGGGGCGGGGCCAAAATGAGGCGCTCACGTGGCTCCGCCCCCACCCCGTCCGCAAAAACTTGTCACCTGGCCGGCCACGCCCCGTTTGCTGGCCACGCCCCCCCAGTAATGCCGATCTGGTTGCTCCCTCCCGGAAGGGGCAGCCAGATAGTCGGCATGTATGCCCTAAGGACCCTGAGGTAGAAATATTGGGTACTAGAACATTCACTATGTGATATAACAGCTCTGGTCAGTAGGCCTGATTCTGACCCGCTCGCTAGATGCGATCGCTCCCTTGCAGAAAGGGGCTGGATATGTAAGTTATGCGCTCGCACTGTGTCGCGGAAGGACGCCCACTGTGTGTTAGCGAGCTACGGCAAAGTGCACTCGCAAGTGTCTAAAGACGCCCCCTTGACACTCTCAACACATGTCATCTCCGGGTAATTATTGATTCATCGGGACCATCGAAAGCCATCGGAGCTGCTCGTAGCCCTTGCGGTTGCCTTAACCTTCCGCAAGCACAGCGATCAGTGCGGGCTGAAATACATTCAGGTGACATGTCCCATTACGCTACTTTGTTAATTATGCACGCCCTTTAAACGGCGTTTGGGCTGCCTGACACGCCTGCGTTCGCACATCTACTCCCCCGTTCACAAGCCGCTTCCCCTGTTACCACCCACAAACGGCACAATCTGTCACTCAAAGCAGCGGCCTGATAGTGGCGTTCGAGCTACAAAATCAGATTGCAACAAAAGACTTGTGCACGTGCACTGCGAATTATACGCATGCGCAGATGGGCAAAAATCGCACCGAGCGAGCGTGCCTTAGCGAGCGGGTCTGAATCAGGCCCAATATGTATTGAGTACTAGACCATTCACTATGTGATATAACAGCTCTGGTCAGTAAGTATTGGGTACTAGACCATTCACTATGCGATATAACAGCGCTGGTCACTAAGTATTGGGTACTAGACCATTCACTATGCCATAGAACAGCTCTGGTCACTAAATATTGGGTACTAGACCATTCCCTATGTGATATAACAGCGATAGTCAGTGTATTTTGGGTACTAGACCATTCACTATGTGATATAACAGCGATAGTCACTAAGTATTGGGTACTAGACCATTCACTATGTGATATAACAGCGATAGTCAGTATGTATTGGGTACTAGACATTCACTATGTGATATAACAGCGATAGTCAGTATGTATTGGGTACTAGACCATTCACTATGCGATAGAACAGCTCTGGTCACTAAGTATTGGGTACTAGACCATTCACTATGTGATATACGGTAACAGCGATAGTCAGTATGTATTGGGTACTAGACCTTTCAGTATGCGATATAACAGCGCTGGTCACTAAGTATTGGGTACTAGACCATTCACTATGTATAACAGCGATAGTCAGTATGTATTGGGTACTAGAGCATTCACTTTATGATATAACAGCTCTGGCCAGTATACATTGGGGATACTGTATACTGGAGGTACTGTATACTGGGGATATATAAATATGCTAGATCAGTATTTCTCATCCTTTGTACACCCAACACCTCATGTTTTCAGGATATCTATCTATGAGAACATGTGGGATAATTACTGACACAGCCAAATAGATTTACTCACCTAAGTTGGGAAACCCTAAAAGATTTGGGGGAGGTTACTTGTGGACCAGAGTGGAGAAACTCTGTATTGAACCATCTGCATTGTGATATGAGAGCTGCAATCATTGTACAAGGTTCCCCTGTGACCTCATCATAGTTAAAGTGACCCCTCTCTGTATTGATGGTGACAGTGATGATAAGGCAGATAGTACACTATGGAGCTCATTCAGACCTGCTTGCGAAATGCAGCCGCTCGCTGGCAAAAAGGGGCCGGATATTTAAATTAAACGCTCGCACTGCGTGGCGTAAGGACGCCCTCCATGTCTTAGCGAGCTACGGCACAGTGTGCTCACTAGTGTATAAAGACGCCCCCTATCCCCTCACAACACATGTCATCTCCTGGAATTGTTTGATTAATTGGTAACATCGAGAGCCATCGGAGCTGCTTGCAGCCCTTGAGGTAGCCTTACCCCGCCGCAAGCACTGCGATCAGTGCTGGCTGAAATACATGCAGGTGACATGTACAATGACGCTTCTTTGCTGATTATGCACGCCCTTTAAACGGCGTTTTGTCGGCCTGACACGCCTGCATCTGCAACACCACTCCCCCGTTTACAAGCACCTTCCCGTTACCACCCACAAACGGCACTATCTGTCACTCAAACTAGTGGGCAGTCTGTGTGCTACGAGCACACGATTCCCCATCGCTGAGACAGGCACTGCGAATTATACGCATGCGCATCGTCCGGCAGCGAGCGATCGCGCTTCAGCGATCGGGTCTGAATCAAGTCCTATGTATCTGCATTACAGATCTATGGACACAGGACTCAGGGAAAGTCTCACCTGATGTAGGAATGCTGTCAGAAGTTGGATTGCCATAGCACACCATGTCACTGCCCCAGTTCTACATCACCGGAGGTAAAACAGGTTATTATATTATACAATAATATGAGATATGGTAAGAACTTACCCTTGTTATCTCTATTTCTACGAAGTCCATAGGGTTCCACAGGATACCTTGGGGTATAGGTGTGACGTCAGTCGCAGGGCACCAAAGAGTTAAGCTTTCAGCCTCCCAGGATGCACTAGGTCCCCCTCCTATACCCCGCCCCCGGGCCAAGGCACCTCAGTTAGTTACCAAGCCATAGGCCGGAGGAGGAGAAGGAAGAGAGAGAAAAAAGATCTGGACACATACAAGAATCACATTCTCACCAGAGGGAGACGGAAAACCGGTGACCAGAGCAAAGCCCATCTGCAGCACAGGTGCGACAGGGCGGGAGTCCTGTGGAACCCTATGGACTTCGTAGAAATAGAGATAACAAGGGTAAGTTCTTACCATATCTCATATTTTCTACTTCAGGGTCCATAGGGTATCCACAGGATACCTTGGGGATGTCCCAAAGCAGTATCCTTTAAGGGTGGGGACGCTCCTGTGCAGAAAGGAGAATCCGCCGCCCGAAGGAAGCATCCTGAGAGGCGAAGGTGTCAAACCTGTAGTACCTCACGAAGGTATGGACAGAAGACCACGTAGCAGCCTTGCAGATCTGAACTGCCGAGGCACCACGTCGAGCTGCCCACGAAGGACCCACAGACCTAGTGGAATGAGCCTTCAGAGAAGGAGGGACCGGTAGGCCTTCATGAAGATAAGCTTCAGAAATAGCCATACGGATCCAGGCTGCCAAAGTTTGCTTTGAAGCAGGCCAACCCTTTTTACGGAAGCCATAGAGGACAAACAAAGCGTCCGACTTCCTAAACGAAGAAGTGCGGTCAACATAAGTCCTTAAGGCCCGCACAACATCCAAAGAGGCCTCACCCATGGAAAGACCCGGTGAGTTAAAGGCCGGAACAACTATTTCCTCGTTAACATGAAACTGGGAAACAACTTTGGGAAGAAACTCGGGCCGAGTGCGGAGTACTGCCCTGTTCCCATAAAAAACCAAGAAAGGGGGTCTACAAGAAAGAGCCCCTAACTCAGAAACACGTCTGGCCGAAGCAATGGCCAGAAGGAAAACAGTCTTAGCTGTTAGCCATTTAAGATCCACTGAGCCCAGTGGTTCAAACGGCGGTCCTTGGAGAGCCCTCAGGACCACAGCCAAATCCCAAGGCGCCACAGGTGGAACAAAGGGCGGCTGAATGCGGAGAACACCCTGCATAAAGGTGCGCACATCCGGGATTGTAGCAATCCTACGGTGAAACCAGACAGATAGGGCCGAAACCTGTACCTTCAAAGAAGCAAGGCGAAGCCCATGATCTAGTCCCGCTTGCAGGAAGGCGAGAATCCGAGACAGACGAAACTCCCGCGGTGCATAACCTCTCGGTCGACACCACTGGAAGAACGTATGCCACACGTGATGGTATATTCTCGCGGAAGACGGTTTCCGAGCTCGTAACATGGTACGCACCACAGAGCTGGAAAACCCCCGGGACCTCAGCATGGCCATCTCAACAGCCACGCCGTCAAAGACAGCCGAGTCAGGTCCGGGTGAAGGCAAGTACCCTGAGACAGAAGGTCCGGTCATAGCGGCAACCGCAGAGGACTGTCCACGGACAGACCCTGAAGGTCTGAGAACCAGTGCCGTCTGGGCCACGCGGGAGCTATCAACAGGAGCGTCCCTCCTTCCTGTTTGAATTTCCGGATTACCCGTGGAAGAAGGGAGACCGGAGGGAACAGGTATGCGAACCGGAACGTCCACCGGACGGACAGAGCATCCACCAGAGACGCCCCTTCGTCTCTTGTGCGAGACCCGTACACCGGCAACTTGTTGTTGTGCCGGGACGCCATGAGGTCGATTTCTGGAAGACCCCACCTGTCCACCAGTAGTTGAAAAACGTCCGGGTGCAGGGACCATTCCCCCGGATGAACGTCCTGGCGACTTAGAAAGTCCGCCTCCCAATTTAGCACTCCCGGGATGAAGACCGCTGATATGGCCGGAAGATTGCGCTCCGCCCAAACCAGGATCCGAGAGACCTCTACGAGAGCCGCCCGACTGCGAGTTCCTCCTTGCCTGTTTATGTAGGCCACGGTGGTAGCGTTGTCCGACTGGACCTGCACCGGGCGACCCTGGAGAAACCGCTGTGCCTGCTGGAGAGCATTGAAGACCGCACGGAGTTCCAAGATATTTATTGGAAGCTCCGCTTCTGTCGGCGTCCACCTGCCCTGGAACAAGTGTGGACCCGAAACTGCTCCCCAGCCCCGAAGACTGGCGTCCGTTGTCAACAGGACCCAATTTGGAACCCAGAACGGACGTCCCTTGTTGAGGTGGGTCGTCTGTAACCACCACGCAAGGGACAGGCGAACCTCCTGGGTGAGCACAATCGTCTGGGACTTCAGAGACTGAGTCAGCCCGTTCCACTTGGACAGGATCAGGTGCTGCAGAGGTCTGGAGTGAAACTGGGCGTATTCCACCATGTCGAACACCGACACCATGGAGCCCAGTAACCTCATCGCCGAGTGTAAGGACACCCGGCGGCTGTGCAGGCAACTGCGCACCCTTGACTGTAAAGCAGAGATCTTGTCCTCCGTCACGAAGATCCTTTGCTGTCCCGAGTCCAATAAGGCTCCAAGATGCAGAATCCTCCGAGACGGGATTAGAGTGGACTTCTGCCAGTTGATTAGCCAGCCGTGCCGTTGCAGCAGTGCAATGGTCAGGTCCAAGTGGCGTAACAGGAGCTCTGGAGATCCTGCCACCAATAACAGGTCGTCCAAATACGGTAACATGCGGACTCCCTGCAGCCGCAGAGAAGCCGCCATGACCGCCATCACCTTGGTGAAAACACGTGGTGCTGTTGCCAGGCCAAAAGGTAACGCCCGAAACTGGAAGTGGTCGCTGCGGATTGCAAACCTGAGGAACTGTTGATGGCGCAAAAGAATAGGGACATGCAGGTAAGCGTCCTGTATGTCCAATGACACCAAGTAGTCCCCAGGTTCCAGCGCCAGAATGATGGACCGTAGGGTCTCCATCCGAAACTTCGGGACCCGCAAAGACTTGTTGAGTGCTTTGAGGTTGAGAATCGGACGATATGACCCATTGGGTTTCTGTACCAAAAATAGATTTCAATAGAAACCCTGGCCCCTCTGGGAGAATGGAACAGGCACTATAACTCCAGCCTGGAGCATAGTGTGCAATACCTTCCGCAGCTCCGTAGCCTTGTTCCGGTCTGATGGGAGACCCGTGGTGAAGAAGCGAGCCGGGGGTCTGTGCCGGAAGGAGAGGGCGTATCCGTGGGAAACCACCTCCAGAACCCAAGTGTCTGTCGTAGTGGTCGACCAACACTGGGCGAACTGTAGCAGGCGGCCTCCCACCCTGGGATCCCCCAAAGGGAGGCCCGGACCGTCAGGCCGCAGGCTTGTCATCTGGCTTGGGGGCCGGACGTCTGGTACTCCATGCCTGCTTCCGGGGCTTGACCGATTTCTTAGGGCCAGCCTGTCGAGGAAACGACTGTGGTTTGGGCCTGCCCTGGGCCCTAGATGACCGAAAGGACGATGGTCCCGAACCAGAAGGAGCAGCGGCCGACGGGAGACAAGCAGATTTGGCTGCCGCCAGCGTGGCCACAATCTTATCCAGATCCGGACCGAAGAGAACTTCTCCGGTAAACGGCAACGCTTCCAGACCTTTCTTGGAATCTGCGTCCGCCTTCCAGGATCGCAGCCACAAGGTGCGACGAGCAGCTACCGCTGCTGAAGAAATTCTAGACACCAGAGTACTAATGTCTAGAGCCGCCTCGTTGATGCAGGTGGCCGAATCACGGAGATTGCCAATCAACTCCGCCTGTTCGGCCGGACAGTCGGATTCAAAAGAAGCCTCTAATGAATCCGCCCAGCGCTCCATCGCTCTGGCAACCCAGCAAATGGCCATAGCCGGCCGTGCTGCCCCCCCTGCAAGGGAATAAGCGGACTTCAGGCAGATTTCTACCTTGCGGTCCGTAGCATCCTTAAGGGAGGACATGGATGGCATCGGCAATGTGGCACTACGGACAAGACGGGTCACGTGAGAATCCACCTGTGGAGGGGATTCCCACTTAGCAAAATAATTATCCGCGAACGGATAAGCCACCGCCAGGCGTCTCTGCGGCTGGTATCTTTTGCCAGGTTGTTTCCACGCCTCCTCTAAATGGTCCACCAACTGACCCGAAAGAGGAAAGACTGTGACATCGCCCTTCACATCTTTGAAAAAGGCATACTTAGATTTAGCCGCTGGGGGAACTTCGTCCTCAATCACCAAGGCTGTGCGGACCGCCCGAATAAGTCCAGGAATATATACTTTGGACTTAGCATCAGCGTCCTTAGTATGGAGAGGTTCCTGATCGTAAGGATCTAGAATCTCCCCATCATCAGACGTCCCTTCGTCATCCTCATAAGGAGCGGACAGAGACGCCACCGGCCTTTTATGAGGCCGCATCACAGACTCCCCTTGCAACACATCCGACAAGTGCTGTACAGAACTCGTCAGGGAGTTAACCCACGCTGGCTCCTGAGAACCCGGGAGCGGGGAAATAGGGAGACTGTGGGGTACCACCAATTGTCGTGGGAACCCCTGCACGGGTGACGACACCACAGACTGCTGGGACAAACCCATCGGAGTAAACGCGGGCTGCGGAGCTAACAGGCCCACTAAAGCTGTTAACGCCTGAGCGAAACAAGCCCAGGGCGGCTCCTGTACCGGTGCTGTAACCGCAATAGGCCGCGCCATGGACAAACACTGCCGGCAAAGGTCCTCCGCGCTACCCTCCCCCTCCGCTAACGGTACTTTGCACGTGGTACACTGTAGCCGGAGGGGAAAATCACTTTCAGACATGATGGCACCACGTATGTGACCTCTCTCACCAATTAAGTATTAAATAGGCGAGAGACCACCCTGCAGCACCGCACCGCAAGGGCTTTAGCAGAAGAACAGGGACAGTAATAAAGCTGACAGTTTAGAGAAGAAAAGTTACAGGCAGCGCTAGCACAGTCACATACAATGCAGAGAAATAACAATTCCTGCACTAACAGCGCTGATTACTCAACTACACAGACACAGGGCCTGGTAGGGCACAGCGCTGCATACACAGACCTGAGCCACAGCGGAGGAGAGGTATGCGGGGGGACCCAGACCACGATGCTTCCGTCCAGCGCTTGCAGCAGCGTTCACCATGCGTTCTGGAGAAGATGGCCGCCGAGGAGCAGAGAGGAGGCTGGCCTGGGGGAGGAGCGCTGCCACAGGACCAGTCGGCAGCATGCAGAGAGGGTTGTGTGCAGCGGGGGAGGCGCCGGCTGTGAGACAGGGAAGGCGCGCTCCCCTGGCATGCATTTAACCCCTGGGACGCCGCAGCGCTACCGCTCTGCTGCGGTCCGCTGTCCCAGGGGGTAGTGGAAGCGCAGGTTGGTCGCCTGGCTCCACGCTGCAGCCAGTCCCCAGGGAGCCCCCTGCCTGGGGACTTAGGACCATGTGATCAGCGGGGACCCACCGCGGGACCCCGCTGCTTACCTCTGTCCCCCTTGAATCCGGCCATGGTCCGGAGCATCTGGGGTCACCGCTAGCTGTGACCCCAGACGCCCACCAGCATCCCCGGATCAGTACCGGCGTTCTGGTACCGGCGGGGTGTAGGGAAGACAGCATGGACGTCAGGACTGACTGTCCATGCTGTTCATCCAGATGTGCAGCCACAGCTGCATGAAGAAAAAGCTTCAGGGGCTCTTCTAGCCCCCACTCCAACAGGTGCACCCGACTCCGGCCGGGCACCAAACTAAACTGGGGTGCCTTGGCCCGGGGGCGGGGTATAGGAGGGGAACCTAGTGCATCCTGGGAGGCTGAAAGCTTAACTCTTTGGTGCCCTGCGACTGACGTCACACCTATACCCCAAGGTATCCTGTGGATACCCTATGGACCCTGAAGTAGAAATTATATTATCACATTACACTAAATACAGAAGCAATACAAATCTATTCTGCAGCACTCTGACATGTTACCAGGGATAGATTAGATTATACGTGGAGCCCCATTACTTATACATGATCTATCTATCTCATATCTATGGATCTATCTCATACACAGTACTGTGCAAATGTTTGGCAGGTGTGGAAAAAATGCTGCAAAGTAAGAATGCTTTCAAATATAGAAGTGTTAATAGTTTATTTTTATCAATTAACAAAATGCAAAGTGAATGAACAGAAGAGAAATCTAAATCAAATCAATATTTGGTGTTACCACCCTTTGCCTTCAAAACAGCATCAATTCTTCTAGGTACACTTGCAGACAGTTTTTGAAGGAACTCTGCAGGGAGGTTGTTCCAAACATCTTGGAGAACTGACCACAGATCTTCTGTGGATGTAGGCTTGCTCATATCCTTATGTCTCTAAATGTAAACCCAGACAGACTCGATGATGTTGAGATCAGGGCTCTGTGGGGGCTTTATCATCACTTCCAGGACTCCTTGGGCCTGATTCAGACCCACTCGCGAGCGGCTGTCCGCTCGCAAGTGGGTCGATGTTATGGACTGAGCATGCGCACGACGGAGGGAGCTCCGTCGTGCGCATGCGCCAGACGCGACGAGCGAAGGAAAGTCCTTCGCTCGTTGTGTCCGATCAAAGGGGGCGTGCTGTCAATGTTGATTGACAGCACGCCCCCTTTGGTGGGCGTGCCGGGGGCGTGCCTCCCTGACGGGGGCGTTCCCACGGGAACGCCTCCCGTCAGAAGCCGGCCCACTGACATCACTAGTGATGTCAGTGGGAGTGATTTTGGCTCTGATAGAGCCAAAATCACTCCGGAGCTTGCGGTTGAAAACCTCAACCGCAGGCTCCGGCTCGCAAATTCGATGGTCGCGATGGTCTCGACCATCGCGACCATCACAATGCACGCTCGTATAGCCTGTGGGTGGTGACCCACAGCTATACGAGCGTCCAGGAGGACGCTCCATGAAAATGGAGCCCGGCCCTCATTCAGAGCGTGCGCTCTGCTCAGAGCGTACGGCTCTGAATGAGGGCCCTTGTTCTTCTTTACGCTGAAGATAGTTCTTAATGACATTGGCTGTATGTTTGGGGTTGTTGTTCTCCTGCTGCAGAATAAATTTGGAGCCAATCAGGCGCCTCCCTGATGGTATTGCATGATGGATAAGTACCTGCCTGTATTTCTCAGCATTGAGGACACCATTAATCCTGACCAAATCCCCAACTCCATTTGCTGAAATTCAGCCCCACACTTGCAAAGAACCTCCACCATGCTTCACTGTTGCCTGCAGACACTCATTATTGTACCGCTCTCCAGCCCTTCAACTGCCTTCTGTTACAGCCAACTATTTACCATATTGACTCATCAGTCCAGAGCACCTGTTGCCATTTTTCTACACCTAGTTCTTATGTTTTAATACATAGCTGAGTCACTTGATCTTGTTACCACGTTGAAGGTATGGCTTTTTTGCCGCAATTCTTCCATGAAGATCACTTCTGGCCCGATTTATCCGATAAGTAGATGGGTGTACCTGGGTCCCACTGGTTTCTGCCAGTTCTGAGCTGATGGCACTGCTGAATATCTTCAGATTTGGAAGGTAAGTAAGCATGATGTGTCTTCCATCTGATGCACTAAGGCCCTCATTCAGAGCCGTACGCTCTGAGCAGAGCGCACGCTCTGAATGAGGGCCGCCCTCCATAATTATGGAGCGTCCTCCTGGACGCTAGTATAGCTGTGGGTCACCACCCACAGCCTATACGAGCGTGCAGTTTGATGGCCGCGATTGTCGTGACCATCGCGACCATCGAAACTGCGAGCCGGAGCCTGCGGTTGAGGTTTTCAACCGCAGGGCCCGGAGTGATTTTGGCTCTATCAGAGCCAAAATCACTCCCACTGACATCACTAGTGATGTCAGTGGGCCGGCTTCTGACGGTAGGCGTTCCCTTGGGAAAGCCCCCGTCAGGGAGGCACGCCCACCAAAGGGGGCGTGCTGTCAATCAACATCGACAGCACGCCCCCTTTGATCAGACACAACGAGCGAAGGAAAGTCCTTCGCTCGTCGCGTCTGGCGCATGCGCACGACGGAGCTCCCTCCATCGTGCGCATGCTCAGTGCAGACCATCGACCCACTTGCGAGCGGACAGCCGCTCGCGAGTGGGTCTGAATCAGGCCCTAAGTTTCCTCGGCCGACCACTGCGTTTACGGTCCTCAACGTTGCCCGTTTCTTTGTGCTTCTTCAAAAGCGCTTGAACAGCACATCTTGATACCCCAGTCTGCTTTGAAATCTTTGCTTGGGAGAGACATTGCTGATGCTGTATAACTACCTTGTGTCTGGTTGCTGTGCTCAGTCTTACCATGGTGTATGACCTGTGACCTGAAACTGTCTTCCACAGCCTCACCTTAG
This sequence comes from Taudactylus pleione, assembly GCA_031769625.1. NCBI lineage: Eukaryota > Metazoa > Chordata > Amphibia > Anura > Myobatrachidae > Taudactylus > Taudactylus pleione. Next base: position 1,177,786 of record JAUIMM010000078.1, on the reverse strand, counting down.
TAGCAGAGGTTGGCTGTTCCTCACCCAGTTTTAAGCCTCCTACACAGCTGTTTTAGTTACTGACTGTGTTTCAACCTGCATATGGAAATGATGATCATTATCACCTGTTTGGTACAGTATGATTGGTTAATCATACAGCTGACTATAATCCTACAAAATCCCTGACTTTGTGCAAGTGTACCTAGAAGAATGTATGCTGTTTTGAAGGCAAAGGGTGGTCACACCAAATATTGATTTGATTTGGATTTCTCTTGTGTTCCCTCACTTCGCATTTTGTTAATTGATAAAAATAAACTAACACTTTTATTTTTGAAAGCATTCTTACTTTGCAGCATTTTTTTCCACACCTGCCTCATACTTTTGCATAGTACTGTATATCACATATCTATAGATCTATCTCGTATCTATGTCATATCTGTGAATCGCTCTCATATCTATGGATTTATCTCATATCTGTCTCCTATCTATGGAACTGTTTCATATCTATCTCATATTAATGGATCTATTGTATATCTGTGGATCTACTGGGGAGGGAGGGTTAGGTTTAGGCAATGGGGGGAGGGTAGGTTTAGGCTGCGGGTTAGGAGTAGGGTTCGGGGTCAGGTTAGGCTGACGTACCTGGAGGTGTCGGGATGCCGGCTTCTGGATACTGACTGCTGGATCCCGAGCACCGGCATCCTGTACCACCCCCCCCCCCCCTTACCTATCTAGCTAAATCAGAAAGTGAAAGTTATGGAACATCACTGGAACATCGCAGCTTTGCAATCCGCCCTGTTCTAACACAAAGCTCTAATAACGACAACAACCACAGTGCATTACATATCATTACATCAATAGGTTTCGGCGTTGGTGGTACGGGATAATCATAGTCGCTGTTGATGTATGTCATCAGGTAGGGCTGAGCCTAAAATACAAAAGGAAACGTATATAATAAAGACAAACAGCCCGTGGGGTATGTAACATACAGTTGGGAAAGTTCCTGGCTTCAGTCCTTTTCATTTCACTACTCTCCCAAACATTTCATTCCGCATCCCGCAGCTGCATGTTATAATATAACACAGTTATCAATATACTTACAGGAATCATTGCACTAAAGACTGTATTTACCTGTGTTGGACATTGAAGGGGAACACTGGCTGCAAAATCCATGGTGTCTATTTTGCTACCCAGGGGTTCAAGCTGAAAAACAAATAAGGACGAATGTGCTGTATGAACTTATGTTTTTGGCTGATAACTTCCTTTGCATTACTTATGCTATTCTGCCATCGGTTGATCTAAGTTCACTTCTCACCTAATAGATTCCAGAAACTAATCAGAGTTTAGTTACACTCAGTGAACTCTGATTGGCTCTTGGAGCTTACACTGCAACCAATGAGAGCAGATGTCTTGTGATCGATGCACCCAATCAATGAACTCGTCAAAGGACGTGATCTTTACAAACGGTAATATAAGGGGGTTGTGAGTGTAATGTTAGGCACATACGTTATATCCAGCAAGCCCTTAGAGCGTGGCTGAATGAGCAGAACCAGTAAGCCCTAACAGCCCTGGGTGGCTGAGTGAGCAGAAGCAGCCACCCGGCACCAGAATAAGCCTGCTACATGGTGGACCAGATCGTTTGGTTGTGCATCATATAGAACCAGAATATTGTCAGCTTTCCAAATACTGGAAGTTCAGCCTATGTATTTCTATCCAGAGCTCTAACCATAGAAATAAATTCTAGCTGTCCCTACTTAGTAGAAGAATCTGATACCTTAAAAAGAAAAAGAGCATTATTTTGTACTCACCATAAAGAGTCTATCTGGGGGACACTGTGACATTGGGTTAAAGGGGAGGCTGAGGAGAAGGCAATAAATAGATAAGCTGTAAACTCTCCCTTCCTCTAAGTGCTGCCACCTCCTCCAGCTATTAAGGTTTTGATCTGACAAAGCCGAAGGAGAAACCAATGTACTATAGGTACAACCAAACAACTAACACAACATGCCAGAGGCGTAATATAAATAACGCACAACCGGGGAGGGGAACGCAGTGTCCCAGATGGACTCAGGTTATTTTTGTACTCACCATAAAATAAATTTCTCTCTTTCATCTCATCTGGGGGACACTGCAACACTGGGACTTCCTAAAGCAAGCCTCAAGTGAGGGGGGTCACGCACAAGCTGAGCCGAGCGTAAAACTTTAAGAGCGAGCAAACCTTGTATACTTGGCCACAAACGTGGGAAAACGATAAAATGTAGAAAAAAAGGTTTGCACAGAGGACCTAGCAGCTGCTCTGCACAGCTGCTCAACCGAAGTACCCTGTCGCACCGCCCAAGAAGCACTCATGGCTGAGTAGAATGCCCCAGAATAGGGTCAGATACCCTCTCACCCTAACCAACGTAAGATTGTATGATAGTAGAAGTAAACCAACAAGCCACTTTGCTTGAATGCAGACCAGCCGCCCCGGTTAGCGTTTTAGATTATGAAGAAGCAGTTTAACTTCCGTACTGCAGCAGTCCTGTCATTCTAAATCTACAACGCCCAAATAACATCCAAAGTAATGGAGGGCACTATCAGGATCAGAAGTAAGAAAAACGGTAAAACAATCTTCTGTTTCCGATGGAAGCGAGAAACCACTTTAGATAGAAAGAAAGTTCTGCGTGGTCCTAATGTAAAATCAGGAGAGGGGAACTGGCCAATAATGCTGCCAATTCAGAGACCTGCCGAGCAGAGGCAATTGCCAGAAGAAAGGCTACTCTCCAAGTAAGCCAACGCAAATCCACTGACTCTAGAGCTTGTTACATTGGACCAATGATTAGTTCATGAGTGCCCCTTATGGGAAAACGTTTTCTTTGTTGCTTCAGACTCTAGAGGTTCCAAAGGGGCCTGTTGGAGAGCCGCCAACACCAAATTGAGGTCCAAGGGCAGAACAAGCGGAATATATGGCAGCTGTACATGCAGCACCCTTTGCATAAACATCTGTATGTCTGAAAGAGAGGCCAGGCATCTCTGAAAAAGCATCAAGGCAGAAACCTGACCACGTAACTAGGAGGGGATGAGGCCCTGAGACAACCCGGCCTGTAAAAATGAAAGGAGACGTGGCATGTGCAGCTGGGAGGCCGAGACACCGCTGCACTCATATCACCCAATGTAAGATTTCCACACCTAAGACCGAATTTAATTAGGTGCGAAAAGCGTTTGCCAATGCGAAGTTTTCGCCTCCTTCGCCAGTTTTGGTGCGATCTTTTCGCGCACTTTCTCAATGCGCTCTCCCGATTTTCACCCTATTCAATTGCAAATCACGCGAAAATGCATATGTGTGAAAAGGACAGCATATTTTGGGGAAATCAGTCTGTACCCCATAAAAATCCTCAATGACACTAGAAATCAATATAGAAGTGTATTAATAGCCCTAATAAAAGTATTCTGGGTTCTTAAATTGAGTCAAATGGCTGTTATATGCATATTTGCATAAGTGTTGGAAAATGATATAAAGCAATTTCTTTTGGAAAAGATAATATTTGTAGTTAAATTGGGGGTACATTAAAGTGTGTTAGTTTATTTTTGTGGCTATAAAGTGCAGTTCTAAAAAATTTTAAAAATACACCTGCTGCAGCCACTTACAATCCTAAAAACACCTGTCCCATCCATACAGCACAGAGTCTCATCATCCATGCAGTGATGAGACTCCGTGCACTCAGGCAGTTGCCAAGATCCTGCGCGAGGTCTGGTCAACCACTATTATGCATATGTGGGCGATGGTTCTCGATGTTACCAATGTTTATGTTATCTTGCGTACTCATCAGGCTGTGAGTAGAGGGAGACGGGCAGATTAATATGGGGCTGGGCGTCTGCATCTTGTGCTGCCGTCTCCGTGTATATGCATTGATTAGCATATTCTCACAGCGGCTGGGTGCGTGCGCCTGCTAGCGTGCGTTCCTTGCTGAATCAGGCCCCAAGTCCCTAAATTTTTTGCCAAAAAATAGTGATTTTTTAAATTTTCTCACCTGTCTCTGAGGTGGTTAAAACTTTTCGCCCATTTCTGCCTATGGAGTTTTGGCACGTGCGAAAACTCCGGGATTTGAACAGTGCAATTCGCAGGTATGCGTGAAAAGAACGCATTGGTAAATGCTTTCTACCTCAGGGTCCTTAGGGATCCACAGGGATACCTTGGGGTATAGGTCTTGGCTCCAGCCATGGGCACCACAGAGTTAAAAGATGTCCTCCCAGGATGCACCGGGCCCCATCCTAGCGCACAGGAGGCTCCTCCCCATCACTGCTGTCGGCGCCTTACATTAAGGCTTTGGCGGGCTGAGGCAGTGATCCTCCCCAAGCCCGCCTCCCTTCATCCTCCGGCGGCCATTTTATGTGACAGACGCTGTGGTGACAGGGTGCGGAGCCTGGGGTGCCCCTTACATACCTTTCCTCCAGTAAAGGTCAGCATATGTAGCGCTATCACTGCCAGGCTGTAAGTCTGTGTATGTGATAGTGCAGGGTTTTCTGCATGGTATGTGACTTTACGCTAGCGCTGTGTGCCTGATCTTTCTCCTGTCAGCCATTTTACTATCCCTATCTCTTCCTCCTGACCAGCCCTCTCAGTGCCAGTACTGCCAGGGTAGGAATTTACCTCACAGTTTTAGATATTTCTGTGAGAGGAGTGTCACATACCACTATGTCCAGTGAGAACTCTGTTAGAGGAGCACCTCTCCTATTTTCCTGCTCCTGATGTAAAGCAGGTGTGGGGGAGGGGGCGGTACTCCAGGATGGGTTATGTGCTGCATGTTTGGGCATCCCTGGTACCTCTGCTGTACCCAGCACCTCTCAGGAACCACCTTGGGCTTGTTTTGCACAAGCTCTGACTGTTCTTGTAAATAGGCTTGCAGCCCCTCCTACGTTTTCACAATTGGGGTTTGCACAGCAGGCGGTAGTCCCGCCTCCTGTTCTGGGAGTTCCGGGACCGATAGTAATGCAGTGCCCCCCGCAACAGGTCCTTAATCAGGCTGACCCAGGTTTGTCTGATTCTGGGGTGTGGGGCTCTCAGCAGGATCATATTAGACCTGCTAAAAGACAGTTATTGTCATATCCATCCGCTCAGGATGAGGATGACGGCTCGTCTGATGAGGGCGAAATTGTAGATTTTTCGGACACTGACACTCCTCAAGTAGGGGCAGAGAAGTATTTACATTCCAGGCCTCATACGGGCAGTCCGTGCGGCCATGGTAATTACTGATGACAAATTACCTGCAGCGCCTACTCATGCTTATTTTAAAGAGGTTAAAGGAGCTGCAGCAGTTTTCCCTCTATCTGGTCAGCTAGTTGATCACATGGAGGAGGCCTGGAAATCTCCAGGAAAAAGATTTCAACCTCACAAGCGTCTGGCATGTACTTATCCCTTTGCGGAAGATTACTTCACTAAATGGGAGTCTCCTCCTCAGGTGGATTCTAACGTTACGCGCTTAGTAAAGAGCGCAACTTTGCCTATGCCGTCTATGTCTTCTCTGACGGATACTACAGACCGTAAGGTGGAGGTGTGCCTTAAGTCTATCTATTCCCTTGCTGGAGGAGCATCTAAACCAGCTATGGCTGTCTGCTGGGTGGCCCAGGCTATGGAAAGGTGGGCGGACGCTTTGGAAGCATCATTTGCTTCTGAGGGTACCAGCGAACAGGTTATGTTAGTGGGTAACCTTCGGGATTCCGCTACGTACATTAACGAAGCAGCTTTGGATTTGAGCCTGCTTACTTCTAGGATTTCTGCGGCAGCTGTGGCCGCTCGACGCTCCTTGTGGTTACGTTCGTGGAGGGCGGACGCTGAATCCAAGAAGGGCTTGGAATGCTTACCCTACAATGGACAGGTCCTGTTTGGACCAGCCTTGGACAAAATAGTAGACACGTTGGCGGCTGCCAAATCTGCGTGTCTATCCTCAGCCCCGACCCCGTCTGGGTCTAAAAATCCGTCCTTTCGGCCCTATCGCCCTCCGGGAAAACCTAGGGTTCAGTCCTTTCCGAGACCTTCAGGTCCCCAAAAGACCGCTAAGACCAAGAAGCAAGCTTGGAGTACCAGACGTCCAGCTGCCAAGCCGGACGACAAACCCTCAGCCTGACGGGTTGGGCCTCCCCTTGGGGGATCCCAGGGCGGGAGGCCGACTTCTGCAATACGCCCAGTGTTGGTTCAAAACCACCACAGACACTTGGGTACGGGAGGTGGTATCTCAGGGATCTGCCCTCTCCATCCGCAGAAGGCCTCCTCATCAGTTCTTTGTAACAGCAGGTCCTTCAGATCCAACGAAGACTCTAGCGATCCAAGAGTCGGTGCGTTCTATGCTTCAAATGGGAGTAATAGAACCTGTTCCGTTATCCCTGAGAGGGACCGGATATTACTCCAACCTTTTTCTGGTTCTAAAACCAAATAGATCATACCGACCTATACTCAACCTCAAGTCCCTGAACAAGTTTTTAAGGGTCCCTCGGTTCCGAATGAAGACTCTGCGTTCTATTGTTTTAGCTATGCAGCCTGGGGATTTTATAGTGTCCCTGGATATTCAGGATGCTTACCTGCATATCCCCATTGCCAGGGTTCATCAGCGTTACCTCAGATTTACAGTGTTGGACCTCCATTACCAGTTTCAGGCCCTACCGTTTGGCCTTTCCACGGCTCCTCGGGTGTTCACAAAAGTAATGGCGGTTATGGCGGCACACCTGCGGTTGCAGGGAGTTCGCCTGTTACCTTACTTGGACGACCTTCTGTTGTTGGCAGGGTCGCCACAAGTCCTTTGCAGCCATCTACAACTGACAATATCTGTATTGCAGGCTCACGGCTGGATAGTGAATTGGAAGAAGTCCTCTCTAATTCCTTCTCAGAGAATGGTCCATCTCGGGGCATTGTTGGACTCTCAGCAACAGAGGATCTTCTTGATGGAGGAAAAGATAGTCCTGTTGCAGTCCAAGATACGCAATGTTCTAAGCAGTCGCCGAGTGTCTCTTCTCTCAGCGATGAGATCCTGTCCAGATGGGACAGAAATCCCCGTTGAATAAAGACACAGATGATCAGGCTCACTCCGGAAGTGCGCCTGTCTTTGACGTAGTGGTTACAAAAGTCTCATCTCAGCAGGGGACGTCCGTTTTGGATTTCGGATTGGGTCCTTCTAACAACGGATGCCTGCCTTCGGGGCTGGGGCATTGTGACAGGCCCACACGTCTTCCAGGGACGGTGGACGTCAGAGGAATCGGACCTGCCAATCAATATATTGGAAATTCGAGCAGTGTCCAGGGCGCTGCAGCATGCAAGACCGTTCCTGCTGGGGAAACCTGTGCAGGTTCAGTCAAACAACGCCACCACGGTGGCTTACCTAAATCATCAGGGAGGAACTCGAAGCCAAGCGGCTCTAAGGGAGGTGTCCCGCATTCTGACTTGGGCAGAAGGCAATCTTCCAGCCATTTCGGCCGTCTTCATTCCGGGTGTGCTCAACTGGGAGGCGGTCTTCCTCAGCCGCCAAGATGTACACCCGGGGGATGGTCTCTTCATCAGAAGGTGTTCCAACTCCTGGTGGACAAGTGGGGTCTTCCCGAAATAGACCTCATGGCCTCCAGACACAACCGCAAGCTGTGGGCGTATGGATCCCGAACAAGAGACGCAGGAGCTCTCCTGGTGGACGCTCTGTCGGCACGATGGAACTTCCAATTCGCGTACCTGTTTCCTCCATTCTCCCTGCTGCCTCGAGTAATTCGAAAGTTCAGGCAGGAAGGAGGCAAGATCCTGCTGGTGGCCCCTGCGTGGCCCAGAAGGAGTTGGTACTCGGATCTCCAGTGTCTGTCCATCGACATTCCTTGGCTGTTACCTCTGAGGCCGGAACTATTGTCTCAGGGTCCTTGTCTCTACCCGGACCTGAGTCGGCTATCTTTGACAGCGTGGCTCTTGAGGCTTCCCTCTTGAGGTCCAAGGGTTTCTCTAGAGCGGTGGTCAATACCATGTTACATGCTTGTATGCCGGCTTCAGCTAGAATTTACCACAGGGTGTGGCATACCTATTTTGAGTGGTGTCGCCCGTGTTGGCTTTCCTTCATGCAGGCTTGGATTTAGGTCTACGCCTTGCTTCACTGAAGGTGCATGTTTCTGCCCTGTCGGTTTTGTTTCAACTAAGGATTGCTACGCGGCCTGATATCCGTACCTTTATGCAGGGTGTCCTTCGCATCCAGCCTCCCTATGTCCATCCGGTAGCTCCATGGGATCTGGCTGTGGTCCTGAAGGCGCTACAGGATCCTCCATTTGAACCTCTGGGTTCTGTGGATCTGAAATGGCTTACGGCAAAAACAGTGTTCCTTTTGGCTATTGCTTCAGCCAGAAGGGTGTCGGATTTGGGGGCTCTTTCGTGTCACCCCCCTTTTCTAATTTTTCATTCGGATAGGGCGGTACTTCGTACCCGTCCCGAATTCCTTCCTAAAGTGGTGTCTAGTTTCCACATTAACGAGGAAATTGTGTTCCCAGCTTTTAATTCATCTGATCTCTCAGCTGGTTAGGCTTCTTTGGATGTGGTACGGGCTCTGTGGATTTACGTGGACCGTACCAGTTCTTTGAGAAAATTGGACTCTTTGTTTGTCCTATATGGATTTCATAAGAGGGGTTGGCCTGCCAATAAACAGACTTTGGCACACTGGATCTGCATGGCAATCTCTGAAGCATACACTCATGAAGGACTTCCAGTGCCACCCTCTGTGAAAGCTCATTCTACAAGAACTGTGGGACCTTCGTGGGCAGCTCGACGTGGCGCCTCAGCTCTTCAGCTTTGTAAGGCGGCCACGTGGTCCTCTGTCCATACTTTCGTCAAGCATTACGCCTTTGACACATTTGCTTCTCAGGATGCTTCCTTCGGGCGGCGGATTCTCCTCTCGGCACAGGAGGGTCCCCTCCCTTGAAGGCTACTGCTTTGGGACATCCCCAAGGTATCCCTGTGGATCCCTAAGGACCCTGAGGTAGAAAACAGGAGATATGGTAAGAACTTACCTTTGTTATCTCCGTTTCTACGAAGTCCTTAGGGTCCACAGGGCGCCCGCCCTGACGCCCTGTGCTTCCGTAGGGTGTTGTTCTGGTCACCAGTTTCTGTCTCCCTTTTCTATGAGAATGTGAATCTTGTGTGTTCCAGACTTTCTTCTTCCTTTTTCCTCTCTCCCGGCCTATGGCTTGATACTAAAACTGAGGTGCCTGGGGGCGGGGTATAGGAGGGGGCCCGATGCATCCTGGGAGGACATCTTTTAACTCTGTGGTGCCCATGGCTGGAGCCAAGACCTATACCCCAAGGTATCCCTGTGGACCCTAAAGACTTCGTAGAAACGGAGATAACAAAGGTAAGTTCTTACCATATCTCCTGTTTTTGTCAAATGCGACTTTTCGCACCTAGTTGAAATCGGTCCCTAGTGGTAAATGGCTGCAATGGATGGTTTACAAGCCTGAAGCACAGTGCTGGGGAGGAAGGTGAGCTTTTAGACCAGGACTGTGGTGACCATTGTAGTTGGGAAGACAGCTCCCTTGACAGCCTAGGTGAATCAGATTGATTCAGGCCATCTGCTAGACCTTAAAGATCGCGGAGGATGAGCCTCAGTGGTTCTGGACCTGAAGCAGAATGTGGACACCTTGTTGTTCCGTCGTTAAGCCACCTCCCAATAATCGACACAACCCTGAAGGTACTTTGCGGAGATCGCTGTAATAAATCATTCTCTCCTAGAAAGTATATGTACTAAGGACATTTTCATCACCAGGAAGTTCTTCATCCACCCCTGAGGGTTTATATATGCCACCACCATGGTGTTGTCCGACTGGACATACACTGTTCTGCCTTGTTCTGTCAGAGTGTGTAGAATCACCCTGAGCTCCAGTACATCAAAGGGATACAGTGTTCAGGCTCTGGACCAAATGTCCTGTAAGCATAGATGAAGGGTCAGTGCCCTCCATCCCGTGAGACTTGCATCCTGTATTATCACAATCCAACTGAGTATGTAAAATAGGCAACCTTTGCATAAATTGTCCTTTTTCGGCCACCATCTGAGAGACAGACATATACCTGGCTATATGGTGTCAATTTTGATAAGTTGAGCAGCTAATTAATAGTAATCGAGATTGTTGCATTCAAATTTCTGAAAGAGTAATGGTGGGTACATACTTACACAATATAGGCCGGATTTGCAGTATTGGAATGACAAATCGGGCATATCATGCAGCGAGTATGCCCGATGGCACACTCCGATTTAGGTCCAATATCATTTTTAATGAAGACCCACAAATTAAGTGAATAAAAATGGTATAGGAGGTTTATTAATGTTCAAATCCCTTGCTTGGAGTGTTCTGAAAGTATGTGCAAGTGTACACATCTCTCTCTCTTTCGATGATGGAGAAATGTAGTCACTTTAATCAATATTAGACACAATGTATAAACCATAATTATAGACTTCGAAAATGTTTTTTATTTTATTCGACATATTACTGCCCCTTATTTGATGCCTGAGCTAGTTGCTTACATTTTCCTCCTGATAGACACACCTAGGTTAGTAAGCTGTATTGTATACTATGCTGAGAGCCATATAGTATGCTTAGCATGGGACATTACCACTGTACTGTATATACTGGGAATGAGGATGGATGAATAAATTTTGTTTTTTACACTGGTATCTTCAACACCACAATCTCTCCACAGTAGTTTCACAATGTCTTACCACTAGATGCTCCTACTGGCCTGTGGTTTGGCCCCTGCCCATATAGCGTCACCCTTACATGGGACATGCAGGATTTGGCTGTCAATGTGTTGTCTCCCGTTTGCCAGAGTGAACACAATGGGTGCTCTGACCCTTTCCATGCTCACTCAAAAAGTAAGACAGCGCATCTGTCACTCCCACCCGGGGGCCCCAACAACCTCGGTCAACCTAGATCCCCCCGGGCCCCGTAGAAATGGAGCTGAATACATGATAGAGCGCCTGGTGTAAAGCTTGCAGCTATATCATTACCATGTTGTTCCAGAGCATCCTGGCCAGCTGGGAATGAGCCTTCTGGCTGAGGTGGAAACAGTCTGGAGCAAGGTAGGAGGCATCAGGGGTCCCATCCTGAAAAACAAGCAGATCGTCAGCGGTGCTGCCACATAAAGTGATCATAATATAAACAGGGATCCAAGATTACTTTATAATTTGAAATGAGACCTATTTTATTGCAAATACAAACATAATTGCGAAGAGTAAACAAGGTGTAATATCTGTTATCAATTATCGGCAATGTGTGGTCCTCCTGTGCAGCAACCCACATCACCGATAATTATGGTACAGCAACATCGTAGATTTACCTGTGGACTTCTATGGGTGCACAGACAAAAAAATCTGCAATGCCGGTGGTCGCAATGTGCCGGGGAAATAATGCCGCAACCTTGCAGGAATTGCCGCTAATTAAATTCCCCCCTCCCCCCCCCCCGATGTTTTACAAAAGGACTCTATTACTTCTTCAAAATTGTGCAGCAGTCAGCTTATTGGTTCCTGTACACAGTGCGCCATGATTCAGAGATGGACACAATGGCGTTTACGTACGCAAATCGAGCGTCTGTTTGCCATTTGCATGCGTATAAGCCGCACTGCCCTGCGCTGTGATCGCATATCAAATACGGACGCACAGAGGAATCCATCGCAAAGTGAGTGACAGGTAGTCAGTGTTGGGGGGTGGTGACAGGGGGGGGTCATCACATGGGCATGCGTAAATTAGCCACTGTGATCCCCTACGCAGCATGAGCGCCCTCTGCGTTTCAGGAGAGCTTCCCAGTCTGCGGCTGGTTAGACCTGCCGCAAGGGCAAGATGGTCACGCGATGTGCGTCGAAGTTACCGATATTTACGCAGGTAGGCGACGACATACTCACGTGAGAAGGCAGCGATGGGCGTCCTTACGCTAAGCTTTGTAACTATTAGCATATTTTCGCAGTTGCGTTGCGCACGAAATCACAGCTGCGATCGCATTAGCGTCCATCACTGAATGAGGCCCAGTGTCTTGGGACTCTCAAGATTTGGTTAGGAAGTTACGTTATGTAAAATTAAATGGCAGCAGGTGTCATTTCTTCAGTCAGCCAAACCAGAAACACACTTTACATTATCTGTGAATAAAGATGCGTATCTGTAAACACACATATAGGGCCTGATTCAGAGCCGCTCACTATCTGCGTACGCTTGCTGGATGCGTATACAAATTTGTCAAAGAGACGCCACAGGAAGCGAACGCTCGCCAAGGCATAAGCCAGCGGCCACTTTGTGTATGCGTACACCCAATCGCACAGGCAGAGCCGCCCACCAGCAACACGTCATCTCCAGGAAGTGTATTAAAACATTGGTACATCGAGCACCATTGGATGCGAACGCAGTGCTTGAGGTAGCTTTACCCTACCGCAAGCATTGCGAGGAAATCAGTGCAAAAAAAAGGCAAGTGACATGTAGTATGACGCTGCCTGTTAATTATGCACGCCTCTAACATTGCGTTGAAACACTCAGGCACGCCTGCGTTCGCATCTCCAACCCCCCGTTATTAGTGTCCTGCCCCTGTTACCACCCACAAACGGTCTCTCCTGTCACTCATTACCCTGGGCTGCCTTTGCTGGGCGAGCGAGAGGGATGCGATCGCAGTGTGTAGTTCACGCACGCGCAAAACGAAGCATGCGTGTACGGAGAATACGGGCCACTTGCGTACACACAGCGCGAGCGAGCGGCTCTGAATCAGGCCCATACTGTATAAGACGCAGGATAGGATTACCTCAAGATATGGGATCATGGTGTGGTGGAGAAATGGCTGCAGGACCACAGTGAAGTCCTCTTTGTCGTATTTCCCAGAATTAACCAAATGCTGGAGACTGAGCTGTAATTTTAGGAGAAAATAATGTGACTGGTTATTCACAGGTTTAGAAACTTCCATTTTTATATCAAGATGGGTCATCCTTTGCCGCTGTCTAAGGCAGAGGTTCCCAAACTCCGGCATTACAGTCTAGGTTGTAAGGAGGCTGCAGCGCTGTACAAAGAACATAACTAGTAACAGTGCAAACACAACAAGATAAAAGGCTCACAGTACAAGGCATTACAGAACACGAATACAAGCTATATAACCGCTGCCATAATACCCACACAATCAGCGCCGGGCCCGGCTGTACCCAAAGGTTTGATGCTGCTGTTGGCAGTGGGGAGGAGATGATGGTATAAGTGAGGGAAGGAAAAGTATGTGAGGGAGGAGGGCCCTGCTCATTAGAACTTATCTGCCAAATGATCTAATGTATTTATAGTCACACTTATAGATTCATACCTAGTGATATGTACTGTGCATCATACGTGCCTACTCTCTCGGGTGGCGCTCTCGGCCGTCCCGGAAGAGTGGGCAAGCATCCCGGAGCCGGTCGCCAGCCAGAAAGTCACCAAGCAATGAAGGCTATTTACTAAGCCTTGCAGAAAGATAAAGCGTAGAGTGATAAAAGTACCAACCAATCAGCTCCTAACTGTCATTTTTCAAACACAGCCTGTAAACGGAGAGCTAGGAGCTGATTAGTTGGTACTTTATCTGTCTCCACTTTATCTCTCTCCAAAGCTCAGTGAATAGACCCCAATGATCTCTAATGTGCTGCATCATATACTCATGTACTGAGCTGTCTAGTGTGAGCCCCTTTATTTAATAGCTCTTCTGTAGAGTACTCTTTAAACTTAAGGACCAACAATAATGGTCTTTTCTACTTCAGGGTCCATAGGGTATCCACAGGATACCTTGGGGTATAGGTGATGATGTCAGGCACGGACACCACAGAGTTAAATTTTCAGCCTCCCAGGATGCACCAGGGTCCCTCTTCTATACCCCGCCCCCGAGCCTAGGCAACTCAGTTTCGTGGGTGTCCGGCTAGGAGTCGGATCACATTCACAGAGTGGGGCTGTGATGGCCCCTGAAGTTTTCTTCAAGAGCAGTTGTAACTGCACAAGATGAGCTGTACAGCATGGACAGTCAGTACTGACGTCCATGCTGTCGCTCCTACACCCCGCCAGTACCAGAACGCCGGTACCGATCCGGGGATGCTGGTAGGTAGCTGGGGTCACAGCTAGCGGTGACCCCGGCTACCTGGACTATGGCCGGATTTACGGGGGACAAGGTAAGCGGCGGGGTCCCGCAGTGGTCTCATCACGTGCAGGGGTTCCCTGGGCAGTTGATGGTACCCCAGTGTATCCTGTTTTTTGCCCCCCAGATCTCGCAGGAGCCTGTGTGGGTGAATTTATTGTCGAAATGGTACAGCACCTGGAGGACGTTTTACAGGGGGAGTCACCATTGCGGCCTTCTAAAAGGCCTTTCGGGTCTCAGACGGCTCAGGATAATGAGGACATGACGTCTGATGACTGTGACATTATTGGCTTTTTCAGACACAAGCCCCATCGTGCAAAGAAGGCGGAGTCTGCGTCTAGAGTCTATATACCTGGCCTTATACGGGCAGTCCGAGCGGCTTTGGTTATTACATATCCCCCGTGGCCAAATCCAAATATGCCTTCCTTAAGGATAAGGGTGTTGCCACTGTAATTCCTCTATCTGGTCAGGTGGATCATTTAGAGAAGGCGTGAAAAACCGGGTAAGCATACCCCTTTGTGGATAATTACTATTACGAATGGGAGATACCTCTAGGGGTAGATTCTCATGTTACACGCCTAGTGAGGAGTGCTACATTGCCCATGCCCTCCAGGTCCTCCTTGAAGGATGTTACAGATTGCAAGGTGCAAATATACCTAAAATCCAATTATTCCCTTGCTGGAGGGGCTTCCAGGCTGGCTATGGCCGTGTGCTGGGGGTGCCAGAGCCATGGAGCGCTGGGTAGGTAAATGGATCTCTGCACACTGACACGCCAGCAGAGCAGGTGAATAGTGGCTAATCTCAGAGACTCAGCCACGTTCATAATGAGACAGTCTTACATATAGCCTACTCCTTTCCAGAATCTCCTCGGCAGCAGTAGCGGCTCGCCACTCCCTGTGGTTGCGCTCTTGGAATTGCGGACGCAGATTCCATTTGGAATGCTTTGCCTTTTAAGGGACAAGTCCTGTTTGGCCCTCATCTGGACACAATTGTGGCCCCGCAGGCAGCAGCTACGTCTGCCTGTCTGCCATCGGCTACAGTCCCATCAGGGTCTGGGGCTTCGTTTTTTCGGCCCTGTTGGGACCAGGGTAAGTCTAAAATACAGCTTTCCAAGACAAGACAAGGCCCTGAAATTCTTGCGGGTGTTACACTCTATTCTCCAGACAGGAGTTATTGGGCCTGATTCAGACCCACTCGCGAGCGGCTGTCCGCTCGCAAGTGGGTCGATGTTCTGGACTGAGCATGCGCACGACGGAGGGAGCTCCGTCGTGCGCATGCGCCAGACGCGACGAGCGAAGGAAAGTCCTTCGCTCGTTGTGTCCGATCAAAGGGGGCGTGCTGTCAATGTTGATTGACAGCACGCCCCCTTTGGTAAGCGTGCCGGGGGCGTGCCTCCCTGACGGGGGCGTTCCCACGGGAACGCCTCCCGTCAAAAGCCGGCCCACTGACATCACTAGTGATGTCAGTGGGAGTGATTTTGGCTCTGATAGAGCCAAAATCACTCCGGAGCTTGCGGTTGAAAACCTCAACCGCAGGCTCCGGCTCGCAATTTCGATGGTCGCGATGGTCTCGACCATCGCGGCCATCAAAATGCACGCTCGTATAGCCTGTGGGTGGTGACCCACAGCTATACGAGCGTCCAGAAGGACGCTCCATTTTCATGGAGGCCGGCCCTCATTCAGAGCGTGCGCTCTGCTCAGAGCGTACGGCTCTGAATGAGGGCCATAGTGCCTATTCCGTTGCCCCAAAGGGGAACGGGGTATTACTCCATCCTGGTACAGAAACCCAGTGGGTCTTACCGGCCCATCCTCAACCTCAAATCCTTCAACAAATTCTTGAGGGTTCCTCGGTTCAGGAGGGGGACCCTGCGTTCCATCATTCAATGGAGCCTGGGGATTTTGTGGTGTCGTTGGATATATTCAGGGTGACTACCTGCATATCCCTATTTTCTTAGCACACCAGTGTGTTCCTCAGGTTTGCAGTGGTCGATCAACATTTCTAGTTTCAGGCATTGCCCCTTAGTCTGACCTCCGCGCCTCAGGGTTTACCAGGGTCTTGACAGTTATGGCAGCCCACCTGCGGATGCAAGGGGTCCGCTTGTTACCCTATCCGGACGACCACCTGTTGTTACCAGGGTCTCCAGAGATACTTCAGTGCCATCTGCAACTGACAATATCTGTGTTGCTAAGTTACGGCTGGCTGATAATCTGGAAAGAGTCCTCTCTGCTTCCTCACAAAGGATGCTCCATATCACAACATCAGAGGATCTTTGTGATTGAGGAAAAGATCTCTGCATTACAGGCAAAGGTACGCAGTTGCCTGCAGAGTCGCCGAGTGTCTATTCACTCGGCAAGGTGGTTACTGGGTTCCAGGGTGTCAATGTTCAACATGGTGGAGAGTACCCAGTTTCACTCTAAACCTCTGGAAAAAATTGATCCTCTCCGTATGGGATGGGTTGCCCCATAGGATAAAGTCAATAGTGCTTTCCCCAGAGGTACGGTATGTCTCTCTCTGGCCTGGTGGCTGCGGACAGCTCACCTAAACAAGGGGCACCCTCTTTGGGATTGCAGACAGCGTCCTTCTGATGACAGACGCCAGTACCCGAGGCTGGGAAGCAGTGACGGGTCCACACTTGTTTCAGGGCAGGTGGACACAAGCAGAATCTGCACTTCCCATAAACATCTGAGAACTTTGAGCAGTATTCAAGGTTCTCCAGCAGGCAGGACAGGTCCTCCACGGAAATCCCGTGCAGGTACAGTCTGACAACGCCACCACGATGGCTTACGTAAACCACCTAGGAGGATCCCGAAGTCAGGCGACACTGACAGTGGTGTCCCGAATTCTGGCTTGGGCTGAAGGCTATATCCCTGCCATCATTGGCAGTGTTCATTTTAGGAATCCTCAGCTGGAAAGCAGAATTTCTCAGCCGTGAAGGCGTGCATTCAGGGAAATGTCCTCTTCACCAGGAGGTGTTCAATCTACTGGTGAACAAGTGGAGCCTTTCAGAGATGAGACTCTTCTGGTAGACGTATGTCTGTCCGGTGGACCTTCCAGTTTGTGTACCTCTTCCCTCCGTTCTCCCTTCTTCCTCCAGTAATAGCAAGAAGGAGGCACGCTCCTGCTGATAGCTCCAGCGTGGGCCAGACGGCACTATTTCTCAGATCTTCGGAAGCCTCTCAGTTGACGCTCCGAAGCTGTTGCCTCTACGCCCAGACCTGGTGTCTCAGGGTCCTGGCCAATACCCAGACCTGGGTTGTCTGTCTTTGACGGCGTGGTGGTTGAGACTGCCCTCTTAAGGTCTAGGGATTTTTCCAGCTCTATAGTTAACGGGGGCTCTGTTCATGCTAAGAGCTCAGAAGCCTTTATCTGTAGGAATTTACCTTCAGGTATGGCATACTTTCTTTCAGTGGTGTCGTCCTAGAGGCTATGCTCCTCGGGTATTCCGGATATCCAGAGTGTTGGCTTTCCTAGCTTCCCTGAAGGTGCAGGTTTTTTCCCTGTCAGTATGGTTTCATTGTAGGATTGCTACTCTTCCTGATGTCCGCACCTTTGTGCAGGGTGTACTTTATATTCAGCATGGATTTGGATTTGGCTGTGGACCTTAGGGCTCCCGCCATTTGATCCACTGGGCTCAGTGGATTTGAAATGGCTTACGGCTAGGACTGTATTCCTTCTGGCCATTGATTTGGCCAGAAGGGTCTCAGAATGGGGGGGCTCTGTCATGTAGACCTCCCTTTTCTCATCTTTCCTAGGGACAGGGCAGTCCTTTGCACTTGCCCTGGTTTTTTTTTTTACCTACGGTGGTATCTAGTTTCCACATCAATGAGGAAATTCTAGTACCGACCTTTACTTCCCCAGACCTGTCTTCTGGTGAGGCCTCCTTGGATGTGGTACGGGCTCTAAGATAAGAATTTAGGTTGACCGTACCAGTCCATTTAGGAAATCGGACTCTCGGTTTTGTCCTTTATGGTTTCCATAAAAAGGGTTGGCCTCCCACTATGCTAACTTTTGCAGGATGGATTCGCATGGCGTTTTCTGAGACTTACCCTCCTGAGGGCCTTCTTGTTCCATGCTCTATTAACGCTCTTCCACTAGGTCTGTGGGTCCTTCGTGGGCAGCTCGACGTGGGCGCCTCAGCAGTTCAGCTGTGAATGGAAGCCGCGTGGTCATCTGTCCATATTTTTGTAAGGTATTATGCTTTTGATACCTTCGCCTCTCAGGATGCTTCGTTCTGGCGGCGGATTCTCCTTACAGCACAGGAGCGTCCCCACCCTTAAAGGATACTGCTTTGGGACATCCCCAAGGTATCCTGTGGATACCCTATGGACCCTGAAGTAGAAAATAAGAGATATGGTAAGAACTTACTCTTATCTCTATTTCTATGAAGTCCATAGGGTTCCACAGACCTCCCGCCCTGTCGCACCTGTACTGCAGATGGGCTTTGATCTGGTCACCGGTTTTTCCGTCTCCTTCTGGTGAGAATGAGATTCTTGTGTGTTACAGACTTTCTTCTCTCTTTGTTCTCCTCCTCCGGCCTATGACTTGTTACGAAACTGAGTTGCCTAGGCTCGGGGGCGGGGTATAGGAGAGGGACCCTGGTGCATCCTGGGAGGCTGAAAATTTAACTCTGTGGTGTCCGTGCCTGACGTCATCACCTATACCCCAAGGTATCCTGTGCAAACCCTATGGACTTCGTAGAAATAGAGATAACAAGGGTAACTTCTTACCATATCTCTTATTTTTCGTACTTACAACTTATTAAATCTTTTTCTCCAATTCCATGGGGGGGATACTGGGCAGTGGCAAACACAGGATTTCTAGATGGGGGTTTCCAAATGCTTGATTTTAGAGCGAGTGTGGCCATTTCATGCAGAGGGCAGAATTAGTACTTGACCAGCTTTAAAATGCATCATACAAAGTGTATTGTGTGTAATAATCCCAGCATATACAGGACCAGGGATCGCAGAAGACCATCCTGCCTGAACTGAATGTTTTTATTTTTTTTATGTGGGCACCATTCCAGACTATTGGAGCAAGTTCGGGAGTCTAAAAGAGCAGCAGAATAACCTAGCACTGCCCTGAACATACTGTATATGTACAAATTGGGCTCTATAGCAGTGCATCCCTAACTGCATGATTTCCATATCTCCTAGTTGGTGCACAGGTTATTTGTTACTGGCTGATACATGTTAAAAGATCCACAGGTGGTGCTAATGATTTTATTTGTGAAGCTGAGAAAAACATGCAGCGCTAGTAAAATTCTATTATATTACTATTTCTACTGTGGTCATGGTGTGTGCTGGGGAGGGGGGTTTCCAGGCAGCCAGAAACCCCCCCTGTGTTTGGCTATGCTGGGGTGTAATAAGCAGCGTAAGCCACCCAAGCACATTATACTATATAGCACTGTCACACATCATATTAGTATTCGGGTACACTATATGGCACTGTCACACATCATATTAGTATCGGGGTACACTATATAGCACTGTCACACCTCATATTAGTTTCGGGGTACACTATATAGCACTGTTTCACATCATATTAGTATCGAGGTACACTATATAACACTGTCACACATATTAGTATCGGGGTACGCTATATAGCACTGTCACAAATCATATTAGTATCAGGGTACACTATATAGCACTGTCACACATCATATTAGTATCAGGTACACTATATAGCACTGTCACACATCATATTAGTATTGGGGTACACTATATAGCACTGTCTCACATCATATTAGTATTGGGGTACACTATATAGCACTGTCTCACATCATATTAGTATCGGGGTACACTATATAACACTGTCACACATATTAGTATCGGGGTACGCTATATAGCACTGTCACAAATCATATTAGTATCGGGGTACACTATATAGCACTGTCACACATCATATTAGTATCAGGTACACTATATAGCACTGTCACACATCATATTAGTATTGGGGTACACTATATAGCACTGTCTCACATCATATTAGTATTGGGGTACACTATATAGCACTGTCTCACATCATATTAGTATCGGGGTGCACTATATAACACTGTTACACATATTAGTATCGGGGTACGCTATATAGCACTGTCACAAATCATATTAGTATCGGGGCACACTATATAGCACTGTCACACATCATATTAGTATCAGGGTACACTATATAGCACTGTCTCACATCATATTAGTATGGGGGTACACTATATAGCAGTGTTGAACACCATATTAGTATCGGGGTACACTATATAGCACTGTCACACATCATATTAGTATCAGGGTACACTATATAGCACTGTCACACATCATATTAGTATCGGGGTACACTATATAGCACTGTCACACATAATATTAGTATCAGGGTACACTATATAGCACTGTCACACATCATATTAGTATCAGGGTACACTATATAGCACTGTCACACATCATATTAGTATCAGGGTACACTATATAGCACTATCACACATCATATTAGTATCGGGGTACACTATATAGCACTGTCACACATCATATTAGTATCGGGGTACACTATATAGCACTGTCACACATAGTATTAGTATCGGGGTACACTATATAGCACTGTCACACATCATATTAGTATCGGGGTACACTATATAGCACTGACACATCATATTAGTATCGGGGTACACTATATAACACTGACACACATCATTTCTACTTCAGGGTCCGTAGGGGTCCACAGGGTTGACCTTGGGGTATAGGTTGGGGAACCAAATCTGGGCACCACGCAGTTAAAGCTTTCAGCTCCCAGGATGCACTGGGTCCACTCTCCCTATAACCCCAACCCCCAGCCAGAGGCACCTCAGTTTAAGTTGGTGCCCGGCCGGAGTCGGGTCACCGTTTACTGCAGTGGGGGCTGATTAGCAGCCCCATAGCTTTATTTTTTTATAAGAACAAAGTTTTTATTTCTACTTTGGACTTTTAGAGCGGCAGCGTCGGACTGTCCATAGGACGTCTAAGCTGCCGCTCCGTCACCCCGCCGGCGCTGAGACGCCAGTACAGATCTGGGGATCTCAGCGGGACCCCAGAGTCTGTACTAGCCGGCCTCTGCGGGCGCCCAGGACTGCTGCCGGATCCACGGGGAGCAGGTAAGGTCGCGGATCGCCGCTTGCTGTGATCCGCGCATTTAATATGCAGTCCTGTGTCTCCGGTCTCTGGGGACAGACCGGAGGCGCCGGCAGTGGCGGCAGGCCCCCCCATACCCCGTGTGTCCACTAGACCACCAGGGACTTAGCGATCGGCGCTGGGAGCCGGCGTCCCGGGGGTTAATAGCCGGCCAGGGGAGGAAGCCTTCCCTGTTGTAGCGGCTCCTCCCCTCAGCTCAGCGCGCCTTTCAGTAACCATAGTCTGGCGTCGCTGAGCTGCTTCCTGCGCGGGCCACACTTCCTCTGAGGTCTCCAGCGGCCATTTTATCTCTGTGGTGCAGCAGAGCTCCGGAGATGGCAGTTGGTCCAGTCCCCCTGCTTACCTCACCATTAGGTCAGTGTACACAGCGCTGTAGCCTTCCCAGACACTGAATCTGGGCAGTTGAATGCAGTGACATAGTGCAGTATATTATATGACATGTTTATGTATGTATATATATTTCTGCATGGTATGTGACTTATGCTAGTGCTGACTGTCTGTTCTTTATTCTCACCTGTCAGTGTATATCTATCCCTTTTCTTTACAATCTGCCCTAATACAGCTGTACTCAGGTTGATTCTGAGACCTCACATATATATACTTGTTAATATTTGTGAGGTTTGTCACATACTGTTGCGTGCTGCATGTTGCCATATTTTAGGTGGAACTGTGTGTTGCATACGCAGAAAATGGGTCCCTGCAGCTAATTTTAGCATCAGTCAGGACCAGTATAGCGCTGCTTGATATTTCCGCCAAGATGTTTAGTCAGATAGGTCTGACAAGGAGATAGAGCGTTATACTGCACCCATTTTTACTATCCTGCAAGTCATGTGCTGCAGGTGTTAGTGCGGAGGATTTGACTCATAAAGGGTTCTGTTTGTGGTGTCATCTGGTGCCGGCCTCTTTCACGACCCCCTTGGCCGGTTTGTTTCTTGGGATCCTCTCAATTGCGGATCGCCGGGCGGGCCCCATTGTTGTAACTCACTTGGGGTTACTTCACCATACTGCCCTTTTCATCTCAGGGTATCTCGCAGTTTCTTGCACTCTATCCCTGTGACACAGACTATCGCTCCTTACAGGTTTTCACAGTACATGAATTCCCCCTGGTGCCACAATAGTCTGTCATTCCCGTTGCAGGGATTACCACAACAGCCACCCTGGGTGGATGTCGTTTTTCTACGAAACGCAAAATGGCGTGGTATACGCCCTGTGGTTACTTCTCAGTTGGCTCTGCCGTGAACTGGATGCTGTTTTGGGTTCTTTCCCTCTTACACGGGGGGAAGCCTATTTCAGGTATTATTATCCATGCTTTGGGTTCCCTGTTTCTGACTAGCGGGTGGATCGCATGGCGGGACTCTGGCTGTCGCTAGATACGAAGTATCACAACAGCGATTTGGCCTCCGGGCCCAAATTCCCTGAGGGTCATCACGAGCCCCTCCTGGGGGGGATCGGCATGTAACTCGTCTGATTACAGACGTTACTACTCCTTATATTCCTGCGTGGTCGGATTCTACGGATCCGTAGGTGGTAACTACCTGAAATCAGTATACTCGCTTTCAGGGGCTGTTACCCGTCCTACCATGGCTATAGCATGGTTGGTTGCTACTATTGCATACTGGGCTGATGCATTTGTGACATTTTTTCCCCTCCATCACGTCTGGGGTTCAAATGTCTATGGTCGCTCACATAATGTATGCAGTTGTCGAATGTGGTTGGATACCAGTCTCCTAACTTTCAGAGTTCCGGCTGCGACTGTATCCACTGTACTACCCTATGGCTGACACGTTTACCGCCTTCAGCTACTCACACTACAGGGTCTCAGACTAAATCTGTTACGTCTTTCGGTACTCAGAGTCAGCCTAAAGGCCTGTTTCTCCTTAGGCTGTCGGCCTCTACAAGGGCCGCCATATCCAGTACCGAGCAGACCTTGACTTCCAGCCGACCCTGCTTCTGAACCTCAGGATAATTCTTCAGCCTGACGGGACAAGTCTACAACTGGGGGATTCCAGAGTGAGCTACTGACTTTCTCAGTGCGCCCACTGTTGTTGTCAAGTCGCCACAGCTGCATAGGTAGGAGTGGTACTCTCTCACGGGTACGCCCTCTCATTGCTCAGGCGGCCTCTTTACAGTTGGTGGTGCGTGGGCCCTTCTTCAGACCTGAACAGGGCCTTACATATCCAGAAAGCTATACAGTTTTTGCGGTAAGCAGAGCTAGTTAGGCCATCCCCACTATCTCAACGAGGGACTGGTTGTTCTGCGTTCTTTCTGGTGCAGTGGCTGAATGGTCCTCTTTGGCCTATTCTCTGTTTCAATTCCCTGAACCAGTTTCTAAAGGTACCTGGGCTCAGGAGGAAACTCCTATGCTCCATCATCCGATGTTTGGATCCTGGGGACTTCATGGTATCCCTGGATAGGCGGGACACGTGCCTACGGGTACATATAGAGACCTCTCATCAGCATGGGCTCAGGTTTGCTGTGCCACAGCAACACTTGCAATTTTTCAGGCTCTGTCTTTTGGGACTGTCCTCAGCCCCACAGGGGTTTACCAGCTTTATGGATTTTCTGACAGTTCACCGGTTCAGTTTATCCGACTGCTCCAGTATCTGGACGGCCTCATGCTCTTAGTAGGATGACCGAGGTACTGTACAGCCAGGTCAGAATAACCGTGGCTTCTTCACGGCGCAGATGTTCATCAACGGGGGAAAAAGTCCTACTTGCATCCCTCTCAGGGTATTCTTCATCTGGGAACCCTGCTGGATTCTCAGAAATCTGAGAATTCTTCTGGCATAAGATGGGATCTCCACTCCTTGACTAGGAGTATGCGGATATCTATGTAGTCGACATAAGTCAGTACACTCTGGGATGCGTGGTCAAATATCCAGTGTGTCTGCCTTTGAATGGGTGGAATGGACTTAGTTCTATTCCAGGTCTTTCCATAATTGGCTCCTCTCCAGGTGGAACGAGTTTTTTCCGTCGGATCACTGTTCATATGACGATGCTCTCTCCGGAGGAGAGTTGGTCTCTGTCCGGGTGGCTATGGCCATCTCGTCCAGGGTATTCTTTTGCTACGAACAGTGTCTGGTTCGCATGTGTTTCAGTGCAGTTGGACGTCTGTCGATTCCGCCCTACCAATTAACTTGTTGGGCCTTCCCTGGCATTACACGTATTTCAGGGTAAATCTCAATAGGGTCAGTCTGACAGTGTTATGACAGTGGCTTCCATCTTGGCAACACTGTTCGTTGGGTGGCAATGACAGAATTGTCTCACATTCTGACATAGGCCGAGGGTTTCCTCCAGGCCATCTCTGCAGCATTCATTCTAGGAGCTCTCCATTGGGAAGCGGGCTTCCTCAGCCGTCACGAGGTGCATCCCGGGGACTAGTCTCTTCTCCAAGAGAGGTTTCGTCTCCTGGTGAGCAGAGGGGGCCTCCCTGAGGTGATCCTCATGGCCTTCTGACTTTATCACACTCTACCGGTGTTACGGTCCAGCACTAGGGGTTTTGAAGCTACCTTCAGTGAGTTTGTCGGTGAAGTGGTCCTTCCACTGTGTACCTGGGTCCTCTGGTCTCCTTTTTTCCTCGAGGTCTTCGGAAGCTTCATTTGAGACGGAGATGCTTTCCTGCTGGTGGCTCCTGATTGCCCCAGATGTCAGGGGTACTTGGATTTTTGGAATTTCCCCTCCGATACTCCATTCCTGATGCTTCACTATCCGGACCTGTTGTCTCGGGGTCCTTGTGTTGCCCTGGACCTAGATCGTTTGTCTTTGACTACATTCCTACGGGGGTCCTACAGCTTCCCTGGCTTTGTCATCAGAGCACATAGATCAGCTTTTGCTTGGACCTTCCACAGACTGTGGCAGGCTTAATTCTTATGGTATCGTACCTGTCGCTACGATCGTCCGGCGTTCAGGATTTCCAGATATTCTGGCATTCCTTCCAGCTGGCTTGGGTCTCACCCTCCGCCTAGCCTTCCTGACAGTGCGGATCTCTACACTGTCAGTATGGTTAAGGTGTGGAATTGCTCCACTCTGGTATCCAGTTCATCCTTCAGAGTGTTTTCTGGATTATGCCGCCATTTGTCCCCCGTAGGGGCTCCTTGGGAGTTAGTAGTGGTTCTTCGTTCCCTCCAGGGACAGTCAATGGAACCATTGGGTGTGATAGCCACTACATGGTCTATTGCTTAGGCTCTCTCTCTCTTTCTTATGGCGTTTATATACGCCAGGTGAGTGTCGGAATTGGGAGTGTTCTCAGGTGGCTCCCTCTTCTGGATGGTATTATGTCAGGGTGTGAGTTGCACTCGCCCTGTGTTTCTTCCTAAAGTGTTTTTTAGGCTCCATATTATTCTGGAGCCTAGGGTACGGCCATTCAGTCTCCAGTCCTCTCGGCTGGTGTGGCCTCATTGACTGCGGTCCGGCCTCTTTGGATTTTTGTGATCCATTCAAGTTCCTTAGGGAAATCGGACTCCTTATTTGTGGTCTAAGATTTCTGGTTTTCACAGGAAGGGATGACCGGCCTATAATCAGATGTTGGCTGGATCGCTTCGTATGTCTTCCTCAGGGGCTTACCCATGGGTAGGCCTTTCTGTTGTTGATGTTTGTTTTTCTTGGGCCGTGTATCCCTTGTGGGCGGCTCGCTGTGGCGCCTCGGGTGTTCTGCCTTACTAGGTGGCCACGTGGTCTTCTGTCCACACCTTTTTAAGGTTCTAGGCATTGGATTTCCTTTGCCTCTCAGGATGCTTCCTTTTGGGCGACGGATTCTCCTCTCAGCACAGGAGCGTCCCCACCCTTGGTTGAACTGCTTTGGGACATCCCCAAGGTCAACCCTGTGGACCCCCTATGGACCCTGAAGTAGAAAACAATAGATATGGTAAGAACTTACCTTTGTTATCTCTGTTTCTACAAAGTCCATAGGGGCCACAGGGCGCCCACCCTGACGCACCTGACTTCATATGGGCTGTGTTACTGGTCACCGGTTTCCCGTCTCCTTTTCTGTGAGTATGGTTCTTGAGAGTTCCAGTTTTCTCTCTGTTTTTCTCTCCTCCTCCGGCCTTTGGCTACTTACAAACTGAGGTGCCTCTGGCTGGGGGGCGGGGTTATAGGGAGAGTGGACCCAGTGCATCCTGGGAGCTGAAAGCTTTAACTGCGTGGTGCCCGGATTTGGTTCCCCAACCTATACCCCAAGGTCAACCCTGTGGACCCTATGGACTTCGTAGAAACAGAGATAACAAAGGTAAGTTCTTACCATATCTCTTGTTATTAGTATCGGGGTACACTATATAGCACTGACACATCATATTAGTATCGGGGTACACTATATAACACTGTTATACATCATATTAGTATCGGGGTACATTATATAGCACTGTCTCACATCATATTAGTATCGGGGTACACTATATAGCACTGACACACATCATATTAGTATCGGGGTACACTATATAGCACTGTCACACATCATATTAGTATTGGGGTACACTATATAGCGCTGTCACACATCATATTAGTATCGGGGTGCACTATATAGCACTGTCACACATCATATTAGTATCGGGGTACACTATATACCACATTAAGTTAGACCTGCACCTGATATGCTTTGTTAGCGTCTTTTACAACTTGCATCTCGTATGAGGTCACAGGGACATTCAGCAGACAGGGACACAGCATCCTAGATAAAGACACAACACACAGCTGTCACACCTGCATAGCGTCATATTGGGTGTATGGTGCAGCTAGAAATGAAGCAACAAGATTTACTCTGTGTAGTCTAAATGGTACCAGGCGTATGAATCATCACAAACATTTTTACAATATACAGTAAGTCTGATTTTTGGGCAGTAGACACATCACTTCAACGCTGCCCAGAGAGCGAG
Organism: Taudactylus pleione; assembly: GCA_031769625.1. Classification (NCBI taxonomy): domain Eukaryota; kingdom Metazoa; phylum Chordata; class Amphibia; order Anura; family Myobatrachidae; genus Taudactylus; species Taudactylus pleione. The sequence continues at coordinate 1,150,697 of JAUIMM010000078.1, read as the reverse complement.
TAATATGTTATAATAGTAATAAGCACTTATTGGGACTGATCCTGGGTCGCACCCAAGTCCGAATGCAGTCGCATCTCACGGCAGCCGACATACACAACTTAGGGGCTGATTCAGGGATGGACGCTATTGTGGCTGTGCGACAAAATGTAAAATGCCGCAGGAGGCGTCTTGTGTAAAAAGATGCCTCCTGCCGGCTTCTATGATTTGCTATCCTGAGTAGTGGGTATTAATCGTGCACGCCATTCTCATTCGCATCTTCTGCACCCAGCATTGGGTAGGTGTAAGTGCCGTTATTAGTGATGACGGCCGGTGGCATCACAAGAGGGGTGCGGGCCGTACCCAGGTGTCACTCGCCGAGAAGTGACACCAAACTGCTGACTCCTCCTCGGTGACAAGAGCCGGGAGCTGACCTGCAGCATTACGTGCAGGACCCGGCTCCTGTCACAGTGAGGGAGCCGGCACTGCACACAGACTGGTCCCCGGGGCCAGTCCGCATCTCCGGGACCCCCGAAGTGACTAAAACGGGGGTTCGGGCCACGAGACCATGCCCCCTACCCGCGAGGCCATGTCCCCTTTTAACCAACGCCTTTGCTTCGCCGCACGCACTTCTATCCTCTCTGGAGTCAGCACCGGGTGTCACCAAGGTGAGTGACGCCACTAATGATGGCTGCTCGCGTGACCGGAGGGCAGTGAGATCGCATAGATGAGTAGGACCCAGAATACAGGTGGATAGTTGCATAGTACTAACAATCGCAGTGGGCAGGATGCGCAACGCATCGCATTTTGGATGTGATGCATCCCGCCGCTCTTCGCATACATGCTGGCTTTAATTATGCCGGTATGCATGACAGAAAACACAAAGGACAGCTCTCTCGGTAAGTGCTGTGCTTTGCGAATGAGGGACTTCTGGGTCTATGCGCAGAAGGATGCACGCCGCAGGGGGTGCTGAGAGAGATCTGATTGGAGCCCTCCCAGGGGGGACGTCGCAAATAGAAGCCCATTGGCTTCTATTGGGTAATGCTATCTGAAGATGGGGTTGTCCATCGCATTAAAGCCCCAGAATGTATCGCATTTCGGGGTTTGATGCATTTGAGAAATGTGGTCAGACCCCCGAAAACAGCATTTTCGGGGGTTTGGCCGCATTTCTTGCTTTGCTGCATCCCGCCTAGTAGGCGCTCCGGAATTGCGACTGCATTAGGTGTGACTCAGAACCAGGCCCATTGTGAGCAGAGCGATTATGCAGAATTTCCGGTCACCTGCGCTGTTACTTACTTTGTAATGATAGTGGGACAGTCCAAGCGGTTATCCAGCACCGCCTCTCTCAGGGGGATTATATCCATCACCTCCACCAGATTGACGAAGGCCCTGGGTACCTGGGAGAGTTACAGCGATGGGAAGCACAGATTACACAGACTATAACGCCAAATAATGTGCTGTGACCCCTGGGGGGCGATGACTTTCCCCCTGTACGTTAGACATGTATGAGTGGTAGGCACAGAGTACACTAACCCCTGGGGACAGGGCAGATGGTACACATGCCCCATACACACTACTGCATAGTAAATGGGTCCATTATCAAAGAGCATGAAAGGACTCCTCAGTGTAGATCCACTGTACAGCATTGGGGAGAGCGCTGTCACAGAGGGACCACTTACTGTACATATAGAACATCCACCTATGTAGCTATGTGCAGCCCCTCTCTCAGGGGAAGGGTCTCTGTGACCATATGCGGGATTGGTGTCTGAGGGGAAAGCGAGTGTCGGTCAATGTACCGATGTTGTGTCACAGTCTGGCCCCCTGTATAGCTCCATTATTCTAATGTGACCTGATCAGGGCCAGATGGGACTATGGCCCCAGCATGATGATGATCACCTACCCAGCCGGCCGCACGGTCGGCCATAAATCATAATTATTACATATGTATTTCTATTTATCTCACAAGATGATGCAATTTTTCTACTTTTATGTATTTGGGGAGACATTTGGGACTGACAGTGTATGAGATGTACACACCAACATGGCACTGGCCACACCCACACAGCACTGGCCACACCCACACCATATTAGTCAAAGCTCCTCCTCTCCCCAAAATAGGCCTTTGGCCCTAAATCTGGCCCCGGGCCTATCACAAGTGCCCTGCAGTTGTTGAATTGATTTAAAACTTTGTACTTTCTTATTTACCAACCTCCGTGTACAGCATGTCCAGAGCCTCTTGGATGTAGCTGATGTAACTCGCTGCGGAAAATATATTCTGCGGGGGGGGGGTGGAGAAAGGAACACAGGGGTCAGTCATATCTGGGTGCACTTGAGAGGGTTTATGTCACAGTGCAGCAATCCCCCCTTCATCCTCCTCTGTCTCTTTGCAATAGGTGTGCACAAAACTGCATGGATCAGTTGGAAGCAGTAAGCTTTTTTGCTATTGGTCTCTTCTATTAATTATTTCATAAAAGAGGTCAGGAGATTCTCTTACCTACAGGCAGGATCAGACCAGCACAAAAAAGGGTCAATTTTACTAAGAGCTGCTCCTGCTTCTAGGAAGTACATGTACTCTAATGTTCAGATTTTTAGAAGTGGAGATATTGCCCATAGCAACCAATCAGATTCTACTTATCATTTCTCTAGCACATTTTATAAGCTAGAATTTGGCTGCTATAGGCAACATCTCCACTTAAATATACCCCTAGACATACATGCCTACTCTCCCGGAAGTCGCGGGAGGCTCCCGAGTTTTTGGGTAACCCCCTGCACCCCAGGTAAGTAGGCATTTCTCCCTCATTCTGCCCACTTCACTGGGGAGAATTTCCACGGCGATCACGGGTCCCTGTGTAGAGTGCGAGGCTTAATGACACGATTCTTCAAGATATGCATAGTTTATCCCTATTAAAATGTGCGCCAATCGCGGCAATTTACTGTGAAGGGGGTGGGGCTTAATGATGCAAACCATCAGGACCTGCCCCCGTCGCAACCCACCTGCTTCTCCTCCCCGGGCTTCTCCCAGGAAGGAGAAAAAAAGAGTGGGCAAGCATGCCCCTAGATTTAAAACAGCGATACTATTCAAAGCAAAAGCACAGCATGTTTTGCTTTGCGTAATATTGCCTTTTTTAATTTCCTGCCTTAACATGCTGAGAACCATCGACGTTTGGTAAATTTCCCCCAACATAACCAGATTAAGGGGCGTATTTAAAAGGTGGCAAAACATTTTTCTTTTTCCATAAGGTGCTGCTATAAGGAAAGCACTAAAATAAAATGTACCGATTTAGGGGCCTATTTATCATTTGTTTTTTAATAAAATTGATGCAGAAACATGTCTCCCCTCTATGTACTAATAGCCAAATGAGGGAGATTTCTACAGAAGGACAATTAGCGCTGCAGATCACAATCCACATTATCAACGGGGACTACAGCCTGACCCCTATGTACCAAGCTGCGCTTTCCTGAGTTTAGCCTCATTGGTTTACGCCATCCGGGAACAGAGACCAGATTCTCAGGAGGAGTCGTTCGAAAAAGAGACAACGGTTATCCCTGCCGCTATCCCTGAGAGTTACATTTAGTACATAGCGGGGATACTTTAATTCAAAATTAAAATGTCCATCGCTATACAGATTGCTGCGAATATTAATACGTAAGCGCATAAATCATTTGTTTCCTCCATGCCGAAAATTAACATTATTTCCTGGTGAGGGGAGGCCATATATAAAATATTATATATTTTATAGAGGTAAATTCTAACACTGTATATAAAAAAATACATGTGCAGTAAATGAGCATTAATCATCTGCCCTGGTGCTACTGGTCCAGAGCGGTAATAGTTTGTCCCGACTTGCTGGGGGTTGCGAGGCACTGTTTGTCCAAGCACACCATCACCATGGTAAGGGATGACGTGCGCACCAAGTTCAGGGTGTTTTTTTGTATTGTAGGATTTTGGAAGGGGGTTGCATGCGTCCTAGCACTTTTGTTGGCATGCACCTGGAGGAGATGGCACACCCAGTTGTGGCATGGACACTAATCCACTGGTGTGACCACACACCCTTGATGACTGGTTTCAGAGGATGACACAATGTTTTGGAGGTATGATATTGCGGGCAGCACGGATAGTGTAATGGTTAGCATTACTGCCTCACAGCACTGTGGTCATGAGTTTGTATGTTCTGCCTGTGCTTGCATGGGTTCCTCCGGGTACTTCGGTTTCCTTCCCAAAATATACTGGTAGGTTAATTGGCTCCCAACAAAAAAATTATCCCTAGTGTGAGTGAGCATGTGATAGGGAATATAGACTGTAAGCTCCATTGGGGCAGGGACTGATGTGAGTGCCCAAACATATGAATAGGGGTGCGCTATATGAATGATTGGTAATAACAATATAGAAGTTACCTGAGGGGTATGCAAGCTATTTAAACTCACAAATTCTTTGCTCTTAATCCCGTCGCATAACCTCAGCAACTATTTTATGATCTACGACACATGGTACTGTACATTGGGCCTGGTTCAGCAAGGAATGCACTGCTGCAGACACACGCAATCGGTCGATGGCTTTGCTCTGCGCATGAGTATGTTTCACAGTGCGCGTGCTGGCCAGTGCGATGGAGTTTGCGTACGCAGGGAGTCCAAGTGATTGACAGGAACTGCTGTTTGTGGGTGGTGGCGGGGGAGTGGTCGGCCAAACACAGGTGTGCCTGTGGGTTTGGACGGCGTTTCAGGGGCGTGCATATTTAAGCGCTCTCGGCGGCGGGCGCAGCCTGAGGTCTAGTTGCACACAGGAAGTGTCGCTATGTCTGCAGGAGGGTCAGGTCAACCACTATTGTGCGTATGGGTCCGATGGTTCTCGATGTTACCGATGTTTCCGCTGTCTTGTCAGGTATAGAGGACGCAAGTAAAGGGAAGTGGGTGGTATTATGTAGTGCTGGGCGTCTGCTTATTCTGCTGCGATTGCTGTGCGCAGGGGCTGGCTGGCAACTTTTAGCCTGGGGGGCAAATGCATGCAGGCGGCCCTGGCAGTGGGGTAGCGTGTAGCCAGGGTGCCCGGAAAACATGCGTGCTACGGCGCCCCCCCCCCCCAAGTGTTCCATGGAGGAGGCGGGTCCATATGGGATTAATGTAAAGTAAAAATAAAGATTAGGATCAGCCCCGTCGTGTTGCCCATATGCAGTGCCCCCCTGTGCCCCAGGAGAGGATCCCCTTATGCAGGCCTCCAGTAGTGCCCCCAGTAGTGATCCCCCTATGCAGTGCCCCTTATACAGTGCCCCCAGTAGTGGTCCCCCCTGTGCAGTGCCCCTTGTGCCCCCAGTAGTAAGCCCCTTATATAGTGCCCCCATTAGTGGTACCCCCTATGCAGTGCTCCTTATATAGTGCCCCCAGTAGCAGTCCACACCCCATGCAGTGCCCCCAATAGTGGTAACCCTTATGCAGTGCCCCTTAAATAGTGGCCCCAGTTGTCTCCCCCCTATGCAGTACCCCCAGTATTGCCCTTTTTATAGAGCCCCCAGCAGTGGTCCCTCGATGTAGTGCCCCCAGTGGTAGTCCCCTCCCCCCTATGTAGTGCCCCTAGTAGTAGTCCCCTCCCCCCTATGCAGTGCCCCTAGTAGTTGTCTCCTCCCCTTGTAGTGCCCCTAGTAGTAGTAGTAGTCTCCCCTTGTAATAGTAGTCCCCCCCCTTGTAGTGCCCCCAGTAGTAGTCCCCCCAGTTGTAGTCCCACCCTTGAAGTGCCCCCAGTTATAATCCCCAGTAGTGGTCCCCTCTTGTAGTGGCCCCCCTGTAGTGCCCCCAGTAGTGATTTCCCCCTGGAAGTACCCCCAGTGGTGGTCTCCCTCTTGTAGTGCCCCCAGTAGTAGTCCCTCCCTCTTGTAGTGCCCCAGTCCAGTACTGGTTCCCCCTTTGTAGTGCCACCAGTAGTCCCCCCCCTTGTAGTGCCCCCAGTAGTGGTCTCCCCCTTGTAGTGCCAGCCTCCCCCCCAGTAGACACACGTAGTAAAAAAAACAAAAACACTTACCTGAATCCCCACTCCAGCCGTCGCCATCCGCTCCTCCATCTGTCCTTCCCGGGCATTATGGGAGAGACGTCATATGATGTCATGACGCCTCTCCCATTGCCCATTGCGGGAGCCGGAAGATGGAGCGGCTCCTGCAGTGGGCGCAGCAGCAGCTAATGAGAGTCTGACAGACTCTCATTGGCTGCTGCTTACAACAAACGCACAGCTGCCGGAGCCGGCGGCTGTGTGTTTGTCACTTGTGTAGCGCTGACCGAACTCCGTCCGGTCAGCGCTACACATGCGGTGCAGTCTGTGTCACAGTGACACAGACTGCCCACGGCCCGCGGCCCGCATGACGCTGCGGTCCGGGTGGCACATGGCACACTGCCCCCCGGCCCAGCCCGCCACTGGCTGTGCGTATGCATTCATTAGCATATTCTCGCAGCGGCCGGGTGCATGCGTCTGCATCCGTGCGTTCCTTGCTGAATCAGGCCATTTATCCTTTCTATAATCTACATTAGATGATACTGCAGATTGTACCTGCATGCGTTGCTCACATATAATAATATAAGGTAACTTACGCTGTCTGTACAGGAAGCACACAGGTCATTGGCGCCAACGAACAACGTGATCACTTTCCAGTCACTGCCAAAATTTACCCTCTGCAAATGAAACAGAAATATTAGATTGGCAACGTAAGTATAGGATTATAGGCTCAGCACTAAATATAGTGAATACATTATATAAATTTGTTACAGGATGGTCATATGTGGGTACCGTTGTAAACCTGCTAAAACGCTCAGTGGGTTATTTTTAATGTGCACCCTTCCACCACCTTCGCCTCGTCTCCTAAACTACTGCTTGGCTTTGTTTAGGCTGTGGTTTAAATTCACTGAGAGCGCGGAGACTTAGGGACATTATTACACGCGGGTAGGCTTGGACTGCACACTCTCATTTTACTACATATGCCAATTTTGCGCATGTGGCTCTTTATTACATTGCGCGCCTTGAAATGTGCATCTGAGCCGCACTGTAAAAAATGGAGGCATAAAACTGGTCCGGGTTAAAAATACAGGATGATATATGAAGGTTGCCAGCGCTAATCTGGGGCAAGAATCAAGTCATTCCGCTAGGTGGTAATGTTAAGGTGCGTACACACTGGGCGATAAAGTGGACGACTGAACGATAACGATATCGTTATCGTTCAGTCGTCCACTTTATCGTCCATTTTTAACCCCAAAAAGATGAACGATAACGACGACGCGCGTTCCCGCGGGTCGTTCGTCATTATCGTTCATCGGGCTGACATGCAGGCCAACCTGACGATCTCGTCAGGTTGCTGCATGTCAGGGAATGGGGGAGAGAGCCCGACGCTGAACGATATCGTTAATGATATCGTTCAGCGGCTGTGCTCAATGTCATGAACGACATTGAGCACAGCCTGCCGGGGACAACACTACACGATATCGCTCAGGGAGCATATCGTGTAGTGTGTACCCACCATTAGTGAAAATAGTGGAGCACCTCTAAAAACGCGCTCTCTCTGCCCTACCATCCCATTTAAATGGCCTCGCTCTGTAAAAAAAGAAATCCCACTCTTACATTGATCTCCACTTCACCAAAACAAGACTCCACTTCACCCAACGCCTGCTCCTTCCATCACGCCGCCATTATTCTCTGTAAACCCGCGTGGCTGAAATCTAGATGCCCGTGCTCAGAATTGAAGCACAGTGGACATTTTGCACTCCATAATTTACATCAGGTGCCCAATTCTACATGTGACTCACCTTGTCTAGTTTCATCTCGTCAATCAGCGCTCTTACTTGGGTGGGCATATCGCTGTAACAGAGGACGTAAGGTAAGGGAGACGATTAACAAGTTTCCGACACATGAACATTAGTTGTCTGACAGTGATATGTAACAGAGGAAAGTAAGTGGAATGGACTGGTCCTTTCTATAAAGATGAATAAACTTCTCCACTTGCTGCTGTGTGGTTCTACTAAACAAAAGTACAGTATAGCAAAACGATTATCTCAAGCCTAATGGACAAGAAAACTCCCTACACGACACTCTATAACAATACTCGCAATGGGCCTGATTTAGAGGTGGAAACAAAAGCGAACGCAGCAGCGTCCACTGGTGATCGCCCGACAAAGCCCTTCCCTTGTGTACATTCATGCAACCGAATGTGCAAGGGCTGAGACGCCCACTGTCAGCATCCGTACACGCGGTAATACCTTAGAAGCCAACATCGGATGCACCTTCGAAACTAGCAACAGCCCTATCGCAGGCACAGTTTCTCCATCTGACCCCGGCCTGCTATGTGAGCGTGTCCGCGTCTGCGCACGCAGCAATTTTCACTGACACGCCCACGACAGTCCCATAATGTGTCCACTGACCGGACCATTTCTAGCCACCTCCCAGTCACCGTCCACGGACGCTCATCACCTTTCATAATATTTCTGATACCGCGCATCTCGAGCTCAACAGCGCCTTTGTGCGTACACGCTGTAACGCATGCGCCATACCAGTTTTTTAGGGATTTTCGCACATGCGCAGTTGCAAAGAACCGCTCAACGACGTGAATAAGGCCCTGTCTGTGTAAAACGCAGCGTATGACTCAGCATTAATTTATACTTTACCTATAGTAACTGAAGCTGCCCGGCTGCCATCTGTCCTAATTCCTTGCTAATTGGTGATATTTCAAAGTGTGTCGCTGGATTAAGCTTTTCTACATCATGCCTCAGTACGAATGCAGAAGTCTGCACCAAAACCTAAAGCCTCGTTGAACAGAATAACTAACTGACTTGGGGGTCTATTTACTAAGCAGTGTTAGCTGTTAGGAGACAGGTGAAAAGTGATAAGGTACCAGCCAATCAGCTCCTAACTGCCATCTCACAGGCTGTGTTTGAAAAATGACAGTTGGGAGCTGATTGGCTGGCACCTTATCACTTTTCACTCTGTCTCCTAACACTGCTTAGTAAATAGACCCCTTGCTTCCTCATAGGTAACATAATTGCTCAGATTTTGAAGATTTAAGAGGGCGCCACAGGCTGCCACTGGGCATGTCTGACTCAGGGCAGACTAGGTACAGACTTTGTAGCATCTTCATATACTGTAGATTCTAATTTATGTCACATTTACAGCAGTGGGATGGGTTGCCTGGTAGGAGCCGTCAGGAATAAAGGAACAATATAATTATTTTTTTCATAAGGAAGCTGCCATGGTAAAGTCGTGATGTAATGTTCCGTTACTATATTTCACTTATATTCCACCACTGATTAATGTTCTAGTGACAAGCATTGGATTTTTGTACTTATACTACTTTCTTTTTTTGTGGTCCATTTGGTGACACAGGAACAATGGGGTATAGAGGTGTCGTTAAGAGTTTGGGCACTTTACAAAAAAAAAAAAAACGAATAAAATCCAAGCTCCTTCACCTCTAAATCCCCCAGGCGAGAAGCCAGTTAATCGACTAACACAGCAAAAAGACAAGTGAAATTAGAAAAGAGAACAAAACACAAAGTTATTCTGAAGAATTGCGCCAGAGTGCAGAGCATCCCCCAAAGGACTAAGGGCCTGATTCACTACTGATCGCAACTGCGTTTATGTATGCAATCGCCCGATTGTCGCGTTCTGCGCATGCATCGCAGTGTGCGTGAGCGAACCACTCACTGCGATCGGGACTGCAGACCCATCGCAGAGTGATTGACAGGAAGTACCATTTGTGGGAGATGATGGGAGGGTGGTCGCAGGGGTGGCAGTGCATTCAAACGCCATTACTGAAGCGTGCATAAATTATCCACTGTGATGCCTTACACAGCCTGAGGCCTCATAGCGTGCTATGAAGTTAGCAATTCTTGAATAAAGTCAAAGCTTGTGCAAGTGTGCGTGAGGCTGCGATGGTACTCAATGTTACCGATGGTTTCGCAGTCTTTCTAAGGGTTACGGATGTGTGTTAGGTAAAGTGGGCATACGACGGCATAGCGATCGCAATGGATTAGTTGAGACTGCATGTGTAATCGCTATTGCAATCGCATTTGCGATCGGTAGTGAATTATCCCCTAAGAGCAAAAAGGATTTAACCCAAGTACAAATATCATATTTCCTCTTACATACATTGGGGGACACTGGAACAATGTTCACAGACCAAAGGGTGGAAGTACATAACTTTTTGTCCAAAGGAAGCATTATTGGACACAGAATCCTTAACCTATAAAACCTTGTGAATGTGGGGACAGATGACCAGGTAGCAGCTCTGTACGCAGACAACCCCTGCGGAATATTAATGGGTCCATTCATTATCAGGGACCCTAATACTCGGAAAATTCTGAAAACTGAAACTCGAGATTTCTTGAGATTTCTTGCAGGAACCTACGGCAACTTCAGATGGTCTGGTTCCTGGAGCTCCGCTTCTTCCTATGGAAAGGAGGTCTGGATTTCGAAGAGGTATCTGTTGTTTGCCCTCCTGTAAAGTTTCGATGCAAGTACTTAGTGGCGGCATTGGTGCCCCTGGGCATCACGGTGGACCAGGATCGGAAGGAACCCTGGTCCCATTCACCAATGCGGCGGGCCTTGGCGGAGACACCAGGCAGGGCAGTAGGCCTCGATCTTGTAGGATCCAGTCCCCGCCCACCAAAGCAGCAGAATTAGCGTGCGTGGAGGTAGCAGTGGATGTCCACAGCTGCCCCACGTGTGCAATGGCAGCGGGCAGAATCTGCAAAGATTCAGATCCTAGCAATCACAGCGTGGCAATTCAAATTTGGCACTGGCAGAGAGCCAATTGCAGCTTGTGCACTAGTGGGCAATCAGGGATGGCTGTGACAAGCCAATTACGTTGCAGTGTCATCGCCCCGCCCCCTGGCAGTGGGAAGGAGCTGAGAAGAAGAGCTCATATAGACTTCAGCACAAGGAAGAACAGGACGGCGGAAGCTCTGGAGGGAGGTGGCCATTGCAAAGGAGTTTAAACACCTGCCGGGTGAAGATCAAAGAGCCGATGCTCACTGGTTAAAGACGCCAGAAGCCCTAGGGTTGCAGTGACCAATGCAAAAGAGCTTACACTGGCCACTGCTCCCTGGGTGAAGACAACTGGAATTGGCCTGCCTCAGGTGAAGACTCCAGGAAGCCCGGAGGTGATGCCAGGGTATTGCAAACCTGGGGTTGGGCTATTTCTTTGTGTTTATTTGCAGGTGCTGAGATGGGATGTAGTTTGGAAGCCGACGGTCTAAATCCCGACCGTCGGCTTCCAGACGTTCTAATCCCTGCGTGGTACTAATGACAGGCGTCTAAATCTAGACGCCTGCTATTAACCAAACGCCAGAAAACCGACGCCCGGCATCCCGATCGAAGTGATGCCGAGCGCCGGGCGCGGACAGCCGCGCGCGGGGGGGGTGATTAGGTGTAGGACGGACTTATGGTTAGGAACCCCCCTGGGAGGTTAGGGTTAGGCTAGGGGAAGGGGGGGTTAGGCACCCCCGAGAGGGGGTTAGGGTTAGGAACCCCCCTGGGGGACTTAGGTTTAGGCAGCGGGGAAGGGGGGGTTAGGGTTAGGCACTTACAGGGGGATTAGGGTTAGGCACTTGGGGGGGAGGTTAGGGTTAGGCACTCCTAAGGGAGGGTTAGGGAGGGAATTAGGTTAGCGATACTTACCTTAGGGACGATCTGGATTTTCACCCTTGCCAGGCTGCCGCTGTCGGGATTTGAACCGCCGGACATGCGTAATACCTACTGCACCCGCTGAGATCGTGACCAATTGTCCATTAACAGGGACAAGAGTACATCTAGTAAGCATACTTGTGTGATTAATCTGTGTTTTGTGCGTTCTCGTTCCCTTTTTTCTGTGGGCGGTTCGGGTTGTACCCTTGTGCTTTGCACTGAGGGGTAACTAGTCCCCAGAAGTGTCAGTGATGACCATCCACTGATCCCAGTGGAGGTCATCCTGGCTCAGCATATGTTTTTTTGCAGGGTCTGGGAGCAGGAATTTCAACCTTAACTATTCGCGTCTGACCTGGGTTCCAGGACTATCGGCCGGAGCATCATCGGCGGCCTGAAGGTTACAGCAAGTGGCTGAGGTAAGTGCTCGACGACACTGGCACCGCAGCAGGCTTCTGTACTGCCCCCCTAGCAAAACCCCTCCACAGGCCGTGTCAGGGATTGCCGGAACAGCTGCTTTCGGAGAAGCTGACCCCGCACCAGAGAAATCTTGAATTGCTCCGGTAGTATGGTATCAACTCCGCAATTCGCGTCAAATAGATTACCAAAGTATTGGGGCAATTTGAGGGTTTATTAATAATAATAATAATAATAAGAATAATAATAATAATAATCTCAGACCTTCCTGTAGGAACAGGAGTAGTCTAGAAAAGCAAAAGGAAGAAGTGGTAAAGCCTTTATTCTCACACCATGGTATGTAAAACACGGATAAGAATTTGGTCAGCACCTCTATACCCCATTTTTCCAGTATTATCCAGTGGAAAAAGCTGTTTATTGTTGCAGATATAAGGGTCTGTTTTCAGTTTGCCTGGTATAATAACGGGGTTACTGTCCCTTTTAAGAGGGAAGTGGTCAATGTTCTGTGGAATTTTAGAGACATTAGTGAATTAATAATATCTTAATCATCTACATGGACGAAGACATAACTGAGCGTTATACAAGTTATAAATTACAATTGAGAACAAGGGCTAGATTTACTAATCAGCGGATTGTAAATCTGCCGATGATTGTCAACTTTGACCAATGGATTTACAGCAGCAACAGAATAAATGCTAAAATGGACTGGTTTAGATCTTATTTCTGTTGCCGCTCTAAATCCATCGGATAAAGTCACGGTTCATCAGGAACTTTGACAAACAGAAGGATAGTAAATCCAGCCCCAAGTGTCATTATAAATGTCTTTTAATAGTATAAATCTACAATTGATGCATAAAAGGAGGAATCTTACAACGCTTTGGCTCCAGGGACTGCTTCATTGAGGAACGAGTGGTGAGTGGCACTACTTCCATTCTCTGTCGAGTATCCAGTGACAAACGGGTTGAACTCAAGGAGAATATCTATAAAAACAGAGAGGAACATTCTGTATTGAGTAATCCTGAAGAGAGGATGTTCGACGCGTTTCACAGTGTTTTTATACTGTCTACAAACACTGGCCCAAGGCTGTCCGTAGAATAATAATTGTTATTTTACATTGATACTGGAAAATCATTTTGCTGTTTCACTATGTCTAGTTGTATTGTTTTTCTGATATCTTACCTGGGTTTTTATAGTATTTTGTTAAAGGGGATTGCACACCTTCTGATAACATTGAATGGTGAAATGCCTTAATACAACTTTTATTAAATATTTTCCTTTATCTTTCTGACTTCATTTTATGTTGTTGACCCAGAACTGTAACTATTGGTTTTTAAAGGTGCCATCACCCAGGGTGCAGGGAATTGTGGGTGGCACAGTCACCTGCATTTGGCTTGCAGGGTGCCTGGAACAGCACCCTGCGGCCAGTTGCACTGCTGCAGTGCTGCCCGGGAAGATGTAAGGATGCTCCTGCAGTGCTCTACTTCCTGGTACTGGTGGCCTCGCCTCCTCAGGTGTTTGGGGATGACACAGGACGTCACAGAGCCCTGCTCCAGCACTGTTTTCACCAAGGCTTTTACATTATTCACCCAGACTTATTTATGTTTGTGGCCCTTGGATGACACAGATAAACTATGCCCCATAAAATGGATACAGAATAGTGTTGTAGCCAAAGAAAATAATCATTTTTTAAAAGATGAAATAATGTATTCAGTAAAAGTTGTAGTCTGGAACGTGACACCAGTACATTAAAGTTGTTGGAAGGTAAACAACCTTTAAAAATGACAATAATTAAGACTTGTCTGGTGGAGTGTTGGCAACACTTTTTATAACATTGTTTTACTACAGTAGCTGTAATCATGGCACTGGAAGAAATATCCTGTGTAAACATAGCCACATCTACTTACATAGCATAATGGTTTCTCATACATTACAAGCTACTGATTAAATGCCTTATAAATAGGCTGAATCGCATTAACTAGCAATAGAGTTCTAGTACGGCAGTAGTATTGCTCTGTCAGCATGAACAGAGCACTACAATAAAAATAGATTACATGTCATCAATATATCGTTCCAGGAAGGCAATTAAAGTGCTTATTTTTTTTTTATTTATTCTTTTGTACTTACTTGGTAAAGTAGTGACATGGTCCAGAGTAGAATCACCGCCAATGCTGGAATACATATGAATATTATGTTATAATAATTACAGTTTACATCATTATTACTATTGTTAACATTATTCACGTGACTACATACACATGTACACAACACATGTACTGCTGCCTATAAGCCCCCATGTTAATTTTCAGAAATGTTGCATTTAGTTGTTATTATTATTTTAATATAATACACAAGTTATGCTAACCTTCATTTAAGTAAGTGTTCAAATTAAGGGCCTGATTCAGAGCCGGACGCAATTAGCGCTCGCTCGTCCAGAAAATAGGGGTGGCTATTCAAATGAACCGTTCGCTCTTTGCGATCTGTTCACGCCTCTAGGTCTGAACGAGCGAACAAAACATGCGAACGTAATTTTGAAAAAAAACGCCCCCTGGCCGCTCGCATCCTACGTCATCTCCACTATTTATTAGATTAATCGAGTACATCGACCAGCGTATGAACTGCTCGCTATTCTTGTGGTTGGTTTTTGCTACCGCAATTTTGCGAGCAGTTCTGGCTATAAAATAACCCAGTGACGTGGTCAATGACGCTGCTGTATTAATTATGTACACCCATAAAACGCCCGTTTTGACCTTTAAGCACGCCTGCGTTCGGATCTCCACTCCCCGTTTTCAAGCACCTTCCCCTGTTACCACCCACATACGCCTCCTCCTGTCACTCAAAATAGCAGGCATTCGCTATTTAGCGAACAAACGATTTTCGGCCGCACTGACTGGTTCGCGCATGCGTATTACGATCCGTACGCATGCGCAGTTGGGCAAACATCGCTCGGAACGAACGAGCGGCCGCTTACGAGCGGCTCTGAATCAGGCCCTAAATCATTTAGCTGATTGGTACTCGATTTGGGTATATGTCAAGCATCTCCTTTCGCATCGGTGACACGCCTGTGTCTCTCCAATAAGACGGACCATCTCTGACCATGGGCTAAGCCGTCTCCCTGTCACCGCCCAGGGAAGCCCACCACATTTTTAAGACATTTCGGAGACCATGCGTCTCCGGGGCGCCTCAATTTCAACTATTGTTTTGCTACTGCACATGCACCAAAAGTCCAGAAATCTCTTACTGCGCACATGCGAAACCTATGCCGTTCGCAATTGCGTACGGAATCACTATGTATTGAGAAGGGATTTGTGATCTCTGGGCGTTTCAGGGTCGAGACATGGGCGTGTCTGGGAAAACTGCTGCGTTCTCAATTGCAAATCCACAGCTTCAGAGGCCATGTATAGATTACAGGAGAGCAGTTAGAGTAGACCCTAGGCTTCAGCAAATGATGATGGTGCGACCAATGTTGCATCGATTGTTGGAGTGTTTACAATCTCCATCGCAAATGTACAGACTACGGAGCCTGAAAGTGGGCATCTCAGCACTCGTACACTCCATCGAATCATGGAGCACAGATTAGCGTTTGCATATTCCCGCTGAATCGGTATTAAATACCGACGGCTGAATAGCCGCAATTTCTCATAGCGATACCGGAAACCCGAAGGGAGGACATCCCGTCAGCGGCTCATAAGTATGCTAAACCTCCCCTGCCCCCCCCTTAACCCTAACCCTCCCTTGGTGGTGCCTAAGCCTAAATCCTCCCCGGGGGTGCCTAAACCTAACCCCCCCTTCCCGCACCCTAAGCCTACCGGGGGGGTGCCTAACCCTAACCTCCCCCCGGGGGTACTTAACCCTAACCCCCCTTCTCGCTCCCTAAACCTAACCCTCACAGGGCAGTGCCTAACCCTAACCCCCCCCTCCCCCCGCGGCTACAACCTAACTATCCCTGGCTTACCTTGTTCGGGATGACGGGTGTCAGGATTTCAGCGTGGGGCTAAAGATAAGGCACGGGTCGGCCTTTCGCCGCCAGAATTCTGCTGGGCCGCATTCTGGGCGCCGGTAAATTAACCGCATCCCATTCCCGCAACTGCTGTTGCAAGAGCGGCTGTGTAATGCGGCTGCATTACCAACCACCCCTGAATCAGGCCCATAATCCCCAACATATGTAAATGCTTACCCCCTCTGTCATAAATTCCCTCAAGGGGCTTATTCATCAACACCAAAAACAAGAGATATGGTAAGAACTTACCTTTGTTATCTCTGTTTCTACGAAGTCCATAGGGTCCACAGGGTTGACCTTGGGGTATAGGTTGGGAACCAAATCCGGGCACCACGCAATTAAAGCTTTTAGCTCCCAGGATGCACTGGGTCCACTCTCCCTATAACCCCACCCCCAAGCCAGAGGCACCTCAGTTTGTAAGTAGCCAAAGGCCGGAGGAGGAGAGAAAAAAGAGAGAGAGAAAACTGGAACACTCAATAACCATACTCACAGAGAAGGTGACGGGAAACCGGCGACCAGTAACACAGCCCATATGAAGCCAGGTGCGTCAGGGCGGGCGCCCTGTGGACCCTATGGACTTCGTAGAAACAGAGATAACAAAGGTAAGTTCTTACCATATCTCTTGTTTTCTACTTCAGGGTCCATAGGGGGTCCACAGGGTTGACCTTGGGGATGTCCCAAAGCAGTTCAACCAAGGGTGGAGACGCTCCTGTGCTGAGAGGAGAATCCGTTGCCAAAAAGGAAGCATCCTGAGAGGCAAAGGAAACCAATGCTTAGAACCTTAAAAAAGGTGTGGACAGAAGACCACGTGGCCACCTAATAAAGCAAAACAGCCAAGGCACCACAGCGAGCCGCCCACGAGGGTTACATGGCCCGAGAAAAAAACAAGCATCAACAACAGAAAGGCCTACCCATGGGTAGCCCCTGAGGAAGACATACGAGGCCATCCAGCCAACATTTGGTTATAGGCTGGCCATCCTTTCCTGTGAAAACCAGAAATCTCAGACCACAAATAAGGAGTCAGAGTTCCCTAAGGAACTTGAACGGATCACAGAAATCCAAAGAGGCCAGACCACAGTCAATGAGGCCACACCAGCCGAGAGGACTGGGGACTGAATGGCCGTACCATAAGTTCCAGAATAATATGGAACCTAAGAACCACTTTAAGAAGAAACACAGGGCGAGAGCAACTCACACCCTGACATGATGCCCTCCAGAAGAGGGAGCCACATGAGAAAATCCCAAATCAGACACTCTCCTGGTTGATATAAACACCCTGAGAGAAAGAGAGCACCTAAGCAATAGACCATGTAATGGCTATCACAATCAGCGGTTCCATTGACATCCCCGGAGGGAACGAAGAACCACTACTAACTCCAAAGGAACCCCTAGGGAGGACAAATGGAGGCATAATCCAGAAAACACTCCAAAGGATGAACTGGATACCAGAGTGGAGCAATTCCATATCTTAACCATACTGACAGTGTAGAGATCCGCACTGTCAGGAAGGCCAGGCCGAGGGTGAAACCCAAGCCAGCCAAAAGGAATGCCAGATTATGTGGCAATCTTGGACACCGGAGGATCGTATCGACAGGTACAATACCATAATAATTATGGCTGCCACAGTTTGTGGTAGGCCCCAGCAAAAGCTGATCTATGTGCTCTAATCATTCCAACGATGACAAAGCCAGGGAAGCCGTAAGACCACTGTAGGGACGCAGTCAAAGACAAACGACCCCGGTCCAAGGCAAAACCAAGGACCCTGAAACAACAGGTCCGGGCAGTGAAGCATCAGGAATGGAGTATCGATGAAGAGACTCTGAAAATTCAAGTACCCCTGACATCTGGGGCAATCAGGAGCCACCAGCAGGAAAGCATCTCCGTCTCGATTGAAACACTTCCAAAGACCTCGAGGAAGAAGTAAGACCGGAGAACACAGGTACACAAAGTGTCACTGAAGAGTCACTGAAGGTGGCTTCAGAATTCCCAGAGCTGGACTGTAACACCATAGTGTGATAAAGTCAGAAGGCCATGAGGGTCACCTCAGGGGGACCCCCCTTGCTCACCAGGAGATGAAACCTCTCTTAGGGAAGAGACTAGTCCCCAGGATGCACGTCGGGACGGCTGAGGAATCCCACTTCCCAATGGAGAGCTCCTGAAATGAACACTGCCGAGATGGTCGGGAGGAGACCCTCGGACTATGTCCGAATGTGTGACATACCTGTCATTGCTAAAAAGGAAGCCACTGTCATGACCTTGTCGGACTGAACCTTTTCAGGTTCACCGTGAAACTAGAGTTATGCCAGAGTGAAGGCCCAAGACAGCCTAAAGTTCCAAAAAGTTAATTGGCAGGGTGGAATCGACAGACGTCCAGCTGCACTGAAATGGATGCGAACCAGACCCTGTCCATAGCAAAGAACACCCTGGACGAGAAGGCCATAGCCACCCGGACAGGGACCGACTTGCCTCCAGAGAGAGCATCATCGTTTGAACAGTGATCCGACAGAAAAAACGCGTTCCATCTGGAGATGAGCCAATTATGGAAAGGCCTAGAATGGAACTGAGCCCATTCCACCCTTCCAAAGGCAGACACTGAATATTTGACCACGCATCCCAGAGTGTAAAGACATATGTCGACTACGTAGACATCCATGTACTCCTAATGGAAGAGTCGAGATACCGTCTTACGCCAGAATTCTCAGATTCTGAGAATCCAGCAGGGCTCCTAGATGAAGAATACCCAGAGAGGGATGCAGGGAGGACTTTTTCCCCGTTGATTAAACGTCTGCACCCTGAAGAAGCCACGGTCATCCTGACCTGGCTGTAAAGTACCCCGGTGATCCCGCTAAGAGCAGGAGGCCGTCCAGGTACAGGAGTATTGGGATATACTGAACAGGAGAACTGTCAGAAAATCCAAAACGCTGGTAAACCCCTGTGGGGCTGAGGACAGTCCCCAAAAGGCAGAGTCCGAAAAATTGTAACTGTTGCTGTGATACAGCAAACCTCAGCCCATGCTGATAAAAGGTCTCTATAAGTACCCGTAGTCACGTGTCCTGTATATCCAGCAATACCATAAAGCCCCCAGGTTCCAAACATCGTATGATGGAGCATAGGGATTTCCTCCTGAGCCCAGGTAGCGTTAGGAACTGGTTCAGGGAATAGAGACCGAGAATAGGCCAAAGAGGACCATTCAGCCACTGCACCAGAAAGAAAGCAGAACAACCAGTCCCTCGCTGAGATAGTGGGGATGGCCTAATTAGCACTGCTTACCGCAACGACTGTATAGCTTTCTGGATTAGTAAGGCCCTGTTCGGGTCTGAATAAGGGCCCGCGTACCATCACATGTAAAGAGGCCGCCTGAGCAACGAGAGGGCGTACCCACGTAGCCGCGGCACCTTGACACTAGTACCGGGCGAACTGAGAAAATCGGTATCTCCTAGTTGTAGGCCTGTCCCGTCACGCTGAAGATATATCTGTAGGTTCAGAAGCAGGATCGGCTGGCAGTCCAGGCCTGCTCGGTGCTGGATATGGCGGCCCTTGTAGAGGCCTACAGTCTAGGAATAAACAGACCTTTAGGCTGACCCTGAGGACAAAAAGACTTAACAGACTTAGTCTGAGGCCTAGTAGTAGGCGTAGCTGAAGGCGGTAAACTTGTCGTTAGTAATACTGCCAATGTAACTACAATCTTGTCAAGGTCAGGACCAAACAAGATCTTCCCTATAGATGGTATCTGCACCTCTGCATTCCCAGAGCGCAGACATAGGGTATTACGGAGGATACAGTCGCAGTCGGAACTCTGAAAGTTAGGAGACTGGTATCCAAAATAGGTATTGCTACCTATGACAACTGCATATATTACATGAGCGACCAAAGACATTTGAACCCCAGACGTGTTGGAGGGGAAAAAACTTTACAAATGCATCAGCCCAGTATGCAATAGTATTAAAAATCCATGCTATAGCCATGGTAGGATGGGTAACAACCCCTTAAAGCGAGTATACTGATTTCAGGCAGAGTTACCACCTACGGATCCGAAGAATCCGACCACGCAGGAATGGGAGGTGTAGAAACGTCTGTAATCAGATGAGTAACACTCCCATCCACCCCAAGAGGGGCTCGTGATGACCCTCAGGGAATTTGGGACAGGAGGCCAAACGCTGTTGTAATACCTCGTATCTGGCAACAGCCAGAGTCCCGCCATGCGATCCACCCGCTAGTCAGCAACAGGGAACCCGAAGGAATGTTAGACTGATGGTGTGTGATACAGGTGCAGGTCAACATTCACTCTAACCAGAATGGACCTGCTACCAGCCCTAAAACAGGGATAATAATACCTGAAACAGGCTTCCCCCCGTGTAAGAGGGAAATAGCCCAAAACAGTATCCAGTGCACGGTAGAGCCAACTGGGAAGTAACCACAGGGCGTCTACCACGCCACTTTGCGTTTCGTAGAAAAACGACATCCACCCAGGGTGGCTGTAGCGGTAATCCCTGCAAGGGGAATGACAGACTATTGTGGCACCAGGGGGAATTCATATACTGTGAAAAAAACCCTGCAGGGAGCGGTAGTCTGTGTCACAGGGGAAGAGTGCAAGAAACTGCGAGATACCCTGAGATGAAAAAGGGCAGTATGGTGAAGTAACCCCAAGTGAGGTACAACAACGGGGCCCGCCCGGCGATCCGCAATTGGGAGGATCCCGAGAAAACAAACCGCCCAAAGGGGTCGTGAAAGGGGGCCGGCACCAGATGGCTTCGCATACAGAACCCTTTATGAGTCAAATCCGCACTAACACCAGCAGCACAAGACTTGCAGGACAGTAAAAATGGGTGCAGTATCACGCTCTATCTCCTGGTCAGACATATCTGACCAACCCTTTTGGCGGAAATATCAAGCAGCGCTATACTGGTCCTGACTGATGCCAAAATTATCTGCAGGGACCCATTTTCAGCGTATGCAACACACTGTTCCATCTAAAATATGGCAACGTGCAGCACGCAACAGTATGTGACAAACCACACAAATATTAACAAGTATATAAATGTGAGGTCTCAGGACCACCCTAAGTACAGCTGTATTAGGGTAGATTGTAAAGAACAGGGATAGATATACACTGACAGATGAGAGAATAAAGTACAGACAGTCAGCACTAGCATAAGTCACATACAATGCAGAAATATATATATATATATATATATATATATATATATATATATATATATTAGGGATGTGCAGGCTCGGTTCTACTCGGTTCCGTTCGTTTTTTTTTTACCGAATCTTATTGGCTATCCAAAACTTGTGACAGCTGATACCCAATAAGATTCGGTAAAAAAAACCGAACGGAACCGAGTAGAACCGAGCCTGCACATCCCTAATATATATATATATATATATATATATATATAAATATATATATATATATATATATATATATTACATACATAAGCATGACATACAATATACTGCAAAATGTCACTGCATTCAACTGCCCAGATTCAGTGTCTGGGAAGGCTACAGCGCTGTGTACACTAACCTAATGGTGAGGTAAGCAGGGGGACTGGACCAAGCGCCATCTTCGGAGCTCTGCTGCTGCACATAGAAAATGGCCGCCTGGAGACCTCAGAAGAAGCGTGGCCCGCGGAAGAAGCAGCTCAGCGACGCCAGACTATGGTTACTGAAAGGCACGCTGAGCTGAGGGGAGGAGCCGCTGTAACAGGGAAGGCATGCCCCTGGCCGGCTATTAACCCCCGGGACGCCGGCTCCCTGTGCCGATCGTTAAGTCCCTGGTGGTCTAGTGGACACACGGGGTATGGGGGGCCCGCCGCCACTGCCGACGCCTCCGGTCTTTCCCCTGAGACCAGAGACACAGGACTGCATTTGAAATGCGCGGATCACCACAAGCGGTGACCCGCGACCTTACCTGCTTCCCAACAATCCGGCAGCAGTCCTGTCCCGCTGAGATCCCCAGATCTGTACTGGCGTCTCAGCGCCGGCGGGGTGATGGAGCGGCAGCTTAGACGTCCTATGGACAGTCCGACGCTGCCGCTCTAGAAAGTCCAAAGTAAAAAGAAAAATCTTTGTCCTTAGAAAAATAAAAGAAAGCTTAGGGGCTGCTAATCAGCTCCCCCTGCGCTAACGGTGACCCGACTCCGGCCGGGCACCAACTTAAACTGAGGTGCCTCTGGCTTGGGGGTGGGGTTATAGGGAGAGTGGACCCAGTGCATCCTGGGAGCTAAAAGCTTTAACTGCGTGGTGCCCGGATTTGGTTCCCAACCTATACCCCAAGGTCAACCCTGTGGACCCCCTATGGACCCTGAAGTAGAAATAACGGTTTTAAGGACATTTTCCTTAATTACCGTTATTTTAGTATTCAATAACACAGGAGATATCACTGATACAGTATCTCCTGGTTAAATCTGTCTTCGTTCATTTCCACACTCCCCATACATTAGTACATTAGTATGGGGATATGGAAATTATGCTATTCATCAAATTTGATGGTGTTACCACCTACCACTCAGCGAGTTATACTTACCTGCTGTCTGCTGGGCAGGTCCTCCTCGGCTTCCTCCGTTTCTCCCTAGTCCCTCCTACTGCTCCGGCTGCTGCTCCGACTGTTCTCCCGGCAGAACACAGTGAAATGTAAAAATATATATATATATTTGTTTTACTTTACTGTTCTCTCCTCTTCAGACGGGAGGTCAGGGTCCAAAGCTGCAGCGGCCAGGTAGGCGGGGCACAGGGAGGTGAGCGGAGGGGGGTGGAGTGGGAGCGGGGGGGGTGGACACCGAGTTATCGCAGCTGTAGGCAGTGCTGACAATGCGCCACTTTTGTGAACGTAACGGCGCATGCGCAGCACTGATTACAGCTACGGTAAGTTAGAGCAGCACTGTGTTAAGTCAGGTTGTCGTCTGAGACACCGAGCATGAGTCAGAGATGTACGCTATTCGTGCGCTGTTGAGATCTCGTATACGGATTTGCGTGTGAAAAATGTAAATATGCAAATGCCAGTTGCCCTTGTGCAGTAACGTGCGACGAACTGCGCAAACCCAGCGACGCCCATTTTGCATATCTGAGCAATGCTCAAGTCTGCTGGTGAATCCGACCACTCCACCATCGGAACATCGTGTCCCTGAGCAGCACCACTTTTGCGTCCACTTCAGGTCACCTTCCAGTGTCCACCCTGAAACGCCCATGAATCGCAGATGCTGTCTCAAATCATAGCGATGTCGTATGCAAATGTGTAAGTGCTTACAAGGCATTTTGTGCAAGTGCAGTGGCAACAAATTGCTCAGCTGTGCAAACATCGGCTCTGCGTCCATCTGTGATATAGGCATAATGTTGTGCATTGTGTCAGAGATTTTACCTCCAGGATAATCCGCGGTACTGTCTGATCACATCTATCACATCTCCTGGGTTGGAACCAATTCCGTTCCCGGCCTGAAATGATGTAACAGAAACAGTACATTATATTACGCTGAAACTCCCACTCCTATAATGAACCTGATGTAACTCACATGCCCATGTATGGACGCAGCACCTAGTATTTAGAGCCATCTGTGTAGAAGTTGGCAGTACTGTAACTTTGCACAGGATTATGGGCTGATAAAGGAATGTGCATGATGGGAAAAGTGCATATGTCACTTCCTGTACTGCCCACATTCATATGGCACAATACGTTCATTACAACTTTTCAAATATTTTGTCATTAAATACCGTACTCCTATTTCCAGTCTCCTTTATGTATGAAATGAGCTAGAGAAATAAGGTGATATTATGGCTGTATGTAATTAATCAGTAACATTTGTGCTTGATATATTTTATTACGCTGGAAGCTACAAAAGCTATCTCATTGTTCTGATACAAGTGAAGGCTGATGCTTAATTACCAATAATTAACACTTGCTAAAAATCTGTTTTGAATCTGGCTGCACAATCGGGTACTGTACTACGCCCACCCACATCCAGCAAGCGACTCCCAACCCACATAGATCCTACAATCAATGCTGCCATCTTGACATTATAACAATGTGAAGGTCTGAACACAGGCCCTGATTCAGAGCCGCTCGCTCTGACAGACCGCTCCCTCTGACAGACCGCTCGCTCTGAATCAGGGCCGGGCTATTTTTTTTTTTTGAACGGCCTCCTGGCCGCTCGCATAGCTGTGGGTGACCACCCAAAGCTATAGCGAGCGGCCAGGAAGATGGTTGTGATGGTCAAGACCATCGCGACCATCGGGCTTGCAACGAGACCCTTGTGGTAGGGTCTCATTGCCGCAAGCCCCAGAGAGATTTCGGCTCTAACAGAGCCGAAATCTCTCCCACTGACATCACTCGTGATGTCAGTAGGGCCGGCCCCAAACTGAGGCCTTCACATAGGAACGCCTCCGTTTGGGCAGCCACTCCCCCGGCCCGCCCACCAAAGGGCGCGTGCTGTCACTCAACATCGACAGCACGCCCCCTTTCGTACGAGACCCAGAACGACGGATTGCCCGTCACTATCCGGGTCTCGCGCATGCGCACGACGGAGCCGGCTCCATCGTGCACATGCGCTCTGGGTCACCATCGACCCGGTTGCGATAGCTCAGCGCTTGCGACCGGGTCTGAATCAGGCCAATAGATGGGAACATGACATCTCAAAGTGGGAAAAAATAACCTTCCATCCTTCTTTTAAGTGACTTAAGCTGCATACACACACACACAACGATTTAGTAAATGAACGATTTTAGAAAACGATTTTCGTTCATTTTTTCAAGGGAAAAATGAATGAAAATCGTTTACTAAAATCGTTCATTTACTAAATGTAATGAACGATTTTTTTGAACTACAGACGATTTTTGCATATTCCCTTACTGAAAATCGTTGAGTTGGTCAGTCTGACTGAAATACAAACTACAAAATACAAATGGGAATGCGCATGAACGATAATCGTTCATCGTTATAACTGATTTTTTCAACGATTGAACGATAAACGATATTGATTATCGTTCAAAAAATCGTTGTGTGTGTATGCACCTTTAGAAATGAAGCAGTTCTATTTGGACAGAGCTGTACAGTAGACTAATGAAGGATGAGTTCTAAATAAAATTAAAATGTATCTCTATCATATCCAGATCGTTCAGCTGCTACCAAACCTTCTGGAGGTGAAAAAAAAATGTATGAGAATTGGGTGACCCTTTGTGGGGGCTGTTGGTCCACTATTTTCAGTTTTCACTTACAAACCTGTACTACTTCTTTATTTATACAAGTGTGGTTAATGATTTGGAGGTGCAAGTAAGGATGGCCATCAACTATTGATGGTTAGCTATGTTTTTTTTGCCCAGGACGCTTAGCTCTGCCCCGTTGTGCCATTTAGTCCGCTCCCTTCCCTGTTTGGCCCACACCTTCACTTGATCAACAGCCAGGATACTCATTGATAGTTCAAACCTTCAGTAGTTCTCCCTCTATGGTTTCCTACCATTGGTGGAAACCACCGATGGAGACCATTGATGATAAAGTCTTCAATGGCCATTCCTAGGTGCAGGCTCCCTTCCCTGCATGTGGTCGCTCTTTTAAAGGGACTGTAGGTTTGTATTTTTGCACAGTGCAACTGTAAATGAGACTTCCTGCAGAAAACATTTATTTTCGGAGAGCGGTAACATTATTAGACAAATTGCCGTTGTGTAGTAGTAAAACAAGTGACAATAGATCATTCCACCTTCCATTCTAAAGTACAGTAAAGTCTTACGGTCAGTGAGTCGCCAACAGCTGCTACGACAGTGATGTCCGCCGGCCTCAGTTCATGAACTACAATAAAATAAGAAATAAGTTTACAATAAGTTGACATTAAAGAGAAACCATAGAGAAAATAGAATCAATTCTCGACAAGAAAGCATTTACAAATACAGGGGTGTTTGCACATTACCGGAAGTGGGTTTTGCAGGTGATGGAGAGCGGTCTGTACACGTAAGTATGCTCCCATGAACCTACAAAAGAAAAAAAAAATATATGGATTTTTGCATTTACATGAAATTATTTTCTCGAAGTTCATTGATGAAAACTGGAACCTTGGGGTATAGAGGTGGCTGCAGGAGCTTGGGCACTTTAAAATAATCTCACTAAAGTCCTGGCTTCTCCGCCTTTATATTCCCTAGTTGGGAGTCAGTCAGTTAATTTTCAGCACAACCAATACAGTAGACAAATCGAGAGTTAAATTAGGAGGGAAAGAGAAGGAGAACAAAATAGATTACATTGTCCCTCAATAAATAACAAATTAAAAAAAACAAAGGATGAACCAGAGCATAAATTAGGTGAGCAACCAGTGTCGCCAGCAAACTTTGAGAGAAGGATTAAATATAAGCACAAAAATTCCTTCTTTTAATGTATCCATTGGGGAAACTGGAACCTGCCTATAGGAGAGTATAATGCAAACAAAAAAAAAAAATAACAACGTAAGATAACTGAAGATTGCCTAGGAACTAAAGGCTCATAAACCTCCAGTCAGGGATAGAATGAGTTATTAGTTAAGGGGGGTTGTGTTTCTTGGATGGCCAGCACAGGTAACTAGAGGGATTGGTGGGCATCAGCTTTGGGGTGGGGTTTAGAGGGGTTTTAGGTCAGTTGATAGTATAATCCTGCCTCTTTGATTTGATCTCCCACCCTCCCTCCCCTTTTGTATCTTGCCTGTGTCATCTTTATTACAGGGCAGGGAAAGAACGGCAACTTGGCGGCCAGCTTGCTGCAGTATGGGGGGTGACCTCCCCTGCAATGCACTGGTTAGGCTGATTTCACCCTACTGGGGTCAGCGGCGCCTCTCAATCCGAGTGGGCCTGAATAGTGCATTGGTATGGGTGTCGGATACTTCCCCACTTGCTTAGAAAGGGATAACTGACCCTTGCAAGTTGTCATTTCATATTTGTCTTTGATAATGGGATAGTTGGCCCTCGCAATTTGTGACATCATTTGCCTCAAGTGGTTTCCAATATACTGCTGTTCTTTCTTCTGCCGCCATTCTTCTGTTGTAATAAATAAAGCTGGCCATTAATTTTTGAACGGCACATCATCCGGTCTCATGTCTTCATTTTAGTTAAGTAAATTGTGTTATGATTCTCGGTTATGGTTCATCTGTCATCTGACGATAGAGAGTTTAATACTAGTGATTTTTTTATAAATTAAATAATAATAAAGGTTATGGGGTCTATTTAGCAGTGTTAGGAGACAGAGTGAAAAGTGATAAGAAAGTGATAAGGTGCCAGCCAATCAGCTCCCAACTGTCATTTTTCAAACACAGCCTGTGAGATGACAGTTGGAAGCTGATTGGCTGGTACCTTATCACTTTCTTATCACTGTTCACTCTGTCTCCTAACACTGCTTAGTAAATAGACCCCCTAGTTCTTTAAAACCTCATGTTCAACATTCTCATTCAGATAAGACTAGTACTGGTTCTGGGGTACAAACCTTTTAGCAAGCAGTGCTGCTTGTCCAGCCTACATACAATATAGCCCTGCTGGTCTTTTTCTGTAGATAGGGTATTATTATAATTTATTTATAGCGTACAAAGGGCCTGATTCAGCTTGGATCGCAGTTGTTAATACACACGCAAACGGACAATTGTTGCATTCTGCGCATGTGCACGCATGGCAGTGCGCGTGCTGGCCACTGCAATCAGGACTGCGTTCGCTTTGGCTACGCAGACCCATCGCAGAGTGATTGACAGGAAGTGCCGTTTGTGGGTGGTGACGAGGGGGTTGTCGGATGAACGCAGGCGTGCCAGTGCGTTTCAACGCCGTGCATAAATTATCCACTGCGTGGCCATACGCAGTGTGAGGCCTCATAGCGTGCGTGGCTGTTAGCCATTTCTTAGTACGGTCAGGGCAAGTGTGCGTATGGGTCCGATGGCACTCGATTGTACGGATGGTTTTGCTATTCTGCTATACATTACGGATGTGCGTATGGTAAAGTGGGCGTCCTTATGTGGTGCTGAGTTTGCATTGCGATCGCAGTGGTTTGGCTTGGTATAGCAGTTGAACTGCGTGCGTACGCAATATTGCGATCCGTAGTGAGACAGCCCATAAGTAAGCTCTCCTTTCAATATAAATTTTTAGCATAATTCCACCTAAATCTGAAGATAGCCATTACCGATTCATGTAAGGCACAATCTTTGATAGGATGGTAGATTTTCGAGAGACAGATGCCCTCCTAGGTCCTCTCTGATTCGTAAAGGAAAAGCTGGCCTGTAGCAAAGCTGGCAAATGCTAGATGGATTGGCTCTGCAATTTGGCAGATTGTAGTTTTCCTGTTCCTGCAAATTTGGGAGCACATTCCACTAGGTGGTGATAGCCATTTGGATGGAGCAACTGGGCCTTTGTTGGTGTAGTAGCGCTGGGTGGCCACCTGGTTTCACTACGGATTGTAATTCTGCTTATACGCATGCACTGCAGTTGCTAATATCAGCGCTGCTATTTAAATGTTTGCATTCACATTGCGGTCGCAGCCTGACATAAGGACGCCCACTTCCCCTTACTCACATCCGTATACTAGGGGAACATAGCGAAACCATCAGTAACATCGAGTAACATCAGACCCATATGCACACTTGAACAAGCTCTGACTTTACTCAGAAATTGCTACCAGCCACGCACGCTATCAGTGCTATGGCTGCTTATGGCTGCTTGTGGATAATTTATGCACCCCCCTGCAATGGTGTTGAAAATACACTGGCACGCCTGCGTTCGCCCAACCCTCCCCCCACACCCTCCCCCCTGTCACCACCCACAAATGGCACTTCCTGTCAATCACTCTGCTCTGGGTCTGCGTAGCCTCTGCAATCGCAGTTCAGATCGCAATTGCAAGTTCGCTCACTGCAATGCATACGCATGCGCAGAACGCAACAATCGACCAACTGCGTGAGTATGAGCAACTGCGTTCCTTGCTGAATCAGGCCCTAAGACCCATATTTATCTATGAGTGATATTCTTGTTCTCACTCATTTCTAATCTTAAATGGTGCTCCAGCCAATCAGCTCCTGTCAGGTGTTTGAAAAATGACAGTTAGGAGCTGATTGGTTGGAGTACCATTTAAGATAAGAAATGAGTGAGAACAAGAATATCACTCGTTGATAAATATGGGTCTTTGGGCCTGATTCATTACGGATAGCAATATAGTGTACGCACGCAGTTCAACTGAGATAGTATGCTAATCCATAGTGATCACAATGCAAACTCAGCACTACATAAGGACGCCCACTTCACCTACACACACATCCGTAATGGTTTACCAGACTGCGAAAACATCGGTACAATTGCTAAGTTTAGGCAGGTCAGACCTCACTCAGGAATTGCTGAACTTCAGTGCACGCTATGAGGCCTCAGGCTGCGTATGGTATCGCAGATGATAATTTATGTACGTCCATGCAACAGAGTTGAAACACACTAGCACGCCTGCGTTCCCCCGACTACCGTCACCACCCACAAACTACACTTCCTGTCAATCACTCTGCACTGGGTCTGTGATCGCAGAGGCCGGTTCAGGTACGCGCAATGCGATGCATACACTTGCGCACTACGCAACAATTGGCCAATTGCGTGCATATTAACAACTGCGTTCCTTGCTGATGAAGGCCTTTAGCCTAAAACTGCTTTGCTTACACTTCTGTAAGAACTGAAATAACCTACATAATAGAAAAGAAGAATTAGAAGATCCCTTTCTAACATACCACGAGATATAGAACATCCATATTGAAGCAGGTTTCCTAGCATTTACACTGGTCTTCACCATGCTTTCAGGAAAAAATTTTAACTTTAAGAAGTAAGAACATGGCCTTAACAGCCACCTCATTAACCAAGGAGAATCCAAATGAAAGAACCGCTCTTTGCTTATCAGATCCCTGCTAATGGAAGACACTCTGAGGGACCTATTGTAATTTTTTGAAAATTCCTTTAACGTGATATTCTGCTACAAGAAACAGAATAAATCCTTCCGACTTTATCTTATTGAAAACTCCTGGTAGCATAGTTACTAGAGGATAGATATAAAAGTTGAAAGTGCCATTTGCTAGTGATGTCTTTGGGTCTACTGTTCTTGAATAACTTTTGTATTTTTCCTTAATTCATTCACCTACCCTATCGGGGAGGGGCCCCCAAAAACATGGTCATACCAGTCTATTGCCAGGCCTAACCTGGTAACAGTAAATCAATAACTAAAAAAGCTGGATGGGCTGTGACCTAATATAGGAGGAGGCTTATGTCAGACAAATGCTATTTTTTATGGCGCACGCTGTGCCCCATGGCATGTGTCAATACAACACATCCAAACCACCGCAAATTGGGTTCTGAGGACGACGTGGCAGTCCTTGAAAATTGGGACTGTCCAGGTAAAAGTGGGCTGGTTTGGAAATATGGTAAAGCTGAAGTAGTATCGCATCCACCAAGTCTCAAGCCGAGAGACTGCACCTGAATATAGTACACATAGGAAATAGCAAATACTTACAGGATCTGGAGTAACAGTTGGGTAAGAATAGTTGCTGTTCTTTAAAGTCTTCATAAAAGGATCACTCTACAACAAAAAAAGAACAGTTATGTATTGCTCATCCCACTTCATCTCTGATAACAGCCAGGCAGCACATGCACATCCCACTTCATCTCTGATAACAGCCAGGCAGCACATGCTCATATCACTTCATCTCTGATAACAGCCAGGCAGCACATGCTCATCCCATTTCCTCTCTGATAACAGCCAGGCAGCTCATGCTCATCCCATTTCCTCTCTGATAACAGCCAGGCAGCACCTGCTCATCCCACTTCCTATCTGAAAACAGCCATGCAGCACATGCTCATCCCACTTCTTCTCTGGTAACAGCCAGGCAGCACATGCTCCAGGCAGCACATGCTCATCCCACTTCCTCTCTGAAAACAGCCATGCAGCACATGCTCATCCCACTTCTTCTCTGGTAACAGCCAGGCAGCACATGCTCATCCCACTTCCTCTCGGATAACAGCCAGGCAGCACATGCTCATCCCACTTCCTCTCTGATAACAGCCAGGCAGCACGTGCTCATCCCACTTCCCCTCTGATAACAGCCAGGCAGCACGTGCTCATCCCACTTCCTCTCGAATAACAGCCATGCCGCACGTGCTCATCCCACTTCCTCTCGGATAACAGCCATGTAGCACAGGCAGCACGTGCTCATCCCACTTCACCTCTGATAACAGCCATGCAGCACATGCTCATCCCACTTCCTCTCTGATAACAGCCAGGCAGCACGTGCTCATCCCATTTCATCTCTGATAACAGCCAGGCAGCACATGCTCATCCCATTTCATCTCTGATAACAGCCACGCAGCACATGCTCATCCCACTTCATCTCTGATAACAGCCAGGCAGCACATGCTCATCCCACTTCATCTCTGATAACAGCCAGGCAGCACATGCTCATCCAATTTCCTCTCTGATAACAGCCAGGCAGCTCATGCTCATCCCATTTCCTCTCTGATAACAGCCAGGCAGCACATGCTCATTCCACTTCCTCTCGGATAAGAGCCAGGCAGCACCTGCTCATCCCACTTCCTATCTGATAACAGCCAGGCAGCTCATGCTCCAGGCAGCACATGCTCATCCCACTTCCTCTCTGAAAACAGCCATGCAGCACATGCTCATCCCACTTCCTCTCTGATAACAGCCAGGCAGCACATGCTCATCCCACTGCCTCTCGGATAACAGCCAGGCAGCACATGCTCATCCCACTTCCTCTCGGATAACAGGCATGCAGCACATGCTCATTCCACTTCCTCTCTGATAACAGCCAGGCAGCACGTGCTCATCCCACTTCTCCTCTTGTAACAGCCAGGCAGCACGTGCTCATCCCACTTCCTCTCTGATAACAGCCAT
This sequence comes from Taudactylus pleione, assembly GCA_031769625.1. NCBI lineage: Eukaryota > Metazoa > Chordata > Amphibia > Anura > Myobatrachidae > Taudactylus > Taudactylus pleione. Next base: position 1,118,807 of record JAUIMM010000078.1, on the reverse strand, counting down.
GCAGCACGTGCTCATCCCACTTCCTCTCTGATAACAGCCAGGCAGCACGTGCTCATCCCACTTCCTCTCGGATAACAGCCATGCCGCACGTGCTCATCCCACTTCATCTCGGATAACAGCCATGTAGCACAGGCAGCACATGCTCATCCCACTTCATCTCTGATAAAAGCCAGGCAGCACATGCTCATCCCACTCATCTCTGATAACAGCCAGGCAGCACATGCGCATTCCACTTCCTCTCGGCTAACAGCCAGGCAGCTCATGCTCATCCGAATCCACCTCTGATAACAGCCAGGCAGCACATGCTCATCCCAATCCATCTCATTCCAAATGCACCAGATACCTGCAAAAGTGTTCTCGAACTGCCGAGCGACAGTGGAGAAGATCACGCTCGAAGGCAGATTTTCTCCATTTCAAATTTATGATCTCATCCTATAGTGCTGCGCTCTCCCTCTCTAAACAGTCATACTTTAAGAACCTCATCTCCTCTCAGTCCTCTAATCCCCAGCGTCTCTTCACCACTTTCAACTCCCTCCTTTGCCCACCCCCTCCTCGTCTCCCCTCCTTGCTCACTGCCCTTGACTTTGCTACCTACTTTACATCTAAAATTGATTCCATACGTCAGGACATCATATCCAACCAGTCCCCCAGCTCTCCTCCTTTCCCAAATCACCCCTCCCCATCAACTTTACCAACTCTAACATCCTTCTCCCCTGTATCTGGAGAGGAAGTCATGGCCCTCATCTGGTCCTCCCCCCCTTCCACCTCCCCACTTGATCCCATCCCCTCCCGCCTCCTCCACTTCCTCTCTCTCTCTGCCTGCTCCCATCTTGCCCACCTCATTAACCTCTCCCTCTCATCAGGCGCTGTTCCTTCTGCATTCAAACATGCCCTTGTCTCCCCCATTCTTAAAAAATCTACCCTTGATCCTAACCTTCTTTCTAACTACCGACCCATCTCTCTCCTCCCCTTTGCCTCCAAACTCCTTGAGCAGATTGTCTACAACCGCCTTACCACTTTTCTCTCCTCCCACTCCCTCCTTGACCCTTTTCAGTCTGGCTTCCGTTCTCTCCACTCCACTGAAACTGCCCTCACAAAAGTCAGCAATGACCTCCTTGCTGCCAAATCCCAAGGCCACTACTCTCTTCTCATTATCCTTGATCTCTCTGCTGCTTTTGACACTGTGGACCACCCTCTCCTGCTGAATATCCTTCACTCCCTTGGTCTACGTGAAACTGCCCTCTCCTGGCTGTCGTCCTACCTCTCTGACCAATCTTTCTCAGTTTCCTCACACGACTCCTCTCCCCCCCCACAGCCTCTTACAGTAGGTGTTCCCCAAGGTTCTGTTCTTGGTCCTCTCCTATTATCCCTCTATACTTCCTCTCTAGGTGAACTCATCAGCTCTTTTGACCTCCATTATCATCTCTATGCTGATGATACTCAAATCTACCTTTCCTCCCCTGATCTCTCCCCCTCTCTTCTGATTCGTATCTCCAACTGTCTCTCTGCTATCTCTTCCTGGATGTCCCAGCGATTTCTTAAACTTAATATGTCTAAGACAGAGCTGATCATCTTCCCACCCTCCCACATCACCTCACTTCCCACTATTTCTTTATCAATTGATGGAATAACTATCTCATCTAGTCCCAAGGTTCGCTGTCTTGGAGTTATCCTGGACTCATCCCTCTCCTTCAAACCACATATCCAGAACCTTTCACAGTCCTGTTGTTTCCATCTCAAAAATATTTCTAAGATCAGACCCTATCTCACCCAGGATGCTACTAAAACACTCATACACTCACTGGTCATCTCCAGATTGGACTATTATAACCTCCTCCTATCTGGCCTCCCCAAATCCCATCTCTCTCCTCTCCAGTCTACACTAAATGCTGCTGCACGGCTTATCTTCCTCTCCAAATGCTCTACATCTGCCTCCCCTCTCCTACAAGCTCTCCACTGGCTCCCCTTCCCTTTTAGAACCCAATTTAAGGTTCTCACGCTCACTTACAAAGCCCTCACCCAATCTTCCCCCCTATACATCTCTGATCTCATCTCCCTTCACGCTCCTCTCCGCCCTCTTCGTTCAACTAATGCACGACGCCTTTCATGCCAGCTGATTACTTCCTCCCACTCCCGCCTCCAAGATTTTTCCCGCACTGCTCCCCACCTCTGGAACTCTCTCCCACTCCCCATCAGACTCTCCACCTGTTTGCAATCCTTCAAACGGGCTCTCAAGACCCACTACTTCATCAAAGCCTTCCAGCTATCATTCTAAATCCTTGCTACATGCTCCTTTGTCCCCATCTACCCCATCTGTGTCAACCCAGTTTGTCTTCCCCCACCTCTTTAGATTGTAAGCTCTCACGAGCAGGGCCATCTACCCTCTTGTGCTTCTCCTTACTATAGTGTAATTTACTTCTTACTCACCACTAGGGCACCTAACACTTGGTTGCTTATGCTCTGTTGCTTATCTAGGTGATATGGTTGCTTATGTAGCAATATATATTATCCATGTCCTGTATTGTATTGTTCTGTAAGTCACTTGTATACAATTTGTTTTTGTACTTTGTAAGGCGCTGCGGAACACTTGTGGCGCCATATAAATAAATTATAATAATAATATAATAATAATAATCTCTGATAACAGCCAGGCAGCACATGCTCATCCCACTTCATCTCTAATAGCCCTCACACAGCACAAGCTCATCCCACTTCATCTCTGATAACAGCCAGGCAGCACATGCTCATCCCACTTCATCTCTGATAGCCCTCACACAGCACAAGCTCATCCCACTTCATCTCTTATAACAGCCAGGCAGCTCATGCTCATCCCACTTCATCTCTGATAACAGCCAGGCAGCACATGCTCATCCCACTTCCTCTCTGATAACAGCCAGGCAGCACAAGCTCATCCCACTTCATCTCTGATAACAGCCAGGCAGCACATGCTCATCTCATTTCATCTCTGATAACAGCCAGGCAGCACATGCTCATCCCACTTCATCTCTGATAACAGCCAGGCAGCACATGCTCATCCCACTTCCTCTCTGATAACAGCCAGGCAGCACATGCGCATTCCACAACCTCTCGGCTAACAGCCAGGCAGCTCATGCTCATCCGAATCCATCTCTGATAACAGCCAGGCAGCACATGCTCATCCCAATCCACCTCTGATAACAGCCAGGCAGCACATGCTCATCCCACTTCATCTCTGATAACAGCCAGGCAGTACATGCTCATCCCATTTCATCTCTGATAATAGCCAGGCAGCTCATGCTCATCCCATTTCCTCTCTGATAACAGCCAGGCAGCACATGCTCATCCCAATCCACCTCTGATAACAGCCAGGCAGCACATGCTCATCCCACTTCATCTCTGATAACAGCCAGGCAGTACATGCTCATCCCATTTCATCTCTGATAATAGCCAGGCAGCTCATGCTCAGCCCACTTCATCTCTGATAGAAGCCAGGCAGCACATGCTCATCCCAATCCATCTGTGATAAAAGCCAGGCAGCACATGCTCATCCCACTCATCTCTGATAACAGCCAGGCAGCACATGCGCATTCCACTTCCTCTTGGCTAACAGCCAGGCAGCTCATGCTCATCCGAATCCACCTCTGATAACAGCCAGGCAGCACATGCTCATCCCAATCCATCTCTGATAACAGCCAGGCAGCACATGCTCATCCCACTTCATCTCTAATAGCCCTCACACAGCACAAGCTCATCCCACTTCATCTCTGATAACAGCCAGGCAGCACATGCTCATCCCACTTCATCTCTGATAGCCCTCACACAGCACAAGCTCATCCCACTTCATCTCTGATAACAGCCAGGCAGCTCATGCTCATCCCACTTCCTCTCTGATAACAGCCAGGCAGCACATGCTCATCCCACTTCCTCTCTGATAACAGCCAGGCAGCACAAGCTCATCCCACTTCATCTCTGATAACAGCCAGGCAGCACATGCTCATCTCATTTCATCTCTGATAACAGCCAGGCAGCACATGCTCATCCCACTTCATCTCTGATAACAGCCAGGCAGCACATGCTCATCCCACTTCATCTCTGATAACAGCCAGGCAGCACATGCGCATTCCACTTCCTCTCGGCTAACAGCCAGGCAGCTCATGCTCATCCGAATCCATCTCTGATAACAGCCAGGCAGCACATGCTCATCCAAATCCACCTCTGATAAAAGCCAGGCAGCACATGCTCATCCCACTTCATCTCTGATAACAGCCAGGCAGTACATGCTCATCCCATTTCATCTCTGATAATAGCCAGGCAGCTCATGCTCATCCCATTTCCTCTCTGATAACAGCCAGGCAGCACATGCTCATCCCAATCCACCTCTGATAACAGCCAGGCAGCACATGCTCATCCCACTTCATCTCTGATAACAGCCAGGCAGTACATGCTCATCCCACTTCATCTCTGATAACAGCCAGACAGTACATGCTCATCCCATTTCATCTCTGATAATAGCCAGGCAGCTCATGCTCATCCCATTTCCTCTCTGATAGCCCTCACACAGCACAAGCTCCCTCCTCCACCCTTCATATATGATAACAGCCCCAGGGCACTTCTGAAGTGGGATGAGCACCAATCAATAGTCCCTCTAATACCACATAAATATACAAATGTGTGTTATACTATGCAGACCTCTCCAATTCATGCCATTAATTGTATCTCTGTATGTCCTGCACTTGTCTTACCGGAGGGGGGCACTCAATAGTGATATCTTCATTAAGATCCTGGTTATTGGTCTTCTTGCCGACAGGTTCCATCTAGGAGAACACAGCAAATATATTATTATAATAGTTGACTTTTGAAACATACTGTACACATTACTACAATTACAATTCAGTACTTCATAGGCCATGTATCTTTTACTCAGTGGGAAAAGTTACTGTCCCCCAAATATCGGGTGGGTGGTGGAATACAGTGGGCATTTCAATTATTCTGAAACAAGAATATCGGCATAGAGCAATGTACAGATTATGGGCCTGATTCAGACCCACTCGCGAGCGGCTGTCCGCTCGCAAGTGGGTCGATGGTCTGCACTGAGCATGCGCACGACGGAGGGAGCTCCGTCGTGCGCATGCGCCAGACGCGACGAGCGAAGGACTTTCCTTCGCTCGTTGTGTCTGATCAAAGGGGGCGTGCTGTCGATGTTGATTGACAGCACGCCCCCTTTGGTGGGCGTGCCGGGGGCGTGTCTCCCTGACGGGGGCGTTCCCAAGGGAACGCCTACCGTCAGAAGCTGGCCCACTGACATCACTAGTGATGTCAGTGGGAGTGATTTTGGCTCTGATAGAGCCAAAATCACTCCGGGCCTTGCGGTTGAAAACCTCAACCGCAGGCTCCGGCTCGCAGTGGCCATCGCGGCCATCAAACTGCACACTCATATAGGCTGTGGGTGGTGACCCACATCTATACGAGCGTCCAGGAGGACGTGCGCTCTGCTCAGAGCGTACGGCTCTGAATGAGGGCCTATATCCGTATAGTCCAAATCTTGTGGCACAGTTATACTGTACTAACATCTAGAACAGTGTTTCTCAAATCCAGTCCTAGGGACACACAAAAAGTGCATGTTTTCCAGGCCTCCTCTCAGAATCACAAGAGAAATAATTAGAACCACATGTGGATCTTTTAAAAAGTGCCAGTCAGTAATGAGTTTTGTACACCTGTGCTCTAGCAAGGAGATATGGAAAACATGCACTAATAGTGTGTCCTAAGGACTAGTTTTGAGAAGCTTTGATCTAGAACCAAGATGACCGTTTTGGTTTCCATCACAGTCTTAGAACTTGGATATCACAAGATTTAGGGTTTGTCTTGGGCTGATGTTAGGGCAGGGGTTAGGCCTAAAGCTCAGGATGAGGACTAGTCTCGCTGACGTAGAAGTGGGGACCAGGAAGGAGGTGCCACACAAGAACACTTCACACCATGATGAACTCACCATGTTTTTCCACAAGCCGCGGGCACCCTGGGCGTGGGCTTTCTCTCCAAAATGGAAGCAATCTGGAGACATGAAGGTTCTGTCAGGAGATCCATCCTAGATGTAAGACATAAACAAACACTGCAGGTGAGATCATAACTTGAGAGGCGTTACTGCCGGAAACGCTGGCGTCTGTTTTTTTTATTACTGAGATACAGGACCTCATTCAGAGTCGGTTGTTGCGGCCGCTCGGTCGTACGCAGCCGATGTTTGCTAAACCGCATGCGTAAGTTTCGCAATGCGTGTGCGCAAACTAGCTGTTACGATTGGAAATATCTCTCTCCTTGAACTTGGGCAGGTCGTTAGTTTGAGTGACAGGATGAGGTGTTTGTGGGTGGTAACAGGGGAAGGAGCTTGTGAACGGGGGAGTGGAGATCTGAATGCAGGCGTGCCTGACTATGCAAACGGCGTTTTATGGAGTGCATAATTAACAAAGTAGTGTCATAGCACACGTGACATGGGAGGTTTTTACACTCACTAGATCGTAGTGCTTAAGAGAGGGTATGGTCAACCTTAAGCAGCTCCGATGGTTCCCGATTGTCTCGATTAATCCTTATATGCCTGGAGATGACGTGTTTTGCGATCGAGAAGTGGGCGTGTTTTTAGTCTTACGGCCACATCCTCCCCTCACTCGTCCAGCTAACGATCCCATCTTAATGACGCAACTTGCGAGTGCATCATTTGCATATCTGGCCCCTTTTCCCTTACGACCGTGCGGCCACAACGACCGACTCTGAATGAGGTCCACAATGTGTTGTAAATGCAGAATTATAAAGCAATATAAAACTAAATCTGATACTAATAAAAAGACAAATGGTGGAGGACAGAGGAAGTAAGTGTGCATGTGTCTATGGGCCTCATTCAGAGGCGGTCAGAGGATGCAAGCGGTCGCTCATAAACTGGACGGCCACTTGCATCCTGACCGCCTGCCTCTGTTGCGGTCGTTAGGCTGTGGGTTAACACCCACAGCTCTAACGACCGCTCGGGTGATGGTCGCTATGGTCAGAGACCATCGCGACCATCGGGGCTTACGACGAGACCCTAGGGTAGGGTCTCCCTTGTCATAAACCCCGGAGAGCTTCTGGCTCTGTTCCCATGGGAACGCCCCCGTTTGGGCCGCCACCCCCCCGGCCCGCCTTCCAAACGGGGCGAGCTGTCCCCTTTGGATCGAGACCCGTAGCGGGTCTCACGCATGCACACGACGGCGCCGGCTCTGTGGGGGGCCATCGACCCGGTCCGAGCGCATCGGCGCTAACGACCGGGTCTGAATGACCCCCTATGTGCTTGCTAATGTGTGTGAGTATGCGCATGGACATACAACAAAGTGCCACTAAAACATATTTAGACTTTTGGAAAAATTTTGGCCAATTTTATTTATGTTGATCTTGACAGTACTTCAGTGTATATTAAAAGTCTTTGAAATCTTCTTATATTCTCCCCCTAATTGGAGCTTCACAGTAAGATTTTCTATAATTTGATGTGAATGTTCTTTGGTCTTCACGGTGAAGCTTGTTTGGAAACACACTAACTCACTATCTAAATAACTGTGGGGCCTCTAACATAACAGTATTTATATTGAAATTATTTGAAACTCTTTAATTATACATTATGGAATTATGTGACCTCTAAAGATAACTGATTGCTCCAGGGTTTACATAGCTACATTTAGATAAAGGTGTAAATTCTTATACAATGGATGATGATTTGTATTTTTTGTTTTATAATTAATTTAGAAAAAAAAAAAAGACTTTAGAGTTGTGTTTATTTTACCGTGCGGAGTATTTTGTGTTGATCAGTGGTAAGAGTTCCCAAATAAACCCCTTTTAATTCCATGACATAATAAAATAAAATGTGAACAGTATCAAAGGGTGTGAATACTTTTTATACCTACTGTATATTACACTTCAAAAGCTTAAACATGTTGTGCATTTGTTTTCACCATTTCTAATATTTGCCCTGTCTAATAAAGATTGAAGGTATAAAATAAGGATGTATTTAACTAAATATCAATAATAGTTTTAAATTAAATCAATCCCTCCTAACCCTGTTACTTGTCGTGCTAAATGCGGGCTGTTTACCTCTCTTATTGGTATTACTAGATGCTCCAAATATGGCTGAATAACGACGGTGAAATCATCCGTTGTATCATACAGTCCGGTTTCCACCAGCTTGTGGGTTTTGTCCTAATAATAAATGTTTAAATATTACTTACATAGATCATGTCGCAATCACATAAAACATTTTCCTGTTTCCCTTGAGTCAGCCTATAAATGGGCACTGGAGAGAATAAAGCAGAGGGAGAGATGACATAGAACCTGAGATATATATATATATATATATATATGGGATACATTCAGTATCACAGCACAGGCAATGGCGGCGCTTAGAATACCAGCGCCGAAATCCCGACACCTGTCAGAATCCCGGCGCTGGCATCCGAAGGTACGTAGCGGGGGTAGGGTTAGCATTAGGGTTAGGCACTAGCAGGAGGGTTAGGGTAAGGCACTAAGGGGGGGAGGGTTAGGGTGCAGGGAGGTTAGGTTTAGGCACCTGTGGGGGAGGTTAGGTTCAGGAACTGGGGAGGGTTAAGGTAGGGAGAGGGGGAGGGTTAGGATACCTACCTACCGACATGTGTCGGTATCCTAACCTTGTCGAGCTGCCGTTTATTACTAATTATGATTATTCGTTATGATGTTTTTATTTTATATTATCATTCTTTTGCATGTACAGTACCTAGAGCCCCTTTGATCCGTGTTCCCTTAGAGGGGCACCATATGTAATATTCAGCTATTACATATAACAGAGCAGAGCAGACTTCCACCACCTCAAAGGTGACAAATGATTTCAGTGTAAAGAGAGGGAGCAGCCCAATAAGCATCATGGCAATGATAAATATCATTACTGGCTTTAAGGCTTACAGGTCCTCGCTTCATCCCGGCTCCTGCTTTTGGTCACAATTCCTATGCACCCTTTGCAGCTCTCCAGAGACTAACATGGAGGGGAGGGAGGGGTAGAAATGTGCAGCTCTAGCCTCCATATTTGCCTTCATATATGGAGCGTTACTATTTAGATTTCCTTATCAACATGAGAGATGCCATTGGATGAAGCAATCAATGGGAAGTAATTGTAGTTCATTTAGTGGAAATGATCTTGCATCCAATTAGTGGCCAGTCTCCATGGCAAATCCTGTGGAAATGAGGTGCAGTTGGGGTCCACCTACTTCAAGGCCTCCACTGATCATGTGAGGGACGAGCGCAAGACAATGCACTAAAAAGTCAAACAAGGCTTCACTGTGTAGACTCCAGCAGTAGCACTTGCTTTGAAACGAAGGTTGGGTTCCCCTAGAGGCTGGACCAGCATCATATGGTCCACTCACCGCATGGGCTGTGCAGAAGTATTTTGCAACGATATAGCCAACTTGCTAACAAGTCTGGAATTTCTCTTGGGAGGGGGGGCAATCACTGCCTCTTGACAAGATTGGCCATTTTCCCACTGCTTCCCACATCCCGACTGAAGTGGGAGGCCGGGAGGATGAATGAAGCGATTTGCAGTGAATTCCATCATCCTAGTCACGTCCCTGCTGTAACATACCACAAATTGTGGCGTTGAACAGCAGGGAAAAGGGCCACAGTTACATGTAGCACAATGACGCTCCGCTCCCATTAGATAGGGTTGCTCCCTCCGGGACTCTCGGAGCGGGTCTTTAGAAAGTTGGCAAGTAGGCTTTACAACATTTATCAAAACAGTAATTCTACATCAATTTCACACTTATCCTTTTATTAAATGACACATAGAAAATAATAAGTACTGTTATAACTGACCCTAGAAAAATAAATACATGGGGTATCTCACAGTGAGTACTGTACTTACTTGGTACTGCTTGTTGAATGACTTAAGCATTGCAATTTCTGCACTGTCATGAGCTTTATCCACCACACATCCGCACAGCTTGCTGCACAAAGACACAAAATAGTTTAATTTTTCTGTTAAAACTGCCAAACAAACAATGTGGCCCCATCACCTAAACACGGAGGAGGCGGCCATTTCATGGGCTAAGCCAACATTCAGGAGATTGTACCCAGGGGCATGGCAAGGGGGATAGCAGTGCAGGTTTTAGGAGGCCACCACTGTGATCCCAATATGTTGTGTGAGCTCAGGGCAGCTTTGTTTGTCTATTGCTACATCTGTGTGATAACAGAAGCACTAGCACTGCAGGGTGAAAAGCAAGAATTCAGAACTAGGAACATCTACTAAGTTCTCTCATACTTCCCCATGTGTTGGCGTTCCCAATTTCAGATATTGCACCTGGGGCCAGAAGCCTTTAGCTACGCTACAGAGCAGACATAAGAAATTAAGAGCAAGTGTCATCATTGATCACTCACAAAATGGCTTAGGAATTTTGGGCTTTTTTCAAAGTCGCTGGATGTAAAAATCAGAGTTATGGTAAGACTTTGCTAACTCTCTTTCTTCGAAGTCCATAGGGTCCACAGGGAGACCTTGGGGGGGGCGTAGGTGGTTGATGAGAACACCAGGTACCACGCAGTTTAAGCTTTAGCTCCCAGGATGCATGAGTCTGTCCCTCTATACCCTGCCCCCGAGCCAGAGGCACCTCAGTTCGTGACAAGCCAAAGGCCGGAGGAGGAGAAGAGAGAAGGAAGACTGGTACACACATGAATCACACTCTCACGGAGAAGGAGACGGGAAACCAGTGACCAGAAACATAGCCCAAATGAAGCCAGGTGCGTCAGGGCAGGACTTTGAAGAAAGAGAGGTAACAAAGGTAAATCTTACCATAACTCTCATTTTCTTCAGGGTCAATAGTGCTCCACAGGGAGACCTTGGGGATGTCCCAAAGCAGTCATTTAAGGGTGGGGATGCTCCTGCGCTCAGAGGGGAATCCGGCACCCAAATGAGGCATCCTGAGAGGCAAATGTATCAAAGGCATAGAACCTTAGAAAGGTATGGACAGAGGACCACGTGGCTGTCTTACAAAGCTGTTCAGCTGAGGCACCACGGCGGGCCGCCCACGAGGGACCCACAGAGCGAGTAGAATGAGCAGTAACAATAGCCGTAACAGGAAGGGATGCCTGCGTGTAAGCCTGTGAGATAGTCAAACGAAGCCATCTAGCCAATGTCTATTTGTTGGCTGGCTATCCCATAGAGCACAAATAAGGAGTCGGATTTCCGAAGGGAACTGGTACGGTCCACATATATCCTGAGGGCACAGACCATATCCAAGGAGGCCTCACCTGCTGAGATGTCTGGTGATTGAAAGGCCGGGACTACAATTTACTCAACTTTAG